>JAJTJO010000608.1:1290252-2580505 GCA_024550625.1 Dendroctonus valens | reverse complement strand
CACAGCTAAAGCACGAAGGGAGAGACTTCAAGCTTCCTTGATGTAAGCAGGTACCCGAGAGAATATTTCCTGTTATTTACAGTAAAGTGAAGCCAAATTCCTCAATTATTTAAGTAGTTGGGATTTAAAACAGGAAATGTTTGAAATTTGGCAGGAGAAAATTAAAAATTCCTCACAGCTAAAGCAGGAAAGGGAGAGACTTCAAACTTCTTGATGAGAAGCAGGTACCCGAGAGAATATTTCCTGTTTACAGTAAAGTGAAGCTCAAATTCCTCCAATTACTTAAGTAGTTGGGATTTAAAACAGGAAATGTTTGAAAATTTGGCAGGAGAAAATTAAAAAATTCCTCACAGCTAAAGCACGAAAGGGAGAGACTTCAAGCTTCTGCAATGTGAAGTGGATACCTACAGGAACATTTTCTGAAATTTTCAGTGAAATCAAGCTGAGATTCCCGCATTATGCAAATAGTTGAGAATTGAAACAGGCAATGATTGATAATTTGGCAGGACAAGAGAAAAATTCCTCAAAGCTAAAAAAGGCTAGTGAGAGACTCCGAACTTCCTTGATGTGATAGGTACTCTAGAGAATATTTACTGATATTTACAGTAAAGTGAAGCTCAAATTCCTGCAATTATTTAAGTAGTTGGGATTTAAAACAGGAAATTTTGAAAATTTGGCAGGAAAAATTAAAAAATTCCTCACAGCTAAAGCACGAAAGGGAGACTTCAAGCTTCCTATGGAAGCAGGTACCGAGAGATATATTCCTATTATTTACAGTAAAGTGAAGCCCAATTCCTCCAATTATTTAAGTAGTTGGGATTTAAAACAGGAAATGTTTGAAAATTTGGCAGGAGAAAATTAAAAAATTCCTCACAGCTAAAGCACGAAAGGGAGAGACTTCAAGCTTCCTTGATGTGAAGCAGGTACTCGAGAGAATATTTTCTGTAATTTGCAGTAAAATCAGACACAAATTCCTGCAATTATTTAAAAATTTCGAATTCGAAACAGGTAAGGTTTGATAATTTGGCAGGGCAAGAGGAAAAAATCCTCAAAACTAAAGCAGGAAAGGGAGAGACTTCAAACTTCCTTGATATGAAGTAGGTACCCGAGAGAATATTTCCTGTATTTTACAGTAAAGTGAAGCTCAAATTCCTGCAATTATTTAAGTAGTTGGGATTTGAAACAGGAAATGTTTGAAAATTTGGCAGGAGAAAATTGAAAAATTCCTTACAGCTAAAGCACGAAAGGAGAGGCTTCAAGCTTCTGCAGTGTGAATGGGATACCTACAGGAACATTTTCCGAAATTTCTAGTGAAATCAAGCTGAGATTCCCGCAATTATGCAAAGTTGGGAATTGAAACAGGCAATGATTGATAATTTGGCAGGACAAGAGAAAAAATTCCTCAAAGCTAAAAAAGGCTAGTGAGAGACTCCAAGCTTCCTTGATTTGAACTAGGTACCCGCGAGAATATTTCCTGTTATTTCCAGTAAAGTGAAGCTCAAATTCCTGCAATTATTTAAGTAGTTGAGATTTGAAACAGGCAATGTTTGAAAATTTGGCAGGAGAAAATTTAAAAAATCCTCAAAGCTAAAGCAGGAAAGGGAGAGACTTCAAACTTCCTTGATGTGAAGAAGGTACTCGAGAGAATATTCCTGTATTTTACAGTAAAGTGAAGCTCAAATTCCCGCAATTATGTAAATAGTTGGGAATTGAAACAGGCAATGTTTGATAATTTGGCAGGACTAAAGAAAAAAATTCCTCAAAGCTAAAGCAGAAAAGGGAGAGATTTCAACCTTCTGCACGTGAACTGGATAGTTACGAGAACATTTTCTGAAATTTTAGTGAAATCAATCTGAGATTCCCGCAATTATGTAAATAGTTGAGAATTGAAATAGGCAATGTTTGATAATTTGGCAGGAGAAAATTTTAAAAATCCTCAAAGCTAAAGCAGGAAAGGGAGAGACTTCAAACTTCCTTGATGTGAAGCAGGTACCCGAGAGAATATTTCCTGTTATTTACAGTAAAGTGAAGCTCAAATTCCTCCAATTATTTAAGTAGTAGGGATTTAAAACAGGAAATGTTTGAAAATTTGGCAGGAGAAAATTGAAAAATTCCTCACAGCTAAAGCACGAAAAGGAGAGACTTCAAGCTTCTGCAATGTGAATGGTATACTTACAGGAACATTTTCTGAAATTTTCAGTGAAATCAAGCTGAGATTCCCGCAATTATGCAAATAGTTGGGAATTGAAACAGGCAATAATTGATAATTTGGCAGGACAAAGAAAAAATTCCTCAAAGCTAAAAAGGCTAGTGAGAGACTCCGAACTTCCTTGATGTGAAGTAGGTACTCTAGAGAATATTTACTGATATTTACAGTAAAGTGAAGCTCAAATTCCTGCAATTATTTAAGTAGTTGGGATTTAAAACAGGAAATGTTTGAAAATTTGGCAGGAGAAAATAAAAAATTCCTCACAGCTAAAGCACGAAAGGGAGAGATTTCAAGCTTCCTGATGTGAAGCAGGTACTCGAGAGAATATTTTCGTAATTGCAGTAAAATCAGGCACAAATTCCTGCAATTATTTAAAATTTCGATTCGAAACAGGTAAGGTTTTGATAATTTGGCAGGCAAGAGGAAAAATATTCCTCAAAACTAAAGCAGGAAAGGGAGAGACTTCAAACTTCCTTGATATGAAGTCGGTACTCGAGAGAATATTCCTGTACTTTTACAGCTACAGTGAAGCTCAAATTCTGCAATTATTAAGTAGTTGGATTTGAAACAGAGAATGTTTGAAAATTTTGGCAGGAGAAAATTAAAAACTTCCTCACAGCTAAAGCACGAAAGGGAGAGACTTCAAGCTTCTGCAATGTGAATTGGATACTTACAGGACATTTTCTGAATTTTTCAGTGAAATCAAGGTGAGATTCCCGCAATTATGCAAATAGTTGGGAATTGGAAACAGGCAATGATTGATAATTTGGCAGGACAAAGAGAAAAAAATTCCTCAAAGCTAAAAAAGGCAGTGAGAGACTCCAAACTTCCTTGATGTGAAGTAGGGTACCCCGCGAGAATATTTTCCTGTTATTTACAGTAAAGTGAAGCTCAAATTCCTTGCAAATATTTAGTAGTTGAGATTTGAAATAGGCCAATGTTGAAATTTGGCAGGAGAAAATTAAAAATCCTCAAAGCTAAAGCAGGAAAGGGAGAGACTTCAAACTTCCTTGATGTGAAGAAGGTACTCGAGAGAATATTCCCTCTATTTTACAGTAAAGTGAAGCTCAATTCCCCGCAATTATGTAATAGTTGGGAATTGAAACAGGCAATGTTTGATAATTTGGCAGGACCTAAAGAAAAAATTCCTCAAAGCTAAAGCAGAAAAGGGAGAGATTTCAACCTTCTGCAACGTGACTGGATAGTACGAGAACATTTCTGAAATTTTTAGTGAAATCAATCTGAAATTCCCGCAATTATGTAAATAGTTGAGAATTGAAATAGGCAATGTTTGATAATTTTGGCAGGAGAAAATTTTAAAAATCCTCAAAGCTAAAGCAGGAAAGGGAGAGACTTCAAACTTCCTTGATGTGATGCAGGTACCGCGAGAATATTTCCTGTTATTTACAGTAAAGTGAATCTCAAATTCCTCCAATTATTTAAGTAGTTGGGATTTAAAACAGGAAATGTTTTGAAAATTTGGCAGGAGAAAATTGAAAAATTCCTCACAGCTAAAGCACGAAAAGGAGAGGCTTCAAGCTTCTGCAATGTGAATGGGATACCTACAGGAACATTTTCCGAATTTTTAGTGAAATCAAGCTGAGATTCCCGCAATTATGCAAATAGTTGGGAATTGAAACAGGCAATGATTGATAATTTGGCAGGACAAGAGAAAAATTCCTCAAAGCTAAAAAAGGCTAGTGAGAGACTCCCAAGCTTCCTTGATTTGAACTAGGTACCCGCGAGAATATTTCCTGTTATTTCCAGTAAGTGAAGCTCAAATTCCTGCAATTATTTAAGTAGTTGAAATTTGAAACAGGCAATGTTTGAAAATTTGGCAGGGAGAAAATTTAAAAAATCCTCAAAGCTAAAGCAGGAAAGGGAGAGACTTTCAAACTTCCTTGATGTGAAGAAGGTACTCGAGAGAATATCCTGTATTTTACAGTAAAGTGAAGCTCAAATTCCCGCAATTATGTAAATAGTTGGGAATTGAAACAGGCAATGTTTGATAATTTGGCAGGACTAAAGAAAAAAATTCCTCAAAGCTAAAGCAGAAAAGGGAGAGATTTCAACCTTCTGCAGCGTGAACTGGATAGTTACGAGAAACATTTTCTGAAATTTTTAGTGAAATCAGTCTGAGATTCCCGCAATTATGTAAATAGTTGAGAATTGAAATAGGCAATGTTGATAATTTGGCAGGAGAAAATTTTAAAAATCCTCAAAGCTAAAGCAGGAAAGGGAGAGAACTTCAAACTTCCTTGATGTTGAAGCAGGTACCCGAGAGAATATTTCCTGTTATTTACAGTAAAGTGAAGCTTCAAATTCCTCCAATTATTTAAGTAGTAGGGATTTAAAACAGGAAATGTTTGAAAATTTGGCAGGAGAAAATTGAAAAATTCCTCACAGCTAAAGCACGAAAAGGAGAGACTTCAAGCTTCTGCAATGTGAATGGTATACTTACAGGCAAACATTTTCTGAAATTTTCAGTGAAATCAAGCTGAGATTCAAGCAATTATGCAAATAGTTGGGAATTGAAACAGGCAATGTTTGATAATTTGGCAGGAGAAAATTTTAAAAATCCTCAAAGCTAAAGCAGGAAAGGGAGAGACTTCAAACTTCCTTGATGTGAAGCAGGTACTCGGGACAATATTTTCTGTAATTTGCAGTAAACTCAGGCACAAATTCCTGCAATTATTTAAAAATTTCGGATTCGAAACAGGTAAGGTTTGATAATTTGGCAGGGCAAGAGGAAAAAAATCCTCAAAACTAAAGCAGGAAAGGGAGAGACTTCAAACTTGCTTGATGAGAAGCAGGTACCCGAGAGAATATTTCCTGTTATTTACAGTAAAGTGAAGCTCAAATTCCTGCAATTATTTAAGTAGTTGGGATTTAAAACAGGAAATGTTTGAAAATTTGGCAGGAGAAAATTTAAAAAATCCTCAAAGCTAAAACAGGAATGGGAGAGACTTCAAACTTCCTTGATGTGAAGAAGGTACTCGAGAGAATATTTCCTGTATTTTACAGTAAAGTGAAGCTCAAATTCCCGCAATTATATAAATAGTTGGGAATTGAAACAGGCAATTGTTGATAATTTGGCAGGACTAAAGGAAAAAAATTGTCCTCAAAGCTAAAGCAGAAAAGGGAGAGATTTCAACCTTCTGCAACGTGAACTGGATAGTTACGAGAACATTTTCTGAAATTTTTAGTGAAATCAATATGAGATTCCCGCAATTATGTAAATAGTTGAGAATTGAAATAGGCAATGTTTGATAATTTGGCAGGAGAAAATTTTAAAAATCCTCAAAGCTAAAGCAGGAAAGGGAGAGAGACTTTCAACTTCCTTGATGTGATGCAGGTACCCGAGAGAATATTTCCTGTTATTTACAGTAAAGTAAAGCTCAAATTCCTCCAATTATTTAAGTAGTTGAGATTTAAAACAGGAAATGTTTGAAAATTTGGCGGGAGAAAAGTAAAAAATTCCTCACAGCTAAAGCACGAAAGTGAGAGACTTCACGCTTCTGCAATGTGAATTGGATACTTACAGGAACATTTTCTGAAATTTTCAGTGAAATCAAGCTGAGATTCCCGCAATTATGCAAATAGTTGGGAATAGAAACAGGCAATGTTTGATAATTTGGCAGGAGAAAATTTTAAAAATCCTCAAAGCTAAAGCAGGAAAGGGAGAGACTTCAAACTTCCTTGATGTGAAGCAGGTACCGAGAGCATATTTCCTGTTATTTACAGTAAAGTGAAGCTCAAATTCCTGCAATTATTTAAGTAGTTGGGATTTAAAACAGGAAATGTTTGAAAATTTGGCAGGAGAAAATTAAAAAATTCCTCAAAGCTAAAGCAGGAAAGGGAGAGACTTCAAGCTTCTGCAATGTGAAGTGGATACTAACAAAAACATTTTCTGAAATTTTCAGTGAAATCATGCTGAGATTCCCGCAGTTATGCAAATAGTTGGGAATTGAAACAGGCAATGATTGATAATTTGGCAGGACAAGAGAAAAAATTCCTCAAAGCAAAAAAATTCTAGTGAGAGAGTCCAAACTTCCTTGATGTGAAGTAGGTACCCGATAGAATATTTCCTGTTATTTACAGTAAAGTGGAGCTCAAATTCTTGCAATTATTAAAGTAGTTGGGATTTGAAACAGGTAATGTTTGAAAACTTGGAAGGAGAAAATTAAAAAATTCCTCACAGCTAAAGCAGGAAAGGGAGAGACTTCAAACTTGCTTGATGAGAAGCAGGTACCCGAGAGAATATTTCCTGTTATTTACAGTAAAGTGAAGCTCAAATTCCTCCAATTATTAAGTAGTTGGGATTTAAAACCAGGAATGTTTGAAAATTTGGCAGGAGAAAATTGAAAACTTCCTCACAGCTAAAGCACGAAAAGGAGAGACTTCAAGCTTCTGCAATGTGAAGTGGATACTTACAAGAACATTTTCTAAAATTTCCAGCCAAATCAAGCTGAGATTCCCCGCAATTACGCAAATAGTTGGAATTGAAACAGGCAATGATTGATAATTGGCAGGACAAGAGAAAAAATTCCTGAAAGCTAAAAAAGGCTAGTGAGAGACTCCAATCTTCCTTGATGTGAAGTAGGTACCCGAGAGAATATTTCCTGTTATTTACAGTAAAGTGAAGCTCAAATTCCTGCAATTATTTAAGTAGTTGGGATTTAAAATAGGAAATGTTTGAAAATTTGGCAGGAGAAAATTAAAAAATTCCTCATAGCTAAAGCACGAAAGGGAGAGACTTCAAGCTTCCTTGATGTGAAGCAGGTACCCGAGAGAATATTTCCTATTATTTACAGTAAAGTGAAGCCCAAATTCCTCCAATTATTTAAGTAGTTGGGATTTAAAACAGGAAATGTTTGAAAATTTGGCAGGAGAAAATTAAAAAATTCCTCACAGCTAAAGCAGGAAAGGGAGAGACTTCAAACTTGCTTGATGAGAAGCAGGTACCCGAGAGAATATTTCCTGTTATTTACAGTAAAGTGAAGCTCAAATTCCTCCAATTATTTAAGTAGTTGGGATTTAAAACAGGAAATGTTTGAAAATTTGGCAGGAGAAATTTGAAAACTTCCTCACAGCTAAAGCACGAAAAGGAGAGACTTCAAGCTTCTGCAATGTGAATCGGATACTTACAGGAACATTTTCTGAAATTTTCAGTGAAATCAAGCTGAGATTCCCGCAATTATGCAAATAGTTGAGAATTGAAACAGGCAATGATTGATAATTTGGCAGGACAAGAGAAAAAAATTCCTCAAAGCTAAAGCAGGAAAGGGAGAGACTTCAAACTTCCTTGATGTGAAGTAGGTACCCGATAGAATATTTCCTGTTATTTACAGTAAAGTGAAGCTCAAATTCCTGCAATTATTAAAGTAGTTGGGATTTGAAACAGGTAATGTTTGAAAACTTGGAGGGAGAAAATTAAAAAATTCCTTACAGCTAAAGCACGAAAGGGAGAGACTTCAAGCTTCTGCAATGTGAAGTGGATACTTACAAGAACATTTTCTGAAATTTCCAGCGAAATCAAGCTGAGATTCCCGCAATTACGCAAATAGTTGGGAATTGAAACAGGCAATGATTGATAATTTGGCAGGACAAGAGAAAAAATTCCTGAAAGCTAAAAAAGGCTAGTGAGAGACTCCAATCTTCCTTGATGTGAAGTAGGTACCCGAGAGAATATTTCCTGTTATTTACAGTAAAGTGAAGCTCAAATTCCTGCAATTATTTAAGTAGTTGGGATTTAAAATAGGAAATGTTTGAAAATTTGGCAGGAGAAAATTAAAAAATTCCTCACAGCTAAAGCACGAAAGGGAGAGACTTCAAGCTTCCTTGATGTGAAGCAGGTACCCGAGAGAATATTTCCTATTATTTACAGTAAAGTGAAGCCCAAATTCCTCCAATTATTTAAGTAGTTGGGATTTAAAACAGGAAATGTTTGAAAATTTGGCAGGAGAAAATTAAAAAATTCCTCACAGCTAAAGCAGGAAAGGGAGAGACTTCAAACTTGCTTGATGAGAAGCAGGTACCCGAGAGAATATTTCCTGTTATTTACAGTAAAGTGAAGCTCAAATTCCTCCAATTACTTAAGTAGTTGGGATTTAAAACAGGAAATGTTTGAAAATTTGGCAGGAGAAAATTAAAAAATTCCTCACAGCTAAAGCACGAAAGGGAGAGACTTGAAGCTTCTGCAATGTGAAGTGGATACCTACAGGAACATTTTCTGAAATTTTCAGTGAAATCAAGCTGAGATTCCCGCAATTATGCAAATAGTTGAGAATTGAAACAGGCAATGATTGATAATTTGGCAGGACAAGAGAAAAAATTCCTCAAAGCTAAAAAAGGCTAGTGAGAGACTCCGAACTTCCTTGATGTGAAGTAGGTACTCTAGAGAATATTTACTGATATTTACAGTAAAGTGAAGCTCAAATTCCTGCAATTATTTAAGTAGTTGGGATTTAAAACAGGAAATGTTTGAAAATTTGGCAGGAGAAAATTAAAAAATTCCTCACAGCTAAGCACGAAAGGGAGAGACTTCAAGCTTCCTTGATGGGAAGCAGGTACCGAGAGAATATTTCCTATTATTTACAGTAAAGTGAAGCCCAAATTCCTCCAATTATTTAAGTAGTTGGGATTTAAAACAGGAAATGTTTGAAAATTTGGCAGGAGAAAATTAAAAAATTCCTCACAGCTAAAGCACGAAAGGGAGAGACTTCAAGCTTCCTTGATGTGAAGCAGGTACTCGAGAGAATATTTTCTGTAATTTGCAGTAAAATCAGACACAAATTCCTGCAATTATTTAAAAATTTCGAATTCGAAACAGGTAAGGTTTGATAATTTGGCAGGGCAAGAGGAAAATATTCCTCAAAACTAAAGCAGGAAAGGGAGAGACTTCAAACTTCCTTGATATGAAGTCGGTACTCGAGAGAATATTTCCTGTATTTTACAGTAAAGTGAAGCTCAAATTCCTGCAATTATTTAAGTAGTTGGGATTTGAAACAGGAAATGTTTGAAAATTTGGCAGGAGAAAATTGAAAAATTCCTTACAGCTAAAGCACGAAAGGAGAGGCTTCAAGCTTCTGCAGTGTGAATGGGATACCTACAGGAACATTTTCCGAAATTTCTAGTGAAATCAAGCTGAGATTCCCGCAATTATGCAAATAGTTGGGAATTGAAACAGGCAATGATTGATAATTTGGCAGGAAAAGAGAAAAAATTCCTCAAAGCTAAAAAAGGCTAGTGAGAGACTCCAAGCTTCCTTGATTTGAACTAGGTACCCGCGAGAATATTTCCTGTTATTTCCAGTAAAGTGAAGCTCAAATTCCTGCAATTATTTAAGTAGTTGAGATTTGAAACAGGCAATGTTTGAAAATTTGGCAGGAGAAAATTTAAAAAATCCTCAAAGCTAAAGCAGGAAAGGGAGAGACTTCAAACTTCCTTGATGTGAAGTAGGTACTCCAGAGAATATTTCCTGTATTTTACAGTAAAGTGAAGCTCAAATTCCCGCAATTATGTAAATAGTTGGGAACTGAAACAGGCAATGTTTGATAATTTGGCAGGACTAAAGAAAAAAAATCCTCAAAGCTAAAGCAGAAAAGGGAGAGATTTCAACCTTCTGCAACGTGAACTGGATAGTTACGAGAACATTTCCTGAAATTTTTAGTGAAATCAATCTGAGATTCCCGCAATTATGTAAATAGTTGAGAATTGAAATAGGCAATGTTTGATAATTTGGCAGGAGAAAATTTTAAAAATCCTCAAAGCTAAAGCAGGAAAGGGAGAGACTTCAAACTTCCTTGATGTGAAGCAGGTACCCGAGAGAATATTTCCTGTTATTTACAGTAAAGTGAAGCTCAAATTCCTCCAATTATTTAAGTAGTAGGGATTTAAAACAGGAAATGTTTGAAAATTTGGCAGGAGAAAATTGAAAAATTCCTCACAGCTAAAGCACGAAAAGGAGAGACTTCAAGCTTCTGCAATGTGAAGGGTATACTTACAGGAACATTTTCTGAAATTTTCAGTGAAATCAAGCTGAGATTCCCGCAATTATGCAAATAGTTGGGAATTGAAACAGGCAATAATTGATAATTTGGCAGGACAAAAGAAAAAATTCCTCAAAGCTAAAAAAGGCTAGTGAGAGACTCCGAACTTCCTTGATGTGAAGTAGGTACTCTAGAGAATATTTACTGATATTTACAGTAAAGTGAAGCTCAAATTCCTGCAATTATTTAAGTAGTTGGGATTTAAAACAGGAAATGTTTGAAAATTTGGCAGGAGAAAATTAAAAAATTCCTCACAGCTAAAGCACGAAAGGGAGAGATTTCAAGCTTCCTTGATGTGAAGCAGGTACTCGAGAGAATATTTTCTGTAATTTGCAGTAAAATCAGGCACAAATTCCTGCAATTATTTAAAAATTTCGAATTCGAAACAGGTAAGGTTTGATAATTTGGCAGGGCAAGAGGAAAATATTCCTCAAAACTAAAGCAGGAAAGGGAGAGACTTCAAACTTCCTTGATATGAAGTCGGTACTCGAGAGAATATTTCCTGTATTTTACAGTAAAGTGAAGCTCAAATTCCTGCAATTATTTAAGTAGTTGGGATTTGAAACAGGAAATGTTTGAAATTTGGCAGGAGAAAATTAAAAAATTCCTCACAGCTAAAGCACGAAAGGGAGAGACTTCAAGCTTCTGCAATGTGAATTGGATACTTACAGGAACATTTTCTGAATTTTTCAGTGAAATCAAGGTGAGATTCCCGCAATTATGCAAATAGTTGGGAATTGAAACAGGCAATGATTGATAATTTGGCAGGACAAGAGAAAAAATTCCTCAAAGCTAAAAAAGGCTAGTGAGAGACTCCAAACTTCCTTGATTTGAAGTAGGTACCCGCGAGAATATTTCCTGTTATTTACAGTAAAGTGAAGCTCAAATTCCTGCAAATATTTAAGTAGTTGAGATTTGAAATAGGCAATGTTTGAAAATTTGGCAGGAGAAAATTTAAAAAATCCTCAAAGCTAAAGCAGGAAAGGGAGAGACTTCAAACTTCCTTGATGTGAAGAAGGTACTCGAGAGAATATTCCCTCTATTTTACAGTAAAGTGAAGCTCAAATTCCCGCAATTATGTAAATAGTTGGGAATTGAAACAGGCAATGTTTGATAATTTGGCAGGACTAAAGAAAAAATTCCTCAAAGCTAAAGCAGAAAAGGGAGAGATTTCAACCTTCTTCAGCGTGAACTGGATAGTTACGAGAACATTTTCTGAAATTTTTAGTGAAATCAATCTGAAATTCCCGCAATTATGTAAATAGTTGAGAATTGAAATAGGCAATGTTTGATAATTTGGCAGGAGAAAATTTTAAAAATCCTCAAAGCTAAAGCAGGAAAGGGAGAGACTTCAAACTTCCTTGATGTGATGCAGGTACCCGACAGAATATTTCCTGTTATTTACAGTAAAGTGAATCTCAAATTCCTCCAATTATTTAAGTAGTTGGGATTTAAAACAGGAAATGTTTGAAAATTTGGCAGGAGAAAATTGAAAAATTCCTCACAGCTAAAGCACGAAAGGAGAGGCTTCAAGCTTCTGCAATGTGAATGGATACCTACAGGAACATTTTCCGAAATTTTAGTGAAATCAAGCTGAGATTCCCGCAATTATGCAAATAGTTGGGAATTGAAACAGGCAATGATTGATAATTTGGCAGGACAAGAGAAAAAATTCCTCAAAGCTAAAAAAGGCTAGTGAGAGACTCCAAGCTTCCTTGATTTGAACTAGGTACCCGCGAGAATATTTCCTGTTATTTCCAGTAAAGTGAAGCTCAAATTCCTGCAATTATTTAAGTAGTTGAAATTTGAAACAGGCAATGTTTGAAAATTTGGCAGGAGAAAATTTAAAAAATCCTCAAAGCTAAAGCAGGAAAGGGAGAGACTTCAAACTTCCTTGATGTGAAGAAGGTACTCGAGAGAATATATCCTGTATTTTACAGTAAAGTGAAGCTCAAATTCCCGCAATTATGTAAATAGTTGGGAATTGAAACAGGCAATGTTTGATAATTTGGCAGGACTAAAGAAAAAAATTCCTCAAAGCTAAAGCAGAAAAGGGAGAGATTTCAACCTTCTGCAGCGTGAACTGGATAGTTACGAGAACATTTTCTGAAATTTTTAGTGAAATCAGTCTGAGATTCCCGCAATTATGTAAATAGTTGAGAATTGAAATAGGCAATGTTTGATAATTTGGCAGGAGAAAATTTTAAAAATCCTCAAAGCTAAAGCAGGAAAGGGAGAGACTTCAAACTTCCTTGATGTGAAGCAGGTACCCGAGAGAATATTTCCTGTTATTTACAGTAAAGTGAAGCTCAAATTCCTCCAATTATTTAAGTAGTAGGGATTTAAAACAGGAAATGTTTGAAAATTTGGCAGGAGAAAATTGAAAAATTCCTCACAGCTAAAGCACGAAAAGGAGAGACTTCAAGCTTCTGCAATGTGAATGGTATACTTACAGGAACATTTTCTGAAATTTTCAGTGAAATCAAGCTGAGATTCCCGCAATTATGCAAATAGTTGGGAATTGAAACAGGCAATAATTGTTAATTTGGCAGGACAAGAGAAAAAATTCCTCAAAGCTAAAAAAGGCTAGTGAGAGACTCCAAACTTCCTTGATGTGAAGTAGGTACTCGAGAGTATATTTCCTGTTATTTCCAGTAAAGTGAAGCTCAAATTCCTGCAATTATTTAAGTAGTTGAAATTTGAAACAGGCAATGTTTGAAAATTTGGCAGGAGAAAATTTAAAAAATCCTCAAAGCTAAAGCAGGAAAGGGAGAGACTTCAAACTTCCTTGATGTGAAGAAGGTACTCGAGAGAATATTTCCTGTATTTTACAGTAAAGTGAAGCTCAAATTCCCGCAATTATGTAAATAGTTGGGAATTGAAACAGGCAATGTTTGATAATTTGGCAGGACTAAAGAAAAAAATTCCTCAAAGCTAAAGCAGAAAAGGGAGAGATTTCAACCTTCTTCAGCGTGAACTGGATAGTTACGAGAACATTTTCTGAAATTTTTAGTGAAATCAGTCTGAGATTCCCGCAATTATGTAAATAGTTGAGAATTGAAATAGGCAATGTTTGATAATTTGGCAGGAGAAAATTTAAAAATCCTCAAAGCTAAAGCAGGAAAGGGAGAGACTTCAAACTTCCTTGATGTGAAGCAGGTACCCGAGAGAATATTTCCTGTTATTTACAGTAAAGTGAAGCTCAAATTCCTCCAATTATTTAAGTAGTAGGGATTTAAAACAGGAAATGTTTGAAAATTTGGCAGGAGAAAATTGAAAAATTCCTCACAGCTAAAGCACGAAAGGGAGAGACTTCAAGCTTCTGCAATGTGAATGGGATACTTACAGGAACATTTTCTGAAATTTTCAGTGAAATCAAGCTGAGATTCCCGCAATTATGCAAATAGTTGGGAATTGAAACAGGCAATAATTGTTAATTTGGCAGGACAAGAGAAAAAATTCCTCAAAGCTAAAAAAGGCTAGCGAGAGACTTCAAACTTCCTTGATGTGAAGTAGGTACTCGAGAGTATATTTCCTGTTTTTTACAGTAAAGTGAAGCTCAAATTCCTGCAATTATTTAAGTAGTTGGGATTTGAAACAGGTAATGTTTGAAAATTTGGCAGGAGAAAATTAAAAAATTCCTTACAGCTAAAGCACGAAAGGGAGAGACTTCAAGCTTCTGCAGTGTGAAGTGGATACTTACAGGAACATTTTCTGAAATTTTCAGTGAAATCAAGCTGAGATTCCCGCAATTATGCAAATAGTTGGGAATTGAAACAGGCAATGATTGCTAATTTGGCAGGATAAGAGAAAAAATTCCTCAAAGCTAAAAAAGGCTAGTGAGAGACTCCAAACTTCCTTGATTTGAAGTAGGTACCCGCGAGAATATTTCCTGTTATTTACAGTAAAGTGAAGCTCAAATTCCTCCAATTATTTAAGCAGTTGAGATTTGGAACAGGCAATGTTTGAAAATTTGGCAGGAGAAAATTTAAAAAATCCTCAAAGCTAAAGCAGGAAAGGGAGAGACTTCAAACTTCCTTGATGTGAAGAAGGTACTCGAGAGAATATTTTCTGTAATTTGCAGTAAAATCAGGCACAAATTCCTGCAATTATTTAAAAATTTCGGATTCGAAACAGGTAAGGTTTGATAATTTGGCAGGGCAAGAGGAAAAAATTCCTCAAAACTAAAGCAGGAAAGGGAGAGACTTTAAACTTCCTTGATATGAAGTAGGTACTCGAGAGAATATTTCCTGTTACTTACAGTAAAGTCAAGCTCAAATTCCTGCAATTATTTAAGTAGTTGGAATTTGAAACAGGAAATGTTTGAAAATTTGGCAGGAGAAAATTTAAAAATTCCTCACAGCTAAAGCAGGAAAGGGAGAGACTTCAAACTTCCTTCATATGAAGTAGGTACTCGAGAAAATATTTCCTGTTACTTACAGTAAAGTCAAGCTCAAATTCCTGCAATTAATTAAGTAGTTGGAATTTGAAACAGGAAATGTGGTAAGAAACTCCTTGATGAGAAAACAGTTTTGAGTCTGAAATTGTCACCGGTGGACCGAACCACAGGGTTTGCGGATGACATAGGGCTAGTGGTTTCTGCAGGTTTCAGACAAGACTTGATTGATAAGACTGACAGTGCGCTGAACAAAATCACAGCATGGCTGCGGGACAACAGCATCACCATTGTGCCGGAGAAGACAGAGTCTGTCATTCTGTCGGGAAAGAGGAAGAGGGACGACATATCTTTCATCGTCGGCGGAACCCAAGTAAAACCTCAGCACACGGTGAGGTATCTGAAAGTGTCCATCAGCCAGGACAGCAGGGCGGCACGTCGAGGGGGCCACACAAACGGCGTCAAAGAAGATCGGGGACTTGTCCAGGCTGATGCCCAACATCGGTGGCCCGGATTCCGCCAAGAGGAAGGCTCTATATACGGTCGTGGAGTCAATGGTTCTGTATGCGGCTCCCGTGTGGCATGACTGGGCAACCTTCGCCAAATACCGCATAATGATCAATGGGGTACAACGGAGAGCCCTCCTTTAGGTCGCCTCTGGATACAGAACCATGTCGGGAGCTCAGGTGATTACGGGGATGCCACCCATGGACCTCCTGATGAAGGAGCGGAAGCGGCGGTGGCGGACATTTGTGATCTGCGAGGAAAGCCGCGAGGGACGCCTCAGGGGCGCTGTGGGAGGCCAGGTGGGATGCCCTCTTGGAAAAGGCGCAGTGGACTAGGAGGCTGATTGGGGACCTCCAACCGTGGCTGAACTGTAAACACTGTTTCATTCAAGCAAGAACCAAGCTGAACGGACTTCGGAAATGCGAGTTTAAAATCGGCGAAAATTAGTATTAAATCGGCGAATTTTGTGATACAAAAGCGGGAGTTAAAAAGAAGATCAGTATACATCTGCCACTTAAACCGAGCGGTCGACTTTCCACAGGTACGGAATAAAACACGGCGATATTTAAGATATAAGTTAAATATAGAAAAGATAAATTATAGAATGAGTTAGTAGTGAGTAGTAGGGGCCGTACTGACCACTCCGAGTGAAAAAATATTCGAAAAAAATTGTTTATTTTTTCACAGACAAACCGAGGGTCGGGATTAAAAAAAAAACAAAGGAAAGTCATTAGAAGGGTAGTGAAAAAGTATAAAAACACTTAAAAAGTTTTTCGACATTTGCGGACAAACGGAGGTAAACAAAAATAACTAAAAAGTGATTAACAGACCCACCCCGAAAAACCCACATTGAGCAAAAATTTAAGTGCAAATAACTAGAGAACTGTGCGTCAGAGAAAGGGAGTATCAAAGTGAAAGTCGACCGGCGGCACAGCCCCTACCCCGAAATAACGACATCGGACTTGATCGCGATTTCCGATGTGTCGGAACAGGGGTCCATCAAAGGGAAAAGTGTTCAGGAGCACGGCGGCTACCCGCCCATAAAAAAGGGGTAAACGCAACAAAGGTAATGGAGGAAGGCGAAGAACGGAAACGAAAACAATTATACAATTGGGAAGAAATGGCACAACATGGTGAGGAAATGGGGCAATACCTAAGAGGCAATCCCTCCCAAGATCGCCGGTGCGATGAATCAAAAAAGGGCGAATGGAATCAGAAAGGCGATCTCCATTGAAGAACATAAGTCCGGAGCAACACGAGAAAGTAGCGTCCCTGATAGCAAAAGTGGGAGAAATTTTAAATGAGGACGAAACGAGGCAATTAAACACGCCTGAATGGGAATCCGGAATGGAGAGGTCCGACACGCAATCAGGAATACATGGCTAAAAAAGGACAACAATAGGAGGGGCACAAAGGGTAGGTCAGGTGATATCCTGCAAATAGGATATACCACGGGCGTTAAGCCGCTACACATCAGGCAAAGTACAATTTAACAAGGGGACGGGGAGACCGTGATAACAAGGGTGAATGAAATGACGGACATTGTCCTCAGACTCCTGGAGGAGATCTACGAAGAAACTAGGACGGAAACCAACCCAAAAATGTCATTCACCCAAATTGAAAGGCAAATACAGGGTCAAAAGCGGAAAATACAAGCCCTAACCAAGGAAATAGGAGAACTGAAGAGAGATGGGGTGGTAAACACCCAGAAGGGCACTACCACAGAAAAAAACAATGGGACAATGGAAGGCAGACGGCCAAGAACGGGACCGATACTCAAGCAATCAGGCATGGACAATATACAGACAGAAACCCAAACAGACACGGAGACGGAAGGCGAATGGAGGGCACAAAGAACACGAAACAGAAACAATAAAAAGACATACGCAGACATAACAGGCCAGGAGCCACAACCCAAAGACAAAACGTAGGATGGGAGACACCGGAGAGAAAGGAGAATCTTATAGCACTGGTGCAAATACCGCAGGGACAAAAATCACTCGACGTGATAAAAACAATCAAAGGCACAGCACAGGAGGAAGCAAGGAACACAGAGGGAATACGAGTATTTTCAAGAACACACCAGGAACAGTTGGCCATCAACAACAGAGACGAAAACCAGCAAAGAATAATTGACGAAAAAATACGCTGCAGATCGGAGCTCCATATAACGAGCTCCATATTAGAGGTGGGGGAAAACTTCAAGGACAAGGCGATAATAAGGAAAAGAACAACATGTGTGAACAGGAGAAAAGAAAACATCACGATAGAGACAGAACCGACACTACTTAAAACAGTAATCAGGATGGAGAGAATATTTATAGACCTCAGCGCGGTCTATATCAAAGAAGAGGTGGATATTATTATATGTTTCAACTGCCACAAACATGGATACCCTGCGAAATATTGCAAGGACAAGGCGCGTTGCCACATTTGTGGAGGTCCACAACAGGGTAACGAGTGTCAGGCAAGTGACATGGACTGTCCCAATTGTGCCATACAGGGAACCCCAAAGACAGCGAGACGACACACAGCGCGGGACGAATTATGTCCCATATACAAACAAAAGGCAACACAGTACCAACAGACCAGGATCAACTACGTCGGAGACAGGAAAACATTGACAGGACCAACACAATGAAAGTGATACAAATGAACGCAGACAGAGGCAGCATTGAACGCAGACAGCACTATTGAATCAATATGTTAACAACAACAACATATACGTAATATTGATACAGGAACCGTATACTAAACACCAGACAGAAGGACAGATAAACAAGATAAACAATGGAACAAAATCGAAGACAGAAATCTGGACACGAGAAGAAATAGAATACACCATAATAACCGAACTCACGGACAATAACACAACAACCATACAAATCAATACCAACAACAAAAATAAAGAGATATACATAACATCCATATACGGCGAGCCTGAAGGGAACAGAAACATTAGGACAGAACAATTCGACAGCAAGCAGCGAAAATGAGATGCACGAATGGACCAACACCTACTAGGAGGAGACTTCAACGCTCATAGTGAGACATGGGGAGGAACCTCAAATGACCAAAGAGGGGTGGAACTCACCAATAGGATAATACAAAACAATTACACATTGGGAAATAAAAAGACGGAAAACCCAACATTCCAAGGACCAATGGGAACAGACTGGAAGGTAGGAGATGAAGAAACGCTCTCCGCCCATAAGTACATTTCTTACGAAATAGAAGGGGAAATCACAACAAAAACGGACTTTATTAACACGGACTGGACAAGTTTCAAGGACTACATCAACAGACACACCGAAAACATTAACTGAAGACAAACAATAAACGAACTGGCAGAGACAGCAACGAACATATGTAAGAGAGCGTGCGCAAAATACATTAAAACAAAGACACGCAGAAATGGCGATGAAGAGGGATGTGGAATGAGAGCCTGGGAAAAACCAAAAGAAGAATGAACAAAGAAAGACACTAAAACTGACACTTAGACGACAAGACGGAACTAATGATACAACACAAATAGAGAAGCTGAACGAGTGGGCGGAGATAGCAATGAAATCGGATGAAAACCTGGAGCAATAGAGTTAGGTCAATAGGTTTAATAGGAGAAATAGGATAAGGATTAGAAATAAGAAACAGGCTACGGAGAATGTACATCAATTAGGTTAAGGTCTTCTTTCCCCGTAAATGGAGGGAGGAGGTCCAAGGTACGGCGAAAGGGTTCAAGTGACAGTGTTTTCGGCAGATAGTGGGTGGCTTACGCAAAAAAAAGGGGAAAAGGGGTATACCGGAAGGTAGGCACCCGGGTAACAAACCCATCAACATGTAAACACAGTTTATTTATACAGTTCGGTTTATACAACGGAAGAGAACGGTCGGATTTTCGAGCGCTCCTCCATTGTTAAAGGGCCTTTGGGCACAGTGCCGCGAAAAGTGGATAGTTTAAATCGAAATCGGTATCTAATTAAAGAGGACAATTTAGGGAAACGGGGTGTGCTTGTTTGGTGAAAATCGAGCTAAAGGATTAAGAGTTATCAATTGATAAAAGTCAGAAAATTCCATTTAATAGTGCATAGATAGGGCGAATAAAGCTAGAGAACGGCCACTTTTCTATCTCCGAAGGGTAGGGATCCGACCTTTTTTCAGGCTCGCTCGACCCTTCAGGCAAGAGGTGGTGCCGTTGTGAACTTTTCGCTTGTTGGACGAAAAGTGCGACGCTGCCGATGTGACATTTCTATATGACAATTTATTGCTATTGGTTTATATTTGCTTATTTGTTTGTTTGCGTATTTGTTTATTTGTGTATGTTTGTTTACCTACCGCGTTTCGCTGACGGTTGACAGTTGACGGTTGAAGGTGGACGGACACCGTGGTTTACCCGCGCATTGCTGACAGCTGACAGTTTACGGCTGACGGCTGAAAGCTGACTCTGAAAACGGCACCGCGATTTACCCGCGCGAAGTGAAGTCAGTGAAATGAGTGACACAGGAGGAAACAATAGCGAGGGAGGCAAAAGGAAGAAGGATTGGGAGTTACTGGCCAACATGGGAACGGAGTTGGCAGCAATCCCGAAAACACCAATGCTGGCAAGGTCACCCGCAAGAGCGAGCAAGAACGGAGGACTGCAGTACCCATATTCACTCTCACGACGTCGGCCGCCAGCAACCAAGACAATCAGTCCGGAGCAACAAATCAACCTGGTCTCCCTGCTGGTATCGGTCAGCGCATTGCACGCAACAGGCGAAGATAGGGAGGCGGGATCAGGAATAGATGAGGAGGAAACCGAAATGGAAACGGTGGATACACCAAAAGCATGACTGACTGAAAAAATGGACAAGAACACCGTCGAGCGAAAAGAGTCAAGCCAAACGACGGAACAAGCGATAAGGGCCAAACAGTCTATAATCGAAGCGGTTAGCAGATACCAAAATGGAAAACTGCAATTCAACAAAGAGGACCGGGAAACAGTGCTGCGCAACTGACGAACATATTGATAGGGCTACTGACGGACAGCCAACAAGGGGGTACAATGGCGCAACAGCAGGATACAAGCGTTATCATGGCCCATCAGCAGCAGCAAATGATGACGAAAATGAAGGCAATGGCTGCTGAGATCAAAGAAGTCAGGAAGGATCTGAAAGCCACAACAGCGCCGAGCAGAGTGACAAAAGGAATCCATCCAAGACCGGTTACGGGGATACGGAGCAGGCTAACAGCCAGACATCTAGCGACCGAAAGCACCCAAGTAGAGACGCCAAAGGACACGAAAACTGAAGCCGAATGGCAAATACAAAAGCCTCGGAGGAGAACCAGGAGGCAAGTAAAGCGGACCTACGCTGACATAGCAGGGCAGGGAAACGGCGAAAAGGAGAATGCACAGGGATGGTAAGCACCAGAGAAACGAGAGAAGCTCATCGCCCTGGTGCAGGTTGTTACGTGCAAATATTTTGCCGTAAACCTCTTTATTTGTTTTCGACCTCGGTATGCCTTTTCAAGTTATTTGCCAAGCATATCTGTTTTGGTTTTTTCATCATTGAGTTAAATTATGGCTGTAAAATCCGAATCTAACAAATTTGGCGATTCTGATCGCAGGTGAAAGAGATAGATATATAGATAGATAAAATTTATTAAACATTCACATTACTAAATTCACAAACAAAGTTTAAAACCAAAAAACATAAGTCAGTAAAATGTCCCATGTCTGGCCAGATGTTCGGCCGGTTGCTCTTTGCCCATGATCTAAATAGGCGCGCTAGGTCGTCCATTACCTGGGCAGTGCCCTAACATGGACATTCCCGAGCTAGCCATACGCACGACAACGTCAGGAGATAGTCTTGAAGTGGCGGTTTTGGTTTTATTCGAGGGGCATTCATTAAGGAAAAAAGGTCTTCCTGAAGGGAAGCCAAAAACCCCTTTTGCTTCGACCTTTAAGCCTGATACTGTCAGCCGTGGCGTTAACCGCCGGCAGTTTCAACTAGATGACCGAATCCATCCGCCCCCGCCCCGATCGGTGCAAGGACCAGCCAACACCAGTCAGAACGAGGCAGGACGAACCCGTCAAGTCAGGTTATGTTGGATTTGTGCGTTTCCAGCCTGCTAGATACGACTGTCTGCAACTGGCAGGCAATGTTTGTTTGTCGTCACGTACTGTCAGGGACAAAATCCTCATAAAATATGGGAAGTCGCTTATACAGGGGACCATGGGTTGGGCGGTCGTTTGCTCTTACTTGGGTGATATTTCGCGTGAGGACTGAGCCTTGCACTCCGCTATGATAAAATTTTTCAGCGATGGTATCTATATAGTCGGCTATATAGGCCATCCCTGTAGCTTCGTGCATTTCGGTTATTCTGGTGTATCTGTCAGCCGATAGGACGCCTCTTAGGAACTTATTTTGGGTCCTTTGAACACGTCGTCTCGTGGAATCACAGACAGAGTGCCAGACAGGGGTTCCGTAGGTCAGTATGGGCCTTATGGTGGAGGTGTAGAGCAGAAGTTTATTTTGAGGTGATAGGAAAGAATTTGGCGCCAGAAGAGAGTACAACTTTCTTCGGGCCATGGCAGTCTTTTGTACAGCATAGTCAACATGCTTATTGAAATGGAGTCGGGCGTCTAGTTTGAATCCCAGGTATTTCACCTCTTTTGTTGGTTTGATAGGAGTATTTTGGACCACGAGTGGTGATAAGATTTTGTTGTTAGTGAATTTGCGCGAAAAGATAATAAGTTCCGTCTTCCTGGGATTCACTTTAAGTTTCCATTTGTCAAAATACGGCGTCAATAAACTCAGGTGATGTGCAATGCGAGATTTCGCAGCCTGAGCATAAAAAGACGATGCGTAGATAGCCGTATCATCAGCGTATAGTGCTATTTTTGTAGTGGGAAGTTTTGGAATGTCTGCTGTGTACAATGTATACAGCAGCGGCGAAATCACTGTTCCTTGTGGTACTCCTGCCGCGATGCGTCTTTTGGCAGAAGTGGAATTCTCCACTTTCACCTGGATGGAACGGTTTTTTAGGTGAGACGCTATAAGGGAAACTAGGTAGAGTGGCAATGAATGCACGGCAAACAACTTGTACAGCAGGCCTGTGTGCCAGACTGTGTCAAAGGCCCTTTGCATGTCGAGAAGCAGCATAACCGTACTTTGAAGCTTATTAAATGCTGCATAGGCATCCGTTGCGATCCTAGCAGTCTGCAGCGTTGTGTTGTGTCTTGGTCGGAAGCCAAACTGCTCATCCGGGATTAAACTTCGAAGCTCGGCTGCTGCCTGTAATCTCGAATGGATGACCTTCTCGGTTAATTTGCCGAGGGTGTTCAAGAGGGAAATTGGCCTATAAGAGGCGGGTTCGGTCGGGTTTTTGCCCGGCTTTAAGATGGGGATTATTACAGCGTTTTTCCAGTCCTGTGGGAAGTGCTGCAATTTAAGGACTGCGTTGACTATTTGTACTATTAGCACAATAGTTTTCCGCGGTAAGTTTTTGAGGAGTAGATAAGGGATGCCGTCTGGCCCGGGGGCTTTTCGGCTAGGGAGGCGCCGAAGACACGATTGTATCTCCGACGGGGTTGTTATATAGGAATGCAAAATCGAGGGTGGTATAGGATACTTCCGTTCTACAAAAACAGCGGTCTGTCTTTGAATTTCGTTATCCTGAAGGGCTGGTTGGACCTTGTGTACTTCTGCCAAAAAGTCGGCGAGCAGCTCGCACTTGTCACTGGTGGTAATATAACTCCGCCCCTCTTTTTCAAGAGCGGGGACTTGCTCATAGCCTTTTCGCAGACTTCTCGACAGTTTCCACAGGGAATTGTCACGGGGAGTCAAATTTCGCAGTTTCTCCGCCCAGGTATAATTCCTGTATGCGGAGATTTCGCGCTGTATGTCTCGTGCAAGCTCTGCTGCCATTATGCGATCGGCAGGTTGCCTGAATCGCTGCCAACGCTTCCTGATTCGATTTTTCGCCTTAATAAGGTTCAGAATTTCCTCAGGAAGATTGTCGCGCCGCGGTCTGTTCGGAACTTTTTTGGCCAAAGCTTGCTGTGTCCGTTGTATATTCCTGGTCAGACCTTTTACCGCATGCTCTAGAGCTTCGACAGTATCAATCTGGCCCGGAATACACGTCAGGTCTTGTAGTCGTTTTCGATATTCGCGAAAATCGAAATTTTCGTATGAATATCGAAAGTCGTTAGTTTGTGTGCGCTTTAAATCCCTAATGTCGAGGTAAATGGGCAAATGGTCACTGCTGAGGGCGTCTATAACCACCATCTCTGTGAGATTGGTGAGTCCTTTGGCAATTCCGAAGTCGAGGTAGGATGGATTCCCTCCACTGTTCGGGTAATGCGTTGGGGATGAAGTGGGCATAACGAGTAGGCCATTGTCGCGAACGTAGTCGGCTAGAAAATTGCCGGCTGCGTTTTTATGTCCAGGGTTATTGAATAGTGGATGGCGGGCGTTGAAATCTCCCATTAGCAACACCCTATTGGTGTTTATGAAGAATGGATCGACATCAGCGGCCTGTAAGCGTACGGTGGAGAAATAGCCACAGTAGATCAAAACTCCATCAGGAAGTTCAACGCCTACGTTCTCTATTGATGACTGCCTGTGTGGCAGTCTCCTGTATGGAATTGACGTTTTGACCGCTATGGCCACTCCTCCCCTTAAACCGGGCCTATCGGCACGTTCGAGCCTGTACCCCCGAATCCTAAGTATATCCCCGGGGCGCAACCATGTTTCGACAATCAACGCCACGTCGATATCCTCGGTCTGAAGGAAGTGCACAAACTCACCGAGACGACTCCGGAGTCCGCATGAGTTCCATTCTCCTATCCTCATAGGGCACAGTTGGCAAAATCAGGGCTTAAAAATCGAAGCTATTAATGTCTTCGTTGAAGAACTGCGCGGAAACGAGGAACCTTTCCGCTTTCGTCTCGCAGCCCCTCAACGCAGCGCTATAAAATCTAACCGCCTTGATTACCTCCTGTAAGTTCACCTGCGATGCCAGATCGGCGAATTCCCGATGCAGGGTGCCCAGAGTGGCTACTGCGCCAGCGTTCATGCCTTGGTTAGTGGGGGGTCTTGGTTGGGGACCATTAAATGCGACGGTTTGACCAGGCTGCGTGGCCCTGCTGGTCATTTCATTTCTGCCAGGGAGCGGCGGAAACTCGTTCGGGCTCGGGATGGGCTGCCTAGTCCTGCTGGTTTCTGGGTGGGGGATCGGGCCTGCGGGTCGGAAGGTCTGCCCCCACGCTGGTCTGGACGGAAGTGGTGCCGCCACGAACTGCGTTTGCGGTTTTTGTGGTTTTTCAACCGGACGCTGGGCCAGTTTGAAAACGTACACCGGGCATGCTTCGTCAAAGCTCCGGTGGGGACCAGTGCAATTGGCGCATTTTAGCGCCGATCCCGGCGGGCACGATGTTATTTCGTGGGGGCCCGCACACTTGGAGCACTTGAAATGTTTGTTGCAGTTGCCCGATACGTGTCCCCAGCCCTGGCATCGGCGGCACTGCGTCAGGGTTCGTTGGTTCTTCCTGGTTTCCCAGGAGACCCTGACATCGCGTATCACTTTGGCGGTGGTGGCGAGTTTCCGTAAGGTCACCGAATCGTCGGTGACAACCAGGTACAGGGGCCTAAACTGGGTCTTCATACGGAAGACATTTTTTATGGCAAACCCCTTTTCCTCGAGGTCCTCCTTGATTTGAGAAGGCTCCACGTTGCCCTCGAGCCCCCTTACCACAAACGCGTGTGTACGCTGGTTTGCGGGTGCGTAGGTATGGAACTGGCCGCCCTCTGCCTCCAGTGACCGCTTGACCGCCGCCCAGTCTAAAATGCAGCTGCAGTACACTATCAGCGACGCTTTAGTGTATTTTAATGTGAATGGCTTATTTGTAATTGACTTTAGGCCATTCACTAGCGCGCTGTGGCTGCTGGGCTTTCCCACGATGACTATTGGTGGCGGTTTTTCGGCCTTCTTCGCCGATTTGCTGAGCGAAGCAGCCGCTTTGGCAGCCAGTTCCTCATGCATTGTTTGGGTCCCGCTGGTGGAGGGTTGAGGCTCATTCTCCAAGGGGTCAGTTGCCGGTTGGATTGGCGAAAATCTATTTTCGGTTGTTACTGCTGGGCATGCCGGTGTGGTCAATAGTGTGCTCCACGGCACCATTTTCCGTGGCACCATAAAGGCATCACCGCTGTGATCCGACTTGTCATCGGCCACTGTTTGGCGCACGGCTGAGCTTTTTTCAGCCATAGCAACAGCTCCCCGCTTTTCGTTGATCTGCTGACGGTTCGTGGCTCGCTGTGATTGGTCCGTTGACGTTTCTGGGCCAATCTCGATCGTCGCTTTTTCTGGCTGGTGCTTGGGTTTCTTTGTTATGTTAGGCGGGCTCACCTTATCCAGCTTCCGTTTGGGTACGGCCCCTGTAGAGATCTGGGTGGTTAGCAGGGCCCTTTTCCGAACAGTTGGGTGTTCGGCCTTCAAATGGTTGACCGCCAGCGACCACTTTGGTGGTTTGCCTGCTGTGTAAGCAGCTGTAAAGTCCGCTGTAACCACCTTGCAGCGGTCGCAATTTTTGTTTGTCCTTAGCAAGCGGACAACCTGCTTTAATTTCTGCAGCTTTTGTTCCTCGTCCAAATGGTGGAACGCATCTGCTGACGCAGCGCTACTGGCGAGCGAACTTAGAGACGACAATGAGATTACGGACTCATTGTCGTCTTCGGCGGCGGATTCTGAATTGTCTATTGATTCCACTACGACTTATAAAGTTTATATTTACTCAGCGAAAGAAAGCACACAAACTGTGGTTGACAATCCGATAGCACGAGAACAATTTTTCGCACAAGCGGATCGGACCACGACTAGTTGAAGACTCCGCAGGTGAAAGAAATGTTTAGCAGATTGCGGTATCACGTGTCCGTTAGGGCCAATGAATTTGGTGATTTTTGATTCCTGCGCCAACGGAAGGATGGGGGGGAGGAAAAATTTCTACTGGTGTATAGGTAGATTGTTGGGTTGAGAAGATCTAATTAGGGCGTGACGATCAGATCGGCAGGTCTTTGGAGTTTATTCCACATGGTGGGGTTTTGAATTTTTGATAGTGTACAGCGCTACCGCATGGTCGGTTTTTGGGGGATTTTAGAATCGAGAAATTCCTTGATGGATGCATAGATTGCAAGAAGCATTTTTTTTCACTGGGAAAAGCAATTATCTAATGACGAATCCCTGATGGCCGATATGACTACGTGTAATTGATCCGAGATCCGTGGATCAATTAAAAACCAGCTCTTTTGGGGAACCTCAGCGGACCATTGGACTTTTGACGTTGAGCGTGATTCTGGTGTTTTCCATTTTGGTAGACTTTCCATTTTTGTATGCTACTTGGAAGCATGCTGGCGCCCAACTTTTGTTGAAGACTTGTTTTTTATCAGTTTTTTATGACATTATTTTTTTATAACTGGACCTAATAACGTTTAATAGTTAACTGCTTGTGCTGAAACATTCAAGTTCGACTGCATTCAGTTCATTTTGTTTTTTACTTTATTTGCGATTCACAGTCGGACCTGAGTACTCATATATTTTGGTACCCCTTTACTGTGGATTTTTTTAAAATTTATGATCACGACCAATCCAAATTAGAAGACCTGCGAGGCCACTGACTGAAGTGATCACTCCAGCCGGTCCATCTCAGGATCCTTCCCCTTCACCATCCAGGCTTGATTGAAGTTAAGGTATCCATAGATTAAGGATGCAACCAAAAATATCCGAGTTATACACTCTAAGTAAATTTATATATTTTGTAATTTTCTTTCTCTCAGTAAAATTGTTAACTTGTTTAAATACATCAGTTGTGCAGTTGAATTTGAGTGTGCGTAATTTTGTATTGTCCATCGAGCGTTCCAAATATTGTTCACTAGTCGCAAAGTACTAGTTAGTTCTTGCTCTAACTCACGCCCGAGATAAAATAATTATAGTTAGAAGTAAAATTCATAACAAGGTACCAGAAGGCAAGAAACCTGCAGAAGTCATCGAAACCATCAAAGAGGTGGCACAGGAAGAGGCCCGAAATGCGGGAGGGATCCGAGGATTCGTCACAACGAGGAATGGACAGATAGCCATACAATACAAGCATGAGGCACAACAGAAGACGATGGACGCAAAGATAGGAGGGCGACCAGACATCCAACTGAAGCATCTCACACGTATACTGCCGAGGCTGACCGTCATAGGAATCCAGGCTGGCTACACAGACGAGCAGCTGATACTCTGTGAGCAACTGGGAGAGAACCTCGCAGGGAGAGCTAAGGTCCTCAGACGGTGGGCAAACCGCTCCAGGAACAACAGGGAAAATGTGATGAAAAAGCCCGAAGCCTTCAAGATAATGGTGCGAAAGGGAAGGATCTACCTGGATCTCAGCGAAGTCAGGATTGTCGAGGGGGAAAACTTCGCTGTGTTTCAACTGTTGCATGTTTGGACATGTGGCCAAGCACTGCAAAGAATAGGCAAGATGCTACACGTGCGGAGGAGCGCATGCTGGTCGCGAATGCCTATCGCAGGACCCGGACTGCCCTAACTGCAAAAGGCAGGGAATTGCTAAACAGGAGAGGCAACACGCAGCCAAGCAAGGTTGCGCAACACCAACAAACCAGGGTGAACTGCGGCGCTGACAGGGAGACTGCAAACAACGCGACCACAAATGAAGGTGCTGCAGTTTAACGGTGATAGAGGAAAGGCGGCAACCGAACTAATGGAGAGGTACATGCAGGACAACGGCATTGACCTGGCATTGGTGCAAGAGCCATACGTCTTCCACAAATCAGACGGGACATACAGGCGAGTGAGGGACGGTAACATCAAAAACGGAGCTGTGGATCAAGATCAACATTGGCCACGACGTTTCGTATATTTTCCTGACTGTACTTTAATTCATTCCAATGTATTCCTGAGTTTCAGTCAATTTTATTGTTTATTATTTAAAATGTTACAAATACGTTTCGGTGTCTTTATCCACCATCATCAGTTTGTCTAAAATATATATTTACAGTTATCATCAAATTAAATAGAAAACTTTCACCAAAATTCACATATTAAAATACAAATCACACACATATTAAAAAGTACATCCAGAACATTGGTTTTCAGGTGATGAGTCAGGACAAACATGTCTGGGAAAAGACTAGAATCTATTGTTTAGAGATCTAAATTTAACTTAGGAATATAGTTGCTACCAACTTCACATTTGACTGGTCACTGAATTTTCCATATTTTATTCGATATCAAGCGAGCGAAGCAAAAAAACTGTTTATCTTTCGTCTTTTCTTTGCATTCTAGGAATTGCTTGGCAATTCTTCAATATCAGATGTTTACATTTCATTTACCTGGTCCAATCAGTTCATACATGCGATCATCTAATTAGCGTATGATACACAGAGTTAAGATTGCCTGTATCTGATCTGAAATTTATTGCATTCTGATGTTTCTTAATTTATATCATTTCATGGATTCTTCTCTTATTATAGTTGTCCTCATTGATCAATATTTGTGTGTTATCGAAATCAAAATCATGCAACTTTTGATGTGCATGTTGTGCTAATGCTGTTGCATTTTCGTTAACCTTTCTTAAGCTATACTTATGTTCGTATATTCTTTTCTTTAAATTTTGCCCTGTTTGTCCTATGTATGTGTTGTCACAGTTCAAACAGTCAATCTTGTATATCACGTTAGGTGTGTCCAACTTATCGCTTCTAGGCTTAAATTTTGTAAAACACTCTTTTGCCAAGTTGTTTTTAGTTTTTTCCGCTATAGTAATATTATGCGGTTTTAAAATATTTTTTATTTTTGTGTTGATTTCTGGTATGTGTGGTAATGATACATACTTGATTTCACCCTCTTTTATCTTTTTTATATTATTTATTTTGTTCCATTTATTTGCATTGTATATTTTATTGATTCTTTGTTTTATAATTGGTTCGAAGAATTCTTTGGGAGAGTTGTTCATTATTAGTACCTTTTTTATTTTTTCAATATTTTTTTGTCTGTATCCACAATGTGCTAATTTTATCGCTCTATCAGTAAGAGCTGTTACCAAACTTTTTCTATACTGTATAGGTACATATGATTGGTAATTCAAGTATCTACCAGACCACACATCCTTTGTGTACCAGTTTGTTTTTATTTCTCCATTATTGTCATTTTTTGTAACATTTAATTGTTTAACATAAAATTGACTGAAACCCAGGAATACATTGGAATTGGCCACGACAAAATTAGATATTCGCGGATTAAATAGGGCAAATAAAGCAGCAGAAAAGGTCAAATTCCTCCCTTAGCAGGTAGAAATTTGGCTCTTATGCTGCTTTATTTGCCCTATTTAATCCGCGAACATCTAATGTCCTGACCTTTTTTCTGTTTTTTTCTGCAAGCCCAATAGCACGATTTGCACAGCACAAACACTAACTTATTCACCAACTCTCTGTCGTCTGCAGGCAGATATAAATTTCACTTCGAAAATCAACTTTGTATGTAACTATACCCGAAGGCTCCGATACATGACTCAAATTATGCCTTTCGGCGACCCTTCTCGCTTTCGCCTAATGGGTCCTATTTTCCCTCAATCTAGCCAAACCACTGTAACAAGCAAACGAGCCCGAAGAAACCAGCGACCAAAAAAAAACCCCGAAACACTAGGCTCTGTGAGGCGTCCACCCACCCTCTGCATCAAAAGTGAGGACAACATCCCTCAAGACCTTTATTCTCCAATATATGACATTACTACGTTGCCACTCTGACCTTAACCTAATGAGAGAGAAAAAGATAAAAAAATAACAAAAACAAACTACCTTAAACCTACCTTAACCAACCTAAACCAATACGATACACTAGAGAGCTTCCGGAATTTCGACCGTTCTCTACCGTTGAGCTAGCTCGAATGAGACTGTATTTACATGTGTCCCGAACGTCGCCGCTCTTCTCGGGTTCCCACCTTGCGGCATACCCCATTCACCCGTGTCGCGTTTCCGCACACCCACTATATTTGAGAATCCCCTACCATGCTAACTCCTTCTCCGTATCTTGGACCTCCTCCCAACCAATTATCGGGGAAAGGGATCTATCCTAATCTTAACTAATCCAACTGTGTACACTTTCCCTGCAGGATCCTTATTATCTAGCCTATTCTATTCGCGCATTGTTTTTATTATCTGTTCGCGCACTGTCCTAGTTTTCCTTATTTAGTCTTTATCACTACTTTGTCTACTTATGGCGTTGTGTCCTGATCAGTCGTTTCGCGCCATTTCATCGGGGAGAATAACCATTTCGGGCCACTTATGTAGTTTGTGGGTATCACTTGTTATTCTTCTTGTCTTGTAATGTCCGCCAGTCTGCACGATGCGTCGCGCCCTTGTACTGCTATGCCCACGGCGGCCCTGCCGTTGATTTTCAACGTGGCGTCAGTGTGCATCCGCAACACTGGTTTGGTGTCGTTGGTGCATGCCTGGAGAAACGCCTTGCACGGGTGAGGTTTCTGTTTGTGCCCTGTCAGCTCTGCCTTTTCCGCGCTTGTTCTATTTGTGTGGCTGTCATACCTAACCAGCGCTTCAATCCACCATGGCGGTGTTCCGGCCATGACCTGAAGTGCCGCCGTAGGTGTCGTGGCGTAAGCTTTTATTGCCATTGTCAGTGCCGTCCGCATTGTCGCCTCCATGCTCTTTTTGCAGGTCTCTTTTGCCATGCACACTCCCCACACTTCGCTGCCATAAAGCACTGCAGGTTTGAGTGCTCCTTGCATCACGTGGACTAGGGTCTCCGGGTTGTGTCCCCACACTCTTCTGGTTTTGTGGCCAATCTTGATGGCCATCTCTTCGCTCTCGTGGCGAACGCTGCTGATGTGATTCCTGAAAGTCAGCTGTCTATCCATCTGGACTCCCAGGTACCTTACGCAACTTCGCTGGTCGACCGAAATGTTCGCGGTTTTCAGTAACGGAGGGCGAATTGGCTTTGCCGACACAAACATCGCTTCAGTCTTTCCTTCGTTGTAGTGAACGCCGCTTTCGGCGCCCCACTCCTGGCAAGAGGTCCAGATGATCTCCCACTTCCGCTCGATCCTCTTCGCAGATGTTCCTTTGATGACTAGCACCTGGTCATCTGCGAAGGTTTGTAGGAATGTTAGATCGTCCGTTGTTTCTTCCCATCTGTCCTGCTGTTGGTGGTGTTGCTCCGTCCAAGCCTCCCTGGCCGCGTCCAATTTTTCGAACCATCCCTGTATGACCACCATCCAGAGAGTCGGCCCCATGCTGGAGCCTTGTGGGCACCCCTTACTTATGTTGTAGATCATGCCCCTCAAGGTAATCGTTCTTCCCGTGAGGAAGCTGTTTTTCATGCTGGCCAGTGTGTTGGTAATGCTCGTTTTGCCGAGCTGGTGCAGGATATAGGTAGATAGATAGGGCGAAAGAGCGGAATTCCACCACCATGAGGGAGTGGCATAAGGAGTGGACCTCCGCTGACAAAGGAAGGGAACTCTTCCAGACCTGCAAGGAGGTAGGACGGGGAGTGCTGGGCCTAACTTTCAAGGCGATCCAGCTCGCGACAGGACACGGGAACATTCGAGCGTACCTAAAGCGCTTTGCAAAAAGAGACAATGCCCAGTGCTCTTGCGCAACCGGCGAAGAGACTGTGGAACACATTAAGTTCAGGTGCGCAAAGCCGGACAGATACGTGGCAAGATATCGAGTGCGCAGCGAGTTCGGGTAGCAGGACATTCAACTGCGCAAGGACGGAAGAATAACAAGTGATACCCTCAAAGTAAACAAGTGGACCGAAATGGTTATTCTCCCCGATGAAATGGCGCGAAACGAGTGATCACGACACTGCGCCATAAGTAGACTAAGTAGTGATAAGGACTAAATAAGGAAAATCAGGACAGTGCTCGAACAGATAACAAAGACAATGCGCGAATAGAATAGGCTAGATAATAAGGATAGTGCAGGGAAAGTGTACACAGTTGGATTAGTTAAGTTTAGAATAGATCCCTTTCCCCGCTAATAGGTTGGGAGGAGGTCCAAGATACGGAGAAGGCGTTCGCATGGTAGGGGTTTCTCAAAGAAAGTGGGTTTGCGGAAACGCGACACGGGTGAATGGGGTATGCCGCAAGGTGGGAACCCGAGAAGAACGGCGACGTTCGGAACACATGTAAACACAGTCTCATTCGAGATAGCTCAACGGCAGAGAACGGTCGAAATTCCGGGAGCTCTCTAGTGTATCGTATTGGGATAGGTTGGTTAGGGTAGGTTTAAGGTAGTTTGTTTTTGTTATTTTTTTTTATCTTTTTCTCTCTCGGTAGGTTAAGGCTAGAGTGGCAACGTAGGAAAGTCATATATTAGAGAATAAAGGTCATGAGGAATGTTGTCCTCACTTGTGATGCAGAGGGTGGGTGGACGCCTTGCTGGGCCTGGTGTTTCGGGGTTTTTTTTGGTCGCTGGTTTCTTCGGGCTCGTTTGCTTGGTACAGTGGTTTGGCTATATTGAGAAAAAATAGGACCCATTAGGCGAAAGCCAGGACGGTCGCCGAAAGGCATAATTTGAGTCATGTATCGGAGCCTTCGGGTCTAGTTACAAAGAAAGTTGATTTTCGAAGTGAAATTTACATCTGCCTGCAGAGGACAGAGAGTTGGTGAATAAGTTTGTGTGTGTGCTGAGCAAATCGTGCAATTGGGCTTGCAGAAAAAAAGTCAGAAAATTAGATATTCACGGATAAAATAGGGCAAATAAAGCAGCAGAAGTGCCAAATTTCTACCTGCCAAGGGAGGAATTTGACTTTTTCTCGGGCTCGCTCGACCCTTTAGGCAAACAGTGGTGCCGCTGTGAATTTTTGGCAATTCTGTTTTCAAGTTTGGCTTTCGACCAAGACACAACACAACGCTGCAGACTGCTAGGATCGCAACGGATGCCTATGCAGCATTTAATAAGCTTCAAAGTACGGTTATGCTGCTTCTGGACATGCAAAGGGCCTTTGACACAGTGTGGCACACAGGCCTGCTGTACAAGTTGTTTGCCGTGCATTCACTGCCACTCTACCTAGTTTCCCTTATAGCGTCTTACCTAATAAACCGTTCCATCCAGGTGAAAGTGGAGAATTCCACTTCTGCGAAAAGACGAATCGCGGCAGGAGTATCACAAGGAACAGTGATTTCGCCGTTTCTCTATACATTGTACACAGCAGACATTCCAAAACTTTCCACAACAAAAATAGCACTATTCGCTGATGATACGGCTATCTACGCATCGTCTTTTGATGCCCTGGCTGCCAAATCTCGCATTGCACATCACCTGAGTTTATTGACGCCGTATTTTGACAAATGGAAACTTAAAGTGAGTCCCAGGAAGACGGTACTTATTTTCTTTTCGCGCAAGTTCACTAACACCAAAATCTTATCACCACTCGTGGTTCAAAATACTCCTATCAAACCAACAAAAGAGGTGAAATACCTGGGATTCAAACTAGACGCCCGACTCCATTTCAATAAGCATGTTGACAATGCTGTACAAAAGACTGCCATCGCCCGAAGAAAGTTATACTCTCTTCTGGCGCCAAATTCTTTCCTATCAACTCGAAATAAACTTCTGCTCTTCACCGCTACTATAAGGCTCTTACTTACATGCGGCTCCTCTATCTGGCACTCTGTTAGCGACTCCACCAGGCGGCGTCGTCAGGTGACCCAAAACAGGTTCCTAAGATGCGTCTTATCCGCTGACAGAATAACTGAACTGCACGAAGCTACAAGGGTGGCCTATATAGGCGACTATATAGATACAGAACACGTGACAACAAACGAACATTTCCTGTATAATGCAGGTTTAGTCGTTCCTAGCAGGCCAGAAACGCACAAAAGTCCAACATGACGCGACTGACCGAATCCACGCTGACTTGTTCCGAGGGATGCAGGCTGGTCCTGCACCAATCGGAGCGAGAAGGCGTGGGCTAGGCCATATATTCGTTGAAACAACCGCTGGCTAACGTCACAGCTGGCAGAATCAGACTTAAAGGCCGAAGCAAAAGGGGTTTTTGGCTTCCCTTTAGGAGGACCTTTTTTTCCTCAATGAATGCCCCTGAATAAAACAAAACCGCCATTTAAAGATTGCTCTCTTTTCGTTGTCGTGCGGATGCCAGATGGGCGAACGTCGATGGAAGGGTAACCCCAGGAAATGGACCGGTGGGCTGCCATTTAGACATGCTAAACGGAGGGAACTGGGCCGAATATCAGGCTAGCCACAGCTGCGGCGTTTATCCGTCTTGGCGTGAAATTTTTATACTATAATTTTTAATAAATGTTTTATGTATGTATGTGTCTCCTCTGAGTCTTTTGTGTTTGCCATTCGGCTTCAGTTTTCGTGTCCGTTGGCGTGTCTGCTTGGATGCTGTCGGTGGCTAGATGTCTGGCTGTTAGCCTGTTCCGTATCCCCGTGACCGGTCTTGGATGGTTTCCTTTTGTCACTCTGCTCGGCGCTGTTGTGACTTTCAGATACTTCCTGATTTCTTTGATATCAGCTCCCATTGCCTTCATTTGCGTCATCATTTGCTGCTGCCGTTGGGCCATGATATCGCTTGGATCCTGCTCTTGCGCCATCGTACCCCCTTGTTGGCTGTCCGTCAGTAGCCCTATCAATATGTCCGTCAGTTCATTGACGTTGCGCAGCACTGTTTTCCGGTCCTATTTGTTGAATTGCAGTTTTCCATTTTGGTATCTGCTAACCGCTTCGATTATGGACTCTTTGGCCCTTATCACTTGTTGCGTCGTTTAGCTTGACTTTTTTCGCTCACCGGTGTTCTTGTCCATTTTTTCAGTCATGTTTTTGGTGTTTCCACCGTTTCCTTTTCCGTTTCCTCCTCATCTCTTCCTGATGCCGCCTCCCTATCTTCGCCTGTTGCGTGCAGTGCGCTGACCGATGCCAGCAGGGAGACCAGGTTGGATTGGTGCTCCGGACTGATTGTCTTGGATGCTGGCGGCCGACGGCGTGAGAGTGAATATGGGTACAGCGGTCCTCCGTTCTTGCTCGCTCTTGCGGGTGACCTTGCCAGCATTGGTTTTTTCGGGATTGCTGCCAGTTCCGTTCCCATATTGGCCAGTACCTCCCAATCCTTCTTCCTTTTGCCTCCCTCGCTATTGTTTCCTCCTGTGTCACTCATTTCACTCACTTCACTTCGCGCGGGTAAACCACGGTGGCCGGCCACCTTCAACCGTCAACTTTCAACCGTCAGCGAAACGCGGTAGGTAAATAAACAAATATACACAAGTAAACAAATACGCAAACAAACAAATAAACAAATATAAACCAACAGCAATAAATTGTAATATAGAAATGTAACATTGGCAGCGTCGCACTTTTCGTCCAACTAGCGAAAATTTCACTACGGCACCACCTCTTGCCTGAAGGGTCGAGCGAGCCTGAAAAAACGTCGGATCTCTACCCTTCGGAGATAGAAAAGTGGTCGTTCTCTAGCTTTATTCACCCTATCTATGCACTATTAAATGGAATTTTATGACTTTTATCTTTTGATAACTCTTAATCCTTTTGCTCGATTTTCACCAAAGAAGCACATTCCGTTTCCGTAAATTGTCCTCCTTAATTAGATACCGATTTCGATTTAAACTATCCACTTTTCGCGCCACTGTGCCCAAAAGGCCCTTTCACAATGGAGGAGCGCTCGAAAATCCGACCGTTCTCTTCCGTTGTATAAACCGAACTGTGAAGATAAACTGTGTTTACATGTTAATGGGTTTGTTACCCGCGTGCCTACCTTCCGGTATACCCCTTTTCCCCTTTTTTTGCGTAAGCCACCCACTATCTGCCCAAAACACTGTCACTTAAACCCTTTCGCCGTACCTTGGACCTCCTCCCTCCATTTAGGGGGAAAGAAGACCTTAACCTAATTGATGTACATGTTCCCTAGCCTGTTTCTTATTTCTAATCCTTATCCTATTTCTCCTATTAAACCTATTGACCTAATCATATTGCTCAAGGTTTTCCTCCGATTTCATTGATATCTCCGCCCACTCGTTCAGCTTCTCTATTTGTGTTGTATCATTAGTTCCGTCTTGTCGTCTAAGTGTCAGAGTTAGTGTACTGTATTTGTCCATTATGTAGTCCCGTGCTGTTTGTCTGTCTGTTTCAGAGCAGAAGTACTTAATATGCTCGAGCCTTTCGTCCTCCGTACCGCATGTGCATGTCGCGTTGTCTGTTATTCTGAATCTATGTAGGTAGTGTTTTGTGTTGTCTATGTCCATATTTGTGACAGTTCAAACATATAAGAATTTCCACCTCTTCTTTGATATAGACCGCGCTGAAGTCTATAAATATTCTCTCCATCCTGATTAGTGTTTTAAATAGTGTCGGTTCTGTCTCTATCGTAATGTTTTCTTTTGTCCTCTTCACACATGTTGTTCTTTTCCTTATTATCGCCTTGTCCTTGATGTTTTCCCCCACCTCTTTTTGCAGTTCCCTATTTTCGCTTATTATTATGTCCAGTAGTTCGTCGTCCGTGTACCCCTTTGTCACTCCCGTAATTAGCAGTCGTGGGTTTAATCGTTCCATCTTCGTTATCTGGAGCTCCGGTATGCTGCGTATTTTTTCGTCGATTATTTTATGTTGGTTTTCGTCTCTGTAATTGATCGCTAACTGTCCCTGGTGTATTGTTGAAAATCCTCGTATTCCCCATGTCTTCCTTGCTTCCTCCTGTGCTGTGCCTTTGATTGTTTTTATTACATCCATTGATTTTTATCCCTGCGGTATCTGCACTAGTGTGACGAGTTTATCCTTTCTCTCCGGTGTCTTCCATCCTTCCGTTTCGTCTTTTGGTTGTGGCACCTGGCCTGTTATGTCTGCATAAGTCTTTTTCTTGTTTCTGTTTCGTGTTCTTTGTGTCTGTTTGGGTTTCTGTTTGTATATTGTCCATGCGTGGTTGCCTTTCTGGTTGATTATGTATCGGTCCCGTTCTCGACTGTGTGCCTTTTATTGTCCTTGTGTTTATTTCTGTGCTAGTGCTCTTTTGTGTATTTACAATTCCATACTTCTTTAGTTCCCGTATTTCTTTCGTTAGGGCTTGTATTTCCTGCTTCTGATCCTCAATCTGCCTCTCAATTTGGGTGAACGACATTTTCGGGTTGTTTTCCTTCATGGTTTCCTCGTATATCTCCCCCAAGATTCTGAGTACAATGTCCGTCATTTCGTTCACCCTTGCGATCATGGTCTCCCTGTGCTCCCTGTTGAACTGTACTTTGCCTGATGTGTAGCGGCTTACCGCCCGTAGTATATCCTGTTTGCAGGCTGTCACCTGACCTACCCTTTGTGCCCCTCCTATTGTTGTCCTTTTTTGTCCTTGTGTTCCTAGCTGCGTTTCGGAGCTCTCCATTCCGGATTCCCATTCTGACGTATTTAGTTCCCTTGCCTCATCCTCATTCAGAATTTCCGCTACTCTTGCGATCAGGGATGCCACTTTCTCCTGTTGCTCCGGGCTTAGGTTCATTGCTGGGGATCGCCTGTCTGTTTTCATTCATCCCTTTTTAGTTACTCGTGCTGGCAATCTCGGCAGCGATTGTCGCTTAGGGTTGGCTCCCATTTCTTCTCCATGCTGGGCCAGTGCTTCCCATTGGTATAGCGCCGATTGTTTCCTTTTTCGCTCTTCCGTGTCTTCCATGCTTGCAGTTGGCGTGTCCCTCTTGCTAGTTGGTGACGTTTGCCCCCTTTTTTTATGGGGGGGGGGGGTAGCCGCCGAGTTCCTGACCACTTTTCCCTTTGTGACCACCTTGGTCCGACACACGGTTTCGCCGGAAATTGCGGTCGAAGCCGGTGACGTTATTTCCGGGAAGGGGCTGTGCCGCCGGTTGTCTTTCCCTTTATGAGAACCCTGTTCCAACGCGCGGTTCTCTGAGTATTCGCCGAAAACTTTTTGTCAAAGTGGACCTTTCCGTCTATTGCCGGTGGACCCCTTTTAATCGCTGGCGATCTCCTCCGACTCTCGGTTTGCCCGCAAATGATAAATTTCGTATTGTTCTTTTTTGCCCGTTCAATTTGGCCCTTCGATCACTCTCCGCACCTTGGTTTTTGTTGACGACCCTCCGTTTGGCCGCGGTTTAATAAAATGCCTCATTTGGTTGTTTACTATTTTCTGTAATGTCTATAGTGCCCTTGCCTGATTTATTTCCCAACTTACCCTCTCGTAGGGTATCCTCCGCAAATATTGTCCTTTGCCACCTGTTGTTTCCAAGTCCCCTTAAACCTTGCGCACTTGACTTTCGTCCGCTGGTGCAAAACTAGCCCGGTTTTTCGGACCAGTTTGCTTTAGTCCGCACTTCCTTATCGCGGTTTATGTATCGTTTTTCAACTGATCCTTGCTAGATTTGCTCGGCTTTAGCTGATAATTTTAACGGTATTTCACTATCTACTATTCACTATTTAATTAAATCTAACTTATTGTCTATCTTAACGTTCTATATTTGTCCACGGTTTCCCGATCGCACTTGTTCTAATGTTCACTTGATCTTCTTTTTAACTCCCGGTTTTGTAGCACAAAATTCGCCGATTTAATACTAATTTTCGCCGCTGATTTTAAACTCGCATTTCCGCAGTCCGTTTAGCTTGGTTCTTGCTTCAATGAAACAGTGTTTACATGTTGATGGGTACAATGCCCGGGTACCTACCTTTCAGTATACCCCATTTGTCCATTTGTGTTATGCACACCCACTATTTGCGAAACGACCACCAATGGAACTCCTTTCTCCGTTCCTTGGACCTCCTCCCTCCAAATTAGGGGAAAAAGACCTTATCCTATTCGAAAACTTATACACTTTCCCTACGCTAACCCTTATTTCTATCTATGATCTACTTATCCTAGTTCCTCCTTGCGCATCACCAGTTCGGCCTATTCGTTTAGTTTACGTATGTCCTCGTCGTTGTTCCCGTCCTGATGTCTTAGTGTTACGTTGTAGTTGCCGTACTTAGTCCTTATATGTTGTCTTGCTTGCTGTCTGTCGGTCTCTGTACAGTTGTGCTTAATGTGGTCGATTGTTTCGTCTTCCGTTCCACATGTACATGTCCCGCTGTCTGTCAGTTTAAATCTGTGTAAGTATTGTTTGATATTTCTATGTCCTGTTGCGAATTGTGTCCCTTTGAATGTCGTTATAATTGTATCTCGGCCCACCGTCCTGCGAATGTCGTAGAGTTGTCGTCCTTTGTCACTTTTGTCCCAATAGTCCTGCCATGTGTCCATTGTCATGTTTAGTCTTGTCTTGGCCCATTCTTTGTTTGTCTTATTGTTGTATCTGGTTGTGTCTTCTGTCACGTCCGTAAGTTCGGCGCCGTCACTCGCCAGCCTTTGCGCTATAACGTTGTGTATGTTGTCTTTGTCGTGTCCTTTCGCCCATGCTATCCTCGTCTGCCATCCTTCCTTGTGTCGTTGTTCCATGTGTCGCTGTAGTTCAGTGATTGCCTTTGTTGTCGTCTTTCCTCTGTTGATATTCTGTGCTGTTTCTTGTCTATCCGTTAGTATGGTAATGTTGGTGTATTGTCTCGTATTGGCTATTAAAATGGCTTTAATTGCCGCGTACGTCTCTGCGTTGTGTATTTTAGTCTCCTACTTTATTCGTACTTTGTGGTCGTCAACGTATTCAATGTGTATCCCTACTGCTGTCCGTCCGTTCGTCTTCACGGTGGCGGCTGTGTGTATTCTTCTTGTCTTCTGTTGATGTGATGGTGTGTCTGTGACTTGTAGGTGTCCCATGTTCGGGTGTGGTCTGTCTTTGTGTTTTATTCTGTGTTCCTCTCCGTTGTCTCGTCTGGTCTTGTGTACGTTGTGTCTTGCCATAGCTTCAATCCACCAGGGTGGTGTTCCAGCCAGCACTTGTAGTGCGGCTGTTGGCGTGGTGCTGTATGATTTAATAGCTATGCGCAAGCCCGTCCTCATTATGGCGTCAAGTTGTTGTCTTTGTTTTGTCTCGTCTGCCCTGTGTCCCCATACCTCGGAACCGTACAGCACTGCCGGTCTTATTGCTCTCTGCACTATTCGTAATAAAGTCGTCTGGTTTGTCCCCCATAGTCGCTTTATCCTGTGTCCAAGTTTTAGTGCTGTCTCCTCTACTTTGTGTTTCGTTTTATATATGTGTCTGGCGAAGTTTAGTTGTCCGTCGATTGTGATTCCGAGGTATTTGATGTTGTCGTTTTGTTCTATTTTGTCATTTTCTGTTTTCAATGTCGGCGGCCGGATCTTCTTGGTGCCGATGAACATAGCCTCAGTCTTTTTTGGGTTGTATTTCGTCCCTGTCTGTCTTGCCCATTTCCTGCACCCGTCCCATACGTATGTCCATTTGTTTTCAATCCTTTTCGCGGATTCCCCCGTGATAATGATCACTTGGTCATCCGCGAAGGCCTGAATGTATGTCAGTTCGTCCACGTATTGTATGTCCACGTTCCTTAAAGTCGCTTGTTCCGCCTTCCACCTCTGCGTTGTTTCGTCCATAGTTCGAAACCACCCTTCCATCACCAGCAGCCAGAGTGTTGGCCCCATGCTGGATCCTTATGGGCAACCCTTCGTCATGTTGTATGTCGCGTCCATGGTCTGTATCCTTCTGTCTGTCAGGAAGTTGTCTATTAGTCCCGCTAGGTGGGTTGAAATGTTCGTGCTTGATAACTCTCCCATAATATATGGCTTCCATGCCGAGTTAAAAGCGTTGGCAAGGTCCAGCGTGACTATTTGTTGATGAAGTCTCTTGTTCTTGTTTGTCTGTATTTTGTCTACAAGTTGTCCTATTGCGTCGATCGTACTTTTCCCCTCCCTGAAGCCGTACTGTCGTTTGTCTAAGCTGTCCTCCGTCTCGAGTAAGTGTTGTAGCCGTCTGTTTATTAGTTTCTCGAGTATTTTCCCAAGTGTTGGCTGGATGGAAATGGGCCGTGGGTTGCCTTCTTTCTTGGGGATCCAGACGAGACGGCATCGCTTCCAGCAAGCTGGAAACGTGCGTTCGTCCAGACACCTGTTGTAAAGTCGCGCCAGTTTGTCGTCCGTTGCATTCAGTATGTGTCTCGCCGCCTCGCTGGGTATTTTGTCTGTTCCGGTCGCTTTGTGTTTTTGTAGTTCATTCACAATGTTGTGTATTTCTGTCATCGTTATTGTTGGTTCGGTGTCCTGTTTGTATTCGTGTTTCGTCGTTCTTATTTCCCGCATATCCTCGTTGTCGTCCTCTGGTGCGTCCTGCGGGAAATATTTCCGCACAGGGTATTCCTGTTTTTCCTCCTCTGTCTCGGTATATGTCCCGTTGTCCTTTCGTCTCGTTTTGTTTATGTCTGTATGTTTTTCCCCGCCAGGATGTTCCAGGCTTTGTGCCAGGTGGCGTCCTTCAATGTGTCCGTGATGTCTTGGTCGTATGTCCGCTGTCTCGTTTGGTTGATGAGCTTCTTGTATTCCCGTCGGTGTTCTCTGTTTTGTCGTTTCCTTGCGTGTCCTTCGTCGTCGTCTGTTGTTGCTTGTAGTTCCCTTCGTTCCCTGTTGAGTTGTTTCCTATGTCTGTCCAGTGTCTCGTTCCACCATCCTGTCTCGTCCCCTTCTCGTAACGCCTTTGTCCTAATGTGTCGGCGACATGCTTGACTGCAGATCCTGTCAAAGCTGTCCACTATGTCGCCGACACTCCGGTCCCAGTCTAGTTGGTCGGTTTGTAGTTTTATTTGGTCCTCGTAGCGTGTCCAGTTTGTATTAATAAAGTCATAAGTGGTCCTTTTGCGTTTGGTTGTCGTGTGTTCAATGTCTATTTCGTATGTTATGTATTTGTGGGCCGAGAGCGTCTCGTCTGCGTTAACCGTCCAGTTTTTAGTGCGCAAGTTTTTTGTTAATGTCATGTCTACGTAGCTGCTTCCCATCGGTCCTTGAAATGTAGGTTGTTCGTATTTTTTGTTTTCCAATGTGTATCCGTTGTCTATAGTCCAGTTGATCAGGTCCTCTCCGCGTTTGTCATTAACGTTGCCGCCCCATATGTCACTGTGTGGATTGATGTCTCCGCATAGTAGGTGTTGTCCAATTTGTGTTGTGTGTTCGCGCTGTCTTCTGTCGTATTCCTCTAGTCTCGTGTTTTTATTCCCCCCTGGTTCGTCGTATATGGATGTTACGTACGTGTTGCCCGCTTTGTTGTTTATTAGTATTGTCGTTGTGTTGTCGTTCGTAAGTTCCGTTATTATCGTGTAGTCTATGTTGTCCTTTATCCATATTTCGGTCTTTGAGTTCCGTCCGTTGGTGAGTTTTTTTGTTTTGTTGGTCGGTCTGTACATTGTGTATGTTTCTTGCAGCATGACGATGTCTATGTCGTGGTCGGTTTTGTATTTGTCTAATAGTGCTGTCGCCGCCTTCCCTCTGTCTACGTTAATTTGTAGTATTTTCATGTCTGTCTGTTAGTGTTGCTTCCGTAGTTTACGTTTGTTTGTTGGTACTGTCTTACTTTTCTTTGGTAGACAGAGCATAGCCTGTCTCTCGCCGTGTGGTGTCTCATGTCTCTGGGCGTTCCCTGTGACGCGCAATTAGGGCAGTCCGGATTGCCAGACGTACATTGTCGACCCTCGTGGGGCCCCCCGCACACATGGCACCTTGCCCGCTCCGTGCAGTGTTTGTACGGGTGTCCGAAATTGTGGCATCTGAAGCACAGTGCCACATTCACTTCCTCCCTTATATATATTTCCGTCAGGTCTATGTAGATCTTCCCTCTTTTTACCATGGTCCTGAATGCCTCGGGTGTTGCTTACATGGTCACATTCTCCTTTGATTGATTTATGCATGTTGCCCTCCTCACCACTTTCAGTTTGTCTTTTATGTTGTCTCCCAGCTCCTGTTGCAGTTCCTTGTTTTCCGCGATTATTGCGTCCATAAGTTCGTCGTCCGTATATCCCCTCATTACACCCGTGATCAGTAGTTTCGGGTTTGTCCTTTGTAATGGTTTGATCTGTAATTCGGGTCTTGTCTTGATTTTGTCGTCTATTAGTTTCTGTTTTGTCCCGTCTTTTTAGTATATTGCCAGCTGTCCCGAATTGGTTTTGGCGAATCCTCGGATTCCGCCCGTTTACCTTGCCTCCTCTTGTGCTGTCTCTTTAATTGTTTTTATTATGTCCGCGTGTCTTTGTCGTTCTGGTATTTGTACGAGCGTCGTTAGCCTGTCCTTCCTCTCTGGTGTCTTCCATCCGTCCGTCGTGTCTCCTTGAGTGTTTCCTTGTCCTATTGCATCAGCGTAGGTTTTCTTTATTCTGTCCTGTCGAGTCCTTCTTTTTTGCGCCCTCCACTCACCTTCAGTCTCCGTGTCCGTTTGTGTCTCTGTCATAGGAACATTATCGGTGCGTGGTCTATCATTTGTCTGACCCGTTTTTGTCCGTGTGCTTTCCTTTGTCCTGTATTTTTTCTCTGTGATAGTGCCTTTCAGTGTGTTTGCCATTCCGTCCGTTTTCAGTTCTCTTATTTCCCTGGTCTTTTGCTTTTTCTGACGCTTTTGCTCCTCAATCTGACGTTCAATGTGGGTGAATGATATTGTTGGCCTGGATTCCCTCCTGGTGTCCTGGTAGATCTCACCCATTAGTTCCAGCACAATGTCCGTCATTTCATTCACCCTTGCAATAACTGTCTCCCTGTCCTCCCTATTGAACTGCACCTTCCCCGAGGTGTACCTGCTGACCGCTCTCAAGATGTCCTGTTTGCAGGCTACCACCTGCCCCACCTTCTGTGCCCCTCCTGTTGTTGTCTTCCTCTGTCCTTGCTGCCCTGTTTGGTTGTCCGAGCTGTCCATCCCGGATTCCCCCTCTGTGACATTTGTCTGTCCTGGTCCTGCCTCATCCTCATTTAGGATCTCTCCCACCCTGGCTATCAGACTCGCTACCTTTTCCTGCTGCTGCGGACTGAGCTGTTTTGCGGGAGACCGCTTCTCTGCCTCCATCCGCCCATTTTTGTATAGCCTCACTGGTGATCTCGGCAGGGACTGACGTCTGGGTATAGCGCCCAAGTCTTCGCCCTGTTTTTCCAATTCTTCCCAGTTGTAGATCGTTTTTCGCTTTTTCTCTTCTTCCTGCGTTGACTCCTTTGTGTTGACCCCTTTTGCCCCTTTTTTTTTATGGGGGTGTAGCGGCCGTGCTCCTGGTCACTTTGTTCTTTGTTGGTACCCTGTTCCGACGCACGGTTTCGCCGGAAATCGCGATCGACCCCGCCGCCGTTAGCTCCGGGTAGGGGCTGCGCCGCCGGTCAAAGTTAACTTTGACAGCCCCCTTCGCCGACGCACAGTTCCCGAGTTATTCCACTTTTTTAAATGTTCAAAGATGGATTTTTGGGGTGGGTCCATTGGCAACTTTTTAATGGTTTTTTTGTTTCTCCGACACCCCGTTTGTCCGCAATTGTCGAAAAACTATTTTTTGAATCCCCGCGCTCACAACACCCGTATATTGCTATCTGTCAGTTTTTTTTTCTCTTCCGGCCCTTAGATTGTCCGTGAAAAATAGAAACACAAAATGTTAATTTTTTTCTCTGGGGGTGGTCAGTACGACCCCTCCCCGCTTCCTCCAGCCCTCGAGAGTCCTTTCGCGATTACGCGCACCCTTGTTTTTGAGTTTTTGTGGTTAACGCGCATTCGCCACTAGTTCACCAAATGACTATCTTGTTGTCAACTTTTTGGTTGTCCTTAAATGTTTTTTATACAGTTTTCCAGTGTTGTAATGTTACAGTGTATAAACCTTAACCGTAAATGTCCCTTACTTACCCTCTTGCGGGGTAATTTATTCCTCTTCCCTTACTTGCTAAGTCCTTGCAAGTTTGGAGTATTTTACCTTCGTCCGCACTGCAATTTTTGGCCGATTTCTCGGACCAGTCGACTTTCGTCCGAACTCCCCTTATCGCGAATTTATAAAGTTTTTTCAACTGATAATCCGCTCACGAACGTCTAATTTTGTCCTAAATTTGACCATATAAGTTCACTTTATTTACACTTAACTGCTCAAATTATCCTCGTTCGATTTGCTTATCTCTGGTATTTGGACCGCACGGTTTGAATGCCAGGTGTAAACTGATTTAACTATTTTAAGGAATGTAAACAGTGTTTACTGTCCAGCCACGGTCGGAGGTTCCCAATCAGTCTCCTAGTCGACTGGGCCTTTTCCAAGAGGGCATCCCACCTGGCCTCCCACAGCGCTCCTGAGGCGTCCCTCGCGGCTTTCCTCGCAGATCACAAATGTCCGCCACCGCCATCGTGAAGCCGCTTCCGCTCTTTCATCAGGAGGTCCATGGTTGGCATCCCCGTAATCACCTGAGCTCCCGACATGGTTCTGTATCCAGAGGCGAACTAAAGGAGAGCTCTCCGCTGTACCCCATTGATCATTATGCGATATTTGGCGAAGGTTGCCCAGTCGTGCCACACAGGAGCCGCAAACAGAAACATTGACTCCACGACCGTATATAGGGCCTTCCTCTTGGCGGAGTCCGGGCCTCCGATGTTGGGCATCAGCCTGGAGAAGTCCCCGATCTTCTTTGACGCCCTTTATGTGGCCCCCTCGATGTGCCGCCCTAATCTGCGGTCCTGGCTGATGGACACTCTCAGACACCTCACCTTGTGCTGAAGTTTTACTAGGGTTCCGCCGACGATGAAAGATATGTCGTCCCTCTTCCTCTTTCCCGACAGAAAGACAGACTCTGTCTTCTCCGGCACAATGGTGATGCAGTTGTCCCGCAGCCTTGCTGTGATTGTGCGCAGCGCACTATCAGTCTTATCAATCAAGTCTTGTCTGCTACCTGCAGAAATCATTAGCCCTATGTCATCCGCAAACCCTGTGGTTCGGGCCCCCGGTGACAATTGCAGCCTCCAAACCGTGTGATGCAATATAATCCAGAGGAGGGGGCCGAGTACAGAACTCTGGGGGATGCCCACAGTCAGCCTCAGCGGCTGCAAACACTTGGAGTCTAGAAATATCTCTCTATCCTAGAGATAGTCCTTGATGAAGTTCATCAGGTATCCCGACACTTCTCAAAGCTCCGATGCCCTGATCAGGGTGGCCCACGAGGCGCTATTGAATGAGTTCCGGACATCCAGGATGATGAAGACATATCATCTGTTCCCGCCTATCCCGTCACGTCCCAGGTTTGTAGCCCGGGCCATCTCGATTAGCCGGTCCACAGCCTGCACCGCACTCCTGCCATTCCTGATGCCGTACTGTGTTCGAACAGCTTGGCGATGGTGTTAATCAGGCACAAAGGCCCTGGAGTCCTCGAGCAGCGGCTCCGCCTGCTAAGGAATCAAGACTAGTCAACCAGTTTTCCAGCTCTTCGGCAAATTCTGGGATTTCAGCAAGCCATTGAAAATATCCATCAGCAGTCCCGGGAAGGATTCCGTGAGGAGGCCGAGTGCCTCCGACGGGTACCATGCTAGCAAGGCCCCTCTACGATCCTCGATGGGTGATCCCCATTCCGGCGACTTGGAGGTGAAGTCCCCAACCACCAACGCCTCGGTTCGTCGCATTTGTCTCAGGAGCGCCCCCATGTGTGTGTGTTCGAACGTCGCCGCTCTACCGGGGTTCCTACCTTCCGGCATACCCCTTCACCCATCTCGCGTTTCCGCACACCTACGATCGTTGCGAAACCACTCCCATTAGAACTCCTTCCCCATACCATGGACCTCATCCCAACCAATTCGCCTAGAAAGGGTGGACCTATTCTACTCTATTCTGCTACATCTATAGTCTAACCTAATATAGCAACTATTTAGATTTTCCCTGCACTCTCCTTATTGCCTACCTTATTCTATCCGCACATTGTCCTTATTGTCAATTCGCGCTGTCCTGATTTTTATCTTACTTGATTACTTATGGCGCAGTGTCCTAATCATGCATTTTCCGCCATCTCCTCGGTGAGCATAGACATTTTGGCCCACTTGTTGAGTTTCTGGATGTCACGCGTTATTTTACCATCCTTCCGCAGGTGGGTGTCCAACAACCCGAATTCGATGCACACATGTTGCCTTGCCGCGTTTCAGTCGGCCCTTGGGCACCTAAACTTCACGTGCTCTACCGTTTCTTCTCCGTTTGCACAGGAGCACTGTGCGTCGTTCACTTTGCCGAACCGCTTCAGGTACGCATTGAGGTTCCCGTGTCCAGTTGCGAGCTGGATCGCCATGAAGTATATGCTCAGCACTCCCCGTCCCACCATGCCTATCGCCGTTGTTGGCCATGCCTATCTCGTATGACTTTCACGACTCCGAATGCCTCCGCAACCCCTATCCTGGTGTTGTTCGCCAGTCTGAGTGCTACCTCGCGCCCTGGCATGATTATGCCCACTGCTGCTCTTCCGTTGCTCTTCAGTGTGGCGTCGATGTGCATCTGGAACATTGGTTTCTTGTCGTTGATGCGCTCCTGAAGAAACGCCTTGCTCGGGTGTAGCTTCTTTTTGTGGCCTGTCGTCCTTTCTTGTTCGTTGGAGGTTGTCTGCATGAAGCAGCTCTGCCTGAATTGTGCTTCAATTCACCATAGCGGTGTTCCGGCCAGAACGTGTAGTGCCACCGTGGGTGTCGTGGCATAGGATTTGACTGCCATGGTCGGTGCCGCTCTCATTGCCGCCTCCTTTGCCATGCTTGTGCCCCACATTTCACTGCCGTAGAGCACTGCTGGTTTGAGTGTTGTTTGCATTATGTTTACGAGGGTTTCCGGGTTGCATCCCCACACTCTTCTTGTTTTGTGGCCGATCCTAATGGCCATCTCCTCAATTTTGTGCCGAACGCAGTTGACGTGATTCGTGTACGTCAGGTGTCTGTCCACTTGTATGCCCAGGTATTTCACGCAACTGCGCTGTTCAATTGTGGTTTTCACCGTTTTTAGCACCGGAGGTCGTTTTGATTTTGCCGACAACATACATGGCCTCCGTTTTGCCCTCGTTTTAAATGGCGCCACTTTCGGCCTCCCACTCCTGACATGCGGTACAGACGATGATCCACTTCCTCTCTATCTTTTTCGCCGATGTCCGTTTCATGACTAGCACCTGGTCGTCGGCAAAGGCTTGCAGGTATGTGAGTTCATCCGTTAGCTCTTCCCACCTGTCCTGCTGCTGGTGTAGTTCCTCTGCCCAACCTTCCCTGGCCGCGTCCAGTTTGTCGAACCAGCTCTGCATAACCACCAGCCAGAGTGTCGGCCCTATGCTGGATCCTTGTGGACACATATGTCAGGCCTCTCATGATGATTTTCCTATCCGTCAGGAAGCTGTTGATCATGCTGGCCAATGTTGTACTGATGTTGGTCTTGCCGAGCCGATGTAGGATGTATGGCTTCCATGCCATGTTGAAGGCGTTCTTCAGATGGAGCATTACGACCTGCTGGTGTGTTTCTGCCATGTTCTGTCGAATTTCATCGACCAGCCTTGTAATCCCGGCGCATACGCCTGTACTGGTCCTGTGCCTCCTGTTTGACTCCACGGTCCGCGTCCGTCTGTGCCTCTCTCCTTTATCGATGGATTTTCTTCTTGGCAGCTTCCAGGGCGCTGCTCCACCAGCCCATCTCGTCGCCGCGTCTTCGGGTCTTGTTTTTTATGCGGGTTCTACATGCTCGCATGCAGATCCTGCTGACCTTCTCGGCCAGTGCTTCCGCGCCTTCGTTCCACTCCAGGTCGGTGATTGACCTGCCGATTGCTGTTCCAAACTTTGCCCAGTTCGTGTTGACGAAGTCGTACATTAGTGCCTGTGATGTCTCCTCCATTTTGCCGGTGTCTACGTCGAACCGTATGTATAGTTTGAGCAATCTCATTGCAACATGACGTCACAGAACGTGACGTCAGGCGCCAAATGAGGGACGTCTTTAATTTAATCGTGTTTCCCAGGCACAGCTGATTTGTTGTGACAGCTCAGCGAGCTATGAAATAGGACTCCCATATTAACATATCAATCTAGCAACACTGTTTTAAAGGTTATTTATTATTTGATTTATTTAAAATATTTTCGATAATTGCATAAAGTGGACCTTCGTCTTATATTGTATCAACATAGTCAGTGTTGTTTTATGAACCCACGTTTGGATGTCGGAACAAGTTCGTCTGAAAGTCGACACTTTAAAAGAAGCGAACTGTTTAAAATGTTGATCTTAATAGGCAAACATGAAAAACATACATTGGAATTTCAGAAAATGATTAGTTTTATTTTGACTTGCAATTACATCTTTCTAAATATTTCAAATATTTAGAAAATTTAATTTACAAAAAAAAATTTAATTGGATAAATGAATGATGACAATAGATTTATTTAAATGTATTGAAATTGATTTTTAATTGTTAAATAACACTTGAGAAAGCTAAGGAAGAAAACTAACGTTTACCACAACGGAGAACTCTTGTACTGTTTATATTAACACCGCAAAAGAAAATAAAGCACGCAAACTGTGGTTGACAATCCGAGAGCACGAGAAACAATCTTTCGCACAAGCGGATCGTACCACGGCTAGTTGAAGACTCACTGGACACATACATACTTACATAAAACATTTATTAAAAATTACAGTATAAAAATTTCACGCCAAGACGGATAAGCGCCGCAGCTGTGGCTAGCCTGATATTCGGCCCAGTTCCCTCCGTTCAGCATGCCTAAATGGCAGCCCATAGGTCCATTTCCTGGGGTTACCCTTACATGGACCCTCGCCGATCTGGCATCCGCACGACAACAAAAGGAGAGCAATCTTTAAACGGCAGTTTTGTTTTATTCAGGGGCATTCTTTGAGGAAGAAAAGGTCTTCCTAAAGGGAAGCCAAAAACCCCTTTTGCCTCGGCCTTTAAGTCTGATTCTGCCAGCCGTGGCGTTAGCCAGCGGTTATATCAACGAATATATGGCCTAGGCCACGCCTCCTCTCTCCGATTGGTGCAGGACCAGCCTGCATCCCTCGGAACAAGTCAGCGTGGATTGATAGCCTGCTGGGAACGACTAAACCTGCATTATGCATTAAATGTTCGTCTGTTGTCACGTGTTGTCGGGGACAAAATCCGCATGAAATATGGGCAGTCGCTTATACAGGGGACCCTGCGTTGGGCGATCGTTTGCTCTTGGGGTAACTTGGGTAAGATATCGCGTCAGGACAAAACTTTGCCCTCCGCTATGATAGAATTTGGCGGAGATGGTATCTATATAGTCGCCTATATTGGCCACCCCTGTAGCTTCGTGCAGTTCAGTTATTCTGCTGTATCTGTCAGCGGATAAGACGCCTCTTAGGACCCTGTTTTGGGTCACCTGAAGACGCCGCCTGGTGGTGTCGCTAACAGAGTGCCAGATAGGGGAGCCGCATGTAAGTAAGAGCCTTATAGTGGAGGTGAAGAGTAGAAGTTTATTTCGAGGTGATAGGAAAGAATTTTGCGCCAGAAGAGAGTATAACTTTCTTCGGGCCATGGCAGTCTTTTGTACAGCATAGTCAACATGCTTATTGAAATGGAGTCGGTCGTCTAGTTTGAATCCCAGGTATTTCACCACTTTTGTTGGTTTGATACGAGTATTTTGGACCTCGAGTGGTGATAAGATTTTGTTGTTAGTGAATTTGCGCGAAAAGATTGTAAGTTCCGTTTTCCTGGGATTCACTTGTTTGTTGTGGAACAGTGTGTGTTCCAGAAGGAACACACACTGTTCCTTCTGGTACTCCTGCCGCGATGCGTCTTTTGGCGGAAGTGGAAATCTCCACTTTCACCTGGATGGAACGGTTTTTCAGATAAGACGCTATAGGGGAAACTAGGTAGAGTGGCAGTGAATGCACGGCAAACAACTTGTACAGCAGGCCTGTGTGCCAGATTGTGTCAAAGGCCCTTTGCATGTCGAGTAGCAGCATAACCGTACTTTGAAGCTTATTAAATGCTGCATAGGCATCCGTTGCGAAAATGCGAAAATTGCCAAAAATTCACAGCGGCACCACTGTTTGCCTAAAGGGTCGACCGAGCTCGAGAAAAGGTCAAATTCCTCCCTTGGCTGGTAGAAATTTGGCTCTTCTGCTGCTTTATTTGCCTTATTTTATCCGCGAATATCTAATTTTCTGACCTTTTTTCTGTTTTTTTTCTGCAAGCCCAATTGCACGATTTGCACAGCACAAACACAAACTTATTCACCAACTCTCTGACCTCTGCAGGCAGATATAAATTTCACTTCGAAAATCAACTTTGTTTGTAACTAGACCCGAAGGCTCCGATACATGACTCAAATTATGTTTTTCGGCGACCCTCCTGGCTTTCGCCTAATGGGTCCTGTTTTCCCCCAATCTAGCCAAACCACTGTACCAAGCAAACGAGCCCGAAGAAACCAGCGACCAAAAAAAAACCCCGAAACACGAGGCCCTGCAAGGCGTCCACCCACCCTCTGCATCACAAGTGAGGACAACATCCCGCATGACCTTTATTCTCCAATATATGATATTACTACGTTGCCAGTCTGGCCTTAACCTACCGAAAGAGAAAAAGATAAAAAAAATAACAAAAACGAACTACCTTAAACCTACCCTAACCAACCCATCCCAATACGATACACTAGAGAGCTCCCGGAATTTCGACCGTTCTCTACCGTTGAGTTAGCTCGAATGAGACTGTGTTTACATGTGTTCCGAATGTCGCCGTTCTTCTCGGGTTCCCACCTTGCGGCATACCCCATTCACCGGTGTTGCGTTTCCGCACACCCACTATCTTTGAGAAACCCCTACCATGCGAACTCCTTCTCCGTATCTTGGACCTCCTCCCAACCAATCAGCGGGGAAAGGGATCTATCCTAATCTTAACTAATCCAACTGTGTACACTTTCCCTGCACTATCCTTATTATCTAGCTTATTCTATTCGCGAATAGTCTCGCATCGTTGTTTGCCGAGTGTGGACGTGCTGCGGAGCGAAATCGTGCGACATTTTCGATAAAATTGTGTTCGTTATCTGTATTGTGCGTTTTTTTCAAAGAAAGTTTGAAAGATTCCTTATCGGGGAACTACCGGGTTTGCTCGATAAGATTGATGAATCCCGGAAGCTCTATGGAATTCGAGTCGGATCAGGGCTCCCAAGGGAGCGATTTTCTTAGGTCCAGGACCAAGAAAAGTGGTAGAGTGCCCAAGTCTGACCCAACATCGCCAGAGTCACTAAGCCCGGCTCCAAAAAAATCGGCGATGGAGGAAGCTGTAGAAGTGTCGCAGGCGACTTCAGCGGGCGCAGCGCATGACGGATTCGTCGTCCCACCAAAGACTGTAGCGCGGAGTACGCTGATTGTTGGTCCAGAGGCCTCCACGACGCTGAAAAACCGATTCACGCCCATCCAGCCGCCAATCGTAGATGAGCCTCCAACACTTCCCAACACCAGCGTAGGGACTGAACGGGAAGCGATTGCTGAGAGCCCTGCAGCAACTGCAAACAAGCCCAAGAAGGCAGAAAAGCCGCCGCCAATTGTGATCGCTGGAAAACCCAGCAATCACACAATGCTGATTGGTAGTCAAAAAGCAATCACCAGTCAGCCTTTCACGCTGAAGTACACGAAGCTTCGTTAATCGTGTACTGCAGCAGCTTTATGGACTGGGCGGCGGTGAAACGATCCCTGGAGGAGAACAAGAGCCAGTTCCATACCTACGCCCCTACGTCGGAAAAAAACCACGCGTTCCTGAGGGGCCTGGAAGGGAATGTCCATCCGACTGCCATAAAGCAGGATCTGGCAGACCAAGGACTGGAGGTGAGAAGTGTCTTCAAAATAAAGACACTCTTCAGGCCGCTCTACCTGGTCGTCACTAGCGACAAGGCAACCGTACCAAGGCTTAACGCCGAGGCCAGGGTGGTGTGCAGTGTCAGGGTTTCGTGGGAAATCCGCAAAAACCGGAAGACCCTGACACAGTGTCGTCGATGTCAGGGCTGGGGCCATGTCTCCGGGAACTGCCACCGGGACTTTAAATGCTCCCGATGCGCTGGGGAGCATGAAATCACCGCCTGCCCCGTTGGAGCTACATTAAAATGCGCTAACTGTGGTGGGCCTTTTTGTCCCTGACAATACGTGACGACAAACAAACATTGCCTGCCAGTTGCAGACAGTCGTTTCTAGCAGGCTGGAAACGCACAAATCCAACATAACGTGACTTGACGGGTTCGTCCTGCCTCGTTCTGGCTGGTGTTGGCTGGTCCTTGCACCGATCGGGGCGGGGGCGGATGGATTTGGTCATCTAGTTGAAATTGCCGGCGGTTAACGCCACGGCTGACAGCATCAAATTTAAAGGTCGAAGCAAAAGGGGTTTTTGGCTTCCCTTCAGGAAGACCTTTTTTCCTTAATGAATGCCCCTCGAATAAAACCAAAACTGCCACTTCAAGACTATCCCCTGGCGTTGTCGTGCGTATAGCTAGCTCGGGAATGTTCATGTTAGGGCACTGCCCAGGTAATGGACGACTTAGCGCGCCTATTTAGATCATGGGCAAAGAGCAACCGGCCGAACATCTGGCTAGACATGGGAGATATGTTTTTTACTTTGTTTGTGAATTTTATTAATGGGAATGTTCAATAAATTTTTATCTATCTATCTATCTATCTTACCAGGCTACTGTCGTCGTCCATCCTCTCGCATGGCGTTGTTCCATGAACCTGAGGATGTCCGCGTGGATTCGTAGCTTGTCGCTGCCCTTGTTTACAGCCTCGAGAGAAGTCGACTACCCACAGTAGATCAAAACACCATCATAAAGCTCAACGCCAACGTTCTCTATTACTGACTGCCTACATAGCAATCTCCTGTATGGGATCGTTGCTTTGATCGCTATGGCAACTCCACCCCTTAGACCGGACATATCGGCACGCTCGAGCCTGTACCCCCGGATTGTGATTCTGTCTCCGGGGCGCAACCATGTTTCAGGGACGAAACGCTGCTTCTCCGCCGGGACTTGCGCCTGTTTGTAAATGTAGACTGGGCAAGCCTCGTCAAAGCTACGATGAGGCCCACCGCAGGTAGCGCATTTTAATGTAGCTCCAACGGGGCAGGTGGTGATTTCATTCTCCCCAGCGCATCGGGAGCATTTAAAGTCCCGGTGGCAGTTCCCGGAGACATGGCCCCGGCCCTGGCATCGACGACACTGTGTCAGGGTCTTCCGGTTTTTGCGGGTTTCCCACGAAACCCTGACACTGCACACCACCCTGGCTTCGGCGTTAAGCCTTCGGAGGGTTGCCTTGTCGCTAGTGACGACCAGGTAGAGCGGCCTGAAGAGTGTCTTCATTTTGAAGACACTTCTCACCTCCAGTCCTTTATCTGTCAGATCCTCCTTGATGGCAGTCGGATCGACATTCCCCTCTAGGCCCCTCAGGACGAACGCGTGTGTTTTTTGCGACGAAGGGGCGTAGGTGTGGAACTGGCTCTTGTCCTCCTCCAGGGATTGTTTTACCGCCGCCCAGTCCATAATGCTGCTGCAGTACACGATTAACGAAGCCTTCGTGTACTTCAGCGTGAACGGCTGACTGGTGATGGTTTTTAGACCACCAATCAGCATTGCTGGAGATGTTGGGTCAAACTTGGGCACTCTACCCCTCTTCTTGGTCCTGGGCCTAAGAAAGTAGCTCCCTTGGGAGCCCTGGTCCGACTCGGATTCCAGAGAGCTTCCGGGATTCATTACACTTATCCCGGTAGTTGCCCGATAAGGAATGTTTTAGATGTTATTCCAAAAAGCGTTGGCAGCGATTCAGGCAATCTGCCGAGCGCATATTGGCAACAGAGCTTGCCCGACACATACAGCGCGAAATCTCCGCATACAGGAATTATACCTGGACGGAGTAACTCCGAAATCTGACTCCCCGTGACAATTCACTGTGGAAACTGTCGAGAAACTGTGTCTGCAAAAAGGCTATGAGCAAGTCCCCGCTCTAGAAAAAGATGGGCTGAGTTATAATACCACCAGTGACCAGTGCGAGCTGCTCGCCGACTTTTTGGCAGAAGTACACAAGGTCCAACCAGCCCTTCAGGATAACGAAATTGAAAGACAGACCGTTGTTTTTGTAGAACGGAAGTATCCTATACCACCCTCGATTTTGCATTCGTATATAACAACCCCGTCGGAGATACAATCGTGTCTTCGGCGCCTCCCAGGCCGAAAAGCCCCCGGGCCAGACGGCATCCCTTATTTACTCTTCAAAAACTTACCGCGGAAAACTATTGTGCTAATAGTACAAATAGTCAACGCAGTCCTTAAATTGCAGCACTTCCCACAGGACAGGAAAAACGCTGTAATAATCCCCCTCTTAAAGCCGGTCAAAAATCCGACCGAACCCGCCTCTTATAGGCCAATTTCCCTCTTGAACACCCTCGGCAAATTAACCGAGAAGGTCATATATTCGAGATTACAGGCAGCAGCCGAGTTTCGAAGTTTAATCCCGGATGAGCAGTTTGGCTTTCGACCAAGACACAACACAACCCTACAGACTGCTAGGATCGCAACGGATGCCTATGCAGCATTTAATAAGTTTCAAAGTACGGTTATGCTGCTTCTCGACATGCAAAGGGCCTTTGCCATAGTCTGGCACACAGGCCTGCTGTACAAGTTGTTTGCCGTGCATTCACTGCCACTCTACCTAGTTTTCCTTATAGCGTCTTTCCTAAAAAACCGTCCCATCCAGGTGAAAGTGGAGAATTCCACTTCTGCCAAAAGACGAATCGCGGCAGGAGTACCACAAGGAACAGTGATTTCGCCGCTGCTGTATACATTGTACACAACAGACATTCCAAAACTTCCCACTACAAAAATAGCACTATACGCTGATGATACGGCTCTCTACGCATCGTCTTTTTATGCTCAGGCTGCCAAATCTCGCATTGTACATCACCTGAGTTTATTGACGCCGTATATTGACAAATGGAAACTTAAAGTGAATCCCAGGAAGACGAAACTTAATATCTTTTCGCGCAAATTCACTAACAACAGAATCTTATCACCACTCGTGGTTCAAAATACTCCTATCAAACCAACAAAAGAGGTGAAATACCTGGGATTCAAACTAGACGCCCGACTCCATTTCAATAAGCATGTTGACAATGCTGTACAAAAGACTGCCATCGCCCGAAGAAAGTTATACTCTCTTCTGGCGCCAAATTCTTTCCTATCAACTCGAAATAAACTTCTGCTCTTCACCGCTACTATAAGGCTCTTACTTACATGCGGCTCCTCTATCTGGCACTCTGTTAGCGACACCACCAGGCGGCGTCGTCAGGTGACCCAAAACAGGTTCCTAAGATGCGTCTTATCCGCTGACAGATACACCAGAATAACTGAACTGCACGAAGCTACAAGGGTGGCCTATATTGGCGACTATATAGATACCATCTCCGCCAAATTCTATCATAGCGGATTCTAAATTATTTGTCATAAAAACAGACTTTTTCTTTTGTTTCTTCAGAAACATCCATATATTTACGTCCATCCCTTCATTCCTAACATTTTCATTTCTTTACATGTTACATAGTCTAATGGATGTCTTTTCTTTGGCCTTTGAAGTGTTCGAATATTTCCTTTTTTATTATCTATTTTAGATTAGCTGGTTCTTTTGATTCTTTTCTTAAGCTTTAACTTTAATGGCCAAGTTGTAAGTGGTAATCTGTTGGTTTCATCATAAAAGTATATACAGGGTGGTCCTCAGAGAGCGCTAGCTGCAATAGTCTGGAGCCATTTAAAACATTTTTTGGGTTTTAAAATATCGCTTTTTCGTTAGCCATGTTTCGTTCTACTATATTTTGTAAACAAAATATGTGTACTTGTTCCAAGTTTATATCGCTCACCGTTTTCGAGATATTTCACATTGAAACCTCTGGAGACCATTTCTTATACAATTAATATTAATTTTTCATTTCTCACTACTCTACTCGAGACATGATGATTATAAGTATTTGTTATAAGATTTTTAGGTAGGTCAAAGACAGTATAGACTATGAAAAGATGCTTTTATATTTCTTTCACTTATTTCTCGTCCCTGACACCCAGGCCGTAGACATCAGTGATTGGGTCCTATTTCAATTGCATAGTAATTTTGGCTACGTATCGCCATCCTGGTTATAGAAATGTTGGGATTATATTCGATTTAATTTTGCACCTTGGCGAGTTTCTTACTAAAAATCTTTCTATTCTGTTTTCATTCTTCATTCCATTTTTTTCAGCGTGCAAAAAATTTTTAGCTCTAAATTGGAAAATTGCTAATGATATAGAAGTCGCTTTAAATTTCCCTACAAATCTATCAAATATTTATAGTTCCGGATCATTTTCACTCAAATCCATGAATTTTACTTTAGGTATTTATAAAGGTGTGATAAAGCTCTTCAAACAATCTATGTCTGCGGTCGTTTTCCAATATTTATCAAACTATCATGTATTCTCATTGAGTTAAGAACTAACCAAAAATGTTGTTGGAAAATCAGGAGCAACATCATGAGCATTTGAAATACAAAATGATTTTTTAATTAAATTCAATACACAAAAGACATTTATTAATGAAAATTTAAAAGAGAATTAGTTAACTATTTAAAAAATAACACGATTTAACAGTAGTATTTGTGATTGTTTGCAACACCACGCAACATGAACTTGAATCTTGAATCATTATTCATCATTTTTGAGTACCGACTTAATACGACAGTACGGAGGTAATAATTTTAAATTATAAATTTTTAGATTTTTGGACAATATTATTCCTTTAGTGGATCGTTGGAGAGGCCCAATCAGTATAGCCCTATACGCTCCGGGAATTGATTTCTTTCCTACCATAGATGCAATTGCTTATTTGCGAAATTGCGAGTCTGAACTTATAAGAAAATTAGTAAGTTTTCATATTGTGTTTGAGGAAGATCACATGCCGAAAAGCAAGGTAAGCACACCTTCTCCTACCCACCACTTCCTAAACTATTAGTAAACATATTTTACAACGAAAATGTTGATGTTGTTTTTATTGTCAAAACCGAACAAGACTTATAGATGCTTACAAAGATGAATATGATTACTCAATGTCGCCGCCATGGCAGGAAGTGAACGATAACGATATGTACAAAGCAAAACACGGATTATTATATCCAATTAATGTAATTTTATCTCGCTTTTTTTAAACTTTGTCCAAGAAACCATGGATCTATTTCGAACAGAAAATAAAAATGTCTTTGTGCTACCAATATTTGAGGTAATGGAGAACCAACTTGTTCCTGAAAATAAAACTGTTTTGCTGAGAATGTTGAAGAATAAAACAGCCATCATTTTTCATGAGTCTGTCTGCATGGTGTGTCATAGGGTAAGTTAAAATAAGTCTTTGCAAAAAAGCATCGCTGCGTTTTCGTTTCATTACAACTATTCGAAGTGTTTTTTTTTAATAATTTTCTCTCTTAAACTACGTTCTTTGGAAATGTTCTACGTTTTATATTTTTTGATTATATTAATGTACTTTTTTCTAATTCAATTGAACCGCCAACATTTTTTACTATTTAAATATCTCTATCACCAAATGAATCTCTCTTCTCCGCGATACACGATTTCTTCCATGCGAAGCTTCCTACAAATATTTCATATACTGAATCGCATATTTGCTGGTCTTGATGAAATACCTTAAAGTCAATTGCTCTAGAAGTACTTTGCAGGTAGTGGAGGGCGAAAAATGGGTAAAGTCCAATGAAACTGAAGGTTTAGGAGTATTTTCAGTCGGTAAAAGAATAGGAAGATATTTGGTTTGGGAACCGTTTTTCGTATGCACCCAAAAGGAAACTTTGTGGGACGAACGAAATGATACAGGTATGAAGTCACAATAATGTTTTTCAGTAGTAGTAAACATCTTTATTTCTAAAAAAGGCTATCGACCTATCGGTCTTTCTGCCCTTGTTTAATACATGCAGTCTTAATCTAGATAAAAAACCAATATGAAAATTATCCTATTCTAGGTTAACAATAGTAGTAGTAAACATCTTTATTTCTAAAAAAGGCTATCGACCTATCGGTATTTCTGCCCTTGTTTAATACATGCAGTCCCAATCTAAATAAAAAACAACTATGAAAATTCTCCCATTCTAGGTTAACAATGTTATTAAATAAATAAGATTTCAGTGGCAAGAAGAAATTATTTCATTGTCCACTAGTCCGTTGCGTTTGTAAGTGTTCGAGTAGCGTTAATGTAGGGAAACGGAAGCGGGATTGTCTGGTTGGTCTTGTAAGACAAAAGGGATTCAGTATGGTCCAGTTGTAGGGGTTGTTTGTCCATTTTGTCTGTAGCTGTATGAGTCTTTCCGAGATCTTTGTCATGTTTGTGCGTTCGTATAGTAGTTCGGTGGGGGGGTTGTGTAGTGGGTTTTGGGGGTGTCTTATTCGTGTTATTAGTCTTAGTGCAATTTGCTCTGTTGTTTGTGTATAACGTTTGTCCTTTCTGTTCCGTTGGTCATGAGTACATGTCCAAAGTCTAGCAAGGGTCTACAAATAGTCTGTTTTTCATTAAGCTCTAATTAAAGAAACACAGATTTGGAAACTGCTACTGACACATTGAGTCTGCAAATAACACGCTTTTTGCAACACTAATTGATAAGTTATTATTAATTACGTGTTTTAATAAGTGAAATATTTTTCAGGCTTATACAATGTGTGTAATGGATTATGATTTCCACGTCTTGGACAACGCTTTTCTAATTCACAAACCAGGTGTGAAGAAGAAAAAAGTACAAATGATCAAATTCCAAGATGCGGTTCGAGAGTCCAATCGTCTAATTAAGAACATAAGCATAGAATTGCAAGAATTGTATGGATACAGTTCGAATTGTACTATAAAGTATAAATCTCTAAAGAAAAAAAAATCCAAAGTCTCATCTTCTGCAACTAAAATGGTGAAAAAAACATAATAAACAATTGTTTAAACTGTTAAACAATTGTTTATCAATATTTGTTAAACAATTGTTTATCAAAAAAACAAAATCGGATCTGGTTGATTAAATGTGGAAACATGTGGAAAATGTAATGTCTTGCCTTTGCTGAAATTGGAACATTTTGTTAAGATTTTATCTACATAATTGTACCAATATTTTGTTAGAAAGTGCGTTTAAGAAATCAATTTTAAGAAAAAAGTAAACAATAAAAATAGGCGAAAAACAGCTGTAATGAAACAAAGTATTAATAGACGAAATAGGAAAATGTCTTGCTCAGAATTATTTAATATGTAACAGTTACATAAATTAAAAAGTATGTGTATGAATGTATAAAATTGTCTGTATTTCAAATTTATTTTTAATTTGAATATAAAAAGTCTCTTTTTCAATTTTATAGAAGTTATCAAACCAAAGAAGTGTAGGACTAGAATTGGAACTGACGATAATTCTTATTGAAACATGAAACTTGCATTAACTTTTTAGTATAACAGCTTCGGAAAACATATTCTGACTTAAAAAGTTTGATTTTTTATCAGGTTAGATAAGTTTTTACTATGGTTAAGCAGTGTGTTCGCAAGAATGCGCAAGCTCCGATGACACAGGCCACGTCATCACAAACCACGTCATCGCGACCGGTGCATAAATACGGACTGCGCCCGAGGAATCGCATCAGAACAGTGTAAGCGTTCAAGCAAACCACTTCTGAAGATGCAAGCCACACGTGCTTGCGAAACGTCAAGAAGAAATTCTACCGAACGACGGCCTAAAAGCCCGAAAAACCCACTTGTTTCAAGGAATGGCCTCGAAAGTCTATCTCTTTTGTTACGCCTTTAGTTGAGTTGAAACTGTTTTTCTAGTTACTAAGTTTAAAAAAAAACAATTTAGAGAATAAATAAAAAAATTTCAAATATTATAAAACATCCATAAATGCACAGAATTATTAAACCAGCTGGCTAATAAAAATATGGACTTCAAAAGTTGTGTGAATGCAAATAAGTGAAGTACACTTATTACCTGTCAGTTGGAAACACTTCTTAAGAGAATGTAATTCATTGTGATACTTTTATTTATTTAAATAAATTATTAAATATCGTTTTTAACTCAATGTTATTTATAATGCAATATTTATTTCGTAGTTTTTATGAATACATTGCCAATAAATTATGTACTAATGAGAAATATTGTGCGTTATTTATGCGTATTACGGATTAGTACAAAAATTCTAAGCTAGATTAAAATATGAAAAAATCATGGCATGAAGATTTTCATAACAGAGCTCTTGTGCTTCAAGAGTTAAGCTCCAAGGTGATTTGATGATTCATTAGGTCGCGTTCTTGTTGAATTAATATTCTTTTGATTTTTATTTAAATATTATTTGGCTATAGTTATTTGCTTGCTATGATTATGAACCTTATTGAACAAATTCATCAAATTTATAAATAAATATGTCTTAAAGAGTAAAAAACGTTAGAAAATACTTCTACAACGTTAGAAAATACTTGCAACTCAAGATTTTTCACTGTTTAATACTTTTTTATTTTTCACTCTAAAAATAATTCAAGTTGCGCTCTAAGTTTCATCGTATACTATTTTTACAGAACTTTATCTGAAGTATTTTGTTTCTACTTCTTTCTTTCGGTCCTTCAATCTTTCTCTTGAGTTTAAGTTATAAAAGACAATATCTACCACCCAGTGGTGAATCCAGGGGGCTATGGGGCTGCAGGTCCCCCCAGACACAGTACAATAATTTCTATTTCATCGTCACAACTCTGAATTTACTTTAATAATAACTTTTTCGTATATTTCTTTTTCCTGACTGTACTTTTAATTCATTCCAATATATTCCTGGGTTTTTCAGTCAATTTATTGTCACTAATTATGGTGTTATGTGATGAGCCCTGCGTTTCGTCCCGGGTCTACCTATTGGACTCGTCAGTAAGGCTTTAGGTAGACCCTGCCTTATACGCCAGACATCGGTTCTACGTGTTCGGACGTAAATGAACCGAGCCGGTATAGATCTTCTGCGGTGAGATATTGGCAACCCGTGTTGCCGATTAGCATTAGATTGAAAACCACTCGTTCCATTTTGCTTTTTTTCTCCCAAGCATCTATATCTTTTTCGTATATTTCTTTTTCCTGACTGTACTTTTAATTCATTCCAATATATTCCTGGGTTTTTCAGTCAATTTTATTGTCACTAATTATGGTGTTATGTGATGAGCCCTGCGTTTCGTCCCGGGTCTACCTATTGGACTCGTCAGTAAGGCTTTAGGTAGACCCTGCCTTATACGCCAGACATCGGTTCTACGTGTTCGGACGTAAATGAACCGAGCCGGTATAGATCTTCTGCGGTGAGATATTGGCAACCCGTGTTGCCGATTAGCATTAGATTGAAAACCACTCGTTCCATTTTGCTTTTTTTCTCCCAAGCATCTATATCTTTTTCGTATATTTCTTTTTCCTGACTGTACTTTTAATTCATTCCAATATATTCCTGGGTTTTTCAGTCAATTTTATTGTCACTAATTATGGTGTTATGTGAAGGTGTGTGAATGGTGTGTCAGGCATCATTTACGTCCGAACACGTAGAACCGATGTCTGGCGTATAAGGCAGGGTCTACCTAAAGCCTTACTGACGAGTTCAATAGGTAGACCCGGGACGAAACGCAGGGCTCATCACATAACACCATAATTAGTGACAATAAAATTGACTGAAAAACCCAGGAATATATTGGAATGAATTAAAAGTACAGTCAGGAAAAAGAAATATACGAAAAAGATATAGATGCTTGGGAGAAAAAAAGCAGAATGGAACGAGTGGTTTTCAATCTAATGCTAATCGGCAACACGGGTTGCCAATATCTCACCGCAGAAGATCTATACCGGCTCGGTTCATTTACGTCCGAACACGTAGAACCGATGTCTGGCGTATAAGGCAGGGTCTACCTAAAGCCTTACTGACGAGTCCAATAGGTAGACCCGAGACGAAACGCAGGGCTCATCACATAACACCATAATTAGTGACAATAAAATTGACTGAAAAACCCAGGAATATATTGGAATGAATTAAAAGTACAGTCAGGAAAAAGAAATATACGAAAAAGATATAGATGCTTGGGAGAAAAAAAGCAGAATGGAACGAGTGGTTTTCAATCTAATGCTAATCGGCAACACGGGTTGCCAATATCTCACCGCAGAAGATCTATACCGGCTCGGTTCATTTACGTCCGAACACGTAGAACCGATGTCTGGCGTATAAGGCAGGGTCTACCTAAAGCCTTACTGACGAGTCCAATAGGTAGACCCGGGACGAAACGCAGGGCTCATCACATAACACCATAATTAGTGACAATAAAATTGACTGAAAAACCCAGGAATATATTGGAATGAATTTAATAATAACTAAATAATATTTTATAATTTTGTAAATTTATAAATAAAATATTTCAAAAACCCGTTAATTCCTTCCAGAAGAACCTGGGATACGTCGATACAACGATGTAACTTTTTAATGACTCAGCCCCCCCAGATAAAAATCCTAGATCCGCCAGTGATCGATTTTGTGTAATATTGAGAAGAAATGAGGCGAAGCCACGGATTTTATTGACTCTAAAAGAACTCCCTTTTTTTACACCCACAAAGTAAAAGTCGAAAGTTTGCCGGATAATCCGGATTCTTCAGGTCAGGTGATCGAGGTGGCGCAGCCATTGCTCCACCTTTTCCAATTGATCAATTTTATGTAATATTGGGAAGAAATGAGGCAGAGCCATTTCATGGATATAAATCACCTGTTTACGAGAAATTCTAAATAAAATTCAGATTTTAGCCGTCGTGGCAGCACAAATCGGAACTAGCAAAAATTCGTGTCGGGATTTTAGTGACTCAAAAGATCATCGTCAGACTCAAAAAGAACTCCTTCTTTTCTTCCGCCCACAAGGTAAAAGTCGAAAGTTCGCAAAATAATCCGGATTCATCAGGTCAGGTGATCGAGGTGGCTCAGCCATTGCTCCATATTCTCCAATTGATCAATTTCAGTGGCGATTCCAGGGGCTGTAGCCCCACCCCCCATTTTTACTCAAATAATCATTAAAATAATAATCGTTATAGTTGTAGATAAAATATTATACGTAACTCGTAGAATATTAAATTATTAACGCACGCATGTGAAGATTTGCAATCACATAAGTTCATACCATCTTCAGGATTCATAGCCTACTGGTTACATAAATAACTATTATAATTCTGTATATTTAAAAATAAAATATTTCAAAAACACGTTAATTCCTGCCAGACGAACTTGGAGATTACGATACGCCGATACAACGATGTAACTTTTTTATAACCTCAGCCTCCCCAGATCAAAATCTTGTATTCGCCACTGCTACCACCCTCCAGACATGTCCAAGCTATGGTGTCTTTGTTGAGAGTGGAACCACATTTAGAATGCCTGCACTTGGTCCATGATCCCGATCTTTCGGGTCCATATCTTCACTTCGTGCACACTCAACCATACGTTGCCTCAATCTCAGATTCGGGTTCTGATTTTAATAAAATTTTCCCGAGCAATCTCGAATCTACATTTTGTCAGCAGTCCGAATTTAGACCTTCTATAATAATACTTCTAAAGTATTTGAATTTATACACACGTTCAATTTGATATCCCTCGAGTTATAAATTTGGTGCTTATTGTGTAACTGTAACAATGCCTTGTCGTTCTCCCTGTTCACCGATTACCTTTATGAGCAATTTTAGATCTGTGGTTCTGGTCTCTAGACTCGCAGTATCATCCACATATCTGGCTGTAGTTATTGGTTTGTCATTTATTTTGATGCAAAGGTGTGATATTCTTTCCAGTGCTTCCTTAAATATCCAATCAGAGTAAAGGTTGAACCAACAAGATGATAGAAGCACTGTCTCATTCCTCAATGTATTTTAGTATTGTCTGTCTTGATATGTTCTAGTTTCGCTCATATTTATTGTAGTTCCTAGAATCGTCAAACTCTTTCTCACAATTTGGTATAAAAAACTGAGAACTTTGTTTTTGGATAAGCAAATTATTGCTTTGGCACAATCAATTACTTTTACTTCTCCTGCTAATAGGTGCACATTTTCTACAAGATTAGCGTCATCTGCATAAAAATGTACGTATTCACTACTGTACCTTACTATTGCATCAGTGTCTTCCTCTTGTGTTTTTATCGGCCACTTATATCCACTGCTTACTTTACTTTATGTAAGGAGTAGGCCTTTCTTTTGACCTTCCATTCTTTATTCATTGCTTTTGCTGCCACCAGAGATTAGTTGTTCTACTAATATCTGCTGCCACTTCTTGATTTTTTGTAGTTTCGTTGAAACATTGTTGCGATTGTCTTTTATTGAGCCATGTTGTGGGTGGTCTCTAATTTGTACTATTTTTCTTCTATTACCTCTCTAGAGATTTCCTTATTGAGCTAGGTTTTTCTCATTGAAAAACTACTTGCAGTTTGTATTGAAAAACACTTTTATCGAGTCAATACAAGTTTTGGTTATCTGCAAAACGGAGATCGCGGCTTAATGAATCTCCAAACGCAGTTTTTTTTTTCAAACCCAACATGTTTTTTTAACTCTCTAAAATATTTATAATTGCAGCCTTTTTGCCCAACTTCTATCCTTCAACTCGTATATTAATAACCGATTTGGTGCAAACCAATCTGTATTCACTTCTAGTTTTTTAAACCCTGACATTTTTCAAGATATTTGTGAGATTTGTGTTTTATTTTATTTAAATTTTCTGGAAAGAAAATTATAATAAAAAAGCGTACGTTATTTGCACTTTCATTTTCTTAAAAGTTTTTGAGAGAAGAATGATTTTATTGCTTAAATGTTGTTTCGTTGCAGGAAATTTAGAAGCATGCTTCCAGGATAATTTCTTTGGTTTTTATAATTTATACGAAAAAATTTCCAGCGAAGTTTCTGGGTCATCGGCAGTGATTCGCGTTCCTGCTATATCAGATAATTAGATGTTTTTTGGCTAAATTTTGAGATGTTCACTGTCATAGTTCTTTAATAAATTTGAGGGGATTCCCAAGGCAATATAATCTAGCTTAATTAGGTTTATTATTTTTCTCGGAAATTGCACCATGCCATATCCACTGGATGTCAATCCAGTGGATAGATCGAATGATTTGAAGAAGCCAATTATCTGTTGAACATGGACCAGATCTAATATTTTTGAGAAAGGTTGTAGAATGCTGACGGAACTATATTAAACCTTTAATTCTTTTTCAGCTCTTTCAGCACTTCAGCACGCTCATCCTCAGATATTAACTTTAAGAACGTACACACGTGGCTTTCTTTTATTTTGGCAGACGCATTTTTCAGTTAGGAAAACAGACAATTTCCAATATTTAATTTGTTTATTGAAATAACTCGTCATTCACTTAACAGGTGTTAAGCCAACTTGATAAGGTTAAGACCATTATTAATTTCTTGATATCGTAAATTGTGCCGGAAACAAAACCCAAAAATGACGATACACTTACTAATTAGTTATCAATTATTAACTAATTATTATTATTGTATAGCAAAAATGACGTGAATGGTTTATTTAAAAGTTTACTGCTTGATTTTTCCATGACGACCAATGACGATTATACAAAATGCGATATCCAATATTTATTGTGCATAGTTTTAGAAAGTAGATTCGCATAATACCAATTATTATCAAATATCCCAGAAGCAGATCGACTGTTTTAACGATAAGTCAGATCACCCAGCAGCTGAAAAAACGCAATATGAGCCGAAAACGCGAAAAACTCTAAGTTGGAAGCTTTCATTCTATAAGTGTAATGTTATGTAGTTCAATACTTTCCAAGGACTACATTAAAGTCAAATTGTTCAATAAAATGAGACAATTACTTTTTTAAACAATTACAATCAAAATTAGTTTTCACCTCACTGTAGATAATGCACTTTCAAGCATAAGAATAATAAAGCGACAAGTTACTTAAAACACATAGTAGTAGAAAATATCTTTATTTCTAAAAAAGGCTATCGACCTATCGGTCTTTCTGCCCTTGTTTAATACATGTAGTCTTAATCTAAATAAAAAACAAATATGAAAATTCTCTTATTCTAGGTTAGCAATATTATTAAATAAAATTCCAATGGCAAGAAAAAATTATTTTATTGTCCACTAGTCAGTTGCGTTTGTAAGTGTTCGAGTAGCGTTGATGTAGGGAAACGAAAGCGGGATTGTCTGGTTAGTCTTGTAAGACAAAGGGGAGTCAGTATGGTCCAGTTGTAGGGGTTGTTTGTCCATTTTGTCTGTAGATGTATGAGTCTTTCCGAGATCTTTGTCATGTTTGTGCGTTCGTATAGTAGTTGGGTGGGGGGGTTGTGCAGTGGGTTTTGGGGGTGTCTTATTCGTGTTATTAGTCTTAATGCAATTTGTTCGGTTGTTTGTGTATAACGTTTTGTCCTTTCTGTTCCGTTGGTCATGAGTATATGTCCAAAGTCTAGCAAGGGTCTACAAATCGCTTTATATATTTTGGTGGCGGTGTTTGTGCTAATTCCTCTGTCTTTGTAGGTTAGTGATCGGAAGTGTTTTGTTCTCTTTATTGTTTCTGCCCTGATGTTTCGTATGTGTTTAGTGAATTTAAGTTTGTGGTCAATTGTGATTCCAAGGTATTTTACGTCGTTTTTTGGTTGGTCGTTTGGCCGTCTGCAGTTATTGTAGGGGAGTCAGCATTGAGTCTGTGGTTTGTGAGCAGAAGTTGGTTTTTTGACGCGTTTGGTGTTAGTCTCCATTTATAAAACCATGTCATTGTGTTGTTTGTTAGTGTTTGGAGTCTTTGAGCTGCTCTCTCAGTAGTTTTGTCATGTACAATAAGTGCCGTGTCGTCTGCGTATTGTAATATGTATGCCGATCTGTCGATTTGATTTTTGTCTGGTAAGTTGTAATTGTATATGTCATGGCAGTATATATTGTAGAGAAACGGTGAGAGCGGGGATCCTTGAGGGAGCCCTTGTTCAGGGGAAAAAGAAAATGACAGTGTTTTGTCAATTCGTACTTGTAGTTGTCTGTTTTCTAGTAAGTTCTTTATGGCTTGTAGTAGATATGTTGGTGTGTGTAGTTTGTATAGTTTGTATAGTAAGCCTCTATGCCAGACACTATCGAAAGCCTTGTTAATGTCCATAAACAGGCAAGCTGTCTTTCTGTCAGTTAGGTGGGTAGTTTGTACATTGTTGGCCAAAATAAAGAGCGGATGAACAGTCGAGTGATGTTGTTTGAAACCAAATTAGTAGGTAGGTATATATTTTCCAATCACTTTTTCAAGCCGCTGCTTTATTATGCATTCAAAAATTTTGTTTAGTACTGGAAGTAGTGTAATTGGTCTGTAGTTGCTCGGTTGTGTACTGTCCAGTCCATTTTTGGGTATAGGGATTATTAAGCCGTTTTTCCATGTTTCTGGGATTCTGCCATTTGTGATGCAGTTGTTCAATTCAGTTAGGATCAGTTTGTGTGTTTCTTGAGTTAGGCTTTTCAAGAGTTTTGCCTTAATTTTATCTTTCCCCGGTGTAGTGTTTTTGGTGTGCGCTAGGGCTTCATCGTACTCTGCGTCTGTGATCAGTTTGTAGGTGTAGTTTGGTGAGCTGTTAAAATAGTTCAAGTACCAGTCGTAGATCAAGTTCCAGTTGTCATTGTCGAAGTTAAGGTCTGTCGATATGCTGAAGGCCCTTTGATAGTGTCTGGCGAATGCGTCCGCTTTCTCTTTGTCTGTGTAGCGTTCTATTCTGTTTTCGTCAATTGTTTCAGTAGTGCCAGTCTTCCTGTATTGCGCCAGTTTCTTAATTTTTCGCCAGTATGTTTTGCCGTTGTCCTTCTGTATTTCTTTACATGTTTCTAGCCATTTGTCTTGTCGGTATTGTCCAATCAGAGTTTTAATGTTTCTGTTAAGTTGGTTCAGTGTCTTTTTTAGGTCGTTATTTTGAGTGTTTGTATATAGTCTGTACAGTTCTCTCTTATGCTTTATTAGTCTCAGTATGTATTTGGGCAATGTATGTCGGTAGAAAGAATTTTTTATTTCCGGGCTAAATTTTTGTATGGCTAGTGTAAGTTGTTGTTGTATGGTTTCTATTGAAATGTGCTGTGCTTGTGATTGAATGAAGTCATGTATATGTTGTTTCACTTTGTCTATGTCAGTCTTTGTTAGGTTTAAGTTTTTCTCTATAGGAGGTGTATTGGAGGTAGCTTGCGTATGTTGTAAGTCTATGTTAAACGTAATAGCCAGGTGGTCGGATCCAAGTTCGTTGGTTAAGTTTATGTTGTTGATGGTGTTTGTCAAGTTTCTTGTGTGCAGTAGGACGTCTGGTGTTGAGTCTGGGTTTGCGGGCATCCGAAAAGTTGGTGGGGTGTGCTGTTTTATAAAGTCGGAATTTTGCAAAAATCTTTTAAGTTGTTTTGTTTCTATTCAAGTTAAAGTCGCCTATAATTATTGCATATTTATAGATGCTCGCCTTAGTCAGTATGTTTTGTTCTAGGTTGGAGTGTGGGTGTATGTATGTCAGAAATATGTGTATCAGGTCGTTTAAGTAGGGTATGGTAAAATGTAGACAGTGCTAAAACACATATTTTATAAAGAAGTTAGTTATGTTTCAAAATTGAATTCCGTTTTATTCCATTTTCCTCTTCGAGAAAGCTGCAGTTGTTATTTCGAAGTTTCTAAAGTGATGGTCGATTCAGTCCAATTGACGAATTACGACAATGTCTGGATTGCCATGGCAAGTATAGGGATACCACAAAAAATCATCACTCTCACGAAGCTATGCGTAAACAACACTAGGTATCACGTAAAAATAGGAAACCAGATAACAGAAGAATTCTCGGTCATGAGTGGATTGAGACAGGGAGATGGACTGTCGCCCATACTCTTCAACATAGTCCTAGATATGGCTATCAAAAAGACGAACATCACCACGGAAGTATATACTAACCAGGGGCCACAGATGGTCCTGGCGTTCGCGGACGACACAGACGCGGCCGGCGGAAGTACTGTCGGAGTCAAGGAAAGCTTCCTGAAAATCGAGAAGGAATGTAAGAAAATGGGCCTCAACATCAACTAGGAAAAAACCAAATACATGCATATTACCCGCCGACCACCCAGGGACAGAATCGGTCAGAACGTAACGATGGACACTATGTGATGGATGGATAGAACTTCGAATATGTCAGACAGTTTAAATACCTTGGGGCCACGATATGCCCAGACAGTGACAGCAATGAAGAGATTAAAACATGAATACACAGTGGCAATAGATGCTTATTTGCTATGCGAACCCTCGTGCAATCCAAAACGGTAACAAGAGTGTCAAAGCTGAGGGTGTATCAGGCTGAAATCAAACCGAGTATCTGCTACGGCTGTGAGACGTGGACCCTTACGAAACAACGAGCTTCTACTAAAGCGCTTTGAAAGGAAGATCTTGAGAAGAATATTTGGCCCCGTAAACGATCCAAACACGGAGCAATATCGCATAAGGACGAATGCAGAAGTCCAGGACCTATACCAAAAGCCAGATATAGTCAAAACAATAAAATCCCAACGTCTGAGATGGGCCGGACATGTTCAAAGAGCATCTGACGATCGACTGATCATGATAGTTATGTGAAGGAAACCCAGCAAGGAAGAGGCCGCTGGGTCGGCCGAAACTTAGATGGAGGGACAATATCTTGAAGGACATACAGACTATGCAGGTAGATGACTGGAGGGAGGCCATGATGGACCGGGACCGATGGAGGCAAATCGTTAACGCAGCCAAGACCCACCAAGGGTTGTAGTGCTACCCAGAGAGAGAGAGAGATTCAGTCCAATTAAGCCCAAAAATAAAGCTTTATACAAATACCATCTAGCTAAAAGACTAATATGGTCCACCATTAACAACCAAAGCTGTGCATGTTTGGTACATTCTTAATATTCTCTTCATTAATTCGTGCAAAGCGAAGTAGAAGAATAGTCGAACCTTGGCAGGCACGAGTACTACGACATATAGTTTTAAGTATGTTACAATAATCACAGCACTCAATTTCATCCTCAGGAAATTATAAATTTTTTAACCAATAATATTTCGTTTTGTTACGAATTTTGGTACGATTAATCTATCAGAAAACAGATTGAAGAAAGCTCAAATTGCGTCAATATACACTTTATTACATTCTCGGTTTTTTCTTGTAAAATACCAACTGAATATTGTCCCGTTTTAAAAAAATAAGTAAAAACAGCCATAAGGTGAAACGTGGAGCAATATGGCAAACGCACCCTTGCACAGTCTCAAAGTTCACGTATCTAAGACAATATTTGTAAGTTAGGCATTTATATTTCCTTCATTTCGCCAATTTACATATCTATAAATGAAGAAATATGCCCCAAAGTAAATACTTACTGCTGGATCGGACCTGCTTTCGTTCTCATAAAATATATTACAATCAGGCTATTAGTGCTTGGATTACTCAAATCCCAGACAAACCACCCAGCTTGTGTCAGGTGGCTGAGTTTACTGGAAACACCCATCGGAAGGAATTCACTTCAGCAATAATTACAAAGGAAATTTTCGTAAACAACAAGCATTTTTGAGAAGCATACATTTGTATGTGGCTTTGTGACCGAAGGACCAGAAGTTAACATTAGAACCAAAGTTGATAAACCGATTGAAAGTTTTTATTAAGCTTTACTATCGCATCATCATCGGGAGTGGTCAACGAAGCAAAAAAGTCCAGAAATTATAAAGCTGCAGCCAAAATTTGGATCGAGAAAATTTGCATCGGGAGAAAGAAGTAAAAATCAACTATATTAACAAAAGCTGCTAAAATCAATTTTTGAAGAGCAGAAAGTTGAAAAAGAGAGCTCAAAAAGTGAATATTTATTATAGTATTATATAATAAGTGAATTAGTTAGTTTTAGTAGAATTAGTAGTATTATAAGTGAATATAAATGTTCTTAAAAATTTTTCTAACAACATCGATGACAAAGTGCCTGTTCCGTATTCTACTAGCGATCTAGGCGAGTATTTTGAAAAATTGGTTGAAAAAGTATGTCATATAAAGAAGTATGGAAATAGAGCAGAAAACGGATATTAAGGGTGCTACAATTTAAAAAAATAATCAAAAGGAATAAATGTGTAATAAATAATAAATTTAATGTAATAAGCGATCCTACAGCTTAAATAAATTACCAGGACCAACAGTACTTGGTGGTTTGGAATGACGTATGGAACCATTTTTAATTCTCGTCAATTTCATGTCTCATATACAGGGTCAAAATTAGGTGGCCAAACTGAAACAGCGAAATCTGCTAGTAGGGTTTTTTGCAAATTATCTCTAAACGGTTGAACTTCAAAACGTAAATTTTAGGAACTAGTAATTTTGATATAGACGTATCATTTGGGGGGTTAGAAGTACAAAAAAATCTCTAACTTTTTTCTGAGACTATAAAATCAATCTTTTTTCTTCAAATTGTGGAAATCTGAACTATTTTACGAAGAAAATGTACTCTTAAGTTACTTCGCTCAGACGCACCATTTTCCAACTAAATGACTTTAAAAATATTAAGGCATACACATATATCCATAAACATTTTATATTTTAAGTAAATATTATTATCCACACTAATTTACTGGAGTAAATTTTCAAACAAATTTCCATTTTCTTGAATGCACACTCTGGACCTTTACCTAATTTGTTGGGTGGCACGGAGAATTTCAAAAGGGGTTTGTTTTATTTGAATTCCGGCCGCGCGAATCCGCCTTAGAAGCTCTTCTGGGCTGTCTACTTCTGTGGCTAAATAATATTGGACATATTACCTCACATATAAAAATCCAAAGGGTTTAGATCAGGCGATCGAGCTGGCCAGTTTACTGGGCCACCTCGATCTATCCACCTGCTTGGAAAATGTTGGTTTAGCCAATTTCTCACAGGTTGGCCAAAGTGGGCAGGGGCCCCATCATGCTGGAAGAAATCTCCTCTAGCAATTCTTGCAGTTCATGTTGTAGAAAATTTAAATTATTATGGGTATTTAACCTATTTGGTAAAATAATCGGTCCTATCAAGGTATCCCCTATGACACCTGCCCATACATTGAAAGAGAACCTATGTTGGAAGTTTGCCCTTCGAACAACTCTCGGATTCTCGAGGCTCCAAAAATGAGTAATAAGATTGTTGAATGCTTTGTCTCTTGAAAAGGTTGCCTCATCCGACCATAAAATGCTTTTTAAATCATGTTGGTGACTTAGAATCCAACGGCAAAATTCTTTACGTGCTGGAAAATCGTTGGCCCTTAAATCATGTCATCAAAAAAATTTCTAAAAGTCATTCACTAGTTTTTTCATACTTTATGAATTGATTTTGCTCCTTTTGATTCTCATCGATTTTGATGTTTTGAACCGTGATCATGCTTCTTGTCGTTTGTTTTGTTTTAGCATTTGTGGAATGGTGCTCTTGATTCCATCAGAGATTTCCTTCGCCATGTTGAGTTGCTTCGTCAGGCCCATCCTTATATCCTTGTTGACTTTAAGTATGAGCTCTTGCATGGAGTCAATCGCTTCCAATACTTCCAAGTAAAACGAGCTTACCCTCCAACCGGCTAAAGCCAACGCTATTGGAGATTCATATCTTATTCTCTTGGATCTTCTATCCTCCGTCTGAAACTCCATCTCGGTCTCCGAGTCCACGTCCCGACGCTCTTATGAGCAGACCAGGAGCTTTGGCCGAAATTCCTCCGACCTCCAGAGGGGTACCCAGTCTCTCTTATACACCTCTTGCATTGTAAGACCCAGAAGAACTCTGACTTATTGCCTGCCAGCCGTTGCCCGCCAGAAGCCCACGGGGAGGGGGGTGCCGACTTTAACAAAATTATAATATAAACAAAACTTTGAATTTTGTTCTCAATTTTGTCGACTTCCAACAATAATCGCACCTCGGATAGACCTCATTGGTTACGCTAATGCCGCTGCGCAAAGCTTTGAATTAGGTAAGTAATACACTACCGTCTTAACAGTTATTTGCAGCATTATTCTCTTACTTTCTTTACGTTCCAACTTACACAATGATTACACATGCAAATTAGTTTATTATTTACGATTTAATTTTGGTTATATATCAATATGGAAATATCGAATTTGTCTTCCGGGCGTTATCAACATTTTTATTAGTGCTTGCTCTTTGCTCATCAAGTTCGTATGAAAATGACTAATGCTTTCACATGTGGGCATATCAAGTCAGTAGCGATTGGCTGAACGTAGAGGGAAAATTTTTAAATAGAGTTTAAATGGGTCACTTTAACCCCTCAGTTTACTTAAAAAGTTAGTATACTATGGAAGATAGTGGAAAATATGTGTTTAGATGTGTTCTTCCGCATGTAAGTACGATGGCTTTGATGGAAATCAAGAAATCAAACGTTAAAACATTTCTTGACTTGATTATTTCCGTTTAGTTTTCGTTGAAAACAAAATAGGGATCGAACAGCAACAAAAGGAAGCTAAGAAAGACGATTTTTAATTCATATTTGCACAGAAGCTTTTGAGGATAGAACAGATTCTTTGACCGATAGGCGGACGATATGTGTTTTCTTGCAACCTCCGAGACACAACTACCAAAGCTAATGAACAAGATGCATTGGAAAAATACGGTCGAACATTTAACACAAGTAACTTTCTGCCCTTGTTTAGTACATGTAGTCTTAATTTAAATACACAAATAAAGGTAAAAATTATCTTATTCTAGGTTGATAATTTAATAATTTTAATTCTGTCAAACAGAGATCTGGGATTTATTGTCCGGTGGTCAGTTGCTATTGTAAGCGTTCGAGTAGCGTTGATGTAGGGAAACGGAAGCGGGATTGTCTGGTTGGTCTTGTAAGACAAAGGGGATTCAGTATGGTCCAGTTGTAGGGGTTGTTTGTCCATTTTGTCTGTAGATGTATGAGTCTTTCCGAAATCTTTATCATGTTTGTGCTTTCGTATAGTAGTTGGGTGGAGGGGTTGTGTAGTGGGTTTTGGGGGTGTCTTATTCGTGTTATTAGTCTCAGTGCAATTTGTTCTGTTGTTTGTATATAACGTTTTGTCCTTTCTCTTCCGTTGGTCATGAGTATATGTCCATAGTCCAAGAGGGGTGTGCAGATCGCTTTGTATATTTTTGTTGCGGTATTTGTGCTAATTCCTCTGTCTTTGTAGGTTAGTGAACGGAAGTGTTTTGTTCTCTTTATTGTTTCGGTCCTGATGTTTCTTATGAGTTTAGCGAATTTAAGTTTGTGGTCAATTGTGATTCCAAGGTATTTTACGTCGTTTTTTGGTTGTGTCGTTTGGCCGTCTGCAGTTATTGTAGGGGAGTCACCTTTGAGTCTGTGGTTTGTGAGCAGAAGTTGCTTTTTTGAAGGGTTTGGTGTTAGTCTCCATTTATAAAACCATGTCATTGTGCTTGTTTGTTAGTGTTTGGAGTCTTTGAGCTGCTCTCTCAGTAGTTTTGTCATGTACAATAAGTGCCGTGTCTTCTGCGTATTGTAATATGTATGCCGATTTGTCGATTTGATTTTTGTCTGGTAAGTTGTAATTGTATATGTCATGGCAGTATATATTGTTGTGTATATTTTCCTGACTGTACTTCAATTTATTTCAAAATTTCCTGGGTTTCAGTCAATTTTATTGTTTATTATTTAAAATGTTACAAATACGTTTCGGTGTCTTTCTCCACCATCATCAGTTTGTATGTCTAGATGTTTCTACCTTTACATTTGGTTGGACATTATTGAAGGTAGAAGCATCTAGACATACCAACTGATGATGGTGGGGAAAGACACCGAAACGTATTTGTAACATTTTAAATAATAAACAATAAAATTGACTGAAACCCAGGAAATTTTGAAGTATATATTGTAGAGAAACGGTGAGAGCTGGGAACCTTGCGGGGGTCCTTGTTCAGGGGAAAAAGGAAAAGAGAATGTGTTGTCAATTCGTACTTGTAGTAGTCTGTTTTCGAGTAAGTTTTTCATGATGTGGAGTAGATATGTTGGTGTGTCGAGTTTATGAAGTTTGTAGAGTAATCCCATATGCCAGACACTGTCAAAGGCCTTGTTAATGTCCATGAATAGACACGCCGACTTTCTGTCAGTTAGGTGAGTTGTTTGTACATTGTTGGGCAAAATAAAGAGCGGATGAATAGTCGAGTGATGTTGTTTGAAACCAAATTGGTAGGTAGGTAGCAAATAAGTGATTATGAAGGGAATATCATTCAGCTTGAGAGGCTTAGATATTTAGTAACTGTTTATAAGATGAAGAAGTAGGACTCAAGAGCCTAAATTAGGACCCGAAATGAACTGCTGTTTTGCTTACACCATTTTAATATTAAACAAAAAAATAATGCTGAACTAATGTTTTACTTTGGCTTCTTTATGAAGCGGCAGCTTGGACATAAACGTACAATTTACTAAGAAGAATGGGGCTGTTTATATACCTAGATACCTATGCTCAATTACATTTCATGAACTCCTAAAAATCTAACAAAAAAGAGAACTAGAAAAACGTTTTGAGCTACAGTATATTAAAGTTAAACATTTTTTAGATCAACAGCAAATACCTACAAATTAACCTTTAGAAAATAAGCTGCATTTCATTTTGAACAGTTACAAACTGTTAAAATGTGAAATTTTGAAACTGAACCAGACTTTTTGTTTACATCGCACTGCAATACAAATATCATTATCTAATTATTTGCATATAGTTTTTAAGTAGTTTTAGTCGACCTCAAGCTGTCACATTTTCTGTTCTCCGCTTCGTGAAAATTAAGCCGAGACACCTCAATGATCATTTATCTTATCTTGTTATATAGCTATGCATAAATCTTGTATTTAACCATTACGCACTCTGTTGATTTTCTAAATTGTGCGCCAATAAATAATAGTAAGTAAGTAGTGTCAATCTCACTAGCAAGTGCTTACCGGTTCAACAATATGTTATATTGGCGATTTTTCGGTTAAGCCATTCAAGAGCTCACCCAGTATTTTATATAGAGTATTTTTCAACAAATATCTGGATTTAGTCCCAGAAGATTACCTTATCTTAACAAAAGGATTATAGATCGCTCACGGTATCGAAAACTAACTATACATTTTCAATTAACATTTTATATAATGGTTTTTCTCAATCGACATGGGACTACCACGGTTGCGTGATAGTGGCAATTGTTACTATGTGATTCTGGGATGTGTTGTGACTTGTATATGCTTTTTAGTAGTTAATAGGAATTCCAGTAATGAGAGTGTTGATTGCGAAATTTTATCCAGAATCAATTACCCTTTTGATGAAATTTGCAAGTGAGTAACAGTGGACACTACTTATAATTTATTCCAGGTATTTCAAAGTGTATGTGATGTGTAGGAAATATAGATAGTTTATTGCTTCATTTCATAATATAATAATAATCATTTCATAATAAGTGTTCGAATACATCAATATAAGATTAAGTGAACATTTTGCAATCCGGTTTCCACTCATGTATTTTCTAATGTTTATGTTTTATGAATTGATCATTTCTGACTGGTATTTTGGATTTTACAATACTCGGGTAAAAATATTGTCATTTTTAGATGTTATGAAAAAGTTCAAATTTACAGATATTTAGAACATCTCAGATAATTTGGCCGTTTATTTCCAAATAAATGGCATATTTTAAATTAAAAACGCTTTTACTTTAAACGGAGCTGCATGGAAACGTGATATCTTTAAAGTTTTATGCTTGATGTGATGTTAATAAGTCCATAAGGCAATTCGCATAATTCCCTTTAGACATTTTCAAGTGCGGAAGAATTTTCAGTCACTAAATACAACAAATTAATATTTTTCATCACCAAAAAATTTTTTTTTTAATAGGATTTAATATTCTTAATGGGACTTCGCTGTTTACTTTCAAAACAACCCTAAATTAGTTCCTAGACCTGACGGGTAATTATTAAAGACAATATTCGATTGCTTACAGTTGTCATAAATTTCGCGTTTTGCTGTTTTTTGAAATCCATTTTTTTAAATAAAAATGATTGTCTCCTGTCAGTAAATATATGTTTATATATAGAAAAGGTTCTTTCAGCACTTGCCGATGTAATAGTACAGTATTGCAATTTGGGTAGCAAGCTATAAAGCCAAGGTGTATTTGCGTCGGATGATTTATCAACAAAAATATTGTTTACTCACTCTAAAGATTTTAAACCTTTATTCTTTTCTATAGTAGCATCTAATTTTTTTGTAATTTTAACACCTACATCTCCGGGAACATTTTAACATTGAGCGGAAAATGCTTGAACAAAATTAAGCGCTTTACTTAAACTGAAATTTCTACTTTCTAATGAAATTATTATATCTGGTATAAAACTAAAATTAATTTTAATAAAAACAAGTTGCTTAGCTTCATCCGTATTTTTCACCATTAATTGACTTTGCACTACACACGGCGAGTTGTCTTCTATATCTAAAATTAACTCCTTAATAGCTTCGAAATGTTCTGGGTAGAATATCGAGGCCTTAATCCATGTTCCCAATCGGGTAATTGCGGGTTCCGGAGGTAAACTTACGCCTGGCAATCGCTCCTCCTGCACTCTTAGAGGTGCCTGTAAAACTACGTTTTTACGTTTGAAATTAGTTTGTTTACCAACGAATATTGTTCTGATGGTTTCTGCAACTCTGTTTATTCCATGTAGAAGACAAGTGACATGCACCATATTAGGTAAAATCTTTTTAAGTTCTGACCCACTTAATAAAACGGCTGACTGTCATATTGTTAGTTTCGTCTAACTCTTTTGAAGAAATTAAATAGGCTTTACTTGGATTATCTTCTTGTAAAGCTCCAATCATAAGATGTGCGATATATCGACCACAAGCATCTGTGCTTTCATCTACAGTAATATAAAAAGTATGATTGTCCAGAGCAACTCTAATTTCCTGTATTACCGTTTTATATACTGCATTCACATTCTTCTTTCTTATGGTAGATTCGTCAGGGATGTCGTTTCTGTAACAATTTGTTTGTGAAAATTCTTTGAATTGGATATTTTGAAGCTTTCTTTCTTTTTTCTTTCCTCTGTTTCACTTCTTGTTTTGTATCCGACATTTTGAAATTTGTTTTCACAGACTGGTTGAACGGGACCATATTTTACCTTTTGCAACTTGGCGTTATGCATAGATGTTTTCAAATGTTGATCCACAGTTTCAGTTTTCAAAAGTTCAAACTACATGTTAATCGTTAAAGGATAAAAAGTTGAGATCTGATTTTGAGAACTTTTACAGCTTTTTTTGCACTGGTTGTCATAATATAAAAAAATTAAAACTTCAATTTCTAACTATCTCAAAATTTATCTGTTTTGAATAATAAACCAATAGCGATTAAACAATTATAGGTACTTGAGATTTTCCCACAAGCTTTGCAAAACACTTTATCGCCACTAAGCTCCAACTCAGTAAAATTTTTAATTCACGAAAAAGATTTTGGCGTTTAAGACATTTTGAAATCAAATAAATATCCCCAAAACACTATTTTCACAATGAACTCTATCGACAAACTGAACTGAACAGTCGACGGCGTCTTTGTTTTTCATAGGCGGTGTCCGAGTAAGAGGTGCCGCCGACTTAAAAGACAACGCGCCGTTTCCTTATTGACGAGACATTCCAGGGTAGTAAATAAATGTTATGCAATAAAAGGCAGGTAAACTCATAAATTTAGTGCCTACTTTACTCCCGCCGATGGAATTTGCATAATATTTTGTTAAGATGCAAAGAAAATTCTCCAAACATGCACTAATATAAAGATTTTTAGATATATGCAATTTTTCATGAAATTGGATAAAATATGCATAAATAAAACCAACTTCTGCTCACAAACCACAGACTCAACGCTGACTCCCCTACAATAACTGCAGACGGCCAAACGACACAACCAAAAAACGACGTAAAATACCTTGGAATCACAATTGACCACAAACTTAAATTCACTAAACACATACGAAACATCAGGGCAGAAACAATAAAGAGAACAAAACACTTCCGATCACTAACCTACAAAGACAGAGAAATTAGCACAAACACCGCCACCAAAATATATAAAGCTATTTGTAGACCCTTGCTAGACTTTGGACATATACTCATGACCAACGGAACAGAAAGGACAAAACGTTATACACAAACAACAGAACAAATTGCACTAAGACTAATAACACGAATAAGACACCCCCAAAACCCACTACACAACCCCCCCACCCAACTACTATACGAACGCACAAACATGACAAAGATCTCGGAAAGACTCATACAGCTACAAAGAAAATGGATAAACAACCCCTACAACTGGACCATACTGAATCCCCTTTGTCTTACAAGACCAACCAGACAATCCCGCTTCCGTTTCCCTACATTAACGCTACTCGAACACTTCAAACGCAACGGACTAGTGGACAATAAAATAATTTCTTCTTGCCACTGAAATTTTATTTATTTAATAGTATTGTTAACATAGAATAAGAGAATTTTCATATTTGTTTTTTATTTAGATTAAGACTGCATGTATTGAACAAGGGCATAAAGACCGATAGGTCGATAGCCTTTTTTAGAAATAAAGATGTTTACTACTACTATCTGGCCAATGACCAAGAAAGCAAACGTGCGCACTTTTTTGTTTTTCAGTAAAAGCAAATGATCGATCACAATTAATACAAGGATGCCCTGATTCGAAAAATTTGTGATCCATGATTATCACGCTTAAGCATTGTGCTAAAAATACAAAGAGTTTCGTTGTATTTTTGTTTTTATTCTGTCCACCCACGAGTCGTGAGTAGAATGTTCAAACATTTTAAGTAGATTCACAATAAACTATAAAACTTAAAAGACAACGAAGAAAATAAGTTTAATAAATGTTAAATGCAATATATTTTGCATCGTAAGATTAGCACTTAAACCAAATATGAAAAGCTGTTGTAATGGAAAGATTGAAAAAAAAATGTTTCAAAAGAGTTTTTTTTAGGTAGGTTGGCATTGCTTTACTTTTTTTTTCATAATTTTTAATATCATAATTTTAGACATGATAAAATACGTATCTTGTAGAGAGCATACTTTATCATTACGTCTAATGCTTTGCAAACAAATGAAATTTATCGTAATTGCGTCATTATCAATAAGTTGTAATAATATCGTAATTTTTCCATTCGCTTTTATGGACAGGTGTCTGCATTTTTCGAAAATGGAAAACTATAAGTGCATTTTTTAGGTTTATTATGACATCTTTTGATTATTAAAAAAACGAATTCATTCTCTTACTTTTTTCTACCTCAGGCTGATGTTTTACAGAGCCACACTAATAAAATGAATCCGAAAGAAATTCCTGGGTTCCAGTCAATTTTATTGGTTATTATTTAAATTATTACAAATACGTTTCGGTGTCTTTCTCCACTATCATCAGTTTGTATGCATGGCTGTTTCCACCTTCACCTTTGGCAAGCCATTGATGGCTTGCTCAATTTCTTTTGGATTAAGTTGAAATACAGTCAGGAAAATATACACAATGAATAAAATGAATGGAAATTTTAATCTGTCTACTCAATTTAAATCTAGAATTGCATAATTTATTTCCGCGTTTAAGTATAGTTTTGGGACTTCTAAATTGTATCACTGTGCTTATTAATAAGTATATAATTAGCTAAATAAATTTGATTTAATTTCTTCAAACTGTTTTTTACTATTTCACTTATTTGAAATATAAGCTTTTTTAATTTTAAAGCCTTTTAAACATTTTATGGTCGATAATATAATTAAACATTTACATTTTATCAAATTAAACCGAAAGTTCATATTTTGATTAAATACATGAGCAAATAGGGCAAGATATGATATCATTCGGTATTATGTACGCATTAAATTTAGAACATAAAATAAGAATAATATAGATATATAGGGCGTCTCAGATTCATGACATTGCATTATTTCAACACCTGTTGAATATGTACAATAAGAAGGGTGCAATAAATATTTTTCACATACAGGGCTTCTCGGAGTGTAACTTTTTTTTGTCTGACTAAAACTGTTTATATATTTGTTGATATAAAGTGATATGAGTTGGTGTAAAGTATGTACTTTCGTCACTGTTTCGAGGGCGAAAGCATCACTTTTACCCATTACAATATCGTTTTCCATGCACCTTTCTGACTCGGCAACTAGCAACGGCGGGCATCGAATTGAACGCGCCGAACAAAATTTTCTTTATTTCGTGTGGAAAGTAATAAGTTACGTTAGCTGACCGCTTTGACAACATTTTCAAAGTCGTTTTTTCCAAAACCTTATACTTTTCCCGGCTAGTTTCCACCGAGGATCAAGAAAAATAGTATATGTTACGCGAAAGAAGTCGAAGACCGCCACTGCGTGCATGCAACTTCAAGCAGTGGCGAAACTTCGACTTTCGTCTCTTGTACCGTAATATACTATTTTATATTCTGTTCATTGTTCAGTTGATAGACATTTTTTGGACTCTGACACTTGATTGCAATGCAAAAGCGTTTTTGAGTGCTTGATTTAATACAAATCAATTAACTTTAACAAACCACTATTAAAACGTAATCATCGAAAATTATAGATTTATCATATCAACTAAAAGATCAAGAAGTGTGAAGAAAAGTGATTGCTCATAATATTATTAAAGGATTAAACCGAACGTCGACTAATCCTTAGATCGATTTTTCTTTGAATCAACTTGAAACAACAATGTTTGTCATTCTCGAATCCCATATTTGATTAATATTGAGAAGAATGAAACCCATTGATCAATTGTAGATAAATAAGTAAATTTTCAACAACTCTGTTGTTTTCCTTAGCGAATTGTCAATTAAATAATAAATTAGTAGAACAATTAACGAGGGCTTTGATAAACAGTAAATTCTTTTATCAAATGAGGAAGGATTAGTTTGAAACTTATTCAGATATAATGATATAAAATATGAGTTTAGAAAATTACATCACGAATTGATTCATTTCAGAACATGGCAAGCAAAAAATGGAGGAACGGTACAAGGAAATCTACAAAGCCAGAATGAGCAAATAACTTTCAATACACATAGCGAAGAGAAAGTAGATGATGGATGGGAAGACTACGATGCAAAAACAATCCAGTTTCATTGCGATACAAAGTCGAGAAACACATTTCTTTCTCAGAGAGGATTGTACTACGTTATTTACAATTTCGTGAAAGCTGAAGAGGAATTTGGATGCATAGACAGTATCACTTTATCTGCACCAGGAGATTACAGGTAAACCAATATATTTGATAAAATATTTTTACAGCGGGTTTATTTTTGGTTGATCTTGAATGCTTTTTGTAACAATAGAAGAAAACCTGATAAGGATTAAATACATTAAACTGGAATGTGGTTGGTCAAAGCCAAAGGAAACTTTGTAACTTGAGAACATCTAAGCAATTTTTTGTTTTCCAGCTATGGTTGTAGCCAAATATTGATTTTCCACACCAACATTAACATTAGGCGTAATAATTTACTCCAAAGTTCTGTTTCGTAACAAATAAAGGCTTTGATGAAAATTATACTGAAAAAAAAATCGAACGTATTTATGTCTCAATGTATTTAATTTTTCTAACAAGTTTTCTATAAATTTTTGTGTGGATGTTTTAAACAATAATAACTCTCTGTTGTGTGGATTATAACTTTCGTTAAAGTCGTTGAAGTCAGGAAACGAAAGCCCATTTTGTCCTCTAAAAGCCGATGCAATAAAGTTACTGTTTTTTGCCATTCTGAGAAATGATTTTTTTATAAGAAATTTGTAATTGCCTCTCAACGATACGAGTAAACTCTGGACTACGGTTTATCCCTTGACAATAATTAAAACATACATTTTGTTCTTTAAAATTAGAAAAGTACAAGATTTAAGAGTCCAAGTATAAATAAAGTCCAAAGCTGTTAAGCAATTATTGTATTTTTGCTAACATTTTATAAAGTGAAAGTAGATTTGCAACAAAATTTTAGACTAACATTTAAATAGTTTTTACCAAAAATTTGAAACCCTTGTTCTAAAATTATAAAGTAAGATTACTTGAACTAATAATAATGGCAGTTAATATCGGCTTATTAAAACTACAATATAATTTAAACTAAACGAAAGCTCAAAGTTTTTTATCATTTCTTAGCAGCAGAAACTTTTATGATAATTATTCTGATTACTTGATTGATTGATGATTTTTATATTAGTTTATATTTTATATACTTTAATATTACTTTTATATTTTTTAATGGCAATATATTAACTGGAATTAGAAGAATGGTGTACCATTGAAAAGAAAATAAAATGTAAGGAATGGAAACGTATTTACGTAAATGTTTTAATAAAGTCTTTTCTTCTAAATAAATTAATTAAAATTATATTCTTTATTTTTTGTTCTAAAATGACCATTTCAATTTGCCTGTGCATTCTGAACAGGGTGTACCATTAAAAAACAGAAAATTAAAGGAATGGAATTGTAATTAACTAAATATTTGAATAAAGTGCTCCGTGCTTTATATAAAAAATATATTTAATTACATTAACATTTTTAACAGCTAACTGATAAATTATGTTTTTAATCTAATCTAATAATAATCTAAATTATATTGAGTTTATTCTATTTTGCTTCTCACCTTCAATCCATTGTTATTTTCACCCAGAATTGATTCTTCAGTCTTACATAATGTGTACAACGTCATTTCGAAGATGATTATAAAGCGTGTTAAATGAAAATTATACTTTTAATTTAAATGTATCAAATTCCAGAAAATGTTCGAGACTACAGTCGCATCAATTTAGAAGATATTGATAAAAAATTCTTGTAACACAATAAAATTTGTTTTGTAGATTCTTAGATAATGTTATTCCATTGGTAGATCGTTGGGATGGACCAATCAGCTTAGCATTATACGCTCCTGGATCTGATTTTTACACTACACTGGACGCAGTTGCTTATTTAAGAAACTGTGGACCAGAACGTATAAAAAAAGTAGTAACTTTCCATATTCTATTTGAACAGGCGCACACTCCTAAGCCACGGAAGGTATATTTATTTGCTTTTACATAATTCTTTGATATATTGATCTACTTCATGATTTAGAATGGAACGGTTCTGCTTGATTCCTACGACGACTCATACAACTGCTCACTTCTTCCACCATGGCAAACAGTCACAGATGAAGACATGTACAAGATCCAAAATGAATTGCTATATCCGATCAACGTAGCTCGAAATGTAGCTAAGTTAGCTGCTCACACTTATTTCATATTTCCCAGCGATATTGAACTTTATCCAACCAGAAATTTTGTCAAGCTTTTTCTGCAATTGGTTAACGAAAACCAGGATTTATTCGAGGAAGATACTCGAAATGTGTTTGTATTGCCTATTTTTGAAGTGCTAGAAAATCAAACTGTTCCTGAGACCAAAAGTGAGCTGTTGGGCATGCTGAAAAAGAAAACTGCCATTATTTTCCATGAAAGTGTGTGCGTGGAGTGCCATAGAGTAAGTAATGGGAACAATGGATAAGAGTAATATAATAATTTTATTTAAACTCAGGTTGTAAGTAGTGAGGAATGGGTCAACACTCCAGAAACAGAAGGGCTTAGTGTATTTTCAGTTGGAAAGCGCTCTGGAAGATATGTGGTTTGGGAACCCTTCTATATATGCACCCAAAAAGATCCCTTATGGGATGAAAGAATGACCTGGGAAGGCCAAAGTAACAAAATGGTTCAAGTAAGAAAACTATTAAAAATTAAAACTTTTGTTAGTATTTTACCATCATTAAATAATATGTTTTAGGCATACACAATGTGTGTTATGGACTACGATTTTCACGTATTGGACAATGCTTTTCTTATTCATAAACCAGGAGTGAAGAAGAAGAAAGTTCAAATGGTGAAATATAATGATATTGTAAAAAATTCAACTAAATTGATTAAAAACATTGCCATCGAATTACAAGATTTATATGGCTACAATTCGAATTGTAACACTTCGCATCCACCGAAACCCAAACGCAAAAAGAAGCCTGCACCTGTGAAACTAGTCAAAGCTAAGTCAAAAACTAAATCATAGACTATTTTTATTACTTAGGTTAATATTTGTTGATTTTAAAAAGCAAATGCGATTAGTAAAAAGCATTCTCAATTTCTACAGTTTGTGCCAATTAAATATTTATTATGATTTATAAAACTGAACATTCAGTCCCTTCACACGATTGTATAGAACTAATTGATAATAATTTATTCAACATTTCTAATCAACGCATTTTCAATTTTTAATTTATTGTTTAAAACGATAATATTTTTCCAGTCCAGTTTTAGCACAACAATTTTGAAAAAAGCAACTGTAGATGGTATTTCTTGAAAATTAGGAAAACATAAATCAGACACCGAATGGCCAAAACGCAATTTTAGTTCAGTTTCAGTAAAGTATTTCAGAAATCCGTTTACTTAAGCTGGGTGTTTTTAAGTTAAATAAGAGCTCACTCAAAAGAAAGATTCAAAAACGGTTGGCAAAATGTAAGTTGTTCTTAAAAATCTCGAACTTAATGAGTTTTACTGAACCATTAAAGTTTCATTCCTTATAAAATACGCTTAATATTACGTAATACGAGCGCTATAAAGTACGCTTTGCCTTAAAAACAATTATATATTTTAAAGTTTTTGTTGCTATATTTAAAACAGATAAATTTCTGAAAGCATTTACTAGAAAACGAATGAAGAATATTATATAACTTAAAAATCTTCTTCAAACAACTGACCAATATGCTTTTCGAATACGATTGATAATTTACTCTTAAAGCGATTAATCTCTCACTTCTTTGCCTAAATTAATTTTATACTAGACATTATAGTGAGGATTAATATAAACTGTGTCGGTACAACAAAAATAGAAATGGAATAATTTTGCATAACTCGTAAACCGTTTTCAAGTCTAGTTTTTCTCACACCGCGTATCTTAAGGACAAAACAGGCAAAGGGGTTTATGTTAATTTTTCTTTTAGAGTGTTCTCATAAATTTTGGGTTCAGCGTGTTCTCATAAATGTTAAACTATAATCTAGTAATATCAGTTTTAAGAGGTACGCGTCTCTTAAGTATTTGAGTTTCAACCATTAAAATATTTCGTATAATATCAACCTAAATCAAAAAGATCTTTGGTTTCGGGACGTTGCGTGTTAAAAATTACTTTTGATCATTATTTCTGAAAAGAGCCACTTAGTGAGGAAATTAAATTGTGTAGAAAGTCGGAGATATTTTTTGTCATGTATATTAACAATCTGATACTTGCCTACAATTAGTTCTGATTGTTCCCTATTTTGTGCATAATTTGTGATTTGTATGCTGTATGGCATTAATATTAAGGCAAATAGAAAAATTATTTTTGTTAACATTTTATTACTAAAATATGTTGTTAAAATGTTGAGATTTTTATATAAGAAGTGAAATGTTTGGTTTAGAAAATAAAGTTTATTAAAATATTTTGCTATTTTCTTTCTGCACTTTATGTACTTTTAATTTCCTTGAATAACAGAAGAACTATATTTTTATCTGTGCCTCCATTTGAATTTAACGAAAACCTGATCATACACTCTATTTATGCAAGGTGGTCCAGTATGAAGAGTAAAAAGAGGTTAAAAAAATTATATGTGTTTGCTTTATAAATTATGTTTTAAGTTATAAAATTTGCACGATTTTTATGATTGATTTGATTTTTGAAGATTTTATATTGATGGTTAAATGAATTAAACCTGCATTGCTGATGAACTCGTTGAACGTTTTTGACCTAATTCAAGCTGAGCTTTAAACATGTTACTGCTACTAAATCAATCTACTTTTTCTATTAAAAAATTCGAGAATTACGTACAATTTACGCCGTTGCTGTAATAAACAGTATTCGAAAAATACTTGGTTAAAGAAATACAGGGTACACACATTGCACTCATATATCTCCAGCAGCAAGTGAAGCGTTAACATTTCCCGCATATACAGGGTGATTCAGGAGAAAATTGAAATATTTATCTTCCCACTTTGATACACGTATATCCACTTTTGAAGCATAAACAAATAACCATCCCCAAAACCAAAAATGTTTGATTTGAACAAAAATGAGTGAGATTCAGTGATATCGATGGTCCTCTGCCAATCCAGCTAGCCGTCTTTGAAATATGTGCTCAGAAAATGTCTGACATTATTTGAAAAGTAATGGAGCGCTGCATGATATTGGAAAATTATCAATCTGTGGTTGAATATTCAAAGGAACTTTGTCCAGTATTTTCTGTAGATGAACTCTTTCTGTAATGAACTTAAAATTATGTTTTTGTGTGGCGTGCGAATTCTTCTTCAGTCATTGATGATTATTGCGACATTGTTTTGCCGATCGTCAGTAAACTGAGCTTCGTGCGTAAATCTATTAACAAAATTGCAATATGAAAGCATATCGCATTATTATCACCATTAATAGCAACTTAGATTCGAGAAGTGATATTAAATTTTGTATCTCTAACTAATCTCCACTTAGAATAAGTGGTAATTGATGGTAGATTTGGCCAAGACATAGTCATTGGTATCAGCTGGGTCGCTGTTGCGTGCGAGAGAGAAAGCAAGAGACTGCATGCTGGGGCCAGACGTAACGGTGGCGCCGTCACCGAATTCCAGTGGATTTACCCCGTTCCATAAGAAGTTATCACTTCCAAATCCAAAATTTTTGAAAATTGGCGATTTATTTCTCAACATAGTCTCCTTTTAATTCTATGCACTTAACCCAGCAGTGCTCCAAGTTCTTCAACCCGTTTGAAATATAAGTTTTCTCGAGGTCTGCAAAATAGGCCTCCTCTTTCGACTGAAATTCCTGCCCGGCAAGTGACTTTTTCAAGTTTGGAAACAAAAAGAAGTCGCACGGGGCCAAATCTGGAGATTACGGTGGATGGGGCAGCAGTTCGTAACCCAATTTGGCCCTTGCAACGGCGGAGTTGTTGTGAGTCGGTGCGTTGTAATGGTGGAAGAGCACTTTTTTCTTTACTAATTGGAGCCGTTTTCCTGCAATTCGACGTAGAATCGGCTCAATAATTCGGTATAGTAGAGGCCTGTGAGCGTTTGGCCCTTCTCCAGGTAGTCGATGTAGATCACACTTTGTGTATCCCAGAAAACGGTGACCATCACCTTTCCGGTCGATAGAACAGTCTTCGCCTTCTTGGGAGCACGTTCGCGGGTAAAGTCCACTGTTTTGACTGTTCCTTGGTCTCTGCTGTATACCAGTGGATCCATGTTTCGTCGACGGTCACGAAACGACGCAGAAAGTCACTTCTGTTGAGGCGAAAAAGGAACACCTGGCAACCGCGGAATTGAAACCGGCGGGGAAGAAGACGCAGACGAGAGAGATGTTCGGGAGAACTAACTAACACGTGCGCAAAGAAAATAGAAGCTCTGTATTCCATGAAAATAAATTAGTTTAAAGCAAAAATAATCAAGTGTCTAAATAATACAGTCCACATCGTTACACGAAACATGGTCCTTTGAGCCGGATTCAGTAAGCAAAGCAGTGGAAAACACGGTGAAAAATACGATTGAAGAAGTAAAAACAGGCGAAATTCACTTGGCGGATCGCAGCAAGAAAGGCAGGTTCGACACAGTGAGCCGGGTGAGTTTTCCTATTCATTTTATCCTTTTGAAGTCATTGGGTTAAATTGAGCGACTGTAACAATTCGAAGAATACGATTATTTCCGTTTAAGGTGATATTTTATCGGGTAGCAGCGAAAGCCTACTTGTGCCTATTTTGGAATTGCATGCGTAATTGGTTATTGTATTATTAGGAATCAAAAATAATATAATCATATATACCTTTAAACGAAGTAAATAAAGTTTTATTTAAGTAAATACGTGTTCAATCATGGAAACAGAAAAGTTGTGCGAATTAACAAAGCGACGAGGCGTTTTAAAATCAAAGATTACACTTTTTGAAAAACATTTGAATTCAGTTGGACAATCGATTGCGGCAAATACGACGTTAGATCCTCAGAGTGAAAGAGCAATGGCGGTTCAGTTAGAACAGCGCATGGAGAGGTTTACAGGAATTTTGGATCAGTTTGATGAAATTCAAAACGAGATAGAATTCATAAATGAGACGGAGACCAGTGTTGAACGCGAAGAATTTGAATCTAGGTATTATACACTATTGACGAATGCTAAATTAACAATCGAGGATTTATCAAAGAACAAAAAACGTGGTTTAAATGACGATGATGCACAGTCGCAAATATCGAAAAGTTCTTCGCAGTCAGCCAAGCTGGAAAGTGTTAAGCTACCGGAAATAAAAATTCCTAAGTTCGAAGGGGAATATTATAATTGGTTAGAGTTTCGCGACATATTTGAATCTCTGATTCATAATAATGAATATATTAGTGACATTCAGAAATATCATTATTTGAGGGCATCTTTGATAGGTACAGCAGCGCAGGTCATACAATCATTGGACTTTACAGCAGACACTTATCATACGGCGTGGAAAGTTTTATGTCAACGTTTTAATAACAAACGACTGCTTGTGCAGAATCATCTCAAAGCAATATTCAATGCAGAAAGTATAATGACAGATACAGCCCCAAAATTGAGAAATCTTTGTGACAGTGTTTCAAAACATTTGAGTAGTTTGGAAAAACTTGGTGAGCCTACAGAAAAGTGGGATACATTGATTATTTACATTATGGTGAACAAATTAAGCATTTACACAGCACGTGAATGGGAACGTCATCGGGCTAAGTTTGAAACGGTTTCATTAGATGAATTTAAGACATTTTTAAGTGAACGAGCAAATGTTTTAGAGACACTGGAACATAATTTCGATAAACGCGAAAAAAAGGTTGTTTTTAATTCACGGCGGGAGACTCGTGGGCTACTAGGGGTTACAAACGAAGAACCGACTGAGACCAAAAAAGAACTGGAATGTTTTCTGTGCAAAGGTAATCACTATTGATATTCGTGTGCGCAGTTTCTTGCAATGAGTATTACAGATAGAAAGTCGAATGCGGAAAAATTGCGATTATGTTGTAACTGTTTACGCCGCGGTCATAACGCAAAAGATTGTAGATGGTCGGGTTGTAAACTTTGTCAAGGAAAACATAATACGATACTTCACAATCCTGAGTTTCATAGAACTAGTAATCGTCAGGCTAATACAAGAAACAAATCGGAAATTGAAGCGTCTAATTGTAACTTTTGTTCTTCGAATGGTTCAATTCTTCCAACGGCGCAAGTTTACGTTGTGGACAATGATGGAGTTCATGTCAAAGCTCGAGTCTTTTTAGACTGCGGATCCGAGTCGAACTTTATCACAAGCTCATTTTGCGAGCGACACAATTTGCGAATGGAATCAACGAATTTACTTGTTACGGGTATCAATAACAAGTTGTCTTACGCGCATAACAAATGTAATATTCGTTTGCTTTCGTTAAATGGATCTTACTCACTTCAATTGTCTTGTTTTGCCATCGATCAAATCACAGGATCATTGCCTCAGAGGTCAATAGACACTAGAAGTTTGAGTATTCCGACTGATATTACTTTAGCTGACCCTAATTACAATGTACCAGGCTCAATTGACATTTTAATAGGGGGAAATCATTTTTGGTTGCTTTTGGGCGATCGACAGCGAAGTATTGGTCCCGGTAAACCAATTCTACGAGAAACACGTTTAGGATGGATTGTGGTAGGTCCTATGGATTTTTCGTATCAAAAGTCCAGTGGTACATCTACCTGCAATTTTGGGCAAACTTTAGAAATCGACAATCAACTTAGGAAATTTTGGGAAGTTGAAGAAATTGACAACAATAGTTGTACCTTGTCGGGTGAAGAGTTATTATGTGAAAATCATTTTAGGGCAAATGTGAAAATATCTGAACAAAACGGTCGATTTATTGTTTCAATTCCGTTTAAGTCCTCACCAGAAAAGTTAGGGGAATCACGCGATATAGCAGTAAAGCGTTTTGTAAATTTGGAACGAAAACTAAGCAAGAACAGTGAGTTCCAGAAATTGTACTGTCAATTCATGGAAAATTACGAAAAGTTGGGTCACATGACGGAAATTGAACCCAACAGAGAAGCGGTAGAGTATTACATGCCACACCACGGGGTGTTACGGGAATCCAGCTCTACAACAAAACTCAGAGTAGTTTTTAATGCCTCATCACATACTTCTACAGGTATTTCATTAAATGAATTACAAATGACTGGAGCTAAGATTCAACCAGATCTTTTTAATATCATTTTACGATTCAGGACGAAGTCCATAGTAATATCGAGTGACATCAAAATGATGTACCGACAGATTTTGATAAATAAAACCGATCGCAAATTTCAAAAAATCCTGTGGCGAAGTGGTCCAGATGAGCCATTGAAGACATATCAGTTGAATACCGTAACGTACGGGACAACTGCTGCCCCTTTTTTAGCTGTTCGGTGTTTGAAAGAGATTGCAAATGAGGTTAGGCAAAACGATCCGGAAGTAGCAAAAATAATAGAAAATGATATGTACATGGATGATCTTTTGACAGTTACGGATTCAGTAGAAAGTGCAGCGAAATTTTGTAAGAACATTACAGACTATTTCTTAAAACGAGGCTTTGAGTTACGAAAATGGAAATCTAACAATCCTAGCATTTTGAAGGAGTTAAACACAGTTGATGATGATAATTTCATAGATTTTTCAATGAGCGATAACGCTGCTACAAAAACATTAGGTCTTTTGTGGTTGTGTCAATCTGATTCGCTAGTATACAAAATTGCAACACCAAATTTACGAAAAAATATTACGAAACGCATCTTATTGTCGGACATAGCCACCATATTTGATCCATTAGGTTTGATTAGTCCTTGCATAATATTGGCTAAGGTACTTCTTCAAAAATTATGGTTGGAAAAGTTAACTTGGGATCAACCCGTTCCTGATAATTTGGCGCAGGAATGGCTCTCTTTGTACAATGAATTAAGCGAATTACAGACGGTAAAAATATCGAGGCAAATTAAGTGTAAAAACCCAATATCATTAAGCTTGCATGGATTTTCCGATGCTTGTGAGAAGAGTTACGGAGCATGTCTTTATTTGGTATCAGAAAATGCTGACGGTCATAGAGAATGTCAGTTAGTTTGTGCAAAATCGAAAGTAGCTCCTCTAAAGCCATTGACCATGCCCAGATTGGAGCTGAGTGCTGCAGTGGTTTTAGCGGCGTTAATAACTAAATTTAAGGAGACATGTGATTTATCATTAGAAAACACTTACTGTTGGACAGATTCAACAATTGTCTTAGGATGGCTTCGTACTACTTCAAATACATTAAAACCTTTTGTTAGTCATCGTGTGGTCGAAATCCAGAATTCGACAAAGGGTTGTCAATGGAGACACGTTCCTACTGATAATAACCCCGCGGATGTAGTTTCACGTGGATCGCGTCCGGGCAAGTTAATTTTGAATAAGCTATGGTGGAATGGTCCAACATGGCTTACTGAAGAACAAGGTCAATGGCCAGATATGATTACACCTCCAGTCGACTTACCGGAAGTCAAAAATTGTATGTTGGTTCTTCCAGTACCAAATATCGATTTTCCGTTTGAACGATTTTCAAGCCTCACCACACTAAAACGTACTGTTGCCTTCATGTATCGATTTGTCAATATCACTCGAAAAGAAAATGTTAATCAAAGAACACGAAATTTAACCGTATCGGAAATTAATCGGGCATATGAAAGGATTATTGTATATTCTCAAAAACAGTCATTTTTTGAAGAATACCAATTACTTGAACAAGGAAAACCTTTACCCAGGAAAAGTCGTATATTAGAATTGTCTCCATTTCTTGATACTAAAGGAATAATGAGGGTTGGTGGTCGGTTAAGACACTCCCAGTTAACATATGCTACAAAACATCCTATTTTAATTTCACATACTCACTATTTATGTAAATTGTTGTTTGAATTCGAGCATAAACAGTTGTTGCACGCAGCACCGCAACTTCTTTTAGCCCATATACGTGAAACCTATTGGCCTACGTCCGGTCGTAGTTTTGCACGTAAGATTTGCCATGATTGTGTGATCTGTGCTAGATTTCGAAATCAAAGGATAGAGCCGATCATGGGAGATCTCCCAGCGGTCCGTACACAACCAGCCTTACCTTTTACCACAGTCGGTATCGATTATGCCGGTCCGTTTGATACTAGGGATCGTCGTGGACGAGGTCCAAAATTCTTGAAATCCTGGATATGTCTGTTCATATGTTTAGTTACTCGCGCAATACACTTAGAAATTGTAACTTCTTTAACAACAGAAGATTTTTTACAAGCTCTTACTAGGTTTATCAATCGTCGTGGTAGGCCTAGTCAGATATACTCCGATAACGCCTCTAACTTTGTTAAAGCCAACAAGGATTTGCGTGCAATGTTTGACTTTCTTAACTCAAATGGTGCTGAAATTGCGGAATCGGCTGCAAATAATGGTATAAGATGGCATTTTATACCTCCAAACTCCCCACACTTTGGTGGAGTCTGGGAGGCTGGGGTAAAGACAATAAAATATCACCTAAAACGCACTTTAGGCTCTCGCACGTTATTTATATTAGATTTTCAATCTTTAATTATTCGAATTGAAGCAATCGCCAATTCACGGCCAATATCCCCACTATCCCAAGACCCTGATGATATGACACCCCTCACACCGGCTCACTTCCTGATCGGACGAGCAATAGACCACATCCCGGAACAATGTTTTATTCGGACACCGGACAACCGCCTTGACAACTTTAAACAATTAAGCAAGTTGTACCAAATGTTCTGGGAACGATGGAGCCGGGAATACATCTTGGAGTTGCAACGTAAGACCAAATGGAGGTCAAACTCTGGTTCTTTGCATCCTGGTCAGTTGGTTCTGGTTCGTGACTCGAACCTACCACCTCTCAAATGGAGACTAGGACGAGTGCTGGAGATGATTTTTGGAGCAGATGGCGTAGGCAGAGTGGCGCTGGTAAAGACGATGGATGGAGTCCTTAAGCGAGCAGTAGTCCGACTGTGTCCACTACCAGTGTCAGTTGAAAGTGGAGACTTTCAAGGCCGGGGGCATGTTGAGGCGAAAAAGGAACACCTGGCAACCGCGGAATTGGAACCGGCGGGGAAGAAGACGCAGACGAGAGAGATGTTCGGGAGAACTAACTAACACGTGCGCAAAGAAAATAGAAGCTCTGTATTCCATGAAAATAAATTAGTTTAAAGCAAAAATAATCAAGTGTCTAAATAATACAGTCCACATACAGTTACACGAAACAACTTCGGACTGCGCTTACGCAGCGTCAAACAATGCTCTGAGGAGGCCTCACGGTTTAGCTTGTTGTCAAGAGTGCGCAAAGCGGCACCAAACTGCCCAACATTTCATGCAGGATATGACCCACGCGGTCTTGTGAGATGCTTACTGTCTCAGCTATCTTGCGCACTTTCAATCGGCGGTCTGCCAATACGAGATCGTGGATTTTTGTAATGTTATCCTCCGTGGCAGCCCTTTTCGAGGCGTAAGACCACGTTTCGACTCGTTAAACCAAGTTTTGACAGTCGCCATCTATGGAGAAGAGTCACTGTACACCACATCCAGGCGCTTTTTGATTTCGCTTGGTGATTTTCCTTCCAGACCGATATTGCTTTTTTTTTCATTTTTGTGAAATCCGCAGAGACACCCACTTTCGCCAAAGCAAAACTTCGCTTCCGATTCGGCTGAAATTTTGACAGTAGCAGTCTACGATAATGTACTACACGATAGTAATTTTGCCTTCCGATACTGGCTCCACCGGTCGGTGAGGCTGAGTCTGTAGAGAGTATATATTTTTTACGTTTCAAACCGAACCAATGGTGTCTTTCACAATATATGAACTTGTTTCTTGTATATTCCAGCTTTGTTAATACGTCTAAGAACAGTTTCAGACGTTTGACCCTTAAATCCGAGTTGAAACTAATTTGGCTTATTGACTTCCTAGACATATTCTTATATTTCCACCCAAATTCATATTGAGACTCTTAAAACAAAAGAGAGAACTGTACAGACTATATACAAACACTCAAAATACCAACCTAAAAAAGACACTGAACCAACTCAACAGAAACATTAAAACCTTGATTGGACAATACCGACAAGACAAATGGCTAGAAACATGTAAAGAAATACAAAAAGACAAAGGCAAAACATACTGGCGAAAAATTAAGAAACTAGCACAATACAAAAAAACTAACACTATTGACACAATTGACGAAAACGGAATAGAACGGTACACAGACAAAGAGAAAGCTGACGCGTTTGCCAGACACTATCAAAGGGCCTTCAGCATATCGACAAGCCCTAACTTCGACAATGACAACTGGAACTTGATCAACGACTGGTACTTGAACTATTTTAACAGCTCACCAAACTATACATACAAACTGATCACAAACACAGAGTACGATGAAGCCCTAGCCCATATTAAAACACAGCACTGGGAAAAGATAAAATAAAGGCAAAACTCCTGAAAGGCCTAACTCAGGAAACACACAGGCTGATCTTAGCTGAGTTGAACAACTGCATCACAAAAAACAAAATCCCAAAAACATGGAAGAACGACTTAATAATCCCCATGCCGAAAAATCGACTGGACAATACACAACCGAACAATTACAGACCAATTACATTTCTTCCAGTACTTAGCAAAGTCTTTGAATACATAATAAAGCAGCGACTTGAATAACTGATCTGAAAATATATACCTACCTACCAATTTGGTTTCAAACCACATCACTCCACTATTCATCCGCTCTTTATTTTGGCCAACAATGTACAAACAACTCACCTAACTGACAGAAAGTCGGCGTGTCTATTCATGGACATTAACAAGGCCTTTGACAGTGTCTGGCATATGGGCTTACTCTACAAACTTAACAAACTCCACACACCAACATATCTACTCCACATCATAAAAAACTTAATCAAAAACAGACTACTACAAGTGCGAATTGATAACACATTCTCGTTTTCTTTTTCCCCTGAACAAGGACTCCAGCAAGGTTCCCCGCTCTCACCGTTTTCCTACAATATATACTGCCCTGACATATACAATTACAACTTACCAGACAAAAATCAAATCGACAGATCGGCATAAATATTACAATACGTAGACGACACGGTACTTATTGTACATGACAAAACTACTGAGAGAGCAGCTCAAAGACTCCAAACACTAACAAACAACACAATGACATGGTTTTATAAACGGAGACTAACACCAAACCTTTCAAAAAACCAACTTCTGCTCACAAACCACCGACTCAACGCTGACTCCCCTACAATAACTGCAGACGGCCAAACGACACAACCAAAAAACGACGTAAAATACCTTGGAATCACAATTGACCACAAACTTAAATTCACTAATCACATACGAAATATCAGGACAGAAACAATAAAGAGAACAAAACACTTCGGATCACTAACCTACAAAGACAGAGGAATTAGCATAAATACCGCCATCAAAATATATAAAGCTATCTCTAGACCCTTGCTAGACTATGAACATATACTCATGACCAACGGAACAGAAAGGACAAAGCGTTATATACAAACAACAGAACAAATTGCACTAAGACTAATAACACGAATAAGACACCCCCAAAACCCGCTACACAACCCGTCCAACCAACTACTATACGAACGCACAAACATGACAAAGATTTCGGAAAGACTCACACATTACAGACAAAATGGACAAACAACCCCTACAACTGGACCATACTGAATCCCCTTTGTCTTACAAGATCAACCAGACGATCCCGCTTCCGTTTCCCTACATCAACGCTACTCGAACGCTTACAATAGCAACTGACCACCGGACAATAAATCACGGACAGTAACATTTTACATAATAAACAATAAAATTGACTGAAACCCAGGAAATTTGAAAGAAATTGAAGTACAGTCAGGAAAATATACACAACAATATATATACAATATAATTAAATGATATGTTATTCGTAGAGTATCTTAAAAACTTTTTATTTCGAATAGAAATATCTTTAATACTTAAAACTAACTATATAACACTAATATGATCTTGCCTATATCAAATACAAAAGCAGAATGTGGACCTTTTGCTAGGAGTCTTATTTATGTGTAGCTTAATTGTTAATTAATGTTGTCTAATAAACATTGTTATATAATGGTATCTTAAGTAGAAGCCTAATGTGATTCGGGATGAATCATTTGAATCATTTGACTTACAACAATTTTTTCTTTCCTTTGAACAATATGAAGTGACTTCATAATACAGAAAAGCACTTCTAAAATTAGGCAGCAGTTCTTAATTGTTTTGTGACTAGGGTTGTAGTTAAGTAGTGTAAAATCTGAGTGTAGAGTCTGAGTGTGCAGGGAAGAATCTGAATGTTAAAATTGCAACCTTGATTTTGGTGGTATACTAATAGTTTTTAAATTACATTCGAAACGCAGAAAAATACAAGGTGATCTAGATTAAGGAAAGCACTATGGACTGCAAGCCCCAAGGTTTGCTTGGGAAAGTAACTGGAGCGATTCATGCATCATGCCAAAATACCAATCTCAATAAGCAATATAAAATAGGACGCGATCATGGGGCTGCCAATTTGTTGCAAATTCTGACTATCTTGCAGAACTTGATAAAAAACATGATATATGTAACAATACAGAATAAATACTGTTTCAACACTAAAACCATGTTTTCTCTTCTTACTGGCATCTTGCGTCATTTTATCTCCGTCGATGTTATTGTTTTCGTATAGTTAATACGAACCCAGATAAGGCGCATCATTCTTTTTCGAAATTACCATTTATAAATTTCACTACATCGGACTACATAATTAGTTTGAAAATTACCATTCAATAGTTAAGTCGGCAAACGATTTATTAAGTGGCCATTGATTCAACATCGTTGACCATCGAATATTTTCCTGTTTAACAGTTAAGCTTCGACGATCCAGCCCTTTTTCTCCATTTGTGCGGATATCGTGGACTAAAGTGCGGAAGTTTTGAAAAAAATCTTGGAATTTGTGTTTTTGCTGCTGGGGAAAAGTTTTCCGTTACAAAAAATAACAATGTTCAATTCAACGAAACAGGTAAGAGCTATTAATGGTTGACAGCAAAAATTTTTATTTTTGTAAAATATTCGAAATCATTAACCTGGATTTTGGAAGAGCCGACGTAATGAAAGAATATAAATTCTCACAATTTTGGAATTTCCCTCTTTTTGTTAATGAGCTTGCATTCTTTTTTCGATGATGCAATAAAATAGATTTTGCCATGCTTCTTTTAGACACATAACTAACATAAATAAACATAAAAATCAAAAGTACATTTTCATTTTATTGACTGAAACTTAAAGAAGCATTTTCCCTGTTTCTTACCAAGAGGACATACAATAAAAACAGGAGATATTAGAAAAAGCAATCAGATATTAGAAGTATAAATCAAATAAACTGTGCGAAATCTGTGTATACTTGTCCATAGATCTACATCCTTCTGCTTCTTTAAAGATGCATGAAGAGTTTAACGAGTGTTAAGTATAACAAAAAATCAGAAACTTTAAAAGTTAACTAAATACTGAAAAGGGCTGCTAAAATTGTACTGAAAATAACGCTTGATATTCACATTTATGTAACACTAAGTATATTTCTGTGGATGTTTCACGATATACCACGCGAATTGTAATGAAATTTAAATTATCCGCAAACTATTGCTAAACGGGGTTATTTTGCACGAACTTATCAATTTTGATTATGAGGTCAACTGGTTTGGGCTTTGTTTGAAAATTTGGTAATTCATGCTCACCATCTAATTGTTTTTTCCCAGTTTTGTTACATCATTCGGCGGAAATTCCATTAAGCAATTTTCTGGATATTCGATCGAAAAAAATTGAGTTACATTATGAATTGACTGCTGACCTATGTGTAATTAGCAGTGCCTGGTACAAAAAAGATTCCATCTGAAGCTAAATACTTTGGCGAACTTTAACCTACAGCATTGTAGTCCCAGGGTGTACCATCTTGGCAAATTTTCGATGATTGTAACGAACAAAATAGTAATGTTTTTAGCTTTTTTGACCGTTTGTAGACTTTCGAAATTATCTACTTCTTTCAAAATACCCTCCTGAATATTCATTCAAGACTGAAGGTACTAAAATAATAAATTGGACGTGAAATCAGAAACACTCCATGTTCTAACGCTGGGATACCGAGCCGAGGAAGGATTAAGGAAATATCTGGAAGTTACCTGTGACAGGAGCATTAAACATTTACTTGTTCCAAATTCTTCATTCATCAAAATTGAAGATAGAAATATGGCTTTTACTTTACTTGGAAGAACTGGGACCAATTGATCCAAAAAATCTCAGATTCTGACAAGCTATACAACATATAACTGCTTCCGTTGGACTACTTTATCAGCTTTTTAAATTCGACTTGCAGAACCCCCACAGCTTTTTCAAGCACAACAAACATTACTAGTTCAGGTTTAATATCTTAAGGCGCTCAAGAAAGTGTCATCGGTACTTCTTTTGCACATTAGCAGATTTGCCAAAGAAGGCTCCAATTACAGTAATATTTGCAGATGATACAGATATGAATATGAAAGTTTATTCGGAGTTAGCCTGCAAACAACTGCAAGCCAAACTGGACAATATTTAAAACGATCCACCAATCAAAAAAGAAACGGTTATCTCGTAAAACTGCCTTAGAACGCAAAAGAGCTGAATGCTGTTATACTATTGATACAATGCTAATCTGGAAAATACATACCTTTATAAAAAAGAAATAACTTGATCTAAAGCTTTAGAGACTATTTACCGGATCTTGTTTGCCACAATTGGGTATCACTTCCCATTAATAACAGTGCCAATATACACGTATTATATAGATGCGACTCCGAATAAGCTGTTGTTCACAAAAAATACTTTATGGTGAATGATATCTTATGTGGATTGTAGTGTTTTTTTAATTATTTGCTTTCATTTTCATACCATTTTGCCTGTACTACTTTGGTCCTTATTCGTCTTTGTTTATGTAAGGTAAAGTAAATCAACTTGGAGGAGGTGATCAAGGCGGTAAGATTTTACAGCGCTGCATTGAGGGGTTGCGTCTCGAAGACAGACAAATTCCTAGTCTCAGCGCAGTTCTTCAATGAAGATATTAACAGCTTCGATTTTTAAGTATTGATATTGTCAACTGTGTCCTATGAGTATTGGGGAATGGAACTCATGTGGACTCCGGAGTCGTCTCGGTGAGTTCGAGCAGTTCCTCGGGTCTGAGGACGTCGATGTGGCGTTAATCGTGGAAACATGGTTGCGCCCCGGAGACAGAATCACAATCCGGGGGTACAGGCTCGAGCGTGCCGATAGGCCCGGTCTAAGGGGTGGAGTGGCCATAGCGATCAAAGCAACGATCCCATACAGGAGACTGCCATGCAGGCAGTCAGTAATAGAGAACGTTGCCGTTGAGCTTCATGATGGTGTTTTGATCTACTGTGGGTACTCTACTTCTACTCGCTTACAGGCCACTGACGTTGATCCATTTTTTTCAAACACCAATAGGGTGTTGCTTATGGGAGATTTCAACGCCCGCCATCCACTATTTAATAACCATGGACGGAAAAACGCAGCTGGCAATTTCCTAGCCAGCTACGTTCGCGACAATGGTTATTTGCTAAAAACTTACTAGTTATGCCCACTTCATCTCCAACGCATTATCCAAACAGTGGAATGAACTCATCTTTCCTTGATTTCGGAATAGCCAAAGGACTCGCCAATCTCACGGAGATGGTGGTTATAGACGCCCTCAGCAGTGACCATTTGCCAATTTACCTCGACATTAGGGATTCAAAGCGCACACAAACTGACGACTTTCGATATTCATACGAAAATTTCGATTTTCGCGAATATCGAAAACGACTACAAGACCTGACGTGTATTCCGGGCCAGATTGATACTGTCGAAGCTCTAGAGCATGCGGTAAAAGGTCTGACCAGGAATATACAACGGACACAGCAAGCTTTGGCCAAAAAAGTTCCGAGCAGACTGCGGCGCGACAATCTTCCTGAGGAAATTTTGGACCTTATTAAGGCGAAAAATCGAATCAGGAAGCGTTGGCAGCGATTCAGGCGATCTGCCGATCACATAATGGCAGCAGAGCTTGCACGAGACATACAGCGCGAAATCTCCGCATACAGGAATTATACCTAGGCGGAGAAACTGCGAAATCTGACTCCCCGTGACAATTCCCTGTGGAAACTGTCGAGAAGTCTGCGAAAAGGCTATGAGCAAGTCCCCGCTCTTGAAAAAGAGGGGCGGAGTTATATTACCACCAGTGACAAGTGCGAGCTGCTCGCCGACTTTTTGGCAGAAGTACACAAGGTCCAACCAGCCCTTCAGGATAACGAAATAGAAAGACAGACCGCTGTTTTTGTAGAACGGAAGTATCCTATACCACCCTCGATTTTGCATTCCTATATAACAACCCCGTCGGAGATACAATCGTGTCTTCGGCGCCTCCCTAGCAGAAAAGCCCCCGGGCCAGACGGCATCCCTTATTTACTCCTCAAAAACTTACCGCGGAAAACTATTGTGCTAATAGTACAAATAGTCAACGCAGTCCTTAAATTGCAGCACTTCCCACAGGACTGGAAAAACGCTGTAATAATCCCCATCTTAAAGCCGGGCAAAAACCCGACCGAACCCGCCTCTTATAGGCCAATTTCCCTCTTGAACACCCTCGGCAAATTAACCGAGAAGGTCATCCATTCGAGATTACAGGCAGCAGCCGAGCTTCGAAGTTTAATCCCGGATGGGCAGTTTGGCTTTCGACCAAGACACAACACAACGCTGCAGACTGCTAGGATCGCAAAGGATGCCTATGCAGCATTTAATAAGCTTCAAAGTACGGTTATGCTGCTTCTCGACATGCAAAGGGCTTTTGACACAGTCTGGCACACAGGCCTGCTGTACAAGTTGTTTGCCGTGCATTCACTGCCACTCTACCTAGTTTCCCTGATAGCGTCTTACCTAAAAAACCGTTCCATCCAGGTGAAAGTGGAGAATTCCACTTCTACCAAAAGACGCATCGCGGCAGGAGTACCACAAGGAACAGTGATTTGGCCGCTGCTGTATACATTGTACACAGCAGACATTCCAAAACTTCCCACTACAAAAATAGCACAATACGCTGATGATACGGCTATCTACGCATCGTCTTTTTATGCTCAGGCTGCGAAATCTCGCATTGCATCAGCTGAGTTTACTGACGCCGTATTTTGACAAATGGAAACTTAAAGTGAATCCCAGGAATACGGAACTTATTATCTTTTCGCGCAAATTCACTAACAACAAAATCTTATCACCACTCGTGGTCCAAAATACTCCTATCAAACCAACAAAAGAGGTGAAATACCTGGGATTCAAACTAGACGCCCGACTCCATTTCAATAAGCATTAAGACTATGCTGTACAAAAGACTGCCATGGCCCGAAGAAAGTTGTACTCTCTTCTGGCGCCAAATTCTTTCCTATCGCCTCGAAATAAACTTCTGCTCTACACCTCCACTATAAAACCCATACTGACCTACGGCTCCCCTGTCTGGCACTCTGTCTGTGATTCCACGAGACGACGTGTTCAAGGGACCCAAAATAGGTTCCTAAGAGGCGTCCTATCGGCTGACAGATACACCAGAATAACCGAAATGCACGAAGCTACAGGGATGGCCTATATAGCCGACTATATAGATACCATCGCTGCAAAATTTTATCATAGCGGAGTGCAAGGCTCAGTCCTCACGCTAAATATCACCCAAGTAAGAGCAAACGATCGCCCAACCCATGGTCCCCTGTATAAGCGACTTCCCATATTTTATGAGGATTTTGTCCCTGACAGTACGTGACGACAAACAAACATTGCCTGCCAGTTGCAGACAGTCGTTTCTAGCAGGCTGGAAACGCACAAATCCAACATAACGTGACTTGACGGGTTCGTCCTGCCTCGTTCTGGCTGGTGTTGGCTGGTCCTTGCACCGATCGGGGTGGGGGCGGATGGATTTGGTCATCTAGTTGAAACTGCCGGCGGTTAACGCCACGGCTGACAGTATCAAACTTAAAGGTCGAAGCAAAAGGGGTTTTTGGCTTCCCTTCAGGAAGACCATTTTTCCTTAATGAATGCCCCTCGAATAAAACCAAAACCGCCACTTCAAGACTATCTCCTGACGTTGTCGTGCGTATGGCTAGCTCGGGAATGTCCATGTTAGGGCACTGCCCAGGTAATGGACGACTTAGCGCGCCTATTTAGATCATGGGCAAAGAGCAACCGGCCGAACATCTGGCTAGACATGGGAGTTATGTTTGTTAACTTTGTTTGTGAATTTTATTAATGGGAATGTTCAATAAATTTTTATCTATCTATCTCCCTATCCATTTTCGCTGTGATTTCTGATTATTTTGCTCAACCAGATATGCAATTGCTTATGAAATAAAGAAGTTTTGCCAACATTTTACCTGACGAAAAACAGAATTTTATTGTGGTTACAAACAGTTAAAATACTGTGCTGTGCCATTACGAATCTGTTAATTAAGATCTGACCTAAATGCTAAATATTTCTTTCATTTCAAAATTGAATTTCAAGAAAAAAGAATAATGGCTGTCTTTACATCCAACGTTATACATATATACAGGGTGATTCAAAGTGGCGTGATTCCTTTTAAGGGGTTATAGGGGCTCACTTGGAGAGTACTAAAATAATTATGACATTTTTTTTTCGAAAATTTCCAGAAGATATTAACAGTTGAAAATCGAATTTCAACTTTCTTATTAAGTATTATTTTGAAATTATCCCATGTTTGATTGGTAGCCCATTGGAATATTTAACCATTCAAAACGAAAAATTACGATATTTGGTTCAAATTACGAATATTTTTGATATTAAAAAAGTCCTTTTCTACAATTTTTTGATGAAAAGTCAAAGCGGCAATGGCGTTTTTTGTCATTAACAGATAGTTACAGGTAGATAGCCTTTGTCAATAATAAGAAGCATTTGTCAAACTGAGACTTCCTTTAAAGCTCCATTCACAAAATGTACAGCAAAATCGAATTTGCGGATATGCGATTAGTTTTGGGGAAATGCCACAGTAACATAGCAGAAGCTGTAATAACTTACACCAGCAAAGGGCTAGAGACACTGGACGATTGGCTCCAGGAACTGACGCAGATTGTGGACGATCTAGAGGTGCTCGGGTTCCAGACACAGAGGAACAGGTACTGGAGATAATTGCAGCAGAGCTTTCCAGGAGTGCTCGGAGAATTGCACAACCACTGACACTTTCCCAGGCACCTGATAATTGTCCCGATAACTCCCCCGAGAAAGGGCTACATTCCTGCCATGTATTTAAGATACACAGGACACAAGGACACATTAAATCTTTGATCTTCCGAACACTGGTACAAATAGAGCACGAGTTAATTAACCGAATACGCACAATAATGTGATGTGACACGGGAACAAACAAGTTTGGAGCTAAACTGGCAGAACTTCCTCAACCTCTTGGAATTTAACAACTTAATTGTATGTTATATGATTAATATTGATCATTGATGCATAACCTTCCACAATTTTGATGACTCCAAAATTTTGCCTCAGCACTGATTATGCCTAAACAGTATGAAAAAAAAAGAAAATTGTACCTTAAAAAAATTGCAACTCTTTATATATACAAAAGTTGTTCTTCTTAGGTAAAAAGCTGTCGCATTTTAATAGTTTTTACGGAGCAGCCGCAAAGGACGGAAGCAAACTTCTCATTCGGCCGCCTTTTGTAAAATATTTCATTTCAACTGCAGAAGTTGTGCACACATCAGCATAAGTTGAATTAAAATATAGAAAATCATATATTTAATCAACTAATAAAAGTACGATATATCTTTCATTAGGATAATTATTTCCAAATACTCTACACGAAAAAACAAATTCTTAGCAAATGCCCTAAATATTATAGGACAGACTATTCTTCCAATATGTTAAACAGGATGTTTCCAAATCTGCATCCAAATGCTGCATCCAAATGCATTAATATGATGCTGCATCCAAATGTATTAATATACAGTAAGACAGTAATTTTAACTCTCATTTTCTCTCTAACAAAACGACAACCAACAAGCCCTAAAATAATTTTTTGGCAATTTTGAAATCAAACATGTTGGGTATGTGATTGGAGCGTGCCAAATAATTAACTTAAACTGAAAACTGCCAGCAGTGAAATATTTGCAACTTCTCGCAAAACATTTTATGTGAGAGCAAACTCACTAATCTGAACCAAAACCCCTCAACTAAAGCCGGTACCATTTGCTTCATAAATTTGTAGAAGTTTCAACAAGACAACCATTTTGTTAAGTGCCATTTTAGATGCCTAAACCTTTAGATTTATGATAAATTTGCATATTTTAAAAACACCTTTACACCAATGTTGTTCTTGAACATCATTTTCATATTTCGAGTATGTTGCATGATGACGATCCAAACGAAATTTCCTCATCACGTAATAAACTGTTTCTTAATCAAGCTGCTGGTTTCTTTGCATCCTAAGCTAAATTTGACTATTAATGCACAGCCTGATTAGGTTCAAAGTATCAACAATTATGAACGATGATCAAAATTCTTCCTAAAATATGTACGCCGTGTATGTATAATTGTGATTCAGCTTTCTATAATCAGGTCACAAATATTTAATTGAACTTGCCAAATAGATTTGATAAGAACAGTTTTTAAATAATTTCGATTGACGCTGTTTATATTGCAGAACAGTTATCTTGGACTATCTGGGACAACTAGTTTCAGCATCAGTTTTGCACATGAAAAATGTCTACTATGAATATATTTTTTTGATCCATTCATAACAGTTGGCCCAACATTATCACATGTTGTACATTCTGATAAGAAGCACAATTGAATAGACCTACATAAATAAAAATATTATTATTAGGCATAATTCATTAATATCGAAACGTTTGAGAATGACTGCGTCAATGGGATTCAATAATAAACATAGAACATTGCAATAATAATATTTGCAATTAAAATTTTAACAGTTTTATAACGCAGAAATAATATTTACACTTATAATAATTAAAAATAAATATATTGCAAGCAATTGTGTTTCGTGTGTTCGTGCATTATCAACGTACACTGAAAGATAATTAAAATCTTCTAAAATCATGTTTAACAATTATTTAAAGCAAATTAAGGTCCTTCAAAGCAAACAAAATTTAAACACAAACAACCAACATTTAATTTCTCTTAATTTTTTAATCCATTAGTCATAAGTTTTTTACATTTAACACTGATTCAGATTAATGTTAAAGTGTTAAAGTTTACGTTCTTCATAAATTTAACCAACCATTTTTTTCTCTAGTTTAGTACCATATTACATTTTCCATAGATCTAAATTTGATTTAGTGTTTTTCATTTTTTCAGTGTTCCTGCAAGTTGATATTTCAGTTGCAACATAAACTGAAACAAGCATCCAGGCATGCTACACGCGCTTGTTCTTTGAAGGTAAAACGCGCCCTGAGAGATCCGTTAGAAGAAAGAAAATACGACACCGATCAGTATGATGAAACTGACAGTGAGATTACATTTAGAGTAAGTTTGATTATTTCTCCAATCTTCATAGTGCCTCACTTTTCATATTGTACTATTGTTTTCATTCAATTGAAGATGTTTTTTTCAGTATCTTAGCATATCTGTTTGAGTTTTGCTAAAACTAATTGAGAAATTTAACAGCCTAAGACGTAAACCGCACTCTATCAACAAGGAACATCTAAATATGTCAAGGTTCAGGTTAATGTTACAGTTTAAGGAGTGCTAATTTGGTTATTAATTGCTCGGTTTTAAAAGTAACTTCATTAGTTTCCGATTAATTTCCGATTGATAATTTAATTAATTTTAATGTAAGCTAGCTTAAGGCAAAATAGATTGTATTATACATGGGCAAAAAGACCGTGGGTCGATAGCCGTTATCTGAGGAAATAAGGATTGTTTTTATATCGCCGACGGGAATAGTGCTACAGTAGTAGTAAATATCTTTATTTCCAAAAAAGGCTATCGACCTATCGGTCTTTCTGCCCTTGTTTAATACATACAGTCTTAGTCTAAATGAAAACAAATATGAAAATTCTCTTATTCTAGGTTAACAATACTATTAAATAAATAAGATTTCAGTGGCAAGAAGGAATTATTTTATTGTCCAGTAGTCCGTAGCGTTTGTAAGTGTTCGAGTAGCGTTAATGTAGGGAAACGAAAGCGGGATTGTCTGGTTGGTCTTGTAAGACAAAGGGGATTCAGTATGGTCCAGTTGTAGGGGTTGTTTCTGTTGTTGTGTCCATTTTGTCTGTAGCTGTATGAGTCTTTCCGAGATCTTTGTCATGTTTGTGCGTTCGTATAGTAGTTGGGTGGGCGGGTTGTGTAGTGGGTTTTGGGGGTGTCTTATTCGTGTTATTAGTCTTAGTGCAATTTGTTCTGTTGTTTGTATATAACGTTTTGTCCTTTCTGTTCCGTTGGTCATGAGTATATGTCCATAGTCTAGCAAGGGTCTACAAATAGCTTTATATATTTTGGTGGCGGTGTTTGTGCTAATTCCTCTGTCTTTGTAGGTTAGTGATCGGAAGTGTTTTGTTCTCTTTATTGTTTCTGCCCTGATGTTTCGTATGTGTTTAGTGAATTTAAGTTTGTGGTCAATTGTAATTCCAAGGTATTTTACGTCGTTTTTTGGGTGTGTCGTTTGGCCGTCTGCAGTTATTGTAGGGGAGTCAGCGTTGAGTCTGTGGTTTGTGAGCAGAAGTTGGTTTTTTGACGCGTTTGGTGTTAGTCTCCATTTATAAAACCATGTAATTGTGTTGTTTGTTAGTGTTTGGAGTCTTTGAACTGCTCTCTCAGTAGTTTTGTCATGTACAATAAGTGCCGTGTCGTCTGCCTATTGTAATATGTATGCCGATCTGTCGATTTGATTTTTGTCTGGTAAGTTGTAATTGTATATGTCATGGCAGTATATATTGTAGAGAAACGGTGAGAGCGGGGATCCTTGAGGGAGCCCTTGTTCAGGGGAAAAAGAAAATGACAGTGTTTTGTCAATTCGTACTTGTAGTTGTCTGTTTTCTAGTAAGTTCTTTATGGTGTGTAGTAGATATGTTGGTGTGTGTAGTTTGTATAGTTTGTATAGTAAGCCTCTATGCCAGACACTGTCAAAAGCCTTGTTAATGTCCATAAACAGGCAAGATGTCTTTCTGTCAGTTAGGTGGGTAGTTTGTATATTGTTGGCCAAAATAAAGAGCGGATGAACGGTCGAGTGATGCTGTTTGAAACCAAATTGGTCGGTACTTTCCAATCACTTTGTCAAGCCGCTGTTTCATTATGCATTCAAAAATCTTGCCTAGTACTGGAAGTAGTGTAATTGGTCTGTAGTTGCTCGGTTGTGTATTGTCCAGTCCATTTTTGGGTATAGGGATTATTAAGCCGTTTTTCCATGTTTCTGGGATTCTGCCATTTGTGATGCAGTTGTTCAATTCAGTTAGGATCAGTTTGTGTGTTTCTTGAGTTAGGCTTTTCAGGACTTTTGCCTTAATTTTATCCTTCCCCGGTGCAGTGTTCTTGATGTGCGCTAGGGCTTCATCGTACTCTATGTCTGTGATCAGTGTGCAGGCATAGTTTGGTGAGTTGTTAAAATAGTTCAAGTACCAGTCGTTGATCAAGTTCCAGTTGTCATTGTCGAAGTTAGGGTTTGTCGATATGCTGAAGGTCCTTTGATAGTGTCTGGCGAATGCGTCCGCTTTCTCTTTGTCTGTGTAGCGTTCTATTCCGTTTTCGTCAATTGTGTCAGTGGTGCCAGTCTTCCTGTATTGCGCCAGTTTCTTAATTTTTCGCCAGTATGTTTTGCCTTTGTCCTTCTGTATTTCTTTACATGTTTCTAGCCATTTGTCTTGTCGGTATTGTCCAATCAGAGTTTTAATGTTTCTGTTAAGTTGGTTCATTGTCTTTTTTAGGTCGTTATTTTGAGTGTTTGTATATAGTCTGTACAGTTCTCTCTTATGTTTTATTAGTCTCAGTATGTATTTGGGTAGTGTATGTCGATAGAAAGCATTTTTTATTTCCGGGCTAAATTTTCCTATGGCTAGTGAAAGTTGTTGTTGTATGGTTTCTATTGAAATGGGGTGTGCTTGTGATTGAATGTAGTCATGTATATGTTGTTTCACTTTGTCTATGTCAGTCTTTGTTAGGTTTAAGTTTTTCTCTATAGGTGTATTGGAGGTAGGTTGCGTATGTTGTAAGTCTATGTTAAACGTAATAGCCAGGTGGTCGGATCCAAGCTCGTTGGTTAAGTTTATGTTGTTGATGGTGTTTGTCAGGTTTCTTGTGTGCAGTAGAACGTCTGGTGTTGAGTCTGGGTTTGCGGGCATCAGAAAAGTTGGTGGGGTGTGCTGTTTTATAAAGTCGGAATTTTGTAGAAATCTTTTAAGCTGTTTCGTTTTGCTTTTGTTCATATTAAAGTCGCCTACAATTATTGCATATTTATAGATGCTCGCTTTAGTCAGTATGTTTTGTTCTAGGTTGGAGTGTGGGTGTATGTATGTCAGAAATATGTATATCAGGTCGTTTAAGTAGGGTAGCGTAAAGTGTAGACAGTCGTTCAAAGGGTTGTTGAGGGAGGGAGGATTTGCTCTTCCAAGTTTATATGTGGGTTTTAGGAGAGCTGCGACCCCGCCCCTGGCATGATTGATGGTATTTCCATGCCTATAGATATACTGCCAATTTCTGTACGTTGGTGTTTGTCCTAGTTTGGTTTCCGTCTCTACAAATATGCAGCAGTCTGTGTCGTTTTGTTCTATGTAATTGTAAATAAGTGTTTTTTTGCTGTTAAGTCCGTTGATGTTCGCGTAAAGTACTTTCATATTGAATCTTGTATGCTCGTCACCGTCTGTCTCTTTTGTTCGCAGGGTTCAGTTGGAGAGCGTCCCTCGGGCAGGTGCATGTCAAACATTAGGATGTAGACATGGTTCCCGAAGAAAACAACGGAGGTGTCAATCTCGAAGTCTTCTATAAATTGTTTTCGTAGTTTTTTTAGTAGTTCGTCTCTGTTGGTATTGTTTGTCTTGTTAAGTTGATGTTTGTATTTGTTTATGATGTGGTCATGTGCTGTAATGGGTGTGTGTATTCTACTTGCCACTGTCGTTGTCTCCGCAATCCCGGACGTACGTTTGTTTACACATTTTATTTTTACGTTTGGGATGCCGACGATTGGGGATAGTGCTACATTACTTTAAAAATTTCATTTTCAAAAGGCATTTAAAGGTTAAACCGTGTTTATTTTAGTAGACCATTGACAATTAATAATTTACGAAAAATATAATAAAGTCAGTTAATGATAGAAAAGAAACCAAAAAGGAACTATGAATAAGATTTTCAGTTTTTATAGCTTACAAATAGTGAAATCTGTAAACTTTACTATACAACCTCATAATATCATTAGTAGTAGTAAACATCTTTATTTCTAAAAAAGGCTATCAACCTGTCGGTCTTTCTGCCATTGTTTAGTACATGCTGTCTTAATTTAGATAAACAAATAAAGGGAAAAATTATCTTATTCTAGGTTAATAATTCAATAATTTTAAGTCTGTCGAACAGAGATCTTGGATTTATTGTCCGTTGGTCAGTTGCTATTGTAAGCGTTCGAGTAGCGTTGATGTAGGGAAACGGAAGCGGGATTGTCTGGTTGGTCTTGTAAGACAAAGGGGATTCAGTATGGTCCAGTTGTAGGGATTGTTTGTTCATTTTGTCTGTAGATGTATGAGTCTTTCCGAAATCTTTGTCATGTTTGTGCGTTCGTATAGTAGTTGGGTGGAGGAGTTGTGTAATGGGTTTTGGGGGTGTCTTATTCGATTTATTAGTCTTAGTGCAATTTGTTCTGTTTGTCCTTTCTGTTCCGTTGGTCACGAGTATATGTCCATAGTCCAAGAGCGGTCTGCAGATCGCTTTGTATATTTTTGTCGCGGTATTTGTGCTAATTCCTTTGTCTTTGTAGGTTAGTAATCGGAAGTGTTTTGTTCTCTTTATTTTTTCTGTCCTGATGTTTCGTATGTGTTTAGTGAATTTAAGTTTGTGGTCAATTGTGATTCCAAGGTATTTTACGTCGTTTTTTGGTTATATCGTTTGGCCGTCTGCAGTTATTGTAGAGGAGTCAGCGTTGAGTCTGTGGTTTGTGAGCAGAAGTTGGTTTTTTGAATGGTTTGGTGTTAGTCTCCATTTATAAAACCATGTCATTGTGTTGTTTGTTAGTGTTTGGAGTATTTGAGCTGCTCTCTCAGTAGTTTTGTCATGTACAATAAGTGCCGTGTCGTCTGCGTATTGTAATATGTATGCCGATTTGTCGATTTGATTTTTGTCTGGTAAGTTGTAATTGTATATGCCATGGCAGTATATATTGTAGAAAAACGGTGAGAGCGGGGGACCTTGCGGGAGTCCTTGTTCAGGGGAAAAAGAAAAAGAGAATGTGTTGTCAATTCGTACTTGTAGTAGTCTGTTTTCGAGTAAGTTTTTTATGATGTGGAGTAGATATGTTAGTGTGTGGCGTTTGTGAAGTTTGTAGAGTAAGCCCATATGCCAGACACTGTTAAAGGCCTTGTTAATGTCCATGTATAGATACGCCGACTTTCTGTCAGTTAGGTGAGTTGTTTGTACATTGTTGGCCAAAATGAAGACCGGATGAATAGTCGAGTGATGTTGTTTGAAACCAAATTGGTAGGTAGGTATATATTTTCCGATCAGTTTTTCAAGTCGCTCCTTTATTATGTACTCAAAGACTTTGATAAGTACTGGGGGTAATGTAATTGGTCTGTAATTGCTCGGTTGTGTATTATCCAGTCCATTTTTCGGTATGGGGATTATTAAACCGTTCTTCCATGTTTTTGGGATTTTGTTTTTTGTGATGCAGCTGTTCAACTCAGCTAGGATCAGCCTGTGTGTTTGCTGCGTTAGGCCTTTCAGGAGTTTTGCCTTTATTTTATCTTTTCCCCGTGCTGTGTTTCTGATATGCGCTAGGGCTTCATCGTATTCTGTGTCTGTGATCAGTTTGTATGTATAGTTTGGTGAGCTGTTAAAATAGTTCAAGTACCAGTCGTTGATCAAGTTCCAGTTGTCATTGTCGAAGTTAGGGCTTGTCGATATGCTGAAGGCCCTTTGATAGTGTCTAGCAAACGCGTCAGCTTTCTCTTTGTCTGTGTACCGTTCTATTCCGTTTTAGTCAATCGTTGGTTCAGTGCCTTTTTTAGGTCGTTATTTTGAGTGTTTGTATATAGTCTGTACAGTTCTCTCTTTTGTTTTATGAGTCTCAGTATGAATTTGGGTAGTGTATGTCGGTAGAAAGGATTTTTTATTTCCGGGCTAAATTTTCCGATGGCTAGTGAAAGTTGTTGTTGTATGGTTTCTATTGAAATGGGCTGTGCTTGCGATTGAATGTAGTCATGTATATGTTGTTTCACTTTGTCTATGTCAGTCTTTGTTAGGTTTAACTTTTTCTCTATAGGAGGTGTACTGGAGGTAGGTTGCTTATGTTGTAAGTCTATGTTAAACGTAATTGCCAGGTGGTCGGATCCAAGTTCGTTGGTTAAGGTTATGTTGTTGATGGTGTTTGTTAAGTTTCTCGTGTGCAGTAGAATGTCTGGTGTTGAATCTGGGTTTGCGGACATCAGAAAAATTGGTGGGGTGTGCTGTTTTATAAAGTCCGAATTTTGTAAAAATCTTTTAAGCTGTTTCGTTTTGTTTTTGTTCAAATTAAAGTCGCCTATAATTATTGCATATTTATAGATGCTTTCTTTGGTCAATATGTTTTGTTCTAAGTTGGAATGTGGGTGTATGTATGTCAGAAATATGTGTATCAGGTCATTTAGGTAGGGTATCGTAAAATGTATGCAGTCGTTCAGAGGGTGGTTGAGGGAAGGAGGATTTGCTCTTCCAAGTTTAAATTTTGGTTTTAGGAGAGCTGCGACCCCCCCCCCCCCCCCCCCATCATGATTAATGATATTTCCATGCCTATAGATATACTGCCAATTTCTATACGTTGGTGTCTGTCCTAGTTTGGTTTTAGTCTCTACAAATATGCAGCAGTCTGTGTCGTTTTGTTCTATGTAATTGTAAATGTGGTTTTTTACTGTTAAGTCATAATATCATTAATATATCTGAATATATCATATATACCGGGTGTCCGTTTTTGGAGCTCAATCATGGGGATCTCGGTAACCATATAAGATACGAGATTGGTTAAATAGGGGCAAAGTTGCGCAATCTATAGTTCAGCAAAATGCTGTTTGAAAATTTAAAAAAATTCTGCTACTTCCGGAGATAGCCGGAAAAAACTGAGATACGAAAAAAACATTTTTATTTTTTCGTTAGCTTATTTGGTGCGGAAATTTAAAATGAATAATATTTCATCATTGCAACTTTTTCTCTTCTGCAACGTGACAGTGTTTAAAATACGACTAATGGATTCTCGACAACCATCATCAACTTGATGATGAGATTCGATAGATGATTTCTTCCAAATCCAAATAACCAGATATTTGAGAAAATATTATCATATTATTAGAATAAATAATAAACAACATTAATGAAAAACAATGATTTAAAGTAATCGCACAAATTGTTTCGTGTTCCTATTTTAGTTTTCTCTGGATTTGTTAACACCCTGTGTGTGCAAAACTATCAAGTTTTGGATAAGCCATACTAGGATCTTTCGTTCTAATTTTAATAAGTAACAAAGGACTTTTTTTAATCCGGTCCAAAGATAAACTGTCCTGGTTATATAAAATACAACACAGCTCCAACTTCTTTTACTTATAAATACTGTTTTCGTATTTTCAAGTGCCTTACTGTTTTGTTAACAACACAAGTTCAAGAAAAATTCTGGAGCATGCATGCTAGAATATTCTTTAATTGAGTTTATGTTATTCGAATTTTTAACTTTTTTTTTTCAGTTCAAAGACCTTACCACAAAATTGTGCGATCCTGATCATCTGCGCTCCAAACCAGATGTAGCTGATCTAAAATTTGGGCACATTTTCACCGATCATATGCTAAAGATACTATATCACAAGAAGTTGGGAGGATGGCAAAAACCTGTCATTATTCCATTTGAGAATATTTCCTTACATCCAGCTGCCAAAGTATTACATTACGCTGTTGAGGTAAGTAACTGTTGTATAATTCTCTCTCTAAGACTGAAGATGGTGAAATTACGAGGTGCTCAGCATATAGTTTTGATCTAAACTGTGCGCATAACATATCCATCGCAATGGCAATATTTGTGCCTATTTAAGAAACACTTTAATGCCATCGTTGTATTTGGCAAATTTGAAAATATAAAATAATGTTTGGAAAACTGAACATAAAACGACCTGAAATCACCAACCCAAGAAAATTTTCATAAAGTTTTCAGAACTAAGACAGGTGTTATATTATTATATTAAAGAAAACTGATTACAAACGTGAATTTGGGTTCGCTTCTTTAATTCATTGATTAAATATGTACCGAACTAATTATAATATGGGATTGTTGAAGTGAACATAATAACAATTAATGTAATAAAAATATGTTTGTAGCAGATTGGAATTTCCAGATTTTAGTTATCAGTATTTTACAAAAAGGTCCAGTTTTTACAAACATAAAGTGTGTTTTTCTTTAAAATTATTCTGGTCTATTGCGAAAATTTACCGTTGCTTGTGGAACTACATTGAAAACATCATTAATATTCAAACGGTATTCATATTAAAATTTATGTTTGCAGTATAAAATGCAACACTAACCTACATTAACTAATCATAAGGTCAAATTAGTATTACCAAATGTATAACTAATATGAACTTACATAGGATGCAAAGTAGGATTATAATCACGGTCAAGGTTTTGTTTTCTTCTATAAACCTCTTCCTAGTATTTAATCATTTGTAAACCAATTTTCGCTTTAAACGCTCGTGTAGGAACTCAACAGAATATTTTCTTAAAGTAATTATTAAATAGTTAAATGTAAATGCACGGAATTTTGCGTTATTTGAGGATGAACATTTGGTTGGTATGCCAAAATTAGAAATTAGTCTATTTAGTAAAAAAAATAATATTCTGTCGTATTACTTTGCAAACAATTCGACGATTTTAATTGGAATTTTGCAATAAGATTTAAAAGAGAACAGAATTTATCAGAATACTCTATAACAAATTTTCCATAAAAGGTTAACCTGGTTTTAACGAAAAATTTATACTGGTTGCCTTCTATCAGCGATTAACTAATTAGTTCTTTCTATTTAATTAATACATTCACATTCACTATTAACTAATTAAGAGTCAATTAGCTGACTCTATTTGAAGTATAAAAGTAGACAATGCCATTTTTTAATCGGTTAAATGGTCTAGCTAGTCCAAAAGTGAAAGTTTGTAGTTCATATTTAACAGAAATAATTTTCTATTATTTTTGTTTAAAGCGTGAAGCCTCTGGATATTAGCTGAGTGTTTTATTTGCTTAAAAATTATGAATCGCTCAAATACGATTGACAAAATCCCGAGATAACTTCACAAATGAGTAGTAGTAGTAAACATCTTTATTTCTAAAAAAAAAAGGCTATCGACCTATCGGTCTTTCTGCCCTTGTTTAGTACATGCAGTTTTAATCTAGACAAACAAATAAAGGTAAAAATTATCTTATTCTAGGTTAATAATTTTATAATTTTAATTCTGACAAAGAGAGATCTTAGATTTATTGTCCAGTAGTCAGTTACGATTGTGGCGTTCGAGTAGCGTTGATGTAGGGAAACCGAAGCGGGATTGTCTGGTTGGTCTTGTAAGACAAAGGGGATTCAGTATGGTCCAGTTGTAGGGCTTGTTTGTCCATTTTGTCTGTAGATGTATGAGTCTTTCCGAAATCTTTGTCATATTTGTGCGTTCGTATAGTAGTTGGGTGGAGGGGTTGTGTAGTGGGTTTTGGGGGTGTCTTATTCGTGTTATTAGTCTTAGTGCAATTTGTTCTGTTGTTTGTATATAACGTTTTGTCCTTTCTGTTCCGTTGGTCATGAGTATATGTCCATAGTCTAGCAAGGGTCATAGTCAAGCAATTTATTACGGATCAGCCTGTATTCTTACAGTTTGAATATATGAATATTTCGTTATACGGTGTGTCGCTCTTAAGATGGAAACACCCATGGGATTTTATTTATTTTTGGAAGCAGGGTTTTCACTTTCGGTACAGAGGTAGAATGTCATGAGCTTAATTGGTTAGGGTACCCATTTCTAACTGCAATTCGCTATATTTTGTTCATAAAAAAGTTGTTCATAATGTTTTTTTTCTGGTAAGGTTTGGGAAATGCTCTCTTACGCACGCCCAGAGCTGATGTTCTGGCGCTCAGGGCTGTGTGGGACTCCAACTTAGCTGTTTACCCACTAAAACCCTTCCTCACCTTCGAAGTGGTGTTTTGCCTAGCACCGCAGTCATTTCTGTCCTATTGTGCTTTCGTATTTTACTTCCTCATTATCCCTGTGAATTCAATGAATTCCAGAGAATCTTGAGGGGAGTACGCATGACCTGGTCTGGTAGAAGTTCATCTCCTCCTAGGAGTGTTCGTCTATTTGTTGCATATAACGTACAGTGATACATAATATGTAGAGAAGTTTCGTCTTCTAATTCGCACCCCCCTGCAGGTCACCTGAAGAGGTGGTTTTTGTAGGGGGCGTGTCCTGTTAAAAACGCCAATATCCTCCTTATTTTTAGCCTGCTGAGATCTAGCAGTTAGTTTTTACGCACTGGTTGAAGAGGTCCCACCAACCGCCTTGCTGTAAGGAGTCGCGGTGTCTCCTCCCAGTACTTTCTGGATTCTTCCAAGATCCATTGCTCAACTCCCGCCCTAACTTGGGCATGAGATATACGACGAACAGGTTCTTGGTTGCTCAGTGGTTGCTCGGCCCCTGCCTTAGCAAGTTCCGCAGCAATCTCGTTTCTTTGCTCCTGTTTGTCCCAGTTGCCCGAGTGAGTTTTACTCTGTTTGAGTTCCCAGCCATGGTCGTAATTTCTTTTACACAATCTAGCACACATTGTGACCTGATTGTGTACGATTCAAGTGCCTTTATTGTGGCATCGACTATACCAGCGCCTGTGCCCCATGCTGTTTTTGAGCCTTCCGTATGCCATAAGGATCCCCTGTGATAGCAGATGGAGTCGCTCCACTATCTCGCCCGCATTTCATCCAGAACATAGTTCTGAAAGGTATCGAAATGCTTAGAGTCTTAATTCGATCAGCTTTCAATCCCATGGGTTCGACTGTATTCAGTTTTCGTACCCATACGGCAAGCGCTTCTTAGGGCCTCAGCTGCAATGGATAAATGCATAGGCTCTAGCCCCAGGAGTGTCTCCATAGCGGCCGTCGGCGTTGTTGACATTTCTCCAGTTCTTCCCAGACACGCCAGCCTCTGAACTTTGTTCAGAGACTGTCGATTTGTACTGATTTTGATTCTTAGCCACCATATTACGGCGGCATATGTGATTATAGGTTTCCGCACATACCAGAACCATATCATTACCGCACATACCAGAAATCAACACAAAAATAAAAAATGTTTTAAAACCGCATAATATTACTATAGCGGAAAAAACTAAAAACAACTTGGCAAAAGAATGTTTTACAAAATTTAAGCCTAGAAGCGATAAGTTGGACACACCTAACGTAATATAAAAGATTGACTGTTTGAACTGTGACAACACATACATAGGACAAACAGGGCAATATTTAAAGAAAAGAATATACGAACATAAGTATAGCTTAAGAAAGGTTAACGAAAATGCAACAGCATTAGCACAACATGCACAACAAAAGTTGCATGATTTTGATTTCAATAACACACAAATATTGATCAATGAGGACAACTATAATAAGAGAAGAATCCATGAAATGATACAAATTAAGAAACATCAGAATGCAATAAATTTCAGATCAGATACAGACAATCTTAGCTCTGTGTATCACACATTAATTAGATGATCGCATGCATGAACTGAATGGACCTGGTAAATAAAATTTAAACAGCAGATATTAAAGAATTACAGAGCAATTCCAAGAATGCAAAGAAAAGGCGAAATATAAACAGGTATTTCGGGCCCTCGCTCGATATCGAATAAAATAGGTAATTCAATGTCCAACCAAATGTAAAAGTAGAAACATCTAGACATGTAAGTCAAATTTAGATATCTAAACAATAGTGTTCAAATAACATTTGAACATTGTTGTAGAGATTTGTTGGGCTTGTGACTTTTTTCTATATTGAATTCCGAAAATGGTGCGCCCCTGTCGAAGATCTTCGGGCCGGTCACCAGAAGTGCTATTTCCGGGTTTAGCAAATTGAAAGGTTGATTCTCCAGCTTATCATAGTCGCGATAATTTTAGCATCCTGTAGATAAGTGGTCATCGTTTTCTTTTGAGTGGCTCACTTGTCAGAGCTGACCGATGACCATTGTCTTGAATTTGAAGGATGTGAGAAATCACTCTATAGCGTTCGGCGGGAGGTCTACTTTTGGTACCCTTTAGAATCAGCCCACATTCCAATGGCGCGACCATCCAAGGGGCCGAAACCCAAATCGTGGGAAACATCTTTCCCTCACCCTGTTTCTCTAATTTTGACCACGCGAGTCGAAAGAAGGGATGTAAAAGCACAAACAGTCTTGAGAGAGTCTTCGCCAGAGACTCGTCGGGACAACAGAGTCATCGCCACACACTTGTCGGGAGCAGTCGCCACACACTCTTCGGGACTACACCCAGTAGTCATCTCAAAAGAGTCTTTGATATAGACTCGTCGGGAAAACACAGTCTTCGCAAGAGACCTGTCGGAAGCAGTCGTGATCACACACTCCTCGGGACTACACTCTGTAGTCATCTCATTATCTCCACACAGTCTTTGATATAGACTCGTCGGGACTACACCCAGTGGTCATCTCACCACAGTCGTCTCCACACACTTGTCGCAAACAGTCGTGAGCATACACTCTTCGGGACTACACCCAGTAGTCATCTCAAGACAGTCTTCGCCACACACAAATAGTCACAAGTCTACAAAGGTAGAACTGCCCAGCCCAATCGCACACTGAAGTAATAAACGGTGGTTACCAGTACTGGTTTCCCACTTGGCAAAGGCCATAACGCTTATTATTTCCTCGACTGCCCCAACTATACCCACCAAACACTAATCTCAAAAACCATTCGGTCTTTCGAGCCGAAACATTTGGTTCTCCTCCAGAACAAATAGATTCTAGTCTTTTCCCGAACATGTTTATCCCGACTCATCACCTGAGAACCAAGGTCCCAAATTGTACTTTTTAATATGTATGTGATTTGAATTTTAATATGTTAATTTTGTGAAAGTTTTTTTAAATTAAATTGATAATAAATGTAAAATGTATATTTTAGACAAACTGATGATGGTGAAGAAAGACACCGAAACGTATTTGTAATATTTTAAATAATAAACAATAAAATTGACTGAAACTCAGGAAATTTTGAAATAAATTGGTATGTATGCCAGAGCCAGGATGGCCCGGAGCATCTCGCACAAGAGGGGCACCAGTAAATCGGTTCCCTGCTCTAGCAGAACTGGCATTAAGCCATCTGTTCCCGGCGATTTAAATGGTCTGAAAGAACTTATGGCCCATTTAACTTTGGTTTGATTTACAATGCTTGAGGCAAGTGTCCAGTGTTCTTGCGGTGTCCGCTGTCGCGCCTCGAAAACCACCGGTATCTCCTGTTCTCTGACTGTTCCCAGTATTGATTCAGGAAAGTGAGTCTTGAGCATAAGCTCCAGGGTTTCCTCTTCTGTTGTTGTATATACTCCCAGTGATTTTATCAAGGAATCCACTTTTTGCTGTGGTTCTTTTGAAAGTGCGTTATGGAATCTAGCGTAGCTCGGAGTATCTTCGATTTCCTTGCATTCGTTCCTCCACGAAGCCGTTTGTGCTTTTTATGGCGTTGCCATACGTCGTCAGGGATGTTTTGTATTCACCCCAGAAGGCCTTGTTTCGTTTAGCCCTGTTAAATAGCGTTCTGACCGTTTCCCTCATTGTTGAGAGTCCCGAGTTCCACCATTTGGATGTCCTATCCTCCCATAATATTCTACCTCTGTACCGAAACTGAAAACCCTGCTTCTTAAAATAAATAAAATACAGGGGTGTTTCCATCTTAAGTGCCATACATTGTATAAAGAAAAATGGCATCTATGCTATATTTAAAGAATCGATAAAAGCATGAAAGTTTCAAGTATCAAGTTTCCTTTTTAATTACTTTATTAGATATAATTGATTGTTGTTGATCAAAGAAACCCGATCGTAATTATAAATTTAGAAAATAGCAGGTCCAATACTCGACTAGTTGTGAGCATTCAATCTTTTCATTCATCATAGTTTTCTGGAATTTATTATTGTGGATGTGTAAGGAAATAAATATCCCCTTTTTCCATTTCTTCGCGTATTTTCTAACAAAAATTTTTAAAACAAAAAACAATTCCATAATTGCATCACGCTGAGAATTTTTTACAAATCGAGCGTTTGGTACTTGTATGTTTAAAAGAATGTCAAATTAAAAAGAATAGAAGAAATAGAAAACCAAAATTATTTTAAACTGAAAACTTGAAAAAAATGCTATTTGATAGACTGGCACTACTGACACAATTGACGAAAACAGAATAGAACGCTACACAGACAAAGAGAAAGCGGACGCATTCGCCAGACACTATCAAAGGGCCTTCAGCACATCGACAAACCCTAACTTCGACAATGACAACTGGAACTTGATCAACGACTGGTACTTGAACTATTTTAACAACTCACCAAACTATGCCTGCACACTGATCACAGACACAGAGTACGATGAAGCCCTAGCGCACATCAAGAACACTGCACCGGGGAAAGATAAAATTAAGGCAAAGGTCTTGGAGGGCCTAACTCGGGAAACACACAAACTGATCCTAACTGAATTGAACAACTGCATCACAAATGGCAGAATCCCAGAAACATGGAAAAACGGCTTAATAATCCCTATACCCAAAAATGGACTGGACAATACACAACCGAGCAACTACAGACCAATTACACTACTTCCAGTACTAAGCAAAATTTTTGAATACATAATAAAGCAGCGGCTTGAAAAAGTGATTGGAAAATATATACCTACCTACCAAATTGGTTTCAAACAGCATCACTCGACTGTTCATCCGCTCTTTATTTTGGTCAACAATATACAAACTACCCACCTAAATGACAGAAAGACAGCTTGCCTGTTTATGGACATTAACAAGGCTTTTGACAGTGTCTGGCATAGAGGCTTACTATACAAACTATACAAACTACACACACCAACATATCTACTACACACCATAAAGAACTTACTAGAAAACAGACAACTACAAGTACGAATTGACAAAACACTGTCATTTTCTTTTTCCCCTGAACAAGGGCTCCCTCAAGGATCCCCGCTCTCACCGTTTCTCTACAATATATACTGCCATGACATATACAATTACAACTTACCAGACAAAAATCAAATCGACAGATCGGCATACATATTACAATACGCAGACGACACGGCACTTATTGTACATGACAAAACTACTTAGAGAGCAACGCAAAGACTCCAAACACTAACAAACAACACAATGACATGGTTTTATAAATGGAGACTAACACCAAACGCGTCAAAAAACCAACTTCTGCTCACAAACCACAGCCTCAACGCTGATTCCCCTACAATAACAGCAGACGGCCAAACGACACAACCAAAAAACGACGTAAAATACCTTGGAATCACAATCGACCACAAACTTAGATTCACTAAACACATGCGAAACATCAGGGCAGAAACAATGAAGAGAGCGAAACACTTCCGATCACTAACCTACAAAGACAGAGGAATTAGCACAAACACCGCCACCAAAATATATAAAGCTATTTGTAGATAGATAGATAGATAAAATTTATTAAACATTCACATTACTAAATTCATAAACAAAGTTTAAATCAAAAAAAACATAAGTCAGTAAAATGTCCCATGTCTGGCCAGATGTTCGGCCGGTTGCTCTTTGCCCATGATCTAAATAGGCGCGCTAAGTCGTCCATTACCTGGGCAGTGCCCTAACATGGACATTCCCGAGCTAGGGACAACAACGCGACAACAATACGCACGACAACGTCAGGAGATAGTCTTGAAGTGGCGGTTTTGGTTTTATTCGAGGGGCATTCATTAAGGAAAAAAGGTCTTCCTGAAGGGAAGCCAAAAACCCCTTTTGCTTCGACCTTTAAGTTTGATACTGTCAGCCGTGGCGTTAACCGCCGGCAGTTTCAACTAGATGACCAAATCCATCCGCCCCCGCCCCGATCGGTGCAAGAACCAGCCAACACCAGCCAGAACGAGGCAGGACGAACCCGTCAAGTCACGTCATGTTGGATTTGTGCGTTTCCAGCCTGCTAGAAACGACTGTCTGCAACTGGCAGGCAATGTTTGTTTGTCGTCACGTACTGTCAGGGACAAAATCCTCATAAAATATGGGAAGTCGCTTATACAGGGGACCATGGGTTGGGCGATCGTTTGCTCTTACTTGGGTGATATTTCGCGTGAGGACAGAGCCTTGCACTCCGCTATGATAAAAATTTTCAGCGATGGTATCTATATAGTCGGCTATATAGGCCATCCCTGTAGCTTCGTGCATTTCGGTTATTCTGGTGTATCTGTCAGCCGATAAAACGCCTCTTAGGAACCTATTTTGGGTCCTTTGAACACGTCGTCTCGTGGAATCGCAGACAGAGTGCCAGACAGGGGAGCCGTAGGTCAGTATGGGCCTTATAGTGGAGGTGTAGAGCAGAAGTTTATTTCGAGGTGATAGGAAAGAATTTGGCGCCAGAAGAGAGTACAACTTTCTTCGGGCCATGAAAGTCTTTTGTACAGCATAGTCAACATGCTTATTGAAATGGAGTCGGGCGTCTAGTTTGAATCCCAGGTATTTCACCTCTTTTGTTGGTTTGGTAGGAGTATTTTGAACCACGAGTGGTGATAAGATTTTATTGTTAGTGAATTTGCGCGAAAAGATAATAAGTTCCGTCTTCCTGGGATTCACTTTAAGTTTCCATTTGTCAAAATACGGCGTCAATAAACTCAGGTGATGTGCAATGCGAGATTTCGCAGCCTGAGCATAAAAAGACGATGCGTAGATAGCCGTATCATCAGCGTATAGTGCTATTTTTGTAGTGGGAAGTTTTGGAATGTCTGCTGTGTACAATGTATACAGCAGCGGCGAAATCACTGTTCCTTGTGGTACTCCTGCCGCGATGCGTCTTTTGGCAGAAGTGGAATTCTCCACTTTCACCTGGATGGAACGGTTTTTTAGGTAAGACGCTATCAGGGAAACTAGGTAGAGTGGCAGTGAATGCACGGCAAACAACTTGTACAGCAGGCCTGTGTTCCAGACTGTGTCAAAGGCCCTTTGCATGTCGAGAAGCAGCATAACCGTACTTTGAAGCTTATTAAATGCTGCATAGGCATCCGTTGCGATCCTAGCAGTCTGCAGCGTTGTGTTGTGTCTTGGTCGAAAGCCAAACTGCTCATCCGGGATTAAACTTCGAAGCTCGGCTGTTGCCTGTAATCTAGAATGGATGACCTTCTCGGTTAATTTGCCGAGGGTGTTCAAGAGGGAAATTGGCCTATAAGAGGCGGGTTCGGTCGGGTTTTTGCCCGGCTTTAAGATGGGGATTATTACAGCGTTTTTCCAGTCCTGTGGGAAGTGCTGCAATTTAAGGACTGCGTTGACTATTTGTACTATTAGCACAATAGTTTTCCGCGGTAAGTTTTTGAGGAGTAGATAAGGGATGCCGTCTGGCCCGGGGGCTTTTCGGCTAGGGAGGCGCCGAAGACACGATTGTATCTCCGACGGGGTTGTTATATAGGAATGCAAAATCGAGGGTGGTATAGGATACTTCCGTTCTACAAAAACAGCGGTCTGTCTTTCCATTTCGTTATCCTGAAGGGCTGGTTGGACCTTGTGTACTTCTGCCAAAAAGTCAGCGAGCAGCTCGCACTTGTCACTGGTGGTAATATAACTCCGCCCCTCTTGTTCAAGAGCGGGGACTTGCTCATAGCCTTTTCGCAGACTTCTCGACAGTTTCCACAGAGAATTGTCACGGGGAGTCAGATTTCGCAGTTTCTCCGCCCAGGTATAATTCCTGTATGCGGAGATTTCGCGCTGTATGTCTCGTGCAAGCTCTGCTGCCATTATGCGATCGGCAGGTTGCCTGAATCGCTGCCAACGCTTCCTGATTCGATTTTTCGCCTTAATAAGGTCCAAAATTTCCTCAGGAAGATTGTCGTGCCGCGGTCTGTTCGGAACTTTTTTGGCCAAAGCTTGCTGTGTCCGTTGTATATTCCTGGTCAGACCTTTTACCGCATGCTCTAGAGCTTCGACAGTATCAATCTGGCCCGGAATACACGTCAGGTCTTGTAGTCGTTTTCGATATTCGCGAAAATCGAAATTTTCGTATGAATATCGAAAGTCGTTAGTTTGTGTGCGCTTTAAATCCCTAATGTCGAGGTAAATGGGCAAATGGTCACTGCTGAGGGCGTCTATAACCACCATCTCCGTGAGATTGGTGAGTCCTTTGGCAATTCCGAAGTCGAGGTAGGATGGATTCCCTCCACTGTTCGGGTAATGCGTTGGGGATGAAGTGGGCATAACGAGTAGGCCATTGTCGCGAACGTAGTCGGCTAGAAAATTGCCGGCTGCGTTTTTATGTCCAGGGTTATTGAATAGTGGATGGCGGGCGTTGAAATCTCCCATTAGCAACACCCTATTGGTGTTTATGAAGAATGGATCGACATCAGCGGCCTGTAAGCGTACGGTGGAGAAATAGCCACAGTAGATCAAAACTCCATCAGGAAGTTCAACGCCGACGTTCTCTATTGTTGACTGCCTGTGTGGCAGTCTCCTGTATGGAATTGACGTTTTGACCGCTATGGCCACCCCTCCCCTTAAACCGGGCCTATCGGCACGTTCGAGCCTGTACCCCCGAATCCTAAGTATATCCCCGGGGCGCAACCATGTTTCGACAATCAACGCCACGTCGATATCCTCGGTCCGAAGGAAGTGCACAAACTCACCGAGACGACTCCGGAGTCCGCATGAGTTCCATTCTCCTATCCTCATAGGGCACAGTTGGCAAAATCAGGGCTTAAAAATCGAAGCTGTTAATATCTTCATTGAAGAACTGCGCTGAGACTAGGAATTTGTCTGTCTTCGAGACGCAACCCCTCAATGCAGCGCTGTAAAATCTTACCGCCTTGATCACCTCCCCCAAGTTGATTTGCGACGGTACAGCTCGGCGAATTCCCGCTGGACACTGCCCAGCATGGCCACCGCGTTCCCATTTATACCATGGGCCGGGTGGGCGGAGCTCGTCGGGACAGCTTCGTGCTGCCTCAGCGGAGGAAACTCCGCTAATGAAGGCGGTGGCGGGGGCAGCATGGTCCTGTTGGCGTGACCTGGCGCCATGGTCCTGCTGCTTAGGGATGAAGGGTGGATCGGGCCAGGGGCTCGACTGGTTTGACCCCAGGCTGGCCTCGTTGGAAGAGGAGCAGGGACGAAACGCTGCTTCTCCGCCGGGACTTGCGCCTGTTTGTAAATGTATACTGGGCAAGCCTCGTCAAAGCTACGATGAGGCCCACCGCAGTTAGCGCATTTTAATGTAGCCCCAACGGGGCAGGCCGTGATTTCATGCCCCCCCGCGCATCGGGAGCATTTAAAGTCCCGGCGGCAGTTCCCGGAGACATGACCCCAGCCCTGGCATCGACGACATTGTGTCAGGGTCTTCCGGTTTTTACGGGTTTCCCACGAAACCCTGACACTACACACCACCCTGGCCTCGGCGTTAAGCCTTCGGAGGGTTGCCTTGTCGCTGGTGACGACCAGGTAGAGCGGCCTGTAAAGTGTCTTCATTTTGAAGACACTCTTCACTTCCAGTCCCCGGTCTGCCAGATCCTGCTTTATGGCAGTCGGATCGACATTCCCCTCCAGGCCCCTCAGGACGAACGCGTGGGTTTTTTCCGACGAAGGGGCGTACATATGGAACTGGCCCTTGTCCTCCTCCAGGGATCGTTTCACCGCCGCCCAGTCCATAATGCTGGTGCAGTACACGATCAACGAAGCCTTCGTGTACTTCAGCGTGAAAGGCTGACTGGTGATTCCTTTTATACCACCAATCAGCATTGTGTGATCGCTGGGTTTTCCAGCGATCACAATTGGCGGCGGCTTTTCTGCCTTCTTGGTTTGGTTTGCAGTTGCCGCAGGGCTCTCAGCAACTGCTTCCCGTTCAGTCCCCACGATGTTGTTGGGCAGTGTTGGAGGCTCATCCACGATTGGCGGCTGGATGGGCGCAAAGCGGTTCCTCAGCGTCGTGGAGGCCTCTGGAGCAACAATCAGTGTGCTCCACGCCACAGTCCTTCGCGGCACTACGAACCCGTCATCCGCTGCGCCCGCTGAAGTCGCCCGCGACACCCCTACAGCCTCCTCCATCGCCGATTTTTTCGGAGCCGGGGTTGGTGACGCTGGCGATGTTGGGTCGGACTTGGGCACCCTACCCCTCTTCTTGGTCCTAGGCCTTAGACAGTAGCTCCTTTGGGAGCTCCGGTCCGACTCGGATTCCAGCGAACTTCCGGGATTCATTCCACTTATCGCGCAAACCCGGTATTTGCCCGATAAGGAATGTTCCAAATGTTATTCGAAAAAAAAAAAACGCACAGTACAGATAACGAACACAATTTTATCAAATGTCGCACTATTTCGCTCCGCAGCACGTCCACACTCGGCAAACAACGATGCGAGACTTGCTATTTGTAGACCCTTGCTAGACTTTGGACATGTACTCATGACCAACGGAACAGAAAGGACAAAACGTTATACACAAACAACAGAGCAAATTGCACTAAGACTAATAACACGAATAAGACACCCCCAAAACCCACTACACAACCCCCCCACCCAACTACTATACGAACGCACAAACATGACAAAGATCTCTGAGAGACTCATACAGCTACAGATAAAATGGACAAACAACCCCTACAACTGGACCATACTGAATCCCCTTTGTCTTACAAGACCAACCAGACAATCCTGCTTCCGTTTCCCTACATTAACGCTACTCGAACACTTACAAACGCAACGGACTAATGGACAATAAAATAATTTCTTCTTGCCACTGAAATCTTATTTATTCAAGAACATTGTTAACCTAGAATGGGAGAATTTTCATATTTGTTTTTTATCTGGATTGGGACTGCATGTATCAAACAAGGGCAGAAATACCGATAGGTCGATGGCCTTTTTTAGAAATAAAGATGTTTACTACTACTATTGTTAACCTAGAATAGGAGAATTTTCATATTGGTTTTTTATCTAGATTAAGACTGCATGTATTAAACAAGGGCAGAAAGACCGATAGGTCGATAGCCTTTTTTTAGAAATAAAGATGTTTACTACTACTACTACTGCTATTTGATATCTTTTCAAATTAGATTTACATATAGACATAATAGATGGTAATAATATTTCAAACGCATGAGGCATTTGAACTTGCACTTTGCAATATCAATGTTTCAACGGAAACATATTCAAGATTTATCTACAATTTATATGGCATATTGGCCAATCCCTGAATACATCAATAGTGAATTTTAATTAACCATTGTCACGAAGTTGTAAGCAAACTAATAATTAGCAAGTCAACACTGGATTAGAGTAATTTTTTCAAAATTTTTTTTCCATCACAACAGCAACATTTAGCAACAGAAATGTTGCTAAATAATGGGATTCTCTATTTTCTCATAAAAAAAAACACATTTTATTCGACTGTATCGTGTTTATAGCTTTTCGAAGGCATGAAAGCATACAGAGGAGTGGATGGCAAAATTCGAATATTTCGTCCTGACCTGAACATGATCAGAATGAATGGATCTGCTCTGAGTTCTGGATTGCCTACCTTTGACGGAATGGAAATGGTGAAATGCCTAAATCGTTTAGTTGAAGTTGATCAAGAATGGGTTCCACATAGCGAAGCCAGCAGCTTATATCTCAGACCCACTTTAATCGGAATAGATGTAAGTGAACCGTATCGTGTTATAATTTTTTCTACAATTGCTGGTTCCATATGAGTAAACTCATTCGTTATTTGCCTAATAAAATTAACAGGCATATTTTTGCAAACATTTCAAATAAACTAAACAAAAAAAAAGATAATGGAGAAAATATACATAATCATCTAATGGTCAGACGATTTTACTTATCTGACCTATCATTTACACTCACTTAACGCGAAGCCGGTCCACACTGGTATAAATCAATTATCAATATTCTTATCAGCACTAAAGCTTATTAACGAATTTCCTACATTTCGTTTAATGATGTAGTTTACATAGTATCATTTGTCACGTTAATTAGGTGCTGTTACAAAGCCACTGATGTTGCTGTAAGGAGATACAAGTTTTTTTTATAAATCAATCCTGTTGCCATATAAATGTATTTCTTGGAACATATACTGGGTGTCACCTGCGCAAAAATGAAAGCTGGAACTTTGTCAAAATTAAATTTCCCCAAAGTCATTAGAAGGTTTCTGTAAAATATTGTCTTAACTATCTTGTGGTCCAAACGAGTTTAGCATTTATCTTAATCAGACACCTTTTTTATTTATAATTTCTAGGGAACGCTAGGAGTCCAACAATCAGATTCAGCACTACTATACACTATTATGTGTCCTGTGGGAGGTTACTTTACTGGAAATGATAATTCCATATCATTATTAGCAGATCCTTCATACACAAGGTACATAATATAAATCTCATATAAAAGCCTTTGCTTACGTTGAATTCTTCTGAATGAAAGTTATTGTGACGACAAACACATATACAGACAGGGTTTAGTGGATGTATTTCGTTTTCATTTATTTCGTGTCGTCCTCATTTATTTCGGGTCGTTTCTCATTGTTTCATGTCTTTTCATTCGTTTACTTTTTTCGTTATCATTATAATTCTATATTAAATTTTGTTTCGAATTTTATTTGTTTCCACATATTTTCTGTAGACTAAACCGGAAAAAGTCAAGTAGTGTAATATCCGGGGATCATGCCGGCCGCTCACTGTAACTGCCAGGTCCAATCAACTTTTAAATAAATCAACATTCGTAACATTTCTGCAGCAAAGAGACTTAATAATTATAAATGATTGCATCATTAAATATTTTATTGAAGTAGGCAAATAGTCTCCAGCCTATTGTTTACTGAACATACCTGAACCATCCTACTCGCACCTTTGGAGTTTCAAACGATCCACATTTTCAAACAGTTCCAAGAGTTCAAATTCAATAGGTCAAATGTAAAAATAAATTAAACTATTATAAGTATAACATTAATTAATAAGTTAATAATATGTATTATCTTAATTGATTTAATTAGCAATTAACATTTCTGAGGTTTGAAAAAGTAGATACCATTGTGGAGGAAATTATCAAACTATTGATAACTGAAACGTTCTAATCGCTATTTCTATAGTAAAAGTTTAGTATACTTGCGGAGGATAATTTGTATATCCCTTTCTCGTATGGACTGGTGAGAAAAAGCAGTCTTCTAGGTTTCATTATGTTTCTCTCCGTCAAAGTGTCTGTATTAAATACAGAAAAGGTGACTAAATTTGATGTACAATATTGCGACATTATTACGCATCTCATATATAAAACTATATTTTATCGTTGTGTGCTCCTCTTAACGGATTAATTCACTTTAAAATCTTATTTAGTAAAATTACATATACGGGATGTTTTGAAAAAAAATTGCAGTTAGAAATCCGAAAGACACGTCAATTTTATTTGTAAGGGGGACACTTTATATAAGTATTTCTAGCCTCCTTGTTTCAACCCCCTAGGAGGAGTATATGTCACCCTCAGAATCTTAAATGGGAATGGGGGTCAAGTGGCACATCGTTTTAAAGGGCCTTCAATTTTCTTTTCAGTGGTATCCTACTTTATTGCTTTTTGTCCAGAGATTTTCGACTAATCGCGTTTCAAAGTTGCAAAAACAATTAAACTTTCCCGCGTTGCGATGTTGGTTTCCAGGTTAGTTTTTACACAACATTTGTTGCATTGGCTCTCCTTGCAATACAAATGATTAGAAGACCAATTGATATCTCATTTACTGATTATTTTACTTGGACAAAAATAACTTTTTATTTGCGGAAGAGAAATTTCTACAATAAAACACATGGGATCTATTTACGCACTATCTTATCAGTTGTTCAAAATGTTGTCCATTTGTCTGTAAACAATAATAAAGTCTGTTTTCAAACTCCTTCATTCATTTCAAAAAACATTTCGGAAAACATCATCGGGAATTGACCGGCATTCTGCTGCAATTCGCCATTTTAAATCATCGATATCAGCAGTTTGTGTCTTATAAACAATAGACTTTAGACGTCCAAAAAGAAAAAAATCTAAGGGTGTTAAATCACATGATCTTGGATGCCATTCAATTGGTCCCCTTCTGCCAGTCCGTCTTATTCGGGAATTTCTCGTTTAACCACTGTCGGACCGGAAGAAAATAATAAGGTGGAGCACCGTCCTGCTGGAATGTTAACTAATCCTCCTGTAAAACTGAATTACCGTCTCCATCAATTTGAGTTTCTAGTTCATGCGTGATAAGAGGATCAATGGTCTCTTCAAGCATCTTAACGTACAGATCAACTTTCCTTCAATGAATAAATGACCAATAATGGCATTACCAAGAATACCAGTAGTCAAATCATTAACTTTTTGAGGATATTGTATATGTCTTTCTCGAAAAATATGCGGGTTTTTCTGAATCCAATATTGACAATTTTGTTCGTTAACATTTCCATTTAGAAAAAAATTAGAAAAATGAACATTCATCGTTGAAACAGATATTCGGCAGAATATTGGGGATGGCGTTGACTTGACGGCTCAAGAGTTCATAGAACTCTATTCTTCTATCAAAATCATCGTCATAGAGTTCTTGAAGTAGCTGTATTTTGTATGGATGGAGTTTATGCATTTTCAGTGCTTTTCTTACAGTCTCGTGTGATACTCCTGTCTGTTATGGTACTGTCCGCAAGTAGTTGGTGGGCTCTGCCGCAAATAATCTCAAAACCTCATTTTGACCTCCTTCGTTCGTCACTCGTAGGTTGTTTAATTTTATATAACTCACCGAAAGAGTTTCAGACAACTTTTTTACCAAATCCAGCACATATGGGATTGAGAAATCAACAATATAATGCTTTGTTTTGAATTTAGAGCCTGGCCTGGAGGTTGTGGAGACAAAAAGTTGGGTTCCAACTACGGCCCTACAATTAGAGTACAAAACAAGGCCATCGAAAAAGGTCGCCAACAAGTATTATGGTTATACGGTCCAGATCACCAGATAACCGAAGTAGGAACTATGAACATTTTCGTTCTTTATCAAAACGAATTTGGAGGTAAGACCCAACCTAAATCATGCAACAAAAGAGAATTTGAAACACTTTATTCTCGGGTTTAGATAAAGTATTAGTTACGCCACCATTAACTGGCCTTATTTTACCTGGAGTAACCAGACAGTCCATACTCCAGTTATGTGAGCAGTGGAAAGAGTTTCGAATTGAGCAACGAACAGTCACCATGGGGGAAATAGTCAAGTTACAAAAATCTGACAAGGTAAGTTCACAACGTATTTACTATTTCAAAGTGTTGCCTGAAATAATAAGATGATATTTTAACAGTTGCTTTTGAAATAAGCAACTAAAAGTGTGTGTAAAAAAAACAACACAACGCAATCTCTTTTACTGTGAATATACTAGCACATATTTTAAACTACCTCATAGCAAGAACAAGCCGTTTTTTCTATTATATTCTTCATTAACTGATTGAAGTGTTTTGGTCACGCCAAATGTGGATCGCAACATAATTCGGATGAAATATTTTAATTCTCACAACTGAATAGTGAGTACTGATTTTCTCATCTAATTGATTTTGCAGCTCTTGGAAATGTTTGGATCAGGCACAGCCTGTATAGTAAGTCCAATTAGCTCAATTGAATATCAGGGTGAACTGATAAAGATTCCGACTATCCAACATCCAAGTCCGATATTCCGTAGAATTAGAGAAGAACTGCAAGCAATTCAATATGGACATATAGAGCATCCGTGGGCTCAACCTATCGATTAGCATTAGGAATGTATATTTGTAAATATTGTAAATATAGGGTATATTTTATTGATAATAAAAAAATAGAAATATTTTAGTTGTTAAGCGAAATAGAAAGAACCTTCTCAATTTATTTATTTCAAAATTTACAATTTTATTTTTTTGTTGAAATCTAACTACATTTATACTGTAAACATTTAATAAAAGCATTATTTATAATAAACTAGAAAAACAATATTGAGTAAATTATATATTTTTGTACGCATAAATCTGTGTATGACCAGAGGTTAGTTGACTAATGTCTGGTTTGACTACAGTTATTAGTTACTAAGCTAGTTCTGGTGTGTTCATGTTTATAAATGAACCTTATACAACAAATTGACTTTAGATATAGTATTTATTATTTTATAATCAGTGTGTTTGTGTTCGTAATTATTAAATTTCAATTGAGTTGAAGCAATAAATCAATCAGTTTTCATAGTGTATCCTGATCATTTTTAATTAGCCATATTCGAAAATATCATGTGATGAGGTATTTGAAAAGTTGCCGGTTTATTCACACAGTTTTAAAAGTAAAGGAGAATTGCTGGTAATTAGGGATTTCTCAGTTACGAAATAGGTTTACAGTGATACAAAACCGACTTTTTACACACTCACTTTATTTTGGCAAGATAGGTATAAAACGTGTAAAAATAAGTTATTTTTACAAAGCTATCTTACAACAGTATTTACAAGTTTAGACTAGTAGCTAAATAAACATTTTACAGATACGTCATATTGAATATTTCGAGACTATAAATGACTTAGGTAGAATTATTCTATTTGCTTAGAAACAATATTTACAAAAAATGCGCTTTCTGCAGTCGACACATTATTACATTGTATAGTTAGGTTCAATTAAAGAATTCAATTGGTATGTTCAGTCATTTTTTATAGCTGAAATCGCTATAAAAAACTATTTTTGAGTAGTAGTATCCGAGTTTGCCTTATATTTACTTAATGAGTAGCTGAAATCAACATGTTGTCGCTAATGAAAATCAATTTTCAATTTACTTAGTTTGGCACTACAAATCATACAAGACGATGTTAATTTAAGTGATAAGCCGCCTTGGGCTAGTTTATTAATGAGTTTTATTAATAAATGTATACATTTTCTAAATAAGAGAACCCCATGTAAAAGAGGCCGATATTTTGAGCATGGTTGTGACAAACCTAGTAAGTATACCGAATATCACATAGATTATAAAGTTATTTAAATTCGTTGAAAAGATGTGTATATACAATTTAATTTAGGATAAGAAATATTACTTAATATTCACAGAGTGCTACCTATAACTCTGTCGTTGTTTCTATGGGAGAATCATAGGAATATCCCATGGTCATGTTATAGTCTTTTTTCTCCTTAAACATGACATTTTCATTTGTAGGACTTGCGTTCATGTCGTCCTCGCTTGACGATCTGGAATCGACAAAAATTTACACACTGTTATAGTTTTATGATAAATATGGATAAAACTAGTATGATAACATTAATTTTTTCCTTACGAATTGAACATTTGGGTTAAATAGTCAAAAAAGTCGTTTGAAAAGCATTTCTTTTAAATGGTTAAAAGCCAAAGCTTCAGTTTTGATAAAAATACACACTTTTGCCTCATTTTCAAATAAATAAAAATTTTGCAATATTAGTCACAAAAACATTGAGCTTCTTTTATTATCACGATGACACATATTAGATATTAGATGATTACCTGTAAATATGATCTCTCCTTATGTTATTGTTAGTACTTTTTATTAGATGGGTGTTATCGTCTTCACTAGACGCTCGCACTGTCGACGCAGATTCATTACTTACTGGACGTGATTTATCTGTAAAGAAAAATGTTCGTTAGTCAGATTCCTTCCAAATTACTAAACAAAAATTGTACAAAAATTACCATAATTTTTCAAGTTTGTGTCCTTTCCAATATAACTGACATTCTCCAAGCTGAATGCATGATTTTTGTTGCTGAAGTCTATTTGCAAATCATTAAAATCCTCTTGATCATCAACATTCACTACCATTTGCAGGACTTGCGTCTCGTACTCCTTCAGGTTGGGCTCAACATACACAGTGTCGTATCTTGCTGGACTGGCAGGCACTACATATTGCCGAGCTTTGGTAAATTGAGCGTTGAAGCTTTTATATCTGAAATTGTCATTTTAAATTGACTAGTATTCAAAAAATTATGGATTCTTCCGTACCTGGACCAAGACACGCAGATATAGATAATGCCAACACTGCCAAGCACAAATATGATACAGGCAATAATAATCAAGGCATAAAGAAACACTTCATCGTTGAATGAAGCCAAGGAAGCTGTTCGGACTTTATGGAAAACTAAGGGCTCGTGAATGTTGAAAGCCGTATGTTTTATTTGTGCCGTTAGATCGAATGTTATGTTGTCCATTGATGATTTGTCTATTAAAGCTCTGAAATAAAAATGAGAATTAATTTTTTTCCAAAGTTTACATTGCGAACTTTATAAAGTTTATATAAACATCGGTCGGTAAATTATTAATTTTCAACACATTTCTTTTCCAAATTAAATTTTAAAACTAAGTTTTTTTGTGTTCAGAACGAACTTTAATTGGACTATATACTTCGTTTAAACGAGCCTATAAATTGTAAGTTTCTCCCATATTTAAATTTTATTTTTTCCAAAAGAAACTTTTTCCTTTTTCTTCTCCAAAATTGTTTCAATTTTCAAAATTTGAATTTTGGAATTTTGGTGGGTTTTTTAAAGTGTTTTAGTTTCGGACTAAAAGCACCCTGCCAATTATAATTTTAATTTACGTTTTTTTGCATAACAAGTTAAATAAAAATCTGATTTCCAGTAGTTTTTATGCAAAAAAGAAAAATGCGGTAAGATACTTAGCAAGTAGAGCACAAGTTAGTATTGAAGCTTTCTGGGTTTATATTAGTGAGAGGAATAATCCAATTGAATAATATTTCGTATTTACTAATCAAAATTTAAATTTTTCGAATGCAATAACAATCCCAATTTCGATATCCAATCCGGACAAAATTAAAGAACGATTAGGGCAAAGATCATAAAAACTGTAGTTAAATGTGTTGATTGTTAACAGGCTCCTGACACCGAGTATCTCTACAGTTTACTGTTATTCAACCCTTTTTTATATCTATATCTTAGTTTGTTGATAAGGACTAGTTTCTCAAAGTCGTGCTAGAAGAAAATGAAACTGTATATTAAATGTTCTTCACATTTAATACCAAGAAAAGACATCCAATCAACATTAGCATCTGGAAATGCTTACCTTTTAACAAGCGAACTATTTCTGGTCAATATTTCGTCAGTGTCTGGATCAATCACATAAAACCAAACATCGGTGCCTTCTGGATCGTTTTCCAGAGTCCCGTTTCCGCCAATAAATTGTCTGGAACCCAATTTTTCAATCCCTGCAATATTTAAAGTTGCGTGAATAAAGTGTTTTTGTTTGTATGTATTAAAAAAATATTTTTCGTTGATTAAAAAATCAAATGAACAATATGAAAATGAAACTAATTTTGCAAAAATTAAACAATATTGTTTAAGTTTGAAGTTAAAAATTGTTTCTTATACTGGCTAATTATGAAATAAACTCTTATATTTGCAATAATATACTACTTTTTACAAATAAATAATAAAAAATGTGCAAATGAACTGAAAGCAACTTATAGTTTCTGCAGCAATAGATATTTATAATTTTACTTTTCTGATCAACATTGAAGACAGCAGACAAATTCGTATCAAGAGAACTATTGATTGGGTACTTGGGGTTTATTGGTTTCATTCGAAATTAAATTACCATCATACCTGCTATTAATCCAGATTGATCCTGGATGACCTTCACTATATCGCCCAGCTTTTTCTGCACAATGTTTGGTTTCGCATCGCCGATTACCAAAATAAGTCTATTTTGGTCTCCAATAAGATTAATCACCAATTGGGTGCTTGTTTCGAAATATTCCCTAGTAGCATTTGGGTTATCTCTTGCCCAAGCTATTAGAATAAATGGTAAACTTTCTTGGCTGATATAGTCGAAGGTTCTTTTCGTTCTAATTATGCCTGTGGATGAGTCGATGGTAAAGAACTCCTCACTATAATTTCCTATAAAACCAGGCGTTGCATAAATATATTGGGAATTATAAAATATATATCTTTGCCTTGCCTGTTAAGTTGTAGGAAATTTTGCCGAATTTTCCGCTATCCAGATCCTCAGCTTTGATTTGAGTAACTGCTGAATTTATTGGAGCATCTAATGATAATGCAGCAAAATATTTTCGGGATTCAGATGTTGTTTTATTTTCGGTTTCGCTCTCGATATCATTGGAGTTAAGATCTAGAATAAAAATTGTTAATTAAATTAAAAAAAAGAGAGTTTAGAGATGTTAGCGACTTACCCTTAAAAGGTTTGCTAGACACATTCTCGCCTTCAAATGGATAAAGGAAATAAGGTTTGTTATCGTTGACGTCCTGCACATTTACAGTAACTTGAGTAACCGCAAAATCTTTATTGATGAAACCTTGCAACGACATAATTTCCACATCAAACACATATTGTTCGTGACTTTCAAAATCCAAGGAACCGTTCAAGAATAGGGCACAATTTCGGTCCTCCGTAACATTTAGGATAAACTTTCCTAAATAAAAAACGTTAAGGTTAATCATCGTTAACTTTTAATAGAAGTTAAATAAATTGAAAGTGAGTTCGAGTTGCCGACCTTCAGTGTTTCCACTAATTATCTGACACTTCAGGGGTATAGTGGTGCCATGGGTTTTTCCATTCACAATCGTCAAAGTTTTTATATGTTTTCCTATTGTGGTGTTTTCGGGCACTTGCAAAGTATAAGCAGTGTCAGCGAAGCGAAGTCCGACTTCTGGAGCAACTGTTGCCACATGCTGAATGAAAACCTCAACAGTTATAACGGAGGAAAGTTGAGGATCGCCAAGATCATAAGCTCTCACATCAACCTAGAATGGAAAAATACACAGTTTAGGGTTTAAATTTTTTGGGTTCACTTTGGGAAAACTGCTTGTTTTCATAAATCTTTGTTTTCCTCAAAGGAGGATTTTGTTTAGGTAAATTGTAATTGACGTAGTCAGGAGTAAAGCTGAAAAACGCTTCTTACCTGATATTCGGTGTCAACTTCCTTTTTCAAATCATTAGTTACCCGTAGAATACCAGAATCGGGATCTATCTGGAAATATTTTGTTGCTTTTCCTCGACCAATTATCTCGTATCTTACCTGCAAAGTAAATAGGCTAAGTTAACTCAAATAAAAACAAATTTAGACGTGTTTCTGTTTGACACTATCAATTATTGGTAGATATTCAAAAGAATCTTACTTTATTTCCTGGTGCAGTTCCATCAGAGTCAGTAGCTACTAAAGTCGTAACTGTTGTACCAATGGCTACGTCATCCTCCAAACTGATAGGATGTGGAATAATAGTAAATACTGGTGGAATATCATTTCTGTCCTCAACTTCCACAATCACTTTAGTAGTGCTATTCTTTTCATTGGACATATTTTCCAAAGTACCAATAACCAGTACGTGCTGTTGATCTTTCTCATAATCCAGACCACGTGTTGTGTAAATTGCTCCAGTTTTTTCATCAATCCTAAATAAATCGGTAGGTCCTTGATGAATTACGTAGGTTATTTTTTGAACTGTATCTGGATCATATGCTTCCACTGATGTGACGAAATGGTCAGCAGCATTTTCCGGGACAAGGGCTTCGTAAGATTCTTCTCGGAAAACTGGAACTTCATCTTCAACATCTTCGACCTCAACCGCAACTGTGGCTGTTGCAATTCTCGGGTCTGGAGCTCCGTCTTTTGCTGTCACCACAAACTGGTAATTCTGAAAGCAAAAAAACCTTGGCAGGTCTGTTTTTCATTTAATGAAATATCTCCTTACCTTTTGGCTTTCGTAATCCAAGGGCCTGTTAGTTCGTATTTCTCCAGTTTCATTGTCAATATCAAAAGGCAGTCCGCTGGGGATTAAATATGTAACTTGCGCATTTATGCCCTCATCTGCGTCTGTAGCCTTCACAAATCCCACCGAAGTTTTTTTAACTCCTGTAATTTCAACATGTTATTATTTATAAATTTTTCAATCTAGTAGAACAGAATTACCTTCTTTTACGTGGAACAAGTAAGGGTCTCCAACGAACTCCGGATTCTTATCATTAATATCTGTGACTTTTATATTGACAGTGGCCGTACTGGACAGCTTCCCAGTATCTTCAGCTTTAATCACCATCTGGTATCTGTTTAGATCTTCTCTATCCAGCATCCGAATAATTGAAATTACGCCCGATTTAGTTCCAATCGCAAACTGTCTTAGGTCATTTCCGGACATAATCGAGTAGCTGATAAGATCGCCTTCTGGATCAGTAGCAACTAAAGTAGCCACTGTAGAATTAATGGTAGCTCCTTCACTAACTTCCAAATCGTAGACGGATTGCTCGAAAACCGGAGCTTCTGTGTTGGGTCCAGGACTAACAGTTACTTCTACTATGGCTTGACTGTAAAGCCCACCTAATAGCAGTTATTAGTAATTTTTATTTGATTAGATGATAACTTGAGCAGAAATAATACCTGAATCCGTAGCTTGCACAGTCAGGCTGAACTGATCGCCAGCATTTAGTTTTCCAGTAGTTGTGATATCACCAGTGTGCTCGTTAATGGAGAATTTGTTATTGCCATTATTTGATACGTGATAAATGGAATATTTTACTTCAGCATTTACACCTTCATCTTTATCAGTGGCGTGAATGGTGGTCACATTTCGTTTAGTGTCTCCTAAAATTGAATCGACCTTTGCTATTTTTCTTCAACTGACGGTGAATATATTGGCACATTAACATGGTCACATTAACATTATTTTACCATGAAATAATTAATTACATATAATTATAATATATTTTTTAATAATTATAATATCATTTATTATATTATGAAACGTGATTTTTGGCAGTGATAGATTTCTAACATTAGAGACAATAAAGACAATAAATTAAGTTAACCATGAATTCGCATCAATGCTAAAAAGAGTATGTATCTAAATATTAAAACCTATCAAGAATATTATTGGTATAAATAAACAGACATAATTTTTATCAATTCTTAGCAGATAGAAAAAATATTAGTTCACTTGAAAATTGAGAAAGAAAATTGTTAAGTTGCTCCGATTAAATTGACCAGCGTGTGGTTTTCTTCACTTTTTGTCTTTTTAACCCCCAAGAACATTTTTTCGAAAAGGGCTTTTACTATCCAAGGTGATCTATATGTATATTTACTTTGGTTTGCTTTATGTTTAATTAGGTGTTTATAAGAAACTTTCAATATGTAGTCTTACCTGCTGGTACTGAAACCGGTGAAATAATCGGCAAAATTGGAGGATTGTCGTTGATATCCAGCAAATTTACCGTTACTGAAGACGGGGCACTGGCAGCTGTGCTATTTTTTTCTCTGGCGACAATCTGAAATTTGAACTTTCCTGGATTTGGAGGATCCCTATCCAGATTATTCTCATTAACGACCAAATGACCATCTTTATCAATCACGAAGTAGGGCGATGTTAGTTCGAACGTGTAAATCGGTTTTGGATCATCAGGCCCCTGAAAGGATATGTGCAAATGTTTTTATAGATGGAAAACGAATGTGTTTGCATGATATATCAAAATATTTAAGTATGTAAATGATAGCTGAAAGGTCAGTGAAGATTAATATCTTTAAATATTGATAAAATGTAACAAACAAAATTACTGTCCTTTTCATAACACCAAATAAGCGCAATATGTGGGTAACCGTTTGTTAAAAATGCAGCAGAAATTCGTTTTATAGGCAGGCTGTTTTTCATGTTTTTGTTTGAAGTTGAGCTGTTGAGCCGTTTCAGTAAAATTAGCTTCTTGAACTTATTCACCTGTTATATTCATACAGATACAACAGATATACATTATAACAGATGATAATTGAAAAATTGTACTGTACAAATAACTGAAAAAAATTCTGAAAAACTTCCTTAAACACTCAGGCACTCAGCAAGATATGCATAAAAACTGCTCTGTTAATGTAACATAGCATTGAGATTCGAAAAATGCAAAAAAAGCAATTAATACCGACGGCTCTTTATTATCTTTTGCTGTTTAAAAGAAACTACTTACAAAGTCAGGATCTACAACTTGTACTAGCAGTGGTTTATCGTGAGCATCAAGAACTTCTTCGCCAACCGGGGACATTTCATTCACGTAACCTTCTTTTGAAGATAAAACGATTTCGGGAGGATGTGTATCTACCGGTTTGACTGTGATGAATAGTTTTGCTGTAGTCGATCGTTTGGCTTCTGACACTTCTTGGGCCTGATTGTTCCAAATGATTATTTAGCAAAAGACACAAATATAACTATATGAAATAAATCTAATCAATTGAGTATATGGTGATTCATTATCGTTTCCATATATCTTTTATGCGTCTTCATCAACGCAGCAATGGCTAAAATTAGTTTTATATCTCTCACCTTTATTATGATATTAAACTTCTTAGTGGTGGCAGATTCCACAGCCTTAATTTGATGAACTGCACCAGTATCGGGGTTGATTTTGAAATATTCCACGTAACTTGCGGGAGTCCCGCTAACGAATGAAAACTTGATTGGGGAATTTATGGTGTCCATATCTACAGCCTGAATTTTTTCCGGTAGAGTATTCAAAATGCCCTGGTTCACACCAGCAGAAACCTAAAAAATACGTTTCTTTATTGTCTGATTAATTTCCACAGTAATAAATTGGTGACATTTTCAGAAAGTGTGTAAAACCGCAAATTCTATTAAAACTTTTTAACTGATGTCAGCCCATAAATTTTCGCCCACATTGTATAGTGCATACGGTATAGCAGATGTTTTCACTGCTATCGGGTAACAAAGCCTATCTAGAGGCATAAATAATGGACATTGAAATACAAAGCCGGTTACCTCAGGCACCCATTCTTCAGCAGGTTCACTTCAATATATTGCCACCTGTTTAAATTGGTTCTTTAACCAAAGGAACCCTATAAGATTCGATGGGGGATTTACAATAACTGACGACGCAAAAAGTGTGGGGTCGACTACACTTCCCAGATGTACAATAGAATTTTTATTCAGTTGATCCCTTAGTTAAGGTCCAAATAGGACAGTTATTTTGGTAATTTTGCTGCTTTTAACGTTGATATTTTTCGGTTTTTTTACTTACTGTATTAAGGACTTACCGATGCCGAGTATTCGGTGTTTATACATGATCCATCCAACATCATGCAGCCAGTGTATATAAATGATGGTGGTAAATCATCATCATCTTTTATATTGACGACCAAGGTAGTTGTCGACGTTAAACGTTCGCTTTCTTCCTTAGCTTTATCCTAAAACATGAATAGAATATTATAAAAATTAAATTAAATAAAAAAACATATGATTAATTCTGGAATGCAAGCATGAAAGAAAAATGTTTATTTCTTTGGCAATTGTGTCAATTTTCTTTGGCAATTTAGTATTCAATCATTATAAATTTTCGTTCAGGTCCGCTATGGGCAAAGTATATTTGACTGAAATTCATATATAAAAAGTGGCATATTTTGAAAAATCGAATGTTTCCTTGAAATTTGTATTTCATTTTATTCACTCATAAAATTTGTAAAAAAGCTTAACCTAAACTCACCAAATGAAAACATTTATACACTTCAAAAAAACTAGACGAAATGAAAACACGGAGAAAAGCTATTTTATCATCAAATAATTGCTTGTTCATGGGGTCATACATGTTGGTCAGAATTGACTTCGAGAAGTGAAGTTAGGGAAATTTGTATAACAAAACTCGAAGAAAGTATAAAAAACAACATAAATAAACGTGTGACAACAAATAAATAGATAACAAAATTGAAAAACAAAGTATGATGTGAGGCAAATATCAACAAAAAAAAAAAATATATATATATATATATATATATATATATATATATATATATATATATATATATATATATATATATATATATATATATATATATATATATATATATATCAAAGATAAACGATAAATATCATAATATTAATCTACTCGATTTACGATTTGAAAATTTGCAAGAATAAAAAATACGAATTTGAGAAAGAAACGATCGAAATTATTTAATTAAATTGGGCCAGTTATATATTTAAAAAATGAAAATCTAAACCAAATTTAAAAAAAATTTCCTTATATCAAAAAGAACACAAAATAAAGGGTTTTCCAATAAGAACGATGATTTTGAATTGCGCGCCAGTTGTAGTGTCATGATTTAACATTAAAAAAAAAAGGCAGTTCGTTAGTAGACAGCAGGAGGTTAAGTAAAAAGGGGCGGTTCAATACAAAACAATGAATTCTCGTTGTGAAAAATTATTATCAAAGTGGTGGAAGTTTTGCAGCCACAGTTCGCAAAATGCGTACAATTATGGGCCATCGGAATGCTCCAACTGAAGCTACTGTGAGAAAATTAATGAAAAAATTTCAGTAGACTGGGTCTGTTAATGAAGTGAAAACAGAAACACGCGTTAGTCCTTGTCGCTCGACTGAAAATATCGCAGCAGTACGTGCAAATGTTGAGGAAAGCCCAACCACATCAATTCTGCATAGAGATCAGGCTGAGCAGAAGCTCAGGTGTTTAAATGAAAAATAATTAAATTCCACACCTACTATGCATCAAATTTTAACAAAAGATTTGAAGATTCAAGCGTGCAAAGTTGAATTGGCCCAAGAGCTAAAGCCGGAAGACCATGGGCAACGAAGAGCCTTTGTTGATTGGATTTTGGAACAACGACAATTGGACGGTGATTTTTCAACGAAAATCATCTTAAGTGACGAGGCCCATTTTCATCTGACGGCATCGTTAATCGACAAAATTGTCGCATTTGTGGTTCCAAAACTCCACGAGTGATCGTTCAGAAACAGATGCATCCAAAAAGAGTCCCTCAGAGTGCATTGTGGGATGGCGGCATTATCTGACCATTTTTCTTCGAAAATGCAGTTGGTCAAGCGTTAACCGTGAGTGGTGTTCGTTATCGTGAAATATTAACTAATTTTTTGTGCCAAAATTGCAAAATATGGATCTCAACAGCAGGTGGTTTCAACAGGACGGTGCAACATGCCATACAGCCAGAGAAACTGTTGAATTACTGCACGAGTGATTTATTGGTCGTGTTATTTCTCTTTTGGACTCTCAAGAGTCTCTTCAAGACATCTTTAAGACGTCTTCAAAGACGTCCATATTTGTAACAAGAGACGTCTTTAAGACGTCTTCAAGACATATACACACGTCTTTAAGACGTCTCACATATCTTACTTAGACATTTTAAAGACGTCTTTGTGCTGTTTGGGAGAATTCATCTTGAACGTTATAATCGAAGTTCTTTTTTCAAATTTCAACCTATTGGTTGCTTGGAAATATTTTATTGCAAAATGTGCTGCAAGGACAACATCAATGAAAAATAAAAACGGATTCCATCAACCATCATAACTCTTCAGATAGCCATTATTTAAAATCTTCACACCGAATAAGCGGTTAAATAAAACATTGCATTGTTGTAACATTAGAGCTTGAAGTGCTCCTCAAAAGAAATAATTTGCTTTTCGCAATTCAATATAATACGTTCTCACATTTTATGAAATAAGGCCTAGTTGTATTCTGTTTAAATTTTAATTGGATCTGTTATGCAATAGACATAATTCTTGGTAAGTTTATTTCATATTATTCGCTAATTGGAATGCGAACAGGCCCGGTAAATAAAGTGACATAGTTTATTCCAAAATATACAAGCATTTATAATGAATATTGCATTTACATAAGGCCATTCTCCAACTACACGCAGTTTGAAAGACATTTGCCATAATCATTGAACAAAAGTTTTCAACGTGCCTGATTGTTATATATACAGGGTGTCCCGGAATATGTGGGCATGCTCTCGGATTTGTACAGGGGACGTTAAAAAAAAAAGGTTACTATTAAAAAAAATTCCAGAGGCCCCCCCCTACGGAGATACAGACCTCTAAAGGAGCCTCCAGAGAATCGAGTTTTTTAGATAACTGTTAGAATACTGAATGCAATTTAATTAGTTTTCTTAAAAAGGACCCATGAAATTTTTTTAGCATTTCGATTTGCCAGGGATGGACTAGGTGGAGCACAATATTAATTGATTCTTTTTTACCCTTTACAATGAAGACAGGAAAATAATGCCAACCCTGGCAAACCAAAATGCTAAAAGTGTTTTCATGGGTCCTTTTTCAGAGCAATGACGAACTGTTCATTGTATGGAAAAATAATTAAATTTTATGAAGTATTCGAAAAGTTATTTAAAAAAAAATTATTCTCAGGTGGCTCCTTTAGAGGCCTCTATCTCCGTAGTGGGCCCCATTGGAAAATTTTTCTATAGAAACTTTTTGGTTATCATCCCCTGTACAAATCCGAGAGCATGTCCACATATTCCGGGACACCCTGTATACCAATAGGCATATGCAAAATGTAGTATAATTTAATTTGATATAGTATAATTCGTTTGATCAAATATTTAATTGAAAGTTTTGCTTACCGTTGCCAAAATTGTTACGTAATATCGTTGGATTTTCTCGAAGTCCAGAGTTCTGTTAACTGTGACTTGCCCTTGGTGAGGATAATTAATGGCAAAATATCCATAACCATCCTCACTTCGAATTCTTTGCTTACCAGTTCCTTCGTCAGGAATGAAATTTGAACCTTAAATGTTGTTGGTAGGCATGAACTAACTGATTCAATTACAACTAGGCGCTTACCTTTTATTATTGAGTATTCTACTTGTCCATTCACTCCAGTGTCTTTATCTTTGGCATTTATGTTTTGATATATCGTTGTTCCAATTGGCGTTAGCTAAAAAAAATGTTAAATGAATAAAACTTATAAAAATCGAAAGTTCAAGTGCGTACCTCTGATATGCTGGTTTCGTATGGAACTCCGACAAATTGAGGACTATTATCATTAATATCAGTCAGTCTTACTATCACAGGAATTGACTTAACTTTATGAGTTGATTTTACGGTACATATCAACTGCAAACGGAAATAAAATTTAGAAGCTATTTTAAAAATAGGTGTAAATTGCAACATGGAATGAGAATTATAAATAGTAATTATAATAAGGCTGAAAAAATTTGAGGAGACCGGCGAATCTCATTACATTAATTCTAGGAAATATATTTATGTTGACGAAATGAGGAAAGTAACAACGCTTTGACAAAAATTAAAACCTGTTGAATAAAACGCGAAATTAAAGCAAATAATAAATTATTTGAATCTGTAGAATGAGTTAAGCAACGAAACAAACAAACTTGGTTAAATGTAATGTCCAAAGGAATAAAAATGTGTAGAAATAAATTCCCGAAAGTCTGACATTATCTTTGTTGTTCACTTGAAATTCACATTTGACTATAGAATGGTCAAGATTACCAATAAAAAGTTGCGACAATATGACAAATTTGAAGCTACTGGAAAATTCTCATTCGATGTGGTTCCCAAATCGAACCGAAATAAGATAAATGGAGTTACAATTTATATGATTGTTTATTTTAAAAATCATCAAGACATCATGTATTTCAGAAGCACTTTTATACAAAGGAGGTAATAAATCAGACCATTTTTAATGGCTTATTCAATTAAAGCAGTGGAAACTGAAAATCCATCTACATTATTGCAGTCTCAGTATAGGCTAATGATATTATTAAACTAATGCCTATTACATAAACAATTTTGTAAAAACTGGGTTAGCAGATTTTCACGGTAAGTAATAGTGTAAGTTTTGCGAACGTGTGATAGTTGAGTAATCAGTTACTAAAATTAAAAATGTATCCTGTTAGTAGCTTATTGTTTTAATTGCTTACATTTATCGTTGTGACTGAGTAATAATAACCATACATACACTGTAGACATTTTAATAGCAAAATGTAAATGGTTTTAACGAACGCTTTATGTACTTTCTCAAAATATATTTTATTAATATTTTAAGGTATCACACATTAAATGTTTAAAGGTGTATCGAGATCGTGGTAAATTGAAACCTGTGGTAAACCCAACTTCTCTGAAACTATTAAATGTTATGCAGAATGTTGAAAATTTTTAAACAAATCTGCCTGGAAAATTCTAACATTTTAATACTTTAAACGATAAAGGACTGTTTTTCCATGTTTTATATTAATTAATTAATATAATTTTTTATAATTAACCGTTCTTAGAGCACATTTTTAGGTTATGAATTAAAGCTAATTTTAGAATTCATTTTATATACTTTTTAGAATCAAAATAGGCATTTTTCCTAATTTTTATTTTACATAACTTACTATTAATAAACAGCGTATATTATTTTATATGGACAATTTTTACTAAAAATATATAGGTGTTGATTTTTAACTAATTCCTTGATGCGTAAATAAATTAGTTGAGCTTTAAATATTTATGAATCTATTTTTTGCTGGGTCATCAATGCATTTTGTTAAAATATTTCGGTTTTAGTTGACAAGAGGATTTTCAAATACAAAATTATCTCAAAAAACTTTATAGAATGCATTTTTAAAGTATCTTTTGAAGCATTAAATTTATTGATAACATTAATATTTTGTTAATGCTCTTAACAAAATATTTGTTAGTACAAAAAAAGCAATTGCCTTTTTGTTCAATATTTTCATACATGAAAGAAGACGTTAAACTTAAACAAATACTCAAAACAATAATTTTTGAGTAATTATTGGAATAAAAAAAAATTGTATTTAACTCAAGATTGGTACATTAAAATCCAATTGAGCATCAAAAATTACTATTTGGTTCATAAGTAAAGATGCGAAGAATTAAATCTATTAAAGACTAGTCATAAAAAATAATTTTAAAAATCGAAGAACTATGTTTACATATGTCGGAAAAATCACTTTGATTAATTTTAACGTAATTTAAATTCAGTTACGATATTGTTGAAATATTCACATATTTTATTAAATTATAATCAATTTTACTTTAAAAATGATTCACAATTATTAGATAATGAAAGTTGTGTGAAAGGGAATTGCAGTTGCTATTACACAGTCGGGGCCGCGCTGTTTAGCATTATTTTTACTAATCGCTCAAGACTTTCAAAGTGAATTGCTACATATGTAAGCAGATACAAGTGAAAAATAAAGAGATTTACACCTAAGAAGCAACTAATCAATAAAAGTAAATAATGTGAACATTTAATTGCTTTGAAAGTTAAGAATGTGCAACATAAATATAAAATAAATTAATTTGGTTGTTTATTTATAAGAGAATAATATAAGGTAATAATTTTTATAAGAAAACGTTAGTTTTGGTAAGAAGAAATATCAATTGGTACAAATATAACCCAATATGCGAGAGCAATTTACAAGAAACACAGGAAGAAACTCTGCCTGCATCCCCGCGGGTGAGTTGAGTAGCTCTCGGATGATGTTGCCGGTTCCAAGCCCAGATAAAGGAGGAGGGTTCTTAGGCCAGGTTATCACCCTACCTAAGGTAAAAAATACTGAAAGCTCATAGACCCGAAACCATGCCTCGGATGAGCGACCATAGTCTACCCCTGGGAAAAATTAAATTAGCATTAATTCCAAAAAGGGACAAAAACACGACAACTAAGGTAGAAAAAAATAATATTGAATCCCCACTCTGGGACCGATCTACAAAAGATCTGTATCAAAAAAGACTTGAAGAAAAAATCAATACAAACCCCATACAAGAATGGCAAGATGTAAATATTGGCTGGGAGAAATTAAAGAAGATTATCAAGGAAACCGCTAAGGAAGCTTTAGGCACCCGAATTAAATACAACTCCAAAAAATTAAATAAGACCACATGGTTCTCTCAGAAAGTAAAAAACAAATGCAAGGAAAATAAGTTAGCCTACTTAAAATACAGATCTCTTGGAACAGAAGAGTCTTATGAACAATACAAACAGAGCCGAAATGAGATAGCGGCACTGGTTAGACAAACGAAAGATGAATACTGGGAGAAGTTTTCGAAACGAATGGAGACTGATTTCTACGGCCTACAGAAGCAAATGTGGCGGTTCCTCAGGAACCAGCGAAATGAAATCAAAGAACTAAAGGAATCAAACCCAATAAAAAAGGAGACGTGGACCCAATATCTCACGGATCTGTACAAAAAGGAAGAACACATGATTGAAATGAACACACCAGAGATAACAACAAACGAGGTAATGCAAATAGAGAAATCCCACGAGGAATTTGCCCTTAAAAAAGTAAAAAACAGGAAAAGCCCGGACATGGACGACATAACAAATGAACTATTGAAGTATGGGGGACCGAGACTCATCCAACAACTCGTAATTCTTATCCGCAAGATTCTTTTCGTTCATAAAATCCCGGATGAATGGCGATCGAGCATCACAATCCTCATGTTCAAAAAGGGCGATAAGAAAATCACATCAAATTACAGAAGCATAAATCTACTGAACACCACCATAAAATTAACAACAAAGATAATAATGAACATAATCAATAGCATCATTACTCTCTCAGATGAACAACAAGGATTCAGAACAGGAAGATCGCGTACCGACGCAGTCTTTGTCATGAGACAGATAGTGGAAAAGTCGATCGAATATAACGAACCTGCATACCTATGTTGTATAGATCTTGAAAAGGCATTCAATCGCGTCCAATTGAGAGATATTATACACCTCCTTTATGACAGACAAATCCCTCACAACCTGATAAAAATCATCGAAAATCTATCCACGGCAATTCCGATCCAATACCTGTCGCGAAGGGCATTAGACAATTAAGGGAGACTCGTTAAGTTCACTTATAATCAAGAAAGTACGAATCTGAGAGGCTACAGAATGGGCGACATGGAGATTAAAATACTGAGCTACGCTGACGACGCAGTCCTGATCGCAGCGAGTGAAGATGATGTACAAGGACTAATACAAATATTTAGCTGATCCGCAAAATCACTTAATATGAACATGTCTACGGGTAAAACAAAATGCATGACATCAAAAAACCCGCTAAGATGCAAGCTGGCAGTCGATACGAATATCATCCACCAAGAAACGAAATTCAAGAACCTCGGCGTGGAGGTATCTGGATATGGGGACGTTGGGGCCGAAGTACGCGAGCAGACCAACAAAGCGTCCAGAATAGCATTATGTCTCAACAATACAATCTGGCGAAATAAACATATGATAATTGAAGCAAAGGCCAGAATATACAAGGCAACAATTAGACCTTTAATGACGTACACAGCTGAAACACGGCCCGAAACAGTAAAAGCCAGGCGGACGACCGCAATGAAAATACTTCGAAGGATTGCCGGAAAAACACTGCTGGACTGAGAACGAAACGAGAGTATTAGGAGAACTTGCGTAGTGGAGGATGTGAATCGGTGGCTGCTGTGTAGGAAAAATGAATGGAACCAATACATCAACCGGATGGACATAAGAATAGTAAAAATAGCACGCGACAAATCACCCTTAGGTCGCAGAAACATAGGCAGGCCTAGATAAAGTTGGAGTGACAATTTAACACCCGAACAGGCATGGTAAAGAAGTTGGAACTGTCGACCCGCCTAAAATAGAGATGGAAGAAGAAGATATGAGGAAGAAGTTACAAATACATAATTAAAGTACACCTGTTACACTAGCAACAATATTATAAAAATATTTAAGACATATTCAACTAATGTGCAAGATTTTACCAATTTTATCCCGTAAGTAAATTGTAAATCTAGTGTCTCCACTAAAGATATTTATAATAATACAAGCGATATCCATTAAAATGGAAGATATTGCTAACAAAAAGAAGTTGAATTAGGAAGTGAGTGATGAAATAAAAATAACGCATAAATTGAACTGAGAACCAATATACCATACAATCACATACATTAATTAATAAATATTCTTATTGTTGCTGTAAAAGTTCATTTCACAAATACGTTTCATGCCTTTTTGCAATTAGCCATACAAGGCTATACATAAACACAAGTTATTTACAAGACTTTACTAATTGAATTATTAAATTACTCGATTAAAATTGCACCTTTCATTTCAAATATTTAAATATGTTTCGTTATTAGTTAGCTTTTACTAACGATTCACTCTCATTCGCGTGCATAAGAAACTCAAATACTTTCTAATAACATTCCGATTTTTATGGATTATTTAACATCACTGCTCAATTTTATGTACTTGGGTAGCGTAAGTAGATCATATTAAATTAATTATTACCTGAAATACTATATGAGATAAGTTATTTTCATCTCGGTCTATGGGTGCTAGTAACTGTAATTTCTTCTCATTGAGGAAGAACAGTGGAGGACCTTTGGGGAATGATAAATCTAGAAATATGTCCACATTCGGCTCTCCAACTATCGGCAATTCTTTTGGTGTTGTTTCTTGGCTCACAGCTGAAAATGCATAAACATTTACCTTAATATTTTTTTGTAAATTGAGGTATTAAGCTAACAAAACTTTAAATAGTTTTAACAGTAGAATTTTTCAGTTGAAAATAAGTTTGTGTATATTTTTACTCTCGGCGCTAATTAAAAAAAAATTAAATCGAATTATTGAAAAATTTTGAAATACATTTATATTAAATGCGAACCGATCAATACTACCTATTGATAATATTCTTTATTTTCAGCTAAATGAATCTGCTATTCGCTGTTACATTGAGTAGTAGTAGGAGTAAAAGATCAATATTAATTAAAAGTGTAAATCTCCAAATACTAAAATAAATAGCTTCATATTTCTAATCTCGTCTTACTTTTCATATATGAAATGTCTGTTGTAAACTAAATACTTTTTTCGGTTTGTTTCTTGAATTTCTTTTTCAGACAACATCTCTACTTTGGCTTAAAATACTCCATTTCCTTAGCAATCTGCTACCAAAAAATGTTCTTGAAATATGGAGATTTCTTGGGGATTCAGCTTACCAAGCTAGTAAGCTGAAAAAGTTTTCTTTCTTCACCACTGCCTAGACCGTATCCCCAAGAAATCTCCATATTTCAAGTATTTCAACATCGGTCAATAATAAAAAATATCACTTAAAAAATGTTCTGTTAATCAAAATACTGTTGTTCTAATGACCAGTTCAAACGTCTACAACGCTTCGAGCTCTTCACATTTAATTAAACTGGTAAACCGTTCTACCCTTGACATTTTTCAATACTATTTTAATATAGCGTTAAATTTGTTCCCATCTACTTGGGCATAATTGCCGACTTTTCAACACCATCATTATACACTAATGATATTTTAAAAACTGTTTACAAATTAAGTAATAGGCAACAATTATTGGCGAGATAAGACTTCGTATATTTGGCAACCAATTTTATTAAAAATGCCTGCTTCTTTACGAAGTATGAACTCAACTTGGTGTGACCGAAGATGTATATCTGTGGGATTGCGCGCATTTCAAACTAATTAGTAATATATCGTGGGAAGTACAGTATAATTTTAATTAATATGTCAAAATTATTAACTGTGTCATTTGCAGTTGATCGAACATAAAAACATTTAATTTACTTACATGATCCTCTGCTTTCTTCGATATCTACAATTATGTTTGATGACCCATTCTCCACTTCGCATAGACCTGGAAAATAAAACGTACATTATTGAAGACAATTAATACCTTTACAACAAAAGGTTCTTAAAGTATAGTCTTTACTGGTTTCCTGGTTTCTTTTTAATTGCTTTCTCAGAGCGCTAAAATTCTAGAATTGATATTGAGACAGACCTAATAAAGGATAAACTTCCACGGAATAATACGTTTTGGAACTAATAAGGTTCATTATTTTTGCTATTAAAATTGAAGAAATTGCTGAAATATGCATACCTAGTAGATAGTACAAGTACATATTACTTTTATATCATGCCTTTAATGAGGTTTTAAAAATTTTCAAATTTTGATTACATTTTTTGTGTAGAAATGTATAAGCTTTCATGGGTGATTATTTTCAAGATGATTTTCTTTGATAGATGAGATGTGCCATATATGGAATATGTTCTTTATACGGAATACCCAAAGAATTGAACAAACAAAAGTGGCAACACCTCAACAATATCACCGATACGTTCTTCCTCGTAAATTTAATTACTGACACTCGTTTATGAACCATTGAACTAATCTGTTTAATGTTCCACACACTACATTATTTCGTCTATCAACTAAGAGAGATACAACACCAGCCCAGGCTGTTGAAACAAAATGAGGACGATCCGCGGTTATACCACAACAGTTGGAAGAGCAATTGGTAGATTATCTGCTTCTGATGGAAAAAAGTTTGTAGTAACATGTAGTGATGTTAAAAGAATGGCCCTTCAGTTGGCTACTTTGAATAAATTACCAAACCCGTTTTCCAAACAGAATGAAAGCACTGGAAGAAAATGGTTGAATTTATTCCTGAGGAGGCATAAGGACAGAATTTCCATCAGAAAGCCATCTGGAACATCCATCCATAGAGCCAAAGGATTTAATAAAGAAAACGTGAAGCATTTTTTAAATACTTTGGAGGCAGAATTTGAAAAACATGAATATCCAGCTGATAGAGTATTCAACGTGGATGAGACTGGTCTAGCTATTGTTCATTCCAAAGTCCAATACGTTTTTGCATTTAGAGGAGCGAAGCAGGTAGGAGCATTAACATCTGCTGAAAGAGGTTCTTTAGTTACGGCAGTCTTGTGTATGAGTGCAGGAGGAAGTTGTGTTCCACCAATTCTAATCTTCCCCAGGAAAAATGCCAATGCTCTATTGAAAAACAGTGCCTCCCTGGGGCAAAAATTGTATGTCACTCTAGTGGGCGGATTCAAACCCACATTTTCACTCAATGGTTCGGAGCATTTTATTGAAAAGGTGAAACCATCGCAAAGCGATCCTGTGTTGCTTGGTTTAGACGGACACCATACGCATTGTCGCAATTTGAAAATGATAAATTTAAAGCAGAATTTTGTTCAAATAGTGTGCTTGCCCCCTCATTCTACACACCACATGCAACCTTTAGATAAAACATTAACGGGATCCTTGAAATCGCATTATAGTGAGGAGTGAGGTTTACTTTTAAGATCGAATTAAAGAGCAGTCACCCACTTTGATATTGCTACATTATTTGGAAAGGCGTACCTAAAGGTGCAAACTGGGGCAATTGCCGTTAATGGTTTAAAAAAAAACAGGAACATTTCCTCCAAATCGTCAGGTCTTCGCAGATAGCGATTTCCTAGCTGCAGAACAAGAAAATATTGAGGACGAAAAAGTCACAGCAGTTGAAAATAATATCGGCAACATTAAAGAAGCAAAGGAATTTATTGGACCCGAGAATATTTCACCAGTGCCAACCTTTAAGGCAATAAAAGGCCCTCGAAGAGGAAGAGCGCCTGGAAAAGCTGCAATTATAACTTCATCTCCATTTAAAGATGACTTAGAAACGTCAATAAATTCAGTCAATTCAAAAAAGACCAAAACAGTGAAGCGTAAAGTGTTAGAGGAATTATCAGAGGGTCTAAATCGACCATCCTGTAGTGGCTTTCTTTTACGTCAAACGAGTACTTCAAAGAAGAAAGGGATTTTTCAAGATTCTTCCTCAGAGTCAGAATGCGTTAGTTTCAAAGATAATTGTTCTGAAGATGATGACAGGGAGGATCTTGGAACAGACATAGCGCAGGAAAATAACGCTACTTGTTTCTATTGCCAAGAAAAGTTTTAGGGTGATAAAAAAGGAGGAAAGTGGATTGAATGTATTTTGTGCAAAGAGTGGTACCATATCGACTGTTCGGGATGTGAAACTGATATTTTCATTTGCGAGTTTTGCAAACACAATTTGTTTGTTTTGCCAACGTGCGTCTCTAAAGTATCGAAACTTTTCGATGTTCTAAAAACTCAGATTGCTAAGTTTAGCTTTATTTTGTTTATCTTTTTCACAGAAATTAACCTTTGTTTCGTTAAGTAATTATGTTTTCAAAGTCAGAAATAATGTTTGAAAAGATACAGTTTTATTTTAAACCACATTACCCTATTCCATATTAGGATCACAGTATATACCATATTAGGTACATATTCCGTATTAGGTACAAAATTCCCCTTTTTCAAAGATTACTGTTTGAGGAATCTGAGCAAATTTTCTGATTTCAAATATTTAAACCTCATAACTAAAATACTAAGCAGTGTTTTATTTTCAAAAAACAAAACCTCTTTAAAAACTTTAAAAAATTACAGGTCAAAAACAAAATGGTATTCCATATATGCCAGATCTCCTCTACAATTTTTACCAATTTCAATTGGGCGACGAAACTAACATTTTGTTAAATAAAATGGCTCACTATTAAATGTTATATCATAATCTGCAGTTGTTTCTCAGAAATCAGTTTTTTTGACTAAAATTCTTGAATTTTGACTACTCTTTAGTACTAGGATTTTTAATTTGAGGAAATACTTTGCCTGGCAAAACTAGTGAAAGTACAAATTTGAGGATTTCACGAAAGTTTTACGACAAACTGATAGAAATTGTCACTTGTGATTGAAGTCTACAGGAGAAATGCTGAAATAGACTTTCACAGCATTTCTTTACCTTTGGAAAAAACTAGCAAAAAAGTTGATGAACCAACCAAAACCAAAACCAAAAGCATTCAATTAACGAAAATCAATGAAGATTTGGAACACTTTTATGTGTTATCTAGATGGAATCTTTAGAGGATGCAAATATCGAATACAAATTGCCATTAAAAAGAGTGTACGTTGAATAAAGTGCTAAGTTTCTTGGACAGTAACAGTATCTTGCCAGTTCAGATGGATAGACATAGATTCTGATGTTCATATCAATTAAACTAGATTATAGCATTGATTGAATTACGTATCTATGTGGTTCAATTCAATACAGCGTTTATTATATTTTTTAGAACTTTTTAAAAAACCACTAACTACAAATAATTGAAAATGGTTTTTTTTTTCAAAATAGCACTGAAAGGTCTTTCAAATAAATTAAATTGTAAACGCCATGTTTACAAATATTAGAACTTTTGCTTCCATAATTCGAAATCTTTCATAATCTGAACAACACTAAACGTTATTTTTGGGAACAGAGCATTGACTTATAACAACGTGATTAAATGGAACAAAAAATGCCTTTTGCACGACGAAATGAAAATACTTCAAATGTTTTACACTAAGACGCAGAAAGGTATGTGAGGAGGAAGTCGTAAGCAAATGAGTAGTGAAGCTTGAAATGATGGTGCTCCGGAAATTGGGGCACCCGGTATAAAAAACTGTATTTATTTGAGGGTGATCACTTGTCACGTGAAACATTTATTTCTAACTTGAACTGAAAGTTCCCGTTCCTACAGTGAAGTCATTGAGTTTGGCTAAAAATACACTCAAAGACGGTGGAGAAGACTTTGTGTTCTTTGTCATTTCCCTATTTTTCGTCATATTAAAATCATTTTCAGAAGCACCTCAAATACAATGCTTTGACAACAACAACATCTCTTCGCTAAAAATTTTTATGCAGTGAACCTTGAGTTATGGTAAAATTTACTTTCTACGATCACTTGTTTCTTAAATGTTAATGCCCACCCAATTACCATAATTGCAACTACAGCATACTTGAATTTTTGCATATTGAAAGAACGATTGCGTAGGAAAACTAAGGCGTTAACACTTAGGTACGACATCCGAATGCAATATTTTTCGATGAGTAATCAATACTTAAGGAGTTCAATGTTATTCCTTCTGAGTGCTTGTTACTAAGTCGTTACCGCCTACCATCTCGTGCTTTTTTTTTGGATTAATAAGTAATTCCCGCCTTGATAGAGTATGTCCTCCCTCCTTTCTAATACCAGAAAAAGTAAGCGAGTACAAGAAACTTATACAGCAATAAACAAAGAGGAATAGGAGAAGGAAGCAAAAAGTTATCATATTACACACTTAAGGAAGCGTTTACGCTCCAACTCAAGGCGGCTTGCAATACACTTAACACTGAATGTTGTTCGCAAACTCGCGAAAATAATTTTGACGATATCTCTTCGTAAGTATGAATAAAAGGCTATTTTAGACGTCGGCCGTAAAGCAAGAAGGCTTTAAAACCCACATTACCAGTTCTTGCTATTTTTAAATGTGGTCAGTTGGTCGATGGATGCCATTGGATCAGAAATCCAATGGTATAAGATTGCAATATAAGGATGCAAAGTTATTCAAATTAAAATTAATATTATTAAGCAGCGGCTTTGCAAAAACTTCCGAAATTTAATAAAACAAAAAAAAATTATCTCACCCTTCATTCGAAGATATCATTATCCAAGGGAATATAAAAGCAGTTAAATTATCTATATGCGGCTGAAGAAGTCAATAATTTTACAAAATTAACATCAACTATATTTTTTCATAAAAAAATTTATGAATATTCTGAAGTATACTTCTATATAAATTATAAAAGCCAATCAATCTCGATTTGAAGATCTGTTTTAAAGCTAAACTTAAAGTTTAACTTTATATGTAGAACATGCAAATTCTTTTTCTACTTCGCCTTAGTACTTCTGGTACGCAACCCACTGGATGCATTGCCTCCGCTAAGATATCCACGCAAGTAAAGATAAGTAAAATATGGGACACTCCCTCTCTTATAAATGTTAATAATCTTGTAGAATAATTGCAGTACCATATCTCTATTTTACGAGGGCTGGCTACTTTATTTATGACTTAATGCTATCTCTAATGTCGAAGATGGAATCTTAAATGGTATACGGCGCAGTTAAATTAAGAAGCAACTAGTAACTAGCGTAAACCGAGCTAAATATAGTGATGCGCTTAATTTTGTTTTAATTAATTGGTTATAAATCTTAATTGGAAGTTATTGCGATTTCAATGGGAAATAAATCAGGTAGCAAACCGTGTATATTAAAACTTTTCCCGTTTTTTTTCGGTGCCAAGCATAGATAAATTTAAATTAGTTCAATTTAGTAACGTTTTCTTAAGGAACTTCGGTCTAGACAGTTAGTTTAAAGCGCCGGTCTCTAATTGCAACTCGTCTATCAATTAGTGACTTATTACGGGAAATTATGCATTTGAATATTAAACACCAATTCAATTCTCACAAGATAATCTGTTCTCATCGATAATGATATGCTGATTTTTCTGACCAAGAGATGTATTGGTGAGAATGAGACAAAGCCCAATTTTGTACACTTTTCTGACAATTATGGTCCCTGATTAACGGGAAGTGTTGTCACTATATAAAACACCTTTATAAAGCTATAAAAGAAAATGTATTTGTTGCAGGAAGCCTTTATGTTTTTTAATCATTATTCTAAATTATAATGTCTCATGTTGTATTGTTTCCCAAGAGTATTTTTGGGGGTGAAAAAATTAAGATAATAATATTCGTTGGTCATTCTACTCACTGGTGTGCGACGTGTAGACAACCTCCAAGATGGTGCATACCGGGCAACGTTCTGCTAGAGCTAGAGCAGAGCGGCAAAAAGTCTACACATATGGCGGCTGAACTAGTCAGCCAGACTCTCACGGTCAATTAGATCTAGAAAACCACAAATCCAACGGCACTTGTAAGAGCCAACTGACAAGATATATTGGATCTCGTATCCATATCTTACAACTTAACATTGATGGTATATCTCGAGACAAATGTGAGCATTTGAGCAGAATGGCTGGGGATAATAACATTGACATCACTCATATCACTGCAGGAAACACACCTGGCAAATGACACCCAGCTCCAAGCCAGAGCGAAGGTGCCAGGTTATAAGGTAGATGCAAAAATTCACTCAGAAATCTATGGATCTATAATGTACCTCCGACAGGATATTGAGAAGTATAAAATCACTACTAGCACTCAACAGATTAAAACTGAGATTATAACTAGCCAGATATCAGGAACCACAATATCAGTTGGCTACAAACCTCCCAATATTAGATGGCCGAATCCTCCACTCCCAACCCTACAACACACAGGAGTATCCTTGGGAGACTTCAACTGCCATCATGCCAGCTGGGAATACTCAATTAATGACGAGAAACTATCTAATTGGCTGGATGGGTTGAATCTCCATCTGGTATATGATGCTAAAGATCTAAAAACCTTCCTCTCAGCACGATGTCAGAGTGACACACACCCCGATCTGTGCTTTGTTTCAACTGACTCATCGCGAGTCCCCCTACCTCATACGAGAAAGGTCTTGCGAAGCTTCCCACGCAGCCAACAAGCAATATATTGCTGAAGATTAGTGAACGTTGATAATTCTGATAAACAACACGTAAAAAATTCAGAAATTGAAGAAACGCAATCTTGTACTAATAGAGAACCGGATCCTTCATTGATACCGCAAAAACTGAAAACGTTTGAAGAAGTTCTTTTGGACACGTTAATTGCAGATACGCCCAATCTGGCGCATAATCAAAGGAGAGTTGGCAGAGGAGCGGAAGTAATCACATCAGAAGAGGTGCAGAGCAGAATGATTGCCGAAAAAAAGGAAAGGAAAAGGATAATACGGTAAAGGTATTAGAAGAAATATCCACTTCCTCAAAGAAAAAAAATATAAATGTATTTGTACAGTAATTTGTATGCAGTGGGTGTGTGGAACATGCAACAAAGGTTCTAGAAAACGACGATATAAATCTGAACGTTGTCTGGATTCGTATTAAATAATAAATTTGTCTCACCCTTTCTCTACAATATATAATGCCATGACATATACAATTACAACTTACCAGACAAAAATCAAATCGACAGATTGGCATACAAATTACAATACGCAGACGGCACGGCACTTATTGTACATGACAAAACTACTGAGAGAGCAGGTCAAAGACTCCAAACACTAACAAACAACCCAATGACATGGTTTTATAAATGGAAGCTAACACCAAACGCGTCAAAAAAAACAACTTCTGCTCACAAACCACAGACTCAACGCTGACTCCCCAACAATAACTGCAGACGGCCAAACGACACAACCAAAAAACGACGAAAAATACCTTGGAATCACAATTGACCACAAACTTAAATTCACTAAACACATACGAAACATCAGGGCAGAAACAATAAAGAGAACAAAACACTTCCGATCACTAACCTACAAAGACAGAGGAATTAGCACAAACACCGCCACCAAAATATATAAAGCTATTTGTAGACCCTTGCTAGACTATGGACATATACTCATGACCAACGGAGCAGAAAGGACAAAACGTTATATACAAACAACAGAACAAATTGCACTAAGACTAAAAACCCACTACACAACCCCTCCACCCAACTACTATACGAACGCACAAACATGACAAAGATCTCGGAAAGACGCATACATCTACAGACAAAATGGACAAACAACCCCTACAACTGGACCATACTGAATCCCCTTTGTCTTACAAGACCAACCAGACAATCCCGCTTCCGTTTCCCTACATCAACGCTACTCGAACACTTACAAAGGCAACTGACTACTGGACAATAAAATAATGTCTTCTTGCCACTGAAATTTTATTTAATAATATCGTTAACCTAGAATAAGAGAATTTTCATATTTGTTTTTTATTTAGATTAAGACTACATGTATTAAACAAGGGCAGAAAGACCGATAGGTCGATAGCCTTTTTTAGAAATAAAGATGTTTACTACTACTATGTTTTTACTTTACTTTAGCACTCTGAAATAAAGGAAATCCAAGGGAATATAAACGAATACAAGGAATTATAAAAAAGGAAATAAGGAAAGCGAAAGAAAAAGAAATACTAGAAAAATGTCGCGACATCGAACACCATCAAAACATGCACGATAAATTCAATGTTCACAGGAAGGTCCGAGAAGTCACAGGGAAAGGCCGCAAATATAACTGTAAAGCCTTGGTCAATGAAGCTGGGAAATCATCATTGACGCTGAGAAAAAGAATGAGGGCTGGAAAACATATATAGAGAATATATTCCATGATATACGCAAAGAACAAAAACCAACTGTAGGAGAGGGACCGGAAATTCTGATACACCAGGTGAGAGCCTGCTAGGAATCTGGACCAAATACAGACTTAATTCCTAAAGTTACTGAACGAATATAAAATCAAATGGCTGCCTAGGATATTCAACAACATCTACTCAACAGGAGACATTTCAGCGGATTGGTTGAGGTCAGAATTTATAATACTGTCCAAAAAAGTACCAAAAAAGTGCCAAAACCTGCAGTGATTTTAGAACAATACGTTTGATGAGTCATCTCTTAAAGCTGTTTCTTAAGATACTACACTAAAGAATATACAGACTTTGTGAGCAACAGATTTCACCGAATCAGTTTGGGTGTGTGAACGCCGTCAGCATAAGAGAGGCTCCATTTGGTGTTCAGGTGTTGTTTCAGAGGTGTAGGGATGTCAGCTGTGATGTATATGTTTGCTTAATCGATTATCAGGAAACGTTTGAACGAGTCTAGCACTAAAATGGTCGACATACTGAAGCAAATAGGAATGAGTCAAAAATATTTAAAAATTTATTAATAAATTTATATTGGAACCAGACGGCAGTTTTGAGAATTGATGGCAGTCACACAGAACAAATTAATATACTGCAAGGAGTGAGGCAAGGCTGTGTTTTGTCAACCATCCTATTTGACGTGTACTCAGAACACATCACTATCTACGGTACTAAACTTAATAATATAAAATATGCAGATGATACCACAATGTTTGCAGATTATCCTCAAGGATTACAGAGTTTGATGAATAGGGTGGCCAGAATCAGCTTACCGAACGGGTTGGTAATGAACGCAGACAAAACCAAACTCCTCATAGTAAGCAAAAGGAATATCGAGGAAGACATTTTATGCAACAATCACAGTAGAATAGAAAGAGTAAGGCAGTACACATACTTGGGGACAATCATTAACGAGAGATGGGTCAACTCTCAAGAAATACGATGTTTCATCGAGAAAGCCCGCTCTGTGTGTCTTAAAATCAGCTCGCTATTTAAAAGCCATAATCTGTCCTTTGACATGAAGCTTAGACTCTTGCGTTGTTACGTTTTCTCAGTCCTTCTGTATGGCGTGGAAACAAAAGACACTCACTACAGAGACTGCCAGGAGAATTGAAGCGTTCGAACTCTGGCTTTACAGGAGAATACTGAAAATATCTTGAACACAAAAAACTACCCACACAGAAGTAATGCGGCAGATGAAAAAAGAACCAGAACTGTTAGATACCGTAAAATGTCGGAAACTTTAGTTATTTCGGCCACATAATGAAGAACCCCCAAATAGATACGGGCTGCTACAGAAAATCGTACAAGGCAAAATTAACAGCAGGAGAGCACCTGGTCGAAAAAGAATATCTTCGTTGGCAAATCTTAGAACGTGGTTTGACAAATCATCAACAGAACTTTTCCGAATCGCCATCAACAAAGTAAGAATGGCCATGATGATAGCCAACATCCGGAAAGGATAGGCAACTGAAGAAGAAGACCCCGTATTTCAAAAAGCAACGTTGTTTTAGAATTAAAACTCTGTACATTTTATTGAAATAAAATAATAAATCTTTGACAACAACGGCATTCGTATATGTAGGTGTAAGTTGAAACAGGAATTTTACCAAAAATTAAATTGTTTACATGTCGAATAAACAGCAAATATCAATTTATAAACAACTTAACTTGTTTTTGCCTTTGTGACGAATTACTCAGTCAATTTAAACATACTTGTTCAGAAAGCGTGCGCGATTTCGGTGTATTAATTATTAATTTAAAGGTGCTTAATTTGCAGGATTTAATCCAGAAAAAACGATGTAAGTAAACTAGTAGTTATAATGTTTCTGTGGTTGATGTCACGTTTCAAGAAAACTGAAGGAGGCATAAAATTGTAACTAAAAATGCAAATTTAAACTAATTAAGTATTTCGCAAAGAGACACAGTTATCTTAATTTGAATATAAAATGTTCTTGATGCGAACCAGCTCCTTTTACACCGCAAAGCCTCAAAGCAGTTTATGCATTAATTGAAACGAATGTGGAACTGAATTTACGATTTCCTGCAAAAATATTTGTCAAATCAAATAGCTCACCTTTACATTGGATCCACGGCAGGAAAATCAGGATAGAAAGCAACACTCTGAAGTGAAAGGCCATTGTGTGGACCTGAAACATAAAAAAATTGAATAATTTTGAAAATCATAGCAATTATTGTACAATTGGCTCAAAATCTATTTTCATTAAATTATAGTTGTGCAGTCGTCAAACAAATGTCGATTTCAAAGTTGGAAAACTATACTGTTTCCAGATGTATCTAAATGCTGGTGAATTTAATATTCTTCTTTTTAATGACCACTTTTTTTGCTTCTACAAAATTATATTGTTAGGAATAGAATGAGATTCTGCCTTTCCAAGAACATCATCAAGTTATTAGAAAATATTTGTAATTGGAAAAAAAATCTTGCATTTACGAACAAAGCATTTGAAAAATCTGGGTTCAATTCGTGATTTCTGCCAGGGAACAAAAATCATGTAATTTCTAGTTATTGCAAAGTCCTGCTTCATGTTGGCAACGAATTGATTTCTTCATAGTTTAAGTGAACGCGTTTGTTTTCTACATGAAATCGAACTAATTCCTCCAGTTCCTATAGTGTATATAAAGTTAAATAAACAACATAATAAAGTATTTAAGTAACATCATAATGAGCAGATTGATTATTGATGTTCACTTATGACGCAATTATTTTCCTGGAAGGAAACAGAAGTTAAACCTTGAAGAAGCATATACATTTGCCAAGTCAAGGTTTGTAACTAGTCGGTCAAGACTACCTTTCCACTTTCCTTAATTTACTTAAATGAGGACCCCCTTCTTTTGTTGCTTTTACGCTTATTTTATTTATAATTGCTAAATAAATATGTGTCACATTAACTGTTTATGACCATGCAAACTGTTAAAGCTTAATATTTTCACTCACTATTGGATGAATAATATGGAATCGTTACATTGATTTAGACACAGACAATTTCTGAACTAAGAAATTTCCAAAGCATTTTTCTACATATCAAGCAATTTTCAAATAAAATATTCTGTTTGAAGCAGAAAGCCAGTTTACTTTGAAATGCTCTTTGCTGTAGGTATGTAATTTTTCCAAATCAGAGTCAAATAGAACTGATTATCCGTTAGCTTTCAATAAAATGCATGAGTAGAATAGATGAATGGAAAGCATGCTGATCTGCTTTAAATCCGTTTCATAGCCCCTAGTCAATAATGGCTGTCCCGTTACTCGATCTGATCACTTGTAAATTTATTCAAGACATAAACTCGGAAAAAACTTCTTGGCTTCTCTGTGAGAACAAAAATCAATTCGAAGAATAGGAAGTAATCTGGGTAGTAGAATACAATGAAGTTTTAATAGTTTGAAGTGACATACAATTTTTGTTTAAATACTAATTGATAATCCTTTAAGAGCGCCCATGACTGGGAAACAAAAGAACACGATTTTAAAGGCAAAAAAAATGCCCAGATACATTTGAACACCTGCATGTTGTTGGTTGGCTTATGTAACTACAGGAGATTTTAAGCAGGCGATTGTTTAATCAATTATTTTTATTAATATTGGCCGGCATGCTTTGTAAGTCTAAGCAGGAGAAGTTTAGTCACCTTTATGCTAATCAAATATTTTGATCTGCCTACACCAATGACTTAACTAAAATATTTGAAAACATCAAAGTATGCCCTAGATATATTAGATTTATTGTCTTGTTCTTGCCAAAAAAACATTAAAAATTTTAGTAATTAACATTATGATTAGAATATGACATTATTTTGAATAATTTGGAGATAAATTTTAAAGAAATTTAGGACCAGGTGAATTTTTTTTCGTCAAATGCCAGCAAAACCTTGATAAGTAAGGTGTAGGTTTGGCGAAACACTACTTATAAATGGAAGTTGCCACCATTCTATTTAAATGAACCGCAGTTATAAATGTGCAATCTACATAATGTAGTGCAACATCACAAGTCTGTTAGGAAACCGGACTATTCACATTCCCAAGAACGCCAGATCCGTTACTTCAATATATGTGATTTCATTATTATAATTTTACTAAAAAATAAAGGACAGGAATTTATTAAATTGCTATTAAAGCGATGACGAAAAATTAGGCAAAACAAGCAACATTATGCAGTTAGCGTATAATAGACTTCAAACGTGTTCTAATGGGGAAAACATGTTTATATGATGCCGCAAAGCTATGAGACGCATAATCAGTTTTTATTATTATTTTTACAAGTCTTGAAATATTAAATTACGAAATTTGGTGCAAAATATCGAGAAATAGCATTTTCAACACATGTAACATATGTTTTTTTTGGCATCTGATGGCTATTTCTATGGGTTTATTCAACCGATTTTCGGTAGAATGTATATGAAACTGAAGCGTCAACTCTAACGGAGTGTCCTATTAGCTTCTTTTAGAATATGAAAATTGATTTAAATTAAAATTTACGAAAGGGGACTACTAATAAATAATCAAGAAGTAGCTATTCCTAAAGACTCTTAAATTAAAAAGCACGTTTAGATTAAATTGTGGAGAAAGGTTGTTTTGAGCGCTTTAAATTCTTAAATTTATGCATTTGAACTAGATGCTAGAATTTAATATTTAATGATCACGATATTGCAAAAATAATATAAATACTAATTTTGAAACCCTTGAATTTTACAATTATTGAACACATAACATGACATTCTTCCTTAGAATTTACGTGGGCTATATTGAAGATACAACAGTCATTATATCTTCGGTAATAGGCTATTTAGGTTATTTCATAGGAAATAGACCCAATTGGTCTTTTAACCTTTTTAAAATAGAGCTTCAGAAAGTTTGAGAATGTGTGAGCAAATTATTTTTAAACTATATATTGCAGATATTTAGATGAAAGCATATACAACATGAGACATTTTCATGTAACAACAATTATATGGAGTGATAGTGTACAAAATACATAAAAATGCAATTCTGTTGGTGTCGAAAGGTTTGTTTCCGAATGACTCAAAAACTTCTTTTTCGCATTGAGATAGTTGAATCACAATCTTGTTGTGTGTACTGTAGGAAAATTCATTTCATTCGCGTAAATTAGTTACAATTACATTATTTCTGGATTACCTAAAATTCACAAGGAATGAGTCCCACTTAGACCGATTGTCAGTGCCCCGGGATCGCCAACATACGATGTGGCAAAATATCTAGTCTCCCTTCTGCAGCCACATATAGGATCCACAGACACATATATCAGAGACTCTAAACAGTTTATTAGCAAAATCAAGGATCTGAGACTGGAACCAACGGACATGCTAGTCAGTTTCGGTGCCGTTTCACTGTTTACAAAAGTACCAGTGGACGAATCCATAGAACTAGTGTTGGAGCTATTTGAGGAGAGTACCGCAAATGTCTTCAAATCTTGTCTAAAGGGCACCTACTTCCTGTGGAATGGAGACATCTACGAACAAAGGGAAGGAGTAGCCATGGGAAGCCCCGTCAGCCCGGTTGTAGCAAATGTCTTCATGGAGAAATTCGAGGAAACAGCTTTGAGAACCGCACCCTTTAAACCGACTATCTGGTATCGATATGTCGATGACACGTTCGTAATATGGAGACATGGACGCGATAACCTCGACAAGTTCCTCGAACACCTGCACAAACAGCATCCAGAGATACAATTTACTATGGAAGTTGAACAAAACCAACAGTTGGCTTTCCTGGATGTCTTGGTATCTAGGAACGGGAACCAATAGGACCATCGGATATATGGAAAAGCCACCTACACGGACAGATATCTCCAACCTATCCCAACCCAAGCTATCCAACCATCACCCGAGTCAAAAACAAGGAATCATCAAGACTCTCACGGATAGAGCCAGGAAAATATGTGAACCACAGTACCTATCAGCGCAACTACAACATTTAGAAAGGGATTTCCTTCAAAACGGATACTCTCATATTGACATCAAAAGTAGTAAGGATGGACCGTGCCGAAAACTGTGAAACCACTCAAAGAGCCTTTCTGTCTTTCATTCCCAGAGTTACGGATAGAATTGGGAAGGCCCTAGGGAAACATAACATGAAAACAATCTACAAGCCCACGACAAAGATCCAGGAATGTCTAAGGTCGCATAAGGACAGAAGACCTTCCCTCGCCACTGCAGGTATCCACCGAATCCCATGCTCCTGTGGAAGCGTCTACATAGGAACCACGAAGAGATTGGTGAAAACGAGGATGGAAGAACATCCCCGAAATTGCAGAACAGGCTATAGCCCCCGACTAATACGAGAAGCCATCGAAATACACAAGCGCAGTGACAATTTTAACAGAAAAGAAGAGGCAATGGCGCTAAACCGGATATGGTTTCCGGCACTCACCAACGCAAGAAACCGGCAAGGAAAGGTAACGGCACAGGACAAGAAGAAAAATCCACTACACCGGAGCATAACAACAAACAACAGAATGCGTCGATGCCGATGACACAGGCCACGTCTTCACAAACGATGTCATCACAACCAGCGCATCAATACGGCCGGCGCCGGAGGAGCCGCATCAGTAGAATGTAAGCTCTCAAGCGAACCATCTCTGAAGATGCAAGCCACTCGTGCTTGCGAAACGTCAGGAAGAAATTATATTTTACGACGGCCTAACAAGATAAATTGTAGTAAAAAGAACGTCAATTATGTTTTTCAGATAACAGATAAAGTATTTTTATGGTATTCAGCATTGACTCTATAAAACAACAAGGCAAATAGAAAAACAAAACCAAGATACTTGAAATATTTGAATAAGTCCGAAGTAAGTTAAGTAATTACGCGCGGAAAACGTGACCGGTCATTAAAAAACGAATATCTCTTGAATGGCTCAAGATAAACAGACGATAAAAGATCCAAACTACTCAGAAGACATGAGGCTAGAACATCGTATGCTTTTTTTTGTCTCTGGGTAACCTGATACAGCATGCAGAGAGATTTAAACTTTGATCAAGAAAACATGACAGTATTTAAACACCCTCTACAATATGCTTATTTCATTTATTTGCTTTTTTCATTTTATAACTTAAATTTTGTCCAAAAAGAAAGTTTTGTTTCGAAAATAAAATTATTCAAATCGGATTAGCGACTGAGAAATTATTCATTACAGATGAATAAAAAATAAACACAAAAACAAGAATTTTTTTTTATTTGATATAAAAAATTAAGGTCAATGTTAGTAATGAAAACATGGAACACCTGAGCGTGATGCTTGCATGTGTCCCGTTTTGAGGTAAGAGAATGAAATTAAATAAAGACACAGTTTTAAACAGGATACGTTCCACATAATCTCATTCCATATTCTAGAATTTTATTCTTAAATTTGTCCTTCTATTTCGATGAGCCTACACAAGGCTCAACAAGAGATCCAGGTTTTCTTCAACAAACAACTTTACTTTTTTCTAGAAATTTTTTGTTTAATTATGAATTTTTGAGTATTTTTTGGTAAGTCAATAAACAACAGTTTTAAAAATAGTTAGCAAAGCAGTATTAATGTTAGTTTGGTCAAAATATTAAACTAAAAGCGAAAAATTTTAATAGAACCTCGTTTCAAAATTAGAAATTTTATGGAAACAACATTAGGGTGTATGTTTGAAAGTTTTAAAAACTTTTTGATGTTATTTGCTAAACACTTTAGACAGCATAAAACTAACATCGTTTTTCAGAACATCATTGGTTCTATTGTCTATAATTTATTCCAATGTATTCCTGGGTTTCAGTCAATTTTTTCACAATTATGGTGTTATGTGATGGAGTCCTGCGTTTTCATCCCGGGTCTATCTATTGGACTCGTCAGTAGGGCTTAGATAGACCCTGCCCTATAACGCTTCCTACGTTCTTTTGATGTCTGTCAGCCTTCTAGCAGGCCTCTGGTCTCGACATCTGGTTCCATGCGTGTACTCATATATATCCTAATTCGGTCTAGGTGTGTTCGGCGAGATGTTATCAGCCGTTCTTGTCAATACTGTAACCCATTTTTGCTTCCCTCTCCAAAGCCACCTATGTCACGCCATCTGGTATATGGTTTTGCATATTTATTTATCCATGTGGGGACAGGTTTCTGCGCTTTGGAGATGTCAGCGAAACGTGCTACCGATTTTGCTTTTTTTCCCAAGCATCCATCTATATTTATTTTGACATCAAAAGAACGTAGGAAGCGTTATAGGGCAGGGTCTATCTAAGCCCTACTGACGAGTCCAATAGATAGACCCGGGATGAAAACGCAGGACTCCATCACATAACACCATAATTGTGAAAAAATTGACTGAAACCCAGGAATACATTGGAATAAATTAAAAACACAGTCAGGAAAAATAAATATAGATGGATGCTTGGGAAAAAAAGCAAAATCGGTAGCACGTTTCGCTGACATCTCCAAAGCGCAGAAACCTGTCCCCACATGGATAAATAAATATGCAAAACCATATACCAGATGGCGTGACATAGGTGGCTTTGGAGAGGGAAGCAAAAATGGGTTACAGTATTGACAAGAACGGCTGATAACATCTCGCCGAACACACCTAGACCGAATTAGGATATATATGAGTACACGCATGGAACCAGATGTCGAGACCAGAGGCCTGCTAGAAGGCTGACAGACATCAAAAGAACGTAGGAAGCGTTATAGGGCAGGGTCTATCTAAGCCCTACTGACGAGTCCAATAGATAGACCCGGGATGAAAACGCAGGACTCCATCACATAACACCATAATTGTGAAAAAATTGACTGAAACCCAGGAATACATTGGAATAAATTAAAAACACAGTCAGGAAAAATAAATATTGTCTATAATATTAGGTCAATTCTTCAGGCTCTTGTTTTAAAGTCTGGTCATCAAGGCAGTGGCTTATTTTTCTATCACGTTCAAACTAATAGCATCGCTAGTACCGCAGTACGCCCTCGAGAATCAAAATCAGATAGGTTCCGCGCAGTACCAAGCAACATCCAACATTTATCTCGGAATCATTACGGTTTCAGGCGCATAATAAAAGAATATGAGGTGATTACAGCCGCAGTACAGGCTTAAAGGTCTGCCATTGTAATGCGGCATATGGCAAACGCCATAACTCTAGGGTACTGCCTATTCATAAACCATAATGAAGCACGACAAGCTGACCATTAGGACATAAATTTCGGTAAGCACGTAGTGCAAATATACGTCTTTGCTCTTGTGGTCCAGTGACGGAGTTGCAGTACGAAGAAACATTATTACTGTAAACATTTGCAGCTAGCTCAGTGGTTCATTTTATTGTATGTTGTCCTGAGTACTTTTGCATTCTAGGCGATTATCTAGCAGCTTTCTAGAGGAATTTGCCTAATTCAAGAACAATGGATATAACGGAACATATTTAAACAATTAAATCATTGTTTTTATATCATAATTATATTTGTTACTAACAAATTAGTAGCTGTAATTGAATCTATTGTAAATCCTAAAAATAACATAACTGTTTGAAGAATCTGATGTGCTTTTCGATTATCTTAGATTCGTTTGATAGTTTAAAGCAATTGTTAGTTTTATTTTGGGAACTTGCAGTATAAAGCTTGCAGTTTCTTAAATAATTTAAGGTTTTCTGTTCGTCTTCCATAGCATCTAAGTTTCGTCTTAAATTTAGTAATATGAGCGGTTTTACTGATCAAAAAGGGTATAAGTACTTTATGAAATCCGATGCTTTGCATTGTTTTCTAGATTGTTCAACCATTTGCCAATGGATCAAAATTAAATGTTTTGCGTGCGAGAAGCAGCTTCGGAATTAAAACGACATTATTTCTTTAGTTTTTGGTTGACTGTAAATTAATATCTACTATCCCTATTATTATCAAAAATTTCCTTACCATTCGTTGGAACCCGAAAGCTTAAGTCCTGCAATGTTCTTTAAGCAGTAGAAAAGAAGTTAGAGAAAAAAACGTGAAACGCTGCTGATTCTTTTGACTTGAATAAATCAATCTCTAAGAAACCAACTATTAAATGGATGGAAGTAAAATGCGGTCACTTCGAACATATCATTTAAAAAACCGATGAGTTGTCTCCAGTGTTTGGAATTCCGATGTTCATTTTATTTCTTCATTGGCTTGTTTTATTTGTTGGAGGTTTGTTCTCGAAGCCCATTCTTAATTGTTTATAGTATGATAATTAGCAACAAGTGAAAGTGGCAAAGTTGATTATTTTAACAGTTGACAGAAGTATCATCAAACCATTACATTAGAATAAGACATTGAGAAAGTGGAAGAAGGAACGGAACCAAACGTAATGCACACAAACTATTTTTTTTCCAAGTGACATATTTTAAGACTTCATCTGTAAGAAGCTACAACGAAATATTAAAAGCCCTGGATCTCGAGTATATCGGACTGTAAAATAGTATTTAAAATGAAATAAAGGCTATTGAAACTTGCCATCTTAGGACCGTCCTGTATAGGCGGATGGATTCATGATTGTTCCGGCTTGAAGGACCATTTGTTAGGTGCTGATAATCGAAAAACGTAATAGGTGCTCTTGGTAATTATAATGTTGCTTAAAATCGTCATGTTTTCAATTACGGGAATTAAGTTTTTTTTTAAATAAATAATGTAATAAAAAGTACACATTTTTATCGCTCAAAATATGTATGAAGCAACGGAAGCTTTCGCATGTTCATTTTCGTTATATCGTTTTCTGCTCCAGAGATACTAAAATTCTTTCAAAAGCATTTTAATTTGAGCATTTCAAAATTTGTTAAATCGTCGCTTAGAATGCAAAATTACTCAGAGCAAGCCAGTAATGCTATAACATAAATCGCTAAACAAACTACAAATATTAAACGTCGTCGTTTAAAGTAATAACTTTGCCACATTTAATTAATGATTTCAATAAATAAATAAATAAAATAGCAATATCTAGTACTGAAGTAGTCAACGAAAAATGTCATTAACAGACTCATTAAGTTGAAAGGTTTGATTGCATTTTATAATACATTTTTTACAATTTTCAGTTTGAGCTCATAGAAGTCCATGTCCCATAAATCAAAGTCATTAAATGAAATTAAAGTATTAGTCCTGAATTAATATAATTCTGTATGTTTTCCTGACTTGATGTTGATGTAATCTCCATTTAGAGGCAAATATTAAGCTAAAAGAGATTTTCATTCCACTATTTTTAGTGACATTAACAATTTGCATGAAATCAGCAAATATCGAGTCTACTATGTATAGTCTTCCGTAACTTCTGTTACTAATAGGAAAAATTTTATATTTTGTTAAATGAACATGGTTACAAATTTGATTATTGTTTCGTATCGTCAGCGAACTTGTATTTTTCTTAATCATTAGACACTGTCTGCTATTCTTTAAAATTTTATGCAAAATTAAGTTGTGTGAAATCCAAAACAACCTGTTAAAATTTTCGATATTCTGGAAACACAGTTAGGGAAGTGGTGAGGGCGTTGTCAACGCTGCAAATTTCAAAAAAATTAGAGCAAATAGCAAAATCAAACAGCAAGAACATTAACATTAAAAATTAAAAGTTGATATAATCGATTCCAAATTCTAGCAAAGTTGTTAAGATTTCCAATCTACAATTGTCATATTTCCTCATTAACTGTGAATTTATAGATATGTCTTGTGCAAGAAACAAGTCCAATAACCACTCGTGGTAGTTCATTATCAGGTTTAGGAACGCTGCTGCTTCCATAAAACGATAAAATTTATTGGTTGCAGAAGACAAGTCCACATCATGTAAAAGTTACTAAAATGCACGGTCTATGAGCAAGCAGCGTTTTTATTTTGTTTTCAGCAACACGAAGTTTACGACTGTTGCTGCGCTGAGCGAATGATGGCGATTTTGCCGAGAATTTGAAAAAAAATGAGCCGTTTGTGGTGTAACTAGGAAAGCTCTGGTGGCAGATTTCTGCACGATTTATTTCGATTGGATACTTCTAGCCTGCAGCTGATCCCTATTTATCATCTACTAAGCAAGCTAATGCAGAAAACATAGATAGTTGTCTAAAAGCTACATTCAACGAATTAAGCTTCTTGGACGCAGTTCAGTAAATTTATATGTTGGAAGGAACAACCATCGTAGCATGTCCAGCCTTTAATTTGTTGTTGGAAATCCATTAAATAAAACACGCTTTGTTATCATCAATTTCAACATTTAAACGTATTGTCATTCGTCAGGTTTTACAACTTTATAAATTGATGGCTACGGTGAATCCATTTGCTTACTACTAAGTTGAAAATTGTGTTTTAGGAGACATAGTGAGTAGTATTTAGTTTCATTTATAAGGTCACTGGCACCAAACTTGTACTCTTTTGAAGAGGTTTTGAGATTTGAAATATGGAGATGTGCAGTACAGTTACTAGAGTTGCAATTTCTCGAGTACTCAATTTTTAAGCTACCAAAGCAAGTCATTCACGAATTGCTAGCAGTTTATACTGTTTCTCTATGATCATTTGTTTCATAAAATTACATTATTTTGCACTTCCTTACGAGTTTATACGCAATTGAAATTTGCAATTTTGTATGTAGTTTAAGCTAATTTTACTGTTGGTTGATTTTGTTGATAATCGCAAAAAACTGCGGTTGCGACTTCAGGTAATGCAAATAAAAACGCAAATTTAAATTTAAAAAACTTTAATTGTGGCCTTAGCCGAAACAAGCCCAAAAAATCGCTGTTGAATACCACATTTTTGTTTACAGAATGTGTGCTTTTTTCTTCTTTGAGCCTAGTATGAAATGTTTTGGATCTTTTCTATTAAATGCTTCTCGTTTTTACCTCGATGTTTTTTCGAAAATTTGTCCTTTAATTTTAATCCTAAATTGTCCATTTTCAAACCTAATAATGAAGTTAACCATACATACTTTTACCACGTAGATAGAAATAAATTTCTCCAATTATGCAATTTTAAGGATGTTTTTATTGTTTTTTTTACATACCCCATATAAATAAAAAAATATTTAATTATTTCAGTCGCAAATAAACCAATTACAGGTTTGCTGGATGTCGAAATGAATTATTGTTGAATATTTCAATACAAATCTCTATATTTTAAAACAGCTTTTGCACTGTTGGAATTCCATGGTCTTTTCTATGGATTCATTGGGCTATGTAATTGCTCTTTAAATAGTTAAATAAATTCATTAAGTTGAAAACGATATTTCCGCAACCGGCAAAGAGCTCGATGGAAGCTAATGTTCTAATAAAATGGCTTTATTATTTTGACATTTTAATGAGTCTATTTAAATGCCAGCAGTTGGATGCAAAAACGACAACTAGAATAATTGCTAGATCAATCCAAAGCGGTTTAACACTTGGTTAAGGTTCTTGCTGTTAAATCAACTTAAGTTTAATTGAAAATTTTCTAACAAATTAAATGGTACCCCCCCACCCAACTACTATACGAACGCACAAACATGACAAAGATCTCGGAAAGACTCATACAGCTACAGACAAAATGGACAAACAACCCCTACAACTGGACCATACTGAATCCCCTTTGTCTTACAAGACCAACCAGACAATCCCGCTTCCGTTTCCCTACATTAACGCTACTCGAACACTTACAAACGCAACGGACTAGTGGACAATAAAATAATTTCTTCTTGCCACTGAAATCTTATTTATTCAATAACATTGTTAACCGAGAATGGGAGAATTTTCATATTTGTTTTTTATCTGGATTGGGACTGCATGTATTAAACAAGGGCAGAAATACCGATAGGTCGATGGCCTTTTTTAGAAATAAAGATGTTTACTACTACTATTGTTAACCTAGAATAGGAGAATTTTCATATTGGTTTTTTATCTAGATTAAGACTGCATGTATTAAACAAGGGCAGAAAGACCGATAGGTCGATAGCCTTTTATTAGTAATAAAGATGTTTACTACTACTACTTAAATGGTTTTTTTCACTGAACATTGAATTTTTCAGTTTCGTCTTCCTATCGCACAAATTCGATCTCCATTGTAAAATGAAATGGCGTTGAAACGTTTTTTTTTAGCCCAACATAGTAGATTGTGATCATTTAATTACCGAATCCCACATTTTGCAATTTCATTCGGCATTCTGCTGGATAGTCACTTCACGTCACACGTTCTTCTATTTTTACTGAATTTCTTCATTTCTTTTCACGCAAATCTGAACAATGGAAAGCTAAAAAATCACGTACCTGAATGGCGTAACCGTACGGTTTTATTTTTTTATGGTCTTTCTGATATTAGGTAAAACCTCTCCTATAAGTTTCTTGAACCGCATAGTTTTAAATTTGTATCCAGTAATTTGTTGTTAATGACCATTTTTTATAAATTATGGTTTGCATGGTTTTGTTTTACCGATGCCGTTGTAGGGACATTAAAATTATCTAGTCGAAATATTCACTGGAACAATAGCGGAATAATAACACAATACTTGCTCTAGTAATAATTTATGTCACCGTTAAATGCCAATAATATGTATATTTTTCAGTAGGTTGCAGCCTTTGCTACTACTACAGCTAATTGCTAACAACTTAAATCTTTCTCTAATGTTAATTAACTGTACTTTACTTCAACCAGATGAAAAAGTCAAATTATGTTCCAAATAGGGCCGCAAAAAATACTAGATGGTAGATGCTTTAATATCAAATGTAAATTGAACAATATCGTATCTCTATTAATTTCATCAATGTAATAAAGGTCAATTTGTGAAGATGTCGGCATTAAAGATACAACTTCCGTAATTAGCAGTCTTGTCAGAACATTTCTAGGTCCATTAAAGGCAATGTAAGGCTTAATTTTCACATTGTAATTAGTTTTAGCACTTATGCCTGTCAGGTTTAACAAATGAGCTCATCTCTGATGTCTTGAGTCCATGTTTACTTGCTTTTTTGCTCATTTTGATCGAGTGCTGGTGAAATAATCGCTAAGTAGTACAAGAAATAGATATTCTAGCTCTTGAAAAGCACAGTTATCATTACATAAAGGGTGTCCCAAAGCTGGAACAACAAAGTTGCTATGCTGTGGCACTGTGTTTTCCTAGATACTAATAGTTTGCGCAATTTTGAAAGTTTGCATAATTAATGTTTTGCTTTAATAATGTACCGGGTGTTTCTTATTGATGTATCAGCAAAATAATTTGGCATTCTATTTCATTTTTATTATTTTCATTGCTCAAAGAACTAGTTTTGGAGTCAGTTGACGCTAACAAAAAAAAGATTTCATTACATTACATATATGGAAATTTCGTAGAAATTTTCCATTTTTTACGTATAACTAAAAGTGTTCAATTTAAAAATTATTATAATTATTGTTTTTTTTTGCTGTTCATAGAACCTATTTTGCACATACGCTTTTCCAGCTATGGCAGTAGATAATGAACTGGACAAAACTTGCCACGGTCTTATTACTTGGAAAATAAATAAAATTACGTTCTGAGTTAAAACTAAAATTTATTACCACTAACCTAAACTAACACAATTTATCTGTGTCATTGTTGCATAAAAGCATCGAAAGAATTGTCATAATTTGAATAACCGCACTAAATACGTTAAAGACTCATACATTTACAGACAAACAACCCCTACAACTGGACCATACTGAATCCCCTTTGTTTTTTCTTGTCATTAGAATTGGAAAGTTTATTTACTAAGATTGTTAACCTAGAATAAGAGAATTTTCATATTTGTTTTTTATTTAGATTAAGACTACATGTATTAAACAAGGGCAGAAAGACCGATACGTCGATAGCCTTTTTTAGAAATAAAGATGTTTACTACTACTACTACTACTACGTTTTTAAACCTTATTACAAATGTATTCCAATGGAACGTTCTGTGCTAATGCAATTAAAAATTTTTTGCCAAAACTATATACCTATGTACTTTATATGAACCGAAATCTGCTGTAATAACGGTTTGAACTTGCTTTTGTGTTAAGAAAGATTCAACCAAGAAACTAATTTTATCAAAGTCAGTGGCGTACAAAACTTCTCCCATAGTTATGCATTTTCGCACTTGTTCATAGGAGCGAATTTGAGTAAAACCAACAAACGTTTCGTTAAAAACCGACCAAGGTCAATATTAATTTTTAATGAATCCTAATATTTTATCCGTCAATTTTTTTATGCTTTATTAAAAAATATACACGCCATTCTTTTATAGTACATATGCCGAACACAAAGTGTTTGCAAACAGTATTTTGAAAGTTTTTGTATTATTCTCATAAGTCTCCCCTACAATAACTGCAGACGGCCAAACGACACAACCAAAAAACGACGTAAAATACCTTGGAACCACAATTGACCACAAACTCAAATTCACTAAACACATACGAAACATCAGGACAGAAACAATAAAGAGAACAAAACACTTCCGATCACTAACCTACAAAGACAGAGGAATTAGCACAAACACCGCCACCAAAATATATACAGCTATTTGTAGACCCTTGCTAGACTATGGACATATACTCATAACCAACGGAACAGAAAGGAGAAAACGTTATATACAAACAACAGAACAAATTGCACTAAGAATAATAACACGAATAAGACACCCCTAAAACCCACTACACAACCCCTCCACCCAACTACTATACGAACGCACAAACATGACAAAGATTTCGGAAAGACTCATACATCTACAGACAAAATGGACAGACAACCCCTACAACTGGACCATACTGAATCCCCTTTGTCTTACAAGACCAACCAGACAATCCCGCTTCCGTTTCCCTACATCAACGCTACTCGAACACTTAGAAACGCAACTGACTACTGGACAATAAAATAATTTTTTCTTGTCATTAGAATTAGAAAGTTTGTTTAATCAAATTTTTAACCCAGAATAAGAGAATTTTTATCTTTGTTTTTTTATTTAGATTAAGACTAGATGTATTAAACAAGGGCAGAAAGACCGATAGGTCGATAGCCTTTTTTAGAAATAAAGATGTTTACTACTACTCTCATAAGTCAACAATGTTAGTTTAATTTCTTCATTTTTTTACTTGACTTTACTTGAACAAAAGCGAGGTTACCTTGTTACTGCATTCAGGGGTAACCAAAACACTATTATTAAACATTGTTTCCTGTACTGGCAGTCCTTATGAGTTTCTAAATGTTGTTACTAAATCCTCTTTTAGTGGCAATTTCCAAATATATCTTGTTTCATCTATCCAAGATCTTATATTCAGAATGTAAATTCAGAAGTAAAACACTAATTATAGTGTTTTGCTGGTGCATGAGGTAATATATTACAAATAACCGGTAAAAGCTTTAACAACATTTCCTTGATTCTTTAATTTAATTTAGTTTAGCTTCTTATACCACCAAGAGCAAAACGTTTAGTGTTTATTTATACTTGTTTTATTAAATTAAATTAATTACAAATTCCTTTTAGACCGTCAATAGTTTCGACATAAATATTCATAGCCACTCAGGTTATCGGTTTGACGATTGCCTACAAGTAATTTAATTTATGTGCAATCACTACGTCATTGGTCATTGGTTTTCTAATAAATGTTAAAATGTCAATCTTAACATTTTCTATTAAAATTCTTACAAAATCCAGTACGTTTCTTAGCAGTTGATGTGTGGAATCCGGAAACTTACGAAACGAGCTGTGGTTTTACTACTTAAATAACATCCTTTAAAATTGCTGTAATTAGCACAACTGATCTTATAATTGTCTTAATGTACCGTACCTATTTTTATGTTAATTGGCAAAACAGTTTTTCACTGTTTAATTTACATTATTTCATTTCCAAGGGTTTTTACCGTGCGTACAATCTTGATAGCTTGAACATACAGCGTCGAAATTTCAAAAGTTAAAAGAAAATTTCGTCTTGTATTTCTTATCTGTAAAACTGAAATTTAATCGGATATAAGTTACGCTGTATTCACGATTTTATTGTTGCACTAAGTTATTTTTAAGGCGAAAAAGCAGAACATTTCAAAGGACATGACAAAACGCAATTTATTATTGATTTTGGTCTTTACTTACTTTACAATATTTGTTATTGCGTACTTTACAATTAAAATCTAAATAATAATACTGTTCCGTCTGACTAATTTATTAATTGCTTAATTGAACAAGATTTTAAAAACCCCAAAAAATTAAAATTTTCCTTTGTAGTAATCATTTTCTAACCAAATAACTGAGACATGGAGTTCCTATTGTCATTAAAATACGATCTATTTTGGCTGAAAGCAACATTTAGCAACTTAACAGAAATCGTATTATTTAAAAAAAATAATTATAAAAAAAATCTTTAAAAATCATTGATCTATCAAATCAAAATTTTAATTAATTTTTGAATTTGCTAATAACAATTAGAACTTTGTGTCTATCATCAGATCAACACAAAAGGTGGGAACTTTGGATCAATTGTTGCACCTATGTGTACATGAAAATGTTGATAACATATAAATTTCGCCCCGAATAGGCTTATTAATTAGAACGAATGTGTTATTAAATACTTCTTATAACGGATTAAAATCCGTTTCAATTTAAATTTTATTTTGGAGACCACAGTGCTACGATATTTTATTTAAAGAGCAATTATATGAAGCAAATCGTATAAGAATAATATACTGCACATACATTGTCTCCCTGCAGAGGGACCACTCTAGTTTAATATTTTTAACCGCATGTTCTTAGCATTATTTTTAGCCGCATATTTTTAGCTGCACCTACTCTTCTAATCATTTGTACTGCAAGGAGAGCCAATGCAATAATTTTGGTGTATACACTAACCTGGAAACCAACATCGCAATGCGGGAAAGTTTAATTGTTTCTGCAACTTTGAAATGCGCTTAGTTGGAAACCTCTGGACAAAAAGCAACAAAGTCGGACATCACTGAAAAGAGAATTGAAGGCCCTTTAAAACAATGTGCCACTGGAACCCCATTCCCATTTAAGATTCTAAGGTGACATCTACCCCTCCTGGGGTGGCAACAAGAAGGCTACAAATATTGTGTCCCCCTTACAAATAAAATTGACGTGTTTTTCGAATTTTTCATATTTCTAACTGCAAGAAAGATATTAAGGGTGGGAAGTTTTCAAATTGACACCCCGTATAATACATTCATCAGAATAGTCAGACTGTGAAGCAAGACACTCCCTAAATAAACCTTTCAACCGACGATGAAATCATTCTTGGAACACAATTCAATATTGTAATCAACCTAAATTAAATCAACAAATCTGAACAGTCGTACAGGAAGTTGAAATCGTATCAAATAAAGGCAAGAGAATAAAGGAAAGGACAAACAGCACTTTGTGTAAAATCATGTGGGATTTTCTCTAAAAACGTTAGTAGTAATGTTGCAAAACAATCAGATGTATGTTTGCCATTTGTGAAATGTGAAATACCCACGGCCTTTTAACTTGAATCATTTGCATCTGAAACCGTTAGGTTTTAAGACCGAAGAGGAATCATCAAATTAAGCTGGACTAATTGCAAATGTACAAGTGCTAATTTAAAGTAGTTTCTTAATTAGATATCAAGGAAATGTATTTTGTAAGTTGTTTTTACATTATGATTTGAGAAAAGGTTTTCCCTCAATTTATCTACATAATAAACTAATATGTATTGTTTTATGTAATAAATAATTTTTATGTATTATAATATAATTTTTTTAGGTCAAATTCAGATTTACTTAATTTTTAAATTTATGGATTGACCTTTATTTACTCTTTTACTATTTACTTGACTTTGATTACATGATAAGTTGATTTATCGTGAGTATTGATACTTTGAAAAACAGCGATTTTTCTATTAGTGTGTTCTCTTAGTTTTTTTAGTTATAAATTCCCTTCAATAGTACCAATTGGGTAATTATTACTACCAAAATAATGGATTCAAACTAAAAGAAAAGTTCTTTATTTCCTCATACATCGTCAAATAAAAATTCTCAGGTCAAATTGAATGTTCTAATGAAGTAATATTCTTATTTTGCTCAATTTAAAGCTACTTATTGAGAATCATATGTAACTCAATAGGGGAATAAAAATAAATAAGTGGAAAACATCTAAACTTTAATTAATCATTTTTATTGCCAAAACGAGGGGTATTTCCTTATAAAAAATTATAGCGAAGAAAAAAAAGTGGACAAGCAAGATATAGAGGTCAATTCCACATTATTCTCTGCCAACAAATTCGTTTTACAAAATTAATAAAATGGATAAAACAAATAAATATCAATTGAATGCTGGTCAATTTGGTTATTTTTATTGTTCTATGGTTTATACAATTTACACAATGGTTTTTACATCGTTTTTTACAATTGTTTATACAATGGTTTTTACAATTTTATTATACTACATTAGTAGTTATACTATTTATCTTCTAACTATAATAACTAATAAGTTGCTGCAACAAAAAATAATTATAAGAACTAAAATGAATAAACAACAGTTAAAAATCTTAAACCTACAATAACATATATTTTATCAAACCCTGTAGTTATATGAAGAGATAGCTTTATGAATACTATCTACCATCAAAAATTACCATTGGCACTGTATATTTAAATCCTTCATGTAAAGTAAATAGAATCTGAAAACTTCGGCTAGGGATAATAATCCATTATACATATTTTCTGTGATCCTATAGTGTGCTTAAGCCATACAAGTTAATAATCATGCATCCGGAAGCGCTTTCTATATAACTAAGAAAGACATCGAAGCTAATAAACTATGATAATTCCAATGGAATGACACAAAAAAGCAATTTGCAGAGATGTTTCACGATACGTGTGTAACTTTGAATTCCTGTTATTTCTACCTGAAGAGGTACCTGTGAAGGTAGGTATTAGGCATTAGGATTTAGCCGTGGAATTTCGGGATGTAACTGTTTGGTTCGAAAAATGTTTGAATTTTCGCTCAATCATTGATCACTTCTGAAATAATACGCTCAAACATATAAAAGTATAAATTGTGGTCCAACTATCAACACAGTCATAATTTATAAAATGTTAGCCAACTGCGGGATTAAAATAAATAGATAATTTATGGTTTTCCGAAACGACTGCCGGGTCTTCAATCAAAAAAATATAGGCTTAAAATTAATACACGTACTTGTTTTTGTCCTTGACCAGTACATTGACCATCCAATACGTTTTTCGATGAACTTATGATTAGAATTCCGAACTTCTTCGACAGAAGCAATTTTGCCTCAACAAAATTGCGCTTTTTTGTGACTAATATGGAAATGTTCATAAAATTTTGACGCGGAACTAAAAGTAATTAAGCACGAACCAAAGAACATTTAAATTCAAATGTATATATCAGGCTTGCTACAGTACCAGCATACATGGAAAAAAATGTTAATTAGCTTGGGCAGACGAACGTTTGCATATCAAAAACGATACTGTGCTTATTGGGATTTCACTTTTATCTTTCTAAATGTTGCTAAATAAATTAGTAAATAAAAACGTAGATAGTGTAGCATAATGTAGTCCCAAGAGAAATCAGATTTATAATATTGAAAAGACATGCAGCTTTGTATGTTGAATTTATTTAGAACGACAGTTCTTTTTCTGCTAAATACTACTACTTTGGGCTTCAGGTTTTATAATACACATATTATTTTTCACAAACGTTCTTGGGGAAATTTTGTTCAAAACATCGAACTTCCGAAGTTAAAACTGGGGCCTTGTTTAAAGAGGCTATTAGACATACACTTACTATCGACATAACGCTAAAAAACTAGTTGAAAAATATTCTTCGTTAATAATATTAGTTGCACTACATCTGTCTGCTACATAACATACCTGCTACATCGTCAAATAATATCAATATTCGTAAGAATTCGCTTTTTTACAAATAAAGATGTTTACTACTACTATCAATATTCGTAAGAAAGCTTACAAAGTTAAGTGTCTGGACAATCGTCTGGCACAAAATTAGTATCTTTGTAAGAAAAAATTGTAATTTTCAAGTATTTTGTTGATATTGTCTGGTGACTTTCAAGCAGAAATTTAATTTAAGAAAATTACGGAACATATTAGTTTTATGTTGATTGAAAACGCTATAATTCAAGCCACTAATTTTTTGAAAAGAAAATTGCAATTTTTCAAGTTCGTTTAATTGAAAAATGGAAAACCTTGCAAAGAACAAATTAGTTTCTACTACATTTCAGATGTTTTATTATAAGGTCTGTTTAACCTGAGAGATAAGCAGATAAAACCAACATTAAGGCAAAAAAGCATAAAAGTGGCTTTTACTCCATCATATTTATTCTACACGATACCAGATACCTGGAAAACAGGAATAAGAATACGAATTCCTAAAACCGGACTAGACAATACACAAACACTAAACTACAGGCCTATTACACTACTCCCTGTGCTGAGTAAAATTTTTGAAACTATACTAAAAAATAGACTGCAACAATCAGTTGGACAACACATACCACAATACCAATTCGTATTTAAACCTAAACACTCAACTGTTCACCCACTTTTTATACTAACCAACAACATATAAACAACTCATCTCACCAACAAGAAAACTGCATGTCTCTTCATGGACATCAATAAGGCTTTTGACAGTGTTTGGCACAAGGGACTCTTATACAAACTTCACCAACTTAATACTCTAAAATATCTAATTCACACAATCAGAAACCTACTAACAAACAGACAACTAGAAGTACGCATAGACAACACCCTCTCCTTTGCTTTCTCCCCTGAACAAGGACTCCCGCAAGGATCCCCGCTATCACTCCTTCTTTACAATATATAGTGCCATGACATCTACAATCACAGTCTCCACGACAAAAGACACATTGACAAATCTGCTTACATACTACAATACCCCGATGACACGGCATCGATCTTGCACGACAAAACTACAGCAAAAGCAGTACAAAAACTTCAAACACTAACAGACAATATAATTGCATCGTTCTACAAATGAAACTTACACCAAACGCCACGAAAAACCAACTATTTTACCAAACCACCAAATTAAAGACGACTCTCCCTCAATAACAACAGACGGAAACAGAACTAGACCAAAACAAGAGGTACAAATATCTAGAAATAACACTGGACCAAAAACTAAAATTTACAAAACACACACAGAACGTAAGGACAAGGTCAACCACATCAATTCGGCATAGAGCTCAGGAAATTGGTGTTTCCACAACCGATATGCATCGAATTTTAACAAAAGATTTGAAGCTTCATGCGTACAAAGTTGAATTGGCTCAAGAGCTAAAGCCGGAAGACCATGGGCAACGAAGAGCCTTTGTTGATTGGATTTTGGAACAACGATAATTGTACGGTGATTTTTCAACGAAAATCATCTTTAGTGACGAGGCCCATTTTCATCTTAATGGCTTCGTTAATCGACAAATTTGTCGCATTTGGGGTTCCGAAAATCCACGAGTGCGTTCAGAAACAGATGCATCCAAAAAGAGTCACTGTTTGGTGTGCATTGTGGGCTAGAGGCATCATCGGACCATTTGTCTTCGAAAATTCAGTTGGTCAAGCATTAACCGTGAGTGGTGTTCGTTCTCGGGAAATGTTAACTAACTTTTTTGTTCCAAAATTGCAAAATATGAATCTCAACAGCACGTGGTTTCAACAGGACGGTGCAATATGTCATACAGCCAGAGAAACTGTTGAATTACTGCTCGAGTCATTTGCTGGTCGAGTTATTTCTCGTTTTGGAGATCGACATTGGCCGCCCAGATCATGCGATTTAACGCCTTTGGACTTTTTTCTTTGGGGTTTTTTAATATCACAAGTTTATGTGAACAAACCAACAACGATTAAAGCCTTAAAAGATAACATTCAACGCTATATCTCTGAGATACCGCAAAATGTATGCGCAACGGTCTGTGAAAATTTCATGAAAAGAGCCCGTCTGTGCCAGCAAAGCCGAGGCGGTCATTTGTCCGATGTCTTATTCCATTCATAACCTCATGATGTGTACTTCATTTTTCATTAATGTTTCAAACTTATGCCACAAATATATATGTTTTATTTAAAATTTAAATCCTTCGTTCTTATTGGAACACTTTTTCTTTATACCCATTTTTATCATCTGTATTACGTGATGCCAACGTTACGGGTATTGATCAAATCGGTTTGCATTGTGCATAATACATACATGCAGCAATGATAATGAAACTTTCACAATTGGTTGCGTAATTTCGAATTGCATTTTCTCCCCGATGGTATTCTCTGATTCGTGCAAGAGTATGAGCCATGGAGCTTATCGATGGAAACTCGAAAATACATATGTATGTTGGTAAAATTAAACACCATCGGCTTCGTTTGCTGCATCATTTATTGGAAACTATGGGAAAAGCTCATTGATTTTTTGAATAAAAATACATCGTTGCTGAATGGCATACAAATTACTTTTTCAGTATGTTTCCCTAACAATGATTTAACAGCGTCTTCTTTTACCAAGCAAGCTTTGAATACGGCTGATCAATTTATATTCAACTGCTGTAATAACTTAAAATACAAAGAAGCATTCAAAAGGCCCAGACTTTGAAATTGTCAGGTTTTTAACCTTTACTTCCAGGTTGTAAAAATATAATTATAAAACAACTGAAACCATTAAGCAATCTTAAACATGTTCTCTTAAACCGTAAAATAAATTACTTGAACAGTCGAGTTGACTGTTCTAGTTCATCACACCTATGCACTAATTAAATAATTAACTTTTCCAACGCCCATTGAAGATTTAGTCACTACGTTTTATTTTTTATTTGCATGTATTTATCGTCGGTTTTGTTGAATATTTGAGTCTTGACAAAACTTTAGTTTTAAATTTATTTGGACCGTCTTTTCTATTTTCCTAGGACAGACGAATACAATGAATCCTATAAATTCATTTTTAACCTAGGCGTTATTAATTTCTTGTTTATTAACTTTTTAATGGTGAATTGTTGCTAAATCTATGATTGACTTAATTGATGTGAATTATTAAAAGATTTGTTAACTAAATGTATAGCAAAATTTTCATCGTATCATGCTGTACATATAAAGTCGCCTAAGATATGATCGGATAATTAGTATGCTTTTGGCGTGATATTCATGTATAATTATCTGTATACCTGAGTTGACAACAAATCAACAATTTCGAGCGTTTAACTAAGTGAAATATTATAGATTATTTCATAAGCAATTATTCTCTTTTCAAAGCCGCATTAGAAAGGTATATCATTATATTTGTTGAAAATAATATAACGTAAATTCAAAATGTTTTTTATTATATTCATTATATATCCATGTAAATACTTCACTCATTCGATGGATAATTAATAAATACTATTGATTCCAATCAAATAGTGTTATTAAACAGATTAACCAGATATTGTTTGTATGATTAGATCAGTCACTTGTATTCGGAAATCACCGAAAGTTGAAGTGTAATCAGCAATATATGCACCTGCTGGCAGTTAAAGACAACAGTAATTCGCCAAAGTGATTATGCAACAAAAAACCACGGCAGTCCAGTCAGCAAAAGGTTGTAAAGCTCAATGCAAATAATGACTGAAAATACAGAATGTTCTTAAATTAACTGTATAATGATTTTTCTCAAAGAAGAACAGAAACTTTATAAATTAAAAAATGTTTATTTACAAAGGTAAACAATAAATTTCAATATAAGTAGATACAGACATTAGACAGACAGTTAATAACTTCAAGTTAAACATTTCCTAGCATTAAAAAATAAGTCCCAAAGATAATCAAATTTGATCAAGCGTTTTTTAACATCAACAATTACAAAACATGAATTTGAAAACTTTTGCGGTAAAACGAATCGAAAATTTTTAATTATACCTAGATCGCCTTATTGCTCGATAAGGCACTTGTCAATAAGGGTTGTACTTATTTCATAGATACAGTAGTAGTAAACATCTTTATTTCTAAAAAGGCTATCGACTTATCGGTCTTTCTGCCCTTGTTTAATACATGTAGTCTTAATCTAAATAAAAAACAAAGACGAAAGTTCTCTTATTCTAGGTTAATAATCTTATTAAATATACTTTCCAATTCTAATGACAAGAAAAAATTATTTTATTGTCCGGTAGTCAGTTGCGTTTGTAAGTGTTCGAGTAGCGTTGATGTAGGGAAACGGAAGCGGGATTGTCTGGTTGGTCTTGTAAGACAAAGGGGATTCAGTATGGTCCAGTTGTAGGGGTTGTTTGTCCATTTTGTCTGTAGATGTATGAGTCTTTCCGAGATCTTTGTCATGTTTGTGCGTTCGTATAGTAGTTGGGTGGGGGGGTTGTGTAGTGGGTTTTGGGGGTGTCTTATTCGTGTTATTAGTCTTAGTGCAATTTGTTCTGTTGTTTGTGTATAACGTTTTGTCCTTTCTGTTCCGTTGGTCATGAGTATATGTCCAAAGTCTAGCATGGGTCTACAAATAGCTTTATATATTTTGGTGGCGGTGTTTGTGCTAATTCCTCTGTCTTTGTAGGTTAGTGATGGGAAGTGTTTTGTTCTCTTTATTGTTTCTGCCCTGATGTTTCGTATGTGTTTAGTGAATTTAAGTTTGTGGTCAATTGTGATTCCAAGGTATTTTACGTCGTTTTTTGGTTGTCGTTTGTCCGTTCAGAGAGACATTTTATAAACTATTGAATTCCTAAATATGTATCAATGTAATCTAATAAAAAATTGAACTGAATGATGTAATTAAATTTAACAAAATAAAAAGATTATTTGTGTCGATGATCCAGTATAAAATAATATAAATGAAAACATTTGAACAGCGAGTATATAATTATTAAAAAGTATTTATATAAACTGTTGTTTGTTCTAAAAGCAAAGTAGAAATCGAACAAACTAGGCTTTCTTTAGTTCTACTAACGTTGACCGAAATATACTTAACAATCATTATCATAATAATTAATTTCAATATGTTTCTCAGAATTGTTCTTCTGTTTGTTTCACATAAAACATTGAAAGTAGCCATAATTGCATTCGGTTTAACCACTACTCGAAAGCGCCTATGCAAAATGAACAGTATTTGTTTTAGGTAAATGTTTATTAACCACAAGTGAACGATTATCAACGTTATATTTCTGTACCAGTAAACTACGAGTATTAAACAAGCCTTATGTAATAATGTAAATTGTCCGACATGATTTTCTAGTAATTCGTCATGGTGTGGCATTATTTCAATTAGAAGTATTCTCAGTGTAAGGAGTCATATTAATAAGTCGTCTTGATAGAAATTGCACATTTTCAACTTTGAAGAATTTAAATTCATTCTGTTGCCATATATTTTTATGTTACATGTGTTTGCAACTTTCCTGCCTTTATTCTTTACTATTTCACGTGTTTTACTTCAACTATTCTGCTCAAATTTTTAAGCTTCCCAACGCTTATCATTGCTTCTCTGAGTGTGATAAGTATTTTTGCATGTAATTAAACACATCAAACATGTAGCTTCCGCAAAACTTTCAAATTCTTGACGACCGCATGTGAATGGTTTGGCCATATATTTCCGCCTATTTTGACCTTAAAACAATCTGGACCAGCAGACGTACGTAATATCTTAGGCAGAGATTATAATTGGTTGACCTCCATACCAAAATCTTACTTCTTGTCGCACCTACTTATTGATCATGACAACATACTGAAAATACTGTAGCTGCACAAAAACAGCATCTATCTCACCTCCGGTAAGCCAAAGAAAATGAGATACGACATAATCCATGTGCGAGAGGAATGAAAACGATTTCTCTGTTTAAGTCCTACTTTCTTAAGCCTTGCTAAATGAATTCATCTGTATAGGAGACTGGTTTGTCTTGGCTTGGCTGCATAACGGTAAATTTTGACGGTAAAAGTAATAATAAACATTGCTGATGAAAAAAATAAATATTTGTCATGTGCTGCAAACATGTCTTGAATCATTAAAATCTTGTAATTAATACAGGTTCTTCGGGTGGTTCAAGTGCCTCAAATGTCAACGTGCCTTCGCTCCGATGCATGAACATGTTTTCAACATCTTACTCTACCAAAGATTAAAAATCTAGCTACCAACTAGATACTAAAAATGTTTACTTTTATTTTGTACTGGTGTGAGTTTTGTCGTACGTTTAAGCAAGTTCCAGTAAAATTTAAATATTGATTCAAAGAGAAACAAACGTGCCTTTATAAAGTTAATTTCAAAACTCCAAAAAATGAATTGTGAACCCCAGATTCAACAGCATTTGCAGTAAAACTTAAAGCTTTCCACATTTTTTTTAAACCTAAAGGATTTTATACATTGCATTGTTTCTAGGAATGCTTGTTCAGTGTTAAATAGAAACAGCTGATCTAATTCTATTGTGTTGCACTTATATTTGCTTTCTTTATTCACAGTAGATTGGATTGATTACTCCGCGCAATTAAACGACAATTTGCTTAACAGTATGGATAATTAATTTAACACTTCACACATCCTGATTCGTCTACAACGAATTAAAAGTTGTTCAACTAAAGAGTTTCCCGGCTTGTTACCGTAGAATGCACGGATTAAAATTATGGAAGGATATGGAAATGAAATTAAATCTTTCTTATATTCTTAGTATATTGAACTTTGTCATCATATGAACTTTAGCATTATATTGGGTGTGCCGAAATAAGAAATAAAATATATGAAAAATTCGAGATCACTCTTCTTGGAAAATTATAGTCGCAAGCTTATCAAACAGTTTTAAGAATTCTGAAAAATAAGCAGTTCTTGAAGGAGCTGAAATGATATTTAAGAAACAGTTTTCACAAGAAATTTTGATTGACTTTCTATACACATTCCTTTAAAAAATTACCACACTGAGATTTCGCCTCTATCTTTGCGTGAAATAAAATGCGTTTAATCGTTTTTTCTAAAATATACTTATTCTTGTTCTTTCTAAAATATTCTAAGATTTTTAGCGACATTTTCATCGAGAGTCTTGAAGTAAAAAAAATATTTAACGTAGTTTTTCACATTTTGCTATGCTGCTAGCTAAACATAGGATATTCAACATTTTTACATACTAGTTCAAGTCTGAATATTTTCTGTCTTCAAACATCATTTCAGAGTGTATGCTTCAAAATAATCAACAGATAGAGATAGTAAAATTGTTACTGATCAACTTGACATGAAATATTTAAATTTATCATTGCAAAACCCTCAAAAGATCATAAGAGATAGGACAGAAGGACTGGCACACCGAAATGTGGAGCAAGCCATAAAACCGATAAAGAAATAGAAGCAGTAGCAAGATAAGAAAGTGCAGCTGCATGCTCTAAGAACTAAAATGATATAGATCCCACAAGAGAACATCGGTTTCTCAAAAACGAACAGAAACCAACAATGGATCACAAAGAAATCTTGGCTTTTCTGAACTATAGAGAAAAACATAAAGCAAACCATATCAGCAAAATGCTTCGAAATAACTAATAACCATGTTGGACGATAATAGACCTGATACTCGGTCCCCCACCAGAACTCGAATAAAACGAAAAGGTTCCGAAGTTACATGTTTTAAAGAGATAATATATTCAGACAATAAAAGCATATTGACGTAGAAGTTTTTTCAAGCAGTGATTCAAACCTGAAACTGGCATTTGCAGATGATATACATCTTGTCAGTAAAAGAACCATTGAAATCAAAGAGTTGTTTGGAAAAATAGAAAAGGAGGTAGACACAGTAGGATTACGTATTAATGAAGACAAAACAAAATACATGTTTAATTCCCGGAGACAGGGAAGAGATCGACTGGGGCAAAATGTAACCATTGACACCTAAAATTTCGAATGGGTCTCATAATTCAAATACCTCGGCGTAATCATCACAGCAGACAACAACATGAATCAGAAATTAAGGCCCGCATACAGAGCGGTAATAGCTGCTTTATGCACTAAGAGAACTGTTCCAACCGAGAATAATGTCGCGATCCTCAAAACTAAAATTGTTCCATGCAACTATAACATCGGTAGTCATGTACGGATGTAAGCGTGGACCCTAACCAAAGCAAACGAAGACGTCCTTCGAAGATTCGAGCGAAAAATACTTAGAAAATATTTGGACCAACCCAGGTTCCTAGTTCAGGGCAATATCGAATGAGAACAAACGCGGACTTAGCGGGGAGATATTGTACCAGGGAGATATTGTGAGAGAAGCAAAGTCACAAAGACTGAGATGGGCAGGACACATATACAGAGCACAGGATGACAGAATGCTGAAAAATGCATGGCAGGAAGCACCGACGAGCAGAAGACCACCGGGAAGACCTAAAATGAGATGGAGGGACAATGTTCTATTGGATATGCGGAAGAAGGGCATTGAAAATGAACAGGATACAATGCTGGTTAGAAGTCGATGAAGGCAAATTGTGCTTGCAGCCAAGACCCACATAGGGTTGTAGTGCTACTTGAAGAAGAAGAAGAATAAAAGCGTATTGTAATTCCGGTCTTCAGAAAATGAACACCAATAATTGCAATAGCTTAGATAGCAAAACTGTAATAGCTGCAAAACACCATCAAGCTAGCTTAAGTTAACATTTATAATACTAGCAAAAAAACATACCTTATCCCAATGGCATAATTACCGAATAGTAAATCTGAGATCTGATGTCCTATAGAATGTCTTAAAAATAATCCACATCGCGAAATCTTCAAAGAGATCTTTAAAGATATAGATACAGAAGTAGGCTAATGTGGAAAGATGGGTAAGAAAATGGCCAAAATTCTTTGGTTTAAGTTTTGTTGAGTTTAAGAGCTGAAGAAGTTGGTTCGATCGCTCATGAACAGAAAATTTCATTCGCCAGTTTCCAAAGACACAATTCCAATTTGGATCTTTGAAACTGACTGTCTTTGGAGCGGTCTCTTTTTCCAGTATAAATAAAAAGATTGAAAATGCACAATTATACACGTTCTTGTGATAGAAGCATATCACAAATATTTCGAATCAGTTTTATGAAAAATAGCACCAGTGGCTAACCTGAGATCGCTTTTGCATGATTTCGTTGAATTTACCGCACCTTAAATTAATATTTTTAGAAAAATTTAGCTTTTACAAAAGAATTTTCAGAAGCTACATAGACATGGGTAAAGAAATCCAGTTATCTACTTAGTATCTTAATAAAGTAGCTTAAAAGTGTTGAATAAAATTGAACAGAACATATATGTAGTATATTTAACTGAGAATCGAATAAAAACAATAAAAAATTTCAAACTTAATAAACATTCATGTTACATTCAAAAGATCATAAGAGATAGGACAGAAGGACTGGCACACCGAAATGTGGAGCAAGCCATAAAACCGATAAAGAAATAGAAGCAGTAGCAAGATAAGAAAGTGCAGCTGCATGCTCTAAGAACTAAAATGATATAGATCCCACAAGAGAACATCGGTTTCTCAAAAACGAACAGAAACCAACAATGGATCACAAAGAAATCTTGGCTTAATAAACATTCATGACCATTTGGTTGTCATTTTTTTATTGTCACCCGGTATATACTTACCCAAATTTGCTTACTTTTTAAAGAAAACTGCGGTGTGTAGAATTAAAAAAGTAATACATTTCCATCCGAATTAACTGGATTATTCAAAAAACAAGGTTCTAAAAATTTGCTCCCTTTAAAATCTTACATACTAGCGAGCGTTTTTACTTTTAAGCCGAAAATATCTTAAGTCACTCAAAAAGTATCGAATTGTGTGCAATTTTCATCTCCAAGAAGCGAAGACTTGAACAAACTCATAAGTAGGCAGATCCTTTTGATCCGAAATTTCTAAAAATTAAGTCCAAAATTGAACAGTTTCGGTCTTCAACAGACTATATCTGCCTTAATCACCCTGCACATGCATAATGAATAATGGAAAGCTTTTCATCCAATAAACCATCCAGCTAGCTACTTAACAAGGTTCAAAAAACACTTTGGTTTGAAATGATTATCAATTTTTCGAAAATCTCAGTTTGTAATATATTAATTATGATCAAAAGCACAAAAGCATGAATTAGCGAAACATTGAAAAGTAAAATTTAGAAATTAATATAATTCAATCACAAAAATGTGCTTGAAATATTTTCTTTAGCACCTTAATTAACGCCATACGATAATTAACTTTTGTTTGCTTACTTTTACTAATATTCTATCCATATAATTCCGCGTATAATTCCATATAATAAACTAATTATATAACCATCAAATATAAATTTAGAAAAATGTTAGGTATAGCTTATGAGCTAAATTAAAGCGAAACACAATTACTAAATTAATTTCAATTAGGAAACAGTATAATATAATTAAAGCTGAACACCTAGAATGTACTTTTGCTAGTAACAAAGTTGCAGAACATACTGCGTTTGAAATAAGACCTTTTCTTGATACCTACTAAATGGAAATCCGTAGTTTTAAAGGATAAATGATGATTTTTCTAAAAGACATTTCCTACTTGTAAACTAAATTTTAAAATCAAGCCATAAGAAAGTTTTATTTTATGAAAGTATGTTGACAATGGCTTTAAACTCATCCAAGAGGTTGGCAGCTTTAATCATCCTTCATTTACTCATTAGAATGCAGATTGCAGATCATTATTTTATTCAACTTTTCGGCTTTGACTTACAGTTTTCTGAAAGTTTTCCTGTTAATCAAGTATTCTATTAATCAGAAAAAATCTCCAAAAGCCGTTTTTACACGCCATTTTATAACTAAGAGATATATTAGCTGCAATATACTATTTCACAGTTAAGTTCAAATTGCTGACACATTTTTCGACTGACTGCATGAAACGATGTCAACAGGAAATTGTTTGCTGATTTAGTTGTTGATTTTCATATTTATTTCAAAATCTCCAATACATTACTTTAGATTTTGAATGTTGCATTTTATAATGCTATTTATAAATGCCAACATTTAAACGCATATATTTATGCTAAACACACCATGTTTAGAATGCAATTTATAAACTATCGATTTTATTAGTGCTTACCATTTAAAGAGTTGTTGTGAACAAAGCAGCTTGTGAATAACACATCCGTGAAGTATTCTAATATCCAAAATAAAGAGTTGTTAAAGGTCACTCTCAGCACTATTGGTTCCTTTAAAAGGGCACTGAAAACAAACACTCACGCAATTTGAAATTGCCAATTTCGCGCCAAGAACCCGATAGTTTGCAGTTTGGTACTAACCGTTAATTGGGCAATATTTAGTCGAAGTTGGTACGGTACCTTCGCTCTCCAACAATTATGTTGACATTTAGAAGGCGCTCTACTCGGCGCACCTGTACGCCAGGTTCACCTATGAATTCAACTTTTACTGTGACTTCAAGAAACGGTGGTACCCGAGATTGTAGGTAGTACCGGTGTTATTGAGCCAGGTAACGTCCAGGTACCAGGAGAAGTAGGTAGTTTGCGCTCCGGCGAAAACGGTAACGATAAATTAGTGAAGACATCTAAATAAAGTGAATGTTGTAATTGAGCTATTTAAATTCGCATTAAAAGTAAAATATAGCTATTTGCATGTTCTATTCTCTTCAAGATAGTTTTCGTAATAGCACAAGATTTATATTAATTTTTGTTTGCCGAATTTCTTTTTAATGGTTGGAAATTAGTTTCTGATTTATTAAAAAAACCTTTGATAAAGAAAATTAGAATTAATTGTGCAATGCGTATTAATTTTCTTCAAACTATTTTCCTAACGTTTCGAAACGTCCGGCAACGTATCGTCGACTTTGATAGCATCGGCATTCTTTATGTGTGATTGTACCTACGCCATATGCACGATATTTGCGAGTCTTATGCACAGAGTCTGAGTTTGGTGCATTAGTGTGAATCAGATTGATATAGACCTTTGAATGTGAATTTATGCATTGAAAAAAATGTAAAAGAATTAATATAAGGCCTTTAACATACATATTCTGTAAATCTACCATAGAAAGGAAAATTAGAATCCGTTCAAATTTAGTATTTGCATCATAAATTTATCATGCAAATATCAAATGTGTTCTATTAGCTATTAATGTTTTCAATATAAAGACGTACAGTTTCAGTTCAATGGTAAAACTTATAGAAATTAAATCAGACAAGATTTACGCCCATCAAAGGGGTTTATTTCGCCTCATAAAGACTATGAATTGCTTAGAGATTCATAATTTCACACACATAACACAAGGCGCTTAATTCTGCCCTGCCCACGTGAGCTCATGGGTTGTCCCCCCACCTACTAACATCCGGGGAACCATGTGCTAACTCCAATTCCTTCTCCCTCTCCCCTGTTTCCTTCCTACATCTTACCCCTCGCCAACACGCAAGGAAAGCGTAGCGTTGAAATGCCAATACCCTACCCTGAATTGAAGAACTTCAAAACTAGAATACCCCAGGCGAGTGGAGCTAGATGCTCAGAATCTCGCACTAATTCCTCACTCTGCCTCAAGGATTCTGGAGGAGGCAGAAATGCGATATCAAAACCGGTGGAGAAATGTCGTAAGGAGACAATTCTAGCCGCTGCTTACAACATCCGCACCATGAGACTAGATGAACACAGGCCTGCCTTGGAGAACGAACTTCAAAACATCAAGTAGAACATTCTGGGAATCAGCGAACCAGAATGCAAGGCGAGGCCACTACGAACCTACCGTCCGGGCACTGGTTATTCCAGAAAAACTCCGACATCAGCCAACACCTCGGCGGAGCGGCAATAATGGTTCACAGCAAATTAGCACATCTCGTCAGTAAATGCAAGGCCATATCAGAACGAGTGATCTCCGTCATGCTGAAATTTAATAGAAAATACAGCATGATATACAGGTCATCCAAGCCTATGCCACCACAGCCACCGCCCCTAATGAAGAAATAGAGCAGTTCTACGAAGACCTTTCCATGGCAAAAAATGCGGAGAAGACAAAATTTAAGATCGTCCCCGGATATTTCAATGCTAAAACCAGAAGAAAAACAGCAGCGGACCCCCCAAACATCGGCAACTGCGGATTTGGCACACGGAATGACAGAGGGCAAACGATGCAGAACTTCCTGCTCAGAGAAGGGTTGTATTGCATGAACACCTTCGATCAAAAACCTTTGCAACGGAAATGGACTTGGAAAAGCCCTGACGGCGCAGTCAAAAACGAGATCAACTATGTCCTAGTCACGGATAAGCTCATGTGCACCGACGTGACAGCCCTAAATCGCTTCCACACGGGAAGCTACCGCAGACTACTGAGAGCTAAAATATGTGTCGATACTAGATCGGGCAGAAGGAAGCTGATTGTGAAGAGGCTGAGACCAGAGAGGACTGAGTTGGAAGCGAAGCAGGATGAGTTCAGCAGATAGATTGAACAGAGATTAGAACCGACGGACACGCTGAAAGATCTGCAGTTAAATGAGCTGACTGGGAAAATCGTCGAAAATATCCGAGTTGCCGCAAAGAAAGTCTGCACGTTTGTAGGGCGAAACTCAAAGCTCACTCCCCACACGACCAGACTTATGGAAGAACGCAGGTTTATCGCTCCCGATGCACCGGAGTACCGCCAGCTCGATAAACTAGTAAAGAGAGCCATTCGTAGAGACTTAAGAGATCAGAACTCACGGATGATTCGAGAATGAGGGTCCTCCGTTCCAGAACGACTAGAGGAAAACCACTTATCTATAAGATGAGGAACGAGCTGGGCGAAGTTCTGTCAGAGAAAGGCGAAATCGCTGCGATCATCGAGAACTTCTGTCAGAGACCATACAGCCAGTCAGTACCATAACCTAACTATCTCCACGAACACAGAGGTCGAGTGGTCCAGAAAGTCGGTTCCGAGGAGATCCCTGAAATTGATAGGTCGATGCTGAGAGCAGCATTAGGAGAGACCGGAGACTTCCGGAGAAGACCAAGTGACGAGTGAGATGCTGAACACTGGAGGAGAAACTATGGACAAGGCACTTCTCACTCTCTTTAACAAGTGCTTCGAAGAAGGAAGGATTTCAGAGGCATGGAGAAATGCTAAGATCACCATCCTTTTCAAGAAGGGCGACTCCACAAATATCGAGAATTCCGGCCGTTTAGCCTCCTCTCCGTGTTCTACAAGCTCCTTACCACAATAATCATCAACCGTCTCATCAACAAGCCCGACTTCTACCACACACCAGATCACACTCGACAACCACTCGATCCGTCTGAAAGTTGTTGAAGAGTATGTGTACGTTGACCACAACATCAAGCTTGGCAGGGACAACCAGACAGCAGAAATCACCAGACGAATTGGCCTAACGTAGGTGGCTTTTGGAAAACTTGACCACATCCTCAAAAAACCGGACATCCCCATCAACCTGAAGCGGAAAGTATTCGACGCGTGCATCTTACGTGTCATGACCTACGGCCTCGAAACTATAACTCTGACACAAAACAGGGCGAACCGACTCAGAGTGTGTCAACGGACAATGGAACGTGCAATGCTGGGGATCAGCTTGAGGGACCGAGTCAGGAACGGGATCATCAGAGAAATAACTAGAGTCTTTGATGTCATAGAACGTATTGCCACCAATAAATGGCACTGGGCAGGGCACGTCGCCAGGGATGATCAAAAGGACGTAGATCATAATGCAGTGGCGGCCCAGAGAAACTAGACGGAGTGTGGGGCGACCACCGGCAAGAAGGAGGAAGGAATTATATCCAGAGGAAGGGTGGCAAGAACAGGATTCTGAGTGCTCAGGACAGACAGCGGTGGAAAAACATGGAAGAGGCCTATATCCAGGAGTGGATGAGAACAGGAGAAGGATGAAGAAGAAGGAGAATATGTGTCCTCAAATTATTTTTTTTATTGCTGCACCAAAGACTCTTCCACTTTTATAACATTGAAAGGGGAGTAAAAAACGGTTAACTTTCTAAATTGAAATTTACACATTCAGACACAATAGCAAATGTATATAAATATTGGGCAGCAAAAATCGGAAGAAATTTGCGAGTTACATGAATTTGATCGTATTACGAATAAGGAATCTCTTATTATAACTCATTAAAAATAAATACCGGACAATTAGAAAAGGGAAATAGCGAGGGAATATTTTCAAATATGAGCGCGCTGTGCTAAATATGGATTTCTTCAATCTGCAATTTTATTTAATTTCATTCTCAAATAATTCGTGTTTAAACATTTTTGAGACTTGTCGTTGTCTGTTTTAACTATTCTAATTTATTGGAGAATTAAAAAATGAAATACCACAGCCTTGAATCTAGTATATATCATACTCCAATGAATTATTTAAAAATATATTTAAATCTTCAGCGCTTCTTTAATTCTGCTATGCTTTGTATCTCTATTTGCGGGCGGTTATTTTCAACGTGTTTTAAGGACCGCGCTATTTGCGGTACGTCTCTATTTAACAAACCAAGTTGTTGCTTTGCATACAACCATTAAATGATACGATTTGACAAAATGGCGAAGTACTATAAGTACCAGGGCCAGAAGAGAAGCCATCGCCAACTTGATGACTGGGGTACCATTAACGTATTATTGAAGCGACATCTCTCTATTGTGAATGAGTTTGAAGAAGCACCTTCGTTAAGTTGGCGAAAGGTCTATAAACGTAGTAAAGCACAACTGTTTGCTTAAAATAACGTATTGTAGAATCTACACTTTTACACAATAGATGGATTCACTCAAAAGAATTTTCGATTTTTGCCTTTACTGTAGTAAAGAGTAAAATGCGGCAAACCATGTTTGGGAAAACTGCAATATTCCTATGCAGCTTGCCACCTTTAAGTTTACATTTTAATAGCCAATTATCAGTAGTTATAACAAGTAATATTTGTGGAATTTGATAAATAAGTTAGGGCTATTTCATACCTATAGAGACTGGCAACTAACTAATTTAAAAGAAACATCCCCATTAATTTTATAACTTACTCCACAAAAGAGTTGCATTCAATCAATTGAATCGTTTATTTCAGCAACCTTCTATCGACCAAAAATAATAAAATAGAGTTATCTTCAAATTACGATTTCTATAGGTAAAAACATCATTTAGTACAGAAATCGCCTAAATGATCGTACAATAAACACCCTATCAAGAAGCTGAAATCTCCATTTGGTGCAGACATTTATCTTAATGGCCCAAAAAAAGATTTTTTCTATTTCCTCAAAATGTAAATTCTTCTTGAGTAGAGACTAAAACCAAACTAGGACAAACACCAACGTACAGAAATTGGCAGTATATCTATAAGCATGGAAATACCATCAATCATGCCAGGGGCGGGGTCGCAGCTCTCCTAAAACCAACATATAAACTTGGAAGAGCAAATCCTCCTTCCCTCAACAACCCTTTGAACGACTGTCTACATTTTACCATACCCTACTTAAACGACCTGATACACATATTTCTGACATACATACACCCACACTCCAACCTAGAACAAAACATACTGACTAAAGCGAGCATCTATAAATATGCAATAATTATAGGCGACTTTAACTTGAATACAAACAAAACGAAACAACTTAAAAGATTTTAACAAAATTCGGACTTTATAAAACAGCACACCCCACCAACTTTCTGATGCCCGCAAAACCAGATTCAACACCAGACGTTCTACTGCACACAAGAAACTTAACAAACACCATCAACAACATAAACTTAACCAACGAACTTGGATCCGACCACCTGGCTATTACGTTTAACATAGACTTACAACATACGCAACCTACCTCCAGTACACCTCCTATAGAGAAAAAGTTAAACCTAACAAAGACTGACATAGACAAAGTGAAACAACATATACATGACCACATTCAATAGCAAGCACAGCCCATTTCAATAGAAACCATACAACAACAACTTTCACTAGCCATAGGAAAATTTAGCCCGGAAATAAAAAATGCTTTCTACCGACATACACTACCCAAATTCATACTGAGACTCATAAATCAAAAGAGAGACCTGTACAGACTATATACAAACACTCAAAATAACGACCTAAAAAAGACACTGAACCAACTCAACAGAAACATTAAAACCTTGATTGGACAATACCGACAAGACCAATGGCTAGAAACATGTAAAGAAATACAAAAAGGCAAAGGCAAAACATACTGGCGAAAAATTAAGAAACTAGCGCAATACAAAAAACTACTAACACTACTGACACAATTGACGAAAACGGAATAGAACGTTACACAGACAATGAGAAAGCTGACGCGCTCGCCAGACACTATCAAAAGGCCTTCAGCATATCGACAAACCCTAACTTCGACAATGACAACTGGAACTTGATCAACGACTGGTACTTGAACTATTTCAACAGCTCACCAAACTATACATACAAACTGATCACAGACACAGAGTACGATGAAGCCCTAGCGCATATCAAAAACACTGCACCGGGGAAAGATAAAATTAAGGCAAAACTCTTGAAAAGCCTAACTCAAGAAACACAAACTGATCCTAACTGAATTGAACAACTGCATCAGAAATAACATAATTCCAAAAACATGGAAAAACGGCTTAATAATCCCTATACCCAAAAATGGACTGGACAATACACAACCAAGCAATTACAGACCAATTACACTGCTACCAGTACTTAGCAAGGTTTTTGAGTATATAATAAGGCAGCGACTGGGATAACTGGTCGGAAAGTACATACCATCGTACCAGTTCGGATTCAAACATCAGCACTCGACTATTCACCCACTCTTCACTCTGACTAACAATATACAAACAACCCACCTAACTGACAGAAAGTCGGCGTGTCTATTCATGTACATTAACAAAGCCTTTGACAGTGTCTGGCATATGGGCTTACTCTACAAACTTCACAAACTCCACACACCAACATATCTACTCCACATCATAAAAAACTTACTTGAAAACAGACTACTACAAGTATGAATTGACAACACATTCTCTTTTTCTTTTTCCCCTGATCAAGGACTCCCGCAAGGATCCCCGCTGTCACCATTCCTATATAATATATACTGCCATGATATCTACAATTACCACTTACCAGACAAAAACCAAATAGACAAATCAGCGTACATATTACTATACGCCAACGATACTGCACTAATAGTATAAGACAAAACCACAGAAAAAGCGACTGAAAGACTCCAAACACTAACGAGCAATACAATGTCATGGTTCTATAAATGGAGACTAACACCAAACGCGTCAAAAAATCAACTTCTACTCACAAACCACAGACTCAACGCTGACTCCCCTACAATAACTGCAGACGGCCAAACGACACAACCAAGAAACGACGTAAAATACCTTGGAATCACAATTGACTACAAGCTTAAATTCCCTAAACACATACGAAACATCAGGGCAGAAACAATAAAGAGAACAAAACACTTTCGCTCACTAACATAGAAAGGCAAAGGAATTAGTACAAATACCGCCACCAAAATATATAAAGCTATTTGTAGACCCTTGCTAGACTCTGGACATATACTCATGACCAACGAAACAGAAACGTTATATACAAACAACAGAACAAATTGCACTAAGACTAATATCGCGAATAAGACACCCCCAAAACTCACTACACAACCCCTCTACCCTACTACTATACGAACGCACAAGCATGACAAAGGTTTCGGAAAGACTCATACATTTACAGACAAAATGGACAAACAACCCCTACAACTGGACCATACTGAATCCCCTTTGTCTTACAAGACCAACCAGACAATCCCGCTTACTAAACACTACTCGAACGCTTACAATCGTAACTGACTACTGGACAATAAATTGAAGATTCCTGTTTGTCAGAATTAGAATTATAAAATTGTTAACCTAGAATAAGATAATTTTTACCTTTATTTGTTTATTTAGATTAAGACTGCATGTATTAAACAAGGGCATAAAGACCGATAGGTCGATAGCCTTTTTTAGAAAAAGATGTTTACTACTACTACTATTTTCACTATGATTTTCAAAAGTTATCATAACTGCAATTAGGAATATGGTGCCGACTATTCTTTTAATACAAGACGTAGTATCGTTTCTGCTGTGATCAGCATGCTTTAAGTATAAAAGAAACCACAGCAGAAACGCCCCCAACAGCAGAAACGTCAATAAGATTTCAGGTTACGATAATTTCGTCGCTTCGATAGCAGTCAATAAAATTCCAGGTTCACGTAAGTCTAGCTCGACACTAAGATTAGCTCGGTTCTAAATTTATTGTATTAATTTGGGAAATGAAGTTTTTAGAAACAGACTTTTTCAACCAATCTATAAAATTCTACTTAAAAATAAATATCTAAATAATCAAGAGGAAATTAATAAATAACATTATTTTCTTATTTGCCTATAGGCGATGCATAGACGTATTCCTAAGCTCATATACTCAAAGTTAAAATACTTACCACTGGCGAAATAAAATATTTAACATTCACATTGTTACACAGCCATCATGTTAGCAATTTGAAATTTTAAAAAATCTTTACAAGTTTCCTCTTTGCGGAAGTATACATGGTAATTATGAACGAAATCATAGAGCAGCAGCTGACCTCAAGCCGACAATGGTTATTACAAAAATTAGATACCTACATAGGCATAATAATATTCAAAACCACAGAAAACAGTCGATTTCAAATTTAGCTGTCAATCAAGGGAACCGGCGTTTGAAGATTTCTTGGGCCCGATATGCTATTTAAATTATTATGGTAGATTATCTTGGAAATAAGGAATGAGGATCGGTCTAACTATGTCTAATTTGAAAATAGGCCTTACATTTTCTGCTCAATTATTTTATTAAAGTGGCACGGTACAACAAAAGGCAGGTATATAATATACCGTTTGAGCATCAATATATAAAGCGAGATAAATAAAATAATTTTTATTAAATTGTTAAATCCTATAAACAGAATAAGAAAAATAATTCTGAAGATCCATATTGGTGCTCACAAAGAGTACAACGACTTTAAAAAAGTAATGTACATACTTGGGGGAAAATAGTAATATTAAATAACACCAGAAGGTGGACGAAACTGGCTAAAATTATATATCATAAACTTAATGACAAAAGCGTCAAGATAATCCAGTTTTTTTCGAAAAATTGCTCAGATATGATTAATTAGCTTTGTAAAGGGCAATTTCACATTTTCCTGTTTTCTCTACAAATTATAAAAAATAACTGATATTGCAGGGCCTCTTTATATTAAAAAAAGTGTCTTATAGCAAACTTTACGTGAACATTTAATAGAAAGGTATCGAATGTATGAAAGAGTTACGGTTCAGTTAGGGTAAACAAACCAAAAAGAAATAAACAATTCTTTCTTTCTGCAGACAAAATTTGTTCACTGGGTATATCTATTCCAACAATAGTTGATCTTTTCATTGCGTCGGGTATCAAGAGCGAATCAATGGAAATTATAGGGGTCAATTTGATGTGGCTGTGACAGGCAAATAAGGCCCCTTTATTCGTTAAAAGTCCAGTCCGATCCCAAAAACGATTGTCGGGAAAATTGCTTTAATTTCAGTAAAATTAGGGTGTCAAGAAGTTTGAAACTACGGACATTACGGTTCAGTTTAAAGAAATGTTTATCAGATTTTGCGCTTGAACCTTGTAAAACGTATTATTTGTACGGATTTTGTGACAGCTGGAAAATCCTGAAAAAGCTTATGTATGGTTTTAATTCGATAAGCAGGAAAAATAAGTTTTTAACTATTCTGGAAATTTTCAGCTTTAGAATAAATGTGAAAACAAAACGCAATAATCTACAATCTAACCTAAAGTGAAACCATGCTTCTGAAATTGGGTTCTAATTTTTTTCCATGCCCTCACTGCTTATCGTTCTCTTCACAATTAGGGTTTAGGTTTCTTCAGCAACTAGCTTCAACTCTTGGTTTGGCGTCGAAAATTACCAGATAGTTCCAATTAGTAGTAGTAAACATCTTTATTTCTAAAAAAGGCTATCGATCTATCGGTCTTTCTGCCCTTGTTTAGTACATATAGTCTTAATCTAAATAAAAAACAAAGATAAAAATTCTCTTATTCTGGGTTAACAATTTAATTCAATAAACTTTATAATGACAAGAAAAAATTATTTTATTGTTCAGTAGTCAGTTGTTTTTGTAAGTGTTCGAGTAGCGTTACTGTAGGGAAACGGAAGCGGGATTGTCTGGTTGGTCTTGTAAGACAAAGGGTATTCAGTATGGTCCAGTTGTAGGGGATGTTTGTTCATTTTGTCTGTAAATGTATGAGTCTTTCCGAAATCTTTGTCATGTTTGTGCGTTCGTATAGTAGTTGGGTGGAGGGGTTGTGTAGTGGGTTTTGGGGTTGTCTTATTCGTGTTATTAGTCTTAGTGCAATTTGTTCTGTTGTTTGTATATAACGTTTTGTCCTTTCTGTTCCAGTTGGTCATGAGTATATATCCATAGTCTAGCAAGGGTCTACAGATAGCTTTATATATTTTGGTGGCGGTATTTATGCTGATTCCTTTGTCTTTGTATGTTAGTGAGCGAAAGTGTTTTGTTCTCTTTATTGTTTCTGCCCTGATGTTTCGTATGTGTTTAGTGAATTTCAGTTTGTGGTCAATTGTGATTCCAAGGTATTTTACGTCGTTTTTTGGTTGTGTCGTTTGGTCGTCTGCAGTTATTGTAGGGGAGTCAGCGTTGAGTCTGTGGTTTGTGAGCAGAAGTTGGTTTTTTGACGCGTTTGGTGTTAGTCTCCATTTATAAAACCATGTCATTGTGTTGTTTGTTAGTGTTTGGAGTCTTAGAGCTGCTCTCTCAGTAGTTTTGTCATGTACAATAAGTGCCGTGTCGTCTGCGTATTGTAATATGTATGCCGATCTGTCGATTTGATTTTTGTCTGTTAAGTTGTAATTGTATATGTCATGGCAGTATATATTATAGAGAAACGGTGAAAGCGGGAATCCTTGAGGGAGCCCTTGTTCAGGGGAATAAGAAAATGACAGTTTTTTGTCAATTCGTACTTGTAGTTGTCTGTTTTCTAGTAAGTTCTTTATGGTGTGTAGTAGATATGTTGGTGTGTGTAGTTTGTATAGTTTGTATAGTAAGCCTCTATGCCAGACACTATCAAAAGCTTTGTTAATTTCCATAAACAGGCAAGCTGTCTTTCTGTCAGTTAGGTGGGTTGTTTGTATATTGTTAGTCAGAGTGAAGAGTGGGTGAATAGTCGAGTGCTGATGTTTGAATCCGAACTGATACGATGGTATGTACTTTCCGACTAGTTTTCCTAGTCGCTGCTTTATTATGTACTCAAAAACTTTGCTAAGTACTGGAAGTAATGTAATTGGTCTGTAAATACTCGGTTGTGTATTGTCCAGTCAATTTTTGTGTATAGGGATTATTAAGCCGTTTTTTCCATGTTTTTGGGATTTTGTTATTTGTGATGCAGTTGTTCAATTCTGTTAGGATCAGTTTGCGTGTTTCTTGAGTTAGGCTTTTCAAGAGTTTTGCCTTTATTTTATCTTTTCCCGGTGCTGTGTTTTTGATATGCGCTAGGGCTTCATCGATCTCTCTGTCTGTGATCAGTTTGTATGTATAGTTTGGTGAGCTGTTGATATAGTTCCAGTACCAGTCGTTGATCAAGTTCCAGTTGTCATTGTCGAAGTTAGGGTTTGTCGATATGCTGAAGGCCTTTTGATAGTGTCTGGCGAACGCGTCAGCTTTCTCTTTGTCTGTGTTCCGTTCTATTCCGTTTTCGTCAATTGTGTCAGTAGTGTTAGTTTTTTTGTATTGCGCTAGTTTCTTAATTTTTCGCCAGTACGTTTTGCCTTTGTTTTTTGTATTTCTTTACATGTTTGTAGCCATTTTTCTTGTCGGTATTGTCCAATCAAGGTTTTAATGTTTCTGTTGAGTTGGTTCAGTGTCTTTTTTAGGTTAGTTCCAATTATTTTTATAACAATTTGGAAATATTTTGTAATGAATTTGGCAGAGAGATAAAAATAAAAACTTAACCAGAAAAATCGTTGTCGACAATATATCTGATGTTAGAGTTTCTTTCGAATCACCCCAATACTTAAAAAAAGATGAACAAATCACTAATATTCAACTTAAATTTCCTAACAATGTTTATACATTTGCTTTCTTCATTATTTTATTTATTGCTCTCAACCAATTTCACGTAATTTGTAAATATGCTGATTGTGCGGAATATACAGAGGTCTGATGGAAATGGGATAATTTTTTGAAAATTGAAAAACTAAATTCGTTATTTTGCTAAATACATTAATGTAAATTTATTCTAAGTTTCTTTAGTATTTTTTAATTCAAGAAATAAAAATTGACAAAATGTACTATAAAACTTTTTTAAAACAGCGTAAACCATTACGGAAAATGAATTTTTACAAGATTTATGCAAGGTGTTGCGGAAAACCTTCAAACGACCGTTCTGGGAAACGCTGAACATCGCATTAATGAATAGTCTGGGAGATATTCATAGTTTTATATTGTTTATTTTGGTATGTGGTATGTAATCCAAGATATAAAGAAATTAATAATTTTTCGTTACTCAAACATAGAAAATCGCTTTCAGATATGTAGGTGCCTATTTGAATTTTAAAAACCCAGTTTACGGCTTTATAGTTTTCTCAGATTTTCTAGCAGCTTTCTGTATAGGTATTTAAGCACGTACTTTTTGAAGAACTCTTACCATTGCAAACATGAATAGTGCCATCAAATGCAGCATAAATTATACTTGTATAATAATATCAGTTCGATTTTGATAGTCGATCTCACTAGTGAGGAAATCGTGATTTATAAACTAGATTTTTGCTTTTGTCGGGTTTGTTTGCGAACGTTTGGAAGTGTCATTAAAAGAAGAAAGAAAATATTTTAACGTGCATCGAAGTAATAGGTCATCACTAGTTACATAATAATAATGGTCCCTTGAATCATTTTAAAGTATCCAAGGGTTTAGGATAATTTTCCTAAATTAGACTACAATATTTTCAGCTGGAAATCTACTAAGAAAAGAAATGTAGAGACTCAGAAAAGTGAGATATATAACTGAAAATTTCTGCTTCTAGGTGTCTTACTAGAATAAACGTACCTAAAGATATCAAAGGAGTAATTCTTTTTTCTATTGAAACTGTTTAAATAACCTTATCTCAACTTTATCCACTGTATCTGCTTCCTTGGAATCGAATGCAGTTGTAGTGCAACTTAACCGACCTTTTCTGAAATTCGATATATATTTTCTGTTGCAAAAGGAGATGCATCAAAATATGTATCTTAGAACGACAAAATTAGCGTGCTAACCGTCGGACACGATTTCCTCCAGCGTGTGACACGCAACAGGGCGTGCAGAGGATGCCATGCCATACGTGGGGCCCATCACCATGCCGGGCTCTATTTGGAAGTTTTCTACCGAGGTCCAGTCTTTTTCCGTCTTTCGATTAAACGTGAGAATTTGCTAAAAAATCTACACAATAAATAATACTCAGACCGTTGGTGTGCTTGTCTAACTTCCAAAACGTGCGACTTTATACGGAAGTACTGAAAAAGTGCGTGCTTTCATAGTTCAGTGTCAATGTCAATAGTGTGGAATAAGTTCAAGATTCAAAACATTTTACCCTGATAAACGTGTTGCTCAAACAGCAAGGAAAAGCATTTAGGTAACTCCAATTCTTATTTTTACCTGGTTGGCACTCAATATAATAATTCGCCTTCAAATAACGCTTTTGGACTTATTCCAATACACTGTAGGTGTTCTACATGTACATTCTCAATTTCATTGAATTATAACAACATAAATAACAGGGTGCATTTTTATACCATCCGGCACATTCGACGAACAAATTGAGCTCATCTTTCAAAATATTCCACGAAACCTATTTTCTGCAGAAAAATGGACGAACGCTTCATAAGTAGGTGTGTCTTGGAAGCACTAATAAGTGTTTATGCCAGATATTGTCTTTTTTATTCTACAGTTCAGCGAATTTATTGATAATTCAATGAGATTCCATTAAATAACAACCAAAAAAGAAAATTACATACTCGTTCTATACCAGTTGATGCGAGTATACATACTTCCAAAGCATTTTATTTTGGTACTTTGCCTCAAAATTTAGCATCTTGAAATACCCTATTTGCTCAAGTTTCTTAAAATTCCTTGATAACTAGAGCGCTTTTTATACGAGGCCCAAATTCCTTCTTAAAACGAATACGGGGTATCAATTTAAAAACTTCCCACCCGTAATAACTCTCTAACATTTAAAAATATGAGAAATCGGAAAGACAAGTCAATTTTATTTGTAAGGGGGACACTTTAAATTAATATTTTTAGCCTTCTTGTTTCAACCCCCTAGGAGGGGTAGATGTCACCCTTAGAATCTGAAATGGGAATGGGGGTCAAGTGGCACATCGTTTTAAAGGGCGTTCGATTCTCTTTTCGTCCAAATTTTGACCCAAATTAGTCAAATAAAAGGTGAGTAAGCAAATTAGGAGAAGAACGTTTATTAATAATAATTTTGAAAGCTGCTACTGTTTAAATTTCAAAACCATTCTTGCATTATTCCACAAAACACCAAACAATCGTGAATCGGCCGTTTTCTGTCCTCGTTGTTCAATTCACTTTTTCAGAAGTATGTAGAAAAGCCTTAGGGGAGGGTTTGCCTGTTCAAATAACTTTTTATTTCTCATTTTTTTCCTGAAAAAATTGTGATTTTGGTTTTATTACTGGAAGAAAAAGATGTGTTGCACATCTTTTTTGCTCTAAAAATTGACTTGGTGGGAATTCTAAGTGAGCAATCATTTTTAATGAAAATATTCGTATTTAAAACTCGAAGGTTATGGAGCTTTAGAATATTAATTCTAGTACATTTGTTTTCAAATAGTAGTAGTAGTAGTAAACATCTTTATTTCTAAAAAAGGCTATCGACCTATCGGTCTTTCTGCCCTTGTTTAGTACATGTAGTCTTAATCTAAATTAAAAAACAAATATGAAAATTCTCTTATTCTAAGTTAACAATCTTATTAAATAAAGTTTCCAATGCTAACTAATTTTAATGGATTCCTACGAAATCAAAATGCATTTAATATAAAGTAATCAGCATTGAAATAATATGAGAAATACATTTTCACGGTTTTGTGTGGTTTTCATGTTTCCAAAATTTACCTTTTCTTCTTCTTCTTCTTCTTCTTCTTCTCTTCTTATTATCTTCTTTAAAGTTATAAATCGAAATATATTTCGGATTTCGTTTCAACCAAACAGTTTCAAAGCAGATAAATGTAAAATTATTGGCGTTACTGGATCTCCAAAACCGTGTCTTGAATGATAAACTATTATTATGTATCAAATATTGTACTGTATATTCTTCTTCTCCTTCTTATCAGCCTGTTGTCATCCACTCCTGAATGTAGGCCTCTTCCATATTTCTGCCTGTCCATAGCAGCCCTCATCCAGTTTTTCCCAGCAATCTTCTGGATATTGTATATTAAGTATCGAAAATACATTTTTTGCAAATTTAGTTAATTATAAATTGCAATTTTTGTATGATCTTATATCCCTAATAAATATCCTCTTTATATGACCAGTTTTAATTAGATGCACGTCTCTATTCTTGATGATTATTATATTTCTTCTTTAACAAATGTATTAATTCGACCTTTTTAAACAACAATTCTTTTGTTTTTGAAATAAAACATTTCTTATTAGTAACAAGGAATTATTGAACAGATAGTGTAAAATATAGCAAATCTATTCTGTTCCAAATCAAATAGTAGTAGTAAACATCTTTGTTTCTAAAAAAAGGCTATCGACCTATCGGTCTTTCTGCCCTTGTCTAATACATGTAGTCTTAGTCTAAATAAAAAAAAACAAAGATGAAAATTCTCTTTTTCTAGGTTAATAATCTTATTAAATAAACTTTCCTATTCTAATGACAAGAAAAATTTTTTTTATTGTCGACTAGTCAGTTGCGTTTGTAAGTGTTCGAGTAGCGTTGATGTAGGGAAACGGAAGCGGGATTGTCTGGTTGGTCTTGTGAAACAAAGGGGATTCAGTATGGTCCAGTTGAAGGGGTTGTTTGTCCATTTTGTCTGTAGATGTATGAGTCTTTCCGAAATCTTTGTCATGTTTGTGCGTTCGTATGGTAATTGGCTGGGGGGCCAAATCAAATAATAATACAATAACTGTATCACACATTTAATTTGGTTTAGAAAATCCAAACAATTTATTTCATTTTATAGTCAACTTTTCCTATCTCAAAAAAGTGGTTGAAAAATTAATTATTCTTTAATAATCTCTATTAGACTATCAACCAATTGGAACACTTCAAAAATAAATACTCGTTAATAAAATATGGGCCCCTTTTTCTGTTATCAGACTACAATTTCATCTCGTGTAATTTTATGTGAATATTGACATGTCGTGTAATAGTTCTTTCATGATTGACCGATTTGTCGTCATATCCTCGATCGCAAATTCTTGGCGGCGTGGTCGCGGGTCTATAAACATCCCATGAAATGGTATAAAGACATTATAAAATTATCGGAAAACGTAATTTATGTTAACGAGACGTTGCGTGTCCGCTATTTCATTCTCCAAAGTTGCTCACAGTGGAAAACTGGAATTTTGTTGCATATCGACGTAAAATGTTTTTTATTAGTCGCATAAACAATGGCAGCATGAGTGCTGGTGATAGAGCTCACTGACAACATGTATGTGAATCATTCCAGAGAAGCCTGTTTGTGAGACAATGTTGCTTGAAAAGATCATGTTCAAAGAAATGGATTTGGTTTTGACATTTATTAAGCAGCTTATAGTATTTACTTTTATTAATCAACTAAATTGTTTACAAATAATTTTATTGCGTAATTTAATTTTCTCTGACCTGAGTTTTTATGGAGAATAATAATTTATCTAATCATTTTTGTCATTATCTGTTCTAAGTCGCTACATTAGGACATTTTCTCTGCTTATTTAAGAAACACGTATGTTCAGCTAACACAATATAATTTTTATAATGTTTTTAATAATAAAATTTAAAATTTTAAAGGTAGATTTGTTGAAGTAGTAGTAAATGCAGGCAGAAAACCCCCGCTTTGGCAAATTCCAGGTTTAAATAAGTATCAAATTATGTAACGGAACGGAAATACAGCGACAATATGTATATTAGTCTTGAAATGTTATGTTGAGTTTTCAGTAGCCAAATTTCAACTTTTTAAATGCATTAAAGCCGCATGCAGGAAAATCTACATTTTGAGCATCACTTTCAAATATCTTATTTGTAGGTTACCTGCAACTGCAACCAATTGCTTACAATGATCATCAATCGCTTCACAGGTTATATGTTTAATTTTCTCTGATCATTATTATTTTGGCTTCTTTTATTTTTATGTTAATCAGTTTCGGCATTTTAAATTCGTTTATTGAAGTGATTGATAAACGTTTTAATCTTACCGGATATAGAAAATTATGATTTTGTTGTAGTGTAGTAGTCTCTTTTTATTTATTCGTCGCTTCGAACAAAAATTTTTTAATTACCTCCATAAAGCTAATTGGCCTTTTTGGGGTTAAAACACTTTGATACACTCAATTAGGACACATTTTCACCAAATTATATGCTCAGTCTTTATTATGACTGGGAAGATAAGAGATAACCACACCTTTTCAATACTGATTTTTTTGTTAGGAATATATTTTCCAAATATATTTTATTTTGAAGCCTCCTAAGATAGAAGATAAAGAGAAAAATATATTTATTTACTTATATACTTACATCACATGAAAAAAAAGGTGTTTGATAGTTCAGCATAATTTTAATATTTCTTATAGATGTAGCCATATTTATGTTAAGATAATTTGGTATAAAATTTACTTCTTCTCCTTATCTCGCCATCTCCTTATGAAGGTTAGTGATCCAAATGGCCAGTGTGGTTTTGGAAATAGCTGCTCGAAAGATGTCTGTAGCTGTGCGTCCAAACCATCTGCGGATATCCTTTAGCCCAGAGCTCTGGCGTCTTCCAATGGATCTTTTTTTCCAGCTTCCGGATTTCGTATCGGCTGCCCGTCATAGTGTGTCCAATATACTGTGTTTTCCTTTCTTTTATCGTCTATAGCAGTTCCTTTCCTTTGCTCATACGTCTTAGAACTTCTATATTGGTTATCTGCTGTGTCCCAGAAATTCTGAGCATGCGTCGAAAGAGATACATCTCAAATGCGTCGATTCTCTTCTCCGTTATGGTATCAGAGGGTCCAGCTCTCACTGCCGTATAGGACAGAGAACACATAGCAACGGAGCATGCGTGTCCTAAGCTCCAAGCTCAATTCCAGCCTAGTAAAGAGCCTCTTCACACTAGCGAAGACCTTCCTCGCCTGTTCTATTGTGGATCTGATTTCCCTTTTAGGGTCACAGTCCTGATCTATCGAGGTGCCCATTTATTTAAACGAGGAGACCTGCACTACATCTTTGCCTTTTATGGTCAAGGTTATATTTTTATGTGTTTTGGAGAAGACTATGGTCTTGGTTTTGGATATGTTCATGAAAAAATAATAACGTTCGCTTTGTTTGACTATTTTATGGATCATCCCTGTAATTCACTTGGACTGCTGGCTATGATGACCGTGTCATCTTAAGTTAAGCACTACTATTCCTCCTGTTCTTTCGTCAAGTGCTTCTCTGAATATTGCTTCTGAGTATATGTTAAAAAGAAGCGGCGACAAGACGCAGCTTTGCCTCACTCCTTTCATGGCCGAGACGTTTTCTGACGTTTTGCCGTTTATTCGGATTGTGGCCGATTGCCTCCAATATAGGTCACCAATCACACGAATGTCCCTATTATCTATTACTGTGTATATTTTCCTGACTGTATTTCAATTTAATCCAAAAAAAAACTCCTGGGTTCCAGTCAATTTTATTGTTTATTATTTAAAATGTCACAAATACGTTTCGGTGTCGTTCTCCACCATCCAACTAAATCCAAACTAAATGGCTTTTATACTATTGCTTGGAACTATTTTGTTTGCGATTTACAAAAAAGTTATCCCTTATTATGCCACTCACGTCGAAGACTCGTTTTATATCTAAAAATCCATAGGTGGTAAATTCCCCAAAACTTCCATTCTGATCTCACTCACAATACTATGGTACCACTAAATTGATATGGATATATTATCGCAATAAAAGATAATAACATTTCCGGAAGTAATTTCTTGTTGAAAATAAAACGTAGTTTGGTATAAAACGTCGCAACACACACTTTCAAACAAATTTACCATATTCTCGCATTTGGTTTATAAGGAAAATAAAAAACCACAATGTTTGCATAATAATACGTCCCTGATCGTTGACTTGCAACGTAACGACTTATCCCTAAATAGATTTTATTTTCACCAAATTTTTCAAATGTACCATCTGAAGTAGTTGAAATTTGTCTTGAATTGCACTCAAAGCCAGAACAAATAAATAAAGTTTGGAGTGTTTAATTTCCAAAAACCAAAATTTAACGGACAATTTTTGATATGCCGGAAAATTACCAGCATCATTCAGCTATTTGCCACTGACTCTTTTATGATCATGTGATTCTTCATTCAAGCAAAAACAATTTTATTATAATAAGAAATTCAAGTAAAAACTTTTCTCTTTTCGTTCTACGAAACGAAAGCGATGGAACTCTTAGCAAATAATGTCAATTTAAATCAATTTAGTTATTATATATTACATGGATATCAACATTTTATGAGTTTATACAACAATGAGAAGATCCGTTATTATTAAAATCTAGAAAATCCAATTCTCAAATAATGTTAGATCACTTTCTGAAAAAAATGTCTAGAGACGGCGCTTCTCTATTTAACGTTTCAAATCCTTATTTTATATTTTCTTTTCATGAAAATATAACCTTTCAATAAAATCATATTAAAAAATTAGTATCAGCAAATTCAAAATCTGTTATGTGAACACTGAATTCAATTTACTGGTTCAGAGCATTATCGTTTTTTAGACTTTTCAAAGAAACATTTGAAGAAAAGAAACAAAATTATTAGGTTTTATAGATAAAAACCTATATGTTAATAGATTAACATATTAATTAAAATGTAGGTTGTTTACGTGTAGACATACTTTAGAAATTATAAAAGAACATTAATTTATTAAATCATAAAGAAAGCTAAACAATAGCGAAACCAAAATCTATTTATAAGTTGAAGAATATATACGTAAAGCAAGAAATGGATTAGAAAAATTGTTGGTAAGTGTAAAGAAGCTGGCAAGGGGAACCATTCGAATTTTAAATTGCAGAGTTGGTGGCTTTTGATATTATCATTATAATTCGTTGGTGATAGAACTGTTTTTATTTTGATGCTGAATAACAGCCACTTTGAAAACCTAAATGTATTTAAGATATGTGTTTTGCAGATTTGCTTCAACATAATGCAAATTTAACCCAGTCTTTCTTTGAAATTATTAAAATTTTACTAATTTGATTTGTTCGAAGCTGAGCGTTTTTTATGTGTTGGATGTGAAAGTAAAGCTGTGATCAACAACTTGTAGTAATATAACCAAGGTTGACATATGGACATTCTGCGAAAGAAAAACGAAAGTTTTTGGTTATTTTCAATGTAACTCCCAGAAAGTGATAGATGTAGTAGTCTTTAAACGGGCCCAAGTAGTCATTAATTACATTAGAAGGGTTTTGACTTTAAGAATGAATCAAGACTTTACATAGATTTTATAAACACCTAGATAATAGTAATAGGAAATGCTCTGAAGTCGCATACCTGCCATATTCTTCCGGGCTAATAGATACGAATTATTTTCAATTAATTGAATTGACCAAGTGGTTATGCACCTTAAATACCATCACTATGATCAATTTGTATTAAATATAATATTTCATGGAGATACTAAGAGATGTTCTTCATACTGTGTATTTTAATATTCCCTTGATTCAAAGCTTGCTTGCTTTTGTTATCGAGATTAAAGAACTTGTTCCTTGAAACATAATTAAATAGATATCTAGATAGCAACTAGATAATTTTCATTCACAAGCAGATTGTAGTTCTAACCACAATATCTTGTTCTGTCTTAGTTAGAAATTCTTTAAACAGTTGATTTTTACTTCAGCTGATTTAATTTCGATTTATTTTTGCAGTTCCTTCTTAACATAAATCCCTTTTACTTCAAAAGTGAGAGGGACATTTCAAAGATGAATCCTTAAGACAGAATGTGAGATTTCGGCTTTTCCTAGTATATACTTTTTGCATTAACAATTTAAGCCACTCACAAGAGAAGGCCAAAAAACAAAGCACTGGTATCAAGAGCAAATACAGTCTATTCGATAGTAATGTATTAAAACTACTGCCCGGATAGTCAAAGTTGTCAATAAAAAAAAAATCACATAAAAAATGCAGTGAAAATGGTACAAGTTGCTCAAAAAATAATTCATTCCAATGTATTCCTGGGTTTCAGTCAATTTTATTGTTTATTATTTAAAATGTTACAAATACGTTTCGGTGTCTTTATCCACCATCATCAGTTTGTCTAAAATATCCATTTTACATTTATTATCCATTCAATTAAAAAAACATTCACAAAATTAACATATCAAAATTCAGATCACACACATATTAAAAAGTACAATTTGGGACCTTAGTTCTCAGGTGATGAGTCGGGATAAACATGGTCGGGAAAAGACTAAAATCTATTGTTTAGAGATCTAAAGTTGACTTACATGTTTAGATGTTTCTTTCTTTACATTTGGTTGGATATTGAATTACCTATTTTATTCGATATCGAGCGAGTGCCCGAAAAACCTATTTATATTTCGCCTTTTCTTTGCATTCTTGGAATTGCTCTGTAATCTTCAATATCTGCTGTTTAATTTTTATTTACCAGGTCCATTCAATTCATGCATGCGATCATTTAATTAGCGCATGATACACAGAGCTAAGATTGTCTGTATCTGATCTGAAGTTTATTGCATTCTGATGTTTCTTAATTTGTATCATTTCATGGATTCTTCTCTTATTATAGTTTTCCTCATTGATCAATATTTGTGTGTTATCGAAATCAAAATCATGCAACTTTTGTTGTGCATGTTGTGCTAATGCTGTTGCATTTTCGCTAACCTTTCTTAAGCTATACTTATGTTCGTATATTCTTTTCTTTAAATATTGCCCTGTTTGTCCTATATATGTGTTGTCACAGTCCAAACAGTCAATCTTGTATATTACGTTAGGTGTGTCCAACTTATCGCTTCTAGGCTTAAATTTTGTAAAACACTCCTTGGCTAAGTTGTTTTTAGTTTTCTCCGCTATAGTAATATTATGCGGTCTTAAAACATTTTTTATTTTTGTGTTGATTTCTGGTATGTGTGGTAATGATACATACTTGATTTCACCCTCTTTTCTCTTTACGTATTTACGTAAACGTAAAGTACAGTCAGGAAAAATACAGAATCAAAAAACAATGGAGAAAAGTAAAATTTTTATTGTTACTTTGCATCCAGCACATATATAAAAATTGCTAACGTTCGAATCGGTCAAACTTATTATAGCTAAATACTAATACTTTGACGTTAGAGTATTATATTCACATTAGATGCAGACCACCCTGTATATTACTAATTAGATACACAATTATACTAAAATTGTCAAAGCCATGTCGATCTATTAGATGCACTATCTATAATAAGGGATATTACCTCAACAGCAATTGCCTCCCTTTGAAAGACAACAAGACCGATCGTTTCGCAGGATGTCGAAAAGTAAAACGAGCAAAACCAACAAAACACAGCAACCTCAATTTATTTAATTAGTAGAAAAAAACCAAACATTCCCGTTTACCTTAAAATGGCCACCGACGTAATTTTCTATATAATAAGGATAATTTTCAAATATGGTAGAAACTATTATTATGGAAAGGACGTGACGTGATTGGCAGCCTTTATACACAAAGGACTCGTTGTCCCGCCCATCGGCGGATATAGTCACGTGATCGAGGGGCAGACAACCTTCGACACCCTTTAGGGTGTGAAGTAAATGGCCCTTAAAGCTGCCACTGCCCCTGGGTAGTGAATTTTGCAGTGACTTGGTGCATTTACCATAAGTGATACGATCTAATCTCGTTGGATCCATTATTATATGTGCAATATAAGCCAAATTTAATTCGATTAATATTTTAATTGGCAATTCTCAAGCGAATTTTAGTAATGTGATTGTCTAGAAGGGCGCGTTTAACATATTCATTAAGCTTATGCTACCTGTGCTTGACAGTACGAAAATATATCTAGTTCAATACATAATAGCAATAGTTTGCCGAAGTTGAGAACGTTCAGTATCATGTCCAAAAAGTTTAAGATTGATTGCTTGTTAGCTGTGGATGAACATATGCTGAACTTTTTTTATTTGATCATCGAAACAAGTCCTGTTAAAATCCGCATTTTAACTATTTTCGCCAATTTGAAACACGGAATGCCAATTAAAAATTGATAAAAGACTTGTGTACTTTCGAAAAATAAAAACAGATTAGAATGTTTTAAATTTGTTTATAAAAAATTGCCGTCCTTGACCGATAACTTCGTTTATATATTATTATTATTATTATTTGAGAGAGACTTTTATACTTTATAGGCAACTTGGAAAAAGTTGCTAGGCTTGAGAGATTTTAAAATATATTTTACTGTAATCAACTGATGATATAAAAATAAGTTCACAATGTCTAATTTCTATTGAAGCAAATTTAAATGATTACATATTCGTACTATCTATATGCAATGGTATATCCTTTTTTCAAACCATTGGTTTATTCCAGAAAAAAATTTCATATTTTTTAGCGTGTATATTTTCCTGACTATTTCAATTTAAATTTTCAATTTCTTTTGGATATTTTTTAGCATTCAGTTAGGACTTATTATTATCCGAACTTAGGTCTTAGTACAGTTCTTGCATTCTTCTGGTGACCAGAAATAGGTGTTACTGAGTGTTGAAAGGTTTATTTCCCATGAAGCAACTCGTTCAGTGTATACTTTTTTAAGGCGTTTTTGCTGAAGAATCATTTAGGTTTCGAAAAACAGGTATTTAAACTGTTCACACATGAAATCAAATTAATATTGCTACAACCTTAAGGAGAACTCAAACTAAAATCTTAGGAATATTTGAATAACATTTTGCGTTCTTTGGCAGTTAGCAACAATCCATATTTTGTGATTATTGTTGGTTCAGATCAAATGCTGATTTCAGCTTTTCTCAGTATCCTACAAGTGAGGAAAAGTAAAAATGAACAAAAATTACTAACCAATAAACGAAGGTATTTTTTATTTAAAAAAAATTACTTGATTTTTTGCATAGTGTAATAATATATTAAATAATACTCCAATCAAATGAGATTCATTAAATAATAACCGAAAGAAATGATCAATTATATCGTACAAAACGTTACCGTTACCAATAGTATTATCGTATTGTCTTTAATGCTTTAGAATCATCGTTAGAGTATTTTCATCTTTACTTGCAATTTTGTTTGTATTAAGATATTTTTTTATAAAATATGATTTTATCTTTACTTAAATTAAAATTCAGCAAACGAATCCAAAGTATTGTATGAGCTCGTTTTTTGTTGTCTCAAATTTCCTTTTTATTAAACGTCAATGTTAATGAAGATTCCTAATAAGAATTTAACAAAAAACAGGTTTTGCATCTTTAGCGCCTTATACAGCAATAACGTAGGTACAAAACACTAAAAATTAAGTAAAAAATTGGCGATATAGACGGATAAGGAATGGATCGACTTAAACACTTTGTACATGATGGGAATTCTATGAAAAAGAAAGTTTCTGTAGTAACAGTAATATTTGTAAAAGTACTTGTTATTGCTAAATTCTGACTCTTTATAAAAACTAATGTTCCTAAACTCAATTTTTTAAAGATAATTAGAATGCAATTGGCATTTGGAAGAGCATAACTTTGACGAGTTAATGTACTTAAGAACGATTTAAAACTGGGGTGATTTCTCTGAAGGCAATCTGACTTGCAGCGTCTTCAGAGGAAAGGCCCTAAATTTGAGTCACCCAGTATAATGTATCTTTTATAAGAGAAAAGTTAGTTTTTCATGATGTAAAGAGCAAACTGGTTATTTAGATCTCCAACAGATAAAACTTGTAAAAATTAAAGAAAACACTTAGAAATAAACTTTATTTTTTGTTTTTAATAAAAGACGTTCTTAAAATTTGTGCTAAACTTCTCATAGCACGCAAAACAATGTAAATATAGAAAAAAAATATTTCGTTCTTCATGATATATGAAACTGTATCTCAAAATAGTGCTTAAAGCAAATTAAAAGGCTTTTACAGCTTTTTTCCCGGACCATGAAAGTATGATTAGTACAGATGAGCTTCTTTAAAACGTAAAAAGCCGATTTGAGCAATTTCGAAAATTTATGCCAACGATGTTTCAGTGGTTAAGGATTTTATTGACTATTTTTTAGACTTGTTACGTTCAAGTTATGATATTTGTGCTTGTGTTCACGTTGAATAAAAACTGTTTCTGGGGCTCTATTCTGGAGGATTTCTAATATTTTTTCGAGGCATATTGAAACATTTTATCTTGAGATTTTCTTCATAATTTGCCATTTAAGCGTGCTCGGAAAAGTTGACCATCTATTCTAGCAGCCCATGTGGGATTATAATTTATTTGACTTAACCTCTCGCAAAGTTTTCCTTTCATTCCTATCTTAAGAAAATGTGAATTGTTGAAAGTAATCCAAATGAGAATGTTTATGAAAATACCAAGAAACCTGGTAGAAAACCTAAATAAAATTCAGCAAACGTAAATAATTAATACCTTGATAAAATATTCTACTAGTGCTATGAACTTTAAACTAGACGTGTTTCCCATTAAAAACAATAAGTAATTCAAATATTATAGACATGCAATTGAACTTGACTCTGCATATGAAGGCATTACTCGCACTTTGAAAAGATTCCAACGAACGATATAATGATTTATGTCATTTAATGTATAGCTATTATGCGACTTGAGTTAAAAACGAAACACTGAGCCGGTAAATGGCTGAAAAAACAGATATGCATATGTATATTTGCGATTTAAATTGTATGGATATACGTTAAAAATGCAAATAGAACAAAATCCATAAAACCTGTCAGATTAAAACAATTGCACTTCCTGTGCTGTTGATAATTTATTTTTCTGCTAGGTGAAAATAATAATTTGCCTTAGGAATTTTTTTAATTGGTGCTACCAGCTTATAAAGTAAACAATTTTTTTATATCCATAAGTCCATATAGCAGAAGCTTAAAGTTTTGTGTGCAGATTCACACGGGATTTGGCATGGAATATTCCCCAATAATCAATAAATCGAACTTTTATTTGAATAAAATCTAATGACAGCGTTTCAGTTAATTCGAAGCCAATGACGATGTATATCAATATTAAATTGCCGTAATGATAGAGCTCGTAAATAACAATCTACGAATACGCGTATTCGATATTGATAATCCGATAATTGGCACGTGCCACTCGGGATTGTATCTTGGAAGGAAATTATTATGCAAAAAATGTATGAGAATGACAGCTGAAATGGTGTGGTCTCCGGAGCACAGTGGGCATTTGCGATGTAAACCGGTACAAAACCACTCAAAGTGAAACAAAAAGAAATTATTTCTGCAACTCTTTCAATTTAAATTTTTCTTTAAAACAACTATGTCGTAAAAATATATTTTTCTAATATTCTGGGTCATGTTATATTTAAAAATATTATGAGTGATTCGCAAAGAGACTAGTAAAGCTTTTTTTGCTTTAAAGCGTGTGGAACAAACATTTTTGAATCAAACTTTTATACCTCGCGTTTCTTCAACAAATATTTTGTATTTATCTATGTCTGGGTCCCAATGTAATTAATTCTTAATTATATTTCATTTTATTTTCGGATTTACCTACTTCTTTTCTCAGATTTGTTCTATCAAACATCCTCAGAACAATTTGTTATGGATAGGTGGATAGGTTTATTTATATTTATTTCATATTATCTTAAGCATTTTCTTCTTGGAATCGGTTTTTTATTTTCAATATATTAATTCGGTTTTATTGACTGGTCCTGTTTCGACTTTTTGAGAATTAAATGTTTTCTTCATTTATATTTTATAACCCTGATTAATGACATAAAAAATAATGAGCACATGACCTTAATTTTTTATTTTCTGTTTTGAGCAAGTAAATCATTAATACAAAGCTATTGAAATTACTAATTTTCTCTAGTGTTTATTAGATAAACATTGCCTATTTTCCGATTGCTCATTTATGCAATTCAATAGCATTTTTCTTTCTCGTTAGTTCAGTCCACTGTGTAGAGCAATGATATTATTTTTAATTCTGCGGCATTTTTTTCTCATGCTTGTTTTGTTTCCACTTTTTATGCAAACGGTGGTCCAATTAAAGGTTTTGGAAGATGTAATAAGTGCGCGGCAGCTGCAATATTCTTATTAATTTTTCAGCGGTTTTAGTATTTAATTAGAAGCCTTTTCGTACGAAAGTAGCACCCGGACTAATTAATATTAATAATGAGTGTTCTCCAGTAACACCAAAAGCTGATACCCCTAATTATCACTAATATAGACGGTTTTGATGAGGTGTTTAGATGTGCATTTTAGAATTGAAATCCTTACTGCAGCAGCAACAGCAGAAGCACCGTAGAATTCATATTAAAATAGAAACTTTACCAAGTCTATGTTCTAAACATCGAGAATGTATACTTCTAAACTCGGTTTTCACGTTAATGAGTATTACTTTATTTATAATTCGAAAATATTACATTATTTCCCATGCAGATGGTGAGAAAATGAGGACCAGGCCAATCATACGGCAAGGCTTGCTCTTGGTCTTGCAGCAAGTCCTGTAAATCTCTGTTATGAGTTAGTCGAAAAGACAAATAAAATAAACTAAGAAATAACAATTGCATTAAAACATAATAATAATCAATATAAAAGAATAGCCTAATTTCGCACTTTATGTTTTCGTGTTTTTAATTTAATACCTGTAAAAATGTACCGATGTGCTTTACGCATATAAACCTACCTGAATCTAACAACTTTTGTATTTAAATCATACTTGTATTCACCCCAAAAGGTTTTTTTATATCAAATAGTGTTCATTACCGTAAAACTGCATATTAGCTTTATATGACAAAAATTACTGATTAAGCAGTTGAAAAATTACAACAAGGAGATAATAAATTACTAAATCAAACTACAAAGAATATGAAGAATAAAACAGAGCAAAAATCACATAGCACAGTTGCCATACGGTTAAAGAATTTACAAGCCAATTAAATAGGGCATGTTGGGTTAAAAATTGAAGCAAATAGGATAAAGAAAGCAAATATTATTTCATAATAAAAAAAGATGTAGAAACATTACAAATATAAAATTGTTTATTATAAGTGGGTAATGAAGATTAAGTATTAATTACCATATTGGTTGGTCTGATTCACTGAAAATGCATGAGCATGAATTAACTTAAATCCAAACTACCTACCCGGTCAACAAAAGTTGGTAGTCTTCAAGGTTCGTTTTTTTTTGCTGACGGAAATTGTTTTTTGCAAGATTTTTATACTTTGCAGTAAAATGTTTTTTAAAATGTGCTTTTATTTTTTATGTTAATTTCACTTCTTTTGATTTTCACTGTTTTGTATGTTTTGCAAACACAAATTTCTCCATGTATTTAGAAGAAAACTGAAAATGTGCCCTTCGAATTGGTTCTCGTCTAGCAATTTTTGTTCGTTCTCTTGTTTTTATTTATAGCCGGTTCTAAAACGTCATGTGACGTTGACCAACGCCTGCTCTCCATCTCCTTCGATCTTCCCAGTCGTCCGCTGTTAAATGCCTTTCACTTAAGGCTTTGTGGATTGTCTTCTGCCATTCTATTCTGGGTCTGCCTCTTTTTCGTCGACCAATTGGTTGCCATTCTAGAATTTGTTTAGATAGTCTTGATGTTGGCATTCGTCAACATTGCCAGTTACGTCTTGAATTAAGGATCCTTCCACACCCATCCGTTGTTATACTACCTCATTCCTAATTCGGTCTCTTCTGGATACAGATAAAGATCTTCTCATCGCTTCCATCTCTACTACTTCCATTCTTTTCAACTGCCTTTCACTCACTCCCCATGTCTGTGCTCCATACAATAAGGTGCTCTTTATCATTGTTTCGTATATGTTATATTTCCGTTTCTTAGTAATTTCCTTACTCCACAGTATGCCGTTGAGGCACCCAATAATTTTTTTAGCCTGAACAATTCTGTTTCCGATCTGTTTGACGTCAGTTCCTGTACTGTCGAATGTAACACCCAAGTATACGTATTCTGGGCAAGATGTAATTTGTTGTCCATTGTCAAGCACAGATTGTTCGGTTTCTCGCCCACACATAAATAGCCTGTCTTCGTCAGATTGACAGTTAGTCTCACTGGCTGTATACTTCGGTTAGTTTTCGCATCATGTGCTGAATGGCCTCTATATCATTTGCTATAACGACCTGATCATCGGCAAACTGTGGTAAAATACATCCTTTATCCAGTTCAACACCAATGGCATGAACTTTCCTTTTCCATTGCTTTAATGCGCATGCTTTGGTCTTAGTCCTTTGGTAACTGGAAATTCTTCAGTTATATATTTTCCCATTTTTATTCGTGATCTTGTGTTTTGATAGAGTTCTTGCACCGCACAAATCAGAGTGTAATTAATACCTACTTGATATTTTTAGAGTTTCCCACAGTTTACAAATTGGTACGGTATCGCAAGCTTTTTGAAGGTCTACAAATCTGTTATAAGTTTTTATGTTTTTTGCAGCTCCTTTCTCCATTATCTGTTTTAGGCAGAAAACATTGTCGGTGCACGATCTGCCTGCTCGAAAACCGATTTGATCTTCTTCTTCGTTCTGCCCGAAGTCATCTTCTATTAGGTTTCGTAAGATCCTTACATAAAGGCTACTCACTTTGCCTTTTTTAAGATCCATAATAGCTGTTTTACCGTTTCAACCTGTATCTTTGCTTCTTCCCCGTGAACCTGTATTGGAGCTGCAGGATCGTCACCCAGATAGTCTTGTCGTGTTTCTGTTAATAGGTTCTTATAATAGTTTTTCCACTCTTTTGGTTTAATTGTTTGCAGAAATGCGTTCTCCTTTCCTGTATTTTTAAGGGCACCTATGAAATTCCAGACTTCTGTGCATTTCATCCCCCCGATGTACGTGTTAATATCTTGACATTTTGTGTCCCATACCTTGTTCTTCTTTGTCGTGCCATGGCAGGGGCCCCTACAGGGTGCTATTATGCGGAGACAGATAAACCCTGGTTTTTTTACGAGGTTATTACTCCTTCCCCTCACCTCTTTCTCAACCTGGCTTGGGACACGCCTTTTTACTTTTTGGTTATTTCTTGTGAAGATTGCAGATTCAGCGCCACTCTTGCTACTGTGATTACCGGTTAATATCCAAGAAAGACGGCCAGTATAGTCGATCATTCTAATAAAATGAAAACTTTTAGGAATATGTCATTCCTAAGAAGTTGGCATGCAAGTTTAATATGACATGGCAAAAATCTAAATTAGAAAAAATCATTTATCAAATATTAAAATAAACAATATCATATTATATCGTGACAGAAAGTCTTGCGAGACTCTCTGAAAACAATAAAATTCTTATAAAAGTATTGCAAGGAAATTTTTGAAAAAAAGTTCGGCAAAACTGTAGCAAAGGTCTTGGCCTTGCAGGATATTGACTTGTCCTTGCATACCTAATTTTGGACTTGGTCTTGCTAACCAAAAAAGGTCTTGATCTTTGCCTTGGTTTTGCTTTTTTGCAAGATTAACAACAACCTTGTTCATCACTATTTAAAGCTAAAATATTTTAGATTGAATTGTATAATTATAATACCATAGCTGACTACTTACCATAACTATATTACACAGATATATATAAAAAAGAATTTCATTGTAAGCAAATGATCGAGAATAATTTGAACAACTTAAAAAATGTCTGAGAAAATATAAAAATTGATTTAAAAATGCCAAAGTTAGCTTAATTAAATAATGTTTTTTCTACGAAAAATATAAATTGGTGGCTAATCAGAATAATGCGCTCTGTTGTATACGAGTACCTATATTGTGTGAGTCATTGCCAGAGGAGACAAATAAGCATGTAGCTTTAGTGAAAACTCGTCAAAACCTTAGAAACACCCATTTCGTTTTTATTAAATTTTTTTATTAATTAAGGAAACTTGGCGCAGTCTATATAAACCACTCTACAGATTTTTTAAGTTTTGAGAACATATCAGATTAAAATTAAGTACGTCAAAATATAGTACACTTTTTTAATTATATGAAAAGACGAAATTTGTAAACCTATTAATAAATGCAACGAGAAAGTTTTATTTTGCTTAAGAAAATTGTTTAAACTATACGACTTGTGTTACGACGATATGTTATATAGAATGAACAAGTTGCTTGTTGCAATATTTAAAAATTGAAAAAGTGGAGATCCTACTGGTGTAAATGCACTTTTAATGATCTGATGATGTCGGCAATAAATTTTATGTTTGCACTAAGTTACATGCAATGGTTTCGCCAATAACAGCCAATATCCGCAAATGAGAATAATTAGCGATATTTACGCTATTATACACGGTAATTAGCTATCAGGTATCATTAGAGTAAGCATACTTAACAGGTTTCATGGAAAAAGTAACTATCCGTTAAGTATGGCTAGACTATGCTTGAAATGCATCTAACTAATTGAGGGCAGTAGATCACGATTTATTATTTATATCTAATAAGAACCATAGCATAACTGATTCAATGAAAATATCAGTTTCAATTTAGCATCTAAAGTACTAGAAAACGTAGTAACCATTAACTAGGAAATTAACAAAACCATTTGTATTAATAGTAATTTCTCACGATTTTTCAATTTTATTTGACGTATAAAAATGCTGCAGGCATAAAGGCAAATAATTACTTCACATATGGCCTTTACTTACGGTTTTGCATACACTTATTCTTTATCGTCAAGCTTTTTTGCATTTTTAATACATATTTAAGTGAGTATCGATTTTAGCTGAATAATAGCTGCAATGTTATTATTATTTTCATGGCTGGGGCTAAAAAAATTGGTGAACTGGGAACATTTAACAAACATACCATATTTTTCGTTTAATTTCAACTTCGTTTAGAGTGCAAAACTTTCATGATGTTAAATTAAAACTGATAAGAAATATGATTAGAACAGTTTACAATAATTTATTGGTTCACCTTTAACCTTTTTAAAATTCATATATTTCCATTCGACATCATTTGTGCAAGATTTAACACAATTTTTGCATTCGCATACGTGATATTTAAGGCAGTTAAATGGCACACCAAAATTCGTCTTTCAAATACCTAAAGGTTGTTTTATCTAGTTTAGGACTCTCTTACAACATTACGCTCTTCGTAATTTTTTTTCTACAGTTCACCAATTGAACAGGAAAATAAAATGGCAAAGTCTGCCTCTAATTACGCCAAAATTACAATAACAATCCTCAAAAACTTTGACGTCAAAAGTGGAACATTAAAAAAGCCGACCCGACATTACTAATATGTTACAAGTATGGGCCTTTGTCTATGAATAGATTATTGGTCTGCCCTGTAATTTTCCCAGACCGCTTATTAAAGTTGACATAGATACTTAAACGGTCACATGAATTTTACAAATCTTTCTCTCACGGCTATTGTTTTGGAAGTAAACCTACACAAGGCATAATTGGATTCTTATATAGTCAGAAATTGAACTTGAGAGCCAAGTTGCAATTTTTCTGTCCTCTTATGGTTATTTAGCAAATTATTTAAATAAATTGGAAATCCTTAAGGTCGCCAAATATTTCAAAAGAATCTGATTTATTGTTTCTGAAATTTATATTTTTTCTTGTTTTTGCTGACTATTTCTTTAAACTAAGACATAACATGGACCTTGGGATCGGAAAATGTTAATGAGAAATTTTACTTTTTATTTAATGACTTGTGTTGGACAATGATCCTTTATTTATTGCTTTCTGAAGACTGTTTGATCAACTTTTCTAATTTTTGTGGGGATGGTCACCGCTTTCGACCTATTGCGCCCCACGTCTAAATCGTCTTATTTTAATATTTTGTTTTAAATGTACAAATCTGTAATTTGTTAATTAACACTGACTTGAAAATTTGGGACAATCAATAGTGTTCAAAATGACCCTGTCCTACTTTGATGAATCGTATTTAAGAAGCGCAATGAAGGAAAAAAGGGATTGCACATAATTTTTTTTTAATTTTGAAATTCAAATTTTTAGAAGTTTTCTTCATCTTCATACTATTTATTTGGTGAAATTAATTTATGTGATTAAACAGAAATATAACAAGAAAAATCAAAAGAAAAGTTTAATATGGACATAAGACGACATCCAGTAGGTTACACAGCTCTCTTCCAGCTTTTAGTTATGTTTACTCTATCACTTCTATATTTTATTTGTTAAAGAAAATTATCTTATATTTTACTGTTCAATTTTAATTTTTTTGATAAAAAAGAGCCTTTATGTACTCTTTAAGCTAATAAAAACGATTCCTGATACCATGGTTTTCTCATGACTTTTAGAACTTTCATACCACTCTAAGTAAGATGCTAAAAGTACAGAGAATGCGAAACTGTAGGTTTTTACTCTTCTATAAGCAAAGTAAATTATTTGGACAAACTGGAACTTTGACGCCCTCGATTTATGCCGTCTAAAAGATATCTTTATTTTAATATATTTACAAAGAATGCATTTAATCAGGCTTGCAATTAGTGATATCCACGTAATGCTGTTTTCCTTAATTTTAAGTAACTTAAAAGTTACACCTAAATCCGCCACATATCTCATCAAAAACCTCCTGTGGAAGGTTATGTATCAGTGATCAATATTAATCAAATAACATACAATTAAGTTGAATCACAAAAAAAAGTGTTCGAAGTTCTGCCCGTTTAACTCCAAACATATTTGTGCCCCAATCACTTTACTGTGTACTCTTCGCAGCGGTCTGTGCTCACATTTTGAGCAACTTCTCGTATTCGGTTAATTAACTCCTGTTCAATTTGTACCGGTGTTTGGAAGATCAGATATTTAATGTGTCCTTGTGTCCTGTGTATCTTTCATACATGGTAGGAATGTAGGCATTCCTCGGGGGAGTTATCGGGACAATTAGCCGGTGCCTGGGAAAGTGTCGGTGCTTGTGCAATGCTCCGAGCGCTCGTGGAAAGCTCTGCTGTAATTATCTCCTACACCTGTTCCTCTGTGTCTGGAACCCGAGCACATCTAGATCGTCCAATGTCCCTAGCTCTTTGCTGGTGTAAGTTCTCACACCTTCTGCTATGTTACTGTGGCATTTCCCCATAACTAACTGCATATCCGAAAATTCGATGTTGGTGTACATTTTGTGAAAGGAGCTTCAAAGTAACATAACCCTTAAAAGGAATGACGCCACTTTTGAATCACCCTGTAAAAGTTGGCATTTTTTCGGTTATGTTCCTAGTACCGCTATTTTTATAACTGTTCCCAGCTATCCACTTAATTTTAAATATTTGACCCACAGAAAAATGTCGTCTTGTGAACTCAACATGTCACGGTATCTTTATGCGGGTATTAAATACCCAGTTTTTGCAGCATATGCAATAAGATATCGACAATAACTTCTCCTAATGTAACCAATAACTTCTTTGCAGACGCAAGTTACGAGACTGTCTTCTGGCTGTGTGTGCGGTGGTGCGATATGAACATCACCGGACGAACGATTTTGATGCCTGCAAATGATACAAGGTGAGAAAACTATATACCAAACTCAATCAAATCGTGATTTTCCAATGCTGCTTAAATACATTCTATTATACGAAGCTTTCGATATACGCGTTTAGGTTACAAGGAAGGACTTCTTAGTTTTGCCTTCATTATCAAGGTGCACTTAAGTTGATCAGTAACCGTAAGATCTAATGGTTAAAATTCGAAAAGCAACCTTCGTTGTCATTTAATCGATTAATAAAAATTTCGTGAAAAGATACACTCGGAAATAGTCCAAGATCGGGTATTTTAAAAAGTATTTCTTCTTCATACTGTTGTCGGTTCACCCTATAGGACATGTTGTAATGAATCAGTGGCACTATGATCATTGTCACTTTTGCTCTGATCTACGAGCAGAAAACTCTGCAGATCATTTTCATTCTTCTTCTGTATAGTGTTACCAAGATATTATTGGTACTTATAGAGGGAAGTACATTCCTCATACGATACTGCAATGGATATGGTATGTAGGTGTTTAGGGATTTGCGTCTGAGCTGAACAAAAAAAATAAACGTTACCGTCTATGTATTGAATGGATGCGTTGTGGTGATCAGTGACTTGGATATTAAAAAAAAACAAGTGGTTTATTAAAGTGTAAATTCGCATTTTCAACGAAAAATCATCTAAGTCAATCAAATCATAAGGATATTATTGTTGTCATAACTTGTCATACATTTGAACTGGAAATTTTGACTGCAATGTGTGCTCTAAGCAAGCCATACAAACATGTTTAGTTCACATAAGTCTTTAAAGTTGCCATGTACTTGGATATGAGTAGTCAAGTGTTTGCAGTCTCTGCTGGTGGTAATAGCGTACCTCCTTTTTTTGTATTCCCGTGGGTCCATTATAAAGAGCATGTTATCCGCGACGGTCCTCAAGGATGTATGGGAAACGCAAATCCTTCTGGTTGGATGAAGGAAGACAACTTCATCCTTTTTATGAGGCATTTTGTCAATAATGTCGAGTGCAGTAAAGATAGGCCTGTTCTACTCTTTTTGGATAACCATGAATAACATCTTTCGATTCCAGCATTAGATTTTGCCAAAGAAAATGGGGTTGTAATGCTATCATTTCCTCCTCATTGTTCCCACACCCTCCAACTTCTAGACCGAAGTGTGTTTGGTCCTCTCAAAAAATTTGTGAATTCTGCTGGTGCCTCATGGATGAAAAATCATCTCGGGTCAACTATATCTATACATGATATTCCTGGAATTCTCGTCAGTTCTTTGCCACATGCTATCACGCCTGTTACCATTAGGTCAGGATTTCGGGTGGCTGGAATTTATTAGTTGAACAGAGACATTTTCACTGAAGCAGATTTCTTACCAAGCTACGTCACAGATGGCGCAATACCACCAGAAAACAATAATATTCAAGTAGAAATGCAAAACGCCGAAAAAATTCAGCTTCATCGTCAAACCAAGAAGCCATAGGAGTCACTCTTCTCAAAGCCACTATTCCCGAAGTCGCTGCTCTGAAAGCCATTTTACCCAAAACTCCTGTTTCCCAAACCACAGCTACTTGTTCAACGTCTGCCATAACCGTGTTATCAGCGAAAAAGAAAGAACGGCGGAGAAAAAAGGGAAAAACAGCAGCTTCAAAATTGCCAAAGGTAAAACAAGTTAAGAAAAAAGTTTTTGGAAGAGAAACCGAGAAAAAAGTAACCACACAAAGATAAACAGCTAAAAAATTTAAACTCATCGACGAAGAAATGGTAAGTGATGATGAAGAAGAAACATTCTGCATCGTGTGCCATGCACCTTACAGTTCCTCAATGGTAGACTGGTTGCACTGCATCAGGCGTAAATTCTGGGCTCATGAAAGTTGCACATATTAACAAATTCCCTCTCTCCAAATGCTAAACATTTCAAGTAAAACGTAGAACTCTACCGCAAGTAGTCAAGTCTGTTATCAAATTCTCCAAATTTACCAGTCAATTTATAAAGCTTCCGTTGAAAGCTCCATTGTGATATGAGAAAACATTTACGTCCTACTTATAATACCTTCAATGACCTTCTGAAGAAAAACGGAATCTCGTCAGATCGTTTAGGTGCATATATGGTACAATTTATGTGCAATTTCAATAAATAAATCTCATTAAACGGGTTCGGTAAATATCGGTCTAGTTGCAAATCATATAGCTACCGGAGTTGGAACGAAAACTAACAAACAAGATCACCTTTTATGGTCTTCAAACAAGGCCCGAAACATAAAGAAACACAACTCAGCTTGTTCGGAACCCGGCGGAACCCGCGGATTTTTTATGATTTCAATGTCTGCAAATTATTGGTGGCTTTCCTGCGAGGCGAGACCGCATGCTGCCATGATTTACGCGAGGACCAAAAGGCTGGAGCTTTCGATAAATATTAATGAATAAATGGCTATAATGCCAATAAAAATTAATATTTTTCTGTTTTGTTTTTTTAATTGGTGTTTTGTTTAAAGTATGTATTGAAATCAGGCTGCTGAATGCATTCAAATTTGCAATCTCATTATTTGTGTCTTATAATGTATTACTTATATACTTAACAAATGATTGGCATGGAATTTACCATGTATTTGCTAATTCGTTTACATGAATTTCATTATATAGCTCTCAAGCGAAAATTATTCAGAAACGAATAACAAATAATGCAAATAATATTCTAATAACGCATCTTTCTACGCATCATGTTTATTTTTGGCCAAACCAAGTTTCTTCAAGTGGAGAATTTTTCCATTGGAGTATTGGAAATGATTCAGTGCGATTTGAATGAAATTCTCAGAGGTTACAACCTCAACGATCTTCTATAGTTTGTCAAAATCTCACGACGATACTAGTTCTGTATTAGGATTTACGTATTTTGAAAGAAAAACGTGCAGTTGGTTGGAAACGTTCCTTTTTAGGCCAACATTTATGAAGTTATTCTGATGAAAATCAGAATTAAACGCGACCTGAAAGAAATTCTCCGACGTTACAGCCTCAAGTGTTTTCTCTAGTTTGCCAGGACTGACGAAAATACTGGCGGGAAATTAGAACTTTGAAGAAAAAGCGTGCAGTTGTGCGGAAGGATCCACTTTTAGTTCAAGATTTATGAAGTCCGCTAAAATCGGGTTCAAGTGTCTTTGAAAGTTTCCCAAAATGTTTGTCCATATTAGAACTTATGAATTTTTAAAGAAAAGAGTACAGTATGCGAAATGTCCATTTTAGTCCAAGATTTATTTATGATTTATTAAATTATCAGGAGTTAATCACTAGTTATCAGGAATACTCATTTATTCTATGGTTTGTCAAAGTCTCACGAGGATACTGCCACTAATGTAGAACTTTTTCCATTAAAAACACAAATCAGCTGAACTAATTTAGTAAAGTGACTTAGATGGATATGTAAATATATAAATGCTTATAATCCGGTCTCTGTGCTAATCAGCAGTAAAATACAGCTGATTTCTTATGTGGTATAATTTTCTGTGACACTAACTATGTGTAATACACGGACTCGAAGTATTGACTCATTATTCATAAGTTCTAACAATTTTGATTTAATTCCAATGCGTTTAACTCTAGTTTATTTTTGCCGCAATTCATAACCTGTTATCCATAGTGGAAATACTCATGTGTTTCATGTAAAGGACTTTTATTTGATGTTTTCGTGTTCATAAAATCCCGAACGAATGAAAGTCAATCCGTTTATACAATTGTTGTACTTTAAAATCAGGAATTTTCGGATATGAATTCTAGGGAAGTACATATCTCTTCGTTTTATAATAGTTCTTAAAACTCGTGATGCCGTTAGAAAAAGAGAGACTCTTAAAGTTTCAGTTGCTTTCGATTAAAGTATGTTGATGTAACTAAGTTCTTAGTTCAGAAATCAGTACTTTGAGAAGTTTCAGATCTCAGACAAGAAAAATGTCAAATTGCTTTTATATCAACTTTCATGTTCTTTATTACACATTTATTTACATTTTTTCGTATATCAGAGTTAAAAAATATATAGTTTTTTATTTATTATGTAATTTATAATTACAACTATTTAATCACTTCTTTCAAAATATTTTTGTTGGGTATTTACCTCATAAATTTTGTCTTATAAACGACGAAATTTTCTAACGGCTTTTGTTACGGGTTGATTAAAAGTGTTCTTATTTAAGGAAACTTTGGCATATATAAAACGTACTCATGCAAATAAATGTTTAAATTTTTAACTCAAATTACCCGATAATAGTAAAAACGGACATTGCTAAAAGTTTATATGATAGATCAAAAATAATTTGTACTCAATCTAATTCCGACAAAAAATGATGCATGAAAGAGGTTTTAAATTTCAATAGTTATCCAAATTCTTTTATGAAAAAAATGAAAATAAACAAATAAACCTGTTACAAACCTTATTATTCCATTTATTCCGGCACTTCTTGCTAATATTAAACGAATACGTGACACATTCAAAATTAAAGCTGTCTTCCAAACCGAAAATATAATTAGAAGCAACATTTCAAAAATTAAAGTTCATGGCAAAATTGAAAATACAATAAACGTAATATACAGAATTCAATGCGAATATAATAAATTTTGTACATATAGGGGAACCCTCAAGACCATTAAGTAAAAGCATTAAATAACATCACTCATACATCAAAAAACAACAATTTTACCAAGAAAACAAGCAACCGAAAAGCGCAAAATTAAAAAAAGTGCTTTAATTTTATTAAATCAAGATGATTATTTTGTCTCATGTGCATTTAATGTAAGCCATACATGATTACCTATATTAAAATATGAAGTCGATGATATACACTTGAATAAGATTTTCAACAAAATTCTTAGTTAACTATAGTAGTAGTAGTAAACATCTTTATTTCTAAAAAAGGCTATCGACCTATCGGTCTTTCTGCCCTTGTTTAATACATGCAGTCTTAATCTAGATAAAAAACCAATATGAAAATTCTCCTATTCTAGGTTAACAATAGTAGTAGTAAACATCTTTATTTCTAAAAAAGGCCATCGACCTATCGGTATTTCTGCCCTTGTTTAATACATGCAGTCCCAATCCAGATAAAAAACAAATATGAAAATTCTCCCATTCTAGGTTAACAATGTTATTAAATAAATAAGATTTCAGTGGCAAGAAGAAATTATTTTATTGTCCACTAGTCCGTTGCGTTTGTAAGTGTTCGAGTAGCGTTAATGTAGGGAAACGGAAGCGGGATTGTCTGGTTGGTCTTGTAAGACAAAGGGGATTCAGTATGGTCCAGTTGTAGGGGTTGTTTGTCCATTTTGTCCGTAGCTGTATGAGTCTTTCCGAGATCTTTGTCATGTTTGTGCGTTCGTATAGTAGTTGGGTGGGGGGGTTGTGTAGTGGGTTTTGGGGGTGTCTTATTCGTGTTATTAGTCTTAGTGCAATTTGCTCTGTTGTTTGTGTATAACGTTTTGTCCTTTCTGTTCCGTTGGTCATGAGTACATGTCCAAAGTCTAGCAAGGGTCTACAAATAGCTTTATATATTTTGGTGGCGGTGTTTGTGCTAATTCCTCTGTCTTTGTAGGTTAGTGATCGGAAGTGTTTCGCTCTCTTCATTGTTTCTGCCCTGATGTTTCGCATGTGTTTAGTGAATCTAAGTTTGTGGTCGATTGTGATTCCAAGGTATTTTACGTCGTTTTTTGGTTGTGTCGTTTGGCCGTCTGCTGTTATTGTAGGGGAATCAGCGTTGAGTCTGTGGTTTGTGAGCAGAAGTTGGTTTTTTGACGCGTTTGGTGTTAGTCTCCATTTATAAAACCATGTCATTGTGTTGTTTGTTAGTGTTTGGAGTCTTTGCGTTGCTCTCTCAGTAGTTTTGTCATGTACAATAAGTGCCGTGTCGTCTGCGTATTGTAATATGTATGCCGATCTGCCGATCTGTCGTAGTTAACTATATTTACTAAGAAACTGATGGTTAAGTCAAAATAAAAAAAACGATTTTCTAAAAAACGAAAACTCGGAGCGATTTTTTTCAAATTTGCATTTATTTAACGTTGTTTAACAATTTATTCATATTCTCTTTCTTCTCGGTATCTTTTAATAAATATAGTAGAATTGCAATCAAAAAATTAAAGTAACTTTTCTAAATAAATTCTTCATTAATTAGAACTTCTTGAGCCGAAGTATCTCGTAACATACCCTCTGGGTGATAGCTCTTCATCACCTTTTGATAAAGAATTCGTTCTTTATTGTGAAATAAGAGCACTCTTCATCAACCTGTTAAAGAAGACGTGAGGAGTAAAAGGACGTGCAAAAAAGGTTTTGAAAACAAGTCAACCATATAGAACTTGTTCACTGATTTACCTCACAGTTATTACACTCTTGAACTCGTACTAAACCTTGCAATACAAGTGTATTTTTGATTGGCAAAATAAACCTGCTTAGGTGCTTGGGTTAATTGGGTTATATTTTTGATGTTGACGGTTAAATATCTTTATCCTGACTGCCTGACTCTCTTTTCATCAGGATATCCAATCTACATTGGAATACAAGTTTATAGTGAGCCACTACTTCTCCTTCATGGACCTTAATTTACACCGATTTTCCCAATATTGGCTACTGTCCTTGCTACTAAAAGTGTATTCTTGGTCTTATCATATTTCGTTGTGCTAATTCAACACGCCACCCATTCTCACCCTCTAGCTAAACTAATATTTTTTTGTTTTCTTAATTAGGAAGGAATCTTCGTCTTCTTCTAGATTGCTTATATCTATTAGTCTTGCCTGGGCTCAATCCTAGGAATTTCGCAATGCAAATTCTTCGTTTACGTATCGCAACATACTAGGCTTAGTGCCATAGCAGAAACAATGGCCACCACTAATACTTTGTTTTTTTTTTCGCTTATCAATCTTTCCTTCACCTTCACCTTTTCTTTGTTTAATTCGTTCAGACAAGGTTGTATTTCCATCACCTACTTTACCGAAATTGTCCTGGGGTTTGAGGATTTCAAGGCAGTCTTTGAACCTGCATTTGGATTTAGTTTTCTTGCTTTTTTGAACACGAATATGTTGATGTTAAAGAGATTGATTTGAGCCAGAGATGGGCTCGTGGCTTGATTGCAACGACATTCTCTTTTGCAGTGTCTTAGTTTTTTACAGGTACAACCAGTTTCAATAGTTGTGATACGCTTATTGTCCTGTCGATTTCCAAATGGTTGGCACACAGTCTTCTCCACGTATAATTTATTGCTAGAACATACATGTTTAGCTGATAGGAAACTTTAAAAAATAGCTATTTAGCACATAAGCATGAAATATCGCTGCTATTCCACAAGAAGGAAGAGCAAAACGTCGTTGTTTTATGAAAATCAACTCTTTTTGTGATCAAAATAATCACCTCTCAGTGAGTAAACTTTTCTTAACCCCTTGACTTTGCCTGCTAGTCTTTGAACTACATTTTTGTTTTCCTTTGTTTGATGTTTGTCCTTTCGTTCACCTGTGAAAAAAGTTTTGTTTAATTTCAGGTTTAATTTATTTGACATTTTCTTTTATTTCAGAATTTTTTGCTAATCTTAATATAACAATTAAAGGTTTTCAGTCACATATAGTAACACGGCTATATTTTCGTATTTTCGATGTTTTTTTTTTCGTAAGAGCTGAAATGGTAATATCTTGGTTTTTTTATTTTACTCTTTACAACAAAATAGTTGATCTTAGGTCTTGTTGTGCCTTTTCTGAAATAACAGCCAGCTTTCGAAACAACCGACCTTAAGTTCTGCTCTTCCATCTGATAGAATAACAGCCAGCCTTATATTTAACAGAGGATTTCTCTAATTATTGTTACATGGCAGCGTAGCTTTTTTCGATTGAGGTATTGAAAAGAAAAATAAAGTACATTTTTAAATTTGATAAGGAGATAAATTCTCGATCGATACAAGAGCAATTAAATTAGTTATATTTAATCCAAAAAAAATTCCTGGGTTTCAGTCAATTTTATTGTTTATTATTTAAAATGTCACAAATACGTTTCGTGTTTTTGTGACTTTAAATAATAAACAATAAAATTGACTGAAACCCAGGAATTTTTTTTGGATTAAATTGAAATACAGTCAGGAAAATATACACAACAATAATTAGTTATATTGGGGATTCGGTCTGGACAGTGGCAAAAACATAGAAACGCTTTTCAGATGCCAAGCTTTCGGCTATTAATTTTTTGCACCATATTGTTCGGTTTTGAAGGACGAGAACCCTCTAGAGTTTTTTCAATGACACATTAAATACTCTAATTCCAGCCTTTTAACTGAGATATACAATTTTTTCCGTTAGCATTTTAAATTAGAGTTTAATCTGCTTTTTCATTACCACCAACGCTCGCCTATATCCTCTTGATTAGCAGAGTATTTTTTAGTTCTATCTATCGTCTTAAAATTAATAAACCTCTTGCTCAAAATGTACATAAAGGTATTGATATTAGACTTATAAATCTAATGCTCATCATTACGGGAAGATGGCATTTAAAATAATTTCTTAGTATGATTTCCATAATTTTTAGTTACCAGTTTAACGGTTAGTTTTGGTCTTTCGCTTTGCACAATTGCTTCTACACTAAGAATTTTTTAAGATCCTGTCTGTAATTTAAACTTTCGACTGCATACTTAGGCTTCTTGAGTATTACTGTTCTGAGTACTAAAATTAGTTTTGAATCTTTATTTGCACAAGGGGTGCTTTACATCATCTTCCCCCCTTCTTTGAAAAATGCTGTTTTGTAAATCAGCTTTATATTTTGCACTTATAATTAGGTTTCATAGCGTTTTCGACTAATACATTACGCAAATGTATGCTTTTAAGGATACAAACTTGTGATTCTCTGGTTTAACTAATTGGTAAAGGAGTCGAAATTTTACCGATACCCAAGCGGTCAAGCGTTTGCTATAAAGGATACGTTTCGAATTAATCTACTAATCTGGTAGTTTTCTTAAATCTTTCTTCCCCTTTTATTTTCTTCGTCTACTCCTTTATAGAAAAATTTCCGCTGGTAAAACTATATACGTCCTACAGGATTTAAAAAAATAACGTTGTCATTTGCTTGGCTCAAGAATTGAGAACAGAACAACACCAGTTGAATTCCCAAGTTGCTGTAACTAACGTAATCTTCAAAAATTCTTAACTGATTACACATAATCTTACTAATCTTCAAATTAATAATTGCTTCCATCGGAATGTTTAAGTGGCTGAGTCGTTGCTTCTGTGAGTGCGAAGATCAGATCAATGTCCAGTTTGACCAAGTGAGCAAGACCATGTACTTTAAACTGAATAAAAAAGCAAACGTTATCGTTTCTGAGTATCGGCAATAAGCCAAATTAATTTTGCCGTTAAAAGTAAGGGGACCTGGAAGTAAACCACATGCCGAGCTCAGTCAATGGGGGGTCGCCGTATCGCGGCACCTCTGTAATGCTTCCAGACTAATAAACAATTGACTTCAGAGATATAAATTCATTCTTAAAATGTTGGAAAATTATTCTTCGCTCCCATTACTGTAATTATTAATATGCTGGTAAACATATTTAGCTGATGTGTTTCAAGTCGTTTTGTATCGCTGGGTTAATGCAGGTATTTGCTTTGAATATCTGACTCTCATACGTTATGTACGACTTGAATACGAGACGAAAAGATGCAAACCTATTAGTTGGAACGGAAAATATTACAAGCAGGTTTTCATGATGACAGTAAGTCCAGATAATTTTAACTGTGGAAAATATCTACAAAAAAATGTAAAAGTTACTGATTGCTAAAAAATGTTAGTAATTTTATAACTGCAGACGAAATAAAACATGAATTAGGTCAATTTAAAATGAAATGTAACTGATCGTGATCAACACCCTATTTACAACGACTAATACAGTTTCCAATGTTGTAAGAATCCTCGGTCTATTTAAGAGCAAAAGCATGAAAAGCAAAACTTTTATTTTGTAGCTGTGAATCTGGTAAACACGATATATAGCCAATCTGGATTTTACGGAAAAAGAAGGCAAACACTTTTTCCATACAGTTAGATGGATTTTCCGACTTCCCAACTACCTACGAGCATATGCTCGTAACAGTAATAAAATATCAATTACTCTACTTTAATTACAAGCAGCTGAAATGATTCACTTAAACAATTATTGTGTTAAGGGTTTATATGAAGCTAAGTCAGGCAGTTTGTATCGTTCTTGGAAACTCTAGTTAAATCGTTCTCAGACTCCATGCTCTAATGCCAGACATTTTGAACAATTAAGAACACACAAATGGTATATTATTCGTATTAACTGCTGTGATTTTTCTTAAAAAACAAGCCTTCCGGTGAAAGAGAACAAACTATTAAACGAGTTTTACTTTCGCAAACTCCTTCTATAATGTTGAAGCAATTTTAGTCAACTATTCAAAAATTCATTCCCTCTTGCTTTATATTTGAAATGCTTAGATTCACGTTTTATATACTTGCATTGTTATAATTTATTTCGTTAATTTAGTTTCCTCTATCTTGCTAATTAAATTTGTGTCGTTGACGAACAACGAAATAATTGCAAAATAAAATATTTTTTTATTTTGCTTTGAATAAAACTGTGCGAATTTAAATATCAGAAGACGTAGCACAAAATGTCGCTTCTAAAATCTCATTTATTATTAAACATAATTTCAGCTAATTAATTTTGTATGTCCGATAACAAGATGTAATTAACTTTATCGGTGTATTAGTCGACAAAACGCGTCATTATACACTCAGGCTTGTAAATTAAAAGACAACCGTTACCTTAAGGGTTTATCTTCAACGGAATCTCCTTTTTAGGAAATCCACATTTTTAAAGCCTGCGCTCCCAAATTAAGTCAGAGTAACTGGCATTAAACCTTATTAGATATCGTATTACAGCTGCAAGAGAACAAAGTCCTTACATCGTTAATTAAATTTAAAATGTCTGGGGGCTACTATTGGCCAATTTTGATTGGTGACGGACAACGAACTGAATGTATAAATAATATTTTAAAGTTCAGAAGTTACATTAGATTTGTATGTCAAATATACATTGAGTTCGTCACTTAAATTTCCTACACTCTAAGAATTATTAAAGTTGAAAGGAAGTTGGCTTAAGCTTTGACGACTTTCTCGACTTTTCATATTTCCAATTGATATTTTCAATTTAGTTAGGAAGTAGTTCTGGTACAAGAAGCTTATTCCTGAAAAGTTTTCTGAGTTTTTCAACTTTGTTGGAGTACACCAAATACTTCGTTTGTATTTTTTTTGCATTACAACTTCCCAGGTGATTCATGATATAATTGTAGTCTTTTTCTACCACTAACTATCTAATGAAGCCGCCCTTTCGGCATATAACAGATTTTGGAAGTCCTTCTTTGAGTCCTACCTCAAAAATTCTTTTGGTGCAATCCATCACAATCCAAATTCAAATTCAACATATGCTTTATTGCCACAGAAAATCTGAAATACATTTTATGAACAAAGCGAATGACACATGAGAATACACACAAAAAACAGCAATACAAAACATAAAACTAGCAATACAGTGAACAGTGCAATACAGACTAACACAATCAACACATGTTAATTACTCCCAACATTCCAACACGAAAGTGCAAGTTTTCTCAGCAATCCTTTCATCTCACGTCCTCAGTCAATTGCTACGAAAGATGTAAGGTATGCTTCATGCGGACATTCATAATTTGATGAACCCAATCAGAATGAAAGATTGAGAAAACTTGCTTTTAAATATAACTCTTTTATAATTTACAATATGTTTAAAATTCAAATCCTCCGGTAGATTAGCGTGTTTAGACTTCCAATAGAATAAACCTCACCAATTCTTTCAGTTGTAGCAAATAAGATGTTTTAGAGTGTCGTGCACTTTCCTTATGGTACGATTTAACTCTCTTTTTATGCACAACCATATGTAAGTTTATATATCTTGGAAATCAATGGGTCTTGATCATAATTTTGGGTTTTTAACGCAGATAAAAACTTGTAAGACCTTCATCTTTTTAGCCGGAACTCAACTATTGGACATGATCAGTTTCTTTATTAGACTAACAAGATCATGAGTTTTCTTAAAGAGGATTTAAGCGAATAAAGATTCAGTTATCAGCTTTATAGTTCAGAGCAAGTTCTGCAAGTTTAACTTAGATAAAAAACTAGGCATCATTCAAGTTGGTACCAAAATAATTTTATACTTTTCACCATAAACTTTATAATTTAATCATCGTTACGAATGGTCTCTCTTTTATCCGAATTACAAATTTTGGTACAGGGCAATACTATGATACATTGAGATATGGCAATACCCCTTTTTCCTTCTATAGGCACTTTTTTAGGGCTTTTAGGACCAATGTGTTGAATGCAATTGATTAATTCCATTGACGAATTGTATGCAATTCTACAGCTTGTTCATAGGTAACTCCAGTTTACACTACAGGAACGTTGTTTCTGCACTTTTATCCTGAAATGCTACATATAAACACAATGATGGTGCTGTTAAGAAGATGTTACCAAAGTGTGTTGCATCTAAGTTCGCATACCGTAACATGGATTTGTGTAAAATGTATCCATTACGTTATCATCTTTAACCTTCATTCTTAGGAAAACAAGCGATTGCTCTAGTTAATTATCCTACCAACAACATAGTAATCGTCATCGAATGGTCCAAACATTTTGGAACATATATGTATGGTTTATTATAATTGTTAGTAACCCATTTTATGCAGTATGATTTAATTGGAGAAAGTAACTCATATCTCAAAGAAGCTTGAATTAATTACAACGTTGTTGCATAATAAATAAGTAGCACCTTTAAATGTTGAAAAATGTTGGTTGGTACGAAATGGCTCAGAAAGGCATTTACGATTGATATTATAACTTTATCAAATAATCAAAAATGAAAGCAGAATAGAGAAAGGTGAGGCTTAAAAATGCTTCAAACAAGATACCTAAACATTACATTTTTTATATTAATGATTTTTCTCTAAATGAACATTATTTGTTTTTGGAACTTCAGTATGTAATTTCTTTCGAAGAATCGTGATAGACCATTGAGGAACAAGATAGTTGTAGGCCCTAAACAGGAAAATCTCCACCACATAGTATCTTACGAAAATCCTTCGGAAGGAACGTTTATTATTTGACCATGTTGCTACTAAATGTTTTGCCGCTGAGGTTCATGATTTAAATCTTTGACCAACAAAAGCCATTGAATTAGTAATATGATATCGAAATGCTGAAGTCATCTAGAGGACAATTTACACATCTGGTTGTAAAAAATAACGGAAAAATCAATTTGGAATGTCTGAAATAGTTCTTGGACAGTAACGATAGAGATTCGTTATGCAATATTGCAACGATGGACGAAACTTTCCAAAATTTTAAATAGACTCATGTATATATGCATTTCATATAAAAGACGAATTTACAAAATTTTATAATAACCAGAAAGGACCTAATTGAATTGAAATGAAATTGAAATAATAATTTATAATGAATATATTTAACGTGAAACGTTCTGCAATAAATAATACATTTTAAATAAATGCTTAAATTGTTGTTAAGCTAATTGGGAATAGAAAGCAATTTTTCTAATCCAACTCAAATCAACTCATGATAAACTAAAAGAATTCAATGAACAAAAAGTAAATTATCCTGTATTTGGTAAAGCCCGCAATAGAGGCGCGATTAATTGAATTTTACAACCATGCATTATGCAGAGCAAAAAAATTAAAAGCCACTTCAACTAATTATCAAGTTTTTGCAAAAATGAATTTAAGTGCATACCTAGACATTTACAACTCTATATTTCCATTTTAACGTCGCAAGATAAAAATCTCTTGAAATCCATTTCTATTTTAATTACATAAAGCTTGTTAAAATGATAATATGGTCAAAATACGAAGCTGGCATTGATCCACAACCATGCATTCTTTATGAACAAGCAAATTATATTTTATCATCAAAATATATATTTTTAATGGAAGCACCTTCTTTTTATTTCAATTTTAAAATTTCGAAGAATTCTAAGTATGATTCAGGTGCCATGTCATGACAATGTGCTATATTTAAACTCTGTTACCGACAGATTTACGATTGGACCTATCAATAATTATAATAATTAATAATAAGGGGCGATTTCTTTTAAATTTCTGTAGTCCTGAAACGGACCGATTTATTTCAAGAAACAGAACAAAAATCAATGTTCAAACTCTGCGGCTTGTCAATATCCAAAGCGAGCAATAAAATCTTCTTGTTAGATATTTTGGTAAATAATTTTTTACTTCGTAAATTCCTCGAGTCCTGTTGATATTAGTTATAGATCATGGTACCTGAATCATACTTAGAGGTCGATGGAGAATTCAGATTTGAGGAAATTGAGAAATTGAAGTTGAAGGTCGTAACTTGTTTTTGAATCACCCTGCATAAAAAATTTGGTATAAAAAATTGCATTTAGAAATAAAAATTGAAAGCTCCGAGTGTCTTTCCAAAAAACAAGTAAAACAGAATTTTAATTAAATTTAGATATTACTTCTGGGACTCACTGTAAGTTCAGAGAAAGCGATTAATTAGATTTTTTTACATTTTATTGATAAAAAACGAAATAACGATCAAAAGTGTTTGGAATATTTTGTAATCGAATGGAAGTAGTGAAATCTTTGTAGTTGTTTAATTAAGTACTACCCAAAATTCATTATTCTCCTGCGATTACTTCAGGTAAAAATTTATTAGAAACGAGAAATGATCAAAAACCTAAAGAAATTATTCAGTTCTTAAAGAATCTTCTCATAATTCATGCCTTTAAATCAAACAAATGGACATATTAAATTTCACGGAATTAATAATAAAGATGGTTGGCTAAATTATTTTGATTGCTATCGCCTTATGATATGTTGGTAAGGAGAGAACTGACAAAAACCTGCTAGTTGAAATATTTGTTTTTCTAATGTTTTAATGGCGGGTATGTATTAAATTCTCAAATAATTTACTAAAGTGCTGAGTTTGCGACAAAAATCGGGTTCAATAACATATTTTTACATTTAACAACTAGAATAGTTGCTCGTTTTTACACAGTAGAATAAAATTTTATTAAAGTGAAATTCCCTTATCATTAAGAAAATGAACTGAACTTTCGTTCAGTTTATCGGTCACCTGGCTGCATTTATAATTAGTGGATCGATTTCCTTTAGCATCGATTGCGTCAAGTCTCACCTTGACTATAGACTTTAATTTACTATTATTTCATTACACTTTATAGTAAACTTTTCATTTTTAATAGTGAGATGTTTAAGACATTATAAGTTTTAAAATGTTTATATTGGGAAAAAAATGTTCCACACACTATCGATAGGGTACAACGATGATATTATGAAATACGCCACGATCAAAGGAAGCGAAAAATATTTTTTATACTACTAACCTGAGAAGTCGCCATTATTTACTCCATTTCTCTAGTGAGAAGTCATATTTCTCTCTCTAGGTCAATAATAATAATAATAAAAAAATACCTAGGTAAATAATGAAAGATTTTCAAGTGAGTTTCCATTCATCCATTTCCACTTATAAATCACTGTAACTTTAAGATTCACAAATTTTTCGCTTTTTCCAGAAGTTTTTCTTAGAACTTTTATCTGTTTTCTGGAGACCGATAAATTATATTGACACTTCAGAAAATTAATGGGAATTCAAAATTTAATTAAATCAATTGAGGCAATTATCCGCGATAGGTATATAATATTCTATTATATTCATCATTGATGGTATTCATTGGGTTTTTAAATTCCTTCCTCTTATATTACATAAATGTGTCAACCTTCCTCGATCCACTCGTAAATTTTTCAAGCACTTTTACTTTATTTTCCTTGCATATTCTCCTTGCAGCCAACCTCTGGCTTTCAACATTTGAACGTTTGTTAACAGTTTACAATTGGCCCTGAGAACGTGTCGTGATCAGGCGGGGCTTTACTATCGTATAACGCCTCCGACTTACCATTGGTGTAACACGGCTTTGCTTTTTTCCTTTTTGCATTGTAAAAGTGGAATTTATCAACAATAATGATATTTGCTTAGCGACAGAATCGTTTTTCTTGTTTACCAATGATTAGGTGAAGGACTGTATTACAATCGTTAACGATTTAATGAGCTCTGATCCCACGATGTTGAGGCTTAATTCATTCACAATTGATTTTAAAGTTTATTTTATTTAGATTCTAGGTACTTGTAAGTGTATGGGGTGTGATGAGTTTTTATACCGTGCAGTTAACTTGTTTGTGCAGTAAATCTTTTATGTTATGGCAGTTTTCTCTAATAATTTGTAAATAGCATGAGCTCCACATTGCTTTTGGGCATTACCGACGTTGGTAGCTCTCTAAGCTTTTTGATTATTTCCTGCAAATTATTTGTATTGGACGTTAATTTTAAAATATGAATATAACTTTATTCGCAAGGCGGTAATAGCCTGAAAAATGGAGCGAAACTACATTTGAAAATTTGTCAATAGGTATGATTTAATACTTAAAAAATAAGTTTGATTTTACAAATTGAACCTGAAGCCTAGCATGATTACTATCATAACTGTATATACTTTTAGTAGTCACTGTAAATTACTTTGTATTAAACGCGTATGCTATTCGGGGTGTTAATTTGAAAACTTTCCACCCTTAATATCTCTCTTACAGTTAAAAATATGAAAAATCGGAAAGGCACGTCGGGGGACACTTTAAATTAATATTTTTTGCCTTCTTGGTTCAACCCCCTAGGAGGGGTAGATGTCACACTTAGAATCTTAAATGGGAATGGGGGTCAAGTGGCACATGGTTTTAAAGGGCCATCAATTCTCTTTTCAGTGGCATGACCCAGGAGTGAGTGACTCGAGGCGATTATAAGAAGCTATTATTTCGCATTAATCAAATAAAAAAACAATAAAAAAGCATAAAAAGTATTTTTTCCATTGAAATCATTATAACTTATTATGAAAGCTTATGAAAACAATAACCATAATGTTTTCATAATTTTTCACATGATGTTTTTTTCACTTTTAATTAATTATTCTTAGTATCAAATAAAACAACTGTAATCAACAGTTGTTTTATTAATGAATCTTTGATTTTTTAATTGATTTTTTCAATTTATCATTTGTTTCCTATTAGAAGCGCTATTTAAAACAGCAAGAGGATGGTGAAATTAAGCTGCAACACAAGTTAATAATAAATTAAACCAAAGCAGAAATAGAATATAGATATTCAAACAAGAATTTCAAATAGTCACTGATACATTGCAAAAAACGTCCTCAGCTCTTCAGTTCCAATATAAAAAATATAAAGTAAATATAATAAGCTCTAAAATTAAATTGTGAAAATTGACCTGACTGCATCTCCAAAATTAATCCACAAAACTTTCTGGGGCTCATTTATATTACAGTACTTACAAAACAGCCTTTTAATCAATACGTTTCGGTATTTCCTACCATCATCTGTATAGATTTTGGAATAAGGACAAGATTCTTGAATTAGGTGATTGATTCTTAGTTAGGAAATATTTTCGATTCTCTTCTTTTCATCCATAAAGCTGTAATAATAGACGGAAATGCTTGGGAATTAATAATAGAAGGAAATGCTAGGGTATTACACCATTATGGATCGAGTGGAGGAGTATACCTACCTACCTTAAAAAAAAAGATACAAGAAACTTAAGGTAAAGCTAGCAAGGAAAAAAACGGAAAAACTTTTCCTACCATATGCAAGAAGTTTGCCCTTAATCCAAAATCTATACAGATTGACAGATGATGGTAGAAAATATCGAAAAGTATTGATCGAAAGGCTTTTTGTAAAAGTTGTAATATAATTGACTGAAACCCAGGAAGTTTTGTGAATTAATTCTAAAATTAAATAAAGAAAAATGTTTTATTCTCAAAATAAAAGCAGTTAGCCATATACAGATTGCAGATACAAAAACTATAGAAATACTCCTTGAATAATGGAAATAAGCACACGCTGAAAATATTAAAGAGTACCTTTTAATGGTTGAATGTTGAAAAAGGCTTTGGACACAGACGAGTAAGCTACTTAAATTCAGCAGACAGAAGAAAGATATGTATTCACTTTCTTCTGTATCAGTAAGTTATTGGTATTAAAATCATCAATTAAACTGCTCAACAAAATGAAAGTTACGCAGCCAAATTTGCGCTAACTTTGGAAGTGGATAAATTCTGATTGCTTGAAGCGATTTGGTTTATATTTTAAGGCTTATCTAGCCCCATATGTTTTTTGTTCGTCAATATGTTGTTGAAAATGAAGCAACTCACATAAATTTTCTAGCGGGCGGCAAATTAAAAAACGCAAAAGTTTGGCATGCTCCTAGTTGGACAAAAATGGCGTTTTTTGGATCTCAACATCAAAAGTTTAAAGATAAACCAAATAGCTCGAAACGGTTTTTGAATTTTTCGACCATCCCTTTTGTTTACAGGGAGGTTTCAAAAAATCTACTTTTTGGTCTTGCAGCGATAACTTTTCTGCTCTAGGTCCGATTTTCACGATATTGAGCTCATGTTGAAGCTCACACTTCATGGTCAATTCATGCAACGCGGTATATTGAATTTTTTTTTCTGAAGTTGACTGCGAACTTTTAGCTTCAACATGATCCTTAGATGTTGCTAATCGGTTCAAAAGACGTAAAATATCACTGAAATACCAAAAAGTTCATTTTTTTAAAACCACTCTGTGAATAAACGAGCTGAACACAAGATCTTATTGCATGTGGTGTTGAAATACAAGAAATCTTTTTTGTCAAACTTAGAACATGTGGAAGTTTCACCAATTTTGCATTGTATCATTTGCCCCTGTAGAAAATGTACGTGAAACACTATTTTTTTAGAAAAACACACACTAACCGGAAAAGAATTGCACTAAATAACTCTTCAAACAGAAATTGGTTCGCTTGCAGCAATCAGAATTGATCCAGTTCCAAAGTTGGTCCAAATTTGTCAGTATAACTTCGATTTTGTTGAGCAGTTTAATTTATCCGGTGAAAGTGAAATAAAACCGTTATTTCTAGGTACCCTGTGGATTCTATGCACTAATATTAAATAACAATAATCAGACTGAATAAACTCCGCAGATTTTGGTTCCAGATTTCTCAGTTCAATTTGAAATGTACTTTTATGTACTAAATTTAAAATATTTCTTAAAGCGATGGAAAATCATATTTCTGAATTATAATTATGAATCTAGGCTTTGTCAGTTAAAAAACGATTTTTTTGCAAAGTTACTGTGACGAGAATTACATAGAGCATAAAAGTGAAAAAAAAACCAAAATTCAAAACGTTTCAATGCATGACATAAAATTCCTGTCTTTTTAACGACCTCCACTGACTCCAATGTGATATCCTAACTCTCCACTTTTATTTGCAATGCATTCTCATACAATAATCCTACTGAGTTACCTATGATCGTTATTATCCTGAATCAGAGAGGCATAAGTATGTGACCGTTTTTACTAATTTAAACTGTATGGATTTAAGAGGTGTATGCATCTAAGTGAATTGCTTTTGGTATGATATTTATTAGTTGCATTTTGTCATTGAATCTCAGAAATACGACTAAACGTTGGGTATTTGATCTCAGCATTGCATATTTTCAAGGCAGATTACAAAAATATTCGAAATTTATAATTTGCTCCCATTCCAGCTCAGATAAATTGGTCTGTTATTCCTTGTTACTGTGTGCTTAAACTGTACTGTTGTCTTAAACACCTCCATCTTAATATGTCGTCCTGATTTGGGCATTTCAGATTACATCTACGATCTCAGTGTTACTCTGAAAGAAAAAGAATGGAGGCAATTCGGCAAGATTGCACTTTTTCACAGCTACTGCAAACCAATTAAAATGATTAAGTACTTGGAAAACAATTCACAATAGGTATTTACATCTCATCATTTGGGAACTGAAATTAGTTGCTCTTAGTAAATCGGATCGAATTTACTGCTTCAGTGAGCATTAACTAACGAGCGATGATAAATAATAATAATTAACGAGAAAATAAATTAGTGTTGCCTCTTGAACGTTGCTAACCATTGATTCAATAAAGTGTGAGATTTTGTAAGCATTGCTCGATATTGTTTCCATAAATTCTCAAACAACTCCTCACTCAAGTGGCACAACGACTAATTAAAAATAAAAAAGAATAATTTATGTTAACTACATTTTTAACCAGACCTACTATAGCTTTATATTTACCTAATCTCCTCTTGGCAAAGTGTTAAAGAGCTGAACTTTAGGCCTGCTATACAACTACGCTTCTGAGAATACCACATAAAGGCAAATAAAACAACAGGAGGTCTAGATGAATGCAGAATTACAAAAAGTTAACAGATAAATCAAATTTCGTAAAAAATTGCTCAAAATTAAAATACGACCATTGTGCTAATGAATGCAATATTAAATAATAAACACGCAATTTTTGTGAAAATTAAGTGAGTAGTTTCACACGAAGAACCAACCATATAAAGCTACTTATTATTATTAATATATTCTAATAATGATGTTGAATGGAGTTTATGTATATTGTAATGCTACAAATGTGTTTCTGCGATTAATGTAACAAAATCACGTAGTCAATGTAATATTGTTGTTACATCTCAAAGGCTCTGTGCGTGGGCATTTGTTAACACAACTGGATGTACTATTTAGCAACCATTTAGTACGGAATTTTGGATAGGAATATTCGTTTCAGACCTTCACTTTAAACCATTCTGTTTTTGTTTTTTTATTACCATTTTATAGCTTCAGTATTGTGATAAAGTTCAGTAAAATCATTGCTTTAAATTTTTCATTATTTTAATTTCGTTACTTGCTGGCATGTATTTGCTTTGTAAGGCTCTTGCCAGCTGATTTATTTTCGACTTAAATTCAGCTTATCTTATTAATGCGAGAGTGTCAAAACGTTAAGTTATTCTTATAATATTCTTATTTCTGTTTTCTGTCTTTTCATATCCACCACATGACTTTATGCTCCAAATTTTACAAAGTCTTATGAAAGAAACTTAGTTTCCCTTAAACCTGTCTCGTTTAGTTCAGAATGTTTTCGTTTAGACGAATTTTTATACTGTTGTCTTTATGTTTAGTTTCTGCTGATTTTTTGTATTTTATTATTTCGTAAGTTAAAGTTGTTTCTACTTGCCTATCGATTTCCTAAACTGATCTAAAAAGTTGTAGGTAAACTGGAACGGCATTGATTCCTTTAGCAAGTTACGGCAAAAATTAAGATTTTTCAGCATACAAAATTGATTTATCTCTATGCATTATTAAGTACGCAAATGTAGGATTTGACCACATCAGGCTTTTCCCAGTTTGACCTAGTGAAGTAACACATTTCTCTTTTTTGTAGTATTTCACTCCATCAGCTATTTTATGTTCTTTGCTTTTGTTTCTTGCTAACACATCTACACTTCTACATTTACTTGCACACACACGCACAAAAAAAAACAACATAAAGAACAGTTGTGTATATTTTCCTGACTGTATTTCAATTTAATCCCAATTTTAATAAATTCCCAGAAAGTGCCAAGGAAGCCCTAGGAGCAAGAAGAATAAACACAAATAAAAGAAGGAATTAGCAAAAGAGAAAAAAAAGGTTACATTAGGCACATCAACAACAGATCACCCGAAGAATACCAAGTCTACAAAAGAGAAAGAAAGATAACAACTAATGCGATTAAGCAACTCAAAAGGACATACTAGGAAAAGTTCTCGGTGGAAATGGAACATGACCTATACAGGGGCCAGAAGAAGAGCTGGAACATGCTACGAAGAGAAAAAAGCAAGTCAATGAGGAAGTAGTAATAAATACAATAGACTAAGAAACATGGGCAACATACTTTGAAAACCTATATGATAACAAAAGCGAAAACAGCGTTGATACAGATATCGAAAATCCATCATCTCCAGGCGAACAAGAGTAAAACATAACACTGGAAGAAGTACAAACGGCCATACAGGGATTAAAGAACCGAAAATTTTCAGATAACATTCAAAATGAATTACTTAAGTACGGAGGTCACAAAATCGGAAAAGAATTAGTAAAATTATTCGGAAAATGGAACAAAGCGGAATAATACCCAATGAATGGAGAACTAGCATAACAATACCGATAGACAAAAAAGGCTCAAAATCGGACCAGAAAACTACAGAAGCATAACGTTACTAGTACTAAACTAGTAAGTAGTGTACTAAAACTGCTAAAAAAAATATTAGCAGATAAAATAACTGATAAAGTAGAAACATCCGAGGATCAGCAAGGCTTCCGCTCAAATAGATCAACGATAGACGCAATATTTATAATACGCCAATTGATAAAGAAATCCATTGAATTCAACAAGCCAATGTACACATGCTTTGTAGATCTAATGCAAGCGTTTGACAATGTTCAGCTTAAGGATGTAATCGACCGACTGAACCAAAAAGATGTTAATAAGTGCCACATAAACCTAATAAAGCAGCTTAACATAAACAATAAAACAATGATTAGAACAGAATGTGGTCTAACAAGAGAACTTTAAGTCTCATCCGGAATTAGATAGGGAGATAGTCTTAGCCGATGCCTTTTTAACATTATAATGGACCAAATAATTGAAAGTGTGAACGAAGTCGATGAAGGATTAAGGATGAACAACCGCCGCCTGATAATACTCTGTTACGCGGACGATGCTGTCTTGACCGCAGAGAGCGAAGATGACCTACAGCGCCTTCTCGACAGATTCAACCTTACAGCACAGAGGCTTAAATACAAATTTCGATCGAAAAACACAGTCTATGGTAATATTCAAAGATCCGATCCAATGTAAGTTGGTGGTGAGTGAGCGCATTATACATCAGGTGATGAATTTCAACTATCTGGGGGTACAGGTATCGAGCAGCAGAAGTACAGTGAATGAGGTGGATAACCAGATCAGAAACGCCGTAAGAGTATGAGGATGTTTGCGAGATATAATTTGGAAGAACAAATATATGACCACAGAGAGCAAGACACGAATTTACAAGACTTGCGTCAGGCTCATAAAGACCTACGCCACCGAGACAAGAGCTGAAACGCCTGTTACGAAAAGGAACAGAAGGAAAAAAATGAGAACAGCGGAGATGAGAGTCCTAAGAACAATAATAAGGATTACATGACTGGAACACATACACATACATAACATACATACATACATACCGAGAGCACCAGAAGGGAACTGGGAGTGCAGGATATTGTGAGATGGGTGAGAGAGTGACGCCGGTGTTCAAGAGACCGTTGAAGAGACCGCATAGAACGAATGAGTCCAGATCGAATTGTAAAGTGGGCCAAAGTACAAAAACCAAACTGGCAGGCCCCCAAAACGCTGGTATGAAAGCTGGAGATCAGGATCACAGGGAGGGTGATGACAGAATTCACAGGACTTTGTCCTTTTACACGAAGTAGAAGAAGAAGACATTTACACTAGCAATAATAATTTGTTCTGTTATTATGCGATAATAGAATCAGTGCTTCGATTTTTCGCTATAAAATTTCAGTAAAAACAATAATAAACTCTGACTAGATAGGTAAGTAGGTACTTTAAAGTTTCTACACAAATGATCTTCAAAAAATAATACATTTTTGAAAATACGGTTTAGCCTCTAATGATGGTAAGTATATTAATATTTTTGTCACTCAGTGTACGTTTGTACATGTTATGGTTAATGTTACATTTTTTTGAAATTCCTATATGTTTTTGGTCTGTAGTCATGTGTTATTTACCTATTTATCACAAAGTATACTAGATAAGCGGGCATCAATGACAATATGTACTTTCTTCTCAAATAATGATAAATGCTGAAAACGAAAATGTCCATTAAGAAAACTTCTACTTAGACCTTCCACTCAATTATACTTTATTACGTTAAATATAATACGTATATTGAAAACGACCTTTGTGTTTATACATGTAGAGATCTCATCTAACAGATATTACCACTCCATTTGTTCTTGTCGGTTCAATATATGTTGATTCAATATAAGTGATTAAATGGCGGTTGCATTATTTAAATAAGGGTTTGTAACATTATTAAATGGCATAAATTATAGTTGGTGTAATAAGACACCACAAGCACATAAATATTACTTAATTTTCAACGGATCGGCGAAACTCAAGTGGAAATTGTGAAAGAAGGGGCAAAGAAAATGTATGGAAAAATTAATTATCTTAATTATTCAAACATTACGATTAAATAGACATGAAGAGCGTAGCTTCTCCCTTTGAGTGTAGGATTAAAAGGAATTATTTCACTATAAATATCAAACTGTGGTGTTAATTATGTTATTAGTCGGATTAAATATTTAATCGGACTATGAGAGGCATTGTAATAATTTCCGTTTTCCGTGGCGTATGAATCTAACGCATTACGGTTTATAACATGTTTACGCATTATAACAGATAAAGTAATTAAATGGAAAGAAAAACTTTTCCTAATGTTTACCAAAAATGATTTGCGTGGAAAATTCAGATTTTTTTTAATTGGCCATAGAAGAAATTATGTTAGTGATTGTCTCAAATTAATCAACAAACTGTATATACTCAAGTGGGGATATGTGTCGAAAACGAGTAGAACTCTATAAGTTAGTCGCTAATTTTGAAACTTATATATTTATCAAACACAAGAAATCGCGTTTCTTGAGAAAATATTACTTTCAAATTTGAACATTGGAGACGAACAATGTCTACCCAAGAACCTTAAGAAAATTTCTTAAAATTGGATTTACCTATCAGGGCCACCGTTTGAATCCCAAATTGCTTTACTGGTTCTACTACTTTCCAACACTTTACTGTATTTTACTTTACACTATTTTCCAACAGCTGACTGAATTCTTTATATCCTTTTAAACACCTTCTTTGTATTGGAGTTTTCAATAGATTGATATATTTTCTCGAATATTATATGCAAAGTAGTTTTTTCGACACAAACATGTTAATTTCATCAATAATTCAATATTTTGCATTTGAGAGATTGCTCTCCTTTCGAAATTAAAATGAACCTCTAACAGCTAAATATGACCCAGTTTTTACCTCTCAACTTTAATTTTTTTATGCATGGCCGCCAGCAAGTCATACACATTATTTATTTCAACACTTAATTTAAAGTAATTTTTCTTATGAGGTTGAAGTTGTAATAAAAGCCTAATTAAATAAAACAAATACACAATTCCATACACATTTTTTATTATTAGATACAGCTCACCGAATTGATGTCACAAATTAATTAGCTTCAAAAGTCAAATTAACCTAAGTTTGTTTGCATACATTTAGCATAGGTAATCATACAAAACTCCAATTTTCCATTGCACATTTTTATAAATTCCACTTTTCGCATATTCATTTGGCACTTATTGGAGAATGTACAACCTCTACGCCACTGCTTCATAATTATGAACTGATAAGCAAAAACTTTCTGGGAATCACCGTCCAGCCTAAAAACCACGAAATGACATAAATACTTTTCTGTTCATCTCTCACTGTACAGTTAGGAGGGAGTAAATAGAGCAGACCCGCAAGTTTATTACTATTGGGATGCCCGCTCCAAGTGAATAGAGCGCAAATCCCCACAAATTCGCACTTCCCCTAAAAATCAACCCTAAATGATTCCCCTCTTTTGTCCAACTGAAGAGAAACACTAGTATATTTCAATACCAACGGAGAGAGAGGCAGTAGGTCGGATTCCCGCCCGAATATGTCTGCCATCTTGTGACGTGGTGTCGCTTGCGACCAATAGAATTCGCAGATTAGTCAGAAATACCGGGTGGGGGACAGGTAGGTTGGGTTGGAATATTCTGTGGTTTTTCCAAGATAGAGCGAATAGTCGATGATCGTCTGTTGGCTCTTCGATGGTCGTATGTGGTGGCGTAGAAGAAGCAATTTATTCTACATCGTGAACATTTTCATTCTATTTTTGCTTCATTATTGTGGTGGACCGATTGAAATTTTTGAATTTTTTTGTTGAAAAAGTGATCGCGTTTACTGTGCCTCAGTGACTTGTGACCTGTAGATTTTTGAAAATTCAATGTCAAAAATAACGCGCCAAAGTTTGATAGTGGAGTGATTTCTTCATGAAGAGACGGTGTTGTTGATTCTGGCCCACTGGAAGGGCAGATTTGGCGACAAATAGGTAGGAACGAAATCTCTACAATCTCTGACTACAAACTTGGCCGCGGTGAAAACTAATTATCTATCCAAACTTTGGCAATTTGTTTCCCTATTGAAGATAACATTTTAAATTAATGGAAATATTTACAGACATTTCAATTCACACTGAGTAATTTATAAGGAAACTTCTGGTAATATCTACAAGTTTTCAAAACAAAAGACCTTCTTTTGCTTTCAAAATGTGGGTTCGTATTTCATCAATTCAATCTAGCTATGGTAAAAAAAACGGCAAAAAACACGTTTGTAGTTTTTTGCCGTTTTTTTTTCACCATAATTTCGATGCGGTCACAACAAATTACCATTGAAAAATTTGAAGAAATCTAGTGGGGAATGTATGCTTAAAGTGGACACATATTTTGAGTATGAACTCCTTTATATTTTGCTGTTATTGATTTAGTTAGATGTTCCTGACTGAAATTTAAGAAACGCCTAATGAACCGTTCACTTTAGTGTTAACGCCGGAATTCACCAATGAACTAAATTCGAAAGTCATGTTTTTTTTAGTTATTGCTGGCTAATTGATAAAGATGGTTTAGATTTAATGAAAAGCCAGTTTGCATTCCAACGCAGCAAAATATAAATGCGAAAAACAACTTACTCTAGTATCTACTCACTATTTTTCATGTAGTTTGTTTTTCAGAACCTGATTTTAAGTGTGTTACTTTCACAATTCAATAAAAAAATGTATATTATATGCATGAGACAATGCATGTATTAAATACAAAATAAAAAACTGTAGAATTAAAAGAATTATACAAGTAAGTCCAAAACTAACTTGAAAATGCGAATTCCCTCAGAATGAATGCCAAACAATCAATGTATTCTTGTAAATATGCACCATGGATTTTAAATTCTTTATAAGAACATTCGAAAGCTTCAATTCAGCTTCAAAAGTGCGTAGTGAAACATTACAAGTCACAAAAGAAAGATTAACAATAAGCATTTGAAATAGTAGTAGTAGTAAACATCTTTATTTCTAAAAAAGGCTATCGACCTATCGGTCTTTCTGCCCTTGTTTAATACATGCAGTCTTAATCTAAATAAAAAACAAATATGAAAATTCTCTTATTCTAGGTTGACAATACTATTAAATAAATAAGATTTCAGTGGCAAGAAGAAATTATTTTATTGTCCACTAGTCCGTTGCGTTTGTAAGTGTTCGAGTAGCGTTAATGTAGGGAAACGGAAGCGGGATTGTCTGGTTGGTCTTGTAAAACAAAGGGGATTCAGTATGGTCCAGTTGTAGGGGTTGTTTGTCCATTTTGTCTGTAGCTGTATGAGTCTTTCCGAGATCTTTGTCATGTTTGTGCGTTCGTATAGTAGTTGGGTGGGGGCATTTGAAATAATAGCAGATGTATTTCATTATTACTTATTTTTTGTGTATATTTTCCTGACTGTATTTCAATTCAATCCAAAATAAATTCCGGGGTTCCAGTCAATATTAGTGTTTATTATTTAAAATCTTTACAAATACGTTTAATATATATAATATATATAATAATAATACGTTAAATAGTTTGTCAAATGTGAAGGTAGAAACAGCCATACATACAAACTGATGATGATGGAGAAAGACACCGAAACGTATTTGTAAAGATTTTAAATAATAAACACTAATATTGACTGGAACCCAGGAATTTCTTTTGGACTATTACTTATACGCGAAGCCTAAACATGTAATTTGAAGTTGTTATACTTTTTCCTTAATTATCTATTAATTTATCTACAAAAATAATAAAGCATCAGGTATGTCAACGTTCTCAATTAAAATTATTAATACACAAATGAAGATAATAAAATAGGTTGTTATTTCATCATATGCTGTTTTTCATCCTTTTAAGTTATCTAAAGAAACATCGTTTGTTCTTTTCATATTTTCATTAAATTTTGTATTTCAAAAATCTGAACAAAATTTTTCCACTCGATTTCATTTAAATATTTTCAAAATGTGTAAAGGTCAATGTAATAATTTATAAAAAAACATTTTGGAATTTTTTTCTGGGCCTATAGCTGATTGCGCTTTTATTTCAATTTGATGTGCTTTTTTTTCTTGTACCTAAATTTACTATTTTATTGAGTTTCTTTAATCAGCGGTAGATTCTTAACAATAGTCTAGTCTAGCTATCCTTTTTGTCAATAATAAATCTATTCAATGCTTTCACGCTGAAAAATTATGTTAGTCCATGGTTAAAATCCCCTGGTTTTGTACTTTGTCCATGTATTCTTATTTTGATATATAAGAATAAATTGCGATGGCTTCCAGAATATCTTTGGTGCAACTCAACTCTGTGCATTAATGCTCATAATCATGTCAAAAAGTAGAACCTTTTCGCCTATACATACCTATATATGATTTTAAAACTTTTTGAGAAATATGTATATACCTAATGCTACACCTACTCATACTTAAACATATCAATAAATTCGACATAATATCAGGGTAAATACTAATTCCGTGAAATCAAACTTTATATTGGTTCTAAAGGTAATAATTTGTCAAGTGAAAACAGCTCAAAAGCTGTTAAAAGAAAATTCATTGATTAACAGGGGTATATCAATAGAGCTGCACAATAAACCCTTCACGAATGGATTCGCTTTTGACCATTTCGGAACCAATGCAGGTAGAAGAAAAAAAATACTTCAGCACTATATCGAATGCGGTACCCTTTCCTTCTATTATGTCAACTCAAGTCGGTAAATTAAAAGGTCGTTAGCTCGCTTTGGTCGAAACTTATAATTATAGTTCTCAAAAAGCGACCGTCTCGCAAAGATTATCGGAATCGGAGCTGAATAGGTGAAGAGTGAGAGTTACAGTCTGTTGATTTCAAAAATATATGTTTGAGTTCAAATATTTACTGTGACAAAAGGCGAAATTTAATATTAACTTAACTAACTATTGTAGAATAGCAAATATTTGGACTTTGCCTACTTACAGGAGATTTATCGCGGAAGATCAGAAAACCTAATCCGTTCTTTCAATTTAAGCCTCTTGAGTGAAAATAATAGGATGTTCAAATAACCGAAAACTGTTGTTGCAAAAGACAGTTAATGTGGAAATAATTTTTATAACTCTATTCAATTCTTTGGCACCTCATTTGCCGTGCATCGTTTTTCTTTTCCCAGATTTTGATTCTCACCAGTGCTTGTACCCTTTTATATTATGATAGATCTTCTGGTTTTTTTGAGTTCAGGTATTTTTGTTTCTTATCTCCTATCATTTCTTCAATGTCTTCATCCCACCATTACGGTTTGTTCTGACTGCTCTTTTTGCAGCTTCCTAATGCTTCGTACGCTGCTTCTTGAATGCATTTCTTGATCTTCGTAGTAGCTGTTAATATTAGTGATGTAGGTTTTTCCTAATTTTTCGTCTAATTTATTTTGGTATAACAACGACTCTTAATATCGGTGTGAAAAACTCGGTATAATCAAAAGGTCAACAAAACATATTGAAAATGTACAAATGCACAATATGTTCTAAGTATATAAATCAACTGTGTCTTACATTTTGAACAAAGATCCCCCTTTTCAGTTAATTCATTCTGATTTAATGAATGAATTTTTCAGCTTAGCTTTAATTAAATACTACGCAACAACTGTCTTACATGCACCCGGTATGTTTACTTAATGAATTCTAAATTTGTTCTTAATAAAACTAAATTTTTTTTATTGAATGAGCACCTGCGAGAGGTACCTGTAAATACAAAACATTGTCAAAAAAGTATAGATAAAGTAAAAAACTGATCGGCACATATTCTCTCATATACTCTGCGTACAAAAATAAAATGAAGTCGCATTCAAAAAGCAGATAAAGAGCGATGTTCACATTTTCCAAATCATATTATTAGAACTAAGGGCTTATTATTTACGTGCTTGACAATATTGATTTCGCAAATTTAATCTTAGAAACTTTAGTTTCTTTAGAACTGATTCTCAATTGTGAGCATTTGCAATGAAGCTTCGAGGTCTCCAATATAAAAGAAATGATAAGAGCATGAGAATTAGAAGTTTCTATCCTGATCATCTGGTTCGAACTTTGGGCATAAAGCCACAGTTTATTAGAAAAATACTGAATAGTGTTTGCAAGTGATCACCTGCAAACGTATGGAACCTTGATTAATAGGACCTTTCGCCGATGAATGCAACTGAATATGTCTTTGAATTTCGGTTGAGGATAAGGAAATGAACAAAAGCAATATAAATATAACACTGTCCGAAAACGTTACATCTGTTCTTATGGATTCTCAAATTTACCTATTAAACAAATTATTGTGTAATTTATCTAACTGGAGCTATTTACTGACGCTGAAATCATTCTGTCCTGAACCTCAGCCATAAAATATGCACCACAGTGCATCAAAGCTATGTATGTAAGCCTTAAGTAAATAAATGAAGGGAAATCAGTTAGAAAATGCGTGCTTCAAAAGCTACATGTCGTGCTCATTGTCATTTAAGTTTCCCTATAATAAGGGATATTAGCTGGATTATATCGACGGAATTGGCTTTTAGTTGCATTTCTTCCGTTTTACTCCTATTTTAAAAAATGAAATTGGAATGCAAACTGCCATTGCAGTTTGCAAGCTGTAGATCGCCTACTATAATAGCACTCAGCATAAAATGTGTCTAAATACTTAGGTATTGGGGTCGTTTTGTTACTCAAAAATCTCATCTACTTAATTCAATTCTATCTAGAATGTACGCTGTATGATTTGCATTTCTGTCGTAATCGTCGTTTTTTCGATATGTCTTTCGAAGATGTAAGTCTTAACTGAGACCGTGTCATTGATGAATCAATTGTTGAGCTGGATGAATAAGCAGTTTTGAAGATATTGAAGATATCCCGGGTCCTTGACCTTCTTCATGAACTTTTGATAGAGAAGGTATAGAGATCAGTGTGGGCAATGTTAATATCATAAAAGGTCTTTTTGGAGCCCAATGTCATCTTTTATGTGATCATTCATATGAGCGTTGCCTCTGTAGACTATCTAATGGACAATATGTGTGTTCTTTGTCTTCCTTTCATATGGTTTATTTAATTTTTAATTTAATTCGTTCAGTAAACCAGATTGGTTAATATTCCAGCTGTATAAGGCTCCACTGCGTTCCAGTTGCTATTTTCGATTAGAATTTTAACAATAATTAGCAAAGTACTTTACACAACCTACAGTTTTATGTAAACTGAATTTTTTTCCAAGTGAGAGCCATGAAAATAGTGCTGAAAATCAACTTATTTTATAAAAAAGAAAATCAATTATAAATCAGATTAAATTTTAAGCTATGACAACCCATTAAATAAAAAATTACACATCAAGAAAATGCAGGTTTATACGTTTAAATAGGTTGCAATTTCGAAATCAGATTTGCATTGTGGCGGATATGGTTAAACCGATTACCACACCATATATTTGCGGGTAAAACGTGTTTGAAAATTGCAAATATGTGGATCTTAATTATAGTTGTACAACCTTGATAAATTTTTCTTGTGATACTGAAGTTTAAATTCATTCCTTGTGTGATACATCCAACAAAATTGAGGATGTACGCATATTTTATGGAGATATTTTTGAGTATTTGTTTAATTTTGGGCTTTAGATATTAGTGCAATATAATTAACTAAAAAATGCATACTTTAACATAAGTATAAATGACGTTAATAATGCGGGACGATTTGGCGAAAATTGTTATTTACAGCAACATATTTTACCAACTAACTCTTACTATGCACGAAAACATTAACCTTTCATTTTAATTACCGAGTTTTCATAATCTAACTAACCATTTTCGAGAAAAATTGTTTTGAAAAACCAGGGTTTTATGGGCATATTTTCATTGATATTATTTATTTTAAAGATGGAGAATCAACCGAAGTTATTAGCATATTTAACAGATATACACTTTGTTTATGGTAACGCACTTGAACTCACAATGAAGTTCTCAAAATTGATGCAAAACTATGTAACAATTGTTTTTTAATCTAAATGTCGGTTCTACGGTCAATGTTTGCTGCTTGCAGATCGAGGAAATTTTGACCCATGTTTATACATACATAAAACAAGTTTTGCTTGGATCTCAAAAACTGTTACGCCTCTAAAAGATTTGTGATGAAGTTGGAATCAGTCAGTATATGAAAAAATCGACACCGGCCGACAATATTTTTGGTGTATTTCTTTACTAAGGACTCTGGACAAATTGATTGCTGCTCCTTGTATGTTGCTGGGTTCCATAATTCTTCTAATAATCCACTCTTCGCTTCTACAAAATTTAGTTGTCTAGTTCAGTAAGATAGTTAGTTCAATTAGTTAGATATGCAGGATTATTCATAAGTCCTCCGCGTAAAGTTCATATATTTTCCTAAAAATACGAAATTTTTGAAATTACTGTTTAGATTTTGATCACAAAATTCCTTTTTTATTTACAACCCGTTCATCATCAACTACTCTACTTTTTTAAATAACAGTCTACTTCACATGGGTGCCCTATGAAAAGGTGTATTCGATGGCCTAAAAAATCTGGAACTGCTTATTCCCTTTCCATTATACAACGATTGACAGATTAATTATTAAGGACAATTTAATATAATTTTTAATAATATGACAATTTTTTTTATTAAAATGAGTAAAGTTAAATAGATAATAACCGCTCGCCTCATTTGATTTAATGTACTTAATGCTAAAAATAACCCCCATCTTCTACTGGACATGGACCTATCTTAGAATAAATACCATCCTGCATTACAAACATGTTTATTTTCATTCTGGTTTTTTTTGTCTCGACGTTTTTGGTTCTATATTGGAATACCCTTTCCTTTAAATACCTCGATTGAAAGAAAACGAGTGGCGTAAGATCCGGTCACCGTGTTGGCCATTCAATAGAACCATGTCGACCTATCTAGCAATTTGCATAAATTAAGTTCAAGGATCTCTAAAGACTTAAACTGTATTGTTTCGGAGCACCATTCTGTTGAAAGCATATTTTTTATGCGAATATGCTCCTAAAATGCTGCTATAATTGACTGCTTAGCGATATTTATTGTAAATGTCCTCTCTATGTTCATTTTCAGTGGAGCAAAGTCGATAATTATGTCTGTTAGGTATTGGAGAGATCGGGTACAATTCTATTGCGGCACAAATGTAATAAGACTCCTAAATCTTCTAGTTCTTATCGCACAAATATGACAACATTCCAAATAAATAAACAGTTGACATAAAGACATTAACCGTAAGTTGGTTTGGGTTAGTTGTTAGTTGGAATTGTTCATTTTTCGTATAGAAATGGAAAATTTTCATATTTTGGTAGTCTCTGTATAATCACTACATGTCCATGTTTTTCCAAGCCTATTAAGATACTGTAGATGGTTCATGTATGAATGTTTTTATTTCAATATTAGATTAAAGTTATATTCCCCCATGTTTTATTTAACTTGCAAAAATACTCAAAATGACATGCGGTTTCTAATGTAACATTAGGGACGGGTACATTTGGGACATGTTTCAATTGTACCCCAGTAGATTATAATGGTTATCGATGGCTGATTGACAAAGAATTAGCTTAGATGAAGAGGATGAACATAATAATTCTTCTTCAGTGCTGCAAAATATCCGGCACTTCACTCACCAAAGACAACTGGTGCAGCCAAAATATTATAAAAAGACGAAGATCGCAAAACGCTAATCACATAGACACTCCAAAGAAAAATTTGATAGAAGAAGAACAGATTTTACAGAAGCAGAAGTCTAACTCAGTGAAAATGACATAGCTCAAAAAGAAGTGGATACAAAAAGGAAAAATGATAAGAGCAAAGAAGTGGCACGATCACCGATAAAAACAAGTTATAGCAAAAATATATTGGACAGGTCAGATGATGAAACTGAACTGTCGTACTGTGTCCCTATTGTCCTGGAACTTGCACTAAAAGTTCCAGAGTTACGTGGATTCAGTGTAACAAATGTCGGTGTAAAGAATGGATTAATTATATCACCGAAAATTGGTCAGTAATATATTTGAAATATTTTAGCATTTTAAGAAAAATCGAAATAAACAGAGATGAAATTATCATGCAGGACAACAAAAACAACAAAAACAACAAAAAAACCCCTCTATTTTCAATCTTCATGTTTAGTAAATGGCAGTTCAATTTGATGCTGTTTTTGGATACAATAACAATAAAATATATGTTTTTTCTTCCAGTGTGTTATTGAACTGTCAAAACGGATTTCCTGGGAGTTCAGGGGTCCCACCCATGTCCGCCCAACCACCAACTCGTCAGCGTTCCTGCTTTTGCAGGTGAGGGTATTCTAACTGCCGCCCAAGGGGTGGCAGTTGCCCCTCCGCAAAATTCTGCTTCCAGCATGAACCAGTTGGGTACTGTATATGCAACAAAACGAAGAAGAAGGAACGGAAAAAGGTAAGTAATAATTCCTATAATTGATTTTCTAGACTTTTAACTAGGTGTGCAGGTAATTGGAGAATTACATTAAAATAAATGAAATGTCCCTTAATCTGTTTATCTTTACAAAGTAAAATTACCGTCAACACCTTTCTAAGTGAGGAAGTAAAATTTCCACGACATGAAATTAAATGAATGTAATTGTTCGAAAGTTGCGTGATCAGTATTGGTATGCGTGCAAAAAGACAGCTCCATTAACTGTACCTACTTAGAAATAGGTACAAAATATTTGGATTGGTAAATGATCTGTTTATTGATTGTAACACTTTAATATAACTCGTAAATGTTTGACACAAAAAAATCGAAAAATAATTACTCTGGCTCGAGGTCTTTTAATTAATAAAGCCGATTTAGACATTAATTACTACGGGATTATGTGTTAGACATAACAAGCAGGTTGTTTATTCACGTTTACTGGGGTCTACCTGAAAATATCCCCAATACGCATTTTTTAAATATACTCCGGTTATGAACTGAGTTTGAAGATTAAAAAACTTTAACCCATATTCAGATCCATAAACATGAAAATATTTATGATTTGACAAATTTTAGTGATTTTTGAGCACGGTTTTCTTAGGAACCATTAGCATAAAGTTGTTAACGGGAGCATATACGCAATAATACATTTTAATAGACTCGACTGGTTGTCTAGTCGAGTAGACGCTATTTGCATTTTTTTTTTCAGTGCTCGCGGTGTTTTATTCTCATTTAGAAAATTAAAATTCAGACTAAAAAAATTAGCTTTTAGACAAGCAGGAACACTTTTTACTCCCCTTGAGTGCAACTAACGACAATTGATTCATTTGTGTTTCTTTTTTAAGATTAGATAAATTATTTTGTTGCTTTTAATTCGTAACATAGCCGAAATACCCGGCACAATTTTAAGTAAGTCAGATTAATAACGAGTGAAAGTCAATTTTAACTAATTTTTTTCGGAAGGTATATAATTGAAGAATATAATTAAAGAATCCCATTTAATATTCTAAGACATTTGTATTTTTTTGGAAAACATCTTGGATTTAACTTTTGGTCCTTTAGTGAAAACTTTGGCACAGTGTAGAATGATTCAAATCTAAAACGATTAATGTGCGAACTTTTCATATAAAAATCAGAAAAATGTCTTTTCTTTACCATAAGCGCGGAATTTTTTTCTTTTCAAGATTCGGCTTTTTAGTGACATACTAATATATAAGTTATTCAATGAAAAATTTTATGAAAAACGGGCGAACCTCCGTTAAACCGAAGAGAAGTTACTTTTTGATAAAGTTTTTATTTAATAACTTAACCTGTTTTGAACTATATGTTTTCAATGGAAGATATCTTAATGGTAATACCGCCCTTTTGTGTCGTAGAATATTCCGGTTAATTATTTTTCTTTACTTTCTTGAATAAATAAGCTAATACCTGGCTTACTGAAGCCGCACGATATCAATGCGAATTTCATAATAAAGATAGTGATAGGCAAAAAGAAGTTAATATGGCAAATATCTTGTAAATTTTGTAAACAATGTTATATTCAAAAATACGAATTGATATTGAAAGATAAAATTGTGGATTGCTGGGATTAACAATATTTTTAATTTGATTATTCATATTTCAAAAGGATTATTTAATCTCTTTGAAGTTAATTCTCATAACATGCAATTTTCGATTTGAAAAGAAATTTACTCGAATAAGGCAAAATTTGAGAACACGAAACACTTCAAACTGATGAACTTTAATAATATTGACTGCATTAACAAGTTAGGATTAAAGGGTTAAATGAGCCCTAATAAACTACGTGACAAAAAATGAAAATTAATTTCATTTTATATCTGAATAAATGATCAAATCGCTCGCCGGATTTAATACAAAAGGTACGAGAGCTTTATAGTTTAATGGATCTGACTCACGCCTTTTGTACACACTAAAACACGTAAGCTCAGACGTTTTTCAGGAAATGATGTGCTCAAATAAATTGCACCTGTTCGTTGTTTTACTTTTAGGACCCACTTACTACACCAATTTAAACAAAATTATTCATGATTTTGTGTAAGTTGCAAACCACTATCAAACATGATTTTATTTGAGAAATTCCGCACTGGTATCAAAATAAGTGCATGGCAAGTTGAAAAACAATAATAGAACTAGTTCAAGGAAACATTTTCTTGAACTACTTCAATTGGTTCCAATGTAGTATCCAAAGCAGGATAAAGAATAAATTTCAAATTTTACTCTTTGTCTAAGTTTTTTATTTATCGATTAAATTTAAATTGGTGATTTTATTTTATATAAGAATACTATTAGACTGATTCTATTTGAATAGCACGATTGATCATGCGAAAATGAGTGAGTTGCACCTTCATAAAACATAATACATTCCAAAATTCTTTCTTCCTTCCAATAAATTTATATGTACGGGATGATATGTATATCACTTTCATCCATTACATTTCGCAATTGTTAAACTGTTTCTGCAATCAGACGATACACTAATTATCTTCTATTCAATTTCCATAATAAGTTTAATAGCAGAGTCTGAAGTGGTATAATGGCAGAATAACTGTAAATCCCTAGCCATAATTCTAATAATATATTTCAATCTGCCAAGGTGTATATTTACGGCGTTTTACACTATCTTGAGTTGAAAACATGACTGCATATGAAAGAGGAAGATAACAAAAAAGATTATTATGAAGAATTTTACCCTCGGTCTCGCAGTTTGGATTCCCATTTTATGCATGTTCATATAATTATATTTCTATGTATGCAAATCTATTCTGTTGGAAGTAATTCAAGTCGCGTTTTCACATAAAACAATTATTTATACATTGCACTGATAGATCATCGCAACATTCTAAACAAACATTTCAAGGTAAATCTTGATTTTCTTGCACTAAATTCCGTGCGTCTGTAATCTAAAATTGCTTCGAGCAAAACTTTACGAATTCTTCAATTCGACAAGTTTTGAATACTATTCATGCGGTATCAGCGGAATTATACAAAACATTTCATTTTCAAGGTAAATACTGAGGGTTAAGGCAAAACCTCAATAAAATAAAAAGCGTTCTTAAGCAAGTAATTTATAAAGTTGCCAGGGCTTTTAATTACGAGGCTAACGAATAAAAGCCTCACTTATCCAAGATAAAGATTGAAAGATATTTTCGTAATTTAACGGCATGGCTACTGCCATAATTTGTTTTATCGTGCAGTTTTCCTAAAGTTTAGTGAAAATCAAATATGCGGACAGCATGGGACTAAGAGTGATTGGTGTTTTCCATTAGGAAACAATTAATTATTTTTTTATATTAACTACTAACCTGAGAAGTCACCATTATTTGCTTCATTTCCCTATTGAGAGGTCGTATTTCTCTCTCTAGGTCAAAAAAAAAATAAAAAATCCCTAGGTAAATAATGAAAGATGTTTAAGTTTTTCATTATGTTCAGTTTACTCACCTCTCTAAGTTCAAGTGAAATTCCATCCATTTCCACTTTTAAATCACTGTAACTTGAAGACTCACTAATTTTTCGATTTTTCCGATTTTCGATTTTCGTTTTAGTTTTCGAAGTTTTTCGTAGAACTATTATCTGTTTTCTGGTGACCGATTGCGGTAGTTTATCTGGGAAGACTATTATATACCTCGTACGTTATCTCCTTCGGAGTTACGCACCTCAGGATATAAAACTGCTCGGTATATAATAGCTTACTTCTCGACCGAGATATATAATGTACTATTTTCGGTATTATATTAAACAAGTATACTAAAAATGTACACAAAGCTAAGCTCCAAAACTGAAGAAAATAGTTGGCATAACTAAATATGCAATGAAACAAAAACAGTACTTGAACGAGATTAATTTGCTCAAGAATAATATTTATGAAGTATTGTAAGGGAATAATTGGAATTAAATTAACAAAACTAAACTAGAATTAAATTAACACTGAAAATAATCACAGGGCGTGCTACTTTTCCTAACAATGGCCTTGCAAAGACCCGTATTTCAATATACAAAGTGGAAAACTTATTTATGGTACTTTCATTGAATTAATACCGCTAATTATTTAGATTCCTCATTTGTTCAATGTCCGAAAGAATAATAGTTTTTGCATTATTTATTCATTGCTCAAGTAGCTCTATTCTTTATTGTTTCATCAGATATTCCATAAGAATGGATTTAAAGATACAGAACATTACAGATTCATAAGCGAAACGATTAAAAAAAGAATAAGGAATAAAATATTTAAACAATTAGATTAAACGTTCTTAATATTCTAGTTTAGAAAACTTTGTTACTTATACAAAATCGAACTGAAGTAAAAGACAAAGAAGAAAAAGGCAATGTAAAACAAATAAGAAGGGAGTTTAGACAAATTGACCTGCCATAAAGTAGAACCTAAACTTGGGGAAATAATATAGATGTACACAGACAATCAAGAAGAACACATTGAAAAATTAGTACAAGAAATTGTTAGAATAGAATAAGACACAATAAAAGTCCTATGAGCTGTTTTTTGACCTATGTTTATACTGTAAGATGTTTAGTACTTGTATGAAATATTTATGACTGAACTAACAATTAAATTTCGTTTCACTGTAAAACCTCATGAATGTAATTTATATGTTATATTATAATGTGCTTAATACATGCCTGTTTAATTCTTTTTTTTGGTAACATAGCCGGTCAGAAAAAGCGACCACTGTCGTCGTCCAGCACGACACGTCGTATTTCCATAAAGCGCTGTCATAAAAATATTTTATTTTGTGAAATGACTGTTATATATCAAGCCACCCTCCTCAAAAACCGTAATGTCCCGGCTCTAGGAGCGCCGAGATCTGATAAGAGGCCTTTTAGGTTTTCAGGGGGAATGTGATTATTAATCATCAGGTTAGGACGTGGACATACGCACAATATATTTTTACAAATTTTATATTGTCTTGGACCTTAAAACCCAAAAAGTGGGACAAATCAAACCATATTTACAACTTTTTTTCTCACAAAGCATTACATGCAAAATTAGCAAAGCCTAGAATTTTATTAGTATTTTGTGTCATGAACTGTTGTAATTTAAAAATGTTTTTGCTTTTTTAAATAACTGTTTCATATCCATTCATAGAAATGCCTCTGATTTCCAAATAGGTAAATAATATCTGTCATGGGTTATCTTTACAACCAGGTCCAAAGTTTGCAAAGTTTAATGGCAGTAATTGTGCAAATTTTTACAGCTTTGTGTTAAATTGTATGAAATTTGCTAATGGAAATTCAATGGTAACTTTCTTAGTAAATAGCCGTAATTTGTTATACGGAGTGAATAGCTCCAACTAATTACCATCATTGACTAAAAATAAGACAAATAGATGAAATAAACATAGGTCACGCTCCATTTACCAGATACCCGGTGTCAAAAGTATATTATTCTATGTATTTTTTCTATAGCTGCTAGCTATTATAAGATATTTATTTCCAATTTCAAGTTATAGATAACTAAGTAGGGTCTGCATATTTTGTATTGTCAAATGTATGGTAAAATCTACAGAGTGAAATTTTTTCGAGTTTGATGGCCACTTTCGTTGAGAGCCATTGGTATTTTTTTCATACCTAAAAAGTTTAATTCCATTTTCAATTTAACAACTTTTTTGCACTGGGAATTGTTTTTATATCTGTTGTCGCCTTTGAGTTACTTGATGATGAAGTGAACTATGATTGAATAATAACGCAAACACCCGTGACAAAGAAAATTTATAATAGGACAACAAACACTGTGACATGAAACAGAAGCAACAAAACCAGTAACAGGTCAGATTAATATGGACTCAAAAAAAATATAGTTAAAAAGTGGGTTCTAAAAAAAATTGTGTATTTTTAATAATGCCTGTATTTTTAAATTATTATTATTTCAATACAACATTCTGCATTTTTGCAGAAAGGAATTTATAAGCTTTAGCTTTGTGCGCCTAATGTTTGGTAAGTCTCTACTTAAGGTAGAATTGAGTCTTTTGGCAGCTTTCTCGTAGGTAGAATCACGTATGAAAATGAAGTCAAGTTTCTTAAATTTTTATTACAAACATTCAGGATGCTAAAGATTAATTATTTTGGGGCATTTTTTGTCAAAAAGGACGGGAGAGTCTATTGGTTTCCATTGCCTTTTATCATCAAAAATTTCTTAGATAATCTCATGCCAACTTTTTTCTTTATTCCGTAGTGTAATTCTCAACAATCATGTTAGGGTTTATAAATTTTCTTTGTAAGTCATTTATCTTCACCTATACTATCGCACTCATCGTATTTTGTGTTTCATCTCTTGAACAGGGTGCCCAGAAATTAGGATGCATATGGTTCACTGCATATTCTACGACCAAAAATCAAACAAGAATTTCATAGAAACGTGTGTTCATGTAAAGTATACAACCTTATTTTAGATCACTCTGTATTTGTATATATTTGTACTCATGCTTGTTCATCATAACATCATTTAACTAAAAGTGACTTGTAAAATGTGGAATACTGAGCTTAATAATTAACTGATTGCACACGTTAACTTCGAGCCGTAAATGCCATTTATTCTTTGATAATTTTTCCATAGTATTAAAAATGATGTTAATTGTGCATTTTAAATTAAGCAGACATCTTATTCGCGATTAAACGAACTGCGACTGTTATCAATAAATACTGTAATGGGTTTCTTAGTTGCCTCTATATTAAAAATCTGATCTCCTGTACTGGTTCGTGAATAAAAAAGCGAATAACTAGTTCAAATTTACGATCGAAGGAATGTTCGCTTATTTTCTTTGCGAGCGCTGCTAATGATCCTTTCTTCTTGTCGTTTGTTTATTCGAAGCTACTGACCAATAATTTTAATCCCAATCTCTTTTACCAATTAACCAGCGTACAGACAAGTCTCACTTTTTATTTAATTCAGCCTCTTATCACTGAAAGAGTGGGTTCGATTTACGACCTGCCGACACATTGGAGTGAGATAACGACAGTCCGAAAATACCGGTGTTTCGTTTAATGGCATTTTAAACGGAATCGAGTACACTCATCTGTCGGGTTATCTTTCTGTTGTATCTCTTTTTGGAAGCTACGGTAGCGTATCTTTCGATAGCAGTCGTCTGATGAATGGGACTAGTTTACATTCGGATTTACAGTGCTGGAATAGCTCTTCATTTTCATCTTAAATGTTTATATTCAGTACAAAGTTACATATACGGCCGTTACTCATATAAATGAGCTACACTGTCATTTTCTTTTTCCCCTGAACAAGGGCTCCCTCAAGGATCATCTCATCGTTTCTCTACAATATATACTACCATGACATATACAATTACAACTTACCAGACAAAAATCAAATCGACAGATCGGCATACATATTACAATACGCAGACGACACGGCACTTATTGTACATGACAAAACTACTGAGAGAGCAGCTCAAAGGCTCCAAACACTAACAAACAACACAATGGCATGGTTTTATAAATGGAGACTAACACCAATCGCGTCAAAAAACCAACTTCTGCTCACAAACCACGGACTCAACGCTGACTCCCCTACAATAACTGTAGACGGACAAACGACACAACCAAAAAACGACGTAAAATACCTTGGAATCACAATTGACCAGAAACTTAAATTTACTAAACACATACGAAACATCAGAACAGAAACGATAAAAAGAACAAAACACTTACGCTCACTAACATACAAAGACAAAGGAATTAGTACAAATACCGCGACAAAAATATACAAAGCGATCTGCAGACCCCTCTTGGACTATGGACATATACTCATGACCAACGGAACAGAAAGGACAAAACGTTATATACAAACAACAGAACAAATTGCACTAAGACTAATAACACGAATAAGACACACCCAAAACCCACTACACAACCCCTCCACCCAACTACTATACGAACGCACAAACATGACAAAGATTTCCGAAAGACTCATATATCTACGGACCAAATGGACAAACAACCCCTACAACTGGACCATACTGAATCCCCTTTGTCTTACAAGACCAACGAGACAATCCCGCTTCCGTTTCCCTACATCAACGCTACTCGAACACTTACAAACGCAACTGACTACTGGACAATAAAATATTTTTTTCTTGTCATTAGAATTAGAAAGTTTGTTGAATTAAATTGTTAACCCAGAATAAGAGAATTTTTATCTTTGTTTTTTTTTTATTTAGATTAAGACTATATGTACTAAACAAGGGAAGAAAGACCGATAGGTCGATAGCCTTTTTTAGAAATAAAGATGTTTACTACTACTAAATGAGCAAAACTATAAAATATTTTGCTTGGGCATTGATATGTTGTAAATGTATTATTCTGCTTTCTTGCTAGTTATGTCCACTAGCGGAAAAATGCTAGAACTTCTAAATCACACTGTATAAAGTGGCCAGCTCCTTAAATAAATCTCTTAGAATATCCCAATGTGAACATATTATAGCTTTAAATAACTACAGTTTCACTAAGCTGATACTAAACATTCCTATTGCGTTCTAATGATTTAATTCGAGTTATAAACGTTCGTGCTCGCTTTGATTCGTATAAGTCAAACTTGAGTTCACATTGACAAATTGACCTCGTTCTTTGCTATACTTAGAAAGCAAAGTGAATAAAAATGTAGTTTGATAGGAATTAAAATTTTAAAAAGTAATTTTTTTATATTTTAAGTTGTGTTTTTTGTGACTGCCGGAATTAAAAAAAACATCGATCCTAAACTAAAAAAATAAAAGCGCGATTTTGTTCGCCAACACGAGGAAGAGTCTTGTAAAAATGCTCGGTGAATTCGGTTTCAATCGGGCAACTAAAACGTTTTTGAAAAGTTATAAAAATTGCTAATTTCGTTTTTTGTGCCTCAATCCGAATTTCAAAAAATCATTGCTCCCAAACCAAAAGAGATAACAGCACGAATTTTCATCAAAATGAAGAAGATTTTTATCAAGATGCTCTATGGGTTTGGTTTGAATTGAGCCACTAAGAAGTTTTCGAGAAATTTTCAATTGTGCCTGAGTCGGAATTAAAAAAATTGTTGCTTCCAAACCCGAAAAATCGACTGCATATGACTATAATTTCCTTTTATTATATCTTATATATCCATAAAATACTGATTATACGAAACAGATTTCTAATTTTTTAATAGTGAAGATAGATATGAAATGATAGCACGCGAAGAAAAGGGCAAGCAAATTACTTTGCCTAATCACGGCCATTTTGGTCACCTGATTTGCAGGAATTCTATGGTAATTGCATAGATATTACGCAGACATTGCTATCTAGTTGCAGTGATTGGCAGATTTTGCAACTTTAAAATCACGGATCGGCGGCTCTTAAGGATGGTAATACCAGTTTTCGCCTCAAGTTAGATATATAGATCGTGAGGTGACGGTGGCTTTTGCTTTGTAATTTCCTGGGTGCCCGCTGAAGATAACTTCGACTTTCTTTTTAATGCAAATTCGGTTCTTAACAGCGAAAAGTCAAATTAGATTTGCTGCCTTTATTACTGTAATCGAGCGAATTCTATAGCAAATTTACAACTTTGTAAAAAATATTTCTTTTAAAATTTGAGACTTTATTACAGGTTTTTTTTTATTGAATATAAACTCAATTGTACTTCTTTTGTTCATCAAATGCCTGTTAGCATGCTTTTATTTGCATAAAATTATTTAAATGTTTAGGAAAACTATTCCAATGTCTATTTACTTGGTTTAATGGTGCTGCAATATTGTTTTAATTTATAAGAGACTAAAATCCATCCAAGGTATCTTATATCAACTAATATCATTACAGTTTTTTAGTTTTATGTCCGGTTGAAATTGAGATTTAGATTATCAAAAGAGATAGACTTTCGAGGCCATTCCTTGAAACAAGTGGGTTTTTCGGGTTTTTAGGCCGTCGTTCGGTAGAATTTCTTCTTGACGTTTCGCAAGCACGTGTGGCTTGCATCTTCAGAAGTGGTTTGCTTGAACGCTATCATCAGAACAGTGTAAGCGTTCAAGCAAACCACTTCTGAAGATGCAAGCCACACGTGCTTGCGAAACGTCAAGAAGAAATTCTACCGAACGACGGCCTAAAAACCCGAAAAACCCACTTGTTTCGAGATTTAGATTGTTCCATGGTTGGGTAATTAATAATATTGAAAAGTCAATAAGTAATTAATAGTCAGCTGTGACAATTACTTCATTACATTTTATGTTGGTGATATTTCAGGAAAATATATTATATAATAGCACAAACATGACAAGGATCTCGGAGAGACTCATACAGCTACAGACAAAATGGACAAACAACCCCTACAACTGGACCATACTGAATCCCCTTTGTCTTACAAGACCAACCAGACAATCCCGCTTCCGTTTCCCTACATTAACGCTACTCGAACACTTACAAACGCAAGGGACTAGTGGACAATAAAATAATTTCTTCTTGCCACTGAAATCTTATTTATTCAATAACATTGTTAACCTAGAATGGGAGAATTTTCATATTTGTTTTTTATCTGGATTGGGACTGCATGTATTAAACAAGGGCAGAAATACCGATAGGTCGATGGCCTTTTTTAGAAATAAAGATGTTTACTACTACTATTGTTAACCTAGAATAGGAGAATTTTCATATTGGTTTTTTATCTAGATTAAGACTGCATGTATTAAACAAGGGCAGAAAGACCGATAGGTCGATAGCCTTTTTTTAGAAATAAAGATGTTTACTACTACTATATTATATATTTTCCAAAATATTCCAAAATTCCAAAATTAAAAACGTATTTTTTTACATTTTGTGACCTTGCTGAAACTTTCACTGAGTCTGGCGCCAACAGAAGCATTTTCGTTAAAATAAACAGCCAATTTATTTAAGTTTGTAAAAGAGATTACAATTTCTGATAGGGAAGTTTAGAACTAAGTAATAATAACTTAGTGATGAGTCAAAAAAACGCTTTAATATACTACAATCTGAAAGCAATTGTTTTGAAGCATTATGAGTTTGAACAATTCAATGAATACTGATTATACATCACAGAGGAAATGCATTGCAAATTAAAGTAATTAAAAATTTCACAAAAGAAATTACATATGGTACTTACAATATAATGCACATTATTGCTATTACATAATGAATCTGAGTGGAGTATAGTCAGGATCCGAGCATGAAAATTCAAAAATACATATTTAAAATAAAATGTGATAGGGAATAGCAATTACATATTTCCATTATTCACACAGTTATATAGTATGATTGACAAATATTATACGGATCGCAACATCCAAGTATTTGAGTCAAAAAATCGGAAAAAATTTCTATGAACAAAACCGAGTTGTTGGCATAACATTCTGAAATTATTAAACTGTGTATGACACTGAAACTATGTATGACACTGAAACTATGTATGACAACACATACATAGGACAAACAGGGCAATATTTAAAGAAAAGAATATACGAACATAAGTATAGCTTAAGAAAGGTTAACGAAAATGCAACAGCATTAGCACAACATGCACAACAAAAGTTGCATGATTTTGATTTCGATAACACACAAATATTGATCAATGAGGACAACTATAATAAGAGAAGAATCCATGAAATGATACAAATTAAGAAACATCAGAATGCAATAAATTTCAGATCAGATACAGACAATCTTAGCTCTGTGTATCATACGCTAATTAGATGATCGCATGTATGAACTGATTGGACCAGGTAAATGAAATGTAAACATCTGATATTGAAGAATTGCCAAGCAATTCCTAGAATGCAAAGAAAAGACGAAAGATAAACAGTTTTTTTTGTTTCGCTCGCTTGATATCGAATAAAATATGGAAAATTCAGTGACCAGTCAAATGTGAGGTTGAAGGCAACTATATACGTAAGTTGAATTTAGATCTCTAAAACAATAGATTCTAGTCTTTTCCCAGACATGTTTGTCCTGACTCATCACCTGAAAACCAATGTTCTGGATGTACTTTTTAATATGTGTGTGATTTGTATTTTAATATGTGAATTTTGGTGAAAGTTTTCTATTTAATTTGATGATAACTGTAAATATATATTTTAGACAAACTGATGATGGTGGATAAAGACACCGAAACGTATTTGTAACATTTTAAATAATAAACAATAAAATTGACTGAAACCCAAGAATACATTGGAATGAATTCTGAAATTATTTAAAACTCTTTCAATCGATGTTAACCCAGACTCTTTCCGAGTGCTTTCCGCTTTTGAAAAACATAATTTCGTTTTAAAACTGAAAACTTTTTATAGAATAAAACACTTTTGCTTCAGAAGTATAGCAAAAATGCGAAGGCTCGTATTCTAATAATTTTCTTTCAACGAAATAATAAACAGAATAATAGTTTTTTTATTTGCTTTCCTAAAAATACCAAACAAACTATTTGCTCTACCCTTGAGAATTCTGGCCTTCTAATTCGTCCAAAAAGGGCCATACAGCCATATTAACAGTTTGCCATCAATTTTTTCTAAAACTCTTTTAAAAGGCGAAAGTCTCGTTTACGAACAAAAACTTTTCAGACATATGTCCATAGGGACTTACCTTATCCTTACATACATTTTGACTAAACAAATCGATGGTTTTCATTTTAGAGTAGTATTAACTGCCTAGTTATTTTCAACAAATATATATTTCCAGAAAAATAGTAACTCATTTATACTAGTGATAGTGTAATCTTTTTGTCCGTCGAGCTACCATCCATATATCTACAACTGGACAACTTAAAATATTCATAGTCCATTTCACTATCTTTTAATTGAAAAAGCTACGTTGTAAAAAGCTCGTTTTCTTTTTGGGGTGGACACTGATACCTGCAGGACAAAGACCCCTTAAAATCGATAGTTTGAAGGAATATATTAACAGGTGGATGGAGAAGGATAAACGTGACAAATCCACAATGTCTAAGACGGTTTAATTAAATACATTAAAGAGTAATTTTACAATGGAATTAATTAGACAAGTACTACTTTAATTGTTGATGGTTTGCTGTAGTCATGAAACCAATTTGTTGCGTTTCGCGACAGATTCTTTTATTGGGATAAACATGGAATTTTTTATGTTGGAGTTGCTGTGGTGAAATAAGTTATTGTTAGTTAATACACTCATTAGCGCAGTTAAAAAACCTAGTTGTATATGAAGCAGATGAAAATAGAGACTCTTTGGTTATTATTATTATTGAAAAATGGAACAGCTATTTACTTACGTGGAAGAACTAAATAGATAATTCGGAGATAATGCAGGAAATGGAGGACGTGTGGTGTAGATTGGTTAAAGTATGTATATTTCATGGCGATATCCTTTCAAATATTAAAGAAATGACGAATGTTTGAATGTCTTTTAAGTTCCAAATGCTTTACAATAAGCTATAAACATGGAACACAGCTAAAATATGGAACACCAACTCTAATTGTTCAATTAAAGAATTGTTCAATAAAGCTTCACAGTTCAACTAGAAGGAAGTGTAAATTGATCAGTATATTCAAACACATGCAAAATACATAGTCAATAAATTAGCGATATTTTCTTTTCTTACAATACATTACACGCTTAATAAAATATTGCTTAAAAAAATTTTAATGAGCAAATTTTGCTTTAAACTTAGTCATCCATTCAGTGTTTGTCTTTCCAGTAAAGAAGGTTGCGAAGAATAGTCGTAAATTTGACCACATGTTAAGTTTTAATGGCTAACTTTCTAACTCAAATCAATCAATCAAGTAGCAGTACAATTCTGGGTGGATCTTGGCTGACTGTACAACTTTTCTCCAGGTGTTTCGATCCTCCATCATTCTATGTTCAAAGGGGTATTAATTTTTTGTAGATCTGACACAATGATGCCTCTCCATCGCATTCTGGGTCGTCCAAGTGGTTTTCTTCCCTCAGGAACCTCCTACCATATCAACTTCACCAGTCGTTCATCCTGTAGTCTATGCACATGTCCTGCCCATCTCAGTCTCTGGCCCTTGACTTGCTGCACCATATCATCATCCCTCCTTTCTCCAGGAGCTGCCTTAGTGCGAATAGCTGGTGTTTTGTGGATCTGTGTGGTCTAAATCCGGCTTGATAATCTCCTAGGACGTTTTCAACATAGGGGGTTAGTCTGCTAAGTAGTATGTTTGATAGGATTTGGTATGCTCGGTTTGTTATGGAGGTTCCTCTATAATTGGAGATTTTAATTTTATCCCCTTTCCTATGAATAGGCACAATGATATTTTCCTTCCATCCTGTTGGTATCTCCTCATTTTGCCATATACGCGTTATTAATTTGTGCAGCTGGCGTTGCAGAGTCTCTCCCCCATATTTTATGAATTCCGCTGGTATGTCATCCGTCCCTGCTGCTTTATGATTCTTCATCTTATTTATGGCTTTTTGAGTATCTTCGAAGAAGAAGTTTTTGATTGTTCGTCGACCGGGAAATCTGCTATCATATATGTTTCTTCCTTTTGCGTATCTTCATGAGTTATGCTTAGAAACTCCCTAAACTATTTTCTCCACTCTTCGATCAGTTCCTCGTCGCCGACTATCAACTGTCCCTGGTATATTTTCTATTTTTATCGGCACTCCTCGTCATACCATGTTTTTGTCCTCTTTCTCTTACTTCTTTCGAAGACCTATTCCGCTGTCTTTTTCATCACTTTAGATGTTTTCTCTTTTTAGATGTTCAATGTCATCGTATTCTGCTTCAGAGTTCAAGGATTTTTCTATTTGATGTCTATATTGCTGTATTTTTGTCGGATTCTGACATTCATTCTTGTTCTATTGCGTACTAATGTTTGATTTATTATATTTGTGTTGATATTTTGGCCCTGACACTCGCTCTGACCAGGTAATGATCTCAGTCCCCATCTACCCCTCTGAGGCTTCGCACGTCCATGCTGTTAGTGCCATGTCTCGCGACCGCAATGATATGATCGATCTGGTTACGGGTGATGTGGTCGTTTGATACTCACGTCTGCTTTTGGATGTCCTTATGTGGGAGCATAGTTGACTTGATCAGCATGTTATTGCTTGCTGCAATTTCTATTAACCGTTGCCCATTATCATTTGATTATTGCCGGAAAGCAACTCAGTTCTTTGCCTATTTTGGCATCGAAATATCCGCATACCATACACATGTCATCTTTTGGCATGCTCTCTAAAGCTCATTCCAGCGCATCGTAGAAATCGTCTTTGGTGTCTTCGTCTTTGTCCTCTCTTGGCCCGTGTTCTGAAATGATGGACATATTGTTCCATAGCCCCTTTATTCTGATGTAGCACAGTCTCTCGTTTATTGGTTTCAAATCTAGTACAATATGGACCATTTCATCTCTAATCACAAAACCAGTTCCAAACTTGTGGCCTCCATCGTTACCCCCGTTGAAAAACACGGTGGATTTGCTGGTCTTTATATTTCTATTGTCTGGCCATCTCACTTCTTGGGCAGCTGTTATGTTCATTCCTATGTTTTCTAGTTGCTGCACAGTACTATTGGAATCCCAGATCTGTACCAGCTCAGGACGTTCCAGGTTCCTATATTCATGTCCGTATTTCGTGGCATTGTTTCTAACTAACAACTAAAATTTCTAAAGTAGAAAATCAAAAACACTTAAAAATAAAAGTTTTTTATTTGTTGCTAAAGAGCAAATTTAGAAGTCAACTGAAGCAAAGATAAAAACGTGAGGTTTTTCCTTGGCTTGCTTTTGACAGACCATGAGTAGTACAGAGTAACTGCATTTTTACAGTTATTTTATCAGGTTTTGCTACTTCTACATTATTTCCAATTATTGATATTACTTTTGTCTTACTATATTATTCACTACGCAGAAAATCGCTACACAAACCACAATATATAAATGTGAAATCAAATTTTATCTGCAAAAATATGTCAATGAATAGTGACGCTTCATAACAAGCTTGACTTACATTTACTTAAACTCTTTCATATTTCTGATACTTACTATGTAAAACATTTGAAACATGCGATTTGCGAATGTGTGCCTAAATTTCCTCACCACAATTCAACCAAGTCAGAAAAAAACCTAAACAATAAGCAGAACTTATTTCAAAATTTCCTGGGTTTCAGTCAATTTTATGGTTTATTATTTAAAATGTTACAAATACGTTTCGGTGTCTTTCTCCACCATCATCAGTTTGTATGTCTAGATGTTTCTACCTTTACATTTGGTTGGACATTAAGCAGAACTTCAATTTTCAAGTCTGTTCAATTGTTTGAAAATGTAAGCTGTTTTTGTTTCTTTTGTCGCAAACTTTTCTTTGCTGTTTCCATAGACTGTTAATGCATTTTAATTAAATTAATTGAATATACGTTGATATAAAGATCAATAATATGATTTGTTCCATCAGTATTAATTTAAATAAAATTACAAAAGACAAGTAATATTTAAACTTCTGTAATTAACAAAAAAAACATTTAATTTGAATAAAATCCACAGATTATTTTATTTAAAATGAAATAACAGCCCAATACTGACCAATGTATATATGTAAAAAAATACATATTCAATTCTTCCGCTTTATTGATGCCGTAAACATGTTTATTCCTAAAACAAAGCAACCGACAAGAAAATGTAAAACGAAAATAAAATGTTCTTTGAAATTCACTTTACTCATTTCCCTATCTAATTTAGTACCGTCGTACATTCTAAAGGTTTCCGGAATTTATTGGCATCGGAAAATGTCCTAATAACAATTAGAGATGTTCCTTTCAAGCGGTACTGATGTATCGCGAGACGTGATCAGCATATTTGAATAGGAACCCGAGCCGAAATGCATATCAGTGGCGTTTCAATAGAGTTTTAGTGGAAGGTGACAATTAGATCACATGAACTTCGTAAAGTAGCTCTGCTCGTGTATGCAAAGAAGCTATAAGAATACATATTAATTCAAACGTATTTAAATTTTTCACTAATTATTTTTCTTTAGTAATTTCGTGCCATTGATGATCTCCTGCCTGCTAATTGTCTTGCTTCGTTGATAGGCCACAGATACTTGAGCGTTTGGCCAAAACGTTTCGCTTTTGAAAGGGTTTTACGTCTAGGTTTTACACTTCTTCAAAACTAGACATTATTGAGTAATGTTTGCATGTTTTGGCTATCTTGGAATCTAGACATTTGGAATTATTATTGTTAGTTGAATAGTTACATGCCATAAAATGTTTAGTGTACACATAATTAATTGTACAGGAAAAATCCCAGCTGATGTACTCGAGCAATCATACAATTAAAAAATTAAACTTAAAAAATACTCAAATTTACTTCAAATTATAATTCACATCTGATCAAAGCTGAATGCACAAAGCACGTATTCCGTCTGCATCCGATACTGCCGATTAAAATTTGCATCTTTACAATAATTATAGGAATATGCAGTATTATTTTCACTAATTGGCGTAAATAATTGTGGCTTTTGATTAATATCATCTATTTGTATGTGTATGATTTTTCGTTTTCTTCACGTGATTTTGCAAAATAAAATCTTCCAAATTATATGGTGTTCCGGATGTTTGTATTTGTTCAGTTAATTAAGATTATTTTAGCGATTGTTATAAGCTAATGGATTATATCTCATTTGCTGCAAGTTTGCAGATACCTGCTTGTTCAAGCAAGTATTAAATGGAAGCTTATCTAAAGCGTTGGTATGTGGAACGTCAAACTTCCAGGCATTGTTTTATTAATTAATTTCATAAATTCTAGAAAAATTTACTGATCTAAGTGTTAAGAAAGTGGCCCCATAAATATTATAAAGCATCACTTAGCCCCAAAGCTAAGGGATTTACTGAATTAATTATTTACTATTCGTTAAAGGGTTAATTAACACCTTCAAAGACCAGTAAATACTTTTTCTTACGTAAGTGCGGAGTTGTTTTAGTTTGAAGATATAAAATTAGCAATAATTAATATTTAGATTCAAGCAACGATGTTGTGAATATTATTGCTAAAGCCGATGTAATAATCGTCCAAATGATAGTATTTCGGGCCATTAAAGGCAAGTGGTTTACTGGGGTTGGAAGCTGGGGAGCAGCTTTACGAGTCATTGAGTTTAGAATGATTGCAAAGAGCGATCAAAGATTTGCGGAAGTTATCTACTTGAAGGAAGCCATTTCCTAGTCATGACCCAAAAGTGACTGCACAAGTGCAGGAAGTTGCAAAATAATTTATTATTGATATTCATTATTTCATTTTATAAAATCCTTTCAGTTTTATAAATTTAGTATCAAAATTTCAGTTGCTTAAGATTTCATTTAGAAATATCACTGAAGTATAAGTAGCTTCTGTCTAATTAACTTATTACAGCAGATATTTTGTATATCACTGCACGATTAACGACATAATACATTTATTAATAGAATGAAAGTTTTAACAAGTATATAATTTTCCATCCATCTGAAAAAGTTTTGTAAATATGTGAGTCATTTATATCAACAAAGAATAGGTATACACAATCCAAAAAAGTTTCTCACTTAACCCAGTTCTGCAACTCCAACTAACAATTACTTTTAAAGAAAAACCTCCTCATTAGTTTCATTACGATCATTATTAAAGTGTCATCAAATAGTAGAAGCTGCATGGATAAAACGATAAAAAGAGCTTACAAATTGATTCAGAAAAAGAACATTTTCCTCTAATGGTTTTTTTTCTTGGATGGAGTTTATTTACCGTGTACTGTCTTAGAAAGTTTGTTCTCATGTTATAATTATTTAGTTTTCTGTTCAGTCAGAACAATGAGACGACTTTCAGATGCTGTGAATTATTTTGATATAGTTTTCCTTCCTAATTGATCCTGTTCTGTTTAATTTCTATATGATTTTCAAATAATGACTGTTTTCAGTTCATTGAAAAATTTCTAGACGATTAAAGTTTTCAATAATTAAGAAGCAACCGGTATTTACGTGATGTTAATGAGGCAGATCACCTTGCAAAACCTTGTTGCCATCCTTCTGATCTAGTTTTTTGCAAATATCTCAGTATTTAATAACAATGAATTTTTTTTCCTATTTTTTCTGTTCTCCTGAAACACCCCCAGAGGAGTGAAGCCAATTTTGAATTATCCTGTATTTATTTATACTTAAGAAGTAAAGTTATTATGTTTCTAAACGAATTAATTTTATTACATTCAAAAATGCCATGACTTGGTAACGGAGGATCCGATAAAAAGGAACCCAATGCAAATCTACTAAAGACTGAAAAACATTTTTGTAAGTAATTGGTGTCCCCGCAAGATCATGAGCGCAATTTCCAAGACATTTAGCCGAATTTACTCATATGTAAGGTACTCATATGTAAGGACTTTATTGGTCTGTTTCAGATCAAAAACCTTTTCGAACGCCCATTGAATGTATAAAATGTTGGTGCATAAAAATTAAAGATCCGAATAAGGTTTCGCCTTCATATAAGCGTTTAAAATTTTCAAAACTTTGAAACTCTGAGACGGTTGAAAATATCGGATTCCTTGTAATGGTCATTTCGGTATTCCGTTCAAAGAATCAAGGAAATAATTTGACTAAAGAGGTTGCATCAAAAGTTCCAAGCCTGTGAAAAGGTAGAAGCAAAAAAGCACCATGCTTGGTGGGTTTCGAAGTTTAAAACACTTCTTGAAAAGTTAGAAACGGTTTTAAGTATCCGATCAGTCATCAAGAGCTTTGCGATTGCACTTAGCTCGATTGGTCATTTTTTTGTTCACAAGTATTTTATATTAATAAATGTCAATGTAAAGAGTGTTCCAATAAGAACGACGGTTCTGAATTGCGCGCCATTTGTAGTGTCATGATTTGACATTAAAAAAAAGGCCGTTCGTTAGTAGACAGCAGGAGGTTAAGTAAAATGGAGCGGTTCAATACAAAACAATGAATTCTCGTTGTGAAAAATTATTATCAAAGTGGTGGAAGTTTTGCAGCCACAGTTCGCAAAATGCGAACAATTATGGGCCATCGGAATTCTCCAACTGAAGCCACTATGAGAAAATTAATGAAGACATTTCAGCAAACTGGGTCTGTTAATGAAGAGAAAATAAAAACACGCGTTCGTCCTGGTCGCTCGACTGAAAATATCGCAGCAGTACGTGTAAATATTGAGGAAAGCCCAACCATCTCAGGAAATTGGTGTTTCTACAACCACTATGCATTGAATTTTAACAAAAGTTTTGAAGCTTCATGCGTACAAAGTTGAATTGGCTCAAGAGCTAAAGCCGGAAGACCATGGGCAACGAAGAGCCTTTGTTGATTGGATTTTGGAACAACGACAATTCGACGCTGATTTCCCAACAAATACCATCTTTAGTGACGAGGCCCATTCTCATCTTGATGGCTTCGTTAATCAACAAAATTGTCGCATTTGGGGTTCCGAAAATCCACGAGTGATCGTTCAGAAACAGATGCATCCAAAAAGAGTCACTGTTTGGTGTGCATTGTGGGCTGGAGGCATGATCGGACCATTTTTCTTCGAAAATGCAGTTGTTCAAGCATTAACCGTGAGTGATGTTCGTTATCGTGCAATGTTAACTAAGTTTTTTGAGCCAACATTGCAAAATATGGATCTCAACAGCATGTGGTTTCAGCAGGACGGCGCAACATGCCATACAGCCAGATAAACTGTTGACTTACTGCACGAGTCATTTCCTGGTCGTGTTATTTCTCGTTTTGGAGATCGGCATTGGCCACCCAGATCATGCGATTTAACGCCTTTGGACTTTTGTCTTTGGGTTTTTTTTAAAGTCGCAAGTTTATGTGAACAAACCAACAACGATTGAAGCCTTAAAAGAAGAAATCAACGATGTATCTCTGAAATACCGCAAAATTTATGCTCAACAGTCCTTGAAAATTTCATGAAAAGAGCGCGTCTGTGCCAGCAAAGTCGAGGCGGTCATTTGTCCGATGCCTTATTCCATTCATATCCTCATAAAGGGTACTTCATTTTTCATTAAATGTTTCAAACTTATGTTGCCACAAATATATATGTTTTATTTAAAATTTAAATCCGTCATTATTATTGGAACACCCTTTATTTGTTGCTAATAAGAATCACTCGTTCCGACCAAATTTACAAGGATAATTTTTTTATTAGCTTTGTATTTTCGTTTTATTTTTCCAAATCCAATTTGCAGAATATTTTCTTAATGTCAAGTCTTTTGTATTAGGAGAAATTAACGACCACAATAAAACCAATAAAATCCAAACTCATAATTTAAACCAATGCAATTGCTCGAAATGTTTTTTATTGCAACATTCACCGTTTGAGAATCAAGAAACTTTAATTAAAGGAAATATTAATTATTTAAAAACTTATTACACTTACAAAGCTGAGTTTCGAAAATTAAATGGAAACAAAGGAAAGTAGAATTACAATTAAAATTTAAAGTAAATGTCTGTTTGACTTAAAAAAGACTAAAAAAAACACGAGGACATATATAGAATCCATTTGGCAAATCTTCTGTTTATTTTTAAATATGAATCTGAAGAATTCTTAAGTAAATATTTTTAAATATGAATCTGAAGAATTCTTAAGTAAATTTTTGTATTTATTAATATTCCTTCTTCTTGTTCCTAAACTCTGTTTCTAATATCTCTTAGATACAATTTTTTTATAGTTCACCTGGCGCTTTTGTTGCCAAAAATGGCCTAACTAAACTCGGATGTTAAACATGGAAATAACGATGATGTAACTTTTTATATGGACTAATTTTATGGAAATTTTTGTCGCCTTAACTGTTTGCCCCTTGTCGTCGTAATGCTCTAATTATGACCAAGTGTCATCTGTTAAAGGGCAGATGTATTAATTAATATCAAGAAGGTATACAGCAACAGGCTGTTACATTATATCAGGTAATTAGTATTTTAAGATATCCATAAAACGCAAAATGTATGCACAAGTTATCACGCTCATCTGCAAATGCAGCCAAACTTTTTTGACGGCAACATTTTAGCGATAAGCGTATTTGGACGTATTATATTTTTATTCGCTTAATAAATGCATCCAAATGATAGGTATTAATATAACAGTGCCATAAAAAATTCGACTTTCAGGGGATTGTATTAAAACAGTCAGCTGTTGAGCACGGGGCTTTCATCTGCTCGATTTTTGATATATTCACGGCTGCCGATTAATAAAAATTGCGCTAATTACATTTTTCGGTTTAATTGGCGGAAAATTAAATTGGTATCCATATTTTATTTAAATGCTTGTCTGTGTCAATTCGCTTAAGGAATTTTATTCAAATATGATCGTTTCCTGGACACCTGAAATAGTGGAACGTAAATGGGAATTTTTTGCTGCATTACAAATTGCTTTCATTTAAGATGATTAATGCACGCGACTTTAATGCAATTAGACCGCTTTAAAATCGTACTGGTGTTGAATTTGTACTTATATCGTAGCCATATGATGTATGTATGAGTCTTAGGTAAATAATATAAATCTATGAGCTTTAAATATATTTTTTTTAATTGCCCATCTACTTAAAATTGCACGTAGACTACGTAAAATGGAAATTTTCCGATTGTTTTGAAAAAGCCACAAAACTGATCACATCACCTGTATGCATGATAATTATTTGGGAATTCTTTCTGGGTAGGTCGAAAAATTGCAGCCGTACATTTGGTTATAAATTGCCGCAAATACGAAATCATAATTCATCGATTGTCCGAACTTTCGCTACTGTATCATTACGACACATTGCTATTTTCGCCAAATTAATGGGTCCCTAAAGAATAAGTAGACATTTTCGAACGGTTTACCATAATTTGGGACTCGGCCCAACTTGAATGCGAACTCTCAAAGTCAAATTAGACCCCGCGCATAGAAGTTAGATCTCCAATAGGGGAAATTTTCAAGTAAAAGTCCTATTTTGAATATTTTTACATAAATGCTGCAGACCTAATTACACGAGTGGCGATTTTGGATATTTCCAGACGTGTTGTTATTTGTCGACGGTTGTTTATGCTCTTAAATGACCGGTAGTTTTACAGATAAACGAAAAAGGGTCATCATCCCCAGTGTGAATTATTTCAACAGAAACGTTTTGTGGGTAATTTTTAACACTAAAAGAGCAATGAAATACATTTTGAAGCAGGAACCATAATATTAAAATTTCTTATTTTGTTACTGATTTATTTATTTAATTCAATTGTTAAAGGTTGTCTATTATTTCAAGAAAAAAATTGCTGAATGGCTGATTGCGAGCATACATATAAGTTTTACAGTTTATTTCAAATTGTTTGTTTTCAAATATGAACAGTTAATGGCAAGTCACCGATTTGTATTCATAATAAGTATTTATGATATTAATTTATTATCAATATATTTATTCTATACAAATTTACGAGCACAATCAAATAAAAAGATAAAATTATTTAAACTGACTTTTCCGGTTGACCAGAAATGTTGATATTACAAAGCGTCCATACATTTTCAGTAAAAAGTCCTAAGTTTTAATTTTAATATATTATTTTTAGGTAGTTGATTACTCTCCGGACAATGATTAAAATATTATTCGCTGCCAAGTCGTGAATTATTTTTACTTTGTAACAAACAGTCGTTATTTCGTACTTTTTGCAATTTGTATGTGCCATTTTATCTAAACGACCTGGAGTAGTAGTAGTAGTACTGTGGGAGGGACCCGAGGGGTTCGGCGAGTAGACCTTAAAGGCCCTTTTAGCCATCCCCCCTCCATTCATTCCCACCTTACCACTCCAGATCTTCGCCACCCAGGCGTCCCCTCTCCCTGACAAAGGTCTCCACTCCAAGGAAGACAATTCGATGCGAGATATTGTAGAGGCCCCGGGAAGGCGCCTCCTGCTAGACAACCAATGATGGCAGATTCCTAATAGGTGGTATGATGTTTCCTCCGCCATTTCACATTGTGGACATACGGGGCTATCACCAATTCCTAGTAGGTGTAGGTGTCTGTTCAGATCACAGTGGCCTGTCATGACCCCAACCAGAGTTCTCAGAGCCCAGCGACTCCTTGACATCAACCATTTGGATGTTGCCTTGGCATTACTTGGGGTTCTAATTAAGTCTTTGGCCTGTATACATCCTTCCGCCTTTCTCCATATCTCTGTGGTACCTCTTAGAGCCCAGTCATTTAAAGCGCTTGCTACATGTCAGTTACTTAACCCTATGTGAGGTTTGGCAGATATAGGGCTTTCAGAAGATCCGAGCCTTGCCAATGCATCGGCCCCTTCGTGTCCCGCGAACCTCATGTGCGCCGGAATCCACACCAGGTTTACTTGTTTCTGTTCTGCCACTTTGTTCAGGGGATCCCAGCAATCCTGGATCAGTCTACTACCCATCTTAACACTTGAGAGGGCCTTGAGGGAAGCCTGGCTGTCGAAGTAGAGCTTGATCACTCCCTCTAGTCCTTCTGTAACTTCCCTATCTGTGGCAACCTCGAGGATTGCATCCAATTCCGCCTGAAACACTGTCGTCCAGCTTCAGCAAAAAGGACGCTCCCCCAGAGCTCCCCTATTGGTGTCTTACTGGTACACGCCTGCCTCATACCATCCTGTATTGGGTGCCCGTGAGCCTTTATACAGGGTGATTCAAAATTGGCGTCATTCCTGTTAGATTTACTTATGTAACATGTATATATATATCGGTTGGCAACAGTGCCACGACAGTAGAAATGACATTTGACAAACGGGGGTGATATAACTGGTAACGGTTGGATGTAAAATGAGATATTTAATACAGTCCACACGAAGCAGTCGATATCGAGTTTTATTCCAACCATCCTTTAACCAAAACACGTGCGGGTTAAAGAAATGGTACTAGTTTGAGCCAGCTATTACAAAACGATTAAACATTTTGGTCCATTCGAACCAGATATCGTAAAAAAAAGCTCTATTTCCTGGTGCAAGTTGTAAGAGTGAAGCCAGTAAGTACTCCATTTTCTATTATCCTATTTTGCCTCTATTAGGCATAGATATAAAGTACTCTAGAAGTTTTCACATGCCATTTTGAATAATTTACACTATCGGTGCTTAATATCATACACGGTTTTCTTCACAATTTATATTTTTGTGTACAATTTTTAACGCCAACAGGCCAATAGCCACGTGGTAATCATTTCTATTTCACACTTCTACCTATTTTAACTATTTTATCAAGTAAATATCCTCATTGAGATGGAAAACTCAGATGGGGCAATTGATTTGCAACAAATTAAACAATTAATTAGAAGTCGTGGTTCTATTAAACAAAAACTAACGTTGGTTGATAAGTTTATCCAATTATTAAAGACTTCTCCCGATGATCAAAAACCGGCTATCAATGAGGTTGAGCTGCGATTTAAGAACAGCATGAGTTTAATGGCAGATTTTGATGCTATTCAGTCAGTAATTGAATCGAGTTGTGACGAAAGAGACCTCCAAATACACTATAAAGAGAGAGAGGAGTTCGAAAATAAATACTACAATGTCCAAGGTTTTTTAACTCAGTATTTGCAGTCTATTCAAGCAGATATGACAAATCCAGTGCATTCCAATGCATCCATAAATCCAGGTGACTCTTTGCAGAATATTTTATTGCCAAAAATGAAGTTGCCTACATTTTCGGGCAGTTTTGAGCACTGGCTTTCATTTAAACTAAATTTTTCGTCAATTATTTCAAGCAATTCAGCTTTATCAAATGTACAAAAGTTCCAATTTCTCAAAGCTTCACTTGAGGGTTATGCAGCCAGGCTGATTGAAGGACTGGACACCGTAAGCAATCCTTTCGCAACAGCATGGCAAATTCTGGAAAGTAAATTTGGTAAAAAGCAATTTCTTTTAGACATTCATTATCAACAGCTTATAAATGTGCCACATATCAATAAAGAGAACTTTAGTCAATTCAGTCAAATGCTGGACCAGGTAACTAAACATGTCACCGCGATTGATGGAATACAATTAAATCCGCAAGATTTATATAATTCTTTGATTATTCATTTATTGTCGGGTAAGCTCGATAAAACGAGTTTAAGAAAATGGAAAGAACTTGAATACAAGTCAGAGTTACCAACACTGGAAGAATTTGTAGATTTTCTTAAAAACAAGGTAGATTTATTGCAATCTTTGGAAAAAGCTTTTCCAAGTAAGTTAAACATCTCATCGAATCACCAACCAAGACAATTTCATAAACAAAACAATAACTTTCAAATGAATCTCCTAGCACACACATCAAGCAATACAATTAAATGCAACTTTTGCAAGAATAATCATACCATTTATAAGTGTGACAAGTTTATGGCATTGTCGGTTGCTGATAGATTGGAACAAGTTAAAAACCTCAATTTGTGCCTCAATTGTTTACGTACGGGACATTTTGTTGATAAATGTTTTTTGCCCCCATGTAAAATATGTAAAGTAGTTAAACATAACACCTTATTACATCAAGATAGGTTAAATAGTTCTATGGGAACAAATGCAGTGACGAACTTAAGCATGGTGGTTAAACAATCAGCTTCGATTTCAAATCAGGTTCTTTTGTCTACTGTAATGTGCAAAGTTAAAGATGTGGAAGGTAATTTTCATTTGTGTAGGGCCTTACTTGATTGTGGTGCCCAGTCCAATTTGATTACTGAACAATTTTATCTTCAATTAAAACTTAAATCTACGGCAACTAATATGTCATTGATTGGAATTAATCAGGTTGTTTCTGAACTAAATCGAAAGTGCAACGTTTCCATATATTCTCATAATTCCGATTTTAGCACTACTATGTCGTGTTTTGTGACTCCTACTATTGCAAACGATATTCCGTCATCATCAATTCGTATTCCAGATTTACAATTACCCAGTCAAATTAAGCTAGCTGATCCCGAATTTTATAATGCAAGAAGTATTGATTTATTAATCGGTGCAAGTTTATTTTGGGATTTGATCTTGGTAGGACAAATTCAATTAGGTAAATATCTTCCAACGTTGCAAAACACAAAATTTGGATATGTTGTGGGAGGTTTTTGCCCTATTAAGCCAACAAACACTACGATTTGCAATTTTTCTAAAATACACATTCCTGAAGATGACCAGCTTAAAAAATTTTGGGAACTCGAAGAAGTTCAAATTTCATCGATCATAAGCAAAGACGATGAGGAATGTGAAAAACAATTTAAGCAGCATACGTACAGAAATGAGTTAGGCCAGTTCGTTGTCAAATTCCCATTAAAACATTCTCCAAGTTTATTAGGGAATTCCAAAAATAATGCTATTCAAAGGTTTAAGAGCTTAGAGAGAAAATTTGTCGATCCTAACTTTAAAAAGCTATATTTTCAATTTATTCAAGAATATATTGAGTTAGGCCATATGACCAAAGTTTCGACTCCAGTTCAAGACCCTACGTCTATTTCATTTTTCTTACCCCATCATGGTATTATTAAAGAACATAACGTTACTACAAAATTGAGAACAGTGTTTGATGGTAGTTGCCCTACATCTACGGGATGGTCTCTCAACGATCTTCAATTTGTCGGACCTAAACTCCAAAACGATATTATAGACATTTTACTTCGATTCAGAGTTTACCATTATGTCGTTTCAGCCGATGTTTCCAAAATGTATCGTTGTATTGTAATGAATCCAGATCAAAGATCGTTACAACAAATTTTATGGCGCGATGATCCTAGTAATGATTTCTCGGTTTATCAATTAAATACCGTATCATATGGCACAACGTCAGCCCCTTACTTGGCAATTAAGTGTCTCCAAACATTAGCTCATGACAATTCTTCTCGATTTCCTGAGTCCTGTAACACTATATTAAACGATTTCTATGTCGACGATTTACTAACCGGGTCAAACGATTTAAGAGAACTAAAAAATAGATGCGAAACAGTTTATAAGATTTTAGAAACTGGTCAGTTCATATTGAGAAAATGGGTTTCTAATAATCCTAGTGTTATTGAAGGGTTTGATAATTTAACAATTTCGAACTCAGTTCTGAACCTTGGTAAAAATGATAGTTGCAAGACCTTAGGAATACAGTGGCATACAACTGCTGACAAGTTAACTTATAATATTAAACAATTTTCAAAATGTAATCCAAGTACTATTACCAAGCGGCATATACTCTCTACTATTGCTCAGATTTATGACCCTTTAGGTCTTTTAAGTCCAGTCATTATTGTCTCCAAAATTATAATCCAACGATTGTGGAGTCTTCGAATATCATGGGATAGCTCCATTCCTAATGATTTAGAGACACAATATCTTCAATTTCAAAGTCGTCTAGCAAATCTGAACCAAATTAATCTTCCAAGAAATGTTGTCCCAAAAGGCTATTCCTTGGTAGAGATTCATTGTTTTTGTGACGCCTCAAAAGACGCATATGCGTCAGCTATTTATTTACGAAGTCAAGATGAGCAAGGCAATTTTAAAGTTTTCTTGTTATGTTCAAAAAGCAAAGTGGCGCCTTTGAAAACAATTACGATACCAAAACTTGAGTTATGTGCTAGTCTATTGGGATCTCAACTAGTAGAAATGGTAAAACAAGCATTATCTACTACTGTCCCAATTATAATGTGGTCCGATTCCCAAGTAGCGCTGAGTTGGATTAAGACGGAGCCCCATTGGTTACAAATATTTGTAGCAAATCGGGTATCCAAAATTCAGTCATTAGCAAGTCAGTATGAATGGAGTTACGTAAACTCCAAGGAAAATCCTGCAGATGTTGCTTCGAGAGGAATCAATCCCGATTTGCTATTAAATCATTCTCTCTGGTGGGAGGGTCCTAGTTTCTTAAAGCTACATCAAAGTAGTTGGCCTGTTCACACCTTTAATATCGAGCTCGATTCTTTACCAGCACTCAAGAAAAAGAGCATAATTATGTTATCTTCGGAAAAATCCTATTCTTCACTTTTTACAAAGTTTTCAAGTTTTCCGAAGTTGCTAAAAGTGGTAGCTTTATGTTTTCGTTTCTGTGTAAATTTGAAACGTAGGATTTTGAAAGAAGATTTACTGGTGGGGCCTATGTCTGTACTTGAGTTGAACAAAGCGAAGACAGCGTTAATCAAAGTGTGTCAGCAAGAATGCTTTCCGGTCGAAATGTCTCTATTACAGAAAAATAAGATCCTAGACAAAAAACATAAACTTTCGTCTGTCACTCCATTTCTGGACGGCGATGGTGTAATGCGCGTTGGAGGAAGATTAAATCTTTCCAACCTACCATATACGACAAAGCATCCAATTCTGTTGCATAATAAACACCCATTTACTCATTTAGTTTTTGAAAACAAACATAAAGCTTTGCTACATCCAGGCCCTCAACTCCTGTTAGCATGTATAAGGCAATTTTATTGGCCAATCGGAGGACTCAATTTAGCAAAAAAAATTACTAGGAATTGCTTAACTTGTTTTAAGTTTAAGCCCATTCCTTGTGCTTATCCAATGGCGAGTCTTCCAAACGACAGAATTAAACGAAGTTTGCCTTTTGAAATAACTGGAATTGATTACGCAGGCCCATTTTTTATTCTTAATAAAACAGGAAGAGGCGCCAAATTAACAAAATGTTATCTGGCCGTATTTGTTTGTTTTTGCGTCAAAGCAGTTCATTTAGAGGTTGTCTCTAGCTTAACCACTGATAGCTTCATTGCCTGCCTCAAACGATTTACCGCTAGACGAGGAATGCCGCGCAAAATATATTCCGATAATGGAACTACATTCCTGGGCGCCAGTAATGAGTTAAAAGACTTAGGACATTTTTTAAACAATACTCAAACGGCAGTGACCAATTTTACGAATCAATTCAATATAGAATGGAAATTTATTCCTCCTTATACTCCAAACTTTGGAGGTCTGTGGGAAGCAGCTGTCAAAAGCGCGAAACATCACTTGAAGCGTGTTCTGATCAACCAAAACGTAACGTTTGAAGAATTTAATACAATAGTAATTCAAACGGAAGGCATACTTAATTCTAGACCTTTATATTCTATGTCTACTAATCCTAACGATCTCAGCCCGATAACCCCATCTCACTTCCTTATTGGTCGATCTCTGCAACACGTTCCGGAATATGACTTACACGATATTAAGCCAAACAGACTTCCACGACTTCAACATGTCCAGCAGCTGTGCCAACAATTCTGGGCACAATTTTCGAAGCAGTATATCAGCCAATTGCACACCCAATACAAATGGAAGGAAGCTCCGACCAATATTTCCAATGGGACCTTAGTGCTACTTCGGAACGACAAGCAGCCGCCCTATAGATGGCCTATTGGACGCATATCCAAATTGATGCCGAGCCAAGATGGTGTGCCTAGAACTGCGGAGATTACGACTGCAAGGGGACGAGTCCTCAGGTCCCTACGCCACCTACATCCATTACCTCTACAGGATGAAACCGACTAGTGATTTGTGTAAATCTGTTATTCAGTTAGTTAACTCGTCATAAATATTTAAGATATTGCCGTTTTAAAGGTACCCTTCAAAAGGGGGAGTTATGTTAGATTTACTTATGTAACATGTATATATATATCGGTTGGCAACAGTGCCACGACAGTAGAAATGACATTTGACAAACGGGGGTGATATAACTGGTAACGGTTGGATGTAAAATGAGATATTCAATACAGTCCACACGAAGCAGTCGATATCGAGTTTTATTCCAACCATCCTTTAACCAAAACACGTGCGGGTTAAAGAAATGGTACTAGTTTGAGCCAGCTATTACAAAACGATTAAACAATTCCTTTTAAGGGATTATAGGGGCTCACTTGGAGAGTGCGAGATAAATATTGATACTTTTTTTTTCGAAAATTTCTAGAAGATATTAACAGTTGAAAATCGAATTTCAACTTTCTTATTAAGTATTATTTTGAAATTATCCCATCTTTGATGCGTAGGCTATTGGAAAACTTAACCATTCGAAAAGAAAAAATAACGATCTTTGCTTCATATTACGAAAATTTTTTATATTCAAAAAGTACTCTTCTACAATTTTTTGATGAAAAGTCAAAGCTTTAATGATATTTTTGTCATTAACAGATAGTTACAGGTGGATAGCCTTTTTTAAGTGTGACTTACTTTGAAGCTCCTTTCACACAACATCGAATTTGCGGATATGCTCGGGTTCCAGACCTAGAGGAACAGGTATTGGAGATAATTGCAGCTGAGCCTGCCAGGAGTACTCGTGTAAAAGTTTTGAAAAAACAAAAACAGTTTTATCAAAATAATAGTAATTCTCTTGAATGAAGTTCTCTCTTACATGAAGTATTCGGTGAAAACATTTATTCAACAGAAGTTAGAGTCGAAATCATCAACATTTTTATTTTTGCGAGTTATTATTATTATTATTTCAATTAGAAATTTTAGTTTTGCCCAATAATGTTGGCATAAGACAACTACAAGTACGAATTGACAAAACACTGTCATTTGCTTTTTCCCCTGAACAAGGGCTCCCTCAAGGATCCCCGCTCTCACCGTTTCTCTACAATATATACTGCCATGACATATACAATTACAACTTACCAGACAAAAATCAAATCGACAGATCGGCATACATATTACAATACGCAGACGACACGGCACTTATTGTACATGACAAAACTACTGAGAGAGCAGCGCAAAGACTCCAAACACTAACAAACAACACAATGACATGGTTTTATAAATGGAGACTAACACCAAACGCGTCAAAAAACCAACTTCTGCTCACAAACCACAGACTCAACGCTGACTCCCCTACAATAACTGCAGACGGCCAAACGACACAACCAAAAAACGACGTAAAATACCTTGGAATCACAATTGATCACAAACTTAAATTCACTAAACACATACGAAACATCAGGGCAGAAACAATAAAGAGAACAAAACACTTCCGATCACTAACCTACAAAAACAGAGGAATTAGCACAAACACCGCCACCAAAATATATAAAGCTATTTGTAGACCCTTGCTAGACTTTGGACATATACTCATGACCAACGGAACAGAAAGGACAAAACGTTATATACAAACAACAGAACAAATTGCACTAAGACTAATAACACGAATAAGACACCCCCAAAACCCACTACACAACCCCTCCACCCAATTACTATACGAACGCACAAACATGACAAAGATCTCGGAAAGACTCGTACAGCTACAGACAAAATGGAAAAACAACCCCTACAACGGTGGCGGTGGCTTTTGCTTTGTAATTTCCTGGGTGCCCGCTGAAGATAACTTCGACTTTCTTTTTAATGCAAATTCGGTTCTTAACAGCGAAAAGTCAAATTAGATTTGCTGCCTTTATTACTGTAATCGAGCGAATTCTGTAGCAAATTTACAACTTTGTAAAAAATATTTCTTTTAAAATTTGAGACTTTATTACAGGTTTTTTTTTATTGAATATAAACTCAATTGTACTTCTTTTGTTCATCAAATGCCTGTTAGCATGCTTTTATTTGCATAAAATTATTTAAATGTTTAGGAAAACTATTCCAATGTCTATTTACTTGGTTTAATGGTGCTGCAATATTGTTTTAATTTATAAGAGACTAAAATCCATCCAAGGTATCTTATATCAACTAATATCATTACAGTTTTTTAGTTTTATGTCCGGTTGAAATTGAGATTTAGATTATCAAAAGAGATAGACTTTCGAGGCCATTCCTTGAAACAAGTGGGTTTTTCGGGTTTTTAGGCCGTCGTTCGGTAGAATTTCTTCTTGACGTTTCGCAAGCACGTGTGGCTTGCATCTTCAGAAGTGGTTTGCTTGAACGCTATCATCAGAACAGTGTAAGCGTTCAAGCAAACCACTTCTGAAGATGCAAGCCACACGTGCTTGCGAAACGTCAAGAAGAAATTCTACCGAACGACGGCCTAAAAACCCGAAAAACCCACTTGTTTCGAGATTTAGATTGTTCCATGATTGGGTAATTAATAATATTGAAAAGTCAATAAGTAATTAATAGTCAGCTGTGACAATTACTTCATTACATTTTATGTTGGTGATATTTCAGGAAAATATATTATATAATAGCACAAACATGACAAGGATCTCGGAGAGACTCATACAGCTACAGACAAAATGGACAAACAACCCCTACAACTGGACCATACTGAATCCCCTTTGTCTTACAAGACCAACCAGACAATCCCGCTTCCGTTTCCCTACATTAACGCTACTCGAACACTTACAAACGCAACGGACTAGTGGACAATAAAATAATTTCTTCTTGCCACTGAAGTCTTATTTATTTAATAGTATTGTTAACATAGAATAAGAGAATTTTCATATTTGTTTTTTATTTAGATTAAGACTGCATGTATTAAACAAGGGCAGAAAGACCGATAGGTCGATAGCCTTTTTTAGAAATAAAGATGTTTACTACTACTGTTGGCATATTTGCATTGGCATATTTTTATCCAAAATTCAATCCAACTTCAACTGTAACCAAATTGAAATTGTTTCCGTTTTTTCAACTCTAAACACACTTTTTTTATAGTCATGTTTCTCCTTTCTATCGGTCTCTTAATAATGTTTCGTTTTTGCTTATTCGCATTCTGCAAAATGTGTAGTTTCTAAATTCGGAGCTTCTTCATTCAAGCAATAAATCACTGACGGGCTACTTGCTATGCAAAGGCCCGAATGTCTTCGGGTTCTTCCCACACAAAATTGTCAGCGCGTAAAAAAGGCCCGTGTCTAGAGATAGTACTACCGGACGGTAGCCGCTGATGAAGACATCACCCAAGCTATTAACGATTCCACCGAATTCCCGACACTTCATATGCTAATCAACCAGTGTCGTTCTCTTTCCAAAATTTGGCTTTAACTTAATACAGAAATACATTATAAAAAAGTGATCAATACAGTCCATCAGCCGAAGATTATTTATGCGTCAAGTAGATTATTATTTTCCCGCTTCAAATACATGATGAAGTCAATTGGAAAACAAATGCGCTGTAAAGTTTTAAAAAGTATAATTATATGGCTTCCAATTACGTGAACTTCTTCATTTCACACACAATTGTAACTGACATAAACCAGCCCAGTCTGTGAAGATTGAGCATATTGACCATTATCTTCTGTCTGATTTAGCGCACTGTAACTGGCAGTTCCCATCCCACTAATTGCTTGTTAAATGTGTTGGAATGGGTGCCATTAGCAGTTGTAACAAGCAAAGATAGAAAGACTTATGTTGCATATAAATTGAATGTTAATTCCAATAGTAATTTTAGTGAATAGTAGTTGTGAAGGCGCCTCTTGTCATTTACTAATAACTAAAATGTATGACAGATGTGACCATTTGCCTTTCCTTTTATTTTTTTCGTTAAAAAATGAATATCATCATCAATAAATCATCAAATATAAGTGTGAAATTAGTAAAATTATCAATTAGACGCAGAATTTGATCCAAAAGCTGATTAGGACCTGGGGTTGATAGAGTATACGTTAAAATATGTTGTTTTATGGCGAAAATCGAATATAATTATGCGACTCATCAGATATAAGTCTAGTTCAATTGATTCATGTGCCAACATGCTAAAATTAAAAGGTATGAAAATATAGATGAAATAAAGAAAATTTCAAACTAAAATATAAAAATAGGGAATAAAATCATGGTCATCATCTTACAACCCCAATTATTGAAGTAAGTTTCAGACGAAATACAACTGCGGATCAAATAAGTGGTTCGACAAAAATAACTTTTTATTTGCGGAAGAAAATTTTCTGCAATAAAACACATGCACGCACTATCTTATCAGTTGTTCAAAATGTTGTCCATTTCCCTATAAACAATAATAAAGTCTGTTTTTCCAACTCCTCCCTAACAATTCGGAAAACTTCACCGGGAATTGACCGGCATTCTGGTGCAATTCGCCATTTAAGATCATTAATATCAGCATGGTGTTTTATAAACAATGGACTTTAGATGTCCCCTAAAGAAAGAAGTCTAAGGGTGTTAAATCAGGTGATCTTGGAGGCCATTCAATTGGTCCCCTTCTGCCAATCCATGAAAATACGAAACAGGCAAATTTATAAATTAGGTTTTATTATTCGAAGATTTTTCGAAATTCTTGTAACGATGATTCTTATTTTATATTATATTCGACCTTAAACTCAGTGTTTTACTTTTGAGGATTTGTAAAGAACTCTAAAAACAATTTTTAAAGAATGGGAAATAAAAATTACTAAGATGATAAAAAAAGCTCCTAATATTGGCCATGAACAGTATCGCCAAGTTCTCTCTGTAAATCTATTATACTTTATATATACTTACTGCTGTAACTCTTGAAGAATAACTCTCCAAAAGTTACAACAGAATCCCTTTTCCACTTCAAAAGAGTCTTTTTCTACTTTAACAGTTCCATATGATTCTGAGCATGAGCTTCTGGACTGAGAGAAAAACTTAAATGATAATTTTCCAACAGCAACACACCTTCAGATGCTAGCCCGATCTAGGAATTGCTACATCAAAGATTGAAAAATTATTTGCATGAATCTGCTAGAAGATACATTCAACTGAACATAACCGAATTCCATGAATGAGGTTATTTTCCTTCCTATACCTTGGTCACGTTTAAAAAGTATTTTCTCTAGAAACTGGACCGATTGGAGAACTAACTTGATCTACCTCAACGTTGAACCTCCTATGGCGAATTCATAATTTATTTTCGTAAACAAAGCAAACGTGCAAAACCGTGTTGTGTTGGCATGTTGAACATGACATGGCCGTGCTCAAAAAGCTTTATAATGTGTGAAGATTTCATTCAGAGGCAACACAACACGGCGGCACGCCATATTCCTGAGCAACTTGTCTTTCGTTTTTCGTGTCTAATTTGAAGGCCGCCCCCGAACACGAAAGGAATCTAGTGAAAATTTGTTAGTTTGCACTTCAGCTCCAACATGGTCAAAAATACTTGGCATTCAATCGGGAAATTTACTCGAATACCAAATTGGCATCCATGAAATTTACAATGTATCTGAGTTTTCATCCAGTTCCTAGCGCTTTCTACTGCAACCTTCAAGCATTAATTTTATTTCAATCCATCTGGATGAAACCTTCAATTACTTTTGGCGAGTGAACCAACGAGAAGATAACTGACATGAATAAAAGTAGCATGTAAACAAATACCTGAAAGTGAAAGTAAGAACCTGGCATCACGTAAAAATAATTTCCATGATTTTGACTAATATCTGGGTATCTCGTGCAGAATGCATGACCTTTAGAAAATAGTAGCTAGTCATGACACTGGTTTCATGAATGAAACTGTTACAACTCGGTGTGCGTTTCTTTAGGTTACGTGTTGCAATGTGATAATGACGTTATAAAATCGGATCCACGAAAGGCCAAAAAGGTATAAATCTCAGCAAAATAATTGCTGAAATTGAAAACAAAATTTTCTAAATATTTGGCTACAGAAATTCGCATCTCCTAATCGTAAGTTTGTTGAATTTTACCTTTTTCTAAAATGAGCACATTCATAAATATTACACTATTTTGCTTATTTAGAAGTCTCGTGAATAGTTTGGGTTATTATCTAGATATACAGTTGTAAAATAACACTGTTTAGATTTAACTTCCGCAATTTTTCTATCAAAAGCCAACAACCGTCTAATTCACGATTTCCATCTAAAGCGAACAGTTTTCATCCAATTAGTTTTATTTTGCGCTCCTATTATTTTCCAGGCTCAGTTTTTCGAATTAATTTTCGCAAAATACTGTTAAACTGTTTAATTTTATGATAAATTTAGTATTTATTATCTGGTTTGCGGTCACGCAACTCTAATCTTATCCTATTCATCGAATGCATTTTTAAATATACATCGAAGGCAGTTGTGTTATGATAATGGCAAGTTGAAAATACAGGAAAGGGATTACGCAGTTAGCTTTTTATTATTAAAATGCAAATTGTCCTATCATAAAGCAGGAAATGTTCGATTTATAGACGGACTTGCTATTGTACCTTGCCGGTAAATTAGACGTAATCATAGAAAACGTTTTTGGCGTGTAATTTGCTTTATGAGATTTATTGTTGAAATTTTGTATACGATTAGTATGAGAATATTTACACATCAACTCAAATTAAATTGTTTTTAAATTGTGGAGCAAAAACTGTTTTTAAACGCTTGAAATTTTTGAGCCGCATGCAATCAAATGAGCAAAGTGCTTCATTTAATCAATTATTTTGCAATCAACACGAAAGGAAATCTGCAGCCTGCACTTCTTGGTATCTTGCTAACAACTTATTTTTATTGGCGGTGTATTATAAAGCGTGCTTAATTCTTTCATAATAGCCATAACTAATTTCATGCTCTTCGCAGTAAGATATAAGGAAAAGCTAATAGTTTGATACGTTTTTACATGTTTCAAGTGTTGTTATAAAACTGACGAAGAATCAAGGCCAATTTTAGAGATCATAGAGCTGACGCGGTACTACTCTATTCTAAATATTCTGAAATCCGAGGTGACCCATGCATTCTCTATAGCAAAAACTAGGAAAGCATCTGGTCCTGATGAGATTCCAACCGAGGCTCTAAAGCTCATTACAGAGGAAAATATTGGCTTGGTAGTTAAACTGTTTGATAGTATCTATGAGACAGGTGAAATTCCATCTGACTGGTTATCATCAACCTTTATTACTCTACCTAAAAAACATCAGCCAAAAAATGTGGTGATTATCGCTTAATCAGCCTCATGCCCCACATGCTTAAAGCATTTCTACGGATCATTCACGCTCGCATCAGACGTAGATGTGAGGAGGATCTTGATGATTCTCAGATCGGATTCAGAAACGCTTTCGGAACGCGTGAAGAAGTTTTCGGAATGAACCGTCTCCTCCAGAAATGCCGTGATCAGCGAAAAGATGTTTTTTCATGCTTTATCGATTACGAAAAAGCCTTTGACCGCATACAGCACGATAAAATTATTGTTATACTACAGAGGGTTGGAATAGATGATAGAGATATCCGCATAATTAAAAATATATACTGGAATCAGGCGGCACAGGTAAAAATAGGCAATATTAAAACAGGCCATATTAAAATAACAGGTGGAGTAAGACAGGGTTGCATACTGTCGCCTTTCCTCTTCAACCTATACTCTGATCGAACATTTAAGGAAGCATTGGAAGGAATATTACGCCCGGGCATCAAAATAAATGGAGAGCCAATAACAACAATCAAATATGCTGATGATACAGGGATTTTAGCAAACAAAGGACTACAGTTGCTTATAAACAAAATCGGTGACGTGGGAGTGACACAAGGTCTAAAAATCAATATAGGAAAGACCAAATTTATGATATTCAGAAGGCATCCCCACAATGGCACTACACTGGAACGTAATGGAAGCCAAATTGAACGTGTCTCTAGGTTCAAATACCTTGGTAGTATTATTTCAGAGGATCTAAACCCGGAGTGCGAGATAAAGTGCCGTATTGAGATTGCTCGGGCATATTTTAATAATATGAGATCCCTTCTTTGCAATGACAACCTGAATCTGTAGTTAAGACACCGCATCGTTGAATGCTACGTATGGTCGCTCCTTCTGTAAGGAGTAGAGATATAGACTCTGAAGGTCAGAACGACGAACCAACTGTAGGCATTCGAAATGTGGCTTCACAGAAGAATGCTCCGTATTCCGTGGACGCAACATGTCACAAACGAAAATGTACTACGAAAAGCAAACATCGAAAGGCAACTCTTGACGACCGTAAAATGACGAAAGACGGCATATCTTGGACATATTTTGAGAGGTGATAAATATCGTCAATTACAGCTCATACTAAAGGGCAAGATTGAGGGGCGCCGTGGAGTTTGAAGAAAGCAACAGTCGTGGTTCAGAAATATTCGGGATTGGACCGGCATCAGAAGGGCTGGTGAACTTTTCCGCTTGACGGAGGACTGTACATCTTTTGCCATGGTGATCGCCAACGTCGGGGAGACCGGACAAGGCACATGAAAGAAGAAGAAAAAAACTGATTATGGAGCTAACATTTTTTTCACATTTAACACACATTATATAACTTCGTTAAGCGCGTTATTAACTTTATCCCGCACGTGCTATAAGAGTTTATTTTTCTTAAAATATGGAGATCTTTTCTGAACCCCCATCTTCAAACATGGAATATAGAATCAACTAATATTTTCGAATGTGTTGTCATAGGTGCTATTTAATTTTTCTATGAATTGGTGAGATTTTCAAACTTTCAGAGGCGCCTATATTCAAATAGGTAAGTACTTACGACACACGTTTAATAATTTCTCATCAGCTCTCTCGCACCTTAATCATAGTCCTATCTCACTTGTATCGTAAATGTTTATCACTTAAGAAAGTTGTTTTAAAAATGAATTATGCTTCATTATAGCTTTTCAAACCTTTTAAATTGAAAGATAAATACAAAGAAACCCAGTAGCCAAATGACAAATGAGTGAGTATTTACGGTGTAACAAAGCGGCAAACTCATCAATTTTCCGCGGTATATTAACAGACATTAAGCTGTCAATTTTTAATTAATACATCTGGTGCTGCAAAACTGATGTTATTAGATCATCTGTTTGTTTTTTTCCCGGTATTGTTTCCTACACGTCACTTGTTAATTAGGTGGTAAAGAGTAAGAGTTTTAATGGATCTTTAGAAATACAACCATGTGGAGTAGCCTGGTAAATTATTTAGTTTTATAGGGTAAATATACATGTTTGTACGATATACACTTTATTTGTAACGGTATAGATAATTTGCAGAACAGGACTGACAAACACACAATGCTATAACTAATTATCACCTTCATCTGGTTTCATATGAAAAACACTTATTTTTTTCTGATATTTTAACTCGAATACATTCCTTGGCCCTTTTAAGAGACCTAAGGTGTCTTAAAAGGCCTAGTTAGAAATGTGTTCAACTTATAGATAATATTTTTATCACAAACTTAAAGGTGTTTTTAGCTACAATGCGGTGTTCGACCACTTTTTACTGATGGAAATTCTGAAATGAAGAAGGTTTACTTTTCACTTTTCACAAATTTATTTTGGTTAGTTTGTTTGTTTTTAGTTTTCCTTCAATTGATATGATTACTTTTTCTTGGCACTTTAATTGGAATATACTTTGGACAGGCTTTGTTTCTTCGGCCATTTTTCCTATAATTTACCTGGTCCTTACAAATGTTGGGCAATAGATCGGATTTATTCTTACTTTGTTTCGTATTCTCTTGAGTGCAAATAATTCTATAGTGGAAAGCCTAATTATTGTATTTCAGTTTTATAGGGACATTTCAGCCTTGTAAACTTCTGATAATGAACTTATAGAAAATCAATGCTAGTTGTAGTTTTATTGCTTTCCAATATCGACTGAACAATTGTATGTGATTTTATAGGGTTCCTTAGCTGGATGTTAAATTACAGTTATAAATAATTTTTATTCAGGAGTATTATAAACTGTAAATTAGCATAAAATTGGGAGTCATAATTAGAATAACTGATAATATAGAAAATGTCTTGCTATAGCAGTGTCAAGAGCTAGAGAAAGTATAATATAGAAGATTATCAGAAATTACTCAGGCAAACTGAAATTAGAAAATGTTGCTTCAAAAACAATTCTAATTTGAATTTTTGAATAAAAATAGTTTTAATTATCTGGGAAGAAATGAACTTAAAATCCTGAATCCTTTATAACGAGATTTCAAATCATTTGGCGGTAAAATAACGAGCTGAGTACAACATTTTGAAGTATTTGCATGCGAATATTGGCATTTTTTAATCGTGTTATGAATGTGTCGAGTATTTTTAATGAAAATATTTTTTAGGTCTCCTTTGTTCATATATATATTTTCAAAGTCTATAGCAAGGACATTTGTCAAAATACTTAAGCAAAATTAGTATAGGCCCATAATAATGTAAAATAAATGTATATAAATACCAAAAATTAGACATAAAAAATTATACGAAATAGGAGAAAGTCTAATATTGATACCATACTCATTTAGAAACGGAAAAGTGTACTACAAATGGTGTACAAATGTACACTTAATCCATTTAGGTTACCCACTTTCTGCAGTTAATTTGATTAAACGTTGAAATGAAGTTACTTTACTAAACACTAAAATAAGAACCTCTCGTTTGTCAGAAAGACAATCCTTTACTAAAGTATTTTTTTTGAACATATGGAGATGCTCGTAGGTATAACAAACTGCAATTCGTGTGCTATAAAGTATGACTTTCCGCACTTCTTCGCTACATAGTACATAACGAACAAACTTTGCTAGATTGACACTTACATTATTCACACTCAGTATACTAAATATCAGTTCTTATTCAGACGATCTTTGAAATAAAAGCAAAACCGAGAAGAACTCAGAATGGTACGTTGATGCGCCTCCTGCTTAACGAGCAAACCCTAAGATAAAGCACTTTAATATTTTACAATTAGTGTTTTATTGTTCAACTATGACGGCAGCAGACCTAAAGAGAGTTAAAAATCTATAAACATAGTCAGATTCTATAGAAGTAGTTACTGGAATACTCTGAACCATTCCATCAATGCCAGCAAGGAAATTGTTTAGTTTATCAACTATATTTTGATCACCTTCAACCATCGTGGCCAATATAAAACTAAGTAAAGGATTGGTTTCCTCAGAAAGCTTGGGTTTCAGATTTTATCTCAGCTTCCGTTGATTTATTGTCTAGTTTTTGTGTGTTTTTGTTTTTGCACTTTCTGTGCTGAGATTATGTTTTCTCGAGATATAAATTGCATCCACACTTTTTTGCGGTTTCCTTGCACTACTTGAACTTAAAAGTTGTCTCTTTCGATCAACTTGTTTCTTATATCGCCAGCTATAGTGTTTTTCAAGATACCTGTTTTGTCACATTAAATCATATTGATCTATTAATCCCGCTTAGTTTCCGCAGATGTTTCTAAAAGTCTCTGGTGTAATAACTTTTGGGATACATACTGTTGATATCGATAGATATAGACAAGATATTATGACTTGTAATGACTAGCTGTTGTTGATGAGTGAGATTGAGTTTCTATAAGGTAAGTTGTTACTGTTTGGTGCGATGTAATCAATGAATGTCTCACTCCTATCGCTACTTCAAGTTGGTTTCCCAACTATTTGAGTAACAGCAGGACGACAACTGCTCTGGAAAATATTCCCAATGCAATGACGGTTTAATCACATCCAATAATGTTAAAAGCCTCCAAATAGTATACTCCAACATTAAGCTAATCAGTCCTAAGCCGACGGATTTCCCATTTTGATTATTCATGTTGATCTATTTCAGTTCAGGTTGTTCTTTGATTGTTCTAATTGATCAATCGGTTTAAATATTGATCATCCAAAACTATTAGTCTCTAAGGACTTAAAAGCAAATTAAAGAGTATGAAAATAAAATTAAAGGAAACAAGCTCCAACTTTTCATAGCAAAAAAATTCCTAAAAAAAGGGAAAACCGTCCAAGCTGGACATTTAGCATTTTGATCATTTGTCGGAACTTTTACTCCAGTTCATATAAACGAATATTAACGATTTATATTAAACATTCTTGAACAAACGAACTTAATAAGGATTTCAATATTATACTTTAGCAACCCAATTTTAGAACGTCCAATGCGATCCTTCTTTATAAATGATTAACTGAGTGGAAGTAAAATGGACCAGAAACTATTAGCTCTGGCTCTGCTGCTGGTCAACTAAACTGCAGTCGGATCTCTAGCAGAATTCATTAATTGTTCTTAGATTTCGAAATGCGTTTTTCAGGTTTGGTACGATATATGTATACGGAATAATTATATACCATCCTGCATCATTACCAACGAAAAATAAAACTCAGGCGACTGCCGAAGCCGGATCGCTTAAGACTGTTCCCTCTAATTATAATTGTTCGGGAAACCGAAACTGGTCATTATACTTATTTCACAGAAAATTTCTTCGTACTGTGTAACAGTTTAAATTCCCACAAACTCGTTTGAAAAAGTTTGTGTTACCATTCGGAATTGAATTCTCCTTCTTCTCTTGGAACATGAATGTGTCGCAATTCAATACGTTAAATCATATTTAATATGTCAATTAATGGTACAAAAAGTAATTTACGTGGCAATTAAATATGTGTTTAGGGAAGCAATAAAGTATTACTTAGGCTAACTTTTAAGGGTATCAAATGAAATCTAATGCATAATTCATAGGCTTTTGGAAATTGCGCACTAAATCATCAAAATTAAAGTTGATTTATCGGCCTAAAAACAAATTTATTCAAATAGCGCTGTGTAAAACCCTTGCCGCATTAGGGAGTAATAAAATTGCAGAATTATGATAAACCCAGATTTCGGAAAGAGGGTAGAATTAAAATCAAATTTGGTTTTACGAAGCCAGTAATGTTTGCAGAATTTTACCGTGGCTCTGCTGTGGCGTAATTTATTCAACATAATGCAGATGTTATCAGTTAAAATGTAAAGTATTATAGTCGATTTGTTTAAAACAAACTACTTAAACTAAGTATAAGTCAAACATTTTGCGTGTTTCAGTTTGTCTTATTTAATTAATCAGACACTAAAATTTCGATTTTTTTTTAAGTTTGAAACCTACTCCAAAAGATGGGGTCACCAAGAGCAACCCCAGTAAAAGACATCGAGAACGTCTCAACGCTGAATTGGATACTTTGGCCAGTCTTTTGCCTTTTGAGCAAAATATCTTATCCAAACTCGATCGATTATCAATCCTCCGTCTTTCCGTCAGCTATCTACGCACAAAGAGTTATTTTCAAGGTAAGAGTTGCTTCTTTTATTGCTAGTAATTAAATTCATTACAAAAACGTTATGAAACAAACACAGATATAATGTTGAAGCAGTTAAAATACCCCAAAAATTTCAGTTTGGATAATAAATTGCTGGTATCGCAAGTCCCAATAGATTTAATGAAGCCATGAAATTACAAAGTTATACATAAAGTTCATAAATTTCATATACGTGGTATATCTGGATGTTTTATATGCTAAACATTCTTTAAACTAAAAGCGATGTATAGTTCATAAATAACAATTAGTAGATACTTATAACCAAAACACTAAATTTCTCTCCGACAAGTTTGGGTATCTTCATTAACACACTCTGCTTTGGGAAAGATTTACTGTGATTTTTTAATCACTTTTACATCTTTGGTTTCTCCGTCCTATACAACCTACATTCTTAAATATGTTTTAATTTTCAATAGTATTCGCTTTAAATTGGAAATTGTAATTTGCATGTGTTCCAAATTGTACTGTTTATTAAATGTTAACCCGCAAAGGAATTATTTGAAAAATTATTGTTGAAAATGTTTGTAAAGAAGCTACTTATATTGAGAAATGCTTAAACGGTTAAATAAATCAGTTGGCAAGAGAACAGAAATAATTTTGAATGCTACAAGATTTTACAAATAGGACAAAAACGTCAAGAAAAGGTTAGTGCATCGACTAGAAAAAAATCAGTTGATTTCAGGTACCACATAAAAAGTTCTAGTGGTTTTTCTACCAAGACCCTCAAGAATTCCCCACTTGTCCAAAGCGGATGAACTCGCTTGCTTCATCAAAACATGAGCCTTACGTAGTAACAAATTCACAGCGAGTCATTAAAATCCATCGTACCATTCTCTCTAAATTTCAAAAAACAATGTTTTTGAAGAACTTTCACCATCAATAGGAGACATTTTTTCTGACTAAAAGTTAGGCAAGCTCGTCTTCTTTTCATCCAAAGAATATGACAGTACCCTTTTTATCATGTTCTTACGGGACACCCGTATATGGAAGAGAATGAAGAACTAGAACGAATTTTTAATGGACGGCTGACCAGTAATATTATTTCTTGAAATATGGACTTTATGATTCTTTGCATCCAATCCACTTCGCTCACGTTTGTTTCATTTACTAGAGTGCAACCGTAATTGCAAAAACACTATTGAGAAAATTGGAGCAAATCGTATCAAAATGTTAGTGAACATGAGATCGATTTGAGGATATTAACTCTCTAAAATCAGTGTTATGGAGGAAAAATCTCGACATATCAATTAAACTAACAATCCATCATTAATATTTACCGAATAAGTTCTGCAGTTTGATTGAGCAGCTCAATTTAATGTGGATCTTGCGTGTTGCCCAACTGCTGGCACGAAGTTACCCAGTTTACATCCGAGCGAAATTTGGTATAAATTTAGAATCGTGCAAGTTGATGGTGCTAATCAGTGAAAGGAAATTACTGATATGATTTCAATTGACTTTGAAATACAGAGATTTGCGAATTTATGATTTTATTGTTTTTGGGCGAATTTGCAAATTACACTTGATTGATTAATTAACGTGAAAATGATTGATTGATTAATTAACGTAAAATGAGTGATTAACACAACGACCAGAAAAGCTCCTAAAAAATTGCATATTGAATTTTTTGTCTAGAAGGGTTAAATCCCGGAAATATATGACACCGTTCTCAATAACTTGTTCTTTTGTTACCCTAATAACTAAGTATACGATTTATGACTAGTAGAAAAGCAAAGTTAAGTAAAGCTGAATTTATTGCCAATTTGAAAACATGAATATAGAACCGGAATTAAAATCCATACATTAAATTATCACCTACTTCTCACAGTATGAATGTCGCTGAGTTAGTGATACCATTTAAAGCGACCACATATTCATTCTATCAATGAGCGTTTAAATCCTAATAAATGATGATCGTTTCATATCACGCGATTGATTTGTCGCTGTACGTCATCTAATATCTATTTCTCGTGCTGGGATAACCCAAACATTCCCAATTGAGAGCTTATATTGTCAAAAGGGTATTATTTACCGGTGCTTAGTTGATTATGTCATTTGATCTTGACCTTACCTAAAACGATCCGTGTTATGGTAAATTTATTAAACGCAAATAGTAGATCAATAGCTTTGTAAAAGTCAATGAAAATCCGTTGTATTATTAATGGACACTTTAAGACCTGCAGCTACTTTGTCGCTATTTTTCAACTGAAACCGTAAAATGTTTGCTCCAGTATAAGTTTGAAGAAGATAGATGATGAAAAAGACATATACACAAAATACGTTGAGAACTGAGAAAAAAATTAAAATCAGGGACGCCACAATATGTGAAAATAAAATATGGTAAAAGCAATAATGTTTACATTAAATGTACAAAATGATTTGTGATTGAACTAGAAGGAAGGAAAACGAAAAAAAATCCATCCTATGATTGCTGTGTTAGCTTAAAATCTGCGTGCATCTCAGTGAAGAAAAAATTCAAAGGGTGTTATACCAACAAATTGACATCTCAAATGTGTTATTACTGTTCGTAGTATTATTCTTTTCTCATTCTCATCTCATTTTAAATTTGCCGACTTTATTCTATGACTTCCATTTAAGGACAATGATTCGTTAAGGCAAATTAATTAATTTTAACGTCGACCACTAGGCTAGTGTATTAGGGTTTCATGTCCAAACGTAATATTACATCCTCGAATATGTATTTGCCGTTTAGAATGTAAATGGATTCATTGATAGTTTCGAACTATTCAGGATTAATCGCGTTTCTATAAGCACACACATGCATCATGAATTATTTGCTTGCTTGTTTCTAATTGATTTACATGCTTTCATTCTATTCCGAACACTACATACATTTCACGTTGTTGCATATGTAGTAGTAACGTAACATGGAACCTGCAAATCTGTATGTTCAACCAACAGTTTATAACTTTTCGAAGGATAAACCCTTTATGCGGGCAAAATCGATTTTTATTTTAGGCAGCGATTGTCTTAGAAAGCAAAATCGAAGGGCTTGTGCTAACCTTCCGGTATGGCTGGGCGGCAGGCGCCGAAGGGGATGGGAAACTTCCGCCCTATAATTATGCAGCAGAGGAAGCGCGGCCATACGGCGCATAGACTAGATCGATGAGTTTCGAAATGAAAGTGTAGACTACGGTGAACAGTCCAATTTAGATAGAAATATAGCATTACGAAAATTTCGGAATTTGCCAAGGGTCTAAGTTTAAAATGTTTACTTCCTTTACACAATTCAGGAGTTTTGTTAACTTCCAATGCCAATAAACCGATACAGTTAATTTTCTCTGTTTATTGCATTTTTTTTATTATCTAATTTGAACCATCTTGCTGTAGTTTTTACTCCAAACAGGATAGCTATCAACTATCTTACTCCTGTCCCAATCTTACGCCTTTAGTCCGTTTAATTCCTCTGTAGGAACTGTTTTCTTTATTATTGCCCAATAATTGCAATTTGTTGGTTTTCTTTTCTGTTTTCTTTCTTGAACTCTACTTTTATTTTTAATTCAAGCACCACTATGTAAGTAAGCATACAACATAGCGTAATGTGGCTGTGTATAGATTTTTCACACGTTAACATACCAGTTTTGTTCTCATTGGCAGCTACTTACTCATTTAATATTTCCACTTTCCAGAGTTCTTTGATACCATTTACCTTTAATCGGGAACATAGGTATACCTAATATATTTTCTAAAATATTTTAATGGATTCTCATAAAGTGAGGCCGTCAGCAAATGTTAAAATCAAGTGTAAATATACATACAGTGAATAACGACTGCCAGAAATGTTTTTATTTTTTATTTTTTAATTGTTATAGCAATCTAGTACAGTATACTAATAAGCCATTTGCCTTTAACTTAATCTACTACATTTAAAAATACAAAGCACATTTTTCTCATATATTCTCTCACAATTCTTGCCTTCTAAACCAGTTCGAATGGTTTAGTTCTTTTGAGTCTTCTCTGTATTTCCGCATTATCCAGGAGCTTGAGTGCTTCAGGATTCACATGCCAATGGAGTCGCTGTTTTATCTACTGTTTCTACACCCAAGTCTTTATGTAGATTTTCATTTCTTATATACCATGGTGCATCAACGATACCACGAAGTACTTTATTCTGGAAGCGTAGGATGATGTTTCTATTGCTCTGTTTGGTGCAGCCCCAAAGTTGCACACCATAAGTCCACACTGGCCTGAGGACTTGATTATATAACAAAAGCTTGTTATACACTGTGAGAGCTGAGTTTCTACCCAATAGCCAGCCCATCTTTCTGTACTTCAGATTCCATTCTTCCTGTTTCTACTTGACGTGTGGTTTCCACCTGAGTTTTGTATCGAGGGTTATGCCTAGATATTTAGCTGTATTCCCATATGGTACAATCTTGTCATTAATGTATACTGGTTTGTAGTCTATTCGTTTGTTGGTGAAGTCGATATGGACCGATTTCTTTTCATTTAATTTGATGCGCCATTTCAGGGTCTAATGTTGAACCTTATCTATAGATGCTTGAAATTTTTCAGTAGATTGCAAATTGCTATCGCCTATCGCTAGGATTACAGTGTCACCAGCGAATCTAGCAACAACATTTTGATCAGCAACAGCAGCTTGAAGCAATTCTTCTTCAACCCCACTCACTTTGACATTCACTAATGTGGGCCGAGTCAGTTTGTCGAATAAAGTTTTATATTCTTCATCAGAACCTACTGTAGGCAGATCCCATGTGTATAGTAGATACGGTATTGGTCCCAATACACTGCCCTGTGGAATACCTGGTTGAATTTCTTTTAGATCAGTGTAAGCATTGTCTTGTCTGACTCTGAAGTACCGCTCAGTTACGTAAGATTTTAATATTTGTGAGTATTGAACCGGAAGCAACTTTTCAAGTTTATGGATCAAGCCTTCGTGCCAGACTTTATCGAAAGCCTGCGCAACATCCAGGAATATAGCTGAGCAAACTTTCTTCTCTTCTAGCGAGTTTTCTATAGTATTGACGATTCTATGGACTTGATCAATTGTACAGTGTTGATTCCTGAAACCGAACTGATGATCCGGGATAATCTATTGAGCTTCAATTATTGGTTTTAGTCTTTTCAATAGAAGTTTTTTAAATAGTTTGGACATAACTGGTAGTAGTGATATTGGACTATATGACATTGCTTCATGGGGTGGTTTTCCATGTTTTGGAATCATGATCACTTTTGCCACCTTCCATAACTGTGGCACACGCTGAAGTCGAAATGAGTTATTGATTAGGTTGGTGAGCTTAATTAATGCTTTTTTTCGGTAATGCTTTTTTTCGGTAATTCTTTGAGGACCTGTCCTGTGATTAAGTCGAATCCAGGAGCTTTTTTCGGATTGATACTAGTTTTTATTTCTTTAATAACTTCAATGAGAGTGACAAACGGGATTTCTGCATCTTCCTGCTGTGTAATACAAGGCAATGTTTCTGCGTTATCTACTGCATTAGATTGAAATATTTCCTCAAGGTGTTCTGCAAATCTTCTGGCTTTTTGCTTATTGTTTTTAGCCCAGCTCCCGTCTGCATTTCTGATTGGGGGTGCATGCATGCTTGGTCTTTTCAGGTTTTTGGCGCTTTTCCATAGCGATTAATCTGTACTAGAATCATTAGTAAGTTTCCGTAGGAACTCGCCAATGGTATCGTTCTTTATCTGTTTAATCTCTAGTCTCAGCTGAGCTGTGAGATTATTTAGATAGTAGTAGATATGGTATAGTTTTATCTGGCGGGGATCTGGACTGTAGCCATTTCTTCCTTGCTTTTCTTTTTTCCGATAATAATTCCAGAATTTCTTTAGGATAGTTATTTCCTTCCAGTGTCTTTAATGTTATTCTAAAACTCAGAAATAATGTCTAAATTCATTTAAAATTCAGCGTAGTGTTTTTTGGAAAAACTCTCCCGCATTTTCGAGTTTGCATGTTGTTTTAAATATTTTCATCTTACTTTCATGCAAACGAACTCACTCTAATGTATTTTGCAGTTTAGATAAACACTTAGAATTATGCCTATTGTTACATTTAGAAAATGCAAATACAAAATGCTCAAGTTTGGAAACATTTCGAGTTCACACGTCTCTTTCCTCTATGCCAATTTCACATAATAACTTTTAATAAGTAAAAATATAATATAACAGTTATATAAGTTATTATTATTGTATTTGATCCCAAGACATAAAAAAATCAGCTCAATTTATTATTAAATTGAAACTTTTCAATCTTACTAGGAGCTGAGTAGATAATCAATATCCACCACCATTTTACGATGGTTTTTGCGTAACGAATGACAAGAAACTTTCCACTGGGAAAATCCAGTTCCATCTTTGCCTCCAACTCATATTTTCCAGCTGTTTCCTTAGCAACGTGCCGCCCCCGAAAGCTTATCCATGCGCTTTATCGCGATGGCCCCATTTTAAATAAATGCCAAATTTCAATTTCAACATTAAATTATTTACTTCAACGGTGTCAATTAATTGAATCACATTAATGTTAAAAAATTACATCTGGTTTCTAAATGCTGCTAAAAGTTACAACTTTTATAGGTATATTATTCACAGCGTTTTGTCAATTCCATCGACTCATCCTCAAAACGAGCAAGTTCTTTTTTTTTGCCTTCGACTGTAACATTGGAGGTCTTAAATTAAATTATATAAGTTAAACGTCTAAATTGACATTACATAGAAAAAGAAGCTTTTATTGTAATTGGATTTGATCCAATAAATTATTCCCCAATCGTACTTATGTGGGTGAAGTATTTTTTTATATTTCAGTACAGCAAACAACACAAATAATGACGAAATGTAAATAACATGTTTACATTAATATGCGAATTACTTAGTTTTAGTTTAATCAATATAATTTTAGGCTAATTGGAGGCAATGGATGTCCTCCATGATCGCTCATAAATATCCCGAAACGGCCTATTACAAATGCTTAATGAAATTAAACATACGTACATACATACGCCTTTCTGCTTAATTACTATAATGGACTGAAGTGTTGTAATAAAAAATTGTACACTTGTTGCCAGTGGCCGCAGTAAATTACACGTTTTTACACGCAGAATTAGTTGGCCAAGCCCATTTTGCAGGTTTTTTCTTGATTAAGTTACCAGGTCCGAATAGACGAATATTTTCGTTTGACCCTTAGATGTTTGCTTAAAAATTCTGAATTAGAATTATTATTTGTAGAATAGAGCACATATTTACCGTTCCACAAAACTTACCATTCTTTCGGGATTAATTAACCACAATCAAAGTTAAAACTAAAATGTTAATTATTTATTCAAGAGTTCTATTCGTATTTCACTTATTGGTTGAAATAGACAGAACAAAGAAAATTGAAAAATTTCTAAAATATTTGAAAACCCTTTAAGGCAGATTAGACACGATTATTAATTTAGATGATTCTAGTGTACTCAGTGTAAGTGGCAGAAAAATGCACAAAAGTATAGAGAGTAAGTCAAAATGTAAAATTGAACAATTTTACAATTTTTTTTATTCGTTTAATACCTAGTATTTTTTAGTTTAATTATGACATCCTATTATGAAGTTACATTCGGATCACAAAACGAAAGGAGTATCAATTTTTTATATATTTTTTACAAACCTGTATATATTTTTAACAAATTTGTTGTAGAATCTACATATTAATGAAAATATTCCACCGAAGCAAGAATTATCACTAAATCGTACGCTCCTTCACTTTTGGCAGCAAAAATAAAAATTAATCGACAAAATAAACCTAGTTTAACTTAACAAACACAGAAATTTTGATTATTTGTTAAAAAAAATTATTTTAGAAAATTAGTAGTAGAAATAAATAGAAAATATTACAATTAAATTGCACTTTCTGTTTTAAAAGAAGACATCAGATTATTAAAAGATCTATCAATATGGCATAAATTCAGCAAAAAAGCCAACCACTCTCCACTTTATGCTTTGCAAAAATAGAAACTTTATATTTGAAAAAATCAAATCAGATCCTAAAAATGTTCATATAACAAAATCGTAAAATAATACATAATCAATAATTTTGTATATTCTTTTCCTGACTGTACTTTAATTCATTCCAATGTATTCCTGGGTTTCAGTCAATTTTATTGTTTATTATTTAAAATGTTACAAATACGTTTCGGTGTCTTTATCCACCATCATCAGTTTGTCTAAAATATATATTTACAGTTATCATCAAATTAAATAGAAAACTTTCACCAAAATTCACATATTAAAATACAAATCACACACATATTAAAAAGTACATCCAGAACATTGGTTTTCAGGTGATGAGTCAGGACAAACATGTCTGGGAAAAGATTAGAATCTATTGTTTTAGAGATCTAAATTCAACTTACGTATATAGTTGCTTATATATACAATTGCAAACCTTGTAATGGAAAGTCTGGAAGAAAAACTAATACCTGATTTAGACTTTAAATGTGGATTTTTTAAAAGATACGTGGATGACTGCATAATGTGCCTGCCAAACCAAAAAGTTCAATACACACTAGATAAGTTTAATGCATTCCATGAAACCATTAAATTCACCATTGAGGAGGACAAAAACAAATCATTAAACTTTTTGGATATGACGGTTATGTATGACAATAATGGGGAAATTAAAACAAACTGGTACACAAAGGATGTGTGGTCTGGTAGATACTTGAATTACCAATCATATGCACCTATACAGTATAAAAAAAGTGTGGTAACAGCTCTTACTGATAGAGCGATAAAATTGGCACATTGTGGATACAGACAAAAAAATCTGGAAAAAATAAAAAAGGTACTAATAATGAACAACTATCCCAAAGAATTCTTCGAACCAATTATAAAACAAAGAATCAATAAAATATACAATGCAAATAAATGGAACAACATAAATAATATAAAAAAGAAAAAAGAGGGTTGATGTTCATCTGATGACATCAGAACAGTGTAAGCGTTCAAGCAAACCACTTCTGAAGATGCAAGCCACACGTGCTTGCGAAACGTCAAGAAGAAATTCTACCGAACGACGGCCTAAAAACCCGAAAAACCCACTTGTTTCAAGGAATGGCCTCGAAAGTCTATCTCTTTTGATAACAACAGAATAATTACTGCTGCTAGAAAATGCCAAGTAAATAAATATGGAAAAGAATCATGCCTATAGGTATGAGTCTATAGTAGTATGAGAGTTATAACAAAAATAAACAGATACAAATCACAAGGAAGACTCCATTTGTAGTAGAGGTGGCTAAAAATCAAAGATGTACTCCTATAATCAGGAGGTTATAAGAATATAAAATATAGTATATATATAAAGTTATAAAAAAAAGAATTTACCACCAAACTACTAAATTGTAATTTGAAAAACATATTGCATAATGCAGCTGGATTAGAAATGAAAGATCCAACTCTATACCGCTAATATAAAAGAAAATAATCCAAACCCAAAAAGATAATAGTAAAAAAAGATGCCTCAATATAAACAGTTGTTCATTGCAATTGCTAATGGTGGGGTCTTATAGGCAATAAACCTTTCCCTGCACATAAAAGGCGAAATTGTATAGGTTCCATTCGTGAATTCCCATTAGGAAACGATCCGAACAGTAGCAATTTCAGGTGGAAATTTTGACCAGGAACGGGACCAAGCACGTGGCTCTCTTGACTCATTCCCGTGGTAAAATGAAATTGTGGCTATCTGATCAATGAGTTGCCACTTCTGGAATTTTTTTCCTTCACTGTCGATTCTTATTCAATCCACTCAAAGTGTTTTTGAAGATACATTAAAAAGCTGAACTGGGAAATGTCCAGCAAAGTTTTGAGTACTTCGTAGCTGTAAACCTAAAACCAAAGAATATTTGTGGCAGGATCAAAAAGTTAAGCGTTAGCTGCTGTATAAGATGCGTCTTCTTGTCTGCTTTATTAGCTATTTATCAGATGGATTATTTGTGCATTGAATAAGATGGGACGGTGAAGCTAATGATCGATCTGAGCAAGATGCTGGATTTTCTTTCTAAATCAATAATAAAGGTTGACAAAAAAACTGAGCATAGGGTCTCTGTTTTGGGTGTTTATTTTACGTTTTTTGGTTATATAATTTTTTTTCAACATTTTGCGGGCAAGTACTCATATATATTGTCATCTAAACTAGAACTAAACTTGCAACTAAACTTGAAAAGATGGACGCAATAGAAGCTAAGTCGTATCCATCATTAATTGTTTAATGTTATTGGCACTGAAAATGAATCTGTTTGCTTCGACCAATCTTCGCAATTCATGGGTGTACGATTCACCGTTATTTATCGTGTAAGCTGAGCTTTCTCTATAAATAAATTCTCGTCAATCCCTGATCGCAAAGTTTGTACGTTTGGTAGCGTACCATCGCGTGCAGGGCCGCGACTCGGTTATATTTTCGCAGGTCACGCGATCCACCTCCGAATTTCTACTTAGTTTATACCCCCGTCCGAATAAAGACAATGGCAAATGACAGTTTTGCCCGTTTCTTTTTCGTTTTCCCCGTTTTTCCCTTTTCCGATCGAGCTGAAAGATTATTCTGCTAAAAGCATTAAAAACTTTTTGGATTATATTTCAGGAAACCTGGGCGGCCCTTAGGCTGCTATAATGATTTATTCACCTACGTTTTATATGTAAATCGGGAAAATATATTAATCCCTTTCACTTTCAAATATAAAGCATAATTTATTAACAGCGATAGTGGCCAGTCTGCAAAAGCTCACAGCGAGCGGACATTATTAACATTCAGACGGCTGCAATATACTGCTTTCAAAAAAAACTTTCAGTCCACTCCTTTTGTTAGAGATTTTTTTTCTTTAAACAGTTACATTTGACTCGAATATAGCTTATTTGGCAAATATATAAGGGCAAAGTTCTTTTATAAAAAATGAGGTGGAATCAGGACAGTGATTTGAATGGAACCAATTGTTTGATATTTTTTAATTTAGCAGTTGCAACAAGATTTTTCTGATATCTAGCAGCTGGTGGGCTTCTGCGTTCTGATGTAGCTGTAGTCTATCTTGGTGTTTCTTTGCATACCGTTTGATTTCCTGTTCAACAGTCAGGATTTCAAGGTCTCTGTGAAGATTATTATTTCTGACGAACCACGGTGCAATTGCTATTTTGAATCTTTTTTATGTTTGTGCTTTTTGTGCATACCCAGAGCTGAATTCCGTATAGGCATGTATGTTTAATAATTTGTTTATATATTTAAAGTTTGTTATGCAAAGTAATCTTGGAATGCCTGCCAATTAGCCATCTATATTGCCCAATTTTAATTTTCAACTCTTTTACTTTCTTTCTGACATGTTTCGGTTGGTAAAGTTAACATACGTCGATTTAGTTTCGTTAAGTTTAATTTTCCACTTGGTGTGCCATTTATAAACAGCATCGCTCGCTTTCTGTAGTTTCACTGAGGCTGTTATTCGATTTGTCATCCGCACACGTTGCTATTGTAACTTCTTTTGGTTGGAGTATATCACTGGTATAAAGTAAATACATGACAGGCCCTAGGACGCTCCCGTGTGGCAAACTCGCTTGAATTTCCTTCAACTCTGAGTAAGCTCCTTCTTGCTTGATTCTGAATAGTCTAGTAGTGATATATGAAGTAAAAATTTTCACGTATGGTTGGGGTAACATTTTACTGATTTTGTAGACTAGCCCTTCATGCCATACTTTGTCGAACGCTTGCGGTACATCGAGGAATAGTGCTGCACAGACTTTCATTACTTCTAGTGATTTTTCTATTACATCAATTATTCGGTGCAATTGATCAATTGTAGAGTGGTTTGATCGGAATCCAAATTGATGATCGGGGATTAACTTTTGTTTCTCTAATATCGGTTTAAGTCTTTTCAGCAACAGTTTTTCAGAAAGCTTTGATATTATTGGCAAGGGGTGCAACAAGATGAACGAGTTTTTTTGTTATCAAAAAGTTTAAATGAGATTGAAGTTAATTGTACTGAAAAAAGACCTAAAGCATTTAAATTTGAAGAACAAAATGAACAAAAATGCATTGATTGTGAATTGAAAACACTATTTTCTACGATTGCTAAAAAGTTAAAAGGGACATACCATATGATTTCCCATGCAAGCGGCAATGCAAAAGAAATAGCTCTTTGTCGTATATACTGTTACACTGTATATCCACCAAAAACCCTGATTTTTCTAGCAGCTGGTCTTATTATCTGAAACTATTATATATTTTCTCTAGCAGATTGTTAAATTGCTTCGCTTATGTTTCCACATACGTTCAGCACTGTTTAAATTAGTGTGAAAATACGATTTGAACTTGATTTCGGCAGTAAAATAGCCATTTGAAGAACTTCTTTGTTTGAAGAAAATAAATGTAGGACGCCTCATAGATGACAGAGTATGCTCGACATATATTTGCAAACAATAAAACGATTTGGACATCTATTTTGTCTTATGTGAGACTATTAAAAGACGGTGCAAATGTGTTAGTGCTATAGCATTATTAGATACATTGTAAATATGATGTAAATGTGATTAAGAACTTGTAGAAATCGATTTGGTCGGCAAAATCCAATTCCAACCAAATCTAAAGTTGGGGTACTTGCTTAAAGGAGATATTTGCTATTTGAAAAAGTAAGAGAGAGGCCACCATGCTTCTAAGTAGATATTTCTGAAAAACACCACACTCAATAAACTTCGATGGTCTTAAACTTTAAACATTGTCAAGTTTTAAAATTATGCTCTTAAAACCCTAGAATATTTAAAACTGCATACTATTTCCTTCCGTTGGGAAGACTGTAAATCCACCAAATCTGAACCAATACTTTATTTTCTACAAGCTAATAAGCAAAATACTCTTAAAATATGCTAATTACAGATTCCATTTATAAAATAGAGTTAGAGGAGCGTTTTCATGTTGATACTTATCGAACGAATGTAGTGAAAGTGAGGACATGTGCTTAATTAAAAGAAGCAAACGGGTCAAGGTTTAATACTTTGCCACAAGTATGTAGGAATACTGTACCGCCACAGGATTCTTTCTGTGATAAATAATACATAAACATTATAGCACTATATAACTTATATAGTACATAAACATTTGAAGTATAATTGAATTCCTCTAAACGTATAGGAGGATACATCACTAACTATACATATATATACATAAACATTAAAAATTATGTCGTTTTACATGTACTTACTCAGCGCAACTTAACGCCTCAAAAAAATATAAAAAAGAGAAATTTCTGATTTATTTGGAAAACTTTTTTGTCTGGCATATTTGCAGCAAAGAAAAATTTCAGCATCAATCCTCCATCTTTTAGTAGTAGTAGTAAACATCTTTATTTCTAAAAAAGGCTATCGACCTATCGGTCTTTCTGCCCTTGTTTAATACATGTAGTCTTAATCTAAATAAAAAACAAATATGAAAATTCTCTTATTTTAGGTAACAATATTATTAAATAAAATTCTTATGACAAGAAAAAATTATTTTATTGTCCACTAGTCAGTTGCGTTTGTAAGTGTTCGAGTAGTGTTGATGTAGGGAAACGGAAGCGGGATTGTCTGGTTGGTCTTGTGAGACAAAGGGGATTCAGTATGGTCCAGTTGTAGGGGTTGTTTGTCCATTTTGTCTGTAGATGTATGAGTCTTTCCGAAATCTTTGTCATGTTTGTGCGTTCGTATAGTAGTTGGGTGGGGGGGTTGTGTAGTGGGTTTTGGGGGTGTCTTATTCGTGTTATTAGTCTTAGAGCAATTTGTTCTGTTGTTTGTGTATAACGTTTTGTCCTTTCTGTTCCGTTGGTCATGAGTATATGTCCAAAGTCTAGCAAGGGTCTACAAATAGCTTTATATATTTTGGTGGCGGTGTTTGTGCTAATTCCTCTGTCTTTGTAGGTTAGTGATCGGAAGTGTTTTGTTCTCTTTATTGTTTCTGCCCTGATGTTTCGTATGTGTTTAGTGAATTTAAGTTTGTGGTCAATTGTGATTCCAAGGTCTTTTACGTCGTTTTTTGGTTGTGTCGTTTGGCCGTCTGCAGTTATTGTAGGGGAGTCAGCGTTGAGTCTGTGGTTTGTGAGCAGAAGTTGGTTTTTTGACGCGTTTGGTGTTAGTATCCATTTATAAAACCATGTCATTGTGTTGTTTGTTAGTGTTTGGAGTCTTTGAGCTGCTCTCTCAATAGTTTTGTCATGTACAATAAGTGCCGTGTCGTCTGCGTATTGTAATATGTATGCCGATCTGTCGATTTGATTTTTGTCTGGTAAGTTGTAATTGTATATGTCATGGCAGTATATATTGTAGAGAAACGGTGAGAGCGGGGATTCTTGAGGGAGCCCTTGGTCAGGGGAAAAAGAAAATGACAGTGTTTTGTCAATTCGTACTTGTAGTTGTCTGTTTTCTAGTAATCTTAATCATTTTTATATCATTTATCATCTTTATGGTGTAGTAGATATGTTGGTGTGTATAGTTTGTATAGTAAGCCTCTATGCCAGACACTATCAAAAGCCCTGTTAATGTCCATAAACAGGGAAGCTGTCTTTCTGTCAGTTGGGTGGGTAGTTTGTATATTGTTGGCCCAAAATAAAGTGCGGATGAACAGTCGAGTGATGTTGTTTGATCCATCTTTTATTTACTTTAGTTTTAATAAAGGACATTGCAGAGCATATTTAATATAAATGTGCGCCATGTATTGGGACGGTTATAAAACATATTTCTTGGGTTAGTTTGGGTTAGTTGAGAAGGCTAAACTCTTGTACCAGCTTGTTAATAAAAGAATGCTTTTTTAAAATCTTGCGTCGCGAGTAAAACGCAATGTTAGTAGGTGTTTTCGTAAAGTTCAAATTCGTGAGCGCAATAATAATTAATTTCAAGTATCAAGTTTAAAATTTTTTAAATTCATTCATAAACGCGTACCAATCTAATTAAGTAATTTATAATTTTCAATGTAATTATTCATACCATGTGCCAAGCTATTAATTCTTTCAAAGTAGTTTTGCTGAAATTTTTGCGGAAGATTTAAAATTTCCTTTCCCAACAGTTAAAGCGTGAACATTCAAATATCAATTGCGCTTAGAAAATAGTCAAAAAGACCACTCTGTAATAAGAGCCGAATGTTAAAATGGAAGTGTATTTAGCTACTTACTAATAGCTCATAAATGAATCTTTTCCTGTGACCATGGCGTTAAATTATTTTAATAATCTATTGATTTATATTAATCCCTTCAAATTAATTTCGAAATGGCATCAAGGGAATCTTCGTTGATATTGTAATTCCAATTTCATCAAATCAGCATTTACGTCTTGTAGTTTTTATATAATTCTATTGTACTTATTTTCTTCTATTTTTGTTTTGATCTTTGCATTTATTTTCATAAACTTTCGGACTTGGAAAAGCTAAACTTCAAAATTTAATGTGAATTTTCCATTTTCTGTCTTTCAGAAAGATTTTTGATTGGTCATCCTAACGTCAGCTAAACACTACACAATTTTTCAATGACTCTCAGGTTAAAAAAATAATTCTCTATGACTTGGTCACAATGTATTAACCTAAATGCGTTTATTGGCTAGTTAGTTAGTGGCTAGGCTAATATCTAGAATTTTTAAAATTTTATGGTTTACGTTTAACTCTGTCGCGCTTTTAATAGCGCCGATAATGATGTTTTCAGAACAGAAATATCCCACTGAAGCAAAGAATAATATTTGAATAAAAGTTGCTTTTAGAATAACTCAGCCTTATTGGAAAGGTTTGGTTCATTAAATCATTAATCCTGTTCTTACAGAACAACTCGAATATACCGCAGTAAAGTGCTAGACTAGAGTAAAAACCCATGATAGTCCCAGACATGGACATTTTTTTTATTCTTAAAAATCGAAGAGTTCAATAAACCTAATTTTTATCGTCAGGGTATAATCAGGTTATCGCCCCCGACTAATACGAGAAGCCATTGAAATCTACAAACACGACGACAATTTCAACAGAAAAGAAGAGACAATGGCGCTGAACAGGATATGGTTTCCAGCACTCACCAACGCAAAAACAGCAAGAAAAAACAACAGCTCAGGACAGGAGAGAGAGTCATGTACACCGGAAGATAGCAACAGCCAACAGAATGCGCAAGCTCCGATGACACAGGCCACGTCATCACAAACCACGTCATCGCGACCGGTGCATAAATACGGACTGCGCCCGAGGAATCGCATCAGGACAGTGTAAGCGTTCAAGCAAACCACTTCTGAAGATGCAAGCCACACGTGCTTGCGAAACGTCAAGAAGAAATTCTACCGAACGACGGCCTAAAAACCCGAAACACCCACTTGTTTCAAGGAATGGCCTCGAAAGTCTATCTCTTTTGATAAACCTAATTTTATTTTTATATTAGCATGTAATACTTTACAATAGTTTTGCTGCTTTAAAGCTGAAAAACATCCAGAAATCTGAAACTAGAGTTCAAAATTGTCCAACTACCTTCAAGAAAAGTTGATTCCTCCTTCCTGAAGACATCGACTTGTTGGTTGAGTTTACCCAGTACGGGAATAAAGTGAAAATACAATATATTAAAAATGAGCTGAGCTGAATTTTAATTTAAAAAATGATAAGCATGTAGTATTTTGTTGAGACATGAGAACAAAATCAGCTGTTGCTCTGGTCGACGACGACCTTCATGCAACAAGATCCCAAAGCACGCGGGTTTCACGCAATGGCGTGTATGGATAGTCCCGTTGCACTCCAGGAATCACGCAAACAGTCTGCTTGGCCGCCAAATATCGTGCACATAATTTTTTCAATTCCTTTATCTGGGTTTGTCTCAATTTTGCTTCGGAAAGGTTAAGGCCCCGAAATCTAAATAACATGCCTGGAGCCACTAGATATATCAATATGATGGAAAAATTCGAAAAGACAAAATCACAAGCTCATACTTAGAGTCAAGATGGTTTCCTCTTTTTCATTCGGGTTTCTTTGCACTGTTTTTCAATGCTGGCGTGTCGGAAATGGTTGTTTAATCTTCAAAAGTTTGAACGGCATTCAGTTTTTAACGTAAGCACACACGATTCCCTAACAGTATTTAAGCAGAGATTAGTAGAGTAGCAACTAATCTCTGATTTAAGTAACAAGAAGACAAAAATTGGCGTCGTTCCTTTGAGCAGTTCCTTTCAAAATACAGGGTGTTTGGTAAGTGGATGCATTCCTTGCAGGAGGTTATAGTACAAGTAATTTTGGATATATTTCCTTAATAGACCATATTCCTAAAACTTTTAGTTTCCGATCTACAAAGTGTTAAAGTTTTAATTCAAAAAATGATATTTATTAACATTGCGGAGACCGCTTGGAATATTTTAATGAATTTTTACAGGTGCTTAACAACAGTACATGTTTTGTGACCAAAAATTTTGTTTGTAGCTTCGCCAGTAGCGTGCCTGTGCCACGTCTGTGGATAATTTTAACTAAAAAAATGTTACGCCACTGGTTTTTATAAAAACAAATATTATTTTTCAAGTTCATGTTCAATTCGGAAGAGAAAAGGTCTCTTGACTTTTTTTTCTACAGCGCACCATTTTTAAGTAAAAAAATTTAAATGAATCAATTCAACACAATATATTGCATAGCTTAATCGGATTGTAATTAAGTAGGGTTTAGTATAAAAACAGCAAAAATTGTACACTATCAATTTTATTACAAAAAAATATTACTAGCCGTAGTTGGCATCAGTCTTAGAGTTTCTTTATTTGTTTTTACATTTTAGATTACTTTACCTGTGAATTAAAATTTAACTACTTCTTAGTATTGAATGCGTGCCAAGTACAGTATGGAAAAAAATATGTTTTTTATTAATTCTAAACAGTAACTACTTAAGATTTTGCTCAAAATGAAGTCCCCTTCTTAATGCATGCATGTGCCGCCTTCTTAATTCTAAGTAATTCTATTCCAATTCTAAGTAAAGAGAGCCATTCGTAGAGACTTAAGAGCGCACAACTCACGGATCATTCAAGAAGCCATTGAGGACAATATGAACATGAGGGTTCTCCGTTCCAGAACGGCTAGTTCCGATTTTCCTCATCTATAAGATGAGGAACGAGCGGGGGGTAGTTGTGTCAGGGAAATGCGAAATCGCTGCGATCATCGAGAACTTCTATCGGAGACTATACAGTACCAGAACCTGACTATATCCACGGACACAGAGGTCGAGTGGTTCAGAATGTCGGTTCCGAGGAGATCCCCGAAATTTATAGGTCGGAGTTGAGAGCAGCATTAGAACAGTGAGAGGCCGTAAAGCTCCCGGAGAAGACCAAGTGACGAGTGAGATGCTGAAGACTGGAGGAGAAACTCTGGACGCAGGATTCCACAGGCATGGAGAAATGCTGAGGTCACCATCCTTTTCAAGAAGGGCGTCTCTACAAACATCGAGAATTACTGGCCGATTAGCCTCCTCTCCGTGTTATACAAGCTCCTTACCAAAATAATCACCAACCGTCTCTCCAACAAGCTGGACTTCTACCAACTTGTAGAGTAAGCTGGACTCAGGAAAGGGTGCAGCACGATAGACCACATTCAGACAGTTCGCACGCTGATCGAGAAATGCACTGAATACAACGTCCCACTACACCTGGCGTTCGTCGATTACTAGAAAGGTTTCGATTCTGTGAAGATCTGGGCAGTTCTACATTCGATTAGCGCTGCGAGGATTGACTCAAGATACTCGAATCTCATCAGAGATATATATGAACATGTCACTCTCCATGTTAAAGCCGGCGAATACTTAGTCACCGGGAGGATCCCTATTAAAAGAGGAGTTAGACAAGGCGACACAATCTCGCCAAAATTGTTCACCCTGGCGCTACAGCACGTGTTTAAAAACCTGACATGGGAGAGGAAAGGCATCAATATCGATGGGATGTTTCTGACTCACCTACATTTCGCTGACAATATTGTCCTGGTGAGTGGTGATGTCGACGAGCTTGGACTCATGCTGAGAGAGCTGAAGGAAGCTTCGGAGTTCGTGGGCCTGAGGTTGAACCTCCAAAAGACTAAGATCATGAGTCAAAGAAACACACTTGACAACCACACGCTTGAGGTTGTTGAAGAGTTTGTGTACCTTGGTCACAACATCAAGCTTGGCAGGGACAATCAGACAGTAGAAATCACCAGGCGAATTGGCCTGATGTGGGTGGCTTTTGGAAAACTTGACCACATCATCAAAAAACCGGACATACCCATCAACCTGAGGCGGAAAGTATTCGACGGCTGCATCTTACCTGTCATGACCTACGGCCTCGAAACTATATCTCTGACACAAAACAGGGCGAACCGACTTAGAGTGTGTCAACGGGCAATGGAACGTGCGATGCTGAGGATCAGCTTCAGGGACCAAATCAGAAACGAGATCATCAGAGCAAGAACTAGAGTCGTTGATGTCATAGAACGTATTGTCACCAATAAATGGCGCTGGGCAGGGCACATCGCCAGGGATGACAGATGGGCGAAGATCATAATGCAGTGGCGGCCCAGAGAAACTAGACGAAGTGTCGGTCGACCACGAGCAAGATGGAAGGATGATATCCAGAGGAAGCCCGGCAAGAACTGGATTCTGTGTTGTTCAAGACAGACAGCGGTGGAAAAACATGGAAGAGGCCTATGTCCAGGAGTGGATGAGAACAGGCTGAAGAACAAGAAGAAGAATATATTTTGCTTGTTTTCTTTCGTCGTCCTCTCTGAAATAAAGTGAGTTTGTCTAACTAATCTGACGTACAAAACACGGACATTAAGTATATAAAGTAAGGAAAAATCCTTTTTGTAGTTACGACATACAGTTCAAATGCATACTAGAAAGTTGATTTCAGAAAAGGATATTTATTTTTTTCTAAATATGCTCATAAGCTGAACCAATAGGAAAATTTTGTCTAAATTCCAAATTTGCCACTCAGATATAAAACCCCCTTTAAAGCTTGAGGACAACTTTTCTGAACACATTGTAAACTGCATAGTACAAAAACTATATGACTTCCATCAACTTTCTTGTGTGAAAAAGTTTACTTGACTGATTGAACTTTTTTTATTATGGATTTTTTCTGCTTGTATTTTGTGGTTTTTAGTTACGCTGTGCAGTAGATCGGACCATAGAACAAACGGCTTATGTTTTAAGGTTTTATTTAATTAAAAATATTACCCTAGTTTCACCTTAAAAACATATAAATTCCAAATTGCAGACTGGTCTATAAACCATTCCGAAAGCTATTCCTCGTAGTTAGTTAACATCGAATCATATGGAAAATGTTGTATTTACATGAAATCAAATAATCAACAGTAAATAGTGTCAAATGCAGAGTCAATAATAATCAATTGTAAATACAAGTGCAGAAAGACCTATGTGGTCGATAGCCTTTATAGTTAGAAATAGAGATTATTTATATTTATATATCAAATAATCAGACAGATTTTTTGTAGCCATAAATAAGATTTGTCAAAAAAGTATGATTAATTAATAAAGAGCACTTTTCAAAAATCTTCTAAACAATCTTCCTAACACAAAATTATTATTACTAATTGATTATTATTTATTTTAGAATTATTTGATTTTTTCAAGAATTATTTTATTTATCGAAGTATCTGTTGTGCTTAATATTTGTAATAATTTAATTGTATTAAATGAAATTTTAATAAAACTATTGTTTGGCTTCTGAAACCAGAAAAGAAAGACATTGAAGAACGAGAGTGATCAGCTGATTGAACAATTCGACCTTCATGCTTTCGAGCTTCCGTATTGTGATATACTTCACGCAATTGCGTGTTGATTGAGCAAGTGCGTGATTGTAACAAATCTCGTTTTACCGAAAATATGTACAACAGATCCGTTGTGTTCAATACTGATGTTATTCACCTTTGTTACCTTGACTTAGGCCTTGTGATACAACTGGAACAACAGTTTGAATGTGGATAAACAAAATCTTCAATCAATACTTCATAATCTATAAGAAACTGAATAATTTAAGATCAGATCAGGATTATTTCATACATTGGTCGATCGATATGTTTTATTATAACCGTAGAGAAACTGAGTTTCCGAATGGAGGTTTTAGTCAGGGAATTGATCGACCATTTTGCGATGTTACAGTCAGAAATTTATGCGCAAGGCTCTGATTTCTTATTAATGCGCCCCTCTATCCCCCTGTTGCCCTGCCCAAGGGGTCGGTAATCAATTTTGCTTCGTGGATTGTGGATAAAGTTAAAGGGCGTTGTCTAGGGGTGAATTACGGGGGGTCCACATTTTTTTTGCTCAATGGAATATAAATTGGATAATAAAACGACTGAAACTATGGACGTTGGTATTGTTTCTAATGCAAAACGTGATATATAGCGATGCATGTATAATTTCAGTAATGATATGATGTTTTGCTATTATTGAGGAACACAAATGAATACTTGCACCTTCTTCCGCAAGTTTCTAACATCCATAAAGTACGTACCCTTTCGGCTTGCTGAATGGTCTCTTTAATAACAAATTCAGGATAAGCGTAATTCTAAGATCATGGAGGCACTAAGACCACGTTCATGATATCTTAAGGTAAATTTCAAGGAGAAACCCAAATTTGAAAAAAAATCCATTGTCAGTAACAAAAAAATACTTTTTTTTCAGTTCCAGAATTACAAAACATTGTTTTCCTGATACTAAAGATATATCCAAAATTTTTTGGTCATAAAGCTCTTTGAGTTTTAGACTTAGAAGTTTCAACACTTAGTAGATGACGTGCAAATATCTAGTGAATGAAATAACGATGGTGTTACTTTCAGGTTGTATCTGGCAGAAATACTGAAAACTTTAACCATTATCAACATTCATCATTGCTTGTCTTCATGGTACAGTAGTAGTAAACATCTTTATTTCTAAAAAAGGCTATCGACCTATCGGTCTTTCTGCCCTTGTTTAATACATGCAGTCTTAATCTAAATAAAAAACAAATATGAAAATTCTCTTATTCTAGGTTAACAATATTATTAAATAAATTCCAATATATTCCTGGGTTTTTCAGTCAATTTTATTGTCACTAATTATGGTGTTATGTGATGAGCCCTGCGTTTCGTCCCGGGTCTACCTATTGGACTCGTCAGTAAGGCTTTAGGTAGACCCTGCCTTATACGCCAGACATCGGTTCTACGTGTTCGGACGTAAATGAACCGAGCCGGTATAGATCTTCTGCGGTGAGATATTGGCAACCCGTGTTGCCGATTAGCATTAGTTTGAAAACCACTCGTTCCATTTTGCTTTTTTTTCTCCCAAGCATCTATATCTTTTTCGTATATTTCTTTTTCCTGACTGTATTTTTAATTCATTCCAATATATTCCTGGGTTTTTCAGTCAATTTTATTGTCACTAATTATGGTGTTATGTGATGAGCCCTGCGTTTCGTCCCGGGTCTACCTATTGGACTCGTCAGTAAGGCTTTAGGTAGACCCTGCCTTATACGTCAGTATGTCTGGCGTATAAGGCAGGTCTTTGCATTCTAGGAATTGCTTGGCAATTTTTCAATATCAGCTGTTTACATTTCATTTACCTGGTCCAATCAGTTAATACATGCGATCATCTAATTAGCGTATGATACACAGAGCTAAGATTGTCTGTATCTGATCTGAAATTTATTGCATTCTGATGTTTCTTAATTTGTATCATTTCATGGATTCTTCTCTTATTACAGTTGTCCTCATTGATCAATATTTGTGTGTTATCGAAATCAAAATCATGCAACTTTTGTTGTGCATGTTGTGCTAATGCTGTTGCATTTTCGCTAACCTTTCTTTCTCCTTCTAACACAAGTATAGCTTAAGAAAGGTTAGCGAAAATGCAACAGCATTAGCACAACATGCACAGCAAAAGTTGCATGATTTTGATTTCGATAACCAGGTAAATGAAATGTAAACAGCTGATATTGAAAAATTGCCAAGCAATTCCTAGAATGCAAAGAAAAGACGAAAGGTAAACAGTTTTTTTGTTTCGCTCGCTTGATATCGAATAAAATATGGAACATTCAGTGACCAGTCAAATGTGAAGTTGGTAGCAACTATATACGTAAGTCAAATTTAGATCTCTAAACAATAGATTCTAGTCTTTTCCCGAACATGTTTATCCCGACTCATCACCTGAGAACAAAGGTCCCAAATTGTACTTTTTAATATGTGTGTGATTTGAATTTTAATAGGTTAATTTTCTGAATGTGTTTTTTTTTTAATTAAATTGATAATAAATGTAAAATGTATATTTTAGACAAACTGATGATGGTGGAGAAAGACACCGAAACGTATTTGTAACATTTTAAATAATAAACAATAAAATTGAGTGAAACCCAGGAAATTTTGAAATAAATTAGTCTTAGTGCAATTTGTTCTGTTGTTTGTGTATAACGTTTTGTCCTTTCTGTTCCGTTGGTCATGAGTATATGTCCAAAGTCTAGCAAGGGTCTACAAATAGCTTTATATATTTTGGTGGCGGTGTTTGTGCTAATTGCTCTGTCTTTGTAGGTTAGTGATCGGAAGTGTTTTGTTCTCTTTATTGTTTCTGCCCTGATGTTTCGTATGTGTTTAGTGAATTTAAGTTTGTGGTCAATTGTGATTCCAAGGTGTTTTACGTCGTTTTTTGGTTGTGTCGTTTGGCCGTCTGGAGTTATTGTAGGGGAGTCAGCGTTGAGTCTGTGGTTTGTGAGCAGAAGTTGGTTTTTTGACGCGTTTGGTGTTAGTCTCCATTTATAAAACCATGTCATTGTGTTGTTTGTTAGTGTTTGGAGTCTTTGCGCTGCTCTCTCAGTAGTTTTGTCATGTACAATAAGTGCCGTGTCGTCTGCGTATTGTAATATGTATGCCGATCTGTCGATTTGATTTTTGTCTGGTAAGTTGTAATTGTATATGTCATGGCAGTATATATTGTAGAGAAACGGTGAGAGCGGGGATCCTTGAGGGAGCCCTTGTTCAGGGGAAAAAGAAAATGACAGTGTTTTGTCAATTCGTACTTGTAGTTGTCTGTTTTCTAGTAAGTTCTTTATGGTGTGTAGTAGATATGTTGATGTGTGTAGTTTGTATAGTTTGTATAGTAAGCCTCCATGCCAGACACTATCAAAAGCCTTGTTAATGTCCATAAACAGGCACGCTGTCTTTCTGTCAGTTAGGTGGGTAGTTTGTATATTGTTGGCCAAAATAAAGAGCGGATGAACAGTCGAGTGATGCTGTTTGAAACCAAATTGGTAGGTAGGTATATATTTTCCAATCACTTTTTCAAGCCGCTGCTTCATTATGTATTCAAAAATTTTGCTTAGTACTGGAAGTAGTGTAATTGGTCTGTAGTTGCTCGGTTGTGTATTGTCTAGTCCATTTTTGGGTATAGGGATTATTAAGCCGTTTTTCCATGTTTCTGGGATTCTGCCATTTGTGATGCAGTTGTTCAATTCAGTTAGGATCAGTTTGTGTGTTTCTTGAGTTAGGCTTTTCAAGAGTTTTGCCTTAATTTTATCTTTCCCCGGTGCAGTGTTTTTGATGTGCGCTAGGGCTTCATCGTACTCTGTGTCTGTGATCAGTTTATGGTACATTTTCAGACTTTTCACCATTTTTAATTGTATACCTACTAACCCAAACTGTTCCAAACTTGTCAAGTTTAATGCTATGTTAAATTGACTCAACTTATCCAAGAATTATTTTCAAAATTCAGCATTTATGGTGTTTATATGCAAACTGATCACTGAATAAAATTCAGTGGCTTTAAAGCCGGGCATTGCAGTGACCATCAGAATGTTCATTAATATCCCATCACGTTAAAACTGCATTTTCTTACTATTATTTACACATGCTAATAACGTTGTAAAAAAACACAACAAACATCAACAACAGCTCTAAAAATGAAAAATTTAAACCACGTAACATAATATTCATGTAATACAGGCATTTGAATTCCCACATTAAAATTCTCTTTTAGGCGGATATCAATAACAACTAATGATGACTGATAAGAATTAACTTATAAATGTTAATAACATTTCTAAGTTAATTTACATTTTCAAAAAAATATTAAATATTTGTTTTAAAACCTTTCAATTGAAAAAAAACTATTCCCATGTAGTTTTTTAGTAGTAGCTGACTTCATATGACAAAACATATTTTACATACTGCGATTTGAAAACGAGATTATAACAAATGGATTTCGAGGTAAAAACTATGTTAAATATAAGTTCGACTCATTTGTTTAAAAGTTTCAGCTTTGTACCTACCTGCTCCTGATAAATATCTGAACTAAATAAATTTTACACTATTAGTGTACAATCGGAGCACCTAATACATCAAGGCAATATAGCATGAAAATACCTAAATTGAAAGTGAGAAATTTACTAAATTTACGTTGATTGAAATCGCAGTTTATCAGCGCAGACATGAAATTCACTAGCAAAATGTGTATTAATTAATGCAACTAGAAACTACCAATTTACTGAAAGAAAATCAAACTTGCAGTAAAATGCAATAAATTGGAATTTAAAATACCGTTTAAAATTAACGCAAAACAAAATAAAAATTTCTTGCAGAATTTTTTAAAAAGATAAATGGCGGTATAACAAGGAATGACTAGTATGATAATGGGAAACATGCAGAAATATTAGCCATGCTGCAAGCATGTGACCATGAAACTTTAAATGCAAGTGTGACATTTTGATGAATAATGTTAGCCCATAAATATTTGGGTCATAAAAAACAACAATGTCTAAGAAATCACAAGGCGTAATCAATTTTTGGCAGCCAAATAAGACATTTTTATGAAAAATTGACTTTTTAAGCTTTAATAATATCCCCTAGCACGCGATTCTTTTTGATGCTATCAATACGAAAAAGAAGGCTGAATAAATAGGGCTATAAATTTATTACTACAGTTTTTAGTACCTTTAGTTTAGTTTTGTCGAGCTGTAAATCATCAATGCGGCAAGACATAAAATTATTGATAGATAAGCTTGTATTTGCCTAAGCAATTTACGTTTCATCAACAGCCAATTATATTTCATTCGTCCAAGTTTTTTATAATTTTAATAGCTTGTTACTAATCGTAAATTTTATAAATTTGAAAGAGTTTTGAAAAATGGTAGTAGATATTAGGAAGTATTTAATTTGAACTGAAAAGGGATTCGATTTTGAATGCTTTTGTTTTCTCATCTTCAAGCATCTCATCTTCATCATATTCCGATCCGAAGGTTCTTGATACGCCAATTTCTACGTTAATAGCATCGAATTTTCTACTAATCTGGTAATTAACTGACACATGACTTGCTTAACTCGGTAGATAGAAATCGCAAATTTTCTCAACGTTTTACATCTTGTATGTCGGAAATCTGGTCACCACGCAAAATTCGATCGCGATTTGGGAATATGAGAAGCCGTCTCGAATGTCGCGTTTTCAGAGACAAGTTTCTGATATTAAATCAGAAGATATTTAATTTCTTGTCAGTGAAAAAATTAAGCATACAGTAAAAATTGAGGCAAAAGGTTTTGGTGTTGATTTTTAACGCTATTCCTTGAATTTGTGTTGTTAAGAGTCCCTGTGCAAATTTTAACTGGAACTTACCCAATTTGGGAATTTCTCGTTGGCTTTCTCCGAATTCTTCACTGATTAGATGTATTCCCAAATTAAGCGAACATTTCGCCCTTGAATTATTGATAAAGAAATTTAGTCAAAAAGTAACTTTATTTGAACAAAATGATAGAATTCTCAAAAACCCACGAAAGGTGGGAAGTTTTGGTATCCTTAAATGGGCTGATGCTGTAACACACTTAAGACAGATAGACGAGCGGCCAATTATTTTATCATTAGCATTAGACTTTTGGCTTTGATTACAAATAATTTCGGGTTATTAAGTACAAAACATAAAATTTTTAGTTTTCTCGGCGGATGCAACGTTGTAATTTGCTGTTTTATGTTCAGTTCGGTAGTGTAATTTTTCATAAGAATGATGTTATGCCAGAGATGAGCAGTTTTTTTAAAGAAATCCAAACAGTGCCCAAAATGTGGTTGATCGAATGGAAAGTTTTGCTATCAGATGCAGAAATTAGTTAAGTGGTGGTGATGGAGTTAATGTGCATGCAACAACTTGTGACTTAAATTAGTAAACATTATGCAACTACAACAAATGTGGTTCTCTATTAGAAATTTGCGTAAAGTTTTTCAAAATTTCCTTATTTTTTCACTTTTTCATTGTTTATTTGCTGATGTTCTTTTAGCAATATTGTGGCTTAGTAAACAGTTTCTTGCCTCTGTTATTTTAATTAATCGATTGATTTTTCTTCTGATTTCACTTCATCCCTCAAACAAGTTCATCATTAAAAGCACTTTTTGGTTTTTACAAAAAGAAAACGTTAATTTTAATATGTTTAAAATTATTTTCATGATAAAATAAGGACACTCTTTATCAATTTGTTATGAAAAAACATGAAGAAACTGTGTATTTTTAAAGAACTTATCTTTTGAGCAACAAATTTTTTTTTTTGTTGAAGAGCAACAATTTTTTTATTGATTAAGATTTTTTTGCAGAGCAAACAACCGAGTTTTTAGTTTATGAACATTCAAAGCAATTACTTTACTGGCAAGGCTAGAATCAAATTTATTTGCTACTTTTAGATACAAAATATTTATGCTTGCTTAAAGGTTGAACAATAGCACATCCTCAGCTATTTTTCGGCTTCTTTCTCGCTTCATGTTAAACATTTAATGGAGCTACAGTATCCATAAATAAACTTTAACTCACAGTTTTATCATTTTAATAATGTTCATCGTTTGGTCCGTCCTATTCCGAGGCTGAATGGTGGATCTGTGAGTAGACGGTGGTTTTTAAGTCGGATAGGTTGCTAGTCTCGTCCGACAACCCTCCTCCTTTATCCGGGCTTGGGACCGGCAACCGTGTTCACTGGAATTCTCAATCCATCCAGTTCCCACGCTACAACATGAGAATAAATAACACCTTTTTTAAACATATACCCCAACACAAACCTAGATGGCAGAACACCAGAGGGCAGAACTCAACTCTAGATTATATATTGTCAAACAGAGCCATACACCCAACCTAAATGTTTGACGTAAGAAGCCTGACCTCATCCAATATAGGATTCCTCCTTGGTCGTGTGTAAGCTGCGAATAAACATACAAAAGAAGAAAGTACCAGACAACACAACTAAAGAAAAATTAAACAAAGAATCCATCAGAGACCCAACAACAAATGTGGTGATGGGAAAAGATAGAAACGAATGTCACCGACGCAGCTATAGAGGCTCTAGGTCTAAGGAAAATGGGAGTTCATAAAACTTCCAGCAACGAACAATGGTATACACCCGAAGTGAAAACTCTAGCCAAGGAGAAACGTGCAGCGTACCTAAGGTATAAGGGTAACCAAACACAGGAAGGAAAGAACCACTACATCCAAACAAGAACTAGAGTCAACACAGAAATCAGAACCATAAAACAACGAAACTTCTGAGAAAGGTTTGCCTCCGAAATGGAGCACGACCTATACGGAGCACAAAGGAAGGTATGGGGAATGCTAAAAAGAAGAAAACTCGAAATTGTGAAATATACACAAACACTACAAATTGATGAAATCCAATGGAAAACCTACTTTGAACAAGTGTACCCGAAGAGGAAAACAGAAACGAGATCAAAGAAGAAGGCGAAGAAGCTGAAGAACCTCCCGAAATAACCGAAAGAATGACGATGGAACAGACAAAGAAAATTAAAAACAGAAAAGCATCCGGACTGGATGGGATACCAAACGAGTTATTGAAATATGGGCGACTCCAGCTAATGACAGAACTTACAAAGCTATTTAACAGAATACTAAGAACCAAAAATGTTCTAAATGATTTGGAAAAAAGCAAAACCATCCCAATATTCAAAAAAGGGGACAAAAAATCCCCAGGAAACTATAGAAGCATAAACCTACTAAGCTCAGTCAAGAACAACAAGGGTTCAGAAAGAATCGGTCAACCATGGATGCTATCTTCATAGTCAGGCTAGTAGTGGAAAAAGCTATAGAATACGGAAAGCCCACATATATGTGCTCTATAGACCTCACCACAGCATTTGACAGGGTGAGATTGAGCGACGTGACAGATATTATTATTATATAGATATTATATACAAAACCTGTGTTAAACCCATACTTAAATACGCTATAGAAACAAGAACTGACAACAAAAGAACAAAAAACACCATACGAACAACAGAAATGAAAATACTCAGGGTACACACTAACAGACAGAAAAAGAAACACAGACACAAGGCACGAATGTGAAGTGGAAGACATGATCAGTTGGGGACACAAACGTAGAAGGGACTGGAAGAGCCACGTGGACAGAATATCAGAAGGAATACGGGCAAGAATCGCTAGAGATGGAAGACCATGGACAAGACGCCCCCCGGAAGACTTCCAAAGAGATGGGTGGAGTCATGGACCTCAATCTCAAGAGAATTAAGTTAGAAAATACAGGCCTAAGGCCTACAATATGCTGAAGAAGAATTTTCAAGAATTTTTTTGTCCAAAATAGGTCTAAGCTCTTCCTTAGTGAGTCCCTGATTTTTTGTTTTTATTCAAGCCATTGATCAGGTTTTGATAAAACAGTAATTCGTCACGTAACGTTTTCCAAAGATATTCTGTTTAATTAGAACAGATTTTTGTAATCTGAATGCTAGCAAGCCGCCTAATCTTCGACAAGTTAGCAATTAATAAATTGCTGTTGACTCCCACAAAATTCCGTCATCTAATTATACCGTGTGCTACAGAAACATACAAATCTCAGATAGCAAACTGATAAAGCGAAATGTTGATATGCGTGAGAAAAGTGCAATAAATCTCTCACGACGTGCGAAGGAGTTGAAAACTTGAAAAGCAATTAAAAGACCGGTAGCTGCAGCTATCAGGAACAAAAGATAGTTATCTTTTTGTTTTATACTGAACGTAATGAGTTAAGATTCTACAGATTTCAGGTGGATAATTTCAAGAAATTGCAGTATTTGAAAGCGGTATTGCGACAACGATTTTAAGAGGAACATTTGGAATTTTTCATCGCGGTTGGAAATGAAAAAATTCCCTAAAAGTGTATTCCTTTATAAAATATCGATAATTTGAATAAACAAAGCGTCAATCTCATCAGTTTGATGGGTTATGAATCAAAACCCTCCATATACAAGCAGACACCAATTACTAGGTAATGACTACACCACTGATATAATGTAGCTAATACATAAATGGGGAAAAAAGCCGATAGTCCATATATTACAGTGAATTACTGGCTAATAAAGGCAGTGAATGTATCATTCAATTTCGACAGAAAAGCAAACGATCGAAATTCGAACCGCTGGAACAATAGCACAAAAGGGCCAGGACACGTGTCGGAAAGAGAATCAAGTGCCTTCAGGGTCCATTATATCCCAATAAGACTATTATTCGGGTATATCGAAATAATTGACCGTGTAGATTTGGTTGGTTAACTCCGGAAAATATTAGCAGAAGATCTGTTGTGACTTTTGTGAGATATTCTGCCTGTAAATCTCGGACTGGGGAGTTGGATATTTGGAACGTGTGTAACATACTGTGGTAAATTTTTGTTTGAACATTTGATATTTGATTCATTTTTCTCTTGGATGTAATATTTTCCTTTTCAAAATTGTATTCGGTTAGTATTAACTTTGTAATTGTATTTTGTAATTGTATTATCGAAATAGATGTCTGCTACTGTGCAAAATCCTATATAACAAATTATATACAATCTGACAAATTATATTTTGTGCTCATTTCCATTACATCTTGCGCTATTTATGTTTCAGTTACTTTTCTTCTTTCCTTGGTAGTTGTATAATAGTTTTAATTCGTCTTTACTATTATATTTTTATTTTCTACTGAGCTTTCTCATTCGAAATTTGTGTTTATTTCATTTCGTTTTAATCAGAAATACCATCTACACAATTACTGCTTATTGCTAAGCAAATAAGCCAGGTAATTCTTAATGTTGGTGTCTATTGTATTCTGATGATTAACTCCGATTTATCAACATAGACTCATTATGGAAAATGCATCTTTCTTAATCCTTCCCTGAAAGCTGGATTGATTATAATTCTTCATACCGTAGATTTTTTTGATCAAAATGAACTGTTATTAAGAAAGTTTTTCCGAGTGTGCCACTTGCATCTATTGGCAAGATTTTGCAATTTGTGTATATTTCGATAATTCCTGAATTTTAAAATGAGTTTCCCAGCTCCCCAATGTCAGAAACAGTTCGTTGAAATATTTGCATTTCAGAAGTACATATTTTGATCAGATGGTTTTAGAGATATTGGCTTGTTTTATACAGAGTGTCCAGTTCGATGTGAAACAAAATTGTGGAAGCCGAAAGATCAGAAATAATTTTATTTGCGCAAAAAAGAAGAAAAACTGTTATATATTCATGGCTAAAATGTTTATTTTGCTATTGGGATTTTCCTATTAAACGTTTGGCGAAACAAACCAAATGTAGCTTTTTGCTCCCAAAATGTCATAGTTTCTTTCGATTTAATAAAAAAATATATTGGATCTGTTAATAATTTTTTTAAATTTATATGCCTATTTCATATTGATTGTTTAATTCACTTGCAAATCCGAACAAAAAATGTCGAGCATTGTAAAATATTTTATATTTAAATGCACATCAAAATAAATATGTTCCAATTATTTTTTTTGCTGTCTCTACTTTCTAAAATGTGTTTTATTACAGTAATATTACCGAAGTATAATTAGGTAAAAAAACCTAGTGGAAGCAAAATTTAAAGTACAAATTTTGTTTCATAACTTATCAATAATTGTTTTATATTTTCTTTCTATTAATTTTCAAATTTCTAATGCTACAAAAAAAGTCATGGTCATTTTATTGGACTGTGCATGAACTAAAATATTCGTAGTTTTGTGGTGGATTGAGTAGCATTAAGGGAGGGATCACCTCGATATTCCCTTTTACAAAAAAAAATGCCGTTTTTACCAAAAAAATTGTAAAATTAATTGATTTATTTCCTTTTTAGGTCTTCATTTTCCCAAATAATCCATTATAAAAGTTAAATTATCTACATTTATTACCTTAAAGGTAACTTCAATTTGCCATCAGCCCTCGAAAGAACCTAAATGTGAGAACTTCTAACTTTGAAATCCATTCGATAATCCTTAATAAATAATAAATAATGTAGATTTTGTTAAAATACAATCTGTAAAAAGCAGAATTTACATTATTTCATTGAAACTAGCTTACATTTTCGAATGTAACATTCGAACATTAACGAATTTTACAATTACAAAGAATCGCGTTCACTTTGACACTGTAATTGGAGAAATGACTTTTCTTAGTAAGAAAATAACTTAGATAATAACATTTAGAAATAAACACTGACTGAACTGGTTTTTCATTCGTTGGCGTCAAAAACTAGAAAAATGTTTCGAGTTGTAACGTTTGAAAGGAATTGTAGATGTACTAAGCCATAATTGCCGGATTTTTTTATATTATTTTACAATTGCACAGCTGATATTCACATGTAGAAACGAAACAATACAGATATTTGCGAATTCCTGACTAGATAGTACTGAAAGTGTCGTTTCTCTGGCATGACCAGACCATCGACCAAAAATATTTGAAGATTAACTCGCTCATGGGGGCAGCAACTGATGCTAACTGATTTTTAAAAATTCATTGTGTCAAAACCAAAAAAGGCTAAAACCTACATTTGATTGGAATCGATAGAGCTGGTATTCTTGTATAAATAGTGAACGTTTCGTTTGGTTGGCATCATCAGGTATTTTTGCACAAATTTTCGATGCAATCAATTCGGCCAGAAGCAGACTGGTGTTTATTAATGATAAGTTTTTTTATTGACTTGGGCGATTTAGCGTTTATTGTTGGTTAAAAATATGTTCTTGGTCAAAAAGGCATTTTCGGCTAGTTTCGCTGCAACGCGACTTTAATCTTAAAGCGACTGAAACTGGGTTTTGCTGTGTCAGCCCACTCTTTCGGCTGTAATTCTATCAATTGTCCAAATTTTTCGAAAATTTAAAAAACGTTTTAAACTCTATGTGATTGCCCAAATAAAAGTACCTTACTATACATGTATTTTATAACAAATGGAGTTTGAAAACAGAAAGGACAAAACGTTATACACAAACAACAGAACAAATTGCACTAAGACTAATAACACGAATAAGACACCCCCAAAACCCACTGCACAACCCCCCACCCAACTACTATACGAACGCACAAACATGACAAAGATCTCGGAAAGACTCATACATTTACAGACAAAATGGACAAACAACCCCTACAATTGGGCCATACTGAATCCCCTTTGTCTTACAAGACCAACCAGACAATCCCGCTTCCGTTTCCCTACATCAACGCTACTCGAACACTTACAAACGCAACTGACTAGTGGAAAATAAAATAAATTTTTCTTGTCATTGGAATTTTATTTAATAATATTGTTAACCTAGATAAGAGAATTTTCATATTTGTTTTTTATTTAGATTAAGTCTACATGTATTAAACAAGGGCAGAAAGACCGATAGGTCGATAGCCTTTTTTAGAAATAAAGATGTTTACTACTACTGGAGTTTGAATTTTGCAAAGTTGCATTTGGTTAAGCGCAGTCACCACTGCACTCTTTGTCTCATAACTCGAAGAATTTTTAATATATTGCAAATTCAAGAACACCATTGGATAGACCATTTAATTTTTTTAGCATGTGTTTCAGGGTTTTAATCCTTTTTGAGAAAATAGCCATTGAAAATTTGAATTCCAACGGATAGTTAATATTACACTTGCATGTTTAAAATCGAACGACTATTCTTAAATCTTAACTTGCAGTACTATACACTATTGCCGTTTTTTTAATGACAAGAAATATTCCAACAATTTTTAGGGAAAATTTATGAGAAACCACTGTACACAGTCTGCATATTCATGGCATTGAGGAATTGTGGAAAGCAATTGATTTCTAACCTGGTTAATGTGTCAACGTTGTTTCTACATATAATCTACCTCACAAATAAGGGAATTGGAAGGGTTCGTTTATGCGCGAGTTTCAAGTCAGGGTCAAGCAATCAAAAAAATCAAAAATTGTTAGTCAATAGCAGACTATAAGCAAAACAATGAATAAAGAAGCCCACATGGGGAAGCATATTTTGATTATTCTTAAAGATTGACTTAAGTTGCAAAACGCAGTAGTTCGATAAAATAAACGATATAAGAGATGTCGTTAAAAAAAATGTTCAAGAATCGAGATCTGAAACCACAAAGCGATGTTAACGAGAGAAACCACCCGCTGCAAAGGTCAAAAGCCCTCTTAAAAACGCGTTAGTGGTACCGAATTCGGGGAGGAGTGAGAAGGGTAATTTCGGCCGTATTGTTTCGGCTCGTTGATTTCATTATTATTTTCACCTGGAGTTTTGACCAGCTGTTGTCTTTCACAGGCAAGGAGGGTCTCCGTTTCAGGGACCATATATCTCGGACTGGCGCTCACCAGTGACGTATAGGGCAGTTTATTAGTCAGCAACCCCGGGGTGAAACATATTTTTTACGACCCGAACAGATATTGATTCACATTGAATTAGCTACAGAAATATAACGGGTAAAACTTGAAGTACCTGAATGCATTGGTTTTGCTCTGTAAAAGCGTCAAGTAGCCCGTTGATCTAGTTGGGAAGTTTTGATGTTTTGGAGAGAGCGCGACATGTAGCAAATATATGGTAATTTTAAGCGCTTCTCAAACATCAGTCTCCGCGTGTTGTTGTGCTAGTTTTCCGCCGGAAATACCTGAATGCATTGTCTTTGCTGTGTAAAACTCTTAAGTAGCCGGTTGATCCAGCTAGATACTTTTAATTTTTTTGAGAGAGCGCAACATATAGCAAATAAATGGTAATCTTTATGCGCTTCTCAAATATCAGTCTCCGCGTGTTGTTGCGCTAGTTTTCCACTGGAAGTACCTGAATGCATTGTCTTTGTCGTGTAAAAGTTCCGGTTGATCTAGTTACAAAGTTTTTACTTTTTGAGAGATCGCGACATGCGGCTAAAATATGGTAATCTTTAAGAGCTTCTCAAAATGAGTCTCCGACCGTTTTTGTGTGCATTTTCTACCTGAAGTACATTAATGCACTGCCTTTACTGTGTAAAAGTCTGAAGTAGCCGGTTGATCTAGTTAGAAAGTTTTGAGTTTTTAGAGAAAGCGCTACATGTAGCGAATATATGGTAATCTTTAAGCGCTTCTCAAACATCAGTCTTCAAGTTTTTTGCGCCAATTTTCTACAGAGAATTGAAGGCCCTTTAAAACGATGTGCCACTGATTGATTGACCCCCATTCCCCTAGGGGGTTGAAACAAGAAGGTTAAAAATATGTATTTAAAGTGTCCCCCTTACAAATAAAATTGACGTGTCTTTCGGATTTTTCATATTTCTAACTGCAAGAAATATATTAAGGGTAGGAAGTTTTCAAATTGACACCCCGTATAGTCATTTTTGGGCGCTTCTCAAAAACCAGTTTCTTCGTGTTTTTGCGCCTATTTTCTTCTTGAAGTACCCCAATGATTTTTTTTTCAAAGAACGCGACATGTGGCTAAGATATGGTAATTTTTGCACGCTTCTCAAAAATCAGTCACTGGATGTATTTACTTTAATTTTCTACTTTTTTTACTATTTTTCATTAGTATATTTTGACGAACTTAATTCACCAGCTTCTGTCAATATTTATTTTGCCTATGTCTTAATTATTGAAATAAGACAGTTAAATTAAAAAACAAGAAGAACGCAGGTGTGTGCACACTGATGAAAATCCAATCAAACGAGAAATTAATTTTATATTAAAGTGTTTATATTTTTATACTGACACTTAATACTGATCACTTAATAAATTTCTATTCTAAAGATCCAGTTCAACACAAAATGGCTGCTCTTCGATGCTATGTATACAGGGTGATTCAAAAGTGGCGTCATTCCTCGGGGGGTGTTGTCTGGGGGTGTTTTGGGAGTACAGGAAAAAACGGAAAAAAATATTAATTCTTATCAAAAACTGATATATTTGCCAAAAACTAGATCAGAATTACGGCAACGATGCTTTTCAAGGTAATCTGCCTAATTAACATTACGTAAATACCTGTTACTTCTTAATTATTGAAAATTGTAGTAACCATGGAAAAATACAAAACAAAGAAAGAGAAAGCAATAGAAATATTTTGAGGTTAGGATAACTCTGTCAATTTGCCGTCAATCCTGCCATTCTTTTTGGGGCAGTTGAGTGATATACCTAAACTCGCCTCACATGTAAACAAACATCTGCTGTGTAAGGTTACGTATCAATGATTAATATTAATCAAATAAAATACAATTAAGTTGTTAAATCACAAGAGGTTGACGAAGTTCTGCCCGTTTAACTCCAGACATGTTTGTTCCCCAATCACTTTATTGTGATCACTCTTCCCTGCAGTCTGGGATCACCTTTTAATCAGCTTCTCGTATTCGGTTACTTAACTCCTGCTCAATTTGTACCGGTGTTCGGAAGATCAGAGAGTTAATGTGTCCTGTGTATCTTACATACACGGTGGGAATGTGGCCCTTTATCTGGGGAGTTATAGGGACAATTATTCGGTGCCTGGGAAAGTGTCAGTGGTTGTGCAATGCTCCGAGCACTCCTGGAAGGCTTTACTGCAATTATCTCCAATACTTGTGCCTCTGTGTCTGGAACCCGAGCACCTCTAGATCGTCCACAATCTGAGTCAATTCCTGGAGCCAATCGTCCAGTGTCTCTAGCCGTTTGCTGGTGTAAGGTCTTACACCTTATGCTATGTTAGTGTGGCATTTTCCCATAACTAATCACATATTCACAAATTCGATGTTGGTGTACATTTTGTGAAAGGAGCCTCAAAGTAGTCACAGAATGACAAATGCTAGTTATTATTGACAAAGGCTTTCGACCTGTAACTATCTGTTAATGACAAAAAACATCATTGCCGCTTTGACTTTTCATCAAAAAATTGTAGAAGAGGTCTTTTTTAATATCAAAAATTTTCGTAATTTGAAGCAAAGAGCGTAATTTTTCTTTTCGTATGGTTAAGTATTCCAAAAGGCTACCAAGCAAACATGGGACTATTTTAAAATAATACTTAATAACAAAGTTGAAATTCGATTTTCAACTGTTAATATCTTCTGGAAATTGTCGAAAAAAAATTTTTCAATATTTTTCTCGTACTCTCCAAGTGAGCCCCTATAACCCCTTAAAAGGAATGACGCCACTTTTGAATCACCCTCTATAGACTTCTTCAGATTCCGTTGTCATCTCAAAATTACAACAAGGAGTTGAACGTGCTCAGGTTCCTTGCGGCCAGAAACTATTCACCCTCTACGGTTGATTCCATAATCTCTATGGCCAGGAGAAGGCTGAGCGTTGTCGAGGCTTCGGGTGGGCTCTTTGGCTCTACCGACTCCTGTTCCTATTATTCATTGCCATATCTGGGCCCTATTCCACATAAGGTGGCCAAATTCTTCAGGGGTCTGGAACATGTCAAAATCACATTTAAGTCTGATAACAACCCGGGGAGTGTTTTGTGCCGTAACAAGGTCGTCATTAGCACATCGGATAAGAGCGGTATATACAAGCTTAACTGTTCCTCGTGCAGTGTGTCCTATATTGGCAAGACAATTAGAAAGCTGGGGGCCCGAGTTAACGAGCATCTAAGGTGCCCTGATAAGTCCAATTTAGGACATCATGTGACTTTTTCAGGACACATTTCTGCGCCTGACACGAATGCGAGGATTCTCCACAATGTCCATGGTGCTTCCTTCAGGGTGAGGCTGCTGGAGGATTTGGAGATACTCAAGGAGATTGCTAGGCTAGCACTTAGAATCCCTAAGTTCTTGAACACACAAGTTAATTTAAATTGCGATTTTCCCCCATTTTTGAGGGATTGTATGGTTTCAAATCTGTAACTGTCCCTACAGCCATTACATAACCTTTGTCAATTTCCTATTCGACCATCGGTTTAATGCCGGCTTATTTAATGCCCACAATAGCTGTCGTGTTGGGTACGGGACTGCCAATGGTTAATGGTTTGTTGGCCTTATTGCTTAGTTCATTTGTCTCTGTTTCAACTTTTTTGTTCGAGCAATTTTCCAATGATCTTTTTTGAGTCACTAGAATTTCATCACTATTTCGCACGTAGATGGATGAATCGACAATTGCCTATTTCTTCCATCTAAGATTATTTCGTGTTTTTTAAATATCTGAAGGTAACAACAGCCAAGCATACAAACTGATGATGGTGGAGAAAGACACCGAAACGTTTTTGTAATAAAATAATAAACAGTATAATTGATTGGAACCCAGGAATTTTGTTTTAAGTTAAATTAAAACACATCACATGTATTAAACAAGGGCAGAAAGACCGATGGGTCGATAGCCTTTTATAGAAATAAAGATGTTTACTAGTACTACTAAAACACATTGAAAGACATTCGCGAAACGGTTGAATCAATTCTAGAGTGATCCAATTGCTTATTGATTAATTGCTTATTTCCCTAAAAAATAAATGATACCTTATGACATACAAATGCAAATAATTCATAAGATGTAGTTTACGATTTTAGGTCGACTGGAAAAAGATTACTATTATCATGCAATATTTCTACCGTACATTTCTTTTTAAAAATGTCTACTTTTTATACATAACTAAACATTTTAACATTTTTTTATTATAATGGCCAACAATAAATATCAACGAAAAGGATCGAAATAAATTAGTCTTTTTATTTATGTTTTAGTAGATTATCGCTTTAGTTATTCTGTATATTAAATGCCTACAATTTTCAAGTTCATTTCCAATCTTTTAATATTAGTCATTTTTAATGCAAAATGACTTAGTTCATTCTATGAAAATCTACTTCAAACACGTTTACTAACCGAAGTTTCTAGAAATATATTTGTGAAGACATCTCTTCAAAGTTATTTCATTCTATAGGCTGTATTTTGGCCTCATAATCTTGAAATCGTTTTAACCAGATAGTAGTAGTAAACATCTTTATTTCTAAAAAAAGGCTATCGACCTATCGGTCTTTCTGCCCTTGTTTAATACATGCAGTCTTAATCTAGATAAAAAACCAATATGAAAATTCTCCTATTCTAGGTTAACAATAGTAGCAGTAAACATCCCTATTTCTAAAAAAGGCCATCGACCTATCGGTATTTCTGCCCTTGTTTAATACATGCAGTCCCAATCCAGATAAAAAACAAATATGAAAATTCTCCCATTCTAGGTTAACAATGTTATTGAATAAATAAGATTTCAGTGGCAAGAAGAAATTATTTTATTGTCCACTAGTCCGTTGCGTTTGTAAGTGTTCGAGTAGCGTTAATGTAGGGAAACGGAAGCGGGATTGTCTGGTTGGTCTTGTAAGACAAAGGGGATTCAGTATGGTCCAGTTGTAGGGGTTGTTTGTCCATTTTGTCTGTAGCTGTATGAGTCTCTCAGAGATCTTTGTCATGTTTGTGCGTTCGTATAGTAGTTGGGTGGGGGGGTTGTGTAGTGGGTTTTGGGGGTGTCTTATTCGTGTTATTAGTCTTAGTGCAATTTGCTCTGTTGTTTGTGTATAACGTTTTGTCCTTTCTGTTCCGTTGGTCATGAGTACATGTCCAAAGTCTAGCAAGGGTCTACAAATAGCTTTATATATTTTGGTGGCGGTGTTTGTGCTAATTCCTCTGTCTTTGTAGGTTAGTGATCGGAAGTGTTTCGCTCTCTTCATTGTTTCTGCCCTGATGTTTCGCATGTGTTTAGTGAATCTAAGTTTGTGGTCGATTGTGATTCCAAGGTATTTTACGTCGTTTTTTGGTTGTGTCGTTTGGCCGTCTGCTGTTATTGTAGGGGAATCAGCGTTGAGTCTGTGGTTTGTGAGCAGAAGTTGGTTTTTTGACGCGTTTGGTGTTAGTCTCCATTTATAAAACCATGTCATTGTGTTGTTTGTTAGTGTTTGGAGTCTTTGCGTTGCTCTCTCAGTAGTTTTGTCATGTACAATAAGTGCCGTGTCGTCTGCGTATTGTAATATGTATGCCGATCTGTCGATTTGATTTTGGTCTGGTAAGTTGTAATTGTATATGTCATGGCAGTATATATTGTAGAGAAACGGTGAGAGCGGGGATCCTTGAGGGAGCCCTTGTTCAGGGGAAAAAGAAAATGACAGTGTTTTGTCAATTCGTACTTGTAGTTGTCTGTTTTCTAGTAAGTTCTTTATGGTGTGTAGTAGATATGTTGGTGTGTGTAGTTTGTATAGTTTGTATAGTAAGCCTCTATGCCAGACACTGTCAAAAGCCTTGTTAATGTCCATAAACAGGCAAGCTGTCTTTCTGTCAGTTAGATGGGTAGTTTGTATATTGTTGGCCAAAATAAAGAGCGGATGAACAGTCGAGTGATGCTGTTTGAAACCAAATTGGTAGGTAGGTATATATTTTCCAATCACTTTTTCAAGCCGCTGCTTTATTATGTATTCAAAAATTTTGCTTAGTACTGGAAGTAGTGTAATTGGTCTGTAGTTGCTCGGTTGTGTATTGTCCAGTCCATTTTTGGGTATAGGGATTATCAAGCCGTTTTTCCATGTTTCTGAGATTCTGCCATTTGTGATGCAGTTGATTCAATTCAGTTAGGATCAGTTTGTGTGTTTCTTGAGTTAGGCCTTTCAAGACCTTTGCCTTAATTTTATCTTTCCCCGGTGCAGTGTTCTTGATGTGCGCTAGGGCTTCATCGTACTCTGTGTCTGTGATCAGTGTGCAGGCATAGTTTGGTGAGTTGTTAAAATAGTTCAAGTACCAGTCGTTGATCAAGTTCCAGTTGTCATTGTCGAAGTTAGGGTTTGTCGATGTGCTGAAGGCCCTTTGATAGTGTCTGGCGAATGCGTCCGCTTTCTCTTTGTCTGTGTAGCGTTCTATTCCGTTTTCGTCAATTGTGTCAGTAGTGCCAGTCTTCCTGTATTGCGCCAGTTTCTTAATTTTTCGCCAGTATGTTTTGCCTTTGTCCTTCTGTATTTCTTTACATGCTTCTAGCCATTTGTCTTGTCGGTATTGTCCAATCATAGTTTTAATGTTTCTGTTAAGTTGGTTCATTGTCTTTTTTAGGTCGTTATTTTGAGTGTTTGTATATAGTCTATACAGTTCTCTCTTATGTTTTATTAGTCTCAGTATGTATTTGGGTAGTGTATGTCGGTAGAAAGCATTTTTTATTTCCGGGCTAAATTTTCCTATGGCTAGTGAAAGTTGTTGTTGTATGGTTTCTATTGAAATGTGCTGTGCTTGTGATTGAATGTAGTCATGTATATGTTGTTTCACTTTGTCTATGTCAGTCTTTGTTAGGTTTAAGTTTTTCTCTATAGGAGGTGTATTGGAGGTAGGTTGCGTATGTTGTAAGTCTATGTTAAACGTAATAGCCAGGTGGTCGGATCCCAGCTCGTTGGTTAAGTTTATGTTTTTAACCAGATATTTTGTGGTAAAGTTCATAACTACATATTTTATTTGGATAATTCATAACATTTTTAGCAAAACAGAAAATTGTTAATGAAGATGACAAGACACAATAATATTAAAAAATCAAACAGAATCTTTTGCTTAGAAGTAGCTTGCATTACCTTTGGTTCTTTTCATTTGGAATAAATTGCCACCGAAAATATATGTTATTAAGTCTAGACAGTAATATTTTTAAACCGGAAATAGGGAACGCACCACTGAGAATCAGGGTAGTCGATTGCCCGGATACCGGACAAGGGGTCGCTGGTTTCCACTTTTATTAGTTTATTAATTTTGCAGGCTGTCACGTGGATGCATTTGTAATTAGTGGATTCGTATTCGCCTACCTTTATTTATTATGTATTTTCATTAGCTTGCAAATTTTATATTCCTACAATCACAGTAAATGTATCATGTTAATTTAAAATTTACTGCTGTGGCTGTAAAAAAAATCATCCAAAGGAACTGGCTAATTATTTGAAAATGCATCTGCCAGAAACGAAATCGCTGCAATTCAGCATCATAAAATCTAATTGGCTAATTTATGCTCTGCGAGGAGTGAAGTATGTTGAATATGAATGACAAAGGGTACTACCAAATAAGAACACTGTTTTTAACACTTTACATTCTATTGCGAATTTTAATGGCCTTACGATCCATACTACTATAATAATCACTATTCCTATAATCTCTACAGTTTCCGCCGAATGATTGAATTGTTTTCAAAAAATTCTGCTTCTTATTCTTCCCGTCTCGTATCATCTCACCTTTATTTAAACCGACCTCTATTCCTGATAAAAGAAAACTCAAAATAAACTTTTGAGCAAAAGCATTAATTTTAGTTAAATTAAAAAATAACTCGTTCATTTCCTAAATTTTCGGCGAGATTAAAGAAAGTAAAGCTTAAGCTCGTTCTCGCTTAAGTTCGTGCTCGGGAACTTGGCAATAGATATTATAGCTCACAAAATCTTCTTTTCATTTGTACTACTCGTTCTTGCTTCAATTTAATATAGAAATTATTAAACTCGGGAATAAAAGGCAATAATGGTTAATAAAAGTTTATATGGCCAAGATAAACTTAGCGTTATTTGAATTTGGTTGATTTCTATAGAATTGCCGATTCTGAGAAATATTACTTACGAAATGGGTGGATTTTTAAGCTGCATTCCGAACAAAGCGTTAACAATTGATAAATTCGAATTCAAAGAAAGATAAACAATCTTTAGCTTTGCAACTCCACTCCCTTTTAACATTAATAAATGCTACTACTCTATGGTAAATAAACAATTCACGCGCTCCAGTTGTCTTAGGTCATGGATAGTCTGACGTAAACAATTTCAGCATAATGCAATAGACTTCCTAATTGAATAAAATTAGCAAAAGAAATATTACAATCAATCATTAACAAGAAAAATGCATTAAATATGCAAATGAGTAATGGGCAAAGAAGTCTCAAAATTGGAATGCATTAATTAGTCTAGATTTGATTCATTCCATGTTGTTCTTTTACAAGAAAATAAGTAGCAAGTTTATATTTTTTATAGTAAATAAATAGTTAGGTAAACTTTTTGTTTAAGACGTTTTTGGAAATTGTAGGAATGAAATATAAGCTGAGGTAAAAAACATTACACGTTCTTTTAGCAATATTAGGTTCGCGAACGACAACCTCACCAATTTTCGACTTTAAGAAATCGTCAACTGTTTTAAATGCTGCTGTAGAAAGTGTAAAAAGTCTGTGGGTAAAACAATTTTATATCAGCACTTTACAGCAAGTGCCTAAAGTATGTTTTCCTTTTAAATGTGGTATAACGCTAAACGCCCGAACTTAATGAAATAGAGTACGAGTCTCAGGTTCATTATTAGAAAAATCAGAGCTCGTGATGATTTATTGAAACCGATTAGCTAATTTAATAAAATGATAACGTATCCTTCGAGCTGTAGTCATAGAAAGACTACTTGGTTTTGTTCCAGTTTGTTCATATGTTAATGTGAAAGCGTTAGATGATGACGTTAGCCCAATAAAAAATATTATAAATAAAAGTTAAATTTCAAAGCAGCAGTTAATAGGACTTTTACTCATGACCCACGGAACAGAAAGGACAAAACGTTATACACAAACAACAGAGCAAATTGCACTAAGACTAATAACACGAATAAGACACCCCCAAAACCCACTACACAACCCCCCCACCCAACTACTATACGAACGCACAAACATGACAAAGATCTCGGAAAGACTCATACAGCTACAGACAAAATGGACAAACAACCCCGACAACTGGACCATACTGAATCCCCTTTGTCTTACAAGACCAACCAGACAATCCCGCTTCCGTTTCCCTACATTAACGCTACTCGAACACTTACAAACGCAACGGACTAGTGGGCAATAAAACAATTTCTTCTTGCCACTGAAATCTTATTTATTTAATAGTATTGTTAACCTAGAATAAGAGAATTTTCATATTTGTTTTTTATTTAGATTAAGACTGCATGTATTAAACAAGGGCAGAAAGACCGATAGGTCGATAGCCTTTTTTAGAAATAAAGATGTTTACTACTACTACTAGGACTTTTAATTGCTCTACTTTGTCTATTTAGTTAATTTTACTATAAAAATTTTCTTTACGGATACCAATATCCTCGTCTGGCTACTCTAATCTTCAACAAAGGTATTTCCTAAAATCAATCTACTTCCATACAAATCTGAAGATTTGTACAAAATTAATTTTATCACCAACATATCTACTACACACCATAAAGAACTTACTAGAAAACAGACAACTACAAGTACGAATTGACAAAACACTGTCATTTCCTTTTTCCCCTGAACAAGGGCTCCCTCAAGGATCCCCGCTCTCACCGTTTCTCTACAATATATACTGCCATGACATATACAATTACAACTTACCAGACAAAAATCAAATCGACAGATCGGCATACATATTACAATACGCAGACGACACGGCACTTATTGTACATGACAAAACTACTGAGAGAGCAGCTCAAAGACTCCAAACACTAACAAACAACACAATGACATGGTTTTATAAATGGAGACTAACACCAAACGCGTCAAAAAACCAACTTCTGCTCACAAACCACAGACTCAATGCTGACTCCCCTACAATAACTGCAGACGGCCAAACGACACAACCAAAAAACGACGTAAAATACCTTGGAATCACAATTGACCACAAACTTAAATTCACTAAACACATACGAAACATCAGGGCAGAAACAACAAAGAGAACAAAACACTTCCGATCACTAACCTACAAAGACAGAGGAATTAGCACAAACACCGCTACCAAAATATATAAAGCTATTTGTAGACCCTTACTAGACTATGGACATATACTCATGACCAACGGAACAGAAAGGACTAAACGTTATATACAAACAACAGAACAAATTGCACTAAGACTAATAACACGAATAAGACACCCCCAAAACCCACTACACAACCCCCCCACCCAACTACTATACGAACGAACAAACATGACAAAGATCTCGGAAAGACTCATACAGCTACAGACAAAATGGACAAACAACCCCTACAACTGGACCATACTGAATCCCCTTTGTCTTACAAGACCAACCAGACAATCCCGCTTTCGTTTCCCTACACTAACGCCACTCGAACACTTACAAACGCTACGGACTAGTGGACAATAAAATAATTCCTTCTTGCCACTGAAATCTTATTTATTTAATAGTATTGCTAACCTAGAATAAGAGAACTTTCATATTTGTTTTCATTTAGATTAAGACTATATGTATTAAACAAGGGCAGAAAGACCGATAGGTCGATAGCCTTTTTTTAGAAATAAAGATATTTACTACTACTACTTAATTTTATCTGATTCTTGGTTAGATGGATAACACATCAAGCAAAAAATATGTAAAAGTATCTAGAAATTTTTTGTTGTTTCTAACGAAAATGTTCAATTTAACACGTATTCAAGTCCATCAATATTCATAAGAATTCGTATATTCAATTTTATCTACTAAATTTAAAAATCTAAATAAGAAAACCATTGCCAGGAATTTAGTCACATTCTGTAACTTTTCGTTGCTTTTAATTCATTCCAATGTATTCCTGGGTTTCAGTCAATTTTATTGTTTATTATTTAAAATGTTACAAATACGTTTCGGTGTCTTTATCCACCATAATCAGTTTGTCTAAAATATATATTTACAGTTATCATCAATTTAAATAGAAAACTTTCACCAAAATTCACATATTAAAATACAAATCACACACATATTAAAAAGTACATCCAGAACATTGGTTTTCAGGTGATGAGTCAGGACAAACATGTCTGGGAAAAGACTAGAATCTATTGTTTAGAGATCTAAATTCAACTTACGTATATAGTTGCTACCAACTTCACATTTGACTGGTCACTGAATTTTCCATATTTTATTCGATATCAAGCGAGCGAAACAAAAAAACTGTTTATCTTTCGTCTTTTCTTTGCATTCTAGGAATTGCTTGGCAATTCTTCAATATCACATGTTTACATTTCATTTACCTGGTCCAATCAGTTCATGCATGCGATCATCTAATTAGCGTATGATACACAGAGCTAAGATTGTCTGTATCTGATCTGAAATTTATTGCATTCTGATGTTTCTTAATTTGTATCATTTCATGAATTCTTCTCTTATTATAGTTGTCCTCATTGATCAATATTTGTGAGTTATCGAAATCAAAATCATGCAACTTTTGTTGTGCATGTTGTGCTAATGCTGTTGCATTTTCGTTAACCTTTCTTAAGCTATACTTATGTTCCTATATTCTTTTCTTTAAATATTGCCCTGTTTGTCCTATGTATGTGTTGTCACAGTTCAAACAGTCAATCTTGTATATTACGTTAGGTGTGTCCAACTTATCGCTTCTAGGTTTAAATTTTGTAAAACATTCTTTTGCCAAGTTGTTTTTAGTTTTTTCCGCTATAGTAATATTATGCGGTTTTAAAACATTTTTTATTTTTGTGTTGATTTCTGGTATGTGTGGTAATGATACATACTTGATTTCACCCTCTTTTTTCTTTTTTATATTATTTATGTTGTTCCTTTTATTTGCATTGTATATTTTATTAATTCTTTGTTTTAAAATTGGTTCGAAGAATTCTTTGGGATAGTTGTTCATTATTAGTACCTTTTTTATTTTTTCAAGATTTTTTTGTCTGTATCCACAATGTGCTAATTTTATCGCTCTATCAGTAAGAGCTGTTACCACACTTTTTTTATATTGTATAGGTGCATATGATTGGTAATTCAAGTATCTACCAGACCACACATCCTTTGTGTACCAGTTTGTTTTTATTTTCCCATTATTGTCATACATAACCGTCACATCCAAAAAGTTTAATGATTTGTTTTTGTCCTCCTCAATGGTGAATTTAATGGTTTCATGGAATGCATTAAACTTATCTAGTGTGTATTGAACTTTTTGGTTTGGCAGGCACATTATGCAGTCATCCACGTATCTTTTAAAAAATCCACATTTAAAGTCTAAATCAGGTATTAGTTTTTCTTCCAGACTTTCCATTACAAGGTTTGCAATTGTTGCAGCTATGGGGGACCCCATAGCTACTCCATATATTTGCGAATAGAAATTGTCCTCGTACCGGAAGTACGTGGACTTAAGGCACAGCTCTACCGCCCCAATAAATTCACCTTCGGGCAATGATGTATATTCCCTAATTTCAGACCATTTATTTCTTATGCACTGTATTGAGTAATCTACCGGGACGTTTGTGTATAGTGATACCACATCAAACGATATTAGGCGATGGTTCTCAGGTATCTTCTGTTTTTTTATAAATTCGCAGAAGCTCCATGAGTCTCTAATGTGATATTGTGAATTTCCCAATATATTACTCAACACAGCTGACAGGTATTTAGACAATTGGTAAGTTGGGGCATTTATGTTGCTAACTATCGGTCTTAATGGGTGGCCTGATTTGTGAAGCTTTGGCAGGCCATATATAAATGGTGCTCGGCCGTTGTTGCAAGACAGTGTTCGTTTTAAATTATCTGTTATGAATTTATTTTTATGCCATGAATTTATTATTTTATTTAGTTTTGTTTCAATATTTGTAGTAAGATCTTTTTTTTTCCGGTTTATATGTTTTTACATAATTTATTAATGCTAGCATTTTTGTTCTATATTCACTTTTCATCATAACAACTGTCTTGCTACATTTGTCAGCCGTTAACACGCAGATGTTTGTGTGTTCATTTAAAAAAGTTTTGGTTTCACATATAAGCCTATTGATATCATTGGGCACACCTTTGTTCGACGTTCCACTCTTGAAATTTGTTAATATATTACGCAACTTACTTCTTATTTCGTTTTTTTTATCGCTATCTAAAGAGAAGATTCCATGTTCGATGTTTGCTATGACTTCATAAAAGTTGCTTTTAATGTCTTAAATTTTAATGCTCGAGTATTCAGTCTAAACACATAACATTACAATCACTTGTGAGAAAACAATAGTTTTATTTTCGTAATTGGCATGGTTAAAAATTAATATTACACTATTGTGCAATTAATTATTTTTAAGGATATGTTCAAATTACAATTGCTGTTTAAGATACAAGAACTCACGAGATTCTGAAAGCGATACCGGTTAAATAATTTCAATATTTAAAGGACAATGTGCGCAAGGGTTTTTTCTGCAAAGTGCTTATTAAGCACGAGTGCTGTAATGAAACAAGAGTTTTGATTCTCACAAAGGGCTTTTGACTGTTTTCTGTTCCTATAAATCTCGCCCGCTTCTTGTGTAATATGTGATCCTACTTTGCCTTCATTAATAAAAAACATTTGAGATCATGAGCTAAAGATGAAATTAAAATACACTCAAATACCAGCAAAACCACGCACTTAAAAAGCCTATTGGTTAGCTTAGTGTTCTTACTTTTGTCACTGCTAGTGACACGATGGCATCAACAGGATGCTTTTCAATGTTGCATGATTGTTGCACCCCTTGCTGCATGATTTTTTGGTTTTGTTAGAAATAAATCGCATTAACAGACTGTTATACAAAGCACGGAAAAATATTTTTAAAAATCTGAGACTTTTAAGATGTCCAATATTTGGAACAATTTTCATTTATGGACAGGTAAACTATGAAAATGTTTTTTTGTTGTGAATCAAATACATAATTACATTCAACAACGCAGTAACAATAACATATACATAGTATGCAATATGTAAGAGAAAGTAAACTTTTAATGAAAAGAATTAACTTCTTCGGTATGAAATTCATAGAAATAGTTTCGGTCTTTGTTTAGATACAAAAACACATTACACTTTCCGCAAGAAACCATCGACTTTCCTTTACAGTCCTGATATTTACAATGTTGCCTCTCAATATGCCACAGAGGCAGACGTATTAAGTTGTCTTTCCTCACTCCTTGTGATGGCATTTAAAGAGTGAAACGAAAATGGTGGGTTAACTCTGGCCCATCGCCAAGAGGCTAGTGTGGGTGTGGGACAGTTTGAAATAAGGGGTAAAACTCATTCTACGTGCAGAAAAATAAATTAGATTCGAATGTGCCAAATATGACCCAGTATGCAGTAAGGGGTTAAAACTATTTGAGTTGCAGAAGAACACCACGAGTGATGTAAAAAGACTACCTTAAAGTGGCATGAATTGTTTTTATTTTATGCTCATATTTGCATTTATATTTCATCTGCAATTTTGTTCCACTAATATTTATTTTTAAATTACAGGGTGTTAAACAAATTAAAAAAAAAGAAACTTTATTTCAGTGTAATAACTTTCTGGCGCTAAAAGATAACGAAACAAGCAGTCACACAGCAGCTAAAATTTGGCTTCCTAAATTGCTCTATTTTAATTACTAATACATTAAGAAAACAAAAACAGTATTATCAAAAAACTAACTCATGAATTCAATACATTTTCAAATATGATTATTCATGGATTTCCTTAGTGGCCTAAAAATATTAGGGATATTTGGAATTCGCCGACACCCTCTTTCAACGGTTTTTTAACACCTTAATTAAAAAGAAAAAAAACCACAAATCAAAACTTTGTCTGATTGACTGCAAAGATGAAGCACAAAAAAGTTTTTGCAACGCGAACGTTAAAAACATTTCCCATGAAAACAGTAAAACTCATTAAGTATATAGAAACAAGATTAATCTAATACGGAAACATAGACTTGAAACTTTGTCAGGGTGAGAAAAAGAAATACTTTTCCTTGCTGATATTATATTCTATATCAGCGATAAAAAGTGATGCCACCACCATATTATAAACTGCATTATTATGTATGATGAGTGTCAGTTGACTACCCCGAAGAGATATGAAATAAAGCGGCAATATTTAACTATAATTATCGTGGAATTGTACCCAGAAAATTATTAAGCAGCATCTTCACAGCCCATTTCGCGATTCATGGGCATGTGCTTAAGAGGGCAATTAAAACTTACGATAGCAGCAGCAGATTTAAAGTTTGCATATTAAAAAGTAGGCAACTCTTATTGACTTGGTTTATTTACTTACGGGATAATGTCAAATTAACATAACTGGGGCTCGTATTTACGTGCATTCAATATTTAATAAGGCTGTTGATACAGAGCGTAAATGTTTAGAGTGCAAAAGTGTTATTTATGTTAAGCGTTATTATTAATGCTAGATAGTTCAATAATGGTCGATTGACTCCGTTTGTGTATTAATCAGGGGCAATTTACATTTAAATGGCCACAAAAACACGAAAGATAAATAACCGGTAGGCTTCATAATTAAATATTAATTCGTTTGTTTCATGTAGTCATGCGTTATTATTCTATTACAGTAATTCCCATATCTGTTAATTTCTTGCTGCCACAAGAAGTGCACTGTAATGCAGAAACGGTATTACTTAAATTTGATATATCTACTATTGTTTTATTATGTTTCTCAACTGGTAAAGAATAGTAGATTTAAATAGCCCGTCTAGACTTGTGGCGGCTAAAACATAATCTTACAGTTTGAACAACACTATTGATGTGCGAATGTTACGCTGAAGTAAGCGGATAAATGAAGTAGCCCTTGCTTAGAATTAACACGTCAAAACTTCCAATGATGTTCCAAATGAAGAAAATGTTAGTCACCGTGAGTTGGCAATTTCGCCCTTATAAAAGCGATATAATGTACACACGCATTAAGCATTTCAACCTGTCTATTTTATTGAATCACCGATTACTGCGGGTTAATGGTTTTCTGATTTAACGTGGGCAGGTGCTGTTAGTGTCTGACACATTGCAACCCTCTTCCGATATGCATATACCGGGTGGGTATTGTTGTACATAAAGCAATGTTTACCTTACTTTCAAGATAAGCTAGCAGTGGTTAATTGTTGAGAAAATTTAATATAGAAAATCGACAAATTCTTTAATTTCTTTTGGTCTTTTCAAAGCACGTAAAGCATATTTGTTGGCCATAACTTTTCTTAATAAACATATCAAGCTGAACCCAATTTAGGTTTTTTTGCGAAATCGACAGCAACACTAAAAGATCGGTTTCGAGCCTATTAGCTCTCATCAGCTGGGTTTAGCCTGAAAACAACACTCTCAAAACTCGTACTTATATTTTATAGATACATGTATTTTTCATCGACGCGACAATAATTGCTGTGTGTTTAATACAAGCTTCTTTTATTGAACGCTCAGAAAAAGAGCTTTAAAAGCTCACAAACCTCAAACAGTTTCAGATTTATATTCAGAAGAAAACAACGATTTGTCTTCATACAGGCTCTTAAAACTTTAAAAATTGTAATCTGTACATATTTATATCATAACTATTTGACGTTTCTGAGTTTTTTAAGCTATTTTTCTGATACAAATTCCGAGCTTTAAACTTCTAGGTATCCTCCTTTGGTTCCGAGCCTAATAACTTTCTTCAGCTGAGTTGAGTACCTGTATCTGTATTATACATTTAGATAAGAGCAATGTAAAATACATGGGTGAAAGACAAATAAATGTAATTTTCGAGCTAAACTTAACTGATGAGAGTTCATAGGCTGCGGCCATAAGAGTGTCCGAATTACCCCATATCGAGATCTGAAAGTTTAATTGTTCTTCAACACTAGAAGAATCCGGAACTGACAAGAAGAGTTTCATGTATTCAATTGGACCGTAATATTACGAAAGCTATTACGTATATGTATAGCTCATTCCAATACTTGGAGAATCAGTCAGTAGCTTCAGTTATTTTGTTTCACGTTTTTAATCCTTGCACAGTTCTGTTTTAACATTTCAAGAAACTTTTACATCAAGGGTTTCCAATACGGCCGATTCGTTTCAGAACTTTTTTAAAATTTTGAAGTACAAGTTTTTTGTTTTTATTAACGCCTTTTATTTGTTTACAATCTGTCCTGAGGACAATAAGTAAAAATTTGAACATAAAAATAACATGTGAGTGTTTACTCATTAGTAAAGCACTCTTACTAACATGATTACTCAATTATAAAGATATTTAAATTGAGTGAATAATAGAAAGAAAAGTTATTTAATTTATACTTGAAGTTGAACAAGTTTTTGTGTTTCTTAATACGATATATTACATATGTATTATTTAGAAACACTTTTCCTAATTTATTTGGATGTGTTGATAATCTGTTTTTATAATTTTTGAAGTAGGTGCTTATTTCTTTTTTCACTGTAGTGATTTCAAGGTCTGTTCTGATGATTTCATTGGGTACGAACCAAGGTACTGCTACAATGTTTCTTAGGGATTTGTATTGAAAACGTTATATTATTGCTATGTTTGAGTCTGCTGTAGAGCCCCATAATTGGATTCCATAAGTCCAGATCGGTTTAAGTATGCACTTGTATAAGAGCTTGCTCGCAAGAGGCAGTGCTGAGTGATTATTGATTAGTCAATACATTTGCCTGATTTTTAAGCCCAACTGTTTCCGTTTTGCCCATATATGTCGTCTCCATGTTAACCCGCTGTCCAAATGATATTTGAATTCGTCTTTATGCGATATTTGCGCATTATTTAAATATAATTGGGACCTGGTGTATCTTCGGAGTGTCAAAGTTCCATGGGTTGACTTGTCTATATTTATGCTGATTCTATTGTGCTTGATCCAGGTTTCCAGCTTTAGTGGTGCTTCTGTAACATTGCTGTTGATGTATTTAGCTCAGAATCAGATGATGCGAAGACTGCATCGTCGGCAAATGTTCCACTTTTTGTGCTCTCTGTTACTGGTAAATCTGCTGAGAACAATAAGTACAGGGTGGGCCCCAGTACGTTTCCTTGAAGGACTCCAGCATTTATGTGCTGGAGCGGGCTGAAGTTGCTATTTATTTTTACTTGAAACATCCTGTTTGTCAAGTACGATTCCACCAGACAAGCAAGCTTTGTTGAAAACCTTTTTTGACTTTAGATTTTAGGCTCTCGTGACACACTTTGTCAAAGGCCTGTGCAACATCAAGAAAGACGGCCTCGCAGTATCCTCTCCTTTCAAAAGAATCTCTGATAGCAGTAGTGATCCTTTGAACTTGTTCAATTGTCGAATGTTGCGGCCTGAACCCAAATCCTTGATCTAGGATAAGGTGCTTGGAATCTATTACTTTATTTAGTCTCTTTTGAATAACATTACTGGCAGCAGACTAATGGGTCTATATGACCCGGCTAGGATCCTTTCCTGGTTTAGGTATCATTATGACTTGAGCGACTTTCCATTGTGTAGGGAATTGACTCAATCGGAGACAAGAGTTAATTATGATAGTAACAAATCTTATTGCTACGGGTGGAAGTTCTTCAGGCTTCTTACCTCCAATGTCATCATAGCCAGGAGCTTTGTTGTTTTTCAACCTTCTAATTTGAAACGTCACCTCTACCGCTGTAGCTGTCTCGATGTTAGTGTTATCTGGCAGTGCAAACTCCCCATCCAGATATTTCGCTTCATCCTCGGTAGATATTGAAAGGGGGATAGGTTTAAAAACTGAACTTAAGTGTGAAGCGAAGGAATCTGCCTTTTCCGAATCTGTTCTTGCCCAGCTGCCATCTTTTAGAAGTACAAGTAATCCCATTTATGTTCTGAATCATATAAAATTTAAATGTCCACTTCGGCTTGGGCTGCAGAAGGTGATTGGTGGACCCAAATTTTGATGACTTTCTCCAATAAATCTGCTCTAGGAATGCAGCGTTTAATATTTAATTTCAACGTGTCAATAGTTCAAGGTTTATTGGAGTTAAATCACAACTTCTTGGAAGCTAATTAACAGTCGCATTTTTGGAAATAATCGATTAAGCAAAATGTTCATCTTACAGTGTGATAGTGACATTAGCAAAATTTACTCACTCAACTCATGTTGAAAACCACAAGTTTTCCAAATCAATTTCGTAGAATTGTGGCCATAAAAATATTTAACTTGTGTGTAACTCAAACACCAACTTCATTTCGAAAAAAATTGGTCCTATGACACCTCCACTCCATAAACTAAGCGCAAACTGTGACTTTTTCTGGGTGCAAAAGCTTCTCGTAAATCTCTTGTGGATTATTTTCACATCAAATACGACAATTTTGTTCATTAACAAAACCATTTAACCAAAAATGTGCTTCATACAAAATGATATTGTTCGAATTTCTGGATCAATCTCAAGCTGCTCTAATGCGCAATCTGTAAACAAACGGCGCTTTTGATGGTCAAGTGGCTTCAGTTCTTGAGTCAAAACAATCTTTAAAGGATGTAGATCTAAGACTCACCGAAGACGTCAAGTTGTAAGCTGTGAACCGTGTAACTCTTGTGAACGTCGTGAAGTCGACAAATTTGCAACTTCAGCAACACTGACTCTTACAGCATTAATAGTTCGTTCACTTCTTACGATGGAATTTGACATTGGTGGTTTAGTATCGTGTAAAGTACCATACGGCTCAAATTTATCAACGATTCGACGAATAACAAGCACAGAAAGACGAGTATGTCGTCCACAAGTTTCACTAAGCGAACGTTGAGTTTGAATTCAAAAAGTTTATTTAAAAATATTTTTTGAAAATTGAAATGAACACAAATGTTATCGCATGCCAATTCTATGATTTTAAATATCGTCTCGGAGGCATTTTCAAAATATATCATGCCTATCGGAAAACCCTTTATTTCCACAACGATCACATCAATGGTCTAGTTGCGCTTATCGTTTTATCAGTAATTAAACAACTAGCTCGTCTGTCAGCCCTGTTTCAAACTATCTGTCGCAAGGAATGCGATCAATCATAGATGAGGACAAAAATTAAATGAAAATGTACGTTAAAAAATTGTTGTTGAAGCATAGACTTCTACATAAAACAGATTTAAGGGCACATTAGCACAATCAACAATGGAGAATCGTGCTTTTGGTTAGCTACGGTGTATTACCGATCATTAAATAATATTATATTCGTTTTGTATATTCTTTTCCTGACTGTACTTTAATTCATTCCAATGTTTTCCTGAGTTTCAGTCAATTTTATTGTTTATTATTTAAAATGTTACAAATACGTTTCGGTGTCTTTCTCAAAGGACAAACATGTCTGGGAAAAGACTAGAATCTATTGTTTTAGAGATCTAAATTCAACTTACGTATATAGTTGCTATCAGTGACCAGTCAAATGTGAAGTTGGTAGCAACTATATACGTAAGTTGAATTTAGATCTCTAAAACAATAGATTCTAGTCTTTTCCCAGACATGTTTGTCCTGACTCATCACCTGAAAACCAATGTTCTGGATGTACTTTTTAATATGTGTGTGATTTGTATTTTAATCTGTGAATTTTGGTGAAAGTTTTCTATTTAATTTGATGATAACTGTAAATATATATTTTAGACAAACTGATGATGGTGGATAAAGACACCGAAACGTATTTGTAACATTTTAAATAATAAACAATAAAATTGACTGAAACCCAGGAATACATTGGAATGGCTAATATTATAAACCAGAGGTGACCAGCAAGTCGATCGAGAGACCAATTTTGAAGACCAAACCAGAAAAGAAAGTATTTAGAAAAAAATTAAGAAATTGTGATTTGTTTTGCTAAAGGTTTAAATGTGAAACGAATTAGCCAAAAAAATTCAGATATGGATTGGATCATTAATATGGATCAAAATGCATTACAAAGTAATTTTTTATAATTTTTCAGACTTCAACAAAAATCATACAAGTCAGAACATTTGAAGAAAATTTTTGAAAATTTGTTAACCGAGAAAACAATCCCAGTATTACCAAATGTGGCGAATATATCTTTTCTTGTTTTGAATCTACATACTTATGCATATCGGGATTTTAATACTTGAAGCCAAGGAAGGCTTCACAACATTCCGTCCTGACTGATTTTCGTTTGAAGACTCATTAATTAGTATCGTTGTCAGTGTCCAAGCCTAATTATGATTCCTTGGTTAAAGGCATACAAACTCAGTCTTCCTATTAATACGAAGTCAAATTATCAATAATGATGTGCTTCTTTTCAACAAGTTGTTCATATTTACGACCAAATAGTCCAACAACTTGTCCATTGGAGTGGATAAAAGAATAAAATTGCATTTGAATTTTGAAAAAGCTATCTTGAAAATGTGTCATCGTGAAAACACGGTATATAACTTCTTCTCCCTTAGACTACGCATATGATAAGTCGATCGCAACACTCTTTTAAGATAAAAAGTAGATCTTAAATACAATAAAGTTGTTATAATCCCTGTTATAAACCACATAAAATACTTTTTAGAATGAAAATCTAAAGTTTGTTATATTTGTAGATAATTTTTTACAAATTAATTTTAATGACTGTTTGGAATTCATTCAGCTCTACACTCATACTTTTTTAATTGACAAGAATATTTAAAAGGCTGAAATTACCGTTATAAAGAATTGTATTGAGAAACAACGTAAATATATTTCTATGTAAAATCTTACGTCTGTTTGGTACAAATTGCGTTCACGTTATCAATTTTTTCTGCTTTATGTGAACTGGTCTTTTCAACAATGAGAAGAATGAAAAATTGGGTGAGGTCGGCTGTGAGACAAGATAGATTCATTTTTCAACTCATAGAAAATGAAATATTCTGGAAGATTTTTGTCTAGGGTCTCGCAAGACAAAATAATTCTGCTCGCGGGACCAAAATGTGCAGGTCTGGAAATACCAAAATGATTCGGGTTGCAGAATCAAAATGTATCGGCTTGCAGGACCCAATTTGTGGGCGTACTTTTATGTTGTTCGAAGGACCAAAGTGTTTGAGAGTGGATCGTGAGTGAAGTTGGGAGCAGTTGCAGGAATAACGAAGAGTCTTGCGTCATTGTCTTTGCCAAATTTGCACTAGTTGCGACCGTTTACTTTACACTGTCTCTGAATTAATCGGCTGGGCAATATTAGTGTTCACTGGCAGAGACGAGAGAGAGGTAGAGAGTCGTAGCCCGAGAGCAGCCTTTGTGAAGTTGGGAGTAAATTTCCCGAGAGAGAGAGAGAGAGATTCGTTTGAGAATGGGGGGAGTAATAAGCCCGAGAGAGTACTTAGTGCGAACTGAACTCCACGGTTCAAGTGTAGCGAGTGACTATCAGTGGGCGACTCTAGAGACTGACTTACATGGAGCGACTCTTGTCGACTTGCCCCTGGTGAGATCAGGGCTATTTCCTTGGTCTCGTTCTGGGAGGCTGTGTTTATTCTTAAAAGCACTGAAAAGGGAACCAAAACCGAACCAAATTGGCTGTTTCACAATATTTGAGTTGATGCCTGTCTTACAACTCAGTGTGAGCTGACCCAACCCCTCCTTTGATTGCCCTTGAAAGAAAATGGCCACCCTTCGAGTATGCTTAGACAATTATGTGACCAACCCAACGAGATAATAACCATTCTCTGAAGGGACTTCATGCCTCATATGAAATTTTGCGTTATGGGTTCATGTGAAGTCGCATGGTCAAACTAGCAATGGTTATAAACTGCAAGGACGCATTGTTCCCGGTATTTAGCATTTAGAAAATTACCAGCCCAACGATTCTCTTCTCAATGTCTAAATACTATTTGAATAATTTTATTAAAACCGAAAATCGGAAGAAGTTGCTTCAATTAAGTTGAACTATTGATTGCTGATGTTAATAAAAAGGTTTCGCCAAATTATTTTTTTATATCCTTTATTTTTCGGTTCAGAACATGTCTACTTAACCATGTCACATATGTACTCTAAAAAATTATGTAGATCTTCGGAATGATTCGTCTGATGACCTAAATTGGTGTTAGACCAAGAGTGGTTGATTACAATTGCAATGCAGAAGATACAATACACAGAACAAAAAAAAAGGAAGTCACAAAAACTATTACAATGCAGAAGATACAATACCTAGAATGTTAGTGTTATTCATAGTACCCAGAGGAGTCCGATGCTTATTACGAAACGTAAAATCGAAGGCCGCGGAGGAATTACGGACAGATGTTATAATTAATAAACATTCGCCGGACCGGTAAAAGCGGAGCCCCAGGGCTATTTAGATCCACTGAAAAACGCGAACAATCAACGCTAGATTGATTTGATATGGCACCGAAAGATGAATAATAATTCGAGAGGTTAAAATTTGGTGAAGAGCTCAAAAAAGTCAGTTTTTGATATTAAATGTTTTTTTTTTATGTTGTATCTCCATGTCTAGGTATAGAAAAATTGGCTCCAAAGTGCGGTTTTATGGCTCTGTGAAAAGTACAAAAATAAGATCAGACGCCCTGTAAATCTGATTATGATTTAATTATAGACATTTTCTACGTGAACCTGCATTTGCCAGTTCTTACAAAGTCGAGTCCTAATATGATTTTCACATACCTACTAATCAGCAGAAGTGGAAAAGCTATTGTTGAATATCTTATCATACTTGAAACTACACATGATAATGATAAGCTCTAGGTAAATAGTTCAGAAAATAAGTTTCAATCGTCCAATTGTAAAAGATCAACTATTGAAACGCTCAAAATCATCGTCCAAAGACTAGAATCACAATCGCACGTTAAACGCTGGCAAATCAAAACTAAATGTGATGGAGTAAAGTCTGGCGATCGAACTGGTCAGACTTGCAATTATCTACCTCAATTTACGTGTTTGATCGAGTAAACAATTTATATATGTATTTCAAAGTACTATTATTTCAGGTCACGTTCACGAGCCCATAAACCCTGTGTTTTTACGTGTTGCACCCACCTTGGTATATCGACAAAACAAGCAAGAAGTTAAGTCTTTGTGCTCTGTAAGCGTCACCTGTCAAAACGTCATTCGTACGAGCCCAATGTATGCAAAACTGACTATCAGCTAATTGTAGCTTTTACATCGGGGAGTAGTCGGCATTTATGTTTCGGATCGATAGAGTTCCTTTATTTTCTTTTACTTTCGACGGGTTTTCCGAGAATGTTTACTTACAAATATGAAATACAATTTTTTAGGTGGAGACCTACTAATTTGTTGGTAGTTTCACTCTTGTTAAAGACATTCAATAAGCAATTTAATTTGTGCTTGTCAAGCGTCTCAGAAGTATAATTACTGACTCGATAGGCTGCAAACAGATGGGGATGAAGAAGTTAAATTAAAGACAATAATAGTAGAGCAACCTCCAAGAGTGGAATATTACGGTGAAATTTAGTCACGAAACAGAAATCAAAAGAATTAGAAAACCAACTAAGAGAAATTATTTAGTAATCGTTGTGCAAAAGCTGAATAAAATGCAGGAAATGAAAGAAAACTAACAACGAACTACGTAGTTGGTTGATTATTGACCTACGAAATGTAAGACTCCAACAAGCATTTGGTCTCCCCATGGTGGAACTAACTATTAAAAAATCGTACAAATGCCATTGTCAGGGTATAAAGGATAAATAGACAAACTTATCATGTAGTATAACTATTTAATTATCGCAATTTTCATAAAGTTAACCTACATTTGATGAAAATATTCACAACACGCAAATATCGTTATGTACGTTGCCCATATAATTAATCGTCGGGACGTATCATACTATCCTTAAAGTAATTAAAACAAATTGGATATTGTCGATATAATCACGAACCCACCAATTAAATGCATAATCGAATGACCTTTCTATTACACGACCAACGAAATTGATTCGAAATTTATGGCAGATGCTTCTTGACAGTCGATATATATTCAGGTGTCTGCTAATTATTGGTTTAATGTAAATTGTCATTTAATATATTTATTAGTCATTATATTTTAATATGCACAGTCTGCTTAATAAATTGATATTTCATTCGATAAGGCTCCAAATTGATTTACATTAAAAGCGTATCAAATTGCTGAATTGATCCCGATAGCACTCCAAGTAGAATACAGTAGCAATAAATTAAATATTAATTACAAAATTACTTGCAAGCTACCGATCAGATTGACAAAAGACTTGAGTATTTTTTTAATGTATTTATTTTCATAATGTTCATAACTATTAAATATACTTATTAAGAGTAAATTAAATATAATAAAATAGATTCTTTAGAAACAAAAAAGGGCATAAATCCCTCTAACGCGAAGGTAATAGCGCGAAATAGCGAAGATTAAAGATTAAGTAATAAATAAAATATATTAAATATTGTAGTTCATAAAGTATTTCTTGTATTCTGGTTAGTCAAGTATTGTAGTTACTTATTACATGAGATTTGGTCGATGAGTATTATGAAGCGTCTTTTTATCTTCATTTTAACATTATAGTAGTAGTAAACATCTTTATTTCTAAAAAAGGCTATCGACCTATCATTGTCACCAATTTGCGCTCCTTCCAGGCCTAAAATGCCAGCTAATTCTAGAAATCATCGGCATATCGTAAACTGAGTACAAAACTGAGTAATATATTACCGACAACGAAACTTAATAATAAAAATGTAACAGATTGGTCGTAAAACATCCCGGGATGTTTTTAATTAAATTAGAGGTTTTCTTTCGAATCCCGAGTGATTTTTCAACGAAAAACAATAATTTATTAGTTTGTCCACTATTGCACCTTAACGAATAAGTATATATTTATATTTCTAAAATAATTCACAATTATAAAATACATAATATTAAATTATGGTTATAATTATAATATTAAAATATAATTATTGAAACTGGTGAGTTTTTCGGATTTTTCGGCCGTCGTAAAATAAGAATTTCTTATGCTCCGGTGTAGTAGATTCTTCTTCTTGTCCTGTGCCGATATCTTTACTTCCGTTTTTGAGTTGGTGAGTGCCGGAAACCATATCCGGTTTAGCGCCATTGTCTCTTCTTTTCTTATATTTTGATGGCTTGTCGTATTAGTCGAGGGCGATAGCCTGTTGTTGTGGCTAGGACTTCAGTTTCTGCAAATGTGATGATGTGCACTCCCTCGTTGAGGGCATGTTCCGCCACTGCCGACTTTTCACATGTCCCAAATAGATACCTGAAGTGGTGAGGGAAGGTCTTCTGTCCTTAACCGACCTTAGACATTCCTGGATCTTTGTCGTTGACTTGTAGATCGTTTTTATATTATGTTTCCCTAGGATCTTCCCAATTCGGTTCGTAACACTGGGAATGAAAGGCGGAAAGGCTCTTTGAGTGGTTTCACTCTTTTCGGCACGGTCCACCCTTGCTGCTCTTTTGATGTCAATCTGAGAGAATTCGTTTTGAAGGAAAGCCCTTTCTAAATGCTGTAGTTTCGCTGATAGGTGCTGTGGTCCACATATTTGCCTGGCTCTGTCCGTGAGAGTCTTGATTATTCCTTGTTTTTGACTCGGGTGATGGTTGGATAGCTTGTGGTGGTATCTGTCCGTGTGGGTGGCTTTTCATATACCCGATGGTCCAATTGATTCCCGTTCCTAGATACCAAGACATCCAGGAAAGCCAACTGTTGGTTTTGTTTAACTTTGTTCAACAACCAGGGTAAATTGTATCTCTGGATGTTGTTTGTTCAGGTGGCCGAGGAACTTGTCCCAGGTTGTCTCGTCCATGTCTCCATATCACGAACGTGTCATCGATATATCGATACCAGATAGTCGGTTTAAAGGGTGCGGTTCTCAAAGCTGTTTCGTCGAATTTCTCCATGAAGACATTTGCTACAACTGGGCTGAGTGGGCTGCCCATGGCCACTTCTTCCTTTTGTTCGTAGACGTCTCCATTCCACAGAAAATACGTGCCTTTTAGGCAAGCTTTGAGGAGATTTGCGGTGCTTTCTTCAAATAGCTCCGACACTAGTTCTATGGATTCGTCCACGGGTACTTTTGTGAACAGTGAAACGACAACGAAACTGACTAGCATGTCCGTTGGTACCAGTCTCCGATCCTTGATTTTGCTAATAAACTGTTTGGAGTCTCTGATATAAGTGTCTATGGATCCTATATGTGGCTGCAGAAGAGAGGCTAAATATTTTGCCACATCGTATGTTGACGATCCCGGGTCACTGACAATAGGTCTAAGTGGGACTCCTGCCTTGTGAATTTTAGGTAATCCATTCAAAATACAAACGTGGTAATAAACGTGGTCAGAATCCCTGCCTTGTGACTTAATGATCTTCTTCATGACGGTCACGTCTAATGACGACATTTTTATAAGACCGTTGATGTTCCTGAGCTTGACCTCAGTCGAGTTCTTCTTGAACTATGTGTAGGTAGCTGGATCCAGTAGGTCTTGGATCCTCTGCTCATATTCCTCTCTGTTCATAATGACAGTAACATTGCATTTGTCAACTGGCAGGACAACGATGTTTGTGTTCCTTCTTATTTCTTTGAGAGCTTGTTGTTCTTCTCCCCTTAGGTTGCTTGGCAGTGGTTTTGCTCTCCGAAGGATTTGGGCGGTTTCCAGGCGTATTTCATTTGCTGCTTGTTCCGGAAGTCCTTGCAGCGCCGCTTCGGTACCAGAATGATCTCCTCTATTGGAAACATTTTCGGACTGACAGCAAAGTTTCCTCCCTTGGCCAAGACAGATTGCTCCTCAGGTGCTAAAGTATGACTGCTGAGTTTAACCACATTTCGTGCTGGGTTCAGACCTGGTGTGGTTGGAGTGGTTCTCTTTAATTTTAGTTTTTCCAATTTTTCAAACTTTTGCTTTTGCCTCGGCGTGGCTCTCTCTAGTTCTCTTAGCATGCTGTTGTAAGCGTTGGTGTCGATATTATTCCAGTCAGATTGGCGAAGAACATGTCCCAGTTTGTAGAAAATGCTTAGCAGTTTGTTGTCCGCTGCTACAAGTTTGCTTCTCACATCGTGTTTTCTTTCCCAGAGAAATGACTTTTCAGTCCTATTGTAGATTCTGTGTGCTTGTGTGTATGTATGTATAAATATAATTATTACTGTGTATAATAATAGAGTTTGAAAAAGAGCAAGACATTTACGTTTATGAATTGTATTGGCCTGGGAGCACTTGAGGATCAGTCATGTAAGTCTTCATAATAATACTTCTGAGCTTATGAAACGAAATTTTCAGAATAAGTAATTTCTTCTCGAGAAAAGCAGCTAAAGATTCACAAAAACAAAATTTATTAGCAACATTTGCTTCAGTTCCTATTATTATTATACCACTTCAGCAGAAAATGTGGAAGATTTTGAAAAATCGATTTACTATTTTGCTGGATATTTTTTATGGAAAAGTTCAGTAGATAGTTAGGTAAAGATAAGACGGTATTTTTGCGCCATTAATCAATCAGTCAAAAATCAGTTTATCTAGATTAAGATTTACATGCAAGTTTTGGAAATAAAATGTCAATATTGCCAATTAATCTCTGTCTGGAACAACGATTTTTCAAAAATCAGTAGAGGGTAAAATGGTCCTAGGCAATAACCCATGAAATGTTCGCCTTTCGACCGGTACTCTGTATATGATAAAATATTTCTTGAACAATAATTTCTTTAAATTTTTTTCTCTTTACCATTGGATTGCCTAAAAAATAGTGCATTGCAACATTGCACATTATAACTGAAAGTATAATAAAGTTGAGTGAATTCCAGAAAAAGTAGAAATTAGCATTTTGAAAAGTTTGTTTCGTAGCTATATATGGTCTAAGTAGCAAGCACACAAAAAAACAAAACCGAGTTAATATTGACGTCCTCCTTGAAAACAAAAAAATGTAAAACACATAAGATAAAATTTGACGAAAGGGAGCGTAAGTTTTATTGCTAATTCATGCCCAAATGTAAGCCCATTTATACCTGTGAAAATGAAGATATTCCTTGGCAATTATGCAGATATGAAACATTCCATTTGGACTGAAAATTCAGAAGCCCACCTTTGGGCAATTCGAATTTGCAATTCCAGCCGGACAGGGGCAGCCGGGCTTGACAGGCCGCCGAAAAAAGTAGCCGAAAACTGAAAAAATCGCCACAGATAACGGCGTAATTACATACATTACAATAGCTGGCTTTCTAGACCGCAAAAACCCTTAATTAGGCAATCCAGCACGCATATCATTTACGTATTTAAAGGGTCCTGCACATTGACATGCTGCAATGGGTCTGAAAAGGGGGCCTCTAAACCGACCAACTGACGTTTGGCAGATGCATTCCAGCAGCCTAGTTTAATAGCGTTATTATTACTATGTTTTAATCTAGTTTGGTGTTTTCTTCAACTGAATATCCGTGAAAAATAGTTTTAATCAAGGAAGGAGTAAAAGTCAATCCGTTAAACTGCTTGAGTTACCACCAAAAACATAATGAACCATTTGCAATTAAGGAAAAAAATTAAGATATAAATAAACACAGGACAAAGAAGGAGTTAACTTAATTATAGTTTTTCTCAATGGAAATGTTTTCTCATACGTCTATACCTACACTCCTCGACTTTCGTTCCTTTGACATTATTCCTAAAGTTCGCTAATTCAATAATATTTTGGTTTTTTTTTTGTGAAACAGGTAAAGTGTAGGTACATGAAGTTTCACGAATTTTTCCAGCTTTTTTTTAGTAATCTTTGATATTATTTCCCGCTACTCATCGAATGTAAGTACAGTTTTGTGTTTTCATAATCATTATTCAATCTTATCGATGAAAATTGAAACAACTAGAGTCCAATTCTAAAAAGGTACTCAGAGCATATATCCGACCAGATACTGAAGACTTTTCGATATTTTTATTCTAAAACCGAAATTTGTCAAAGGTTTGAAACATAAGTTTATGGAAATAAAGTTCCTTGGAGACACCCCGTTAAATTTCCTATAGTCTTGATTATTCGTCATTTTTGGTTTCTCGTTCGCAAATTTAAGTGCGTTATTTTATGTTGAGTAATTTTCTTTGCAGTATTCTATTTTCTCAACTCGTAACCCATCAATTTTTTTGCTTCCAAATGACTAAATAAAATGTCGAGCGATTTTGTAATTGAAACATATTCTTATGCGTAAGTTTGTCAGTAAGGATTCGGTCTTACCCCTGTAACTTTAGAGGAAATTTTTTTTTGTATTTGGAATGACATTTTGTTTATATCAACCATGCCCAACATTTATCCATTCAAACTGTACCTTGATTCGAGAAACTGATGACAAGATAAGTGAATATACTGTATATTTGAATTTATACACTTAAATACACTGTATATGTTATTTTAGTCTACCTCCAAACTTTATATGTTTCCTATCTCTTTCGGATAAAGCAAAAAGAACTTATTTACATAATATTTAATTGCCTCTGTATCTATACAGGGTGTCCCACCGGGGACCGCTGCGATCGATATCTAGCAAAATATAACGAAGAGAAAATTGAAAATTGGCCATTTCAAGATGGCCACACTTCCGGTTGTACCGGGTGTAGGTATCAACTTGCTTATTTTAAATGGAACACCCTATATAATTACATTTTTGAATTCTACTCCAAATTCTAAATATATTTCATTTATATTATCATATACCTAAGTCTAACCGTTTTTGATCTAATTGTAATTTTATGTAAAAAATGACAGTTGCAGCCACTCGAATAATTATTCATTTTTCCTATAAGGGAATATGTGCTACTTAATTTAAGTCGCATTTCCTGTTGATTGGAATGGGGGTCTCCATTTGAAAAATTTAATTTTGGGCGTTTTTCTCAACGTCATTTTGAAATTAATTTTTTTAACACTTTGCATTAATAGTTTGTTATTAATTAATATTTTGTATTAAAAATAATTTTGTTGAAATTCCATTAAAGTAAGTCCTTTTCAACAGGAAATGCGACTCAAATTAAGTAGTACTTATTCCCTTATAGGAAAAATGAATAATTATTCGAGTGGCTGCATCTGTAATTTTTTACATAAAATTTCAAATACATCAAAAACAGTTATACTTAGGTACAGAATATTATACATGAAATATATTTAGAATTTGGAGTAGAAGTCAAAAATGTAATAATATATAGGGTGCTCCATTTAAAATAAGCAAGTTGATTCCGGTATTATCGGAAGTGTGGCCATCTTGAAAATATTTTAGATCGCTTGCCCCCAATGACTTCGGCACACTGTCCAATTTTAAAATATCTCCTTATTGCAGATTGCCAGATACGATCGCGGCGATTCCGGGTGGGACACCCTGTATAGCAATGCAAAATAGAAAAAGGAATGTTTGCATTTTTAAGAAAAGAAAATTTTGAGTATTTGGCTCGTAGTAATTAATATATTTCTAGAAGAGATAAATTTTTTAATATGTGTGTGATTTGTATTTTAATATGTGAATTTTGGTGAAAATTTTCTATTTAAATCGATAATGACTGTAAATATATATTTTAGACAAACTGATGATGATGGAGAAAGACACCGAAACGTATTTGTAACATTTTAAATAATAAACAATAAAATTGACTGAAACCCAGGAATATATTGGGGAGAAAAGATAAAATAAATTTACAAAACTAATAACCATCCGGAATACCAAACTTATTAAAATGACCCATATTGAAAAAAAAACTACCAGGAATATATTGGAATGAATTAAAAGTACAGTCAGGAAAAAGAAATATACGAAAAAGATATAGATGCTTGGGAGAAAAAAAGCAGAATGGAACGAGTGGTTTTCAATCTAATGCTAATCGGCAACACGGGTTGCCAATATCTCACCGCAGAAGATCTATACCGGCTCGGTTCATTTACATACGAACACGTAGAACCGATGTCTGGCGTATAAGGCAGGGTCTACCTAAAGCCTTACTGACGAGTCCAATAGGTAGACCCGGGACGAAACGCAGGGCTCATCACATAACACCATAATTAGTGACAATGAAATTGATTGAAAAACCCAGGAATATATTGGAATGAAAAAAAACTATGGCAGTTTAAACCAATATGGGCAGTTGATTGTTATGACTCACCCTTAGTAACTTTGTCTTTTATTGAAGAACTATATCAAGTTTAATTCTCATAGTGAAAGGGCAGCTTAATTGCATTCGTCCACCGATATAATTTACGAACGTTTGTGGACGGGTTAAATCACAGCACGCGCTAAGGATTATATAAACGAGAATACCAAAGCAATTAACATTTATAAATAAGTACAGAATATATATCATGTGAACTTTTTATGTCACTGAGACATTTTATTCCAAGCTTCATAATCATACTGATCCCAAAAATGATAAAAAATACATTTTTATCTTGAAAAACATAATCAAGGAGCTAGCAACTTAGCAATCATTAAATTAAATAATTCAACGAAAAGTCAAAAATTTAGATTTCCCATTTTATTTACCTCAAAAAAGAAACCCGGTTTAACTACTCATTTTCAGCAAGTTTCAAAAACTTGCGCATTTTTGGCTTGAAGATCCGAATCTGAGACGGTTTTCATATGCATGTTGAAGCCATAGGAATTTTTTTAGCATGTTACTAAATTAAATAAATAAATATTATCGTTCTTTTTATACTTAGCCTGTGTTAACTATATCCAAATTACTATAATTGGACCCAAATAAACTAAAAAGCACCTGAAACCAATATGATTTAGTTTTTCCATATATCCATTTAAACTTTACGATTGAAAAAAAAAACCTGTTAATCTACAGACGGTTTAACGTAAAGATAAACTTTCATAAAGGTGTTAAACATGTAGCGCGACCTTAGTGCACATGAAGAACATCCGAAATGGAAAACGCACGGTTGAGTCCTCAGGCCGTAATTAACAACAAGACATAGAGCTAAATAGAGTCATATACCAAACGAAACTATAAACAACGTTATGCTGAAAAGTCAGACCATATCTTGCGAGTTAACGAGAACCCGCAAAATGCTAATTTGTTGTTACTGAAGAGATGATGGAAGGCTTGGCTTAAATCTGCGCTCATCTTGCTGGATTACCCCCTAAAGTTACATATCCAATATCAATAAATACGTTGTTTTTGTGTAGGTAGCGGACGAAGATCGAAATTTAAGGTCGTGTTCAAACAAGAGTTTTAAACTACCTACGTTGTTAGGATGGGAGTTTACATGGATTGGTACCATGTAATAAACTCTTTTATAGATAGACTAATTTCAGATAACATGTAATGCAAAAGTAGTCAAACAATGTGCATTTTTGTTGAGATTATACCAAGCAGATAGATGTCTATAGATGTGTTTTTTTTTTAGTTTCATAAGTCAAAGTTAAACATTAATAAAACACTTAAAGCACCCCCTAAAAATGTTGTCAATGTGTCTTTTTAGGCTCTACGCATATTCATTTCACGGTTAATGAGTCAAATATTAATCAGCAGTTTCGAATTGATTAAAAAACTTTTCCTAAATCTTATCACAAAATCATGAAATTTTGGTGTATACATCTTTCATACATTTCCTGAACCTTTAGCATTTTGAAAAGATGAGAGATAATTGAGATAAAAGGCTTTATGATTTGCTTAAATGGCATATAAATAATTAATAACTGAATAGAATTAAAACATATTCGATGTTTTCTTTGTTCTTTATCAATCATTGATAAAATGAAATGCAAACTTAGGTGATGATCATGATGTTCGGATGCATTCACACATTTCTTGATATTGCGTTAATTAAAAATTATATGTTACCACCCTCTCAATAAAAAATAAATCAACGATGCACTCGGACTTGGCCCAGCATAAAAAGTGGTGTTGGAATATCGAGATATTTTCATAAGTTAATAAATTCGTAGCGCCTTCGACAGCCTAGTTTACGATTCCGATTTGTGAGATATTTATTAGTATGGCTATATTTATACACTCGGACATATTTATTAGTGGTTAAAATAAAAGAAAAAGAACCGCTGTAATAAATATAATATGTGGTTATTGAGGATGCATGGTGAGAGGACCACTGAACAAATTAAAGCCCCGAATTATTCGAAACTTTTTAGTGGCTAAATAGAATAAAAATCATCAATCTTCACACGTCTCCATAATTTTATGCTAATCTGTAATCTGGCTCTAATTATATTAAAGTTAACCGATAATAATTGGGTTGTTTCAGTTGAACTGAACCGCAAATCATCTACATTAACAGTTTATTATAATTAATATTATTATTGTGTATACTTTCCTGACTGCATTTCAACTTAATTCAAAAGAAATTCCTGAGTTCCAGTCAATATTATTGTTTATTAGTTAAAACATTTTACAAATACGTTTCGGTGTCTTTCTCCACCATCATCAGTTTGTATGTATGGCTGTTTCCACCTTCACGTTTTTTCACGTTATGAAGAAAATGTTATTGAATTATATGAATTGAATGGCTTGCCAAAGGTGAAGGTGGACTCAGCCATACATACAAACTGATGATGGTGGAGAAAGACACCGAAACGTATTTGTAAAATATTTTAACTAATAAACAATAATATTGACTGGAACCCAGGAATTTCTTTTGAATTAAATTAATATTATTATATTAATGTGTTAAAGTAGTAGTAAACATCTTTATTTCTAAAAAAAGGCTATCGACCTATCGGTCTTTCTGCCCTTGTTTAATACATGTAGTCTTAATCTAAATAAAAAACAAATATGAAAATTCTCTTATTCTAGGTTAATAATCTTATTAAATAAACTTTCCAATTCTAATGACAAGAAAAAATTATTTTATTGTCCAGTAGTCAGTTGCGTTTGTAAGTGTTCGAGTAGCGTTGATGTAGGGAAACGGAAGCGGGATTGTCTGGTTGGTCTTGTAAGACAAAGGGGATTCAGTATGGTCCAGTTGTAGGGGTTGTTTGCCCATTTTGTCTGTAGATGTATGAGTCTTTCCGAAATCTTTGTCATGTTTGTGCGTTCGTATAGTAGTTGGGTGGAGGGGTTGTGTAGTGGGTTTTGGGGGTGTCTTATTCGTGTTATTAGTCTTAGTGCAATTTGTTCTGTTGTTTGTATATAACGTTTTGTCCTTTCTGTTCCGTTGGTCATGAGTATATGTCCATAGTCTAGCAAGGGTCTACAAATAGCTGTATATATTTTGGTGGCGGTGTTTGTGCTAATTCCTCTGTCTTTGTAGGTTAGTGATCGGAAGTGTTTTGTTCTCTTTATTGTTTCTTTCCAATGTATTCCTGGGTTTTCAGTCAATTTTATTGTCACTAATTATGGTGTTATGTGATGAGCCCTGCGTTTCGTCCCGGGACGTTTCGTTTATTGTTTCTGCCCTGATGTTTCGTATGTGTTTAGTGAATTTAAGTTTGTGGTCAATTGTGATTCCAAGGTATTTTACGTCGTTTTTTGGTTGTGTCGTCTGGCCGTCTGCAGTTATTGTAGGGGAGTCAGCGTTGAGTCTGTGGTTTGTGAGCAGAAGTTGGTTTTTTGACGCGTTTGGTGTTAGTCTCCATTTATAAAACCATGTCATTGTGTTGTTTGTTAGTGTTTGGAGTCTTTGAGCTGCTCTCTCAGTAGTTTTGTCATGTACGTCTAGAGGAGAGAGAGCACGTAAAAAGGAAAAAAGTTGCTGGGACTAAAGAAAAAAGGCAGGCTGAAATGACACAAAAATATATACAATTTCATAACATTTTTTCTTCTCAACTTAAGAATTTTGTAACAAGCTATTTGCCAGCGATTTTTCTAGAAACGGAATTGAGTAAGCCGTTAATTTTTTCAAATTTATAACAAACGTTCCAGGTTCGCAAACTTACCAGAAATAATTTAAAAAACCATTATAATTTTAAAATTAAAAATTATTTTGTTTAAATTTGACAAACAGGCATATTGCCTATACAAACAGAGGTAAACCGTAAAGCAGACTATATTTATTTCCTAGAACTTTCAAAGAAACGTATATTTTTTATACAAAATATAAATGTAATGTGAAAAGTTATTATGATTAATTGTTTTTGTTTAGCATAATGCTTTCGCACCAAAACCAATATTTCATATACATTTTCATAAAAATATTGAGAACATTGTTGTTCCCTTAACAGTTTCATTAAACGAAACTTCTAAATTTTATTTGAAAGGCAAAACGTTTTAAACTTTACGATTATGCGTGTACTCTGTTTCCAGGCAAATGTGTATTGATATAATTTTACTTTAATTTAAATAATTTTAAGTCTATAAATTAGGCGACCAAACTAAAGTCAGAAAATCTACATATAGCCAGAAATCTACATATCAACTGCCCGGTAATAAAAACCTACGTTAAACTATGGGACCTAATGGGTATTTTCAATAGAATGTTCATTTTTTCTATTTAAATTTTTATTTTGCATTTGATTTGTCTTTTGCAATTTATTAGAATATTCAAGGATCCCCGCTCTCACCGTTTCTCTACAATATATACTGCCATGACATATACAATTACAACTTACCAGACAAAAATCAAATCGACAGATCGGCATACATATTACAATACGCAGACGACACGGCACTTATTGTACATGACAAAACTACTGAGAGAGCAGCGCAAAGACTACAAACACTAACAAACAACACAATGACATGGTTTTATAAATGGAGACTAACACCAAACGCGTCAAAAAACCAACTTCTGCTCACAAACCACAGACTCAACGCTGATTCCCCTACAATAACAGCAGACGGCCAAACGACACAACCAAAAAACGACGTAAAATACCTTGGAATCACAATCGACCACAAACTTAAATTCACTAAACACATACGAAACATCAGGGCAGAAACAATAAAGAGAACAAAACACTTCCGATCACTAACCTACAAAGACAGAGGAATTAGCACAAACACCGCCACCAAAATATATAAAGCTATTTGTAGACCCTTGCTAGACTTTGGACATGTACTCATGACCAACGGAACAGAAAGGACAAAACGTTATACACAAACAACAGAGCAAATTGCACTAAGACTAATAACACGAATAAGACACCCCCAAAACCCACTACACAACCCCCCCCACCCAACTACTATACGAACGCACAAACATGACAAAGATCTCGGAAAGACTCATACAGCTACAGACAAAATGGACAAACAACCCCTACAACTGGACCATACTGAATCCCCTTTGTCTTACAAGACCAACCAGACAATCCCGCTTCCGTTTCCCTACATTAACGCTACTCGAACACTTACAAACGCAACGGACTAGTGGACAATAAAATAATTTCTTCTTGCTACTGAAATCTTATTTATTTAATAACATTGTTAACCTAGAATGGGAGAATTTTCATAGTTGTTTTTTATTCAGATTGGGACTGCATGTATTAAACAAGGGCAGAAATACCGATAGGTCGATAGCCTTTTTTAGAAATAAAGATGTTTACTACTACTATTGTTGACCTAGAATAGGAGAATTTTCATATTGGTTTTTTATCTAGATTAAGACTGCATGTATTAAACAAGGGCAGAAAGACCGATAGGTCGATAGCCTTTTTTAGAAATAAAGATGTTTACTACTACTACTAGAATATTCTTTAAACTCCTTTTCAAAAGGACCTATATAAATTAGAAACCCATGATCACTTAGAAACTTCTAAGTGTGTTTTCATTATTCGTTCGTAGTGCCGCTAACATTTTAATTTTTGAAGCGAACAAACGTTTGAATGAATTATTATGTCACCTTAGTAAGGTTTTTCATAAGCCAGCACCTAAACTAAAAAGTATCAAGTCATGTCTTAATTGTATTTTTAGCACAAAATCCACACGAAAAGCACGTTCTTTAAACGTTACAATAGTTCCTCCGATAAATAATAGTGCGAGCCTCGAAAATAAATAGCAAGTCTTGAACTTGATGCTTGCTTTTGAAGCTCAGAAATGTTCTCATGTTGAATAAGTTCGAAAGTAGACCTGGGAAATGTTAAATTTTACAAAAGCCCCTAAAAATGTAACGTTTTAATAAAAAGTCAACATTTTGCAATTCAATTTCGAAATTAGAAATATACAGTTTCTTATACGAAATTGATATTGTTTGTTTGTATTTATTGATGCGTGGCGATGTAAATGATTAGAAATTAACCGAATTATTTTTATTTTTCTTAAATTATTGTTATAGTTCCAGCCATTTTCATCACAATATTAAACCCATACATAATTTCGTTATTATCTTTGATCGAAAAGCCAGTGACCGAAATGCACCCCCGGACTTTATTTACGAGGAATTCGACCTTCCGTAACGAAACCAAATCGGGGGCCACGAACCGCGTGGTGCTCCCATAAATCGCCGTGCCAACCTGGTTCGCTGCTGGTTCATTAAAACTTCGGTAGATTTTGGTAAAGATATGATTAGATCCAGGGTAGAACTTCCAAAAAATATGACGAGACTATTTGCAAATACACGATGAATGAAGGCAATAGCAACCCGAATCAAGGAATGAAGCGGATCAATATCGTCGCCATCCCGTTTTCCTGACTTAAACCTAGTAGGTTTTAGAATAAGAATAATTAAAATAATAAGAATTATTAAGTGCGATTTGGATTGTCTTTTAGAAACGCGGTTAAACTGCCGCATGGATTGTGGTTTTTTTTGCCGAATGTACAATGAAATGAACGAAATAAAACAATTCCAATTACATATAACATAACATTTTTGGTCAGATATAGGTAAAAATAAAGGCGAAATACCTAAAAAGCTTGCACGTTGTAGTTTTTCCTATAAACCTTTCCAATCAGAAACACCTTGTCTGACAATATATAATTTAGAAAATGTATTAAACTCTCTAGAAGAAGGCACTTTAATTACAATACAGCCTTTAGTATAATATCAGTTTGAGATTAACAACTTCCATTCTATATCAAATTTCCCTAGGTAATGGTAAAAGTGACTAAACCCGGCTCTGTAATGGTAGATATCAAAGAAATTGAACAACCCACAGTTGAATTCACACCTATAGTTTGGATGCTACTGTTTGCCCGATTCGCGTAATTAATTTCGACACGATGAACCAGATTTGTCGTCTCGATACTTTCCGACTTGAAATTTACTGCAATTGAGCATTTTGTTTTTAGTAAGAGAAATTCACCTCGTCTTGTACCTGTATTAGGTACTTTCTACAGGGTGTTCCATAACAAATAGGGCACAAAGCAGGTGGTTATGAAAAGTACTCAATAAATCATTTGAGACAAGTTTGTTTGATACATTACAATGTTAGCGGTTTGGGATCTACAAGGTGTACAAACAGGTTAATTTCATTAAATGTAACTGAGGACTTATTGTAAATACATATCTCAATATCGCACTGGTAATGTACATACAAAGCCCCGATTTTATTGACAGGAAGAATGTCTTGAGAAACACTGGAAATGCATGTTGCAAGTCAGAAGCTTAAGAGATATTTTAACGATTTTTGAATGAATTTTGGATTTGATTGAATTTTCAAACGTTCAATCTGGATTCAAAATATAAAGCTTTTCTAATGAAAAATAATCTTTACGCATCCTGTATTTTTCAAGCAAGCAATTATCTTTAAAAGCACCTTATCTCAATTTCGTTATTCAGTTATCGCTCTGTACTCCATTAATTATGGAACATCCTGAACAAAACTTAAAACATTCATAGGAATATTACAAACATTGACCAACAATAAAACGAAAACTTCCTCTATACATTTTCAAACATTTTGTCCCATTTGTTTTATAATGTGAAACTACGAATCATCAAATGTTCACCATTCTCTGGTGTGCCATTACTTTTAGCATAATATCCATTCTATTCATTCTATGATTCCTTTTCATTTGCTAAACAATACAGGACCAAACAGTTAATGCCTTCTTCATTTTCAATTCTTCATTCCAATTTAGAAAAAAATTATTTGCCTACTTTCCTTTAAAAACATTTTTTTGAATTAATTAAAATTATTTCAGTTTAATTTTCTATTACTACTACTACTACTCTGTAGTGCTATAGCTCCTGATGGGCCTTGGCTGAGGCAACAATTTGCCTCCATCTGTCTCGGTCTTCCATAACTAGACCATTCCCGATGCCCATTTTCCGGAGGTCCTATGTTATATTATCACGCCACCTTAATCTCGGTCTTCCAAGTGGTCGTTTTACTTCTGGTGCTCTGTCCCATATTAAGTGGACCATTCTATCATCTGGCTGTCTTCGTCCGTGCCCTGCTCAACTCAACCTTTGTGCCTTTATGAGGTCAATCAGTTCTGGTTGATTGTACATTTGTTTTAGTTCTGTATTTGTTTTAATTCGGTAGCTTTGCGTATCATGATTTTTGGTGGGTCCGAAAATTTTCCTCAGCACTTTTCTCTCGAATCTTCGAATGAGTACCTCATTTTGCACCGTAAGAGTCCAGGTTTCGCAGCCGTACATTACCACAAGTCTTATCATGGTTTGATTTTCGTTCTCCTAGTCACGTATTTGGACTCTAATATATCCTTTAGGGCGTATAAGCACCTGTTGGCTGACTTTAGGCGTTCTCTGATCTCTTCACTCTTGTCGTTGTCGGATGTGATTGTTGTATTTGAATTGTTTTATGTTTTCAAAATTGTATGTGTCCATGGCCACATTTTGTCCTACCCTAGCTCTGCCTGGTCTTGAGACATGCATGTATTTTGTTTTGGCCTCATTGACTTTAAGCCCCATATAAACTTGAGAAAGTGAGTGAGGAACATTGGCTCTATATCAATAAGAAAAAAACAAAATTGATGATAATTGATCGTGCTCGGAACAATAGTCCGGAAACCCTGTGTAGCGCAGGTTATGATGTGGTGGACCACTTTACCTATCTGGGGTCTACACTGTCAAACAAAGGTAGTTGCAATGACGAGGTAACTCGTCGAATACAAATGGGAACATCAGCAATGGCAAAACTAAAGAAGTTATGGCATGACAACAGCTTAACCATCAATACAAAAAAGTTAATCGTCACTACTCTGGTGTTCCCTATCATGTCATATGTAGACGAAACTTGGACACTAAAGCAGAACATCCGCAAAAAAATAGACGCCTTGGAGCTGTGGTGCTGGAGAAGAATGCTTCGAATTCCTTGGACTGCGCATCGGACTAACATCTCCGAAATTCGTGAAGTCCATGCGGGACAACGTCTCTTCAGCATAGTGCTCGCGAGAATTGTTAAATATTTCGGCCACCTGACGAGATCTAACACTGGTCTAGAGAAGATAGTCATACAGCGGAGAGTCACGCTCTCCAGAGTCACAGAGGAGAGTCACGAGGAGAGGGTCACGTAGGCGTGGCAGATCACCAGACAGATGGACAGACCAGATTCGAGCTGGTCTGGGCACCAGCCTACAGCAGGCAACATCAAATGCTCACCGCTCCAGATGGCGAAAACTGGCTCGTGGTATCCAGGCTGTAGGAGCCTGGTCTTATTAGATGGAAGTCTGGGGTCACGATTCTTCCGCCAGAAAGAAAACGAAGAAGAAGAATAGATATGAACTTGCGTAATTAAAATTTGTAATGCTGGATATCGGGAGAAATGTTAATAAAAGGCTATGATTCAGGAAGATTGGACAGAACTAGAACGAAAATGTGATATATTCCTGAAAAACAGGAAACATTAGCACTCAAAAGGTACATTTATATTCAGAATGTGTTTAAGAGAATCAGTGAAGTAGTTGAAAAATTACGCTATTGAAAAATATAATTGATTCAAATCCGGAAACACTCGTGCTAGGATTAAACACGCGATTTATTTAAGAATGATTATGAATTCTGCATTCTCAATATCATTTATTTAAAATTCTGAACATGGTATGAAAAAATGTAAGAAAAACCAGATAAATATCTGTAACGTTATTGACCATAATAATATAATATAACATACATGCTGACAAAATTTGTAGAGTAGCCTAAAATGTAAACACTCAGAATACATAAAAAAAAAATAACAAAATTAATTTGAAATGAAAATTAAAAATTACTTCCACAAAAAAACACTGTGAGAAACAAACCAACATTAATAGACATTATTAGATAAAATAACATATCAATTACAGAGCCTATCGGAAAACCCTTGTTTCTATTCAAAATTAATTATATTTTAAAGCATGTAAATTATGTATTTAGTATATTGGTATATTGAAGAGACCAAAATATGGAGATTCAAATCTAAACACTTCACCAACTTATTATTGTTATAACAGTTCGGGTTTAAGAAAATAATTTTCTTACTAATTGCGCCAACTGAAACGTAAATGCAAGTTGCCACCTTATTTCACCATAATTACGCGCGCAATTGATAATGTTAAAGTAATGAATATTAAATTGCAATAAGTTTTAAATTGGACATATAATTATTAGTTGCTGAATAAATATCGTTCCTATTTTGGTAAGATGTTCTTATAGTTGCATCAAAAATTATTATTCTTGCAAATAAAGAACTTAAATCACTTAAAAAAACTTAAATTATTATCACGCTTATTAAAATGATGCAATTGACCGATCCTGCTAAAACTAAATTCGGATTAAAATTGTGAGCATGTGGCGGCAATTTTTTTCCAGTGGTATTGACAGATGTTTTTCGAGCTACTTTGTTGTAAATTAGCCGGTTAAACTATACATCTGTTTTTACATAAGCTTGATAATACGCAGGAGAGTTTATCTAGAGTGATCGATCTTATTTTGCGATCGACCGAAGAGACAAGTAAATATTTTACAATATTTGAAATATGAACTTTAATGAAATCACACTACTTTTTTCCGCATCAAAAGTGCTATATCTAAAAAAATTGGGTGTTGTTCTGTTTCCTACCTTGATAAATAAAGTTTCAAACGCAGGGTGCACAATTGGCGGCTTTTTACTGAAATCGTTTCTTCATTTGAACTGAAACTGACCAGAACATATGTTAAGCATTTTATTCCTTTGATGAATTCTTCTTCTTCTACTTCTTCTTCTCAGTCCATTGTTGTCCACTTCTGAACGAAGGCCTCCCTTAATTCTGTCCACGATGTTTTGTTTTGGGCTAGGCGATGCCAGGCTCGTCCTGCTACATCTTTAAGGTCGTCTAGCCATCTTCTTTGAGGTCTTCCGACTCCTCGTTTTGTTTCCCTTGGTAGCCAGGAAACAATACGATTTGTCCATCGACAATAGTCTTGTCTGGCAACGCGCCCTGCCCAGCTCCACTTGTTTCTGCAACTCGCGCCATGATGTCTGTCACACCGGTTCTTCTTCAATTTCTTCGTTTGGAATTCTGTCCCTCCAGCCTAACATTGCCCTTTCCATCGCTCGCTGCGTAGTGCGTAATCGGTTTGCATTTTTTACGGTGAGTATCATAGTTTCTAGCCCGTATTTTGTTACCGGCAGAATGTCTCTTTCATAGACCTGTCACTTTAAGCCATTAGGAATTTCTCGATTTTTTAATATGTAGCCCAATTTACCAAACGCAGCACAACTATGCTGTAATTGTCTTGAAATTTCTGCCGTCTGGTTGTCCTTACCCCACATGAATGTATGTCCCAAGTATATGTATTCGTTTACCTTTTCTATGTCCTGACCTATAGTTCAGCTTCATGCCTACTGGTATCGATGCCTCGTTTAGTTGTTTCAACATGGTTCTAACTGGTTCATATTGTTCCTAATCAACACAATCCAAAAAGAATTTTTTTTGGATTATATTGAAATACAGTCAGGAAAATAGACACAGTAATCAACACAATATCATCAGCGAATCGGAGATGATTCAGATATTTTCGGTCGACATTGATACCATTTGTCTGCCAGGGTAGCTTTTTGAAAACATCCTCCATTGACAGAGTGGACAGCTTCGGTGATATTGTGTCTCCCTGTCTGACGCCTTTCCCTATAGGTATTTTATCGGTAGTTATGTCCTCACTTATATGTACTTGGAGGGTGGCATTTCTGTAGGTGAACTTTAAAAGATTGGTGTAGCGCGAATCTATTCTAGCATTTTCCATTGCTGCCCAAATGGCCCATAATTCAACAGAGTCAAATGCCTTCTAGTAGTCCACGAAGGCAAGGTGTAACGGGATGTTATATTCTACGCTTTTTTCAATAAGAGATCGCAGCGACTGTAGGTGATCCGAGGTGCCAAATCGTCTTCTAAATCCCGCCTGTTCTGCGGGCTGCTGAAAATCGAATTGTTAACCGATTCACAATTATTTTTTTCAACAGCTTCTACATGTGGGATAGCAAGCTTATAGGGCGTTAATTCTCTATCTTACTAATGTCTCCTTTCTTAGGTATTGTTATTACGTTGGCGTTCTGCCAGGAGGATGGGATCTGACCCTCAACTAGACATTTATTACAAAGAACACTCATAACCCCTAACATACTCTCTCCCCCGTTGCTCAACAGCTAGCTGGTAATTTTGTCTTCGCCAGGCGCTCTTCTCTTTTTCATATGTTTTAATGCTGCGCTTATTTCTTCTATACTAATATCGGGAATTTCTTCGGAGTTCATGTTAATTATTCTAATTGACTCAGTGTTAGGATTTGGTATAGTTGTATTATAGAGTTTCGTATAGTATTGCTCTATGACGTGCTTGATATCTTGTTGGTCTCTAACTATTATTCCGTTTTCGCTTGAAATTTTGAAGATTTTTGCTTTACCCCGAGACAGTGATTTTTTTAGAACCTTCATATTCGAGTTATCTTCTATAACCTGCTTGATCGTTTGGGTGTTTACGTACGTTCTTATGTCTCTTCGGATATGGTGGGTTATCTCTGTTTTAAGCTGTTTTATATTCGGTAGATTCACGACTTAGGGTTCTTCTCTTTTCAATTAGTTTAAGAGTATTTTGGCTAATTTTGGGATTTTTGGGTTCTTTCGTAAGTGCACATACTTTTTTCTTAGCGGTATGAATGCTGGTTACAATTTTATCTCCTAACTCTTCTAACTTCTCTGTAGGAAGGAGTGATGAAAGATCCTGCTCGTACTGCGTCTGTTGTTGTTTCAGCTGTTTTTGCAACCCCACACTTTGAAGAATACATAGAGAAAAAAACTGAAAATGTATTCCTTTAGTATTACTAAAATGTTCTTGTTTTAGAGCAAATAGTCAGAGGTCAAGACTTATTTGGAGCGTGGAATTAACTTTCCCTTCACAAATTAAAATGCAAAATTCATCCCTTTAGTCTAAAAGCAACCGATTTTTAATTTGATATGGAATTTAATTGAATCATGGCAACGTCGCACTAGTACCTATTAGCAGTAGTAGTAAACATCTTTATTTCTAAAAAAGGCTACCGACCTATCGGTCTTTCTGCCCTTGTTTAATACATGTAGTCTTAATCTAAATAAAAAACAAATATGAAAATTCTCTTATTCTAGGTTAACAATATTATTAAATAAAATTCCAATGACAAGAAAAAATTATTTTATTGTCCACTAGTCAGTTGCGTTTGTAAGTGTTCGAGTAGCGTTGATGTAGGGAAACGGAAGCAGGATTGTCTGGTTGGTCTTGTAAGACAAAGGGGATTCAGTATCGTCCAGTTGTAGGGGTTGTTTGTCCATTTTGTCTGTAGATGTATGAGTCTTTCCGAGATCTTTGTCATGTTTGTGCGTTCGTATAGTAGTTGGGTGGGGGGGTTGTGTAGTGGGTTTTGGGGGTGTCTTATTCGTGTTATTAGTCTTAGTGCAATTCGTTCTGTTGTTTGTGTATAACGTTTTGTCCTTTCTGTTCCGTTGGTCATGAGTATATGTCCAAAGTCTAGCAAGGGTCTACAAATAGCTTTATATATTTTGGTGGCGGTGTTTGTGCTAATTCCTCTGTCTTTGTAGGTTAGTGATCGGAAGTGTTTTGTTCTCTTTATTGTTTCTGCCCTTATGTTTCGTATGTGTTTAGTGAATTTAAGTTAGTGGTCAATTGTGATTCCAAGGTATTTTACGTCGTTTTTTGGTTGTGTCGTTTGGCCGTCTGCAGTTATTGTAGGGGAGTCAGCGTTGAGTCTGTGGTTTGTGAGTTTTGGAATTATGTTATTTCTGATGCAGTTGTTCAATTCAGTTAGGGTCAGTTTGTGTGTTTCTTGAGTTAGGCTTTTCAAGAGTTTTGCCTTAATTTTATCTTTCCCCGGTGCAGTGTTTTTGATGTGCGCTAGGGCTTCATCGTACTCTGTGTCTGTGATCAGTTTGTAGGTGTAGTTTGGTGAGCTGTTAAAATAGTTCAAGTACCAGTCGTTGATCAAGTTCCAGTTGTCATTGTCGAAGTTAAGGTTTGTCGATATGCTGAAGGCCCTTTGATAGTGTCTGGCGAATGCGTCCGCTTTCTCTTTATCTGCGTAGCGTTCTATTCCGTTTTCGTCAATTGTGTCACTAGTGCCCGTCTTCCTGTATTGCGCCAGTTTCTTAATTTTTCGCCAGTATGTTTTGCCTTTGTCCTTCTGTATTTCTTTACATGTTTCTAGCCATTTGTCTTGTCGGTATTGTCCAATCAGAGTTTTAATGTTTCTGTTAACTTGGTTCAGTGTCTTTTTTAGATCGTTATTTTGAGTGTTTGTATATAGTCTGTACAGTTCTCTCTTATGTTTTATTAGTCTCAGTATGTATTTGGGCAGTGTATGTCGGTAGAAAGCATTTTTTATTTCCAGTCTAAATTTTCGTATGGCTAGTGTAAGTTGTTGTTGTATGGTTTCTATTGAAATGTGCTGTGCTTGTGATTGAATGTAGTCATGTATATGTTGTTTCACTTTGTCTATGTCAGTCTTTGTTAGGTTTAAGTTTTTCTCTATAGGAGGTGTATTGGAGGTAGGTTGCGTATGTTGTAAGTCTATGTTAAACGTAATAGCCAGGTGGTCGGATCCAACTTCGTTGGTTAAGTTTATGTTGTTGATGGTGTTTGTCAAGTTTCTTGTGTGCAGTAGAACGTCTGGTGTTGAATCTGGGTTTGCGGGCATCAGAAAAGTTGGTGGGGTGTGCTGTTTTATAAAGTCGGAGTTTTGTAAAATTTTGAAAGTTGTTTCGTTTTGTTTTTGTTCAAGTTAAAGTCAATTTATAGATGCTTGCCTTGGTCAGTATGTTTTGTTCTAGGTTGGAGTGTGGATGTATGTATGTCAAAAATATGTGTATCAGGTCGTTTAAGTAGGGTATGGTAAAATGTAGACAGTCGTTCAAAGGGTTGTTGAGGGAAGGAGGATTTGCTCTTCCAAGTTTAAATGTTGGTTTTAGGAGAGCTGCGACCCCGCCCCTGGCATGATCAATGGTATTTCCATGTCTACAGATATACTGCCAATTTCTGTACGTTGGTGTCTATCCTAGTTTGGTTTTAGTCTCCACAAATATGCAGCAGTCTGTGCCGTTTTGTTCTATGTAATTGTAAATAAGTGGTTTTTTGCTGTTAAGTCCGTTGATGTTGGCGTAAACCTATTAGCAATTTAATCGTAAAGAAGCAATTGATATTTGTTATTTTAATAATTTTTTTAGAAATAAAGACTAATGATCTATTTATCTAATTGTTTATTTTGCATTTACGTCAGTTTTAAAAATATGTGGGTTTGAAAACCTCATAAAATTTAAGTGTATGCAAAAAGTTGAATCTTAAATCTGATTTCAGCTTCAATTTCTTTTAAAAAATATGCATTAATATGCTGATTCTTGAAGCTACTAACTGGTGTTAACTTACACAACCGAAGTGTTTATAATCATTCATTATAAAGCTTGAAACCAGTCTGGAAATATATAATTAGACAATGACTTGTAAAGGACAGGTAATTACAAACTGAGATATTGTCTATTATAATGAAAATCCACCGTGCCAACACCAACATCTAAAATTGGTTTAAGCCGCGTTATCGGTTGTGTTGCATCAGCCCTGTCAGGAGAATTAGACATGGGGCTCCGCCCCATTTATGTAAGCTGCAGATATGGATCGTATTACAGACGTAGTTACGACTACCCTCTTATTACTATATTGCGTCCTATTGGTACGATTCTTATTGAATTTTTTGCTGGGTGGCATGGGGGCATATACAATAAAGATCAGGGCTTATAAGCGGATGGATGTACCCCTTCATCCATATTGGAATCTTAAACGTAACCCTTAGAGCAGCAAGAAAGCAAAAGTCGCACTTGCAATTTTCTTGAAATAGATTGCCGGTCGTTCGGGGTGAAGTGGGACGATTTTTTCAGTTTTTTCTTAATAAAAAGAATAATTTTGAAACAAAAATTTCCAATAAAATAATTTAGGGTCTTCAGTGTCTCCTTTATCGAATTCGATAAGAAACCAAATGAACTTTTCATTCCCCCCTAATTTTTTTTTAGATAAAGGGTGTCCGCCTTCACGGGCGGTAAAGGCGGACGACCTTTTATTAAGCGTTAAAAATGGTCTTTACACCTAGAAGAGGCGTATTCGGACAACTTTGATAATATATATGATATAACAACAATTTCTTGTGAAATTAGGCATTGTCCGCCATGTTAGTTCGTTTTTATTCCTTTCTCTTATCGTGTAAGGTGGATTTTGGAATTTCTTCACTTTTAAACTTAAACTTTTTCTGCCTTACGAGTGAGGGTAAATGACACAAAGCCTTCTCGACAATAAATTTAATGGACCTCCAAACTTTAAGAGCCCACGCTCAACTAATTTCGGGCACATATATACTCATCATCAGGAGCTTAAAGCAGAAATCTACCCAAGCAGAACACAAACAAAGTGAAATCATACCTTAAGCTATAAGAAACGCGCTGTGTTAAATGAAAGTGAAAAATCTGTAATTAAGTTAAAATTATCAAGCTTATTAAATGTAGTGATATAGTTAAAAAATGTCTAACAAGTACCATATTTTGGAGAAAAAAACCTTAATTACAAACTAACAAAACAACCATTTCACGTTTCAGAGCTTCCTGGAGCTTGAGATTATAAAAAGTACTCTGGTTGACAACCAGAATGGAAGTTAAAAATTCTAGATTTTAAAAATTTGTTAAAAAAAAGGTTTTCATAATCTAGAATTTGTAACTTCCATTTTGGTTGTCAACCAGCGTACTTTTTATAATCTCAAGCCCCAACTTAAAAGCGTACGTACTGGAAAAAGTGTACTGATTAGGACTAAGTTACAAAGGTTGTGCCTTTTCCTGATATAACTGAAAATATTGTTATTTCAATGAAATATTGCCTTTACCTTTTCAAAGATTAGAAATTTCTTAAAACAACCGACCATGAAAGAACATATTTCGATTCATCTTAACAGAAAGATCCGTACAACGGTCCCAACACAGGACAGGAAAATAAATGAATATGTGAAAATATTTATAAAAGTTTGAGTTTTTTTCGCGAAATTCTTTTGAAGTTCGTAATTGTGGTTGACTCATAGTGAGAGCGATTTTGGGTTAAATAAGGGGTAAGAAACGAGATTAACATTGAATGACAACATGCGTTGAAAATTATGCCAAAAACTGGCTGTTTAAAGCAAGAAATCTCGTTGAAAAATTCAGAAAGTGCTACATATTGAAACATTGATGTTGGCCAAAACACGTGAACGATGCAGTGAAATTTGAAAATCGTCATTATCAAAATGGATATGTAAATTAAACAGGAGAAGTAGCTTCACTTGCAGAAATTGGATCACTTTTACGTAATGATCTCTACATCTACATACCAGGAACTAAAATGTTACGAAAGTAACAAAATTTCAACAAATTACAAGTATCATTAAAGTTCATATTATAATCTATAATATTACAATTACGAACTTCATAGCGAACTTATCAAATGACTTTTTAATATTCCTCCCAAGCCCGAAAATGCATAATCACAAAGTTCGTCGCCGGCCTTTTGTTTTCAGTTTTATTTTTGGCAATCTTATCTGTGAGATTTTTTTAATTTGCTTCTGTCTCAGAAAATATGTTATTACTGAAGTGAGCAGGTTTAACATCTCCGGATATTCCTAGAAGAGTTCTAAACTGATCGCTTCTTAAAAGTAAGAAAAATCCCTGCGAATGGCATTTTTTTCAAAGAACTTAAAACCAAGCAACAGAACATGGCAATTAAGTCATTATAATAAAGAATAAACGCCTGCTGATGTTGCTGGAAACTGCGTCAACGACAATGTGGTAGAAAATGTTTCAAAAAATATCAACGAGTTATAGATGACGTAAAGTGTAAAGAAAATATTCTACCACTAGATGAAGCAGCAATTTATAGCCAAATCTTGAACCAATCTTTCCTACAAGTACTTCTTACGTGATACTCCATAAACCGACGTTGAAGTACAATTTAGCTGACCCAATTAGGCAATATTAGTCAAAAAAGCAACCATAATCCCTAATCATAATGAAGTTACCATTATGAATGAGCTGCCAGGGCGGCATGAAGTATGCCCATAAGCCACTGGCTGTTAGTCGCCTTAATTTTGCATGGTCACGAATGTTCTGTCGCAGCTATTTAGATATTAATTAATTATATTGGAGACTTGTTCTGTTTGAGTTTAACCGACTTGAAGGTGCACGAAATTGATTTAAGTTTCAAGTTTCCACCGACAGTCACCAAAGGTGATAATTATTGTCAGCTCTTTAGCAATGCAACAATTTCACAAATTATTTCCAAATCTGATAGTTTTTCCTTCTTATTTAATCGTCACTTTGCAATACTCAACCATAAAGGCCCTTTATTAATATGTTATAAATTTTCTTGTTTCAGTTGTAATGCACAAAGATAAAGATGACCCAGTCGGGCTCCATAGACAACGGGATCTAACTGCTTTCGACCATACACCTATGGACGGCGAAATGTTTTTGCAAGTAGGTATACAAGCATTTCAAGTCAATTTGCCATCCATTGCTTTCAACTGTAGTTGAGTATTATAGATTAGAAAACATATACATATTTTCTTAAAAGAAACTTTTTTTGCTTCAAGGCTCTCAACGGCTTCCTGATGATTCTCACTTGTGAAGGGGAAGTCTTTTTCGCCACCCACAGCATTGAAGGATATCTTGGCTTTCACCAGGTATATAACTCGGAGCAATAATTCTCAGGGATTAGCTGAAGCAATTGGAATTTAGATGAAACTTTTCCAATGAAGCATGAACTAGTTTTATTAAGAAATAGGGTTTGTTTTAGTCCGATATCGTGCATCAGTCCGTCTATGAACTAGTCCATTCTGAAGACCGGGAAGAACTTCAAAGGCAACTTATGTGGAACTCTTTTCTCCCACCTGAATCTACTAATATGGGCCTCCAAGACGTTCTCAACCCGGAGAATACTCATCTTTTAGAGCGGAGTTTCACTGTACGGTTTCGGTGTTTGCTCGACAACACTTCAGGATTTTTAGTAAGACTTCTATTTCTACGCGGTGGAGATGAATTTTTTTCTATACACTTACGTTTTCAGAGATTAGATATTAGAGGAAGGGTAAAAGTTCTGCATGGCCAAAATCGAAAATCCGAAGAACCGCCTTTAGCACTTTTTGCGATTTGTACGCCATTTGGTCCTCCGTCGTTGCTGGAAATTCCGCAAAAAGAAGTGATGTTTAAGAGTAAGCATAAGTTGGATTTGGCGTTAGTATCCATGGATCAAAGGTATGAAACTGCAGAAATGAAACATAATTTTATATTTAATATTCTTTTCATTTTAGGGGAAAGTTGTTGCTGGGGTATTCAGACTCGGAGTTAGCGAGTATGGGTGGATATGACTTAGTTCATTATGATGACTTGGCCTATGTGGCTAGTGCCCATCAAGAGTGTAAGTTAATTAAGCATTATGTTTTTTTATTTTTTCTTTGTGCACAAGCAAAATAGCCATCTTTTATTTTTAATCATTCAATTCAAAAAATAATAGTAACTTGAATTAAATATGAACACAGTTTTGCTTTCGTTAATGTCTAAATCTAATGTTTCACTAATAATACCATATGTACACAAAAATAACAAAACCATATGGATAAAACTAGTTCCTGTTGAAAAAAAAATCTGTGATTGAAAATGTTTTCTATTGGAGCTACAGGGTGGTGGAACAAATACGTAAACTTGGAGTCTTTTTGATGATGTCAATCTTACTTGCTATCGTAAAAAATATCTTGTGTTAAACATATTAGGTTCGTTTTTGGAAATATTTGCATCAATTGCACTCTGTTTATCCATTTCAGTCAGTGCTTATGTAGTGTATTCAGGACCCCATATTGCTCCATATTTTTATTTTGTTTTCATATTTCATATTTGTTTCAGGCAACACCTCATTAACAATAAAAACGTACATTTTTGTTTCGTTCCTTTCTTTAATTAACTTATATAAATTTTGCGACAAAAATACACATTGAATTCACATCTCTAAAGCAAATTTAAAACAAAAATATTATCTTAGGTAACATAATAAACATTTTCCACAAAAAGCGATTACAAGGAATAAAGAAAGCTTTATAGAAACAATGCAAAAATTAAACATTTTATTTCAATAACGCAAATTTTCTCTGATTTTCTCAAAATAAAACGTCGGTCCTCAATTGAAAATTTCGGGTTTGCAGACACTTTTCCCTTATTTTTATCCAGAAAAATATAAGTTGAATGGTCTCTAAATACAAATAAATCACCTTTGAGTATCTATGAAAAAAATAATCGTGAAAATGAGATCTGAACGTGAGACATTTTTTCAACAGAATTCGTAGCAAAATGTTATTTATCTAAATCGCTTTTAATATAATGACAAAATATGAATTTTTAAGGATTCTTGGATTGCTTTAGAATCGAATATGCATGTCACGTAAACTATTCAAAATAAATTGCTTGTAGCAGCGTTTTCAATTTTACTAAAAGCGTAACCACCATGTTTATTTGTCTTTGCTTTGTGTAAAATAAACCAAGAAAAAAAGAAGAAACTAAACAACCTTTCAATAAAGGATAAAACTTTCTATGTTTTTGAATATTTTCTTGCAAATTGTTTTGTAAAAAATGCCACGCCTCATTGGCTATATACAGAGTTGTAGAAAACTACCCAGACATACATCAGGCAGAATATAACTGGCATTATTTTAAGATTAAACGTTCTAATAAAAAAGTGAACTTAATGGCATTGTTATGCAAAAAAGAGTATTAAAAAAGTGTGTAAAAAATATTCAAATTTATTAATATAAACAAAACCGCTTGAGATATTTGAATGAAATTTTCCAGATGTTAACAGTACCAACATGGGATTCAATATTTTTGTAGAAAAAAGTGGCCCGTCCCTGATATATCAAAAATTACCCTTTCTCTGCTTGTTCCATTCCAAACAAAAAATCAATGTTTAGTTTTCGTCGTACAACGCATCATTTTTAGGTAAAAAATTTAATACGCATTAATTCACGTCTTAGAATCCCCACATCAAAAGTTATTTCAATTCAAACTTTATAAAATTGTTTAAGAATATGTTTTACAGTAAAACTACTTTTTAGTTGAAATTAAATAGACCAACAGACTTCGAATTTTAAATATATAGATTATTCGAAATGTCCTCCCTCAGCCAAAATTAGTCTCATTTGTTAGTATTTTTCTTGATTCTTTAAAATCATCGATAATCCGCCGTCTCAAAATATTTTGGTTTTCCACTGGCGTTTTGTAAACAATGGACTTCAAATGTACCCACAAGTAAAAATCAAGAGGACATAAATCTGCGGATTTGGTGGCCATGATAAACTTCCTTCCTCTACATCCCCCTACTGATCCATCGAATCAGATGCGATTGATTTAGATAATTTCTTGCAATTATGCTAAAATGGATAGTTTCCATGGTATTTCTATCTTCCAATAAAAATGGAGTTTATTTTCCCGAAAACATCTGTATGTTTCCCTATTAAGGCGAGGTGGAAGAAAACAAAACAGTTCAAATAATCTTCAACTATTCTTGCCCACACCTTTAATGAAAACTGGAATTGAAAAGGTCTTTCACTGACTCCGTGTGGATTTTCCACACACCTGATGTGATTGTTGAGGAGTTTTGTAACAGCATTTTGTAAAAAGTTTGACTCGTCTGTAAAAAGTAGGTGCACAATTTAAAAATAATGGATGGAAACTTTACAATCACCTTCTAAAGTTTGTCTGAGTATATGTGCACGTATCATAGAGATATCCATATTTCTGCATCATTGAGGTATAGGAATACATAAAATTAGTTCTATAATAGATTGATGAGCCATTACTAAAAAACACGATTAATTTCTATTTCAGTATTAAAAACTGGTGCTTCTGGTATGATAGCATACAGATTCCAAACCAAAGACGGCCAATGGCAATGGCTGCAAACTAGTTCTAGATTAGTGTACAAAAATTCAAAGCCCGATTTTGTGATAAGCACGCACAGGCCCTTAATGTAAGTAGACATTTTCAATAAAAAACACCTTGATAAATACATTTTCTAATAACGTAAGTTTTCTGTAAATAGAGTAAAAAATAATTGAGAATAATTCTTTAGGCGGTTGATGAGGCGGATTCAGTTAAAGCAATTCGGAATACCAGCCGTTACTATTAATCAACCAATTAAACAAACATCAGCTATTTAAAATATGCAATTAAAAACAGCTTTGTCTAAACGAATTTTCGGCAATTCATCACAGCCCAAAAAAAATCTTAGGTCATCCTGAATTGATAATAGCAATTGTCCTTCAGGGAAGAAGAGGGCCGAGATCTCCTTGGAAAGCGCACGATGGACTTCAAAGTTAGTTACCTGGATGCAGGTCTTCCTAATACATATTTTTCAGACAGTGATCAATTGCTGACATCGCCTACCCATCCCGCAGTACCTACAACGCCTACCAGAGTAAATAGGCGGTAAGCAACCGGCGTTTTTTCGACAATTACCTAAATAATAAATGAAAAACCTTTGTAGGTATAAAACCCAATTAAGAGACTTCCTCTCGACTTGTCGAACGAAACGCAAACTGTCGCACGGATCAAATGGTGGTCAAATTACCCCGCCCACTAACTCTGCGGTTACAACTTCGATAGTACCAACAATGCCTACTACGGTAAGTTTATCATCTGTTTTCGAAGAGAATCTATAAGGAAATTGCAATTCCAGGTAGAGTATATTGCTGAGGGATGTACGGCAACATATAACATGTATCCTGCTCCATATGCTACAACAACTCCCGATCATAGTCTCAGCTACATGACTCATTCCGCTCCAAATTTCAATCACACGTTGTATCCGACCGCTACAGCACTAGATAATAGATACTTAACAACAACGGATAATATTTTCCATCAATATAGGTAAGATGAATCAGAGTAGTGAGTAGGGATGCAAACAGAAGTCAGCAAATAGAGAATTTTTGCCTTTTCCAGGCCTCTTAGTACGTATTATCCAGAATACCATCACGCAACACCTTCCAGCACATATAACGGCTTCCTAGATATGACCCCAAGAACTTACGAACCGGCCAGTACTCCGACTCATCATGCAACTTACCGAGCAGCTGTAGTGGATGACAAACTGTATCCTTGCCATCAGCAGGTATGTACGTAGATTTTTCACAATTATATATTATAATTTTCCTTCAATGAAATTCAAGGCGCAAATGGGCCTTTGTGCCCAATTTTCTAACGTAGAATAGTACTTTCAGTGTAGATGTAGGTCAATTATTTCATTAAAAACTGGACATGTTTTTGTACTGTTTGATACTGTAACTGATACTGATCAGTTACAGTATCGGCCGCGAATGTTTCAATTACCATTTTTCAAGAATTATTATAATTAGGGCTCTTGGAATTTTTGGGCAAGCTTAATGTTGCTCTGAGTTTTTTAACAAATATTAATAATTTCAATAATAAAAATATATAGTTTTTTAATTAACTCTTGTAACTTTCAGGTAGTCGAGGCAACTCCCGTTAAGTATCCAACATACGACGGAACCAGAAGCTATGTGGTACCGAACAGTAAGTGCCTGGATGTAGGATGGCCCTATTCAGTCAGTCCATCTTCAGGCATCATACAGCCAGTACAAGTGATGAGTTCGCCTCAGTTGGAACTAGCCGCAAGTCCACACAAGGTCAGTAAGCTCGCAAGTTTTAGGATACCACCGTAAAATTGTGTACTAATTTGGTGACATAATTTCGTAGGATGCCCTTAAAAAACCGCACTCTTCTTCCCCACAGCAAGGGCTTATTACCCCGAAAATAGAAGAAATTAAACAAGACACCCCGTTAATGCAACCCCAAGATAGTCCTAACAGTCATCATATAGGCACACCACAACATTTTTCTCCCATACCGGTTAGCAATCAAGGGGATATGCCTAGTCGGCAAACTGTTCTCATGTGGGGGTATGTAAAAAATGAATTGTTTCTGGGAATATTGCTTTTTGACCAGATATGATTCCATTGAAGATCTCATAACTCAACACCAGTCAATAGTAGGAGCCCTACGAGTGATTGCACTTCGCAGGACTACCAACATCATCAAATAAACTCGGTACCAGTCACAATGCACCATCAAATTACCAGCGTACCAGTTTCAAGCGAACATTGTGAGTCATTCTCAAAAGGTTTGTAAAACCTGCATTTCAAATGCAAATTTAGTAAGCTGACAACGTTTGCTAAGATGAGAAATATTTGGCAACTTTGAAATTGAATTCTTCAAATTTGAATGTATAGGGTGGCCCAACGAAAAGGACACATACCTGTTTATGACTCGACTACAATTCCGACAAATTCATCAACGGCGATTTCTAAATAGACCTGTTCCCCACTCAAACTACTTATGCAGGATGTTTCATAAAAAAGACATGTATAAATGCCAGCAATTAAGCATCATCTCATTAAATAGATATTCTTAGGCAGTTTTTAAACAGTAAATTTCCTGGTAGGTGGATTGGTGGGCAAAGTCTGTGTGAGTGGCCACCGCAGACCCCAGACTTGAATTGTTTGGACATTTTTCAATGGGCGCATTTGGAAAGTAAAATTTCGACAACGTATAAGAATAACTTTGGAGATATACCCGAAAATGTTATAATTGAATCTTGATTAGGCACTTATTTAATTTTGAGAGAGACAAGATGTAGAAATAAAAGTTGATCAGGAGCGTCCATCTACCAATAGAGAAACATGTTTTTATAGTTTTATTTACAACGCTTTAATGTTGAACGAATTATAAATGCTTTCAGGGATTGCTAGAGAAGCTATTTGAAGCAATTATGTATCTTTTGTTAGACCAATTGTTTAATGGTGTTTGGGTATTATTTTGAACAGTTTTTAAGGACATGGTTTTACGTAAAACCTGAACTTTTCTTGCTCAAATAATTGAATAATTTGTTAGTTAATAGTTTAATTAATTACAACGTTATAAATAAAACTAGAAAAAAATGTTTCTAATAAAAATTGCTTGGTTTTTGCTCCTTTTTAAGTTTAGGAAAAAAAGAAAACTTTTTTTTTGAAAATCCAAAGGCAACCGCGTTATGACCTGGAAACATGACCCAGTTGAAAAAACTGCAAATTATGTAATTTTTTTCCTTACAACAACTTCTATTTGATACATTTTTAATAAAATATATAGTTTCCGAATTATACAGATTTATCAAGTTTCCTGGACGACCCGGTATAATCATTCAGTATAGAACATCTTGAAACGCAATTAACTCCTGATAAAATATGTTATTTTGAATGCTTTTTAGGCTTATCTGAAATAAATGCTCATCAGTGGAGCAATACTGATGAAGGGCCTACAAAGGTAGAAACGGTGGCACAAAATGGAGAGCCGGAAAGTCCCAACCAGCACCATGTCAGCCACCACAGTCACCACAATTCCAGAGTGGTGATGGTATTGTGATGAATTTGGTGCGTCTTCCTTTGTAAATAAACTATTATTTGAGGGTTTATAGGGTGTTTTTTTAAACAATTGCTTCAAAAAACTGCAGCTTTGGGTCATCCATAAGATTATATTCCCAGTACAAATGCAAAGAACACCTTATATACTCCGCGTATAAATAATATACATATTTACAATAGCTGTAATGTTCAAAGTTGTAAGTAGACGCCGTTGGAGAAGCTAATTCTGCAATGTCATATTGGATAACACTTTGATAATAGTAAAAATGCTTCACATGCCTTGTCGTATTTTTTTAAATATTTCCCAAAAAGTTATTACTTACGGTTCATATACGTAAATCCAATAAGACATTGAATTTGCGTTGCCCAACGCATAAATCCGAATGCACATGAAATATTCCATGCATAAAATAAGAAGTAAACATATCTTCCGCAAATCTATTTGCGCTTAAACTTACAAAGTTAGTCTTCGAAAAATCGTGCAAAATATTTGTAAAATCTGGATGAGTCTTGTGTGTTTGTGTAAAATGTCCATGAATGTAAAGAAAATTTGATATATTTATTGCTTCTTTTTATTTATAATATCTATTTATATTCTTGCCTTATTTCTGGAGTTTTAGAAGCTCTCCTTTGTTGTTGTTAAATTGATATATTTTTTATTCGAGATGTTTAGTATAAAATATGTTTAGATTTGAGCTTAAGAAATCTTATGTTATATTAGACATCTTGCGTTCACCAATGCTAGTCAATCAATGGTTACTTGTATATTATTTTGTACTATACTTTAATTTATATTAACAGAGAGTGTAAATGTACAATGAGTGTAAACAATGTCCCTTAAACAGTTTTAAGTAGATTGATAAACTAAAAAATTATTATCCAGGGGTGTGCTTGAAGCCTTTTTAATCAGTTCACTGTTTTCTTATAGAACTTCAATATCTCAATGTTAATTTTTCAATTATCGGAACTGATACAATTGATATCAGATTTCCAAACAACCCCTATATAGTACTCCACAAAGAACTTTAATATTTCATATGAATCTTTGACGTTTCTTTCTATAGCTTTTATTGTAAAAGCTATTATTACTCAAGAAATGTTGTTTCAAATATTTTTAAAACGCTGCACATCTAAGTTATTCAAAACCTAATAAAAATAAAACATTGAAATGTTTTAATTGTCGCGTTATTTTTACAAGGATTCTCTAAGCATTTTGTAAAAACGTTACATAGTAAGGATTTGTAAACCTGAAATAAATAAGGTTTACTTGCTCAGTTAAATTGCTATTATAGATCCGTTTTCAGATGTGTGAAGTATAATTCTTAATTTAACGTTTAGAATCCCAACTGTTTTCTTCCGTTTGGTCTTCCAAAGTGCTAACTCGTAGGATAATGTTTTAACGCCTTTCTCAATGCCTTATTACTCTTTTTTAATGCAGAAAAAAACATTTCAAGCATGTTTAAAATATCTCGAAAATTTTGATGTGCGGCGTTTAATTTACAAAATAATGCTCGCAAAACGGCAAATTTTACCATTTATAGCATTCAAAACTTTATATAAAACAGATTCCAGTGATGTAAGAAAATAAAATATATGACATACAATATGAGTTTACTTTCTTGACCTTTAGTTAAGAATTGATCAAACCATCATTGTGTAGTAAGTAATACATCGAGGATGAAGAAGGGTTCAGAAAAAGGAAAATAAAAAGCTAAATATTTTTTTTAATTAAAACTGCATGATTTATAACTTATACAGCAGCGACACTTTCTTCAATAACTTCGTCATCTGCCTTTTCAGTGGCTTGCTTTTTATTATCGATAAGATAATGATCGAAACCAACTTTAAGTTTTTCCTTAGATGGAGGACTCCATAACAAACATCTTAAAATAAATATAAAATTAGACTAGTTGACCACACTGCTAGATGTATATCAATACGTACCTAGTAACAAACTCTCCTTCTCGCTTTGGTTTCTGGGTGTATACATCGTTTATTAATGCTTTAAAATTTCTCTCCAAGTCTTCTGCGTCCATATTTAGCTGAAATTAAAAGCAACAGATATAAAAACTTTCAAGTACACAGAACATTAATAGAAAGTTCAGCCATTACCGGAAACTATCTGTAAAACTTACTGTCCCGATAACCGTTTCGATTTGTCCAAAATCTTGTTCGTATTCATCTTTTATGGCCTGATAAGTAATACCATTCAAAAACCGATCCACAAGTTGTCCCACTTTAGCATCTAGCGTCCCAGATCTTGGACTAGGAAATTTCTTTTTCATTATGCCTCTAAAATTAAACAGATATCTATAGTTGACAATTGTGGCAGAAAAATGTTGCTGTTGATTTCAAAATATTTCTTTTTTGCTACTATACCATTTACTACCTGTATATTTTTCAATAATAAATTTAAAGTTACCTTAAAACAAGCAGCTCAGCTAAAATATCGGGATGGGCAACTACGTGCTGAAAGTCTTGAAGTAGAACCTGCATATTAGATTATGAATGTCCCGGTTAATGAAATTTTAATAAAGACCCGAAATAAAGATGCTCTACGTACAAAACATAAAATATTATCTCAAAAACTACACGTTTATACCTGTCCATTTTGAATTTGTTTTATCAAGTCAACTCCTCCAGACATTTGCGCTCCAGCGTTTATAGCTTCTTGTATACTTTCCGTGTTCTTTGCAAATGCTATAACTGTGCGTTCTTCTTTAATGTCAAATTTATGCGGTATTCCAGCAATTCTTTTGAAATTATCCACAAAGCGTGTCTGCCATACAAATATTCTAGATTTTTTTAAGTTCGGATGAATATAATTCAGACGCCGAAAATTACCTTCTTTTCTCCCTGCATGTTTAAATCAATGGTAACAAATAATTCTGCGTTTGGGTTGTTATACATTTCAGGATGATGAGTTTCTCTGTGAGCTTTAACAGCATCCACAAAAGAATATGCCATCCACTTGTAATATTTCATGACGTATACATCATCAATTGGATCCCTCTTCCAACTATCATCATATTTTCTAGACGCTCTGCTGGCTAACATTTTTTCTCTTGAAATTGAAAGAACCTATTTGTTAATCAAATGTCTTATAGATGAAAAAAAACTATTATAGGAAATTCTATTAGATTATTTAAAAAATCCAATATTGAAACATATGAAAACAATATACATGGTAAGAGCCGATGTATCGAGGTACTTCGTATATAAATGCTACGATTAATTTAAAGCAAAAATTATCCGTTTTACTCTTCCTGAATTTTCAGCAGTTCAAACCATATTGGGGGTTTGAATTTACTAAGCCATCTTACTAGCTTAGAAAAAAAAATTATTCAAAGCATAATGATTGTGTAATTATTATTAAAGCTACTCAATATGACCACCTTGTACAATAAATAAGTCAATCTCCGTCGAAACTGTCGTTCACAGTTTTAGTTTTCCATTTTATTTTTCATTAAACTTGTGAATTCGTCCGAAGGTGATTCCTACAATTACACTTTCCCAATGAATAAGTAAGTGCTTCCACATGTTCCAACATAAAAAATCCAACGGGTTCAAGTTTGGATATCGCGGCGGACAAGCAATGGACCCAAATGGCCTATACAACGATTCTAATTCTGATTATGATTTGAAAAGGAACGTCTTCAATTAGTCGCGGTAGAGCGTTCTCCATAAACGCTCGATACCTTTAATTTGTTCAAATTACTTTCTTTTTCATTTATTTTTATTGTTCAAATCCCCGTCAAAGAAATGTGGTCTAATACTTCATTATTAAATATTCCAGGTCAAACGTTTACGGAGAATCTTCTCTGAAAATGGTTTTGTTGAATAGCATGAACGTTTTCGCTATAAGCATATTTTGATTTGATTTGATTTGAATTGCTTCCTGTGGCAATAAAGCATATTTTGATTTGATTTGATTTGAATTGGGAACGATCTACTGGAAGAAGGCGATTCGCGCTTCGTTGTTGGTATTCTCTAGAAAGGCGGTGGTACTACCGTTGCAATAACCATACACGAAAATTATGTTCACGTATTCTTCATTTGAATCCACTAAAGACATGCTTTCATCACAAATAACGCCGCATTAAATTAAAAAGTGGCAACATTGACAATTAACGAACCAACAATTAGCAATTTGTTCTAACTTAACTAGCCAAATTGCTAATTATTAGTCTTCCAAGTGTATGGTTGCAAAAATGTCATTCACTCTTTAGTAGCTGCTCATACCTCGGTATTTCATAACACTTTGAGAATTCAGAAGCCGTAAAAAATAAGATTTGTTAAAATTAGTCATAAAATTCACATACGAGGTATCTCAGATACCTCGGCCGACACCCTGTAGAAACTAACTAGAAATTTAGATATAAATACATTGGTTAAGTGTACAGCGGGGACGAAGAAACAAAATTGCGCTCTTTAAACCATTTTAAAACCATGAGTTATTAACATCATAAATTCACCAGAAACGAAGTCGATAATTAGTGGAGAAAAAACGGACAATTTAATTGGATTTATTATATTTAAAAAAACAGTGTTTTTAATTCAAAATGACAAGAAAGATTTTAGTGGTAACTAAACTTGCGTGCATGGAAATCGGCCCACTGTAAACTTTTGACTTTAACTATATTTTTTGAAAAAACTATTCGTCAGATCAAAAAAAGAAATATGCTGTTTGAAAGACAATTTAATATGCTTTAATGTGAGTATAAACTTACCAAGAAGGCTTGTCGTTTATATGCGTAGCAACCGGTAAACCAATGAAACTTGTTTATGTGGTGATTGTAACGAAAATAAAAAAATTGTCAAATATTAAAATTATTGCGTTTGCAACTGAAATTTGCATATTAATTCGTTTTTCATAATCTCAATAGTGTTTAAGTGTGTTAGTTTAATGCATACTACCCCACAAAAAGCCGGCCAAGTTATTGCTTTAATCGAAAATGGACTTAGTCAGCGAGCTGTTGCTAGACAACTGGATATGACACGCACAGCGGTCCGAAGAGTATGGAAAAGTTATGAGACTGGATTGTTTCATAGGCGACCTGGAACAGGCAGAAAGCGATTTACAACCGCTAATGCCGTTCATTATGCCGTTCGAGTGCAACGACAGCTCCGTGAGGTGTGAGGAGTGAAATAACCTGACCCCTAAAACACCTGCGATTGGTCCAAAACTTACTCCAGCTCATCACCAAGCTCGCCTGCGTTTTGCACGGGATCATATGAATTGACCGTTGGAACAATGGGGATCTGTTCTGTTCTCAGATGAGACCAGAATATGCCTCCATGGTAGAGACCGAAGAAGGAAAGTGTACCGAAGACCAAGAGAGCGATTTTCAGATTGCTGCTTTGAAGAGCGGGGTGCTTATGGAGGTAGTTCCTGTATGATCTGGGGTGCAATTTCTATAGGAGCACAAACCGACCCTGAGTTTATTCGTAGGGGCGACGTGAACACGTCACGGAAGAAGAGGTTTAACGGCACGTCACGGAAGAAGAGATATATCGAGATTTTACCAATTCATGTGGTACCTTACGTCGACTATATTGGAAACGAATTTATCTTTATGCATGACAATGCCAGGCCGCACACCGCAAGAATCGTGCAAGATTACATTGCAGAAGTCGGTTTTCGGGTTATGGAGTGGCCAGCATACAGTCCTGACCTGAATCCGATCGAACGCTTATGGAATGAGCTAAAGCGAAGAATTCGAGCTAGACTTCATACCCCAAATTTGATTCCAGAGTTTATTGTTGCAGTAGAAGAGTGGTTTAACATCCCTTAAGAAACAATAGCAAAATTGATTAGATATGACTTCCATTTTAATATGCCTAATCGTATGAGAGAAGTTATTAGGGAAAGAGGAGGTCATACCCATTATTAAAAAATTTAAAAAAAGTGTTAAGTTTTAAATTGCCAATAACCCTACTTATGTTAATAATAAAAAAGCTTTATTTGCATTAATTTCACTATGTTAAACATAGGATACTCACAATAATTTATGCTCACATTAAAGCATATTAAACTGTCTTTCAAACAGCATATTTCTTTTTTTGATCTGATGAATAGTTTAAAAAAAATATAGTTAAAGTCAAAAGTTTACTGTGGGCCTATTTCTATGCACGCAAGTGTATTTTTATGTATACGTATAAGTAATACATTAAAACAATTACCTACATAACATTTAGAAAAACCGCAGGTAATAAAAAAGATGAGCAAATGTTTCTCAAAAAAACTAGAAATTGCGAATTATAAATAAAAAAAAGCTTCAATCCACGGTATTGTATGCTGTATTACTTGAGTGCTATAAAAGATATTAGACAAAACTGCATGTAACGCATGAGTAACGCTTAAATACAATAATAATGTGTTAAAAAGATTAAATTTTCGACAATTTGATATGGAAACGTACTACTGATAATAAAAAAGAGGGTAACATACCCGACCATAAAAATTGAAATGTTTCTATTTCAAGAAAGACCTTAAACCTTTTTTAAATAATAATATACAAAGAAATTATTCCAAAAAATGTATTGCAATGTACGAGATTAAGCAATCAGTAATAAATTTCACATTAGATTTACAACGATTAATATCAATAAAGAATTTCGATTTAAAAATAATCATAGTTCGTGAAACTTGGATTGAAGGAAGCGCAGACCAAGACACTAAATTTAAGTTTGACCATACACAGAGGAATTTAAGTATAATCCAAAGATGTCTAAAAGATCTTTGTTTTGTTTAGTTAATCCAGTTATGCTTGAATTTTGGAAATTATGCCCGCATTTTACTGATAAAAAGATATTTACTTATAATTTAAATAAAAAACTTGAACCCCGAGAATAGTATATTAGGGTACAAGAGACGAAAGTCGAAGTTCCACCACTGCTTGAAGTTGACCGCATGCACGTTGTGGCTGGACTTCGAATTTCGTCTAGCGTACTGTATACTATTTTTCTTGATCCTCGGTGGAAACTAGCCGGAAGAAGTATAATATTTTGAAAAAAAGGCTTTGAAAATGTTGTCAAGACAGTCAAGCTGTCAGCGTGCGGGGCGAAAGTTATTGCTTTCCACACGGGATACAGAAAATGTTGTTCGGCGCGTTGATTTCGATGCTCGTACGGTGCGTGGCGAAAGCTATTATAATACAATAGCTTTCGCCACGCACCTTTTTCAAACATTTTCAATGCCGTTTTTTTCAAAACCTTATACTTTTTCCGGGTCAAACGACACAGACACGACACAGTGTTACCCAGGCCTATATTGTAATGGGTAAAAGTGATGCTTTCAGTGAGTGAGAAATCAGTTTTTTCTCATTCAATTAATATTATTCATCAATAGAACGATAATCAACGCACGAAAGCTCATGACGGATATTTGAATTCAGTGCAGTCTTAACTGTGCAATCAACATACACTTACCTGTTCCTTAAATTATGGGGTATAAAACCAATTTTTTTCACTTCCATTTTAACTTTAGCTTTGCTCTTACGTTCTCTGGTGCCTTTGCGGGCTGCATAATCTCTGGCTTGAATTGAAGCAAGCAAAGGGCTTCTAACAACACTTTTCAGGAAGTGTCCCGAAGAATTAATCTGGATCAAATAAGACAGCCCTGGAAATAATTAGGAGATTTAGTAAATGGTAACCCAAACAGGTTGCAAGAAAGTGCGTACTGTTGGTTAAAACAGAAGTTCCCAGATTCATTGTCAGTAAGAAAAGCTTAATTCGAAACTATTTGATACTTTATAAACACTTTAATAAAAATTTGCGATTTAACCTCACTTGCAATTTTTGAGGTTAATGTTTGGGTTATGTCGACGAACATCTGTTGAAAGGGCTCCATACGCTGTTGCCGAGTGGTAGTAATATTTGACGTCATTTCTATCAAGCATTTACCCATATTTCCTATAGACGTGAATGAAAAATTATTGTCTGAATTTTTTTACTATTTTGGAGGAAGAATTTTAATACTATAGGAGCGGAGTAGGGTTACTTCAAACAACCAGACAAATGTTTTTTGATCAAAGGTCTCTTGCCACTCACTATAAGTTTCTTTGTATATAAAGCGATTTTTAAATACACCACAATTTACAGAATCTAAAGTTATTGCAACACAAAGTACTAGCAATCTAGGATGTGTTATTTCATTTAAAAAGTTTTAGGAATGTTTATTAGGATTTAACTGTAGAACAGTTCATTTATTTTGTAGCGAAGTTTTATCTACATATTTTATTAAAGTGATGGTTTTTAATTAAATAGGAAAATAATAAGATAATCAAGATAAAATGGATTTAATTTACTAAATAACACAATTTTAAACACTTTATAAATAAAAATGTATTTACTCAACAACACAACACTATTATAATGAAATTAATTATTCAAATTAAAAATTTGATTAATTAAGTTATTCACACAAATAATTATAAAATAATTTACTTAAGAAACAAGCATTCAAATATGTAGCAGTACTTAGATTTCAACGCGACATTACTAACAATTAATACATAAACATACCACTTCTATTATAAATAAGATAAATAATTTCTGTTTCTTGAGATGAATAACTGCCATCTCCGTTTTTAACATTTGCCAGCACAACTTTTTTAACAGTTTGGTGAACATATTGAATATTTTGACTCTTGGATATCATTTAAAAATTAAAATAAAAATCTAGAACGTTTAACGTAAATATAATGCAGTTTTCTAATGTTGCAGACGTTCGTTGGGGAGGATGGTTAAGAAAAAAACTATCTGCCATCGGCATGGGTTTAAAGTTCATTCTTCGTCGTCGTTTGCGGTTGCTAAATAAAATTGTACATGGGCTGAGACGAGAATCTCGCTTTTTTTAATAAAGAGCCCATAGTTTTGCAAATTAGTGTTAGTAAATGATAATTGAATTGAAGTGGACACAAAAAATATCGAAGAATTTAAAAATGAAGTAAAAAATACATTGTTTCTAAATATAAGGCCTTAGCAACGTTGCCAAGAAACTTTTCATTGATTTTCCAAGTTTAATGTCAAAAAGGAAAATTCAAAGTCAAGTGATCATTGTTTATTTATAGGAAAGTCGATTTCCTGTCAGTGTTGAAAATCGCCCGGAAATCATAACAAATTTGTAAATATGTGCGGTGGTTTTACGTGCTCGAAAAACGCTCTTATAGCACTTAACATGCTCTATATAGTAAGTTGAATGCTAAACATGTTAAAAAATTGCCCCTCTAGTGATCTACTTTTTGTAGGTTGTAGCTTTTATACTCATAGGGGTAGCAGTTTATGGAAGGGCTGCCTCCTTAGTCACAAATTTACCCATTATAGGCGGCATTTTGGCATGTGGAATTATTCTGATCCTCATATCAATACTGGGGATGATGGGCGCAGTCAAACATCACCAGGTGATGTTGTTCTTCGTATCCTTTATATGTGCATATCGATCTATCGATACTATCTTGCTATAAGCCTGTATAAAATAAGAATTTTCTAAAACATGAGCGCTTCCTCATAATTTGAACGTTGTTGATTGCGGTCCTGAGTAACGATCAAATTAATGACCAAATCATTCTTGAGACATTGGTTTCATTTCCGGCTGCTTTTCTTCCTTATTGCCTTCTTGTAAAAGGCTTTGTAAGCTTTCATATTTACGGTTACTCAAAGTGTGATCAGTATATAGGGAGGGATATTTAAATATCCCGATTTCGTTCTAAAAACGCTGAAATACGTAACTTTACGAAGAAAGCATTTGAAGCTGCTTATGGGTCAAAAATGAACAATTCTACACAAGTGCACGCTCTTTAAAAATTTGCAACTTCCAATCCAGAGCAGGTAGCAACTTGAAATTTGCTCACCCTATAGAAAACACTTGAAGCTAAAAACCCTGAGATATTTATTAAAATCGTATAAAATCTTGATTTCTTCCAACCCTGTAAATGATTAGTCAAAAATTAACATTTCTACTCAGGTGCACGCTATTTTTTAAAATCGCAACTTCCAATCCAGAACAGGTAGCAGCTTGAAATTTTTTCACCTTATAGAAGTCACTTGAAGCTAAAAACCCCGAAATATTGACTCAAAACGTTCAAAATTCTGATTTTTTCTAACGATGTAAATGATGGCTCCAAAATGACCAATTCTACTCATGTGCACGTTTTTCTTTAAAAATTTGTAAGTTCCAATCCAGAACAGGTAGCAACTTGAAATTCGCCCTCCCTATAGAAAAAAATTGAAACTAAAACTCCTGAAAATTTCACTCAAATCGTATAAAATCCTGGAAATGTATGGTATGGGTAAAAATTGAACAATTCTACACAATATTCGAAATGCAATCCTATCCTTAACCAGTTTTCAGTATATGTTGATTTTGTTTCTCTTATTCCTCATCCAATTTTCGGTGGCTTGTGCCTGTTTGGGTGTCAATCAGTCTCAACAAGAACAGTTAGCCAAACAGGGATGGAATAGGTATTTAACATCAATTGAACATCAACATTTTAGAGAATCATGCATATACATTTTGTTCTAGAGTCGACAATGCCACTAAGGCTAATGTGCAGAAGACATTCACATGTTGTGGTTTTGATGCAGAAGTCGATAAGCTGGTTCCACATCCAGAATGTTTTGATGTTGCAGTAAGAGAATTTACGATTTTCGCATTTTGTAATTTCAACTCCGATTGATTGATTTATTAGATGAGATGTTGCACTGATGCTGACCACAAAGTGTGTGACTGCCCAGGGTGCTTAAAAAAATTGCAAAGCACGATCAGCTACGCATTTCAACTGTGTGGTTGGATTGGTTTATTCTTCAGTTTCACTGAGGTAAAGACAATATCGTTTTTAACTTTTTTTCATGTAAAGAAGGGGATGGTTAAGGGCTTAGTGGCTCAAGCTTTAAAACAAGAACAATTGTAACTGAGCTTGTTATTTGAGGAAAACGTCCTGGTTTCATTTCATGTGTGAATATAACATTTTCGCTATATTTTATTAAAACTATCTCTCGATGTACAAGGCGTTTCAGGAAAAACAGCCGATATTTCTACCACGTTTCTAAGTTCCAAAAAAACTTCGAATTTTCCATACAGAGTGAGTCAATTTATACTGGCATTGGATCATGTTTAGAGAAGTTTGTCATATTTTTGGATTTTTTACAGTTTTTTCCGCACAGTTCACATAGTTTTTGTGATCGAATAAACTCTAAAATAATGTCCCGCTCGAATAAACCTTAAGATAATGTCCTGTCCTCATTAATGCGGAATATTGACCAATTTTATTCTTGAATAAATCAGATGTGAGTCACTTTTCATTCTAAAGTATTTTGTAAATAGTTTCATCTTTTGCCTGATTTTCACCTACTTATTTGGTATGTTTATAGTTTATGGGAGTGTTGTTAACCGTACGTTATCGTAACCAAAAGGATCCCCGAGCTAACCCAAGTGCTTTCCTATAGTGTCGTAACATTCAGGGTCTAGTACAGGATGGTGGGTTTACTTTAAATAATATGCTTATTCTTGTCTGTTTCGTTTCATTTAATTATGCTGTGTGTTTGTTGCATGTTAATTCCCTCTTAATAGCTACGAACCTATAATCTGCATGAACCATTTACAGTTTCCAGGCAGCTTATTTGGGAATTTCGCTTGCATTATTCCAGTTCAACAATCAACAGGGCAGTTTTAATATATTTTTCGACCCGTTTTAGGTGGTAGGAATCTTCTTGACAAAACGTTATCGTAACCAGCAAGATCCCGAACATCTAAAAGCTATCGCTGTTTTTCCTAGTCACAACACATTCACCTATTAGCGCTACATTACATTCCTTCTAGTCATTATTCTATGGGAGCATCAGACTAACCGGGAACCTGTACCTTTACAGATACAATTTTCCATTCCCTGTTATTGTTGCGCTCCCATAATTTAGTTGCAAACAAATTGATGTACATTTTTTTATTTATATAACTCGGTAGGTGCAATTAGATAAACGCAAACAGTGGAATCCACTGACAGTGGCCATTTTACCAAAGACTTTATCTATACGACTGTAATTTTTTTTTGAACTGATACGTTTGTGATGTCTTATTTGTTAGTTCAATTGTCTACTATTTTCCTTCCACTTCTTCCAGTACTTTAATGATCAATAATAATGTTCAGGGGTGCTTTATCTCATATACACTTTATATTTATTTTATAATTAATTTATAATATTTAAATGATAGTTTATTGTAGCCGAACTGATCAATTGATATAGCTTTCAGTTCTTATTCAGTAGACGCTAACAAAAGCCGATCTCTGTTTGCTCACCCAATAGGTTCATTACTTTATGAAAATCTATGTATATTTTTCGAAATAGCTAGGATATAGAATTGACCTTCAATAAATGTATCAGAAAAATGTGATTGGTTTTTGTTGCTTAAATATATTTTCAAATGTAACAATTTGGAAATCAAAGTGTTTTGGTTGTCCGTGTAATTTTAGTGCCCGCTGTTTTTTCAATGTTTTCAGTTTTCACGCTAAATGTAAAATTCAAAATTAAGGCGCCTGTTGAGAACCGCTTTTAGTTTTTGGTTCATATTTATAAAACTGGTTGAGCTGCAAAGCTCTAGTTGTCATTACGCGATAGGGCCCTAAATTGTACAATTTGATACCAAACATCGTTTTAGGATTGGTTCTAGTTTTCACTCAAAATACGAAAAGTCTAAATTGACGCGGGTGTTGAGAATCGCTCTTACTCTTTGGCTCAAATTTTCAGTACTGGTTGAGCTGCAAAGCTCTAGTTGTCATTGGGCGTAGGGCCTTAAATTGTGCACTTTTTTAGTCTAGTGTTCACGCAAAATACGAAAATTTAAAAGTAATTCGGGTGTTGAGAAAATCTCTTACTCTTTGGCTTATCTTTAGAGCACTGGTTGAGTTGCATAGCTCTACTGGTCATTGCGCATAGGACCTTAAATTGTACACTTTTTTATACTAAATATAAGTTTAGGAATGTTTCTAGTTTCCACATAAAAAACGAAAATTTAAAAGAAATGCGGAATTTGAGACGCGCTCTTAGACTTTAAATCAAATTAAGAGAACTGGTTGAGCTGAGAAACTCTGGTTACCATTCAGTGATAGAGCATTAAATTGTCCACTTTTTTATACCAAATATCATTTTAGGAATGTTTCTAGTTTCCACGTAAAAAACGAAAATTTAAGCAAAATGCGGGATTTGAGACGAGCTCTTAGTATTTGGCTCAAATTTAGAGAACTCGTCAAGCTGGAAAGCTCTGATTACAATTGAGCTTTAGAACCTTAAATTGCGTATATTTTTATACCAAACATCATTTTAGGAATGTTTCTAGTTTCCACGTAAAAAAACGAAAAATTAAATTAAATGCGGACTATGAGACGCCCTCTTAGTTTTTGGCTGTAATTATTAGACCTGGTTGAGCTGAGAAGCTCTGCTTACCATCCAGCGATAGAGCATTAAATTTCGCACTTTTTTTATGCCAAATGTCGCTTTAGGAACGTGTCTGTCTAGTGTTCACGGAACACGATAATTTAAAAGTAATTCTGGTGTTGAGAACCGCTCTTAGTCTTTGGCTCAAATTTAGAGAACTGGTCGAACTGAGAAGCTGTGGTTACCATTCAGCGATAGAACATTAAGTTGTGCACGTTTTTTATACCAAAGATCACTTTAGAAATGCTAGTTTCCACGTAAAAAACGAAAATTTAAACAAAATGCGGGATTTGCGGCGCTCTCTTAGTATTTGGTTCAAATTTAGAGAACTTGCCTAGCTGAGAAGCTCTGGTTGCGATTGAGCTATAGAGCCTTAAGTTGCTTAGATTTTGATACCCAACATCATTTTAGGAATGTTTCTAGTTTCCACGTAAAAATCGAAAATTTAAACAAAATGCGGTATTTGAGACGCGCTCTTAGTATTTGGCTCCAATTTAGAGAACTTGACGAGCTGCGAAGCTCTGGTTGCGATTGAGCTTTAGAGCCTTAAGTTGCCTAGATTTTGATACCCAACATCATTTTAGAAATGTTTCTTGTTTTTATGCAAAATAGGAAAATCCTAAATGAATGCGGGTGTTGAGAACCGCTCTTAGTCTTTGCTTCATATTTGGAGAACTCGTAGAGCTGCAAAGCTCTAATTGCGCGATATAGATTTAAATTGAATATCACTTGAATTGAATATAAGATTATCACACCTTTACGTACACGATAAGATCGCAAATTGAAAAATAACGTCACATTTTCGCACAAATTTAAGCAACAACTTGAGCAAGTTCGCCTATTTCTACCAAGACATAGAGCAACTGTTAGTTAAATTGCACACTTTCTTTCAGCGGGTACAAGCAACCTTCCGAACTTCGAACGAACCAACTACCTTCCGAATAAATATGAATTTATTTTTGCTTAAACACAAACGTACAAAAGAGCCATGTTTCTGCCGAAACTTTGTCGGAGCGCTATGAGTGTACACTAGTCGAAATAAATGATTAAGGTACACTAGACTCGCTATTAAACAATAAATAATCAACTATCAGTAGAAAAATAAATAACTTAACAGTAGAGCGTCAATGGCCTAGCATCAATCAGTAGTTGTAAAAGGGGACCGGATGATGTTTGATAAATCTGTAATGAATTTAAATCAGGAATTAGTGAGTTGCGAATATGAAAAAACAGTCCTACCTAGCGTTTTCTTGGTGCCCCAGCAAACTTTGCTGATCAATACCGTTGTTGACGCCATACACTGATCCAGCTCCGTGATATTTGTTTTCACCATATTTTCCTTGATCAGCCGCTTCTTTGTTGACGGCATACTGATTGCTGAGGTGCCCAGATTTCTTCTGTTCCTGTTCGTTGAATTTACCATCTTCGTGACCTCCCTATGAAAGGAGTTTTTACAATTCCCAATGCCCCTATTAGGCGCTTTTATACGGTACCTTATAAGAAGACGCGCCCTTTTGGCCAAATTGACCATTCTGTCCGTTGAAGGCCACATTTGCTCCTTCGTCGTGCTCCTCGTCATAGTATTCTTCGGTTTTTCCAGATTCATCCTTTTGGTGAGAGGATTTAAATCCCTTGATCACATGGCCTTTTTTGTGTCCCTTTTTGATATTATGTTCTGCGCCGTTTTGGCCTGAGTATATTCAAGTGTTATAAAATGATGAAATAGTTGCTGATGTGTTTTACCTTCTTGATTAAATTGCTGTCCTCCTTGATACTGTTTGCCATCTTCTACTATGTTTTTGCCTGCCGCTTTGTTGCTGTAGTAGCCTTCCTCACCCTTAACGTCTTTGACTGCCTGACCTCCTTGGGAGTATCTGGAACATGATTTTATTTTATTGATTTTCTGATAAAGTCTCATATTTGACTCACCCTGAATGGCCATGATTTGCTTCCTCTTCTTTTTTGCCATGCGCCTTTTCGTATTTACCATCCTCGACGTTCTTTTTCCCGGCACTGAATTCGCTCTTTTCCAAGTCCTCTCCTCCTGAAAGTCCGCAGGTTTTATCTATGGGGAATAGGGGCGGATGGCGATTCTTACCGTATCCATGCACAATAGGGGCGACGTAGCCGACGCCTCCTAATCCAGCAGCTCCAATTCCGGGTCCTACTCCCCCACCAATGAATTGCGGTCCGATGTGGCCTCCATACCCGAAGGAGCCTATTCCTCCTAAACCACCCAGTCCTCCAAAGCCTACCGGACCCACACCACCTCCTACTAAACCTAGAAGTTTCGCTGTTAGATTTTTCAGTTTGTAGTTGCTTGCATTGGTACCTCCATGTCCAAATCCTCCGACTCCTCCCACTCCACCAACACCTCCAACTCCTCCTATTCCAACAGGTCCTACCACTGCTCCCACTACTCCGGACTCGGAGGGATAGTAACCGCCTTCCACAACATGGTAGCCCCGAACTGGCACAGAAGTTGCGGAAGTTTTCATCATATCTGCTGTTTCATATCGGTATTTGTACACGGGTTTTCTTTCGGGCAATTCCAGGTCCTCGCAGATAACCTGGAAAGGCTTTAAGTAATTTCCAGAAATTGGTGTGTTTGGCAATTCATTTTCACTTTCACTGATTTGTCACTTTGCGTAAAATTTATTAAATGCCATCTTTATTGAAATTATATGTACTCACCTGGGATATGCAAACGAACGCGACCAGAACGTTTAAAACACGATGCCAGGACATTTTTTTAAAGTGTTTTCTTTGCGTTAATCCACGAGGACAGAACAAGAACTGACTTGAAATCACGAAAGCTAAAGATTATATAGTTAGGGAATATTCTGCATGTAACGATTTGGTTGATTGGGTTTCTGTAAAGGCGACCTTTGTGCGTTCGGTGTCCTTGCATCAGTTTTCAGGAAGTACCGAGAAAAAAAGGCTAATGGACATTTTCCACTTTTGTCTTGAGTGGGAGTCTCCAGCTCGCATGTATTAGTCCAAAAATGCATTTTTGCGCTTCCATTTCGAGCTAATGGGCTAACAATGGATCAATCAATTTAGGTATTTCTACAGAATACGCAACTTAAGATCTAATTAAAGAGTTTCTAAAAGAAAATATACTGGGAGAGTACAAGTTAGTTTGCAGTACACACGTAATTGATGTAGAAATTGGCTCTAACGTTTTTGCTTGCCTATGCGAAGACTTTGGCTGAGTTTACTGGGATTTTACCGACAATTCTAGATAAAAAAGCTGTTTTGATCGTTGCCTCCCAGTGTAGCGGTTTTTCAGTTATTGAAAGTTAAAAATTAGAGTTGGAGCAGTATTTTTCACTCAAACTCACTTAATTGCAAGTTGTCTTGGCGCACCCTGTATGCAGCGCTATTGGCATGGCAATCTGCGTTCGTGATGCGAGTTAACGTATTTTTAAGAAGCAGTTGGGAAAAGTTAGGTCAGTCTTATCTTCTCCACCTACCTGCAGCGAAATCTGCTCCGGTAAATTGCTCTCTGTTTTTGTACCACTCTGTATAAAGACTTCCGTAGCCACTAAATATATTCTACAGTTAATTCCAAGTGAAAAGATGCTAGTCAGAATTTTGAGTGGTCAAGTGATTCAACTTTGGATCTTTAGATTGAAATCCCACAGGTTCAGTTGTATAAAAAGGCATACTTGACTTGCGTCTATTTTTTGAGCCACTGTGTACATATACAAACTATTTAACAATTACCAGCAGTTAATCCTCTTGTTCATTACCCAGAACTTCATTTATGGAGGTATTTTGCTTCATGGCAAGAGTAAATTTGAGTTTTCCGTTCATTGTTCCCTTCTAAACTTGTCTGTAGCTGCATCAGGAGAAGGAAATTGCTCCACTTTTTTTTATCACACTGTATAAGGAGTTTCTATGTAACTTAAACTATTCTATGGAAAATTTGGAAAAAACTTGGCCTAATCGGGACTCTTTCAAAGCGATTTAGATATTCGGAGTTTAACAACTTATTTTTTCCAAAAACACCCTGCAGATTAGTACCCCTAAAAAACATAAATTGGGTTTTTGGAAAAAAAATTATTGTTGCAAATTAAACTTCTGTAATTTTGATATTAATTGTGTGTTAATGTTAAAAAAATTGGAGAATTTATAGCTTTAATTGGCAAGTTTCCAAAACGGATCGCAGTTTTATCATCTACCAAAGAATTGTGCAATATTTCTTTGAAAAAACACGTTAAAATTTGCCTGTGATTGCTTATTTTTTTTGCAACACCCTGTTTGTTATTTCGATTCTCATGCTTAACTTCTACTCAGTCAAATCTAAAGTCAAATTACATCACTTTGTATGACGTTTTTGTCATTTTTTGTTTTTGGTTGAAAAGATTGATCACCACTAAGGACACTATGAAAACTGAACAGTACGCCTTTGATAAAGCAGGGATGAAATGGTGCAATAAATAGGTGTCAAACACTTAAAAGTTTGACAATTTTGAGCGGCATGGTTGACAATTGACAGAAAAACCTGTCAAGCAATGAGAAAATTCAATAAAAGTCCTGGCTTTTGGGTTGTATGATTTGCAAGTTATTCCAAGATGGGTTTTACAACATTTGCTCATTTTGTGACAGTTTTAGTTGTTAAACAGCAACAAAGCCACTCAAAACTGTGGTTGATTGCTCCATTCAGTTGAGTTTATCAACTTTGTTTTTTTTGCCAAATCTTTGACACAAAAAACCTGTCAAACATGAACAAATTCAGCAAAAGTATTGGGTTTTAGGTTGTGTCTTTTGCAAGTTTATCCAGGACGGGCTTTACAGGATTTGCTCATTATTTGACTGTTTTTGTTGTTAAACGTCAACGATACAACTCAAAACTGTCAAACATTTATCAGTTTGACAACTATTTGCCGTCATGTTTGATTGAAAATCAGTCATAAATCATATTTTATAAATCTCATCTCAATTCTTATCGTCTTTGATTGTTCCGTTCAGTTGAGTTTATCAACTTTACCCGTTTGGCTAGAGAGATAAGTATTTGACAATTTTGAGTGACATTGTTGATAATAGACAGAAAAACCTCTCAATCAATAAGGAAATTCGTAAGAACTACTACATTTTAGCAACAGGACGGGATTTACAGAATTTGTTAATTGCTTAACAGTTTTTGTTGTAAACAGTTTTTGTTGTAAAAAAAACTATCAAACACTTATCAGTTTGACACCTATTTGCCGTCATTTTTGACCGAAAATTAGTTCTTATCCTGTTAGAGAGTTCCATTCGGTTGAATTTATCAACTTCACCCTTTTGTTAAATGTTCACCATAAAATAATGCCATAGTTTCATGTATAATTAAGCCATAGTCTAGTTATTGCGACCGAAAAAATGCTGAAACTTTTGTCAATGAAGAAAATTGACCTGTTTTAGCGGGATAAAGGTCAATTTTACGGCAATTTAAGCTCTTATCCTTAATTAGCGGCATTAAAAGGTCGATGTAACTTGTACAATGTTCAGCAATTAAGCAACTGCATTGTTTGAATGTCGCGATTTCTTCGCAGAAAGAGTAAAATGCTCGTCGAACCTAAAAGAACCGTTAATGGCACAGAGAGAGGAATCAATCAGTTGCTGCTGGCTTCCACTAATGGTAAATCGAGCTGATTTATTAACAATAATCATATGCTTTAGAATTGCGAGTAAACTCTATTGAAAAGTAAATAAAAATAACTTTTTAAAGGCTAAATTTGTACAGCGTGACACAGTAAGTTCCAAGGCCAAGAAGTGAATTTCACAGGAATATTTCATTCTCATCCCTTCCCTGTGTCCTGTTGCTATCCAGAGGAATGGCGGGAGCAAGATTTTCGACCAGGAGAGCAGCAGGGCGCACAGGACGGCTTTTATGGCCTTTTAAAGCCCACCTCGAACAACGGGCTTTCCACATAACGATTTTCCATTACAAAGGTCGACATACTTCGAATTGCTGCATTTTTTTCCAATTCCTCGTCTCAGTTACCGAAACAATGCAATCAAGGCAATTCTCTTTGTAGTGTTAGCAGCTGATGCGATATGGGTACCGTTTCATTGTTTCTTTTCGTTGCGTCAGCTAATTTTCTTTAGATGGAAGTGTTTCAGATCAAGGTGGAGTTGCAAAAAGTGAAACTCTAGAAAACGAATTTTTATAGGGATAGAGAAAAATGAAAAACCCAATTGGTTTTGGAAACATTCAATATCCATGCTCGAAGACTTTGGAGGCCTTGCATCAACTCCGACAGTGACTGTTTCCACAAAAAGCTCCCTCCACGCAGATTGTTAAGGGATAGTCGATTGCGCCCCTCTTGTTCTGCAACAAATAGCTGCTGCTGATTTTCCCATACTCCAGTTTCTTTCTGTGTGTTTTGGGTGTGTCCTGCTGATTTTCCAGCTCGAAAAACTCACTCTTCAGGTAATGTTTAGCAATCGATTTACATTTCGGGAAAATACATCCATTGCTCTTGTCCAGCCAGCCAAAGTTGCCATAGTTCATGTCCCCATTTTAGTCTTAGGAGTAGTTTTAAGACTCTATTACTCCATTTGATTATAACAGGTTTTAATGTATCAACTTCTTGAATTATTTAGGTATTTTACAAGATCGATCAATCGGTTTTACTATAGTAACTAACAACTGTGGCTGACTTGTAGAAGAGTCTGAACTTTACGCTTTGAGAAACTGAATTTAGGCAGTCACGTGCCTAAATATGCATGGAAAATAAGAATAAATTAAATAAACTACTTCATCTGGATGAGGTTAGCATTAAAAAATGTATTTAAACATGTTTATCGTGTTTGTTAATGTTTAGCTCTATTTGGGTTTTTCCTTTTTGTCGTTCTTTATTTTCAATTGCTGCTTTACTATTGATTTAGACGTTGGAACGTAAACCAATTCAGAGCTGTTTTTTCCATAAAAATAAAGTAGAAAAGCTGAAGAAAAGTGTCAATATCTTTGCAAATCAACCGTTTTTCTCATATAAATTTACGCCTTGACAACCGGTTGAAAGAGAGCGCTCTTCGTAATTAATCCCATTTTCTCCGCACATTCAACTAAACTTGTGTATTTGTTATTACTTAGAAAACAGATAAAAAACTCAGACACAACCGCACATTCAACCGAATTTCCTTAATAATGGGATTAAGATAGCAAATTAAATGCATAAACGCAATATTTACGACCATATACCATATGACATACGACTAAGCATTTTAATTAGCGATAAAGTGGCTTAAGGTTTGATCGTCACAGTATGTATTTAATGTATTTAACGAAACATTTTCCATTATGCGACTAATTTGATAATGTGTTAATAATAGCATCATGGAAATATAATTTAAATGTTTTTTATAATTCTTCACACAATTTTTTTGATTTGTTGTGTGAACTATGCTGTTTCAAAAGAAACACCCTTTATATAATACGATTTTTAGATTTGCAATTACTTTCTGCACTTTTTGTCTAACACTTTCTTATTAGTGATTTTCTAACTGCATTCCAATAATTCATTACTTTCGAATTTTGTTGCTCAAACCATAGCTCTAACTAAATGTTTATAACTGCAGTATCTGAATTGCGTTGTTTTAAATAGAAGACTCTAAAAATTATACAATTACTTGAAAGACAGCCGAAATTCCTTACAACTGATGTTTAGAGATGCTCCTTTATCTAAATAGTAAGGTTTCGAAGTTTCTCTGAAAATCGAAATTTTGCAAATAAAATATTTCGGCATTTTTTAACACGGAACGCAGCGCTAGCATCTGCAAGTGCTTGTTCTTTCTCATTCGAACCGACCAAAACAAACTGCTTAGCTCGAAATTGCGTTATTTTTAGCGGTGAAGGTATCAAGCTGTAACATAGCGACGCACACGTCATCTTTCTTCTCTGATAAAATTGCATGGGTGCGAGTGAAACTACCGCTGCCAGCTGCGTTCTTGAATGGAAAAATGAGTTTCATTTGGTTCATTCATGATCGAATCAGCGTGTGAAGACTAGAAAACGTTAGGAATAAAAAATCCATTTATCGAATAATAATAAATATTTAACAGTATAATGTGCTAAATTCACTAGATTTCTTTAGAGAAAGGATTTAGAAAGAAAAGAGAATTTAGGTATAGGAATACAATACATTTGAAAGGGTTTTTGATGACCTATGGGGTGTTTTTCTGCACTTTATTTTTAAAAACTAACTTTCTCTAGCGGATGTTTAGAAAGCTGCAAAATCGTTTTTTGCAACTTGTATTGGAACTTTGTTGCTTAAAATCACAGTTTAATTTAGATAATAATAATCGAGACCTAAAAAGTAATTTGCAAAATGCCAAATAATTTCTTTAGTTGAAAATTTGTTAAAATAGTGTTTGTCTATATTTTATCCAGATCTGATTTATTTAGATTAATACTCTATACAGTGTGTAAAAAAGACCAGCTTAAAAACGAAACTTTCTGTAAAAAAGCGATTGAAGTTTCAACAATATTTTTTTCTTAGAAATAATCGCGAAAAAAAATAAATAAGGGGTTTAGGAGCACTGAAAAATAGTCACGCAGGTTCGTTTTATTGATATTTTGATCCCATTTTCCTATTATTATTAAGTGAAAACATGCAGAAAGTTTTGAAACCATTTTTTCAATTTTGGAAATTACAAAAGTTCGCAGCTCAAAAACAGTCAAAAGAGCAAGTAGAGTGTAGGCTTTGTAAAAATTAAGACTTCTTGAAACTTTATCATCTTCTAGCTGAATAATGACGAACTTTGCGGATTCATTTGCGGATGGACACAGGTGTCTCTATAATTCAAGTTCTATTGCTAATGCCAAAAATAGTTTGTTTTAACAACAAACTGTATATTAATGCCGGATTTCAGTTGATATTAGTTTTTAGAACTTTTCTGCGGAATTCTTTCGCATACAGGCGAGGAAACAGACTAGAATAAGCGTTATTATTTTCGTTACTTGATAGTTGCTAACTAATCGTTCCATTTTATAGGTACGTGAAGTTTTTCATCTTTAAAAGGAAAACAGAAGCCGCCAAAATAGTTCCCACGGACGTGTTCAACTTTTCCACCACCATGTCTGATGAAGAATTGGACGAGTAAGTATTTTAATTCCGATCGGTTTGAAAAATATTGCAAAAATCTGAAATTTGATCAAAAACAGACAATTTTTAAAATTTCTCGGAAAATCTTGTTGTAGTAGAAGGAAGCCAGCCACTTTTATGATCAGCTTCACGCACCCCTTCACTTCAATAACTCAATTAACGCTTGAATCCGGTTGATACCTTTTCCTTATGGCAAACTTGCACAATTCAGGCCTTATGTAACTATAATAATATGATTTTTTGTGACATTTTGCCATTGAATAATCGTCGATTAATCCGTTATTGTTATTACTCTGTCGATTAATCCTGAGTTTTGTTTCGTAACCTTGCCTGGTCGAATTGGAGTATCATGACCGCAACAGAAAAAAAAATGCCCAGCCGAGACCAATGTGGTGATCAATAAATAATTAGGGGGGATTGTGATTGTTTATATTTCTTATTGGGTTTCAGAAGTAAGAGTATTGTCGGAATTGTGAGTTATTCGCTCATATACATGGTGTCGGGAAATGGGGTGCAAAAAATTCTAGAGTTCTAAAAGAGAGAGAATTCTAAAAGTTTATAGAGCAGTTTTCCAGAATCTCAATTAAATATCTTCTTTGTTTATTTTCAAATTTGGTCTAATTCCTGAAAATGTTGCTCAGTATGAATGGTCAAAAGTCGTCATTGGTGTGAAGTAAAAAACCTTAATTAGCTTAGAAAGAACTTAGGAAAATACTCAAGAAAGTGTTCTTGATCCACTTTAAAAATGAGTCATTTTCGAAAAATACCTATTTGAAGAAAATAAACGTTAATCCAATTCTGTTTCTTTCAGACCGCATTTTTACAAAAATTTACCATTTCAAATAAAGTTTCTACAGGGTGAAGAATGATACGACGTAAATTTTGTGAGAGTTTGGCATACAAAAATCCATTTTTTTTGGATTTCAACACAAAATGCATACCTTGAAACGGCTTTAAAATTTATTGTCTATCATTTTTATTTACAGGCCGATCAAAAAAGTAACTTGTTGGTCTTGCAGCGATAGCATTTTTTCTCTTAGACAGATTTTCACACTCGAAAGCTCATGTTGAAACTAAAACTTCATAGGAGATTTACGAGAAAATTTTCGTATACAGGAATGCATTAAAAGTGACCCAGACTGCCCCAGAAATATCAGATTCTGGCAGACAACTAAGGTGAAGTTTATATTCAAAAAATCCGTTCCCTCTTGAATCTCGGTATATTAGATTTTTATTTTAAGTCGACTATGCAGTTTTAGCTTCAACATGAGCTCTAGCTTCTCAAAATTGATCCGAAAGGAAAAACTTGATTTTTTTAGCACCCTGTAAGTAAATAAGATATGCGAACAATTCAAAAACCCTTTTGGGATATAAGTTATATCTTTATGCCTTTGCTGTTAATGCCATCTGAAAGCATGCCAAATTATCACAAATTTTGCATTAGTTTATTCTCCACCCTGTAGAACTTTGATCTGAAGTACTTCATTTTTACAACAACGCGTAACGATAAAAAAATTATTAAACTAGATAACGCTTCAAACCGAATTGAAGTCGCTCGCAGGAATCAGAAATTATTCAGTTTCAAAGTTTATTTTGTTGAGTAGTTTAGTTTCTGAACAAATTTTCAAAAGTAGCCTTTCTTCTTCTATACATCGATTTTGAAAATTTTGGCAAATGCTGAACTTGAGGCATTAATTATTCATTTCCCCCTCACCCTTTAAATTTTTCAAATTCCCACATTGTTCTTACTTCGCTTCTGTTGCTGATAAATTTCAATTTCTTTGCTTAATCTCTTTGTTTTTTTCGCGCTAATGAAGGCATAGAGAAAAAGATTAAGGAAAAAATAAGAAACTATATAAAAGCATTATTCTAATTTACAAATCAAACTCCCAAATGTACTTTAACAGACTTATATGAAAGTTTTAAAACATTAACAATCAACGCGTTCAGTAAGTTAATTACTGTTTTCCTACATTATTATATTTTTCTACCCCCCCACCCAACTACTATACGAACGCACAAACATGACAAAGATCTCGGAAAGACTCATACAGCTACAGACAAAATGGACAAACAACCCCTACAACTGGACCATACTGAATCCCCTTTGTCTTACAAGACCAACCAGACAATCCCGCTTCCGTTTCCCTACATTAACGCTACTCGAACACTTACAAACGCAACGGACTAGTGGACAATAAAATAATTTCTTCTTGCCACTGAAATCTTATTTATTTAATAATATTGTTAACCTAGAATGGGAGAATTTTCATATTTGTTTTTTTTTATTTAGATTAAGACTGCATGTATTAAACAAGGGCAGAAATACCGATAGGTCGATAGCCTTTTTTAGAAATAAAGATGTTTACTACTACTATTGTTAACCTAGAATGGGAGAATTTTCATATTTGTTTTTTATTTAGATTAAGACTGCATGTATTAAACAAGGGCAGAAAGATCGATAGGTCGATAGCCTTTTTTAGAAATAAAGATGTTTACTACTACTATATTTTTCTATTTTTCTTGCGATACTTAAGAAATTTCTTTATTATTCAATTTTTAATAAATGCACGTGTTTCTGTTGACCTTAACTAACAGCTTATTGCATTTAAGAAGTTTTTTTTTGAAAAAGCACTGTGCAAGCAAAGTGAGAAACTTCTGACAAATTTAATTTATTTTCTCAAAATTTTTGTTTCAAGCAATGTCTTAACTGAAAAATAAAGCGATTTTTGTCCACTCGGTTGCTTCCTGAGCGACCTTAGGAAAGTACAGGGTGTTTCTCAAACACGTAACCTACCACCCTAACATTGTTGTCGATTTATTTATGAAACACTCTCTATATGTCCGGAGACTTTGGCAGAACGTTCCAATCATCAAACCTTGCGAAATTCTTCATCATTCGGAGCACTTTGCGTATTTCTGCTAATACTTTTTGCAGAATTATTTGTGTTTTAAATGGCCGGTTTCATCGGCGGGAAAAATGAAGGCTTGTAAATTTCGCAATACGGCCCTTCTTTGCTTCTCGCACCATTGCTTGGATCGCTTTGAAATTTTGCCGGCTGTACATTTTTCATCAGCCATTCTTCCGCATATCTTTTCAGTATGCGCGAGTGCGTGTGCTTTGTTAGTGCAGGTGATATTTGCAACGATTCTTCGATACCTAGTTCTCGAACTCATTATTTGTACAGAATTTTCGCACAATTTCTTCTTAATAGTGTAACAGATTTTTTCAAGTTGTTTTTAAATAGTCGAGTGAATGATGTTTGGTCTAAAAATACATTTTTTTCGCAGCGCAACTTCACCGGGAAGAAACTGTGTTGTCTTGTGTAAAAATATTCTCAGATAAATACAATTTTTAGTAAAACATACATTTTTATATATGGTGAACATGCAGTATGGTACATATTAATTAAATTCTATACAACTGAAACAAAACACATTTTTGTACTTGCAACCAGCAAATTTTGCAACCAGCAAAATGCTTCGTCAGTTTTTAATAGTACCTAGTAGTAGTAGTAGTAAACATCTTTATTTCTTAGAAAAGGCTATCGACCTATCGGTCGTTCTGCCCACCCTGCACACAGTTTTTAATATTTTCTTCAAAAAACGAACTTTTGTTGGTAAAAGTAGTCCCACAAAAAAATCAGTTTTATCAGAGTTAGATCAGGAAATTAGGCAGGCTTGAGAAGATAATATGTAATGAATTTCGAGCAACATTTTGGATGCTGTCTACCAATTCGCGGTATTATATTTTTTTGCAGGAATTGTAAGTAATCAGCGCCATTTAGAGCGTCTTCAATAAAAAAACGGACCGATGATTGAATAGACATCCAGTGCGGATGTTGAGGTGCCCATTTCTTTAAACAGAAAGATGCTTCATGCGACTTGAATATTACGGCTGGTTGTAAAATCGCTTTATCAAAAGTCAACGCTTCAGTCAAAATCATCCTTATTAAGTTCTTGTACCAAATGAAGTTTGTATGGATTTTATTTGTTCTGCTTTAGGGATTTTACAACCGAAGATTGACTTTTTCTGCCTTCTATCACTGTTAATAAAACTTTCAATGGTTTTTCTTTTGAGACTGCCGGACACTCTGAGACCGATCAAAATTAAGAACTTAATTCTTTGAGTTTCACTTATAGTACCATTATAGTTTCAAATGCAATAAAAATACATCTAAAGTCTGAACTTGTTTGATCTTTGTTCGAAGAAAATAAAATAATGTAACGGTTTAAGTATTTTAAAACGCGTTAAATGCACATTCAAAGACGGATTCATTTCCAGCGGTCAAATCTTCATTTTTGTATAATTTTATACATTTTGGTTCACTGTCTTTTTTTTCACATCATTTTTCTGGATGGAATTTTGCAGAAAAGCCGTCACAGAGTGGTTGAAATTTGACACAGAAACCCGCTTTTAGTATTAATCTTCCTTATTGTTCATCGGCTTTTTGTTTCGTTTTTGTCTTCATAAATTTTCTTCAGAAAATTCGATCAACTTTTTGCTTCCATTTAGTGTTAAGTTTTTATAAAAACCGCTGAATCAACTGAAAATTTAATTTCTGCCAAATCAGTTCTGGTGCACACTTGCAAGAGGAAAATGTCAATGCTAAGTTTACACAACTTTTACCCAATATAATAAAAATTTCATGGTTCCGCCCATGTTGCTATGTAGTTGTCGACACCATTAAAACCCATAAACGGGTCAGGATGTTGTGATGAAGGTTACCATGCACTCAACCAATGCAATCACTTGTGGATCAATCAATGAGCCAACAACTGATTGTGTGTGTTTAATTTAATCTCAAAAGTTCCAGGTCGGGTTTTTAGGTGAGAAATTGTTCTTTACTAAATAAAAAATGAGAAAAGTTCCTTATCGGCGACAAATAATTGTCAAGCTTTAGTGATATTCATAGCCCTTTTATTAGCTAAAACACCAAGTACTCACAAAATTTGATGATAAGCACCTTGTTTGTTTTAATGTAATAAATTTAAAACGCAGTTTTATTGATAACATTTTCAATGAAGCATTTTGTAATTAATTAAAATATTTTTACTTATTTTGCAATTTTGGAACGGTTGTTTTTTCTTGCCGATTAATCCGGTGTATTTACATCGAGCCCCACTCCTCCTTCAACGGGCTTATTACGATTATTTACATATAATGATTGCATGCACCACTAAGCAGATAATTTTTATTTCGTGGAATTTATTTGACGCAAATAAAATGCCGTTATCAAAGATGGAATCTACAGGAAATCTCCAGGGGATTCCCTGAACTAGCTATTTCATCAGGAATAAAATATTCCTCTATTTTGCTAAATTTGACATCGCCGCACAGTCAATGAGTACTTATATTTGAGAATCCTTATCAGCGTTTCAGAAGCGCCAAGCAAATCATTCAAGTAATTCACTTTTGTTTGAATTCGATATTTCACCAAAGTATTGAAAATTATATTCAATTAAACATTGAACCAGCAAATAATTATAGAAGGCAACTAAACATGTCTGAAGGTAAAGTGTGTATGTGCGAAAAGAAAAATGACTGCGAAGAAGAACAATCAGTGGCAGATCCAGAGACCAGGTACTGGGAATTTGGGTTTGTGTATCAATAAAAAATTCTTCAATGTGTTTTTTCATCTTGTTATTTCCTGCTATTTCTCTATTGAATTCGCTTCACTTAAGCGGTTTGTTTCATTTTTTCAGATATCCGGATGGAACGGTCAAACTGCGAAATCCACACATCGAGCTTATGGATCAGGATATTCTCTATCACATCGCTTTAGGGAGCGAGTCTCACGATTTGGTGGAAATGTTTAGTGACGTCAAGGTAAAAACTTCAACCACGAGAAATATACCAAATTTCTACGATAAGCATTTTTTGCCGTTTATCAGCTTTAAAATTCTCAGATTAGTCGCGCTAATTAACAATAATATTGATAGACTTTATTGAAATTATCATAGAAATTCACTTCAAAAATCCGCTTTTTTCTATACACGAGTAGTTACTCTTTTTTGAAAATTTGTCAACCCTGTATGCTTTTAGATTTTTTAAAATATTTTACTCATGAGTATTTACAGAATATCTGATTGTAATCGCACCTTTCAATGTTGCTTCTTTAAAAAAATCAAGTTTAAAAAACTCTATTTTGACCTCTTCCAAATCCGGTGCAGCAACCAGTGTTTATTCACTGCTATTTTCTATTCAAAATTGCCCCTTTTTGAACGTTTTTATTGCGAAAAAAAGGCATACATGAAAACGCATTGCAATAGTTTCTAACTGGCGAGTTTTTCGGACTTTTCGGTCGTGGAAAATAATTTGCTCGGACACTTAAGTGTTTGCGAAACGTTAGGAGAAATTTGTTTCCTCGACGGCCCAAAAGTCCGAAAAACCCTCCAGTTTCAAGCGATGACACGAAACCCTAACTCTTTCCTAATACCAAAAGTGCCATAAAATTAATCTTTAAGTTCAGGTTAGAGATTGTTTCACTTTTACAGTTTGTGTGTATGGGAGGCACCCCGAATCGTATGAAAAATTTCGCTCACTTCATCATGGAACAAATTGGATACAAACTACCGACGGGTACCGACCTGATGGACATCAGCCAGTACTCTTATAGATACAGCATGTACAAAGTGGGCCCGGTCATTGCAGTTAGTGTAAGATATTTTTTGTCTTTAATTATCGGTTTTTCACTTTCAATCTTATTAATATCAAATTAAAAATTGTTTTTAACTGTTTTTTATTTTTTTTAATTATTGTTTTTATTTGTAACTTAGCATGGAATGGGAGTACCTTCAATTGGCATCCTGTTGCACGAAATGATCAAGCTGATGTATCATGCAAAAGCTCAGGATCCGGTTTTTATCCGAATAGGAACGTGTGGAGGTTTGGGACTAGAGCCTGGAACGGTTGTGATTTCTGATCAAGCGGTTGATGGCTTAGGAAACTATTGTTATTCAGTGGTGAGTCAATGTGGGTAAGCGATAGAGTTTGGAAAATATAGTCGAATGTTTAATGGTTTTTAGCCAATGTTAGGAGAAATCGTGAGGCGGCCTACAAAGTTAGATAAGAAGATAATTCGTGAGCTGAAGGCGTTGAGTAGTGTTGATGATCCGTATGAAACAGTGGTAGGAACGACTATGTGTGCAGAGGATTTTTATGAAGGTAATTATGGAGTTAAAGTGATAATTAGATCTTCACATCGATTTCACACCGTGTGTTCCATGAAAAGTTCTCCAGCTCTGTTTTCGTCTGAAGAATGTGATATTCTTTTTCAAAAATTTTCGAAAATTTTTCAAATTTGACTCTAATTTCGGTTAACTCGGCATATTTCTCGAACAAATATTGTGAGTCTATTTATATACTCTATTGATAAAAGTTTGCTTTTTCAGGTCAAGGTAGAATCGATGGAGCTTTTTGCGACTACACGGAAGCGGACAAACAAAACTATTTGGAAAAATTGGTAAAACAAGGTGTGAAAAACATTGAAATGGAAGCTACACCATTTGCAGCTCTCACACATCATGCGGGCATTAAAGCTGCCATCGTTTGCGTTACGTTGTTGAATAGACTCAAGGGCGATCAGGTAAGAATAACAAACAAAAAACCAACACAGAACCACATAAATAAAAAAACAAATATAAAATGAATATTGGAAGATCCATTTAAACCATCTAAAGCGTTACATCCTTAAGATTAATCTTGTGAAAATGGAAAGCAGACAATCTAATAAAATTAAATCTAATAAAAACTGACTGCTGTAAATTGAAATGTTCTTTAAAATGCTTCTAAATATATCGATTTATAAACCAAATGTTCCATATGTTTTTTAAAATATTTTTTAGTCCGTTTAATTAAATCAACATATTATCTTTTCAATTCTATGTTTACTTGATGTGAAACATAAATAAATTCGTGTTTACATCATTTAACCCGGAATAAATTTAAATTTAAATGCGTTAAAGTCTACAGGGTGTGCCGTTTGATGTAAAAGATTGGAAACACTTTCCAGAATGCCTCCTCTATTCAAAAGAAGCTTTTTCTGAACAGAAAGATGCACTTCAAAAGCACTACTAATGTTCATCAATTTTTTTATATATTTAGATGATGATTTTGAGACAACCTGTATATATAGACATAAAAACATGACTATTATGGACTTTTCTCTAGAATTCTGTCTTCCTGTAGACAGTTGCTTATGCGTATTTATGTGAAATTTCTTATGCAGATTGGAGGGTGTAACTTCAATGCGCGTGTATTTTAAAATTTATAACGCATACAATGTGTGACAAAGAATTCCATTATTGGAAACTTAAAACCCTTTAAGCAACAATTGTTTAAATAGCGACAATCTCAAAAATACACAGAAAAAGTTATAATAGAAATAAATCATTAACAGCCCACAACTACCAAACGAAACAAAAGGAAGGGTAAAAACAAAGTGTTTTAAACGTTGTTCCGAAACGCTTAAAAGGAAAATTTTACCGGAATAAAAAAAATCGGTTTGTTTTAGCGTGATGTATATTAAGAATTCTCTACGTGTGAGACTGTGGGAACTTGCTTGTTGAGTTTGAAAAAAGTTTTAAGGTTTTCATCAAAATTGGCTTGCGACAAATTGAGGAAATCATACGAATTTGTTTTCTCTAAAATTTAATTCTCCTCCCTTCCCTTCTTCTAATATGTGGATCATAGTAACTCAAGCCAGTTTGTTTTTAGTCCTTAAAACACAAAAGCTAGAGAAAAACTGCTAAAAAAATTGTTACAGGCTTCCCATAGAAAAAATGGAGACATTAGTAATCCTTTCTCTCAATTCTGAACCCTTGAAGTTCAACTAATTCCTCAAAAAACGAACCATAACGTTGAGATTTCCAATGATAATTTTCAGGTGGCAGCGCCTAAAGAAGTGATTAACGAGTACCAAGAGCGCCCACAAAAACTAGTGGCCAGATATATCAAAAAGTACCTCCAAAATAAGGGCAGATTATGTTCCTTAGAGGGACATGGTTCCATGGCAGTGAAAAGCCCCAGACGGTTCAAGTTAGTGCAACAAGAGTCCCAAACTTTCGAGTAATCATTTCCCCTCATGAAAATGTCCATGCTTTCTGTTGTTTTCGTTGCTTGACCCAACCAAACCGCTAATTTATCAATGGCATTAAAACACATGGTACAAAAGTGTTCATCAGCTGAACTTGTACATACTAAAACCAAACCAGCTGTTATTCTATCATTGTGGGGATGTGATTGTTCGTATATGAGGCCACTGTATATGTATAGCAACATTTAAAACGCCAAAGTCAATATTATTTTTTGAATTAGACTTTTTTAACGGCGATTAAAGTGTAGCTTATAATTTTAAGGGGAAATTTAAGTAGCTGGGGCAGGGAACAGCACAAAACCGCGATCGTTCAGAAGGCTTCAGAATTGCTGGAAACTTTCCCCATATCAAGCTCTATCCGGACTAGTCATGGCCTAAAGTCAAAGGTTTAAAAAGTTATCGAGTTTCATTTTAGCAGTTATTGGTCAGTTGACTTCAGTTGATTTGATTTTGCTCCATCTCCTTAATCCAGTTTCCACCAATTCCGGACGCAGTTCTCCTGAACTAGATCGGGTTTACATTATAATATATTATTACATTCCAAGTTGCTAATAATTGATAAGTAGTTAGTTTAGTGACATTATATTGTTAATGAATGTCAATACCTACACACACACACCACAAATTGGAAATATTTGCTAGATGGTAAGAATTAATAAAGTTATTATTATTATTATTATCATCGATTATCGGTTAGAGTTAGGTATTGAACACAGTGTATTTTTAGGATGTATTAATTAATACTGCCGCATCTAGAGCTGATCGTTTTAAGCCCCCTAATGTGAACAGACTTACATATCATATACCTAGTGCCCAACCAATATCTTCTAGGTATGTGTTGCACACTTTTAGAACTGATTTTTTTATGTACATACTCTTTCGAAACGGTCATTTTTTTACATGGCGTCAAGCGGTAAAGCCATGAAGTAGGTAAGAACGCAGAATTTCTATTAATATTGTTAACTGTTTTACCAAATGTGGGCTTCGGAAGACAATACAATTAAATCTGTTACGTTTATAAGCAAGAAATTACAACGATAAATGTGTTTTGAGGAATATTCCATTGTTGAACTTCGTTATACGTTGTAAGTGCGTGTAGTAAGATCAATGTGTCAGACCTACCTACAGAAATAATGACCTAAATGTAAAATAATGGTAATGTAACGGTCACTCAGTATAAGCCCAAAAAAAGACTAAAACCATCATAGAATAATCAATATCTTACTACACTTGTTATTGCCTAAACAATATGTTTAATAATCCCAAGAAAGTTATAGGAATTCATTGTTATATATGCTATTAATATCGACAACTTTGAATCATATTGTGTATGAACATTGTTAACTATACCCCATGTGTTGGCTTTAAATAAAATATTTATAATACTGGTTTTGATTTTTATTTAGTCTGCTTTCCGAAACCCGATTGACCGAAATTTAAGGTCTTTTGTAAAAAATTGTTCATGAGTGCTCATTTTTTTACAGAAAAAACGATAGAATGTTTCTTGACTTTAACGCTTCTTTCCCGACCAGCAGATTATGTATGTCTGTTTCATTTTGCTGAAAACATTAAATTTCTCTCTTAAAAACTATTTTATGGTATTTCACTGAGCTCAGAATTCCCTGACTGTTTTTTTCATTTGTGCATTGATTTTATTCCTAACGCCACTGCAATTTTTCCAATTAGTTCTCTTTCCCTTTTCTTAATCTTTTATGTACTGTGGATACGCAGGGGGGCCGCTGCGGCGCTACAGAGGATAGAATGCAGCCCTACAAGGCATGAAAACTACCCACGTCAGGGACATTCAAAAATAGAGACCGCTATAAGTCGAGATCTTCCAATCCTAGGTGCAAAGGTGGTCCCACCTGACAGCGGACTTAGGTTCGAAAGAAAATTTACGGTGGAAATCCCCACAAAAGACAGTTGGAATACTAGGATAGTGGCTGCCCGAAAGGCAATGGTGGTGCACCGACGGCTCACGGGCGCCCAATACGGGATGATCTGGGGCAGGCGTGTACCGGCAAAATACCAACAGGGGAGCGTCCTTTTCGCTAGGAAGCTGGACGACAGTGTTTCGGGCGGAATTATATGCAATCCTCAAGGTTGCAACAGATAGGAAAGTTACAGAAGGACTAGAGGGAGTGATCGGGAGCTACTCCGACAGCCAGGCTGCCCTCAAGGCACTTTCAAGTGTTGAGATTGCCAGTAGACTGATCCAGGATTGCTGGGAAGCCCTGAACAAAGTGGCAGAATAGAAACAAGTAAACCTGGTGTGGATTCCGGCGCACATGTGGTTAGCGGGAAACGAGCAGGCCGGTGCATTGGCAAGGCTAGGATCTTCTGAGAGCCCAATAACTGCCGAACCTCACATAGGGTTAAGTAACCGCCAGGTAGCAAGCGCTCTAAATTATTGGGCTCTTAGAGGCACCACAGAGATGTGGAGAAAGGCGAAAGGGTGGTTGATCAAATGGTTGATGTCAAGGAGTCGCTGGGCCCTGAGACTTCTGGTTGGGGTCATGACAGGCCACTGTGGTCTGAACAGACACCTACACCTACTAGGAATTGCTGATAGCCCCGTATGTCCACAATGTTAAATGGCGGAGGAAACATCATACCACTTATTAGGAGTCTGCCATCATTGATCGTGTACTAGGAGGCGCCTCCACGGGGCCTCAACACTCTTCCCCATCGAATTGTCTTTCTTGGAGTGGAGACGGATCCTTACATTTGTCAGGGAGACGGGACGCCTGGGTGGCGAAGATCAGGAGTGGTAAGGTGGGGATGGATGGAGGGGGAATGGCGAAAAGGCCTTTAAGGCCTACTCGCCGGGCTAGGCTTGTTTCGTTTACCTTGAAACTGGAAGTTTTAGAAAATAATTCGCGAACAAAAAAATGAGTAATGAGAAAAGAGCAATGCAAGTGTAAAGAAAAAATGAAACGGGTACAACAGAATGCAACAAAGAAGACTGACAACTTTTTTGGCTTGACGTGCTTAATAGCTTGACCATCACTTTTGACCATTTTACTTTATCCACGATGCTCTAAATTCCGTCCTCAGCTTTTCCATAAATATTTAATTGTATAGTCTTGAATTGGTTTTTCTCTGTTGAACTGTTTTTATTACTTCTTCCTGTTTCCCTGTGCGGTTTATTCAGGACGTGAATGTTTACAGTGTGGCAAGCGTGGAAGACTAATCTTATATTCCAAACTGCCAATTTCTTATGAAAGCGATCGAGCTACTGAACGTGCAAATAGATATTCAAGATGTGGTACATACAAATATGAACAAATATAATAAAGAAAATAAATGTTACATTAAAAAGAGCAAGTAGTAAAACGACTTTCCAACGGCATAAAAGCTCGAAAAACTCACTAGTTTCATGCAATAGTTGAAAGCCTAACTTTTTTCATACCACCATGAGAATCTGAAATAAATCATTTAGAATTAGACTTGAAAATTTTTGACTTGTTTCCAACCGATTCTTTTGATCCAACTATAACTTGGCGACTGAAATGGCCAAATTTTCAAATTTCAAAAATTTTAAAATGACACTGACACGATAATTTTCAAAAAATTTAGAAATTTTAAACCGTAGCTGCTATGAAAGCTGAGATTATTATTGAGCAGCCGCTTCTTAAAGGTGAGTCAAACCAAACTGTAGATTTGGTTAGAGTGAAGAGTATTTCTAAGAAATTCTTCTAGCGTTGAAGATGCAATTTCTCGTAAGATGTAAGTGTCTTTCTGTTTAAATCATTGAGCTCGCAGTTTTCCTGGAATTTTAACCTACATACGGGGGTAAATTTATTCTCCTAAGTAAAAGCAACTTAAAAATTACAAACAACTAACAATTTTTTCATTTTAATACGATAAGCCTTTAAATAAAGTATTTATCTAAACAAGTCACCACTTTTGAAATAAAAAATCTGTATTAATTTATTAGAGATACATGAAATTAAAAAATAAGTAAATGGATCATTTTATCTGCAAGTTGCGGATAAAATGATTCCTTTTACTTAAAAAACTTAAAAGATAAAAAGTACTTAAAATTTAAACTTTCTCTGGGCTTTGCTTAATGCTAAGGGAACATCAGAGTATTATTGAAAAATCAATTCATTTTCATCTTCATCTAGTTCCTAGAAAATATATGTTTTTAATATTTTGTGTCTTTTTAGTTTTTTTCTGCTTTGGTGTCTTTCTGTCTGTCTGTCTGTCTAGTTGTCTTTCTTTTTCCTTCTTTTTTATTAAAATCCTCCACCACCTAAAGTAGTTTCAAAGCAAAGTAACCAACAAAGTTTCCTTTAGTAATTCCTTGGAATAAATCGTTAATCTTGAAGAACGTTTGTTTCCACGGAAATTTTAACTTGGTTTGGGTTAGTTTGGATTCATTCGGGATTGTTGGAGTTTATTTGGAATGTTTTGGATTTTTTTGTTAGATTGGGCTGGTTTGCAAATTCAACGTTAAATAGCAACATTTTTTCCTAAAAACTTGACGAGAAACGAGCAGTATGCTGAGGGATCATCAGAGCATTACTCACAAATCAATGCATTTTCAACTTCATCTAGTTTCTAAATGAAGCATAATTTGTGAGCCTATTTTAATACTTTCTACATTGACATGTTGAGTTTCTGTCTTCCGATTCTGAAAAGATGGAAAGACTTTCTTTTATATTTTGCGTCTTTAAAAAATTTTCTGCTTTAGTGTCTTCTTTACATGGCCATTTTTCCTTTTTTTTTAGTAATTCTTTGGAATAAACCGATACTCTTAAAGGACGTTATATTTACGTTAGTTTTAAGTTAGCTTGAGCTAGTTGGAGTTTGTTTGGAATAGTTTAGATTCTTTTGGATCAGATTGGGTTGTTTTCTGGGTGCAATCTTATGATATTGTTCAATGTTTTTGTCCCAGAAGATTTGAGATTTACAGTCTTTTCCTTATCACGTACTATGTCCGAATTTTTTACTTAGCACTTTCTATTTTTTCCTGGCCGTCTTCTCCATTGTCCTCTGGGTGAAATTGTCTGGTTGATTCGTGATAGCACTTAAGAATTGCCAACTGGATACCGTGCTATTCTGCCGACTGCGCCAATTATGTTTATTTAACGAATAAACTATTTTTGAAAAAACAATTTACTTTTGCATTATTCTACCTTTGACAAAGATTTATAGCAAAAACTTTTTAAATTGCTATTGACGTAGAGAATGGCGATCTGCAACTCATCGGGGGCTAAAAATATTAAATCATGATATTATTATTATTATTATTATCAATGGTTTACAGGCGGAAAATTTGCGCAGAATATTTATCAAAAAAAAAGAGACGCACAGTACTAATCTAAAAATAGAGTAAATGCCGGTCATACTTCTTATCTGTTCTTCTGGTATTCCAGTTGACCCGTATAAATTAGATGCGATTTTTATTACAAAACATAGTGTTAAATTTATGAATGAGACATCTGGCGCCGTTTCGGTTTAAGGCTAGGAATAGTTTACACAAGAGAAAATATGACTATTTTTGGATATTGCTAATAAATTCGTATTCCCACGATTGATAGCAGCTTCGCATCCACGAGCCTCAACAGTTGGTTCCATGAAGTTTTCCTGCTTGGTGCTTGTGCAAGGTGGGTGAACATTTTCCAGTTTAACGTACATTTCTGCTTCTTAATTTTCCTTTAATGAATCGTCTCGTTTTTAAAGTGCTACTATTCATGTGGTTTCCGTATTGAGCTCTTGTTGCAAGTTGTTAGTGTCTGTTTTTGTGATATCAATGCCCAATTGAGGGCAAATTTTTGATCTTTTTGTACATTCGCTTTGGCTTCGACTAAGGAAAATTTCACCCTGGAAATCGATTCCATGCGTCGGACAAGGTTGCCGCAGCTTTTCCAATCACCCCCATTAGCTAATTGTCCATCATCAACATGCTGTACCTAAATGACGGGTTTTAATCTAGTGTTAACTAAAAGTTCGACAATTCATTCATCAGAATCAGTTCCTAAAGCAATTAGTAGCAGTAGCGATTCGGGTGGAAAGTCTGCAGTTCGCTTAAATCCTGCAACGTTGCAGGACCGGCCCATCCGATAACTCCTACAATGTGACGGAAATGTTTCCTGGAGCAGAACAAACCGTAACGCGAAAAACTCGATTTTGTTGCAATGGAACAAAAAACGTTACGCATTGTTGATGACCGACCAATAAAAGTCAATCAGTTTCCAAGTACGTTGACATTGGTGTGGTGTTTTAAGAGTTTTCGGCTCGAAGGACCGCGAAACGACCACACAACGGGTTGGTGTGTTTTCTTGTAAAATTTCATTCGGAGAATGTGTGAACTGTGCGAAATGGCATTGGGGAACTGTTGGATCAAGTGGGGTACAGGTACTATACCCATTTCCTTTAGAATTGTTAAGCTGATAGCTTAAATGAGGAAGATTTGATGCACAGAACAATTTCTTTAAAAAACTCTTCTGGCGTAAAGTCTGGATATTTGGCTGGCCTCTGCGCGATCTATAAAGTGTCGATAAAACCAGATTGAGTTCTCATTTGTCCCTAACAAGCCAACCGCTTTAATAATTCAACGAGATTGTAATTGAATTAATTTATAAATTTCCTACTAGACACGATTATTTACTTCATGCTAGTAGTGCATGAAACTGTTTAAAAAATTAATTAAAACCTGCTAATTTTATTGAGAGCATAATTTTGTTTAGATATTTCAACATTCGCTTTTAGCAGCAATTATTAGGAATGTTTAGTGCTTTCAGCAATCAAAGTTTTAAATTTTGAATAATTCATGTAAGTGGATAGATACAGAAATATCTATCCACTACATCTGAAACTTTTAACGGTTCTGATTATGCGAAAAGTTTCATTTCTTTTCAATGAATTATTGATTTGCAGCATAATTTAATGCATGATTCGCAGCTGTAAAATTTTCAAATTGCTGAATTCAATCGAGGCTTTTATGCTTTTCTCATCATTTTCAGCTAATTTTGTTCCTAATTTGCGGCAGTAAATACAACTTACGTTTTTTTTTCGGTTTCTCATATACAGAATGTTTATTTTGTGTCCATCGTCCATATAATTTTTTAACATCGGCTCTAGCAAAAATGCTGAGTATAAAAGGTAAAAGAAAACCACCGTTTTATCGAGTAAACTATTAGATTTTTGAAAATGAAATGAAAATTAAAAAAAAAATTGTTGGGACGTTTTACTTTTTGCTGTTTAATGAAACATTTAGAAGGGCAGAAAGACCGATAGGTCGATAGCCTTTTTCAGAAATAAAGATGTTTACTACTACTGAAACATTTACACAAGAAACGGACAAATTAGCGCTACAGGTTTTTTTAATATAAATTATTTTAGATTTTTGTGTTTATCCTCCCTTTAGTTCTTAATTTTGGAGAAACTTCTTTTGCTTAGCATTTTGCCTGCATATAAAAATCATACATAGAAAAGCTCCTTTTCTATGAAGCGTTCTAAACAGCGTGTTTTAAATGCTTTCTGAGAGCGCTTAACAGTAAAACTGCTTATAAAATAAATGTAGAATTTTTGTGTAAAAATTAAGCGATTTTTGCGCTACATTGTTTATTAGACTCTGACTACAAATGATGCGTAAATCGTAAACGAAGAGTTTCCGGACTTACAACAACAGACCATTTTTTGAGTAAAATTAATTTTTTTATGTAATTTGTGCTTTTCCAAAGCTTGAAATTAATCATTCAGCCACTCTTTGCATATAATTTTCTTGATTTTTTAAAGTATGTAAACCTTAGCCAAGCGTTTTACTTATTTAACCTTTCGGATTTTCCTTCATTTTAACCGCATTTTTTGCACGGTTTTAATATGGCACTTTAACACTGACTCATGCCGGCATATAGACAGTAATGATTGAAACGTAATTTCTGCTTTTCGAAGCCTCAAATTAATAATTCAGCCACTGCTTGCATATCATTTTCTCAATTTTTTAAAACTATTTAATGCTGTTTATTTCAGCATTTAAATATTCGGTTTTCTTTTTATTTTAACCGCATTGTTCTACATTTTTGGCTTTGCAAATATTCGCGTTTTCACAAAATTTTATTCACAGGTTCTGCGTAATTTCGCTCAATTTTTGATGATTTTGAAAATTCAATAATATAAGAACACGGTTCTCTACTCAGTACGACAGTATTATTATTAAGTATTAATGATAAATAGCTTAATAAAAAAACAATAGATAGTTAGAACAAAAAACAAATATATTTTGAATAGGCTGATGTTTATGGAAAATAAATTAAAGTTTTTTAAACATTTTAATATATATTTATTAAATAAAATAAGAACTAAAACATGCAAGAATCGCCAAGTACGTGTTTAATAATAAATTTAATTTAATTGGACGGTTTGATTGTATAGAACTTGTCTTTTTTTATATCGAACATTCGATATTTCTAATGTTAAAATCTCATGGCAAATTGCATTTTATAATTCAGGTTAACATTTTATTATAATGCGAAATGGGGCCGACACATTAGGCAAAAAACTGAATTTTTGCATTTTACAAGTTATTAAAATCCTTGCAAACAGATACATTTATTACAATTTATTCCGCTCAATTCCATTGTACAAACGAAAATATAAAAGATTATTAATTAAATCGAATCTACATGAATATAAATCAAATGTCTGCATGCGAATTTTTAAATTATAATTGCAACTCCCTTAAAGAAATATGCCGAAAATCACGAGTAAATGGAAAAAAATAGAGACTAGAGAATGTTCAATAGTTTTTCAACAGAACTGAAAAGATTTGAAAATGAAACATTATTGCATTAAAGTTAAATTTATTTCAAAATTTCCTGGGTTTCAGTCAATTTTATTGTTTATTATTTAAAATGTTACAAATACGTTTCGGTGTCTTTCTCCACCATCATCAGTTTGTATGTCTAGATGTTTCTACCTTCACATTTGATTGGACATATAGAATGTCCAATCGTATCGTATCCAACGTATTTGTAACATTTTAAATAATAAACAATAAAATTGACTGAAACCCAGGAAATTTTGAAATAAATTGAAGTACAGTCAGGAAAATATACACAACAATTAAAGTGTGACCAGTCAAATGTGAAGTTGGTAGCAACTATATACACAAACTGATGATGGTGGATAAAGACACCGAAACGTATTTGTAACATTTTAAATAATAAACAATAAAATTGACTGAAACCCAGGAATACATTGGAAACAACAATTAAAGTTAAATTGACAAAAATCAAGTGTTTAAAAAGTTAAGTGTTTAAGATTTAAAGTTATTCATTTATTTATATACAGTTTTCATTTACGTTTTAAGCATACAGAAAATGACCTTTTCTTCAGTGGATTTTCACACACAAAAGTCAATTTTTCAAACAAAAAAAAATTCTATTACCACAGCACTTTGCAACCTTGCATGAAAATGAAACTAACTACAACAAAGTATAGTTTTTCAGCTGGAACTTTTGAATCATCAACTTTTTCCAGAAAATAATTAGTTGATGAGAAAATAAACTAAAACTCATTCGACCTCCCATCTGAAAACATCAAATAGAATGTTTGCTATATTTCTCTCTTGCACCATTGTTACTTGCAGAAAATTATGTCACCCAAGCGTAGAAGTCCTCGCTAAATGGGTAACCTCCAAACATCGGATGGAGGCAAGGGCGCTTCTAAAAGCGCCCAGAAAGCGACTGGACGCCAAAAGATGCGGTTGTTGGGTGGAAAAAAAGCTGTTAAAACAGACGACTGGACGAAAGTGGTTCCTGACACTGATGAAGAAGACAAAACTGCGATTTCCGCTGTGCAAACGCCACAAATCTGCGAGGATGAAGACCCGTTCAAAAACGTTTCCAGGTAGGAAAGGGTGTTTGGATTTACCAGCCTTGCTTTATTGTTTTGCGGGATTTTAGCTCCGATTCCAACTTCACCTTGGCGCGGAGTCCTGCAGGACTAAACTCGGAGTCTGTACATTTAGCCCCCGATATGCCTCCTCTGTTAGAACAATCTGGCGACTTTCTGAGCTCTTTAGAAGAAGGCGGGCATGAAGAGTTTCACTCGCTTAATGAGGTGTTTCAGCCGCTGAATATTTTCAAGCTCAATGAGTTTAGAGCGCGAGTTGACCAGGTACTGATTTCCAAGTAGGAAAATTTGGTGCCAGTTACAGTGTTGAGTTTTTCAGGAAAAAGTGACCAAATTGAGCAAACTGGGCGTAAGCAAGACATCGCAGATCAGCCTGGAAGGGGACGGCACTGGATTTTCAACAGGCGTTCTGGAATTGAACGATGAACTTAAGCAAACTCTCTGTCCAAGCGCGGAAGAACTTCCAGACTCAAACCGAGCGGACAAGAGTGAAAACCAGAGTCAAACTAACGGAGGTGAATAAATGGCGTGTTTAAAAATCATTTGAGAACTCGATATGAGGGCGTATCACGCAAATAATTGTTATTTTAGTAGGACTTGCCCGCATTTGGTGAGCAATTCGATAAATTTTCCGTTTTTTTCGGTAAATAGGCTGCCAGTCGGTTTACAAAAGACACATGTCGGTACCTTTGGATGTGAATGTGATGTCCGATGGCGCTAATCTGCAGAAAGCCACTTCTTTGAGTCGGGCCGAGCTGGAAGCGCGATTGCAGCGGCCGAAATTCGTTCCAGAAAAATTGAATTTTCAATTATATGAGAAGTTTGAGGGTGAGTTTTTGTGAAACTTTTCACCTTTTAGCTTTAGAAGAAATTGTCATATCGGTCTAATTAGTAGTGATTTCCGTTTTCCTTTACACTCACCTACTTTGCTTTGTTCTCATTTGGTACTGCGACAATCCTTGAACCATTATCCTCGACTTCTTTTGTTGTTGTGACTCATGATCATTGGGCTCATCCGGTGAATATCCGCCATGAATATTAATGGGCCGTTAGTTGCTCAATGCGCGGATGGGTTTTGTTAATTTTGTCAACATTTAACGAAAACTCTTACTCTCACTTACCAGTTGAACGTAAGGTAATTGTTTTGGAAATTGACGTGTTTAAACTGGATCAAACTTTAGATAAAGCCCTCACGGATTAAGGAGCATTACTGGGTGTTTGCCAGTCTATTTTCAAACTGTTATCAGTATGAGATTTTTTAAATAAATGTTTCGCATTCATTTATTGCAAGCTGATAGTCGGAGAATAATTTTGCAGGTAGTTGACATTGGGTTTCGATTTCGTGAGTGTGTGTTTGTGTGTGTGTGTCTAGTCAATGGGAACCACGATGAAAGGCGAAGCGATATTGTAATAATTGAGACTAATTTGAAAAACAGTGCTATTTGAGTGATGTTTCTGTTATATGGATGTGTTCGTTATAATGATGGCCGGTTTTTCCACTTTCAAACGCAAAAAATCTGCAGCCAAAAAACATGTGCGTCCACCCTTCTGCATTTTGATTGATGTTGAAAAAGGTACTTGAAAAATTACCGATTTGAATTGTTTGCGCCAATTGCTGCTTTGGGTTCTTAGCAGTTTAGTCATGATCAAACGATCAATAACAGACAGTTTAGCTCATCGGAACATTTTCCAATGAATTATAACCCATTAGGTCCCAAATGGCCAATTTATTGTCTTTTTTCACTAATTTTTCGAGTTTCCCGAGGATTTTTGCTTATCACAATTTTTTGACGATACCTAGAGGAAAACTGATGGTAGCATTCGATTTAGCAGCTCAAAATACGTACGAAAAAATGGCTTCAATAATGAAAATCCGAAGTTTGGACCGGTTTTTAGGATAAACAAATTAACACGTTTTCCCCGTATAAAATCAATGGGAAACTTGAGGTGCTTTGAGGTCCCGTGCCTCATCCAGTCCAATTCCTTTTTGCGCAGAGTTTTTAGAGCCAAGAGAAGGTATTTTAAAATTTGGTCCTGTCTAATGTTCAACTATCAACAGATTATTAATTTTGTTAAGATAAATGGCACAATTTGTTTTCTCTGTAACTTTGATTATTGAAACTATAATAACTTTGATTTTATTTATATTTGTCTAAACGACCAAAAAAACATAGCGGTATGTTTCACCTAAAAACTAATAAATTCCGTGCTAAGAATCCTTGGGAAATAATTGTTTATTAGATCGCAATTAATTATTATTATGAGATTAGATGAGAACCTAATCGGCTGAGAATTTCTGCAGAAAATCGTAATTAAGCGACTTTGGGTTGAGAAGCAAAAGAACTGTTAATAGATGAATTGCCTACATTCTGCTTTTATTTGTTCACAATAGAATTCCGCTTATTGCTTTAAAAATCCCCGATAAGCTAATCTTTTTATATCGGCAATGTTTTACGTAGGTAAAGTAGCAATAAAATTTTGATATAAATTGCATTTTTGCTATTTATTTCGAAAAATCTCCAACGCAACTATAATGGGTTATCTTAAAAAGAATCGACACGCAATGGTTAATTGCAAATCTGGCTCTTTAATTCGACGCACATCAATTTCTCCACTTTGCCTAATTACAGTTGTTGCAAAAAATGTAATTTGGCCAAGATGCAACCGAAATTTCACTTTTTACGCAATCGCTCTGGTTTTAGACGAAAAACTCACCAATTAAAGTTGCAATTAATAGTTAAAATCGCAATTATGACGATATGAATCACGTATCAAGGCTGTTTCAGTTTTTCTACTTGGTTTCAATCAAGAGGTTCTCACTGGTGTACGGTGTGGTGAGTTTTTCAGTCTTCGGTTTTAGTTGGGATTTTACACTTTTCTTCTTGGTAAGTGCTTAATTAAGTGGAAAAGACGTTTAGTTTCACTGTGCCGAAAAGGCCCGAAACTAGAGCCTTTGCTCGGTTTAGTCTGTAATAATATTTGTAACTTTGAGGACAATTTTGCTAAGAATGTTGAACGATTTCGTTGGTCTTTAGTGCGTTCGATGAGATGGATAGTTAGGCTTCAGGATGTGAGAAAAATGATCCAGAGAAGGTAAAATCGCGCTGAGCACCTTCAAACCATCAATAGTCTTCATTTTGCTTAATAAATAGTGCGACCGAAATTTGTTTGGGATATTTCTGGGGTTTATTTATTTGCCTTTTCTTAGCGGTTCTTCGACTTGTTTTGTATGAGCGTAATGGCAAAAAATCGGTTTTCAGTTTCCAAAAAGCAATTTAATCTTTTTTAAAAGACAATAAACTTTTAAAAAGACAATAATTTGTCGTTAGCTAATTTTAAAGATAATTTGACACTGTTTATGACTCTCAAAACTCTTTAGACGCGATCCAAGAGTCTCGAAGTCTCTTCTTAGTTAGTTTGGTTTTAGAGTTGCGAATTTTTGAAGAAAACCTACCTGGAGCATTGATGATTAATGGCAAATTCGTAAAAATTTGGAAAAAATGCAACTGGTTTTCTAATTATTCCACTAGCAGAGCCTCAATCGCTCTATCGAAGATTTCACCGGATTTTCTTCGTATTGTTTGGTCTCAGAGTTACGAATAAAAAAATTAAATCTTAAGCTTGGATGTTTAATTTTCCAACGTTTTGTTTACAATAACGTCAATGGCTCTACTGAAGAGTTCAGAGGGTTTTTCTTCAGAGTGTTTCGTTTCGAGTTACGAATGATTGCAGAAAACCTGTCATGAGCGTCGAAGATTAATGCGAAATTTGTAAGAATTGCAACTAGTTTCCCAAGTTTTTTTTTCAGATTCTTAGGTTTTAGAGTTTTTTTTAGATTTTATTTCCTTGTTTGTTTCCCAATATCCAACAAATGCTAAAATTAAGAAAAACTTTGAATAACTTAAAGTTATAAAAAAATGGCACGCTTTTGCAGTTATTGCTTGAAACTATTGAGTTTTTCAGGTTTTAAAGACTAATAAAAAAACAATTTATTCCTGACGCTTCGTAAGCACGAGTATCTTGCATCTTCATAAGTGGTTTGCTCAAAAGCTTACAGCAGAGCTGAAAAACTCAACAGTTTTGACCAACTGACGCGAAAACTGAACTCTTTTGTTAATAGGAAAAATACTTTTTTGTGAAGTTGACTGCTGCTAATTCTTCATTTACTGTTGAGCATTTTTTTTTGTTTTGCAAGAAATTGCGCCTCAAAGATTGACCAGAAAAATTTTTTTCCAAGCCTGCTTTTATTCGACTACATATTAAGCCAAGCTTTTGGAAACATTAGTTGTTAAATATTTGCAACAATCATAAACAATTTAATTAAGTTCTCTTTCTGAAGATGCAAGCCACTCGTGTTTGCGAAACGTCACGAAGAAAATATTTTTTTCGATGGCCTAAAACGCCGAATAACTCACCAGTTTCAAGCATTCTTTTGATAATCCAAGAAGTGCAATAAAATTAATCGATTTTGCAATGAACCCAAAACGTGAAAATGGCTTGTTTTTCGGGCTTTTAGGTCAAATCGTGGAGGGTTTTCGAAATACAAGGCGTCAAAAGCGTGAAAAATCTAAAAGAGTAAATTATCTTGTTTGTATCTTGGCTGAAAAATTATAATCCGTTAACATTTTCTATGCATATTGAACAGGACGCTGTCAGAGATATGCGAATCCTATTTAAAACTCATATAAGAAAACTTTCTTATAGCCCAGAATAACAATTATTTATGACCAGACTTGTGTTTGTACACATGTTTTATGAAAAAAAACCGTCTCTTGATCGAAGTCCCTGCAGGCACTCCTTCTTGAGATATTTGACGTTTAAAGTTCACCGCATCTCTATTGAAGTAATTATTCCCACTCAAAATTCAAAACTCAAAATATGCTTTATTGCCACAGGAAAATTTACAAATTTTATGGACAATTAAAGTACTATTAGGAAGAGGCGCAAAAAAAATAAAACAATCATCTACGGCTAGGTTTGAACCAAACACCCCGTACATACACCTTGAATAAATTTCGTAACTTTTCATTTTTTTATAGGATACATGCTTGTAAACTGGTATTTATCAGAGCTAAGTTCCGACAGTCCCGCAAAGTCTCAACTTGGTGTGGCTGAGCTCAAATTGCTTGCCTCACAGTTTTGCACTCACTTATTAGCTGCAGGGGTGCTGAGGCAGCTGCCCGATCCTGGAGTGCCGCCAACGACAATTTTCCGGGTAGGTTTTAGTGGGATTTTAAAGCTTTTTTTGCAATTCCGATTCATCCAGCCCGACTGCATTTACTACTGGAGTCATGCGGAAGTGCCTCATTCTCAACCTCAAACTCCCGGTAGATTGAGCGCGATCTATTGGCCGCCAGCTTCGCCATGCGAAGTCCCTTCATCTCCGAATGATATTCCAGAACATCCAGGTATCCGTTTTTCCAGCTCAATATTAGGGAGTTAATAAAGCTAGAATTGAAACAGGAAATGATATTGCGGCCAGACCCCAGGAAATGCGGAGCTCGGCACGCGATGTGGAAATTTTGTCTTTGGAAGAGGAAATCAAAAGTCTGCGCCAAGAAGTGGAGAAATATAAAACGTTGGTACTGTCTATTTGTAGAACTGTCTATTTTTCATTGTGTGGATTGAACTACGTCCACTACCTGCTATAAAACTGGGCCTGGTTGTTGTAGATTGAAATCCAAAATTTAACCTCATCAGCTGTGAAAGACTTTGAATCTCCAACGGAAGAACGTCATCAAGCTAGTCACTTAAATGGCAGCAACCTCAAAGTTGAAACTGTAGAAGTGGCGATTAATACTGAGAGATCCACTGTAGATGCAACCGCTCCAGTTGCTTCAGCTACAAGAGAATTCGGGGTTTTAGCCAAACAAGAGACAAAATGCTTCATAGATGCTTGCACTCAAACGGATTTCCAGCAGCTCGAAGCGTTGTCGTCTCAGACGACTTCATCACTTGAGTCGTCGATTTCAAGCCCTGATGCGCCTGCTCTACAAACCTCCTTGATTATACCTGTTCCTCCACCTCCACCTGCACCGCCACTGCCTCCACCTGCAGCTGGAAATGCAACCCCACGTTTACCGCCTCCTCCTCCTCCTCCGCCGCTCCCCCCTCCCATGCCTGGCGGTGCCCCAGCACCTCCTCCACCGCCTCCTCTACCATTCTCAGGAATTCCTCCACCGCCGCCGCCTCCAGGCCCAAGCATACCAGCCCCTCCGCCCTGTCCGGGCATGCCGCCTCCTCCGCCAATGCCAGCGTCAGGAGGAGGCCCGAAGGCTCCGCCTCCTCCGCCGGGCGGACCTTTATCCATGCCAGTGCCACCAGCCGGAGGGTTTGACCCGTTAAGAGCAGGTTAGTGCAGATAACTTCAAGTTTTCTTTCTGGAAAAGACTCTTGAAGTGAACTGGACGTTGAGTATTAAAGACACGTTTTATCTTTAGGGCCCCAAATAGCTCCTTTCCAATTAGGTAAGCTGATGGATAATCTCTGCTTTGTGGTGGTATTGGCTTGCAATGATCTCGCGACGTAGCGACAGTATTTGAGTAGAACATTTGAGGTGTTTGGGATTAATTTGAGGAGTGCCTCAAATGCTGTCGGTGCTTGCAGATGATTTTTACGTTATTAATCGTCATACTTTTGAGTGTTTAGGTTCAAAACACTCAAAAACCAAATAATATGGAATGCAGGGTGTTGCAAATGAAGTTTGCATTATACATAGTTTGGCTGTAGGATAAATTAGCAAACTTTTGGCATTTTTTCGTCGATTAAAATGATGAAATCGTCGCATTGTCAGATAAGTTTCGAGTTTGTTTTATTTCATGGAGTTTTCTGATTCTTTTGTTTCATTTCAATGCACGGAAAATGGGCTAGAAGTTTACCATTTTATGCTACGGCGTAACTAGAGGGGATTCAAAATTGAAGGAACTGAGTACCAATTAACAGTTTGATGACGGATTAGAACTTTTTAAATCAGAAAAGCTTCTTATATTGTCAAGCTGCGAAAGTTTTTTTCATTTATTTATTTAATCACCCGAAAATAAGGTTACATAATTACAAAGCAACACGTAATTCTGCAGCAGACAACACCTCCAGAGGAATGTCCTCAATTTTGAATCCTTCTGTATAGAAATTTAAAATTTAACAGTGGTGAACTTCATTTGAAAATTGTAAATTTAGTAGTGGTTTTCTAACACTTGATTTGTATCGATTTACTAATCCCAGCAGTAAAAGCTCGCAAGCTGAAGCACTCCTACTAATGAATGAAGGTTTGATGATGTGGCTTCCGATGAATATTCCTGTATTCTGTATTGTAGCCACGAAGAAGCCACCAATTAATCCGCCAGTGCCAATGAAACCACTTTACTGGACCAGGATTCTGGTAAAGACGGAGAAACTGGAGGACAGTTCGGCATTGTGGGACGAAATTGACGAACTACCGCTTGAAACCCTTCCTGAAGATTTTATGAAACTGTTTTCAAGACAAGTAGGAGCTTTTATTGATGCCAAGAATTTATTGATCCTGAAGAGTGAACTTTTCTAGGTAGTTAATAGAACTCCGACGATTAAGAAGCAGGAGCAGAAACCGAAAGTTGAGGTAGTGAAACTTTTGGATAGCAAACGGTCACAAAGTGTAGGTATTCTGGCTCACAGTCTCCGTCAGGACTTTAACGAAATCGAAAACGCCATCTACACTTTCGACACTTCTGTGGTTTGTTTGGAGGCTTTACAGCAAATCTATGAGGTGGTATGTGGGCCAATTAATTAAAAATAGAGCTGCTTAGTTAATTTGCCCTATCTTTCTCCTCCAGAGGGCCTCAACCGAAGAACTGGCCCTAATCAACGAACATTTGAAAACCAGGCCGGATGTTCCTCTGGATAAGCCCGAACAATTCTTGCATGATCTGTCGCAGATTGCTAACTTTGCGGAACGAATCGCTTGTTTGACTTTCCAGGTAATTTTTCATCGGTTTTATCAAAGTGAATGCGTTATTCGTCGAATATTTAATGATTCCAGGTAGAATTTGAAGACTCCATTACGACAATCAGCCATACTCTAGACAATTTCCAAAGCACTTGCGAGTTTCTCACCAAAAGCCCGGAACTGAGACGAGTGTTGGCTTTGGTAAGTCTTAAGAAACGCTTTTAATGATTTTTCACACTTCTACTGACGAAGAATTGAAGGCAGATTCTTGATCTGCTTCTTGTTAAGTCGCAACAATACATTCTGCGCTTGCTAGATCTTATTGGTAATGAAGCAAAATTTTAGGTACTCACATTGGGAAACTATATGAATGGAGGAAATGTGGCCCGAGGCCAGGCTGATGGATTTGGGCTGGATGTGTTGTCCCGTCTAAAAGACGTTAAAGGTGAGTGCAAACTATTTATAATATATTTTTAAATCCTCCCAATTTTACCCGCTCTTATTACGCAAGTTCTGCTGCAAATATTTCCATTAGAAATAATCAACTGGTGCTAAATCCGGAGATTTGGTAGGCCATTGTTGGAAAACCCTTATCTAAACATTCTACTCGAAATATGCTTTATCTCTTTTAATTCTCTTGAAAATTACATCCGCTTTCATTAAATGGCATTGAAAAACATGTGTAACTTTAAGGAGCCCAAGCAGGTGTGACTTTGTTGCACTTTGTGGTCAGTACGTACGCAAAAAAAATCACTGTAGAAGATGAACGGCAACTTCCCTTGCCTGTTCCCGAACCTGGAGATGTGCGTCGAGCGATGACTCTGGATTTCGATGCCATGAAAATTGAACTCAACCAACTCAAATCCAAACTAAATGGTTTGTTGTGTTTGCCCGGATGATTTTGGTTTTTTTACTGAGCAGTTTGGTGTTTTAGAGTGCGCGAAACGGACGGAAAAAATCATCGCCAATTCCACTCCAGATAATTTGCAACCGTTTAAAGATAAAATGGAAACGTTTCTGGAAAAGTCCCGGATCCAGTACGATGTTGAGTATGAGAAACTGGAGGAGTGTCATAAAGTTTTCATAGCTACGATGAAAGTGTACCTGTTCAAGCCAAAGAGTGGACCGCTGGAGGCTGTCACTCCTGCGAACTTTTTCGAAATGTGGCTGCCATTCTGTCTGGACTTTAAAGATATTTATAAAAAGGAACTTATGAGAATGCATGTCGCTAGGTAAGCACATAGTTTCATCTTAGTACTTTTAGAATTTAGGAGTGGCATTTGTCGAATTTTTTGAAAGCTGATAAAACAAGTATTTGGTTTTATTTATATGTAAACATTCAAGAATCCGCAAAATAATTATTTTCTGGCTAAAATATTACGGAATTTGTATTATAGAAAATTTTACCAGCAAGCAAAGCAAAAATTTCCAAGCATTGAAACAAAATGGAGTAAATTTGAAAATTTCACTATTAATAGAATGATCTTTCCTGTTTTAAATAGCAAAAACGATAACTTCCTATCTAAATTCAGATTCTAATCTAAAATAATTGTTCCACAATCGGTTTTGAAGGCGACTTTACCTGGTTTTATGGTATAAAATGTGTCAAGAAAAAACGAAAATTATAACAAATTTGCAAATTAGATACAGATTTTGAAAATTTGAGCCACATTAAATTCGACTACATTTCTTTATGAACTGACATTAATTTTAAATGTTTATCTGACTCGAGGAGCGCGAGGGATAAAATTTAAAATAACGGTTTCTATCTGCTTTAATGATGACAATACTTTAATATAAATGTTGCCAAAAATGGAAGAAAAAATTGCCAAATTTATGCCAATTTGCTAGTCAGTTTCATGTAAGTAAAGGCTAATAACTCAGCAATAGCGTTAATATAAATTTTTTATCCAAGTTAAATCGTGAGGGACAAATTGAAAAAAAGTCCCAATTTTCTCTAAAGGCGATAATACCAATTTTTCCGTACTTACCAAATTTGCAAACTTTTTTTTCTACTTTTACCATTGGAGAAACATTTTTTTCTATTAAATGGGGTTAACATTAAAGCTCTATCTAACGTAAGACATGAAGGAAACATTTTTGAAAAATGTGTGGTGCAGTAAGCACTCGTGTCGACCATAGACACTTTTATGTAAAAAAATTGGGAATAGTCAAAAAGAAGAGTGCCAGATGTGGAAATTATTTGTCAAAAAAGCTATAATTTCTCTATTAAAAGATGCTGGTCTCATTGATTTACCTACTTTGAGTTATAGGAAAGGAATAAAAAAGCTTACACAATCCGCTCTAATCATGGCAATCGTCACTTTCAAGTTGTAAAATTGCTTTAAAATCGAAGAAAACTGCTTTAAAGATGCAAATTGTATGACAAACAGAGCTACATTTCCTCTGTTGATTGGAGTTAATTAATAATGCCTCAATTTGGTTTAAATCGTGAAAATACGCCTTTAAAAAAATAGAGTTATTTTGCTTGAAAAATGGCATTACTGACTTTCATGTTATAAAATTTGGCTAAACTTTAAGAAAAATGCTTCAAGTTGGCAAACTGTCTCACACATACAGTTATATTTTTCTATTAAATGGGGCTGTATCAACGCGCTATTTAATTTCAGTGACAAGGAACAGATTTTTCAAAAAAATGTGCCACACTTTGTCGAAGAGACCAAGAATGTGAACACTAAAAAAATTGCTTAAAAATTACAAAAAATAATTCAAGTTTGCAAACTTTCCCACAAATAGATCACTATTTTCTGTATCAACCGACACCAATAAAAACGCGTTTTCTAGTTTCACTGATGAGGAACATATTTTTGAATAAAATGTTGTCCTCCTAAAGACCACAATAATAATTTCATTTAAAAAATCGAAGAATTATGAAAAATAGTTCAATGTTCCAAACCCTCCACAAAGTCCACAATTGGAGGACTATTTCTTTCCTATTAAACGACGCTAATGACAATGTGTTATCTAATTTCACTAATGAGGAACATATATTTTTTTAATGTGACAGACTTTGTTCAGAAGATCGACATCACTTGCATATTAAAAAGTTTTCCAAAAAATTACGGAGAACGCTCCAATTGGGGGCTCTCTCACAAATGGAGGACACATTTATTTAATAAATTGCTCTGTTATTAGAGCGCGTTATTTATTTTCAGTCATAAAAAAGTTTCACATTTTGCTTGTTAGACCATAATCACTTTAATATTTCAAAATTTGTCCAAAAATCTCTCCAAATTTGGCAACTGTTCCACAAATAGAAGACAGTTTTTTCTAATAAATGACGCAAATAACAATGGGTTATTTAATTTTAGTCACGAGAAAAAAAATTACCTTTGCTTGAAAAACCACGATAATCACTTTCATTTAAACAAAGTGCTATAATTTTAAAATTCTCCAATTAATAAAAACAGTGTTATCTCAGAAATGGTGCCAATAAAAACGCGTGATGTACTTTCAGCCATGAGAAAAAGAAAACATTTTTGGAAAACATCCAACAAATTTGGAAACATTTCCACAAATAGAAGACAGTTTTATCTAATAAATGACGCCAATAACAATGGGTTATTTCATTTTAGTCACGAGAATAAAATCCAAAAAAAGTTTACCTTTGCTTGAAAGACCGCGAGAATTAATTTCATTTAAAAAAATTGCCAAAAAAATCCAGAAAGTGCTAAAATTTTAAAATTCTCCAATAAATGAAAAACAGTTTTCTCCAAGAAATTTTGGCAATAAAAACGCGTGATGTACTTTCAGCCATGAGAAAAACAATACATGAAAAGGTTACCTGAAAAAAAAAACATTTTTTGGTTTGGTTAACAATTGGTTTAAAATACCTCGATAATCACTCTCATATAAAAAAATATCAAAAAGTGCTCCAAATTTTGAAACTTTCCCACAACTTATCCTAACAAATGACGCCAACAGCAACGCGTTTTCTGATTTAAGTAAAAAATGCGCCCAATTTGCAAAGTACCTGAGAAATAGATCTAAATTTTGTGTTCCAAATCTTGCTCACACATTTTTCTTGCATACTTCTCAGATTATGTTTGTTACAATTTTTTTCAATTTTTGCTCGTTTTTTAAGGATAATTTACTTTGAAAGAATTGTTAATCAAATACAAATTTGACAAAATGTGAATTTGAAACCAAATTGTTATCATATCACTTTCCCATATGGTACTGATTTGTACCTGATAATAAATAAAAGTAAATACTTATTTTTCCAATTTTTTCTCTGCTCAGGACTAAGGAATTGAAGCGCAAAGAGTATCACAAAGCCAATTCGATAAAAGAAAGGGAAAACGGACTGAAAGTCAAATTTAAAAGAGCCAAAGCCAAGTTGAGTGATTCGAAAAGGACACATGAAGGAAGCCACGACACTCTTTAGAGCAGCCGAAACATAGAATACGTAATTGTTTTTGTAATTTAAATCGAATACGCTTAAAATTGTTTTAAATTTGTAAGTAACGTTTTTTTATACGCATTTTCAGATCTAAGTTGGAACTTTGTTGTCATTTTAAGAGTTTATAGAGCTGAAGTAGTACAGTAGTTGCCTCATTTTCACTATTTATAGAGTGTTTGAAGACTGGGCCAACTTTTTTATGAATAATCTCAAGACTACAGCCGTAGGGTATATTCGCAAAAAAAACATGTTAACTAATACACGTGAGTTATGTTTGTTGTATAGTCTAGAAAAAATGAATCCAGTGTGAAGCCAGTAAACAACTAAATCCAATTGCCACGCAATAAATCTTGGAAAATACTCACTGTGTGAGTATTATTTAGCCTTTACTTGAAAATACATTTTTATTCATAGAAACAAGGAACATTTTAATTGGGAAGCAGTGTATTCTGTTGATAATAAACCCACAAAATCTCCTCATAAACATAGACATTTATTTACAAAAACTAAAAACAATAGTGCTTAAAAGTGTAATTTTTCTATATACAATCTTAAAGTAAAATTCGAGCTTATCAATTAAGTTTTACCGTAAGAATAATAGTCTTTTGTGTCCTATTTACAACATTTTAATATACAAAAATAAAGGTACTTAATTAATAAATAAAACTCTCAATATCATCATTTTGCGCATTTATACACTAATATAAAAAAATATAAAAATTAATTCTAACAATTCTCTTAAGCGGCCTTTACAGCTGAGTGTTTTAAGGGATTTTCATCCCATTCAGTTGCTTCTAGCAATGGAAATGCCGCTGAAAAGATTACATTTCATTTCTGAGATCGGAAATGTTTATTCATAATGAAAATCTACTACTCCTGCCATTCTTAAGCGCTGGATAACTGTTAGCCCTCCAACAGTTAGACAATAAAACTGAGGACACGTGAAGTGTTTGGCACAATAATAAAAAGTGATATTCTAAAATTGCAATCAGGGAGGCACAATTATTTATCAACATCGAACGATTCTGGCCCAGTAGAATGTTTCATTCGAATCACTTCTGTTTCAATTTGAAACAATTCTGCTGGGCTGGCTTTAATTCAAAATCTGCAGCCGAAACAATATTACAATAACTGAGGTTGCACTACAATAGAACATGAAAAACTTAAAATCTAAACATTTGTACATTGACAAAAACGAACGGCTTTAAGTACTTAATACAATCTAAACAATAAGAATAAAAGCACAACAAAAAGTATTGCAATGAAAAATCAGAATTTATTTCATTCAAATTCGTCGTATGTAAGTAAATTGGGCCGATATTTTGCTTAATGAGTTCACTTGCATCAAGAACATGATATTAATAAATAAATATGAGACAATTTGAATGGAATTTCACAAAATGTTCTAAATGCAAGCTTGATTATTCTACGATATAAGTAGATAAAAAAATTACACATATAACGTGTAATTGTAGTCAAATGGTTCATTTCATCCTCTCATAGTCTCTGTCACTTTCAACCCTGTTAAACACGAATCCACCCACCACTTGTATTCACTGGCAATCGGATGTTCTACACAATGATTTCACGAATTACCCGGCGTGTACGCGAATTTGGGGTGGAATATCCACTTTCCAAAGATTCTTCATAGGCTAAAGACATATGTTGGGGTGGTGGTGGCGGCTTGTCATCATCGATTTGTTCCATGAAAGGATCAGGTAAACCGGGAGCATCTCTATAAACTGCTGGAGACTCTAAGCGCTTCTTTGGCTTGTGGACCTGAAACGAAGACAAGGAGTTCTACATTTCAAATACAATTTTAGTTTGTCTTGCAATCAAAATGTGTTGGGCTTTTGCGATTAGTGGTTGAAACTGGTGAGTCGTGGAAAACAATGTATTCCTGACGTTTCGCAAGAACGAGTGGCTTGCGTCAGAGGTGGTTTACTTGAGCGCTTACAGCGGAGCAAACCACTTGCTTGCGTGCTGAAGAAACGCTAGAAGGAAACTTTTTTCCTCGCTCACCTATAAGCCCGAAAAACCCACCAGTTTCATTTCCACTTCAGCTCAATTTCTTCTTTGTGTAGTGTTTACATAAAAAAAATACGTAAAATGAGTATTACAGATATTAACGCCCTGGTACTCGCTTTTCACTTTTTCGGCAATGAATATTTTAATCCGCTGTGGAAAAAATTCTTCGAAAAGCGAAACGTGAGAAATTACACTCATTTACAATAAACATAATGCTGTGTGGCACATTTTATCGGATTTTATCCGACAGACCGCAGAAGTTCGTAATCAATTTTTTGAAAATACATGCTCAATTTTTTTATATTCCAAAGTACAAAATTGCGATTCTATTTCATGCAGAAACTCAGTTTCTTGCATTTTTTCGTATTTGAAGCCGAGGGAGAGTTATCAACAGAAAACATAAGCATTATAAGAGTGGAGCAAGATAAATTAAGTACATTTTTTCCCTCAACACCGCATTTGAACCTTAAGAGCGTAAAGTAGCAAAAAACTCTACTCCATTCCATATGTGGAAGCACCCCCTGTGCAAACCTCTATTCTGGAGAAAACAACAATCCATTTTATGCAAAACCCTCATATTAATGGCTTCAGTATAAAAGGCATCTGCACTTTTATTATGTTGTAAATATCTGAACTTTGCAAATATTAATGTACTGCCGATGGTTCTTCCCAGTTTTACCTTAACCAGCGCTTTAAATCTTTACTACGACTTTGTTTAGAAGCACTTATAAGTTCCGAGATAATCGAGAATTGGCACTTACTTGTGCATAAGGGTCTTGAGTTTGAGGAAAGTGTGCATAATCGTCATGGCCTCCATACTGATCATATTGAGGGCCTCCATTAGCTGCCATCTTTAATTGCCATAAAGAATCTTGGGAATCCACGCTTCCATTTCCAGGAACGGTGGTTGTATAACCAGCATCTGGAAATAAAAAAATAATTATCAATTTTACAAATACGGCCTGTTTAGTTGCAATGCTTACCTAGATAGTTCCAGTCATTCCTAGGCTCGCCATAATGTCCATAACCGTTCTGGGTGGCAGCATAAACAGCCTTTTGGTCGTCCAGAGCCATTTGCAGATCCAAAGCTTGATTGTCCAAACCAGGGGCATAATATGGAGGCGGGGCCTGGTTCTGGAACAAAGGTGAATTGAGCTGTAAATAATAAAGTTGTATATAGTAAAATAAACTTTTTGGTTGGGAATAATCCTAAGTCTAACCCATTTGTGGAAACGCGAAAATTCAGTACTCACAATTATTGGTCATTCTCTTTTCACAGGGTCCATTTCCTTCTTATAGACGAAAGAATGTGATTGCGTAAAGAAAACTGAGTTTTAAAATACGAAATATTTAATTTAAACTTACATAAATGTTTGCGAGAAAAGCCCAGCGAAAACAGAAACTTTATGTGTGTAAACCATTTTTAATTCTTTCACATACAAAGCGAGCGACTAAATAATTTAAAAAATTGAAAATTACCTGTTGCCCATTGCCATTAGCTGGAATAATTGTCGGTCTAACTGAGTCCATTTCCAAGTCTTTGGCCTGTTGGGCCTTTTTCCCATGCTGGGCTCGCCTACAGCGACAGAATACCAGCAACAGTCCCGCACTGATCAAAAATAGGGTACAAGTGACTATGATAGCGATCAAAGTGGGTGTGGTCAGAGCAGAGGCTTCTCTTAATGAATTAGCGTATCCCACTGTAAAAATATTAAAAAGATTAGTTAAAGTTGGCTGAAAGCTAGTTTTTTAAAGCTTACATTCAGCTTCAACAAACTCCCCACAGTGGTCATGATGAGTTCGTAGGCAAAGTTTCACTCGCACTCTTGGGCTGTATTCGTCCATGCCAATGGGCTCGTCGACCAAAGATCTGGCATTTCCAAAGCTCCTGGTCATCATTTTATCCAGACTCTTTTCTCTAGATGTTGGCACCAATCCGGACACCTGAATCAAACGAAACATTAGTATTAATTGTAGAAAAATGACATAAATCGTTCAGTACCTGTAGAGGCAGGGTGTCGATAACTTGCCAGGCTGTAACTGGATGATTATCATTGCTGATGGATTCAATGATGGCCATAAGCGGTAAGCACGTTGCAGGCACATTGATTGAAAGCGTATTTGCTGACTTGTCGTAGGCAACTCTTTGCGGCATCGGAATTCTATCCACTCGGGTTGTGGCTCTAATTTCTTGAGATTTTTCACCAATTCCTTTGGTGTTAAGTGCTTTCACCTGAAAAGGACATTGAAAGTGAAAAAATGTTGTTTAACATCAAGTTGTGCCATGAGATCCAAACAATCTTGTAGGCAATGAAAACTGATATCGAATGAGCAGTTCTGTGGTAAGTTATGCACTTTTTTGATGGAATTCCAGTAATAGAGTGATTTATGTTTTTGGTTTTTTCAATTCCAGTTGTCCAAAAGGGGGCTCCAAAAGTTCCACCTACCTTGAAGAGATAAGTTTGATGTTGATCCAGATGGGTAACGTTGCAAGGCACGTTTTGTTGACAATCGACTTCAGCCCAATCCATATTCTTCGATACAGGTCCACAACCTTCCACTCTTGCGTCGTCTTCACTCGACACTTTTTTATAGGACACAAAGTATTTGGTGTTGTAAACACCGCCGTTAAAGCCGGGTTCCCAGCCCAAAGTCACAAAAGTTGGTCCCGTATACAAAGCGGTAAGTTTGGTGGGTCTTTCGGGCGGGCCTTTCGGTTGCAGACGAATTTTGGTTTCGGTTTTTCCCAGACTATTGACGACCTGTAGAAGAAACATTTCGGTTACACAAAACGGTCAGGGATAAGTTTCAAGTATCTAACCTGGCAGTTATATTCTCCGTAGTCTTGTTTGACGATGTGCGAAACCCTGAGAATGCTGGTGTAAATGTCGTCGTTCTCTGGAGTGGTTTGGACCACATAGTGTCCCTCAGAGGAGGAGTGAAGTGGACTGATGTTGTTACTGAAGAACCACTTAAATTCGGGTTTCGGGTATGCCTGCACTCTGCAGGTTACTTCAGCGTTTTCGGAAATATCGTAAGCAACCTTGTTGTACTGATGCAGAACAATAGGTTCATCTGAAAACAAAAAAATCTCTTCAGTTTTTCAATTTGGTTGAATTTTATTGAAGTTTTCATGTACTTGTACTTCTCATTGCTGTTCAAAGACTGTTTAAGTTGATAATTCAATAATTAAACGCATATTTGAAAAACGATTGAAAACAAAAAATAATACACTAAAAAACAAACTCGAAACTTTGAGGTAAATCGGATTATAAACATGCGGTTAAACAGTCAATTTTGCATTTAAAACATTATATTGCTGAATTAAAACATAGCAGTTTTACAGAAAGATATTGACTATTGGTGTGAAAAACATTCAGGTAAAATAAATCAATAAAAGAAATATGAAATGTTACAGAAAAACTAAAAGGAACAGACGAAAAAACGAGCAGGAACCGATAATAAGCATTGTAGCGGAAGTCAATAATAATTGCGGAAAAAGAGAAAACATCAGGCAAAGGAAGTGCAAAGTGAAAAGCAAAAACAGCATAAGACATTTTTTTACACCTTTCTTTCATGGCTTCGATTTTACTATTTATTCTTCAAGTAATTTTTTTATTGAAGTTAATTTTTTGTTGCATAAGCATAATAATGAGCAAAGGCTAAATGCTTTATTGACAGTTAAGAATAAATAACAGAATAAACAGCAAACTGCAAGAAAAGAAAGCGATTGAAATGGAAACTTAAATCGCGGCATATTTATCGCGTATTTCAAGTAAAAATACATCATCAAAAAAAATAGACAGCAGTATAAAAACGTATTAACAAGAGGAAAGACGAGAATCAGCGCGATTGAAATAAAAGCAAACTTATCCATTTCTAGTAAAATTGCAACAAAAATCGAATTGCAAACAAAATCAAACCAACAAAACAAATTTTAAAAAGTCGACAGCGGAATGGAAACGATTAATCACAGGAAGGACAAGAAATAACGCGTATTTAAATAGAAATAAACTTTTGCAGCTTTAGGGAAACTTCAATCAAAGTCGTATTACAAATAAGACCACATCAACACAAGCAAATTAACAAATTAACAGCATAATAAAAACGATTAATCAAGGAAAGACAAATAAAACACGATATAAGTTGAAACAAGTTTTAGGTTGCAGTAAAGCTGCAGTAAAAATCTAAATGCAAATAAAAACAAATTAAAAAGTTAACAGCAGAATAGAAACGATTAATCAGAGGAAAGACAAGAAAAGATGCGGTTAAATAGAACGAAACTTTTGAAGCTTTTGAGAAACGGCAAACAAATTTGTATTGCAAATAAAATCACACCGACAAAAGTAAATAATAGAAGCGATTATTCAAGGAAAAACAAGCATAACGCGATTCAAGGAGAACAAATTTTTGCGCCTGAAGTGAAACTGCATCAAAATCCAATTGGAAACAAAATGCCAACAGTAGAAGCAGATCTAATAATTAAAAGGAGAATATAAACAATTAACCAGACGCAAGACAAAAAAAAACGCGATTGAAATAAAAACAAACTTTTGCATCTTTAAGAAAACTGCAACACAAACCCACCAATGGTCTTAAAACTAATAAAATAAAAACTAAATGTATTAAAAACAGATACGATCAGAATAGAAACAATGAACAGAAGAAAAGGCAAAACAAACAGGTAATTGAAATAGAGGAAAACATTTGCAGATTAAACAAGAAACCGATGTTATCAGTTGCAAGACAAACGAAAATAAAATTAAATGTAAAAGAATTAAACAATGAACAACTGAAGAATAGAGAGAGACTATAAATTTCTTAAGCTACAAAATATCGAAAAAAAAGTAAATGGAGAAGTAGTGAGCAAGTGACGAGTCCACAAATGAGTTTATTAATTAATTATTTTTTGCAAATCTGAGTAGTTTGGAGGAAGCAAAACCTCATTTGCAAAAAGTTTAACTTTAACTGATGATTAGTACATATAAAGTTAGATGTAGCTAAAAATGAATAATTTGTCACTTACGTTCAATTTTCAAATGCATGGTCGATTCATATCTGCGTACTTCGTTTTCGAAACTGCAACTGTAATATCCTCGGTCAGTGGGCAAAAGCTCGTTGTTTTTCGGCCTGGCTTTTCCATTGAAACGTAAGACACTCGATACAAGAACGACACCGTTGTTTGAATCCGCATAATCAGTCTTGACCTTTAAGAGAAAGGAAAATTATCAAAAAAGTTTGGCTTTGGCGGCTCTTGCGGGAAACTGTTGAGTTTTTCGGGTTTTTAACCCAAGAAAACTTCTGATTTGAAAAGTTGAAGTAAGCATGCACTTTTTTTCTATATAAGTGCTGATTGAGTTTCACTCCTTAATGCGTTTTTTAAATTTATTAATGCAAGTAATTTGAGATCACCCACATTAAACAAATCGCTTTATTTCTCTCTTAACCAATCGAGCCATTTAATTTGAAATAAGCGAATTTAATGAACGAAATTCAACTCTGTATAGAAGGCAAATATTGCACACTGTTTGAAGTGAACAACGATAACTCAAACTTACCTCAAACATATTGGCATCAGCAGTGAGTTCTTCACCATCTTTTAGCCATTTCACAATAGGTCTAGGTTTGCCTTTGGCGGCGCATTCCACTGAGAAGTTGGGAGTGCCCACTCTTTTGAACTCCAGCTTATTCAGCTTGTTTGTGATTTCGGGCGCTTGATGAATTTCCAAATCCACTGAAGCCATTTCACCAAAACCCAACTCATTCGTTGCCTGGCAGTTGTAGGTACCTTCGTTGGCTAAATTGGCGCTAGCAATTTTATATTGGGCACCGGTAGCAACGATGGTCTGTTGCCCGTCCGAACCCACTCGAAGCCACCTGGAATTGCAAGTTTATTAATACATTTATGCCATTTGTCATCTGGGCTTAAGTTTGGAAGAAATTAATTTCGCTTTCGTGGATTTTCCACAATGGCGAGTATTTATTGCTCACGCGATGCAATAATTTATCTCAACATGCCAGGCGTGTCACTATTCTTATGGAAAGGCGCGAATTCAAGTTTCGACTGTTCTGAATACAAATTAAAATGCATTTTAGTAACCATACAATAGAGTTGCTTCCATTTGAAAATCTAACGAATGTGAGCCGTGAACGTTATCGAGAATTGATAGCCATTGTTATTATTTCAATTCTGGGTTCTTCAATTGTTCCCTGGACGTTCTTAATGCCGGGGAAATTACGCGCTATTTTCCGTCATGAGCCATAATGGAATAATTGCCACCAAATTGTTACCTCGGGAGGTGTTGAATAAAATGCTGCACAACAACGCGATTATAATGGCACTGTGACCTTATTGCATAATAGAAAATGCATATCATAATTAACAGTATTATGTACATAGCAGAGTCACAAATTATGCAAAACGAGCCATGCCGCTCTTTCTATAAAGATAGAATTTCAGTTGCTTCCAAATTATTCACGTTTTTGTTTAATTTTTCGGGAAATTCTAGATACAGGGTCATTTATTAACAATGGGAAATTCAGAAAATCGTCGGCATAAGCAGACCTTATTAGACAGTAGAAATTGTTGGAACTACAACGCTTTAAAAGTCGTCAGTTTTTATTCGGTTTTTTGCCTTTATTCTGAATATATCGCAGTTGGAAACTTTAAATTTTCCACGTTGCTCATCAATAAAATTTCACCCTGTACGTGTAACATGAAATTTAGTTCGAAAGCCAAAAAATAATTAATTTCTTCATGAATTAAATTTACTTTTCAAATTCGAGTTTTCGGCCCGTTTAAAATAAATTATTTAACAAACACTCTTATTATACAGGGCGACATTCTTTAGCTCAAAAAAGACGATCTGACCGAACTTTTATTAAGGAAAAATGAAGTGAAGTCCAAGACCACATTTTTTTAAACATTTTTCGATTATTTTTACTGTGAGTTATCTTAATCTTTCAGGGGTCCATTTTCCAGCACTTTGTCCTTTTTTCCTGAAAATTTTAACTCATAAGCGTCTCCAAAGTGTGTTTGGTTTCTTTTCGTTTATTTTTCGTTAATCTCCTCCTTTTGCTTCCACGTTATCGTGTCAGTCATTTTATTTTCAATAACTTTAGAGACATTTGCTGACTAATCAATAAACTAAGAATTTTTCTACCTTTGCACAATTCTGCTCTGTTTATGGCTTTATAAAAACCTTCGTTGGGTCAGATTGTTATCTCAGAGATAAATCAAAATGAAACAACAGAGATTTTTATCTGCTTCCAGGCAAAATCACTGAATAATAATGACAAAAAACTCAAACTAAAACTTCGACTTTTAACTCCCTCCATTTTCAAAAATATCAACTTTTGCTTTTTCATCTTCGCGTCCAACATTTGGGACTGTAGACACTGGGGAACCTATCCCCAGTGTCTACATCTGAAGAAACTAACACTATTTCGACGAAAAAAAAAAAACCTGTATTGAGCAGCAGGCCATCCAGGAGGAGAAGCGGCACAGTTCAGAGTAACAGGACCGCCTACGGCCACCACTGGTCTAGTTGGTGAGACCCTGGCTCGACCTGGCCGATGTCTGACCAATAGAGCTACAGTAGTGTTCCCAATGCGTTCCAGTCTTCGAGCTCCTTGGCCTGACGGTTGCAGCACGTTTACAGCTCGACAAACGTAAGTACCGGAATTTTCAGCAGCTACGTGGGAAATTCGCAGAGTGTCTCCAGCTTGACGGAAATCCGGTTTACCATCCTTCAGCTGAAAATACATTAACTTTAACAGTCAAGAAGTAGCTATTAGATACCGTAATTCTTACCCATTCAATGGTGATGGGGCTCGGATTTGCTGTAACATTGCATTTGATGTAAACTGATTCTCCTTCTTCGGCTTCTTTGGTTTTGGCCTCAACACTCACAATGGGGGCGTAGAGGACGTCCAGGGTAATCTCCTTTTCACCCACTTTTCCCAGGCCGTTATCAGCACTGCATGTGTACTTTCCTGCAAGAATAAAATGGCTAAATACGTTTCCTTTACACCCTAAAATCTTCTGAATTTAGTTGCTTACCAGCATCCTGAATGGACACTCTATGGATAACGTGGTTGTAATTTGGGCTGATAAATCGGCTGTTCCTCATCCATCTGACTCCAGTGACTTTTGGTTTGGCGTCCACGTTGCACTCTAAAGTCGCCTGAGAGTCCCTTTCAACGCGAAGAGGATTTTCTGGGCCGACCACCACTCGAGGAAAGTCTGCAAATAACCCGCAATGTGTTGGTTAATCAGGCAAAAATTTTAATATTCAATGGCAAATATTCAAAGTTTGGCTTTCTATAGTCGTCCAGCTACTTTCATTCCACTAATGGATATTTCTGGTAATAATACAGAAACGTTTTCCGCCAAAAAATAATACTTACGGCGAATAGCCGAAATGGAAGAAATGGAATTCTGTTGATATCTCCGGACAAAAACAACAAAAGCAGTGTTGGATTCTTTGAGAAATAGGTTTTTCGCATCAAAGGAAATTTTATTATTATATTTTCCAGCTTTTATATTGTTTTTCGACGAGATTAGAATAACACGCTACGCTCCAGCTATCAACATGAAAAGCCCCACAACATTTTCTCGAACCAAACCACTAATAGGTATACAAAGCTTTGGCTGTCCAAAAAAACATTTTTCGAATGGTGCGAACGTTCGCAGAGGAATTGACAGCTTGAATTAGCGCAAAGTATATTGAACTTTTCCGTCTTGATCAAAACAAGAATTTTCCGGAAAATCCGGCCAGCGTGCGAAAAAATATTGGAAAAACATCACGTCAACTTCAGTCAGGGTTCGTTTAAACAGCTTTTACGTGTTCAGTATAATTAGGGAAAATCCACACTGTTGTTTCATTCTTTGATGTTGAATTGTTTCGGATGAATCCAAGCCAATTAAAGCTTACAAATGATTATTCCAATATGCCTTACTTTTCTCAGGCAAAAGGACTTTTCAGTTTCAGTCATTTAAATGAAACAAATTGACGGATTGCAAATGTTAAATTACGGAATATATCGTCGCCCAGTTGAGATAATACGGGTAAATTAGCATTACCAGGACGGATATGAACCGAACAATAGACCTAGCAAATAGTGTCATATGATTATCGGAAAGTTGAAAAGCCCTAATCAGCGAACTGATGAGCGTTTCGGTACTCGGTTGATGTGATTGCCACAATAAAATTATCCTCGTTGATTAGATGGACAGATTCATCCGCAATTAATAGGCGAAGATTTCATTTGCAATGGTTTATTGTTTTCCTGCCTGGAATTCGATGACTTTCTGTTTGTAGAACTGAAATCATGAGAACTAGATTCCAGTTAGAACCAAGTCCCAGTATCTCAAGTGAATCCATGAACTGTTTATTATTCCGTAAACCCCTGCATTTGTTTCATAAAAAAACTGTTCGTGCATTAACAGATGCAAAGAATCTAAATCAATTTAAAAAATTTCCGAATTCCAACCGAGTTCATCCGCTTTGGACAAGGGGTGAATTTCTGAGTGTCTTGGTACAAAAACCGCCAAAACTTTTTATTTCCTAGCTGGAATCTATTCGTCTTTTTTGAGTTGATGCACTAATCCTTTTTTTTTAAGTTTTGAGTTCTTTGTAAAATCTTGTGGCATTCATAGTTTTAGCCCAAAAATTATTTCTGTTTTCCTGCCAATTTTAAATTTACAGTTGAAATTGCTGAATAGCTGGGATAGAAATAATTTTTTTGCGTAAAAATTACGAATCCCACAATATTCTACAAATAGAACAAAAATATAAAAAAATGTTGCCCTAACTTTGACGACCAAAACTTTTGGCAATAAATGATCGGTACGAGATCTACTTCACAAACGAAACAAACAAACAACGCACATCAACTAATTCCTGAAGCAGAATACGACGAAGCACTCGCACACATTAAAAACACGGCGCCGGGAAAGACAATATAAAAGGCAAATTACTGAAAAATCTTACTCCGCAAACACACACACACACATACTGAACCTATTCAACAACTGTATTGAAACTAACTCGATGCCAGATACCTGGAAAACAGGAATAATAATACCAATTCCTAAAACCGGACTAGACAATACACAAACCCAAAACTACAGACCTATAACACTACTCCCTGTACTGAGTAAATTTTTTGCAACTATAATAAAAAAATAGACTGCAACAATCAGTTGGACAACACATACCACAATACCAATTCGGATTTAAACCTAAACACTCAACTGTTCACCCATTTTTTATACTAACCAACAACATACAAACAACTCACCTCACGAACAAGAAAACAGCATGTCTCTTCATGGACATCAATAAGGCCTTTGACAGGGTCTGGCACAAAGGACTTTTATAAAAAACTTTCCCAGCTTAAAACCCCCAAATACATAATTCACGCAATCAGAAACCTACCCACAAACAGACACCTAGAAGTACGCATAACACCGTCTCCTTTGCTTTCTCCATTGAACAAGGACTCCCGCAAGGATCCCCGCTATCGCCCCTTCTTTACACTATATACTGCCACGACATATACAATCACAGTCTCCACGACAAAAGACACATTGACAAATCTGTTTACATACTACAATACGCCGACGACACTGCATTGATCGTGCACGACAAAACTTCAGTAAAAGCAGTACAAAAACTTCAAACACTAACTAACCCAAACGCCACGAAAAACCAACTACTTTTACCAAACCACCCAATTAAAGGCGACCCTCCATCAATAAGAACAGACGGAAACAGAACTAGACCAAAACAAGAGGCAAAATATCTAGGAATGACACTGGACCAAAAACTAAAATTTACAAAACACGCACATAACGTAAGAACAAAAATAATTCAACGGACAAAACACTTCCGGAATTAGTACAAAGGAATTAGTACAAAGACCGCCACAAAAATTTACCAATAAATATGTAGACCTCTGCTTGACTACGGACATATACTGACAGCGAATGCATCTAGGAAAACTAAACAACACATTCAAACAACAGAACAGATTGCCCTGACATCAATAACCGAAATATGACATCCTCAAAACCAACTACACAACCCCTCAAACCAACTACTCTACGAACGAACAAAAATAACGCGAATAACAGAAAGACAACTCCAATTGCAAACGAAATGGAAAAACAATCCCCCACAACTGGACCCTACTGAATCCCCTTTGCCTCACAAGACAAACGAGACAATCCCGCTTGCGCTTCCCAACAACAACACTACTTGAACACTTCCAACACGACTGAACCAACCTGCTAGACGATGAAAAGACATGACATAGAAGAGAGATTTTATTTTTTTTTGCTTTGTAATACTTTTAAGTTTACAGTTAGATAGTTTAAGTTAGAAAATTAACACAATACATGTATATATGCAAGGGCAGAAAGGCCGTGGGCCGATAGCCTATTTGGAAATAAAGATTATATATATATATAAAAATTATTCAACATCAACTCAAAAAATATGAGTAGATGAAAGTAACCAAATAAAAAGTTTTGGTAGTTTTTGTGCCAACACACTCAAGAATTCACCAGTTGAACAAAGCGGATGAACTCGGTTGTTTCATCAAAATATGAGTCGTACAAATTTGCGGCGAATTTCATTAAAATCCATTGCATCATTCTCCCAATATTTCAAAAACATGATTTTTTTGGAGAACTTTTACCACCAACAGCAGAAGAACCGGACACTTTTCGGTAATAAAAGATAGGTCAGATCGTCTTCTTTTGATCCAAGATTACTTAGATACATCTTCTTAGAGATGGTAAAAAAATCTGAGTAAACTATGTACATAATTTTATTTTGGTCCTACATAATACATGTTTTTCTCGTTTTTGCTACTGCTGTTTATATTTTACTTGCACAAACAGGTGTATACGTCTGTAGAAGTCTATCCAGAGGAGCCAACTTTGCTCCATTTTAAAACCAATAAATTTCATTTGAAAATGTCTTGCAAGGAAGTCATAAAAAGACAAAATAAACCATCAAAACTAGTGAAAAAAGTGCAAAATCCCAAAGTAATTTTTCCTTATAATGTGACTTTCCAATCGACTTTTGAGCAATTGACATAATTGATAAAAAACGTGTTAATTTTTTTAAATCAATTATTTATTATAAACGCTTAAACTTTTTTATGCCTAAACTTTTCACGTTTAGCCAATGTTTCTCAATCCTCCTCTGGATACTTACATTGAACACTCAAAGACACAGTGGCAGTCAGAAGCTTATCCTGAGACAAAGCCCGATTCCAAACTTCGCATCTAAAGATCGCCTCATCATCATCCTTGGTCGGTGTAATCGTCAAAGTGGCCGTAGTCGGTTGGTCACGAGACCCGCCATTCTTCAGCGCTGCTTCCAATGGATATACTGAGCCTGAAAAAAAAGTTATCTCAGTTATTAGTTGCACGAAAAATACGGCGGCCTCTTTTACATTTTCTCAAACGCTTTATTCGTCATTTTTTCGCCACTCTTTTATGTTTCGTTTCATTCCGTCTTTGTGAACAAATACGAATTTGAATGAATTTATGTCGCACATACGTTTACGGTGCCTTTTCATGTTCGAGCAAATAGAGGGCGAGATGTTAGTTTTATCTCGCAGACATAAAAGGGAAAGGAAGTTTCGCTAAATTATGGTGTTTAGGATTTTGAGAGCGCATTTAAAGAGCCGGAGCGTATTGTCGCCCTTAAACATTTCCTTTGGCAAAAAATATCGCCTAACGTTTCGAGCGACTGAACATTGCAATTGAAGACAGTTTTTTGCTGATTTCTCACTCTTAATCACAGGTAACATACAGGCCGAGTTATTGCTAAATAAAGTTTAAATTAACAAAAATAAAAACTCCATGAACAAAGCCTGTAAAAATAATTTTTCATGTTTTCCACGTAACTAAAAACACTACGTAATTGCCTGTATTCTCTGGCTTAAATAAGCAAAACCGGAGTTTGTAAGGGGAAGCCACTTACATAAAGAGGAGTTTTTTTACGGCAAAGCTACAAAACGCACCTGCATAATTCAGCAGGTAAAAAGCTCACAGTCGGAAAGTGGAGACGCGCCTTGAAATTGCACTTTGTGCCTTCGCCTTATTGGTTTGGGGTTTCCAGTAATTCACCATTTCGATTAAATTCGCTTAGCCTGAAGAGGGCGAACCACTGTGCGGAAACTTTCGATGCTCAGTCGAGTGGCTCAAAACGCGATGAAGTGGTCGGTTAGACACAAAGTTCTATTGAATATTTTGCAAAACTATCGGAAATGTTACTTCCGTCCCCATCAAAATAGCAGTGCCGCTCAAGAGTGCATGCATACAAAGTGTTTTCATACAAAGGAAACGCTTCGGTGCATTTTCCACAACATAAAAATACATTAAATGGAATTTCAAAAAATGTCAGAGAACTAGATGATAGTTCGCAAAAGCAACCAAAATAATTAAAATCTGCTAGCTAACTAGATCAACGATTCACTTTTAGTCGGAAGCATATGGAAACAAGATCCGAATGTGAATACATGATACATTATCCCCCTTGGCCGTGTTTATGAAAAAGTTGAATAAAACCCCTAAAGCAAAGAAAAAAAAGCGATTAACCAGTCAGTTAATACGAATAGCCTAATGATCCCTGTAAAACCAGATCCATTTGGCCATTAGCGTTACTAAGCCGGGTATTGTTTCCAGAGTGTAAATTGCCAGGGCCCACCCTTTTCAGGCTGGAAAAAAATTAATTTAAATCACAATCGGCCGATTTCGGAGATTCAAAGCGAACTAACTCGTTATAAATGTAAATATTGATGGACATTTGCATTTAGATTGGCGGTTTTTCAGTTTCATATTATTAACTTTATTAAGTTTGGATTGCGCCAGGGCAATTCATGGGAAATAAACGAAACAAACTGGTTAGCAATTAAAAAAAAAACGTTGTTTTACCGTAAAATATTCCTGAAATCGTCCAGAAAAAAATAAAATCCGGGCTCGTCCTTGCTCGCTGTACTTGTAACGTATTAAAGCGATCCATTAGGTAAATACTTGTTGGATTCAGTGGAACGACAAACCCACCCTTACCAGTTAATCCGGCTTTGCCTTTTCGCCTTACGCTTTTCTCTTGGTAGATTAAACAAGTCGACTCTCCCACCTTTAAGTTGGGTCTCGACGAGGAAATTTCTCGTTTAGAAGAGGACTTCTTACCGCCGCCGACAGTGCAACTTCGAGCATGGAGAAATGAAAGACGATTAAGAAGTTTGTAGGAGACGCCAGTCTGCATTATTGTACAGTAATTAAACCGAATGGTATAAGTTTCACTTAATGTTGCAAAGTCAAAAAGGAAACTGTGGGGGCGTTGTTTCGTTTCAAGTTTCTTTCGTATCTCAACGATGCAGTTTTTTCATCAGTTTTCCTATGGAGAAACTTTACACATTCCAATCGACTAAATTTATGAGCTTTCGCTTGGAGTTTTATGGGGGTCAATTTTGCTTCGGTTAGTTTCATAATATGGCAAATTAAAGGAAATTTTAAAATTCTATTAAGCTGAAAAGTTACAATTTTCTATAAAAACTCAACTTGCTTCGTTTGCCAAATTTTTTTCGTAGTTTAGCATCAGTTTTCTTGGATTGTTTGATTCAAAATACGTTGCCACGACTTTATGGTTGAAACTTGCGTTTGTATCGTTGTCAGATGGAGCTTTCCCTGATTGTTTCCATCAAAAAGGAAGAAAATGTAGTAATAAAACAAATAATTAGAAAGATAATAAAAAGTAGTTGAAAAGTATGAATTACTAAAGGAAGGAAAGTAATGACAAAAATAGTAATCCACAAAAATTGTTGAGATTTTAAGCTAACATTTTAACGTGGACTGAATTATTTAATGTGTTTCGAAGTTTCTGTATTTTTCTGAGTTTTTCTAGTGTGGAAACTTTGCGGATCCCAATAAAGTTTCCTTACGTTTATGAATTTCCTCTTTAAATTTTATTGAGATCAATTTTATTTCGGTTGGTTTTATAACTGCAAATGTAGGGAGTTTTGAAAACTTTATCAAGCTTAAAAGCCGCATTTTTGTAATAAATTCATCAAGTTCCAGTGCTTTGGAAGCTAACATTCATTAGTTTAGGATTTTAACATTAAAACTAAACATTTTATTACGCCTTTGTCGTTAAAATACGCCTTTGTCGTTAAAATTCGCGTTTGCGTCGGAAAAAAACAACAAATTGTTTTTTTCGCCCGTATGCTTTACAAACTTTTTCTCTTCACGGTTCGACTGTATTGCCTTTTGCTGCCGGATTTCGTGCTTGTTTCTTTCTTATTAAGTCATTCACGAAAATCATTGGCATCTTAAGCAAACATTTTAACACGCAGTGAATTATTTACTGGATCTGAAAGTTTCTGTTTTTGCCTTAGTTTTTCTAGTGTGGAAACTTTGCAGATTTCAATAGACTTTGTGTATGAATTTTCTTTTAAAATTTTATTAAGATGAAGTTTGGGTTAGATAGTTTGAAAAAGAAGTAGGTACAAAAAGTTTTAAAAAAATTGGAAATTTTATTAACCTAAAAAGCTGCATTTAGTTACATAGCCATACCCACCTGACTCTGCAACTACAATACTAGGAAACCACCATACTCCAACATTCCACGAGTCAGCAGAAGTGTTTTCCTCATTTGACTGTTTTGCATGAGAACTCATTCTTTGTAACCACGTTGTGGAATTAAGTAGCTAAATAAATTGTCGTTGTAATAATAAAAGCTTTTTAAAAACGAATTATATCGTTAAAGTTTCATAATTGGCGCAGTCGGTAGGATTGTGCAGTAGCAGTATCCAAGATTCCGGCTATTTGAGTTCTTCAACTCTTCAGCACAATCTCCAGAACCAACGGCAGAGGCTACTCCACCAAAGAATCGGGAAGGAAGAATCAACGTAAGTGCATTTTCCTTTCAATCCTAATCTATCTTCCGTATAAAGATTTCATTAGGAATAGTAATAGGGCCGTGTATCGCATACACACAATTAAAGTTAGGTCAGTCTATTGAAGACATAGTTTAGTTTGATTTTTTTTTTTCTCTCTCTCAATTAAGAAAATAGAAAGCATAAAAATAGTAATTTTTTAAAGTGAAATATAAAGTTTATGCTTATTTATGAGTGAAGTAGACGATATTGTCAAACAATTAGAAAATATTCGTCTTAGCAAACCAGTAAGTACCAGCGTTAAAATGACTACTGCAAACCAAAATAATATGAATTGGAGTTTATTCAAATCAAAGTTAGATAATATTAAATCCTTTGACGGTGACAGTAATTACCTGAATAAATTTTTAAGTAGGTGCGAGAACCTAATAAGTACATATCTACCACTAAACGATGCTGATTTAAACAAGCATATTTTGGATTGTATTAATGAGAAACTGATCGGAAAAGCCGAAACTATGGTTGGCAATCGATCAGAACTTCTTAGTTGGGATAATCTCAAAACCGCTTTGATTCAGTGCTTCTCTGACCGAAGAGATGTAGATTGTTTAATTCAGGAACTTACAAGGACCCGCCCTCATAGAAATGAAGATTTAATAAGTTTTGGTACTAGGTTGCAATTGCTTAGGAGTAATGTAGTCCAGCGTGTCAGTAACGATACCCAAATGTCTACTAGCGATAAAGTTTGCAACATTAATCATTTTGAGAAAACTTCATTAAATACGTTTATCGCAGGATGCTCAGGCACATTGAAAAATAATATGCATCTGAAAAGACCAGAATCCCTTGAGGATGCGATGGCCTATGTTTTAGAGTTTGAGAATTTTGAGCGACTTTATGGAACTTTACGTAATAGTGAAAAATCCCAAAAATTTAATCCAAGTTTCACTAAGCCTGGATTTAACCAAAATTATTATCGTCAACATTTTCCAAACGCGCAAAGCTTTTTCCCCACCCCACAGTTTAGTAACAGCCAACCGCAATATAATCAATATCAAGCCAACAACCAATCAAATGGTTTTCAACTTAATCAACACACTAATTCAATCACGTCTACTAAACCGACATTTCCCTCTCAACCGGTAAATATTCAAAGTAGACCAACACCCCCTAGACAATGGCCCACAAATAGAGATGTTTTTGGTCCGCCCAGAAATGTATTCAGACCCAATCAGAACTCTCCAAATCAATTTCCAAGGCCTACACCCATGTCAGGAATTTCCAGAAATTCTCTTACCCCCACCAGAAAACATGGATTAAATTCTCAATATAATAACTTCCAAAGACCATTTTATCAAACACCACAGCCAATGATAGTTGAAGAACTATATTCGAACGAATACGAAGATCATTCTACAAACCCGTATTGTCAAAATTTTGAACATTTTTATAACCAAGAATACCTTGACTACCCTCAGTCAACAGAAACATACTCTGATCAATTTGAAGACCAAATCAACTTCCAGGAGCTTCAAGACCCTCGAACTTCCCAAAATACTGTCCTCGAAGAAAATGGAAATTTTTGCGACCCCAGCCCAACGAAAGAACACAGCTAATAGAAATTAACATTTCTTCATACAATGCCCTTCCATACATTGAAATTAGCAGTCTTAACATCAAGCTTTTAATTGACACTGGCAGTTTTCGATCAATTTTAAGACCCACCATTGCCGAGACTTATTTTCCACACTGTATATTTCGGTCAACCAATACTATTAAAACAGCCATAGGTAGCGAAAGCACGCAGTTTCAAGCTAATATTTCCGCGCTCGCAGAAGTTGGTCTCGACTACGAAATCAGCTTTATTTTATTTGATTTTCATGATTATTTTGATGGCGTTCTAGGACTCAATGATCTTATAAATATGAATCTTAACATTGATTTAATTAACAAGCGATTGATTGGAGCAAACATCGAAATTCCCTTTAAGTACAGAACACCTGCAGAAGCTAGTTTTACATTCTCGGTAAACCCATGCAGTAAAATTAAGAAGAAATTACCAGTTAATGTTAACGACGGGGATATTATTATAAATACCCAGAAGATGAACGACCTGATCATTCCGTCAATGGTCACCTGTGCACGCTACGGATTCGCCACCGTTGAAATTCAAAACCCCACAGATAAGACCGTTTCAATAACCTTAACTGAACCACTAAAGGTCGAGGCTTTTGAACCTGTAAAGTATGAAATTTATACTCTTGAGGCAGTCTCGCAAAATCTTGGAAATCGTAATAACAAAACGTTTAATATTAATAATCAAGTTCGAACGAATCACATGAATACCGAAGAAAAATTAGCTATCAATCGATTGTGTACGGAATTTTCCGATATATTCTATAAACCAGGAGACCAACTCAGTTTTACATCAAGAATTAAGCATGAAATCAAAACAACCGACGAGATTCCGGTGCACGTTAAACCATATCGATACCCATATGTTCACAAAGCAGAGGTTAAAAAACAAATAAATGAAATGTTAGACAAAGGAATTATTCGATCTTCCAGCAGTCCATGGTCATCACCAATATGGATTGTCCCCAAGAAAATGGACGCGTCAGGGCAACAGAAATGGAGGATAGTTTGCGATTTCAGAAAAATTAATGACAAATGTGTTCCCGACAAATACCCAATACCCAACATTAACGATATATTAGATAAAATGGGCCGTGCCCAATATTTTTCTACCCTCGATTTGGCGAGTGGGTTTCACCAGATTGAAATACACAAGGACTCGATAGAAAAAAACAGCATTTAGCGTGGAACATGGCCACTATGAGTATTTAAGAATGCCATTTGGACTGAGAAATGCTCCAGCGACATTCCAACGTGTAATGGATGAAGTACTCAAAGATCTACAAAACAAAGTTTGTATGGTATTTATGGATGATGTAATCGTGTTCAGTACAAATCTAACAGAACATATTCAAAATTTAAAATTGGTATTTAAAAAACTTCGTGAAGCAAATTTAAAAATTCAACTCGATAAATGTGAGTTTCTGCGACGAGAGGTCGAATTTTTAGGACACATTGTCACACCAGAGGGAATAAAACCAAACAAAAATAAGATCACGGCAATACAAAAATACCCACTTCCAAAAACGCAACGCGAACTAAAATCATTTTTGGGATTGGTTGGATATTATCGAAAATTTATCCAGAATTTTGCAAAGCTAACTAAACCCTTAACACAATGTCTTAAGAAAGAAGGAAAAATCGTGCACACAAAAGAATTCATAGAGTGTGTTAATACTTGCAAAAATGTTCTAACAACAGAACCTGTCTTGGCATATCCAAATTTTACGAAACCCTTCGAGTTAACCACCGACGCTTCTAATTTCGCGATTTCAGGAGTACTATCTCAGGGAAACCATCCCATATGTTACGCATCTAGAACCCTTAATCCAGCGGAGATAAATTACTCAACAATTGAGAAGGAGCTATTGGCAATTGTCTGGAGTTGCAAGTACTATCGCCCATATTTATTTGGAAGGAAATTTATAATCTTCACAGACCATAAACCCTTACAATGGCTCATGTCAATGAAAGAACCAAATTCCAGGTTGGTACGTTGGAGACTAAAATTAGAGGAGTTCGACTACGAAATCAGATATAAAAAAGGCAAATCCAATAAAGCAGCAGATGCACTTTCCAGGAATCCTGTTGACCTCAATGCTCTAGAAACAGATTCATTATACAACAATATAGGAGACACCGATGAAATAACCAATGACTTTATGTTAAATCACGAAGAATTGCCAAGCTTAGATAACTTAACAGTTTCAGAGATTTTAGGGCAAAACACCGAACCCTCAAATTCAAATAAAGGCAAAATTAATATTATATCGAATATCCAGTTAAGAACACCGAACCAAGTTAACAACCAACCGTCCGATTCAGAAACAATACACTCATCATCAGAAAATCCTATTTTTGGAATACCAATATCTGAACGTCCAATAAATATGTACAAGAATCAAATAATTATTACAGATGGAGATATCCTAAATGTTCATATTAAACAGAAACGCATATTCGAAAACATCCGTATGTACTTAACTATTTCAAAAATTAATCCCGCCCCTCACATTATCAAATTTATAAAAGAATACCTCAATCCCAAACAATCATACGCATTATATTTTCGACACGATGGCCTTGCGCGAATTTTTACAGTAACCCTTCAAAATATTTTTAAAAATTCTGCTTATAAAATGCTTCATTGTACAAAAATGCTTGAAGATGTACAAACCAGAGAGGAGCAGCAGGAGAGAATGAAGCTCTATCACACCACAAAGACTTGTCACCGCGGCATAAGCGAGCTAAAATTGAGTTTAAATCAAAGATATTATTGGCCAAAAATGTCTGAAGATATAGAAAACTACGTGAATAATTGTGAAATTTGTCAGAAAAATAAATATGACAGAAGTCCACCTATTGTGAAGTTCAATCTCACTCCTACAGCATCCAGACCATTTGAACACATACATGTCGACACTTTTAGAATGAATTACGATGCTTATGTCACAGTTTTAGATTCATTTTCCAGATACGGGCAGGCATACCCACTTAAAAGTATTACCGGAATTGAAGTTATCGAAAATCTATACACCTTTATTACACATCATGGTTTACCATTGAAGATAACTACAGATCAAGGAACGGAATTTAAGAATAAAGCTTTAGAAGATTTTTGCAAACTCTATAAAATTGATTTACACTACACAACAGCGAAGAATAGTAATTCAAATTCACCTGTTGAACGCTTTCATTCGTCAGTCATAGAAAGCTACAGATGCTTGAAAGAGGAAAATAAAGAACTATCAACTGATCAATTAATCAAGCGCGCAGTTTTGGGTTATAATAATTCTATTCATACTGTAACAAAATTTACCCCTTTTGAAATCATAACTGGTCACATTAAATCAATAAATCCGTTTGATCTCAACGATAACGCAATTATTTCAAGTTATGTGCAATCGCATAAAGAAAATTCGAATAAGTTATACGAAAAAATTAAGCAAAAGAATGAAGAAGCAAAATGTGCAATAATAACTAAACGGAACGAAAACAGATGTGAACCACCAGATTTCGAGTCACAAAATCACGCTTATATCAAAACCAAAAACCGCGGCAAACACTTACCAAAATTTAATAAAATGCAACTAATCGGGCAAACCGATATTAAATTACAAACACAAAATCACGATTATCACAAAAGTTGTGCCCGAAAACCAAAAACTAAGTTTCACTATTATTTGCAGAGAAACCAAGAAAATGGGTCTCAAATGGAAAATCCCGATTGTCCTGTTCCTGGTTCTTCAAACCAAATGGTCAATTGAAACGGAAATACAACTAAACCCCTTAAATAATCCAATACTTCCGATTAAGCTAGGTAATGCTAAGCTAGTTTATAGTAAACATACATTTCTACACTATATAGATTTAATTGAGATAATTACGCAAATGGAAAATTTAAAAAGCAATTTTCTAATACTTAAAGGCTACTTAAAGTCACATAACGGTAATAACGGTATATCATATCATCAGTTATCAGAAAATTTACTAATAAGAACGGACAACTTAATTCACATCGCATCAGGTAAACTTCAAAATTTAATACCAAATAATCGAAAGAAACGAGGCCTTTTGAATATAGTAGGGCAAATTAATAAATGGCTTTTTGGTACACTTGACGCTGAAGACGGTCAACATTACAATGAAGCAATTGCTACTTTAGAGAGTAGTCAAACAAGCGTTAACGATGAACTAAAACTTCAGATGTCGCTATCCAAAGGTTTAATCACTCATTACAATAAGACCATAACTACCCTTAACGAAAATCAGGACAAACTTAGATTAAGTATAAGGTCCTTTCAGCAACTAATGCAACAAACGATATCCAATGTTCAGAATTATCTTGGGTTTCACGGGTCAATAACGCAATTAAACCTAGATTGTCAAAACTTAATTATGTTTTTGGATAATTTAGAGGATGCAATAATGTTTTCCAAACTAAATGCGCTGCATAACAGTATTTTGTCCACTAACGAATTAACAATTATGCTAAAATATTTAGAAAACATGTACAAAGTTGCAGCAATCCCAAAATTTCAAAATATACTCTCGTATTATCAATTTTTTGGAACTCAGGTTAGTTTCTCTCACACGAAAATAATTTTTGCGATACACGTACCTATACTAAGGCCAGAAGATCTAATGTTTTTTCACCTATACCCTATTATCCTAAATCGAACTATATTCATTCCCCAATACCCTTACCTCGCACAAGAAGAAGTTAGAAACCAGCACACCAGTCAGCCTTGCTCAAAAATAGAAGACACATATTACTGCAACGAAGAGTTTCACCCACAAGATGATTGTACCAATGAACTTTTAAAAGGCAAGACAATACATAATTGCCCAACCTTCAACATTAAGAAATAGCCAATCAACTTTTACCAGTGACTTTAAACCAGAAGTCAAAACACCAAGAATACACCTTCTTTGGTATTGTGGGAGTCTGCACATTTCTTCTGATTCTCCTATTGACGAGCCAATGGAACCGAGTCAGAATCTTTTGGCTATCGACCCGAAATGCTTTCCATAAATCTACGGATCTTCAAGTACCAGATGATTACTCAGCAACTACCGCTTCGAAAAAACAGTCCGTTATTTTCGAATCCTGAGGAGGGAGAAGTTACATAGCCATACCCACCTGACTCTGCAACTACAATACTAGGAAACCACCATACTCCAACATTCCACGAGTCAGCAGAAGTGTTTTCCTCATTTGACTGTTTTGCATGAGAACTCATTCTTTGTAACCACGTTGTGGAATTAAGTAGCTAAATAAATTGTCGTTGTAATAATAAAAGCTTTTTAAAAACGAATTATATCGTTAAAGTTTCATAATTATTTGAAGCGTTTTCCTGAATTTTTTCGAGACTAAACATTTTAATACGACTTTTTTGCTAAATCTCGCGTTTGAATCATTTTTGGATAGATTTCTTCGCCCTTGTATGCTCTTGCTGGTTTCAGCAAGAAAGTTTCGGGTTTTGGAGTTTTTCAATGTTAAAATTTGGCTGATTAAAATAGAGAAAAATGCAAAATTTCCCAATTAGTTCCAAAGCTTTGGAATCTGTCCAAACACTTTCTTGTATTTCACCAATTGAAGATATTTTTTCGACGCTAAAAATGTTGTAACGACTTCATCGTTAAATCTCGCTTTTACATCATTTTCGCATGGAATTTTTCGCGCTTGTATGTTCTTCAAACTTACACTCTTCATGATGTGATCGTTGACAAGTTAACCAGACGTTTTAAGGCAAAGTGAACAATGAAACCTTTTTTCATTTTCCAAATTGACCAAAATTTGCGTGAAATAATGCACCTTGAAATTTCACCTTGTGCTTGTTACCAACAGGGTTCCTTCAATAGCTTCTTGAAACTAACGAAGCAAATTTCCAAGCCCTCCTGCAAACCGCATTCATTCCATAGAACCCAGCTAGTAACTGGCTCTGTTTTAAACAACAATAACCGATCGTCTGTTCTATTAGAACTTCAGAACTCTGGGACTAAGAATGCGTGCTGACACTTGGAAACTAAAATTCATTATGCCGTAAAGTGGATTCCGACATACATTTAAACAATGGGTATTTTCATCCATCTGGACCGAACACTAGAACAGTTAAACAATGGCTAGTGGCTTCCACAAACAGGCGTTTTTGCCGGTTGCAACGCCAGCAACAGAAAAGCTAAGTTGCATAATTCAGCTACGAAAAAGAAAACTTCTCGACGGGAAAACGGAGCCACGAATAGCTTTCTAGCTGGGCGAAAAGCTCGGAGTGGATTTCACTTTTCCGCAATTTGTTCGCTTCTTTCCATATGGAAATGTCTTTTCAAAGAAACTTGTTTAAAAGTAGCGACTAAAAGTAACGCACAATTTAGCATTTTATGGCGGCTTTTGATGAAAAGACAATGAACAATTGCCTTGAGCGTAGAGACGGAACTTTGCAGACATAAAGACGTTAAGTTTTGCAAGATATTAGAGCTGATGTTTGAAATATTCAAATCGTTGCTTACCTTCTCGATACCATTTCACTTGAGGATCCGGCGAGCCTCCGACTGAGCTGCAGGTTAGCTCCTGTCGTTTGCCTTCTGTTGATGTTACTCTGGCTCCGGGAGCGATTTGAGGAGGTTGAGGAGTGGCCAGTACCGTTAAAGCGTACCTCTGCACATGGATATTCTCTCCAGTGCCAGCAGCTTTCACTTTGCATTCGAACTTTCCATCGTCTCGATCGTATGAAGCGTTACTCATGAGCAAGTCGTAGATTCCTTCATCGACGTGATAGTTTAACCTGGAAGAAAAAGAGTTGATAAAAATACGAATAGAGCAGAGATTTTCAGTATTGTCACGTAAGTTATAACAATGGGTGGCGGACGTGCCAGTATATTACGAAAACATGAAAATCTTGTCAGGATTTTAATAAAAATTCAATGGAGATGTTTGTCGCATTGTTTTAAGAAATATCAGAGAACGGATGTCTTCGTCTGGCAGCTGTGAATACAAATTAGGCCTAAAAGATCCCCGTCGAGTATAATCGTTCCATATAAATACGAAATTAATTATGAATAAAATTTCGAACTACTACTTCACACTTAAAATCCGCCGACAAGGAGCACAGCTCAGAAAATTATTTTCCATTCGGAATTATGGAAACGAATGAAAAGGGCTTTCTACGCGAAACCCGTCGTAAATCCTCCCGGAACTCTACGGCCGTAAATAATCAAAAACGCGACTAAATCTTAATGGCAATCAGGCTTAGGATACTAATTAACGCTAAGTGGGATGGCTATGAGGAGGGATTGGATAATGGATCAACAATAGTCGATTGTTCACAGGTTTCACGTTCCGCAAAACTCACCTTGTTGGTAAATTTTTCGGCATGATTTGTCAAGATTCACTAAAGTTCATAGAAATTTAAAAAATCCGTACTAATCTTGAATAAAGTTGGCCGGAATGTATTTGAAACGTTCAAGAATTCATTCCAATTTTGTATGATTGTTGAAAGTATTTAACAACTTATGTCTTCAAAAGCTTGGTTTAATTGTCGAACAACAGCGCGCCTGCAGAAACAGTAGTAGTAGTAAATATCTTTATTTCTAAAAAAGGCTATAGACCTATCGGTCTTTCTGCCCTTGTTTAATACATATAGTCTTAATCTAAATGAAAACAAATATGAAAATTATCTTATTCTAGGTTAACAATACTATTAAATAAATAAGATTTCAGTGGCAAGAACGAATTATTTCATTGTCCACTAGTCCGTAGCGTTTGTAAGTGTTCGAGTGGCGTTAGTGTAGGGAAACGAAAGCGGGATTGTCTGGTTGGTCTTGTAAGACAAAGGGGATTCAGTATGGTCCAGTTGTAGGTGTTGTTTGTCCATTTTGTCTGTAGCTGTATGAGTCTTTCCGAGATCTTTGTCATGTTTGTGCGTTCGTATAGTAGTTGGGTGGGGGGGTTGTGTAGTGGGTTTTGGGGGTGTCTTATTCGTGTTATTAGTCTTAGTGCAATTTGTTCTGTTGTTTGTATATAACGTTTTGTCCTTTCTGTTCCGTTGGTCATGAGTATATGTCCATAGTCTAGCAAGGGTCTACAAATAGCTTTATATATTTTGGTGGCGGTGTTTGTGCTAATTCCTCTGTCTTTGTAGGTTAGTGATCGGAAGTGTTTTGTTCTCTTTGTTGTTTCTGCCCTGATGTTTCGTATGTGTTTAGTGAATTTAAGTTTGTGGTCAATTGTGATTCCAAGGTATTTTACGTCGTTTTTTGGTTGTGTCGTTTGGCCGTCTGCAGTTATTGTAGGGGAGTCAGCGTTGAGTCTGTGGTTTGTGAGCAGAAGTTGGTTTTTTGACGCGTTTGGTGTTAGTCTCCATTTATAAAACCATGTCATTGTGTTGTTTGTTAGTGTTTGGAGTCTTTGAGCTGCTCTCTCAGTAGTTTTGTCATGTACAATAAGTGCCGTGTCGTCTGCGTATTGTAATATGTATGCCGATCTGTCGATTTGATTTTTGTCTGGTAAGTTGTAATTGTATATGTCATGGCAGTATATATTGTAGAGAAACGGTGAGAGCGGGGATCCTTGAGGGAGCCCTTGTTCAGGGGAAAAAGAAAATGACAGTGTTTTGTCAATTCGTACTTGTAGTTGTCTGTTTTCTAGTAAGTTCTTTATGGTGTGTAGTAGATATGTTGGTGTGTGTAGTTTGTATAGTTTGTATAGTAAGCCTCTATGCCAGACACTGTCAAAAGCCTTGTTAATGTCCATAAACAGGCAAGATGTCTTTCTGTCAGTTAGGTGGGTAGTTTGTATATTGTTGGCCAAAATAAAGAGCGGATGAACGGTCGAGTGATGCTGTTTGAAACCAAATTGGTAGGTAGGTATATACTTTCCAATCACTTTGTCAAGCCGCTGCTTCATTATGCATTCAAAAATCTTGCCTAGTACTGGAAGTAGTGTAATTGGTCTGTAGTTGCTCGGTTGTGTATTGTCCAGTCCATTTTTGGGTATAGGGATTATTAAGCCGTTTTTCCATGTTTCTGGGATTCTGCCATTTGTGATGCAGTTGTTCAATTCAGTTAGGGTCAGTTTGTGTGTTTCTTGAGTTAGGCTTTTCAGGACTTTTGCCTTAATTTTATCCTTCCCCGGTGCAGTGTTCTTGATGTGCGCTAGGGCTTCATCGTACTCTATGTCTGTGATCAGTGTGCAGGCATAGTTTGGTGAGTTGTTAAAATAGTTCAAGTACCAGTCGTTGATCAAGTTCCAGTTGTCATTGTCGAAGTTAGGGTTTGTCGATATGCTGAAGGTCCTTTGATAGTGTCTGGCGAATGCGTCCGCTTTCTCTTTGTCTGTGTAGCGTTCTATTCCGTTTTCGTCAATTGTGTCAGTAGTGCCAGTCTTCCTGTATTGCGCCAGTTTCTTAATTTTTCGCCAGTATGTTTTGCCTTTGTCCTTCTGTATTTCTTTACATGCTTCTAGCCATTTGTCTTGTCGGTATTGTCCAATCATAGTTTTAATGTTTCTGTTAAGTTGGTTCATTGTCTTTTTTAGGTCGTTATTTTGAGTGTTTGTATATAGTCTATACAGTTCTCTCTTATGTTTTATTAGTCTCAGTATGTATTTGGGTAGTGTATGTCGGTAGAAAGCATTTTTTATTTCCGGGCTAAATTTTCCTATGGCTAGTGAAAGTTGTTGTTGTATGGGGCAAAAGAATATTTGTACTTGTATTAAAGATATGATTTTTTCCATCAGCCTGTAGATATTAGCAAAAGTTAACTTAAAAAAAAGGCAGAAACATATTTCTTGTATTAGTGATTTGTCTGGTAAATCTTTGTGTTGCAGTAGTAGTAAACATCTTTATTTCTAAAAAAGGCTATCGACCTATCGGTCTTTCTTTGTGTTGCAATTTCTTGTAAAACGAAAAAAGGCCGTTCAAATGAACATCTTCCTCAACAGTAAACGAAGAATCAATGGAAAAGTTAGGAACAGTGAAGATTTTTTCAACTGCACAACTTCACGTTTGGTGTTCGCTGCCATTGGTTGACTAAATGACTGAAAAACTGTGGAGTTTTTCAATTTTTTAGACTAAGAGAAAAATTATATCTTCAAAAGCTTACAGCGGAGTTAGTCACCTTTAAAATGTTTTTTTCCATAATATATAAAACTGAAAAGCGCAACAAAAACTCAACAGTTAGTCACTTGTGTTTGTATAGAATTATAAATACGTGAACTTTCAGCAAAAGTTGCAACTTTCATTAAAACTTGCTTAAGAACTAGATTTTTCGACTTTAGTTTCGCTATATTTCGATTTTTAAGGAAAAATGGGAATTTTTCATACGCAACTTTGTTTCGATTTTTTTCAGAAATTTTTGGCAGAAAAGTGGTTGGCCACGTTGTAAGCGTTTGAGCAAACCACTCCTGAAGATGCAAGCCACTCATGCTTACAAAACGTCAGGAACTGAAAAACTCAAAATTCGGTCACTTGTGTTTCTATACATATGTGAACTAGTTTTTTCGCCTTTATATTTGCAATTTTTCGGGTTTTAAAGAAGAAGAATTTTTTCATTTTTTCATACGCAATTGAAATTTCTCTGTTTCATCTTTGTTTTCTCTGAAAACACAAATGACTAATTTTTGAAACTGTTGAGTTTATTGAAAGAGGTGGTTTGCTGGGTTGCAAGCACTCGAGCAAAGCACCTTTGAAGATGCAATCCACTCGTGCTTGCGAAACGTCACGAATAATTTTTTTTGGTCTAAAAGACTGAAAAAGTCAAAGTTAGTCACTTGTGTTTCTTACATGTTTGAGCTTTTCCAAAACCTTATAATATTAAAGTTAATAAACCTTGAATTAATACGTTTGAACTGAATATTCTACAAACAATCTATTTCTAATTTAATTTTACTAGAAACCCACTTTAACTGAAATTTACGTTGATTGGAAGCAATATGTAAAATCACAATTTATTTATTTGACGTACAAAAATCACTAAAGACAATCAAGAGCAAAGGAATAAAGACGTCAATTGCATAAGGTCAAAGGCTATTTTTTCATCTACACTGAGTGTAAAGTTTAGGAAATTGGCAAACTTAAAGATAAGAACTACTCTTATAAAAGTAAAGAGCTAATAAAAAAATACGTGCTTTTAGTTTGTGTTCTAAAATCTACTTTTTTTCTGTTAATCGCTCACCTCAATTTGAGTAGTTTTTTAGACTAAATTTCAAATATTTTTTTCTTCAAATGTGACAAAATAACAAAATAGAGGTTTAACAAGAACACTACTGAATTAGCCATATTTAGTTCATTTTCTGGAGAGTTTGGCCTTAAATTAAAATGCCCTGTGATCTAAACCTGTAGAAAGGTACTTATGTATAATTTCCTAGTTGAATTTTAATGCCACCGGAAATGTCACAATTCGTTAATAAACTGGGAAAATGCCAGATAAAGATACGCCCTGGATTTGCGGTTTTAGACCGGCATTAAATATTGCTGGAACAGAAAATCAATCTGCAAATGGAAAAAAGTTGACCATTAAACGGCACTTGGACGACACTGAAGGCGGGAGAGCAAAGTGCTTAATTGGTCCCCTAATTTTAAAGGTCTGACTCCCTTTCAGCGTAAATTATTCAGTCAAACTGTTCCGGAAAGTGGACCCCGGCATATTTGGATTTTGTATCGGGGTCAATTTAGCCAGTTAGGTCGAAGTTAAGTTCAGCGTGTTTACAACACAGACATCACTAATGGAAAGTGGGCGACCAAAGGACCGAATCGGAAACATGTTGATCAGTTGGGAAAACTACTGTCTTATGCATCGAAACGAAAAATCAATTTCCATCGAAATTCCTTGCGGTAAACAGTCCCGAACTAATTGGCTACATCATCCTAAAACTATTAGTCAATTTGCGATCGTCTGGTTTCAGTCCCACCTAATATTGGTTCATCATGTGCAATGTGCACTAGTTGTCATGCTCTACATCTAATTACGCGCTTTGACCAGATTTCCAAACTAATGATCTTCGGCTAATTTGGGCGAAATGCAAAGTAGTCCGTAATTTGACTCTCCCTTTGATTGCAATATTGCAATTGGATAAATAATTATAAACCTCTGGATCTCCTTTAATGCACCGCAGGATTAGTTATTGTAGTCAGAAACTGGAGTTAATCCCGCGCTCATTAATGAGCTTTCGCGAAAAAACCCGAGACACCTGACCCCAAAATATCAATTAATTTTAGCTCTTCGAGCCTGCTCGTTATATTCCAGAGCACGTTTCCCGTAGGTAAAAATTCCTCTTTTGTCAAAGGAACTAGGATTCGCTCGGTTCAGTGTCTGCGCCTCTCTTCTGTCCTATTAATTATTTTTTGCCGCGCATTATTATGTAGACTGCGTCGCACAACGTGAAAAACCTCTCTGGAAATACGTTTCTTTGTAAATAAAGTGAAAATTATTCGTGCCTTTGAAGTTCCGTCCGTTGAGGCTCGTATTTTGGAAACAGATCGAAATCAATGTCATAGTCTCGAAACCGCAAAAGAGCCAATAGTGTGATTTTATCATGCATGTCTTCGGATATGAATTCGATCAAATGTTGTGAAAAAACAACCGAAATGGAATGTGGGCAATACGAAACACACTCGTTCTTTGCTGAACTGAAACTGACTCGTTCTTTGCTGAAACCGTTTTAAATGTTAAATATTCCTCCTGGCCAGCAGCTCATGTATGGAACTCTTTTATTCATTCTTAAGATGGATCTTAGATATAGATACTCAAGACAACAGCGGTGTTCTACACAGGTTTGTACGAGTCCAAAATAGACAATGAAGATGCCAGAAGAGCAAATAATGACCAGAAAAACAGGATATGTAATGTTGGCTGCGAGGATCTACCAGAGATTGAAGAAGAAGATATTCGGAACGCTTTAAACCAATTAAAAAACGGAAAGGTAGCAGGTGACGACAACAGGATGCCGGAAATGTTGAAGGAAGGTGGAAGCCTACTGGTAAGGGAGCTTAAATCACTATTTGATACATGTCTAATCCAGGAAAAAATACCACAGAATTGGAACACCGCGATAGTCATACTGATATATAAGAAAGGCGACCCAAGAATCCTAGAAAACTATAGACCAATCAGCCTGTCATCACAGATCTACAAGTTATTTATGAGAATAATAACAAACCGCCTTGAATACAAACTTGACACATATAAACCCTATGAGCCAGCGGGTTTCAGAAAGGGCATGAGTACAGTAGAACATCTCCACACAGGATGGGCAGCCTACAGGAAGATGCAACACGTCTTCAACTCCAACCTACCCCTCGAACTAAAAACCAAGGTGTACATGGAATGCATTCTCCCATAACAACCTACGGATGTGAAACATGGGTTCTAACAAAGAAAATCCTAAATAAATTAAAGATACACCAAAGATCAATCTAACGGAAAATGCTAGGAATAACGCTTAAAGATCATGAAACCTATGAGTGGATAAGAAATAGAACCAAGGTTGAAGATATAGCGAGGCGAATAGGTAGTCTTAAATGGAACTGGGCCGGACATGTTGCCCGAAATACCACCAATTGGAGGGGAAAAAAATAAGATGGAGACCTTGGGGGGAGAAAAGAAGCACCGGCAGACCACAACAAAGATGGTATGATGACATCAAAAGAACAGACGGACTTAACTGGCACCAAGTGGCACAGAACCGGGAAAACTGGAAAATATGAGAGAGGCCTATATCCAAAGGATAGAAAACGGCTAGAAGAAGATGGATCTTTAGAAAGAGATCAAAACTTAGAGAATCAGGAAGAATAATTGAAGAAAGCAAGCTAATGTTTAGTTGCAGCCTTTCCATTACCATTCCATATTTCCTGACAAAGCGCATTCCTAGTGGACGGTTTGTAACAAAGCCGGTCAGATGTTTACAAGAGAAAACAAAATTAATCTTCCAACTTACTTGTAATTGGGATCAAATGGCGTTTCCTTGATGGCGACATTGTCGTGGCCAGTTTTCGACTGTCTTATCCAATAGTAGGACAAGGAGCCGACAGAAGTCGGAGGAAATCTGCACTCTAATGTAACATCTTCGCCTTCACGAGCATCCCTTACAACTTCTTCAGAACGAACGCCGCAAGTTCCTGAAAATAAAAATATTCTATTGAGCACGTCTTTTAAATAAGGGAGGGAATAATCAAAGCAAATCGATTTAGGAACTGAGAACTATTAAGGACTAAGAATCTGCGACAATATTTTTTGTTCTTCAGGGCCACCAGAACATATAGAAGGATTTTTTTCTTGTTGTTTGATAAAAACTAGGTATGGGAAACAAGTTTTTGACTGTTACAAGCAAGCTCTTCCGGGACCTCTTTCGGACTTAGTCGTTTGCTACACCCATTAAAAAGCTTATTTATCAAAAAATAATTTAAAAAAAAGACCGATAGGTCAATATCCTTTTTTAGAAATAAAGATGTTTACTACTACTAATTTAAAAAGGTCGGGCATTTTTGAAGAAAAATATGAGTTTTAATGGGATTTGCTGATCCTGTCTAAAAGCTCTTGCCTTGTAACATAGCGAAAAAATTGAGCTTCAATCGTAAGTGAGTTTTTTCACTTACGATTGAGCAATCAGGCAATAAACTGATTTCATATGCGGATATGTTTCTCGTTCAAAAAAAAGTCTCGAGAAATTATTCAACTAGAGATATTGGAAGCACAAATGCAGTTTAAAAGCCGTTGGAATTTAAAATATCTCACATGCACCAAATTGTGTGTGTGGTTTCAGATCCACAAAGCGAGTTTATGCGAATTTTAGCCTGCTCGATACAATACCCTGATTGAATTGGAATTGCTCATTTATAATTGCATTTTGCCGATTGAAATCATTGGTTCAGTGGTGTTCTCTAAACCAAACCATTTAGCTTTGTTCACAAATATCAACCTATGAAAGAAAATATACGAAAACCACAGCAAATTGAGTTGGAAACAGACGAAAATACTAAAATTTAAAACTATTATCACAAAACACTTTTCAAGTTTGGTGTTTGTTTTTCAGTTTCAGCTCGTCTACAGGATTTGTATCAATTTTGAAACTTCTTGTAAATATTGCAAAGTGTCACAGCCTGTATGCAGAAAAGGAGAAGCTGTTGGTTATCCAAAGGAATGAACTCCTTTTTAAGATGAACAATCTCTTAGCTGGTGGTAAAGTTACAGCCTAGAGATTCCTTTCATGTTCATTTGAGCGAAAGTTTAATTATCCCAAATTCTACCTATTAGCCGTAATTCTGGTTGAAAATTTTCGAAAAAAGTTGTTGTTACAGACACGAAACCATACTTTACATTTTTTTCACTAAATTTGAACCCTAAAAAGTTCGACTGGCGTGATCCCATAAATATGGCTGTTGTACGTGCGAACCCTTATTTCGCAAAATTAACGAACATTTAGGAAATTCGTCAAAAATCTGAATCTGCCGGTATTAAGCGAACATTTTTGCATGTTGACTTTCAAATCTTTGCTATGCACCGTGAAATTTTCAAGATTCTACTTGATCTGGTTTGGAAATTTTGATATGTTTAAGAAAAGTTTGCTAATGTATGAAAATATAAATTCTGAGACCTGCATTTATGTACTTGATAAAATTCAGAATTTAGCGAGAATTCAACGAAAATTTCCACACCTGAGCCTCAATTGTCTGCTATATTTTACTGCAATTTCAGGTTGGAACTTGATCTGGCTGCGAAAATATGAATTTTTAAAAAAGACCGTGCAGATTGTGTAAAGATTTCATTTTAAGACCCGTAGAGTTACAGAGCTGCCAATTTTCGGAATTTAGCTAGAATCGACGAAAATTTCCACACTATGAGCCTCAATTATGCGCCATATCTTATGAAAATTTAAAGTTTGAAGTTGATCTGGCTGAGAAAATAAGAATTTTTATAGGAGAACTTGCAGATCTGTAAAATTTTGATTTTTGGCCCCACATTTAAAAAGTTGCCAAATTTAAGAATTTAGCTGATAACTCAAGAAAAATGTATGCACCACGAGCCTCTATTATCTGCTATACCTTGTGACAGTGTCTAATTTGATCTTGATCTGGCTGAGAAGAGTTATTAAAGGAGAACATCCAGATTTGTAAAAATTTCATTTGTGGACTCACGTTTACAAAGTTGTCAAACTTCCGAATTTAGTGAAAATTGAGCGAATTTATCAGCAAGCTGAGCACCAAACGTCTGCTTTATCGGGAAAAATTTATGAAAATTTTATATTTCCACTTGTCCTGTCTTTCAAGAAATGAATTTTTAAAGAGGAGCTTGCGGCTGTGCCAAAATATTCATTTTAAAACCAGCGTTTACAAAGTTGCTAAAATTTAACAGTGCCAATCGAATAAAAAAATCAGGAATTCGAGCCTCCATTGCCTGCAACATTATGTAAAAATTCTAAAGTTTCACTTTGATTTGATTTAAAAAAATATATTTTTTCCAGGAGCGTTTGCATGTTTGTGTGCAAATCCATTTACAAAGTTGCGAAATTTCAGAATATAATGTGAATTGAACAAAAATTTCAGCCATTTCCTTGTGAAAATTGCAATTTTGCATCAATTTACTGAGAGTTTAGTTAAAAAGTTTCATAACTTAGGATAAACCTACCATTTGAAGGCAAAGGAGAATATATTAAAAAACTTGCAAGCTCGGTCATGTCTAATACGACTCATCATCTAAGTGCCTAATTTTGAACCGTTTTACCAGTTAAGAGAATCATCTTCAAAGCATCTTCCTGGTTGCTTCAGTAACTTATTAACTAAAAACTATGAAACCCACTAATACATTGGAATGAATTAACTATTAAATAAAATCAATGCCGCTCATTCTCCCTTAAACATTCCCCATGGAGTATCTGGCTCTGATCTGTACATGACTAAAACAAGCTCGTTTGGAATTATCTCTACTAAATGTCGCGGAAAATGTCGTTTCACTGCGCAGTTTTACTTTGCTATTTTTGCAAAAAGTTGTGTGTAAGTTGGTAGCGGTAGATAACACAGCTGGAAAGACTCTGGAAAGTTTGCTTTGGGGCTTTGTCTTGAGGTTCCGATGTTTTATGGTGTCGCAGTCACAGTGGCGCTGCCCGCAGATATTTCCACCCGAATAGCAGTGGCCGAAACAAAAACAACATTAATTGAAAATTCCAGAAGAGTAAAATATAAAGAAAATGCTTCGCATTTTCCCCAGTTCCGAGGTATTTGTCGTCGCAATAAAGTTGTTCTAAAAATTCTTTTATCTTTCAATAAAACAAAATGACCGTATTCAATATGAATCCGCATATTCAGTTTACGTCTCGTGAAACGTCTTGCATTTCCGCATTTTGCTCCAGTTAAACTTTAAAATGGCACAGAGTGCAAGGTTTAATACAACAGAATTTATTTTATTAGTGGCAATTGTAAACGGGTTTTTATTTGAAGAAGCGTACGTTTTCCGTGCTTAAGACATAGCAAATAACAAATGAGGGCTTGTCCATAAGAAAACTTTCATGAATGGTCATAAGGCATGCAATATGCCGGGTTTACATAAAAGGGGATCGAAAACAATCAATCAAAAAAACATTACCAGAAAGCGCAATGTAATGGCTAAGACATTGTGGGTAGTTTCACGGAAAATGTCATAACTTGTTAATTTTTATTTACCACGCACGCAAATATGAATTATAAAAAGTCGTATAAGGCGCACTTTGAAATTTTATGGGTCAAAATGCCTTTTTTTTACCGGGGACACGGAGCCGTAAAAACCCTGTAAGCAACTGCTAACCAATTTAGATTAGAGGGTTAAAATTACCAGTAAGAATATATCGCTCTCATGCATGCAACGTGCAATATGCTAATTTTTATCCTCGCCGCGCCGCTGCACTATCAGCAAAAATGGTAATGGAATCTTTCTCATTTTCTGCAACGCGAATAAGACAAATTGTCTTGCAGAAGAAATAGTTAAAAATCCATGGAATAGTTTCACCAATCAATCTTGGAAATCGAGCAATTTGAAAAGCCAAGCCTGAGAGTGAGAGCAAACAATCTAACCCAAGCTCTATATCAAGCGATAAGTTCAGACCTTTAGCCAATGAAAAGAAACCAGTTTGCAGGAATGGAACAGAAGAGTTCAGCTTATTTAAACAACGCAAGTTCAGCATGTTTGGACGTATTTTTCACCAAAATGGACCAATCAATCTGAGGAATTTCAGTGTTTTTTGCTTGTTGCAGCAGATTGATGGTGTTCTTAGAAAATGACCAGCTTTTGTTCAGTTTTCAAGACTTTAATCATCTATAATACTTGAAACAGTGCAGGGTAAACTAAACTAAAACACCATGTATAGTGTGAACGTATTCTGGTCTAGCCTGTCAAACAAGGTGTTAAAAAAACTTTGCTGATTTGAACAATTTTACTTTGAAATCAACTAAATTCGTGGTTTCTTTTAATCGAAACTTGTGGAACTTAAGATGAACATAATCCTATTTTAGGATGCCGTACTTTTTGGTGCCACACTATAAACATTTCTACTAAAAATATTGATTCTGCAAGACGTTTTACGTGAAAACATCATCAATTACAAAAAAATTAAAATTCTAAATCTGAGAGTTTTTGTTCCGGGAGCCTATAGTTTAGCTTTGTACCATTCATTATGGGACACTCTGTAGAATACATAAACATAATTTAATTTTTAATGATTTACTTTCGAGTCTTCTTATCGCAAAGACCGTGTTCGTTTGGGATTTAACACCTTGAGGATGTTTTTATTTCAGCGGCTTTAGAACTGAACTTTCACTATCGTCTGGTTTTGATTCAGCAAATTGGGCCTATTTCCATTTTACCATTCATTATGGGACACCCTGTAAAATACATAAACAGAATTTTATTTTTTATGATTGACTTTCAAAGCTTCTTATTGCGCAAATACGGTGTTCGTTTGGCACTTAACACCTTAAGGATTTTTATCTGATATCAGCGACTTTAGAACTCAACTTTCATTAACGTCTGGTTTTGAATCAGCAAATAAAAAGTATGTGTAAAGACCATTAGAAATCGCGCAGAATTTAGCTTCTTCTCCAAAACACCTAATGATACAGGGTGTTTGATTCGAAATGCATTAAATTAGAATGGCATCTTATAGGGCAAAATCCAACTCAAAAAAAAATTATGGCGATTTTGCGATGCAATTTTTAAAACCCCCTAAATCTCCATCCAGCCGGACACTGTATACAAGCTAATTGAAAACAGCCTTATTATATTGATTAAAATCGAAAATAGTTTGGCCTCCATGCACGTATCAAATCCTGCTGAAAGCCTCTCTTGAATCGCATTTGCATAGTTGTCCTGCAGGCAGTTTGCATTTCAATAAAGCGCAAAGCCATTTAAATAAAGCACAAACAATGTTGAAGGCAACATATGGAAAATCTGAGCCAAATAATGGCAAAGATGACCGTTACAATTAAGCCATTCTAGGAACATTAAATGTAACTCGAGCTCGAAATTAACTGACGAGAAAAAATGGTTTTGTCCATGTCAATTAGTTTTAATGCATTGCTATGTTGGGTGTGGTCGGCATTTAAATGAATGCGTATCTCTGGTGTTACCTCCAGCCATGGTCAGCTCTCTCCTTCGAAGTAAAAGTCATCATTCTCCGGCCACGATTTCTTCTCGCTCGAGTTGATCGTATCTCGTTAAGACATTTTACCGGTCCCGATATGACATTGAACTTTTAAAACTATTTAGTAGATCGCGGCATTATTTGAAGGAATTGACTAAATCATGATCAGTCATCATTGTCTTATGCAGCTGTGTTCAATAAGCCCCCATTTGAAACTACTGCCATTCAAACTTTCCAAAAAGGCCGATCTCTTCAAACTTCGCTCTTATCGAACGAAAATAACTAATTAGAATTAAATTCGATTGCGACTGCACTCGAAAGTGTAGACAATTATACTTGAAAGGCCGAAAGGCAAATGGTGAGTTTAATTAAAATTTTCTCAACGAAATTATTGGATTACTGAAGTGTTGCGAACAAGAAGTTTGATGGTAATAGAAGATGAGTTATTTTACTGGATTTGCCAGTATTTTATGCATCGCGAGGAACAAGTTGATTTCATTAAAATCCTCACAAAAGTTTTACGGCCAATAAAAGTTTAAACTTGCACCCGACTGATAATGAAAATCTAAATCGCCTTCTTCTTATCGTTGGTTTTGTTCATTTTACGTGCTTGTTAGTGTGTTAGAATATAATACAAACTATACTCACTTCAGTGCAGAAAGCACAAGGTTCCGTTATATGAGCTTGATTTTATCTGCAAGTGTCAGAAGGTTGGAAAATTGCATGCATTTTTCCTGGGTGATTTGCAGATTAACAACATATCAACTAGTTTTTTTTAATATTTCATATTCTACTGTTGCACACAACGCTGTTTCTGACCTCAATATGATTTCAGTTCGCTATATAATTATTTTATTCAATTTGTCCTGATGGAATGAAAGAAAATATTATAAAATTTAAAAATCCTCCAATTTGTAAAATTAATATAAAATAAATATTTTATAACGAACTGCTTTAGGCTCATTCTAGTGCTGGCTTTATTAAAGATGAGAAAAGCTATTGAAATGTATACATTAAAGTCAATTTTAGTAATTCGCCAGAAATTGTAATAAAATTTTGTCTGTTCTGGAAGTGTGTTTGGGACTGTATTGCAACTCTACTTTTATTTTCTAATAAATAACCGACGTTTTGACCAATTTTTGTCCGAAAAAAGGTCGAAACGTCGGTCATTTTTAGAAAATAAAAAGAGTTTCAATACAGTTTCAAACCCGCTACCAGAACAAACTAAATTTTCAGGAAACATTTATCTGATATTCATGCAAGTTTCGTATTAAAACTGCCCACGAATTGCTTAAGTTTTGACCCGTGTTTGCACGAAAAAAAAAGGGTCAAAAGTTACAAAAAAAGTCTGGAAGCGGGTTTCTGACTGGATTCAAAGTCTTTTAATTTTCTAAAAACGACCGACGTTTTACCCATTTTCGGCCGAAAAAAAGGTCAAAAAGCCGGTTATTTTTAGAAAATAAAAACAGTTTCAATTCAGTCCCAATCCCTCGGTCCAAAACAGACAACATTTTCCTTGATTGTCTTACAAGTCTCGAATTAAAAGTACTTTTTTTCCAAGAATTCCTCACGTTTCGGCCCTCGTTAGGACGAAAAAACAAGGGTCGAAACTTGTATAACTAACAAGAAAAAGTTTCTTGAAAATATAACCTGTTCTAAAAGCGGGTTTGGAAATGGATTGAAACTCTTTATATTCCAAAAATGACCGACGTTTTGACCCTTTATCGTCCGAAAAAAAGGTCGAAAAGTCGGTCATCTTTAGACAATAAAAATAGTTTCCATCCAGTTCCAAACCTGTTACCAGAGGAGCCAAAATTTTCGAGAAACATTTTTCTTACTGAGACAAATTTCGAATTAAAACCCATTTTATTTTTCAAGATTGCCAGCGCTTCGACCCGCTTTTGTACGAAAAAAAAACTGTTAAACTTGTATGAGTAACAAGAAAAATGTTTCTAAAAATATTGTCTGTTCTGGTAGCAGGTTTGGAACTGGATTAAAACTTTATTTATTGTCTTCTAAAACCATTGGAAATTTGTAGAAAACAAAAGCAGTTTCAATCCAGTCCCGAACCCGCTACCAGAACAAACAAAATGTTCAACCATCAATATTTTCTGGTTATTCATGCAGGTAAAAAATTGACCTACTCTCGCAACATCCATCGGCAATTTCTGTGACAACACGAGCCTAATAAATTACGAAACATTCCATTTAACTCTTTCGATCAACCGATTATCGGTTGGAAGCAATCGGTTCTGGAATAAAAACTAAAAAGATCCTGGCAGTAATCGCTCGATTAATAAAAGGGGGAGCTGAAGTTGTATGAACCAGGAATATGAATGGGGTTTTACGCCTTTCTGTCGACACCGTTTAATACTGTCCTAGAGCAGGTCGTTAGCTACCGAAATTATTTTTTAAATTGAATAAAACCGGAAAGAATGGGGGGAAAAGTGAGCTATGGTGAATGGGGATCGAATTTAGCGATAAAAAGTCTTTCAGCTCCTATATAAAGAGATGATAGCGTGTAAGTAGCTTAAGAGGTGATGGGAATAATCGAATTGTTTTCGTAATTCAGTTAGTAGTAATTGAAATAATCATTCAGATTGTTTAGTAAGAGTTAGATTTCTATGACACTGTTCAAAGTCTTCGGCAGAATAATAAATTCGAGATATTTTCCAGATAATCGAATATGATTTAACTCCACTCCAACTAACAAGTTACTTTCAATTTACTTTCAAGAATGGATCATCATCTGTTGGGGATATCCAGATAAATTTTGAAGTGGTAAACTGAAATTGAATTCATGAATATTTCCGCTCAATAATCGTGTAAAACCGGCCCGAGAAACTGCATAGTTGATGATGGCAGGGCGTTTTGTTGCCAGCTGGCAAAATTTAAAACCAGTCTTGGAGTTCTCGGCCATACAATTCCCGACTTACTTCATGAGATAATGGCATGTTACTTCGCTTTATGCGACCTATGGGCATAGATATCTGCGTCACATTTTTCCCGGTATACTGTTGTTCCGCCTCGGTCACTATATGGCACTGGTAATAATATTTTATGAACACCTCTCGTGACGTAGGACTGACAAGTTCATATTTTTTATGAGCTTTCCGGTTTGCCCTTTACGACCCGACCAGTAGTATAGACGCAACATAAATAAAAACCAGAGAACATTAAAAAATACGGAGCGCATTTTGTCTGCACCTGATTAACTATTGAGTGCTAGGGAGGATATTTGCTATTTGCTACTTTAGTCGCCCTGAAGATGACCGATTAGGTCCCAAACCCCTGGCTTTAGAAAGTGTTTGCTATCAATTTTTTCACAAACTTAAACTGCGATTTTTTCATCCACTTTTCTATTCACTTGAAGTAAAAGTTGCTCTTTTTCGAACCTGTTAACGATGGACAACGTTTCCAGTCTGCTTAGGGGCCAAAGAAAGTTAGTGAACAAACGCTCAACATTTACCTTATGGAAACGTTGAGAAATCGAAAAATAATCAAAACAAGGTGTAATGGAGGTTTCGCTCAATTGTGGTGTTTAAGCATCGAATCAATGTAACAGATTTTTTTAGATCAGCAAACTGGCCCTTTACATACTGGGTGGGTACATTATCACACAGAAATTTTTCAATTAAAGTTACTAAAAACATCAATTCGTTTCATTCAGTAGACAAATTTTGCGCTTTGGATATTTTTCAAGATTATTTGGTCGAAATTTCCTCATTATTTCCCTGTTTTTGATTGGTAATGGAAACAAATCGAATTACTGAATTGAAATCATTCGATTATAGAATGAATCGAATCAATTCAATACGAGACATTTCTTGGAGGCTAAAAAATCCGAATCAAATGCAACAGAGAACTCAGGGATGAATTGCCTGATATCAAAAAGAGTTGCATGACGAGAGCTTTGTTGGCTGCAAATAATTCGATTTTGGTGTTTCACCATGGCAAGATAGAAGGAACTAGATACTTGATGATATCAATGGCAGATGCAATAGAAGACCATTTATCTGAACAAAACAATTCGATTGAAAGACCAAAGGGAGAAGTCAAATAATGATTTGCTGATACGAAATAGAGATGCAATTCCAGGCATTTTTCGTCAGATAAATAATTCGCTTTTCAGGTTTGGGAGAAGCGACCGATAAGGGAGAAGCCAGAGGACCAGAGCTGGATATTTAGTGACGTGAAATAAATATGTAATATGACACGTTTTCCGGCCAGAAAAATTCGATTTAAAGACCAGTAATGAGAAAAAGATGCAATTACTTTTATTAATAGAAATAATTAATGATCTCAAACTAGTCCAAAAAAACGAATCTCAAGATTTTTGTAAATAGAAAAGCGGAAAAATATACATTTCCAGCAAATACTTGTTTGGGAATGCATCATGAAAATTATCTGTGTCTTCCATGTTTATTTCTCGACTATTTAACCCTAACGATTCAACCATCGTCCAATGTTGGCAATATTGTAACTTTAGCCACGATTTCCTGACTCTCTGCATATATTTCTAATTATTTCATAGTGGACATTTAACAGGCTACAAAATATGAAAATGCCACCGTTTACTGGCGCCCGAAACTGGCAGGATTCTGAGCAATCCGATCATTTATATGTATAAATGTCAGCGCCTAACGCCGCCAATATTCCAGTTTGAAAGTTCAATATCATTTAAAATAAGTGTTCGTAACTGGACAATGAAAATATCTGCGTTATCAATCAATTCCGCACGAATAACCGAATCGTGATCGACAAACAATCGAATAAACGCTAATTTATTTGATCTATGACCGGCACACCTTCGAAATGCACATAAAAGGCACGCGTTACAGTTTCTGGTTTCCAAATAAATACCATATGGACCCCACACTTTTGATATATATGTTGATGGGTTTGGGGGCATTTAATTGGTTCCACTATGTGATTTACCGAATTTGAAAGCTCCAATATGAGAAGTATAATTACATACTTTTTTCTTTTCCTCTCTATTGTAGTTTATTTTTCCAATAGTTCCACGCACAGAATTTGGGCATCACCTAAGAGTGTATGCCTTCAATAGATCATTTAGAACAGACGTCTTCCATAATGTGCCAGAGACGGAATCCAGACTATAAAAGCGAACAGATGAAGAAACCCGTAAACTGCACTCTAAACCGAAATCGGTGGCACTTCTCGGTGTAATTCCCCACATTTATTTATTGCTCAACAAATAGTAATTCCAGATACGCTAAATCCTGGTTATATTTACGGGTGACTACGGACGTGCCATTTCTGGCACCGAATCGCGCTCTGTGTTCCATAAACCTTGTCAAATCTGGCAATAACCAATAAAAAGAAATCCCGATCGCGAAGGTTCATGAATTCGGAATTGCCTTGTTCGTAGGGTATGGGGAAATTTGCGAATATTTCAAGCTCATATTTATGGAGCACGTTCATATAAATCGGATTATAGAAAAGTTTTATTGTTTCCAGTCTCCGATATTAATTCCTTCGGGGGTCTGAGACATGGACGATATTTTTCCTCTCAAACAACCGTTCAATTGCTCAAACATTAGCAAGCAAACCGTCTGGTTGTACGATGGCGTTTTAGGTTTGATTCATTAGTTCGTTACTTTTCATCTTTCTTCAAACACAATATTTTTTAAATTTTAAGTATAATCAAACAAAAACTTGACTGTTTATGGACATTAACAAAGCTTTTGATAGTGTCTGGCATAGAGGCTTACTATACAAACTACAACTACACACCAACATATCTACTACACACCATAAAGAACTTACTAGAAAACAGATAACTACAAGTACGAATTGACAAAACACTGTCATTTTCTTTTTCCCCTGAACAAGGCCTCCCTCAAGGATCCCCGCTCTCACCGTTTCTCTACAATATATACTGCCATGACATATACAATTACAACTTACCAGACAAAAATCAAATCGACAGATCGGCATACATATTACAATACGCAGACGACACGGCACTTTTTGTACATGACAAAACTACTGAGAGAGCAGCTCAAAGACTCCAAACACTAACAAACAACACAATGACATGGTTTTATAAATGGAGACTAACACCAAACGCGTCAAAAAACCAACTTCTGCTCCCAAACCACAGACTAAACGCTGACTCCCCTACAATAACTGCAGACGGCCAAACGACACAACCAAAAAACGACGTAAAATACCTTGGAATCACAATTGACCACAAACTTAAATTCACTAAACACATACGAAACATCATGGCAGAAACAATAAAGAGAACAAAACACTACCGATCCCTAACCTACAAAGACAGAGGAATTAGCGCAAGCACCGCCACCAAAATATATAAAGCTATTTGTAGACCCTTGCTAGACTATGGACATATACTCATGACCAACGGAACAGAAAGGACAAAACGTTATATACAAACAACAGAACAAATTGCACTAAGACTAATAACACGAATAAGACACCCCCAAAACCCACTACACAACCCCTCCACCCAACTACTATACGAACACACAAACATGACAAAGATTTCGGAAAGACTCATACATCTACAGACAAAATGGACAAACAACCCCTACAACTGGACCATACTGAATCCCCTTTGTCTTACAAGACCAACCAGACAATCCCGCTTCCGTTTCCCTACATCAACTCTACTCGAACACTTACAAACGCAACTGACTACTGGACAATAAAATAATTTTTTCTTGTCATTAGAATTGGAAAGTTTATTTAATAAGATTATTAACCTAGAATAAGAGAATTTTCATCTTTGTTTTTTATTTAGACTAAGACTACATGTATTAAACAAGGGCAGAAAGACCGATAGGTCGATAGCCTTTTTTAGAAACAAAGATGTTTACTACTACTCAAAAAAAAAACTAGAAAATAACGCCAATCTTAAAGCAGAAATAATAAAAAATCAGTGCCCTTATTGAGAAGCCGCCTCCACATATTGGCTGATTGTTCAAGTCCTTTCCTCTATCTGGCTCATCAATGGCTATGGCTCAAACTACCGAGAAAGCTTGATTTACGACATTTCTCATAAAACCCCCAGACATGCCAAAATGAGAAAACCCTTTCTGAAGTACTTTGCCTTTGCCTCATAGGTCTTTTGCATTTTAATGCTACTTTTTATGATAACGCAAGATTTAAGAGCGCCGATAAAGATCCACTTTTCACATGGTCGCGATTTACAGGCTTTCAATTAAGATTGCCGACAATTTCGACTTTAGACTAACGCTTATCGGGCCCTGCCATCGGTCCTACGCTCGAAATTAGGCAATAACACGGAAAAGTGTAACACACAGTTCCAATTAGGGCAAACTAATTGGCCTGGAGATCGTTTTATACAGTATAAGGAGCAATTTAGTTGGCAAAATCTGAACATTTGCGGATTCCAGCGAGACGGGCTCATTTAAAAGGCTTTCGGATTAGCTTAAAACCAGATTTTTAAATACGCTAACGAGATAGTTAACTTTGACTAGCTGCAGAAAGTTTCATTGAATAGTGTGGATATTTATTTTCGTTACCATCAACGGCGAAATTATTTCTCTGCCAGCTGCTTCGATTACAAACGGGGCCAAAAAATCAGAATCTTTCAATTTAATGTGACTAAGGGCCTCTTCGTTGAAGGCGAACTCGTTTAGCACAAAGCATAATTGATTCAATTTCACCTTATTTCAGCGCCCAGTCAGATTTTTAAATTTACCTTGCAAAGTAATTTCGTATTGGAAAATCGAATTTTCACTTAAAGCTCATGAAACCTTTAAAGATCTGAGTGTTATTGACCGAAAAAAAACTCCAATTTAAATTGTCAATATATGAAGAATTCGAGTCAGAGGTTCTAACAAGAGTTTTTGGAAATCGCCAGTTTTCGAAATGGAAAGTTCGAAGCTTTGGGATTTTAAAAGTTATTTATTACGTTTTTACAAAGTTGTGACGAGCTCTCAAAGCACGACCCTGCCTGAGAAGAAGAGAGAAAACTGATTAAAAAACTGTCTGTTGGTGTTCTACATTCAGTGTCGTGCCCGGAGCGTTCGGCACAACTGCTACACTTACAGATTTTTGATCCACTGTTGAAAATTCACGGGTTTAAGGAAAGTTGTGCCAAAACCTCCGGCACCGCACTGTCTGATAAGCCGAGAACAAAAGCTCATTAAAAAACAGTATGTTGGTGTGCTACAATCAGTGTCGAGCCCGGAGGGTTCGGCACAACTTCCACATCCAGCCATTTTTGACCACTTTTCAAAATCCAATCGTTCAAAGGAAAGTGCCGAACTTGTCGGGCACAACATTGCCAGAAAAGCAGAGAGTGAAAAATTACTAACAAACAGTCTCTTATGCCTCTACAATCAGTGCCATGCCCGGAGGGTTCGGCACAACGTCTACACCCACAGATGTTTTATTCACTGTTGAAAATTCGAGAGGTTAAGGCCAAAGTTGTTCCAAGCTCGGGCACGACACTGTCTGATAAGAAAGGAGTGAAAACTCAATAGCAAACAGTCTGTTGTTGCTCTATAATCAGTGTCGTGCCCGGAGGGCTCGGCGCACCTTTAACACCTACAGATTTTTGATTGACCGTTGGAAATTCTTCAGTTTACGGCAACAGTTGTGCCGAACAATTCAAGCACTGTTCGGAAAGAAGAAACATAAGACTTATTAACAAGCGGGGTCTTATTGCTTTAAAATCAGCGTCGTGTCTGCTGAGCTTGGCATAACTTCAACATCTACAGGCTGTTGAATTGGTGTTGGAACAATTGAAGGCGAAAAAAAGGATTTCAACAATTGAAGGCAAAAAAAAGGAATTCAACAATTGAAGGCGAAAGAAGTGTTTAGAATTGTAAAAATACCATAAATTTATTGAATATGCATGCCACTCGTGCTTGCCACACATCAGGATCAAATTATTTTCCTCGATGGTTTAGATCTTCTATGTTTCTTCAATAGTGGTGAAGGGATTTCTGTTTTTTAATGTGGGACTTTTAAGGCTTCTAAAAATTCTTTAAGGCTGGACTTTTGGTTTGAAACCAAATTCAAAAATTCGTCCAAATTACGGTATTTAAAGTCTATGCTTTTATTAGAATCTTCTGCTTTAATTGTACTCGATTGTCTTCAACAACTCATAAAAATGCTCTGTGACTTTTGTCTCGAGTGGAAAATGCTAGTGAACAATTAGCACAAAATATTCCCGTCCTGATCCGATTCTTCCTGATTATCTGTACCAAGTAGACTTAAAAGAGCATCTTCAACTGCTGAACAAAGTTCCACAAAATATAACGTTCAACAATTCCTAGTATTAGCTAAAAGTGAAAATAATAAAGAAACCGAACAGTGAATAAACAAAATAAACCTCAAACCCTTTGGAAAAACAGTAATGTTGATTAAATGGTCGCAGAGCGAGAGAAAAAGCTAACTCTGAAAAACCGAAAAATCAATAGCAATTTCCAATATCTGATGATGTTTGTTTGGTAAACGTAAACGAAGCAATTAACAAGTTCGTGATGTATGCGAAAACCGTGGATTTGTGCTGCAAAAAAAGGAAGATCGCTTTTTGGCGATTAAAGGTTGATTGAATTCCGGTGATCGTCAATCCAGAGGGAATCCGGTTTTGGAGAAGTTAAATTGGACAGAATGTAAAAGTTCGGAGTCGGGAGCAAACAAGCGGGGTTTATAAAAACTGTAAGGTCATTTTTTTTAAATAAGCGAATCACTCCGCGGCTTATTGCTCCTTGGAGGGAACGTTGGTTTATATAAAAATGTACTATTTCAAGCTCGGCAGATGAGTGATGGGTATTCTTAGTTTTTAGTACTTTAATTACGTTCGTCCCGACTAGGACATGCCGGACCCCATTAAAAGACACCCGAGAGAAAAATGGGGCCATCCGCACCATTAAACATGCATTGCGCCCCACACATCCGACTTCATTTTGATTATTCCCGAGACCGTTCTCTTTTAATATCCCGTTTTCCCGAAATAATTCCAAACCGGCAGAAATGATTACCAGCCAATGCCCGCGGGATTTGCGTTAACAGCCTTTGCAGTATCTGGAGTGAAGCATGCTCTATTACATCCGATTTTGGTTTTCCATAGGGAGATTTTAAAACATTCGGCACTCATTTACAAGTCAATGTTGAATGAACAATGAAGTATTTCGATTAACTTCCATAACCAACGTGATCAATATCATCTGGTTGAGAATTTTGATTAGATTTTTTGGTAACAGGCAAAGTTTACTTAAACGACAATGGAAAGCGTCCTCGAAAGCCCAACGAAAGTTGAATGTCCGTTAAAGTATCCTAATCCTCTTAAGGAGTTATAGTTGAACTTGAGTAGCGTAATCTGGTTTGTTAGCTCGAAAAAATTGTAGTTCACTAAGGGCGATTCGCAAACCAATTTGACTAGAACGTGAAACGTTCATCAGTATTCGACCATGGAGTTGCTAACAATTACCAATTTTTCCAACCGGGAAAACGTGACGTGAATGGAAACTTAAGGCACTGACAGATTACGCGAAGAAATTAACGTTTTGCGTCCGGAATGATAAGTAATTACGTATTTATGCAAAGTGGGCATCATGAAAAGGTTTCACGTTTTTATATTGAATTTTTTTTGATCCCATTCCTTATGGAAGCATAATTAAGCTGCATGTTTTAACGCCTTGTTGAACGAATTAAGTGTGATCACTTTTACAAGCGATACCAAATAACAGTCTTTAGTGTTTTGTGTAAATACGTATTTATGGGTTTTCTATTTTTCATTGAAGTATAATTAAAAAATAGAGTCACATACGAAAAGTGGAATTTAAATATGACGCATTCCGGCCATTGCTTTAAACAAGACGCCCCTTTTTGCTAATTTTTCAGGAGTAAATTGAGCTAACGCCCTCATTTCTACACCACTGGATAAGGAAATAAATAACATTTTTATTCCGAAAAAAAAAAACCTAGGAAATAACGCCAGTTTTTCCACAAAAATCAAAATGATAATTTCATACATTTCATACATGACTTCACCTATTTGCTCATTTCTCGAGAACAAATTGAGCTAACGCATTCACTTCCACACCATTGGATAGAGAATTAAATAACTCATTTGCAAAGTGAAACACCATTTGTTAAATATTGGCAGTTTTCACACAAAAAGAGAAATGTTTGCTGGTTTTTAGTTTTACGCGCTGTGCAAAACTGCGAAATCCCTTCAACCATAGCTCGGTTTTTATGGTCAAATTTCAAAAACCTTTATAGCCACAGAGCCCGTTTTCCTACCACTGGATAAACAATAAAAACCCCATTCTCCAATAGAAATTTAAGTGACAAAATAGCCTCAATTTCCAAACAACGAGCGAAATATTACATATTTAGGTAGGCACATATCTAGGTACAGGATAAAGCCAAGATTTCATACATGATGCCACTTTTTTGCTCCGATCTCAAGAACACATTGAGCTATGGCACTCATTCCTACAATACTGGATAGGGAATTAAGCAATAAAACTACCAAATAAAACAGCACTTGGGAAACATTGGCAGTTTTCACACAAAAAGCGCCTATTCATGACGCGACTTTTTTGCTCATATCTCAAGAACAATTGAGGTAGAGCGCTCATGAATGGACCACTGGATAGAGAATTAAATTTACCACGTTAAACATTATTTTGGAAATGTCGGCAGTTTTCACATACGTAACAAAATTTCAACATAATTTTTAGCTTTACTATGTTTTCGCCGAAATCGGGCGATCGGCTCAAACATGACGCCAGTTTTTTGCTCATATCTCAAGAAAAAAATTAGATAGCGCGATCATTTATGCATCACTGGATAGAAAATTAAATCATATATTAACCATGTGAAACATCTCTTTAGAAATTTCCACAGTTTTAACATCAGAAGCAAAACTTTAACACAGTTTTCAGCTTTGCGCGGTTTTGGCAAAAGTCGGGCCATCGACTCATATATGACGCCGCCGTTTTGCTGCTATCTTAAGAACAAGTCGGAGAAGCGCGCTCATTTTGGCACCAATCGAAAGAGAATTAAATAACATATTTATCATGCAAAATATCACTAAGAAAATGTCAGCAGTTTTTACACCAGAAGCAAAACTTCAACCTAATGTTTAGCTCTATTCTGTTTTCCCCGAAATCCTGCCATCGCCGCCTTAATGCTCATATCTCAAGATCAAATTGAGGTACCGCATTCGTTTTTACACCAATCGAAATAGAATCAAATAACACATTTACCATGTAAAACATCATTTAGCAGATATCGGCAGTTTTCACACCAGAAGAAAAGAAAAGAAGAAGAAAAAGTTCAACATCATTGTTAGCTTTACTCTGTTTTCACCGAAATCGGTCCATCGATTCAAACACGACGCTGCCTTTTTGCTCATATCTCACGAAAAAATTGAGATAGCGTGTTCATTTTTACACCATTGGATAGGAAATTAAATAACACATTTCTGTAGAATTGAAACATCACTTGGAAATAGTTCACTCAATTTTATCTAAACCACCTAATATATAATTTCTCAAGCGTTTCACTGCTTTAAAAACTTCTGCTTGCTTTTGAAAAACCTATAAAAATCAATCTATTTAAGCAAAAACAAAGTTTTGATATGGAAAATTACTTATTCAAGTTGGGGACAAACTGGACGTATAATCGAACCAAGTTGGCGAGGGAATCAAAATTCACCAGGGGCCGAGTCCGGTCATGGGAAGCCCATTCAATATGCAGGTCCGGAGCAGAAATTAATTCAGAAGGTGTACGGGTGCTTCTGTGTAAAGGTAGACGAAACGTGATGTTTTATCAATGAATTTGGCCCGGACGGTTGTCATGCTGATGACATTGTTCGGAATCGTGTAAATACAAATTGCCCGATGCATATTTATTGATGCGAGTCAACGACTTTCATTGAAACGTACCTAGTGGGAAACGTGCTCGGTTTTCCAAATTTTCCGGCTATCAAAGCCTCCATCATCAACATCAGCAACCGCTCATAAATTCCTCAACTATTTCAGATCGTTTCAAAGCCCATAATTATCGGCAATCTTGAAAACAGTGAAATAACATTTGCTTATTATCGCAGCATCTAGCCCTCTAGATACGTCTTCGATCTGCAGGCTTGATTAAAATTAGTTGAAACTCTCATTCCGACCGCGACTATCCGGTTTTACCGTTAAGCCACTGGTAGCGAGTTGAGTGAAAAAAGCCATTTTGCCCAAGGAATTATGGAGGAATCTTGATTCTCTGGGCAAAATAATTTTATTAATAAATCAAGATTAATGAACGGTGGGTTTCCAATGGGGACAACATAACAAAGTTGGAATTTTCGAGTTAAAACACGATTTTTTAAGGAAACAATTGACGTTGGCATTCCGTCAGGCAGGCCGCCCATTGTTAGGAATCGCCCCATTATATGGATTATATTTCCGTCGTTGGCGTTTTCAATAGTCCATTTTCGAGAGCTATTGAAACTTCACCTGCGGCATTTTTCGCTTCAAGGAATTTTTTTTTGAAGACAGCGAAATGGGACTCGCGCTTACTGACCATTTTCGATATAATTTATCGAACGACTACGCTATGGGGTAGCTACCTGCCCGAAACATACAGTATCCGACTGACAATGGCAGATTTTCAATAATAAAATATATCAGCTTGCTCACAGGAAGCGAGAACACAATGCCGACTTTAATCTGTCCATTTTTCAAGCTTTTCAACTAAACACTCCCAAGTTCAGCACCTCCCCATATATGCATGGGAATTCAAATATTCCTGATAAATTTCCCAATTCATTACGTTACGGTAAAAGCTTCTGCAGCTTAAGAAGGTTAATTGATTTATGCCTTCTGATATTAATTAGAGAAGCGAATTAAGTTTTTAATTATCAGCCAGACAGGAATTTCAGTACTTTTTGTTAACTGTTTAATTTCATCCCGATGAACTCCTGCTCTTTGGTGTATCGGTTGGAATAAACGGAAAATGAGTTTTACATGAACTTCTTTTTAAATTGCTTAATTTTACTCAATGGGGTTTGTTAATTCAACCAGCAAATTAAGATCTGCATTAGTAAACACATCGTATGTTTCATTTTGTAACTCTTTATAAACATCTGGTTTTATATGGAAAAAAAACTGAAAAAACATTCACAGATTTTAAGAAGTTAGGCGGTTTGCCATACTATTTATATTTGCGAGCATTTTCAAAACTGATTTTTCGTGTTACTTTGGAAATAGAGACTTTTTTAAACCGTCATTTAAAAATGGAAACTTTGCCTGAACTAGCTGGTATTTTCATTCACTAATCTGCGGAGGATTTATGGAAATTTTGCAGTTTTCGAAATGTGAAAGGGTTGGGCGAAAACACAACAAAATTACCTACTAATTTTTTTAAGTTCAGAGAGCTGAATATTGCGATTTTTTTCTGGTTGAAAGTTTGGTTAATTTGTAACATGAATGCGGAATTTGAAGCATATTTGAGACGGCGATAGCTTTTTATATTATCGGCATTTAAGTTCTTCATTTGAATTAATTGTTCGATTGTTTTTGCTAAAGTTACAAACACCTTCGTTCTCTAGTGGATTCAACTGTTGTTATTCAAGATGTTATTGTCTCAATTCCAATTTTTTGCTCACCATCGATCTTTTGGTGACTGTTCTTTAGGACACATTTCATTCTTTTTTGTAGTTTCTTTTGTAGTTTAGTTAGAAAATCTGAAAAAGTAGCAGTTTTTTCCAAAACATTAAACAGGAAGTTTGAAAACCAATAAATGTACGGAAATTAACAAAGGCAGGTTTCTGCCAGACTAAAGATGGAAATTATAGTAAAATAATCTTTAGGATTTTGATGTTTGATAGAAACTAAATTTTATCTACGGTGTTTCAGATTCAATGTTTCAAAATTCAAAGAACTGTACAGACTATATACAAACACTCAAAATACCGACCTAAAAGACACTGAACCAACTCAACAGAAACATTAAAACCTTGATTGGACAATACCGACAAGACAAATGGCTCGAAACATGTAAAGAAATACAAAAAGACAAAGGCAAAACATACTGGCGAAAAATTAAGAAACTAGCGCAATACAAAAAAACTAACACTACTGACACAATTGACGAAAACGGAATAGAACCGCACACAGACAAAGAGAAAGCTGACGCGTTCGCCAGACACTATCAAAGGGCCTTCAGCATATCGATAAACCCTAACTTCGACAATGACAACTGGAACTTGATCAACGACTGGTACTTGAACTATTTCAACAGCTCACCAAACTATACATACAAACTGGTCACAGACACAGAGTACGATGAAGCCCTAGCGCATATCAAAAACACAGCACCGGGGAAAGATAAAATAAAGGCAAAACTCCTGAAAAGCCTAACTCAAGAAACACACAAACTGATCCTAACTGAATTGAACAACTGCATCAGAAATAACATAATCCCAAAAACATGGAAAAACGGCTTAATAATACCTATACCCAAAAATGGACTGGACAATACATAACCGAGCAATTACAGACCAATTACACTGCTACCAGTGCTTAGCAAGGTTTTTGAGTACATAATAAGGCAGCGACTGGGAAAACTGGTCGGAAAGTACATACCATCGTATCAGTTCGGATTCAAACATCAGCACTCGACTATTCACCCGCTCTTCACTCTGACTAACAATATACAAACTACCCACCTAACTGACAGAAAGACAGCTTGCCTGTTTATGGACATTAACAAAGCATTTGATACTGTCTGGCATAGAGGCTTGCTATACAAACTACACACACCAACACCAATATATCTACTACACACCATAAAGAACTTACTAGAAAACAGACAACTACAAGTACGAATTGACAAAACACTGTCATTTTCTTTTTCCCCTGAACAAGGCCTCCCTCAAGGATCCCCGCTCTCACCGTTTCTCAACAATATATACTGCCATGCCATATACAATTACAACTTACCAGACAAAAATCAAATCGACAGATCGGCATACATATTACTATTACAATACGCAGACGACACGGCACTTATTGTACATGACAAAACTACTGAGAGAGCAGCTCAAAGACTCCAAACACTAACAAACAACACAATGACATGGTTTTAGAAATGGAGACTAACACCAAACGCGTCAAAAAACCAACTTCTGCTCACAAACCACAGACTCAACGCTGACTCCCCTACAATAACTACAGACGGCCAAACGACACAACCAAAAAACGACGTAACATACCTTGGAATCACAATTAAACAACAAACTTAAATTCACTAAACACATACGAAACATCAGAGCAGAAACAATAAAGAGAACAAAACACTTCCGATCACTAACCTACAAAGACAGAGGAATTAGCACAAACACCGCCACCAAAATATATAAATCTATTTGTAGACTATGGACATATACTCATGACCAACGGAACAGAAAGGACAAAACGTTATATACAAACAACAGAACAAATTGCACTAAGACTAATAACACGAATAAGACACCCCCAAAACCCACTACACAACCCCTCCACCCAACTACCATACGAACGCACAAACATGACAAAGATTTCGGAAAGACTCATACATCTACAGACAAAATGGACAAACAACCCCTACAACTGGACCATACTGAATCCCCTTTGTCTCACAAGACCAACCAGACAATCCCGCTTCCGTTTCCCTACATCAACGCTACTCGAACACTTACAAACGCAACTGACTACTGGACAATAAAATTATTTTTTCTTGTCATTAGAATTGGAAAGTTTATTTAATAAGATTATTAACCTAGAATAAGAGAATTTTCATCTTTGTTTTTTATTTAGACTAAGACTACATGTATTAAACAAGGGCAGAAAGACCGATAGGTCGATAGCCTTTTTTAGAAATAAACCTGTTTACTACTACTACTACTGTTTCAAAATTTACTGCACACAAGAATTTTAGCTAAGACTGATGAATTTTTCGTACTACTAAGCCGTGATGCAAAAAAATGTCTTCCAAAATTTTGCATAAACCCAACTTTTTATAATTTTATCTCACTCTGACATAGTTTGAATCTTGTAGATCTGTTGAGCCTTTACTAGCTTTTACCGTTTCAGGATAAAAACATTATGACCCAAAACGTACATTCCTTCCGCCGTTTATTCCCGTAAATATAGACATTTAAGCATTGTCCGCGAATTTGCCCAACTACAGTAAAATAAACAAACTCCATTGTGGAGTCCGCACAATATATATGGGATCAGGACGTCGACAAACTTTGTCGATGTATAAGGGAAACTGCCAAGACTTTGGAACCATTCAGCCTCATTATTTCGAATTTTAATGTGAATCCAGAACATGTACCCACAATGGGCTTTAGTTGCGTCTAAAGCAATTGTAACTGTTTCGTACGCTTTATGTAACGTTCCAGGAATCTTGAGCGATTCAAATAAAGTCTATCAAATTGGCATCCACATTCAAAGGTGTTTAAGGCTCCTCAGAAAAACATTGTAATTTTATCAACTGTAAATTTAAGTCAAGAACCAGGTTCGGGCACGTATTCTAAAGGAAATCTAAACCATTCTTGCATTGTTTTGTTATGGGGAAAGTAAACCGATTCTCAGCTGCATCGTGATAAAACGATATCAATGATAAAAAGCAGCTCGGTGAATGTGCGGTTTCACATATCCTATTGTCAGTTTCCACATGAAGCGGGCATATCGTGATCGAATATTGCCGCATAAAGTGAATTTCGGTTTCTATATGATCAACTAGAGCAGAAAACGTGTGGATCTGCTAACATAGCCGATATAAACTCCAAGATTTACCTGCAGTTCTTTCAAAGAATCTTTTAAGAATAAAGAGTCATTCCTTACTGTTCCAAGTTTAGAAGATTTGGTTATTTTGCTGGCATTTTAAGGTGTTAAGCACAGAACTTAAAACAACCTTATTAAATTAAAAATACCCACCACCAGTTTAAGCCTTTAAAAAACAGTTAACAAAGCAGAGTAAAGCTCCTGAAATATCGTGTTTTTTTATTGCTCAATCGGTTTTCTTCCCCTTATTTTCCTAACTCCTCCTGTTCTCGAGACGCATCAAAACTACAACTACTTTAAAGCCCATAAAAATAAATTCTGCCGTCTTAACCGGGAAGTTAAATATAAGGGAGATTTGGTTGTTTGAAGCTGAAGGCATTAGTCTTCTTGTTACTTGCGGACCATTAGCTTTAAAAGATGCTGCCGTAAAAGCTTTTGTGTCGAAATGTGTTTGGAGATCATTACGAACTCACCGGGATAATACGCGTGGAAAAAAGCTGGCTTCCATATGGATAAAATGTGGAAACATATCTTTATAGGCCTAATTCCTCTTTGTGTTGTCAACAACAGGTCGAATTGCATTATTGAAATATCGAAGTGAATCGATTTCAATTCACTTGCTGGTTCGACACCCAGCATTCGGTTGCTTTCTCGTTAATTCGCTCATCCATTATGCATTCATTCTCAGTTTACTGATTGTAGACGATTAATTTTTAATGCAAAGAGAGGGAGCTTGAAGGAACCGGATTTCAAAAGAAAAAAGTCAATTTGAGGCAAATTGAGCGACAATCGGTTGAAACTTATCTTAATACATATCCATCACATGAAGATGAATTCGCTAAGACACTAATTTAACAAAATAGTTTGAAAATTGACATTGTACCCCAAAGGAAAAAAAATTGAGATGAGATGGATGGATTTATTTATCATTTTCTGCATATGAATATTCGTTGTCATCGAGCTGGAATCGGTTATAGTTTGTTTTTTTGAAATAAAACCAATGGAATTTGAGGAATTAACTGAAAAAGCTACAAATAAAAGAATAGAAAATGTGTACGAAACTGTAAATACTATTTATTTCAGAGCAGCCTATACCGACAAATTTGAATACTGCTATGTTCCAATAGAGAGAGGAGGCACATTTTATAGAATTTTTTTTTGTTCAAATGGCTTAATTGGGAATTTCAAACATGACATGACCATTGATCGGTTGTAATCAAAAGTACAATACTTGGCTCTAAAGCTCCAAAACTCTTTTAATATCCGGGCCAGAGTTTTTGAATCACTGTGTCAGTTACTCATTGTTGAGCGCTCAAAATGTTCCATATGAATTCCATACCTGCAACAAAAAAAACAACCAGTTAGTTGCGTGCAAAGCACAATAAATAAATAGTCAGCGCAAGTTATATATTTCCATGTCATATTTGAAACAATTCGGAAACATCATAAGCTAAAGACTTTGATCTGGGTCTAATCCTGTTCTGGCAGGTCACTGACTAAGGTCCGGATCCTTCCTCAAAATTTGAGCCTCTAAAAGAATACTTGCGTAGGATACTAAAGGCCAAAGGAGAGGATCAAAATCGGGTTTCACGTTCAAGTTGATTTGGTTTTAATTTGAAATTTCCACTTTGATTCCAGAAAGGCGATCTGTTTGACTGTATTAAACAGAATGGTGCCTCCCAAGCGTGATAATGTTTTTATTGAAACAAAAATACACAAGTTCAGAAAGTAGGCTTTAGGGTGTTTAGAAAGTTTTGTTTGCACAGGCATTTATCCGGTGAAAACATGTAAGCGTTGCAGGGTATTTGCAGGTTAGCTTTCAAATGGTGCTCTTCAAATCTTAAATAATAATAAAGTTTTCATTCATTGGGGAGACTGAATCGGTGAAACCTTGTACATAATATATGAGCAAAAATATATTGTTTATTGCAAGAACACTGATTTTTCTTGTAGTGAATATTTTGATTGATCTTGAACAATGAAAACTGATTGAAATGAAAGTGATTATTGTAACGCTTTTCAGGTTTAGAGCGTGTTCATGGTTAGTTTTAAATTGTGCTCTTCAAAACTATACCTAGTCGGTTAAAAGTTTGCGCAGATATTTCTTAATTTCTATTCTATCGACTTGTTTTCTCCAGAAAACTTTCCGTTAACATCAAGTTGCGATGTAATATCGAAACATTTTTGTTAACAGTGAAAACTGATGTTGTGAAGTGAGGTTATAAAGTGAAGGCGAGCAGTTTTGTGATGAATTGTGCAGTTGATTGATTAAATTCAAGTAATGAGAAGAAATATTGAACGGGATTTCAATTAAAAAATTAAAATTTGAAACTCTAACTTCTTCTCAATAGAATAAAGTAAATAAGAGTTTTATAAGCATATTGGTTTAATTGAACTTACTAGAAAACAGACAACTACAAGTACGAATTGACAACATACTGTCATTTTCTTTTTCCCCTGAACAAGGGCTCCCTCAAGGATCCCCGCTCTCAGCGTTTCTCTACAATATATACTGCCATGACATATACAATTACAACTTACCAGACAAAAATCAAATCGACAGATCGGCATACATATTACAATACGCAGACGACACGGCACTTATTGTACATGACAAAACTACTGAGAGAGCAGCTCAAAGACTCCAAACACTAACAAACAACACAATGACATGGTTTTATAAATGGAGACTAACACCAAACGCGTCAAAAAACCAACTTCTGCTCACAAACCACAGACTCAACGCTGACTCCCCTACAATAACTGCAGACGGCCAAACGACACAACCAAAAAACGACGTAAAATACCTTGGAATCACAATTGACCACAAACTTAAATTCACTAAACACATACGAAACATCATGGCAGAAACAATAAAGAGAACAAAACACTTCCGATCACTAACCTACAAAGACAGAGGAATTAGCACAAACACCGCCACCAAAATATATAAAGCTATTTGTAGACCCTTGCTAGACTATGGACATATACTCATGACCAACGGAACAGAAAGGACAAAACGTTATATACAAACAACAGAACAAATTGCACTAAGACTAATAACACGAATAAGACACCCCCAAAACCCACTACACAACCCCCCCACCCAACTACTATACGAACGCACAAACATGACAAAGATCTCGGAAAGACTCATACAGCTACAGACAAAATGGACAAACAACCCCTACAACTGGACCATACTGAATCCCCTTTGTCTTACAAGACCAACCAGACAATCCCGCTTTCGTTTCCCTACATTAACGCTACTCGAACACTTACAAACGCTACGGACTAGTGGACAATAAAATAATTCCTTCTTGCCACTGAAATATTATTTATCTAATAGTATTGTTAACCTAGAATAAGAGAATTTTCATATTTGTTTTTCATTTAGATTAAGACTGTATGTATTAAACAAGGGCAGAAAGACCGATAGGTCGATAGCCTTTTTTAGAAATAAAGATGTTTACTACTACTGGTTTAATTGTCTTTTGATTTCAACTGTTATTTTCTTGATTTACGAACAAAACAATAGGAATTAACGAAATGTTAACAACAACTTTTCGTTTTTCTACATAACTACACTTTCAGGCAAATAACGCGGATTTTTCTAATTATTCTGTATTAAAAAAATTATGTGTACCGAATTTGCTTCCTGGATGCATTTGAGCGCGATATTATCAATGCGCTTGAATCTTGTTCATAACTTAACTCTAAACTGCGGATTAGTAAACACTAAAGAAGCACTGAAAAGCTACAAAACTAACTAAAAATTGAATTCTACTTTAACCACCCCCTGATCTGATAGAAGAAACCAGCAAAAAACAATTTTGCACCCACAATTTCGTGGTTTTTTCTCAAATAAGTTCCTCGAAAAACCTGCATTTTCATGCAGAGATTGTAATTAATAATGAATAACACAGAGTTCAGGAAACGTAGTTTTTATTGCAGTCAATTGCAGGTTTCATAAAGTGTTCCAATATAAATTTTCAATATCCAGACCCTCTTCGGTCTATGATTTGAATCATTTTCCTTTCTGTTTCAGCTCCATTCCTTCCCAATGATTCTCATGGCTCCGACAATTGAAACCACGCCCTTTTGATGGTTAAGCAAGCCAAATTTTATAGTTAGATACTTGCATTTTGATTGTGTTCTAGTAAATGTATGAAATCATGCACATTTCGATTTGAAAGTTTGTGAGAAAAGCAAGAAATTAAATTTTCTATATCCTCGCCCCCGATACTCTAATCCCATCAAGCTGTGCAGCAAAGTACAAAGCGACCGCCGCCATGTTTTTGCGAAAACTTGCTGTTTTATTTAATACAAAGTTAATATCGCACCAGAAGCAAAATTAAATTAGATGGAGCCAGTTACGACCTGATTTTGGCCTTTTTGGTCGTCACACTGCTCCTCCAAAAACAGTAATTAGTTTCGAAAGAGGGCCTTCGAACAGTTGTCGTTCTCTTTAATTTGATATTAGTGTTCCGTCTAGAAGGATTACTTGAAGTTTAATTATTTCAGGGCCATTTAATGATGCAACAGAACAGTTTTACTTGATGCTGCAATTATTGCTCTGTAACGTTCGAATTTATTTATACAGCTTTTTGCAAAAAAAACTGAAATTATTGGCTTGGTTTCTGCGCCATGACATTGAAAAGTACACCCTCGGGATCGGGCAAACTACATATTCCATTACCGCCAACAATGAATAACCAACATAGCGAGACCGGAGAAGGAAATATTTGAGGTAGGCTCTTCTGGTTGCTTGTGCACATAGAGAATAATAAAAATAATTCAGCTCACGGTTGACGGAGCCCTTATGCAGCCCCAAGGCGTTCTGGCCCTTTCTCGTCAGCCAAAAGGTATCCAAATACCGGCAGTTGTTCAAATAGAAAGACTGGGCAGGTAAAAATCAAATCAGTGCCGTCGCTGCTGGGTTATAAAATTATCAAAATGTTTGTTTTCACTGTTTAATTTCGGAAACAAACAAAGGAAAAGCCGCGGCTTTTTGCTCAACTGGCGGCAAAATTGTTCGGTTCATTGCAATGAAGCACCCTGTATCATCAGATCTAATACAAGCCAGAACATTCACCAACAAACTAAACTAAATGTTTCGCATGATTTGATCACACATTATTATCTTGAACCGCAAGAACAAATACTTCCTAATTACGATTTAAGATAGCTACGTTGCCATTAAGGAGATATCAATAGCTTAGAAAGTGCCAACTTGCTGGATAATTTCAGCATTTTTTAATGTGAAATGAATGTCGCTAAATTGGCAATTTCCTGCAAAATTTCAAAGGAGAAATCTCAACGCCGCGTCGATTCGCAAAATAAATTAGCCTTTAAATTTCTCTTACTTGTATTCTACGAGTACTACTTGCATGGAACCTAACGAGATGGTTTAAATACGTTCCAAGGTGGATATCAAAATGATCCGTTTCAAAACCTAAAGAATCTTCCGCGTTGAGTAAATAAGGTAAGATTTAAGAAATTCAGAGAAATTGTTGAATTTCCCGAAATTTTTAAACTGGAACAAACGCTTAAAACTGAAGATGTTACCAGAGATTAGTGAGTCAACTAATCTCTGATGTTACTTGCTGCACTGAATAGTCCGTGGATGATATTGTTCACACTAAAATCAGCAGTGTAATGTTTCTCACATTAATGCTTATTTTTAATTGAGGAAAATAAAGTGCGCAACAAAATAAACGTTACACAGGCAAAACAAACAGGATCTTTCCTACATATTATATTATCAATGTTTTTAAGTTGAACTAGCCGCGCGGTAAACTAGAAAATTGCAGAAAAATACCCTACCATCAAACAACCGATACTACTCTACCCCTCAATAGCGCGATTGGCGATGGACTAAATACAGCGAAATATCGACCTAAATCAGGGCTTTGTTTTAAGAGTGGCAAAGGGGAAGCGGAGTGTTGCGCGGGTGTTTGAAGGAGCGCATAGAGCACGATCATGTGGCCCAGACTAAATAACAATTTAGCCGTAGAGACAGTGGGTAGTTTAATCTACTGTTCGGCTTTTCTTCCGTGATTCGATCTTTGCATGCAATTTTTTAATGATTTATTTCAAGCAGAATGCCAAATATTTGCCATTGGTTCATGAGCAATAAAAAATAATTTAATTAAATTACATGCTATTCAGCAGCTGCCGCTGCACTTTCGAAGTCAATCGAAATTAAAAATAAAACTCATGTATGTATGAAAAGCACAACTAGGATTTAGATTGAAACAAACCATATTTTTATAAACGTTTAATAAGAATATTTACAGGTTTTGTGCAATTTTTAGGTTTTTACCCCTTGATTAGAATTTCATAATTATTATAAATTTTTATCAATTTGCGGTTGTCAAAGAATAAATATCTCGTTAGAAGCGTCAATAAATCAATCAAAAACACATATTTTCAACCAGAGCGCACCAACTACAACTATTGTATCCAAATTTAAAACCTTTGCGAAGTACTGCGAAAACAACTTTCAGGCTCGAAACAATGAACTTTATCGAATTTTTTTCATGAATTTCCACCAGCGAACATTTTCAAAGCCTTCGGTTTTGGAGTGCAAAAACCCGTTAGACAAACTAATTAAATAGTTATTGATGGTCGAAGATGGAAGAACTTTCATAATAAATTGAAAAAAATAATAAAAATGTGAGTTTTCCTTTGTAAATACAAACGCAAGTCATCTCTGATCGGCTACTAAGTAAGCCTAAAATATATTGCAAACTAAGGCGATATATCGCCGGTAGTCCAACCCTTCGTATGCATGGATCTTTCTCCGGAAAAAAATAAATAATTTAACACTCCATATCCAGAACCGAGAATGGCTTTCCTGTTTGTTATTCCGGCAACAAACACACCGTCTCACAATGCTGCTAGGTCTATACAAACGTTGCAAAGGCTTCTTTTTCACCTCGCTATATAATGGCAGGTTTTTTCCATAAGAATAATGTGGATGCTTAGGTTCTCAGCATTGTTTAGCAAAAATAAAATACCTTTAATGAACGTAACTATATAGAAAATTTGAAGCAAATATTTGCTCTTCCACTTTGAATTGAGCTGGTATTTTCCGCAAAATGCGCAATTTCCTGTCGAAGCTTTCAAAGCCAGCACACAAATAAGTAAATTTCAAGCTCAGCTATTTACAGTAATTTATTTACGAGAGCTTTGGCTTTTTATGCATGAAGTCAAGTTGGGCCTTTTTTCTGTGGTGAGTGAAAAGTTTATCCACTAAAGTATTCACGCCCATAAAATTTTTGAAATTAAATTCAAAAGTCTAGGAAAATGTCATGTTCGGACATGTTTTGGTTGATTTACGATGCGTTTATTCGGAATAACTTTCCCCAATGAAGTTTATTGTCGGCTCACATATAGTTCATCCTCGAAAAATTTATGCCGCCGGTTCAATTCGTACAAGTTCTTGAAATAAAATATGGCATCGTATCTATAAAAATCTTTTATACTATTTCAGTGTATAAACGGATGGGCGTCGCTTAAATTTGCGCATATTTTTACAGCTATACGCGAAACGTCCCGTTTTAATAAATATCAAGTTTATATGGCACTCACGGTGCCATAAAATATGTAAAGGCCTTTTTAGGTGCAGCTTTTCAATACACTCGGGGGAGTTATATCTGTTTAAAGTGATGCTGTATGTGCATTTTCACTTCCAAATAGTAGCAACAAGCTGCAAAGCACTAGTTGTTATTCTGGATGCGAAATCATCCTTGAACTCGTTCTGTTTGAGTCTCAGTAATGCGTCGCGGAATATGCCCTCGAAATAATCAACCCTTAACGGATGTTACAAGTGTTTCCATTATCGACAGTAAACGTTGATGTGAAAAGGGGGTGAGCGACTCATGATCTTGTTAAAATATCGACGAAAACTTCGCAACAACTCGCTGTTTGTGGGATTATGAAATTTAACACACACACTGCGAAACGTGCTGATCAGAACAGAGAAAGTTTGATTAAGAAGTTTTGGATCCTGTTATTATTGCGCCCTCTCCTCAAGGCTTGCGATCCAAATGGTGATTGTAGCTTTGGAAACTGCAGCACGAAATATTTCAGTGGATGAGCGGCCTAACTACCTTCTCAGATCTTTCAACCATGAATTCTGGAGTCTTCCTAGTGAGGGTTTACCCTGTACTTTATTATTTTCTGTGTTTGGGAGTCCATTGTCCAGCTTTCGCTAGATGTACATTTATTGGCATCTTTGGGAAGGCCAAAACCAAAAAACCAAAATTTTGGATATATTCAGAGATTCATTTATTATATTTTGGAGATCTTGTGCGTTGTTTGCTATTAGGACCGTGTCGTCAGCGTACCTGATGTTATTTATTGTGGTTCCGGTTATTTGAATTCCCCTTTGCATCTCGTCTAATGCTTCTCTGAAAATGGACTCGGAGTACAAATTAAACAGGAGCAGAAACAGGACGTAACCCTGTCGGACTCTTCATCTAATCCACATCTTTCGATGTTGTTTGCTCTCTTTCGATTTCATGTTTTATCCATTCTTTTATTCGACATATCCGTTGTCTTCTTCTTGGGTCTTTGTAATATCAGCTTTTAAAATGTTCCATGTTCCTTCAATGTCTACATTCTGTATTGGTTGTATTATCGTTTTCAATTCTTCCTTGATCTTAAAACTTATTTCTTTTTGTCTTATTTTGTCTCTTTCATAACACTTTGCAGTTGTGCGATGACAATCATTCTTGCTTTACTTTCTCTGTGTTTTTACTATCAGTTTTGATTCGAAAATTAAAAACAATTAGGGAAAGACAGCAAAAAAGCACATGAAATATGAAAAGAACTAACACGCAAAAAATTTAACGTAAAATACTGAAAGCTTCTGAAACTGACGACATGAAAAAAACCATTGTATTAAAAGCACCAAAGTTTCAAACATTTGGAAGAACTGCATAATTAATTATACCCATTCCAAAGAATGGATTCGACAGAACATTCGTGAAAAACAATTAAACTTTCGCCATAATCAGAGCCAACAAAGTTTCTTGAATTGAGAATGTGGATTTTTCGATATGTGCCAATCTCAGGCACCCTAAACACCGATTTCGAGCCTATTAGCTCTCATCAGCTACGTTTTAAAACAACACTCCCGAAACCTGCACCTTAAAAAAATAAAAGCACAACAAGTGAGGATTTCAGGAGTGTTATTTCCAGGCTAAACCAAGCTGATGAGAGCTAATAGGCTAGAAACCGGCCCTGGGGGTGCCTGAGATTGGCACATCATAAATCAAGAAACTTTGATGGCTCTGATGATGGCAAAAGTTTCATTGTTCTTCGCTGGCTGAAAAGTCCAAAGCTTCGGTTTGAATTCTAATCGGCATGTGCTTTCTTATAACTTTTTCAGCCTGTTTTTTGTGTTTGTATTTTTTCGAATCCTTCTTTGCAATGAGAACAATTAATTATGCATTTAACGCAGGGGTTTAGCTGTTTTTTTAAAGTCGCCAGTTTCAGAATCTAAGCGTTCTTTCTAATTTAATCTTTCGCGTTAGTGCTTTGTCACCTTCTTTAATTTTTCAACCTAAACTTTCAGTAAAAACGCAAAGAAAGTAAAACAGTAAATATAGACATCGCACAACTGAAATGCTCCATAAGAAAAAAAGGAATAACTCTTAAGATCGAAAAGAAATTCACACTTTTGTGCATTTATTTTTTTAAGGTGCAGGTGTCGGGAGTGTTATTTTCAGGCTAAACCCAGCTGATTAGCTCTCATGATTACGCTTAAAACCAGTCCCAGGGGCATACTTTGTAGATTTGTAGATACTTACATCAAATTCATCCAGTATTCATATTCACAAACTAGATACAGACAACACACTTAAACGGACATAAATCATATTTATGTACATAAATTCAAGGGTCGAAAGACCGATTCGATCGATAGCCTGTTCCCAAAGGAACAAAGGTTGTTTATAAATAAATAAACCCGCAATTTTCTCTCTATTTAGGCGATAAAGTTTGCGAGAAATTTCCGTGTAGTGTCAGCCAGTATCACGGGCATACCTTCCTCTGATTACATGCGAACGGCAATGTTTGTTTGCTGCTGTATTAGTATAATTACACACTTTGTAGAGGACTTTTAATTACTTTTCGAAATTGTTACCTCAAAAGCCTCTAGACGGTTATTAGTGGCGCAGTTCTGATCGCAACGGTCAAACTAGTTGTAAAGTTCGGTCAATTCTGGGTCACAAAAACCAGAACCTCCATACAACGGCATATCTGGGGGCGATCGAAGACGTTCAGTTGACCTGAGCAATAATTTTTTTCTCAGTCCAAATATACAGGAAATGTATTAAAATCCATTCGGTCAATTTACGAGATTTGACTTGCTGTGCGCTATATTTAAAAGCAGCAATTTGGTCGAATGAAAACTGGGAAAAACAAGGTTAAAAACGGGCTGTGATAATCGATTCCAAATGACGATAAACTCAAAGTTTAATTAGGTGCCTGGCACTGCACAGTAAAAATCGGCTTTTCGTTCCTGCTAATTGAAGGACCAGATCTAATTTGCTGCCGCCAACATGTCCTTAATCATTCAACTGCTCTGATGCGCTTCGACGAATTAAAAACTAGAGCCAGAGCAATTTCGAATCCACTTTTCACGACTCCAAAAACATTTTAAAAATTTATACTAAGTGAATTGTTTTGATATATTTGGCATAGAATGGCAATGAACCAAATTAGGTTCAATTTAGGTACTGGCAGGGTATTTTGAAGAGTAAATTTACCAAGATCGCTATTCTCTAAGCTTTTTTCTAGCTTACTTTTTCTTCAGATTAAATCGAACTCAATTGTTCTTTATTCTAATAATCAACATTCTTTATTCTAAATAATTGTTTGGCAACTATAAAATATTTAAATTATTGATTTCATTTATTGACGATGGTTGGCAGTTTCTGTGAATTTTTCCAAGTTATCATTTCAATTTACTATGACATTTTCTATTTGTATGTGTGTTATTTTCCATAAAAAATATCACACTTTAAAGCTCACAGAAACACCAAGAAATCATTTTCAAGCCACGCAATATGAAAGAAAATCTTTCGAACAAATCTCGGACATGCGAAAATTTCAATAGGGAGTCTCAAATAATGACGTCACTGCCAAATGGCTTGAGCAGACTATAGTTCATCTGCGAGCTACTGTAGGAACTTTTTAACAGAAATACGCAGAAACCGCGTTTGTCCCATTTCCCGTAAACTAAATCGTTTTGGGTTAAAGCATAGCTAGTGAAATAGTCTAATTTTGGTCGTCGAACTGTGAAAAACCCACACAGGGTTACCATTAACCAGAAGATAGGAAACACGAAGAGCAAAAGTTTAAAAACATTCAAAGGCTCCAAGGGGAAGTTTTGTAACTTTAAAACTAAGACCTGAAGAAACATGAAATGAAAGTGGTGAGTTTTCCGGGTTATTAGGGTTTGGTCGATAAGAATTTGGTCATGACGTTTCTTATCAATCTAGCTCTAATGACCGAAAAATCACCAATTGGCACTAACACGTTGAATCATAGCTGAACAAATTTGCTGTTGAAAGTAAAAGCCATTATTTATTTTGCACTAAATCAAATGTTGGCAGCCGAATCTGGAAAACTTGCTGATTTCGGGCGTCAAAGCGAAAAATGCACCAATCGGTCCGGAACATACACATAAATCGTATATCGAAAGTAATTACGATATTTTGAAAGGACCCGAGCGAGCCAGGAAGGAATTTGATTGAGCAGCTGAAAATTCCATTTCGTCCTTGGCCGCGCTTGCAAGAATGTATATTCGACTGGTGTTAGAAAAGGGAAATTGTAAAATGTCGAAACATCTCAAATCGATTGGAGATAAAGCAGTTTCAACCGTCACGAAAGTTCTAAGGGCGAACAAATTAAATTTATAAAATCAACTACTTTCAGTTAGTTGAGCCTATTGATGTTTTTTCATTGATTTATCTAATCCCTATGTTTAGGTGCTAGAACAAACACAGTTGACACTCTGCTTCTCTGCTCTTGTTACTCGATCCACTTCCTGTCCTAACGAGAAAATAACACCCCGATCTGACCTCTCTTTGTACATGTGTGAAAAATTGACTCACTAATAATATTTCTTATATTTATTTGCCCCGTTCCGACAAAATCGATGAATCTTCTTCACACAGTTGTCTAACACATGTTTCGTCTGAGTGCTGTTTCTAATTTATTTTCTGCGGCAACAACATGAAAAATAGAGCTGTTTTAAACATCGACAGTTCAGTATATTTAAAGAATCAGAGCATGAGTGACAAAATGTATCTCATTAGACAGGGTGTTGGCCAAGGTATCCGACATTATATCACACATTTTTAGTGAGCGTTTATTAAAACCATTTTTTCAGTGTCCTATCAAACCTTGCTTGAATTCATCAGTTTTATTTTATTTCCTTTTTCCAGGGTTTTACAGTTTTGTCGCCAAAAAATCGTTAAACGAACGAAGAATGTTCACTCTTTGACTTTAAGGTTTCTTGTTTAAGTTGCCAAAACCGTTGTTGAGTTGCCTTTTAATCAACGGCAACAAATATCGACCATTTTTTGCGTCGATGTTGCCGACCATTTGTACCGAAAGAAGTGGTTTTATGAAGATTTAATGTGTTTAGTCTTGTTTTTTGATGTCTAGATTGTGATCTGAAATAAACGCAGACTATACCAAATTCGTTAATGATTATTTGTCTTACGTCGCAGCCTGGCAGGCATTTTCTAAATTCTTCGGCTGTTTTCCATTAAGCAGAGAGTAGTGCTGAGTGACTGAAACGATCCCAATCGAATTAGCACGTTCTTTTCAACAAATTTGTTGCACCGTGATTTAAATATAAAATCTGTTTCACCCCCAAAAAAATCTAAAATTAGAAACTTTTGCTTGCAAACATAATCCTGAAGCATCCAGCTCTGCTTCCTGTTTCCTTCCTGGCTTTTAAGACAGACTAATAAAAAAATTACTGCAAACAGCCACATTTCAAGCAGAGAAGGGAAATGGCAGTCCATTTAGGTTTCTTTTTTTTTTAACGAACGAGACCCTTGTGGCAAATAATCCATCCTCATTCTGCCTTATTTCGGCTCATATGATAATAGACGAGAGCTCTTAAGGAATGGGTGAAAAACAGTAGAAAAAAAGCGAACCGACGCAACGTTTGAATAAATTAGAGTACAAGATCGCTAGAAACAAGGGAATAAAGGCGGTTAATGGGGGTGTAAATTTTCGGATAACAAGCCGGTTTTCTTTTGTTCCGTTTTGTATCGCCAGCTAAAGCGAAAATATCCTTTTAATTGGAAAGAGCGCTAGTTTTTAAAGGCCAGGCAAGGATTTTGTTCCGTCCAGCATAAGTGAGGAAATATTTGAATTTACTGCCACCTGATGCTGTGCCAACGCCTGAATTTCTTTAAGACTTTTTCCCATTTTTCCTAATTAGGTTTTCTAGTCCACTGATCAAAACAGATTTGAAAACAAAATATCTTGCGATTGTCTCAGGCCAAAAAGTATAGCGCTATTCGAAATCCAGACATCAATTTTAATAAAACTTCAATTTCCATGTTCAATAACCGAGAATTTAATGCAAAAGCCCTGGCCCAATCCAAAACGGGGAAATAATAAAAAGTCAATTCTTTGTCAATTTGCGACGCAAAGTTTTGGCGAGTGCATTCGAAGTTTTCGAGTTGTGCTTTTGACGTTCCGCAATGTGCAATCAAGACAATCAAATCCAATTGTTATCATTCCAGAATGGACATAACCAACCGGGACGTCTCGGATTCAACTTTTCAAACTTTCCAATGGCACGATATTGAGATTTCATACATTTTTAATACCCACAAGTCGGCCAAAAAGTTAAGCAAATAAATTACAGTTGGATAAAAACCTGCAAACCAACATATCCTCGATTTGCCGGATCCAAGGTGTACGGAAATTAGAGTCGAACCAACACAGCAAATTTTAGAGATTATTTGATCTAAATAAAAAAAAGTAAGATCTAAGAGAGGTAGGACTCTTTAAAGATGGATCTTTTACTTTTTGGTCTTTGCCGTATCAAAAAAATTGACAGCATTTTAAAAAGTGAGGAGCAAGACTGGTCTTGGTCTAGCAAAAAATCAAGAACTTTTTCAAAGACTTTTGCAAGAGTCTTGCAAGGCTCGCGCAAGACAAAAATCGTTGTGTATGTGTGTGTATTAGTTATTATTATATTTTAATTTTATTATAATTCTTGTTATTATTGAATTAATTTAATTTAAAAGCAAGACTTGCAAGACCTTTGCTGCAAGAACAAGACAAAGACCATATTTAAGGCCAGTTTAAAGAGTACCATACTACGGTCAAAAACTCTGGATTTTTCTACAGATTCTAAGATTCCAGATATCTTATATCAGCATTTCCAGAAACTCTCTATAAATAATTGAACGCAACAAATTCGATATTTTCCAAAACAACCGAAGCCTTGCTGCTCCGTAACTCAGCATTCTGTTAAAAATGAACAAGTGCCCGGGAAAAGTTTGAGTTCATATGCAGATTTCAGCAACATAAATTGTTAATCCTGACGATGCTTTTGGATGGCCGTTAAAAATGCTCAATTTCCGGATTTGTGGCTGTGGAAATAAAACGCGGACGGCTTATATGGTTTTAAGCTCTTCCACTTTTGTACGCGAATTCTGAAATCTGCATTTTATCGTGCTATTCAAAGACTTACTGTTCGGAGGTTGGTAATTATCAGCTTGCAGCTTACCTGAAACATTAAAAAAGAAAAATAAGCATACAGTTCTAGAACGGTTTGTGGGTATTTGAAATAACGTGGGCGGTTTTATGAATCGCTTTAATATCGCGGCCAAGAAGCGGACGATCTTCAAAATAAATTCCTCTGAACCAATTAGGTTTTCGAAATCGGACTTTCCTGGGTATTGCCAATAAAATCCAACTGCCGGAGTTTAGGACAACGATAACTTTTGAGTATGCCGGTCATGCAACAGCCCAAATAAATTTACATTTTGGCCCACCAAAGCGAGTTAACGAAGTTTCAACGGAAAATATATAACTAATACGTGCCGAAATTGTTCAATTAAAGCCGAAATTGATTAGTAAAAGTGAAAATCGACGACGACTTCAGACAATTAAGCTAATATCGTCATTAGCAAGGCTAATAAGGTTGGATGGTGTTGAATATTGATTCGATTTATTTACCGGGAGTTAAATATTGTATGTATGTAATGGAGTATTGGAGGTAAATCTGGCCATCTAGGAAGCCACTTAATAGGTCCTCTCCTTTCTATCCACAAATTGGGCAGGGTTTCATCCAGAAATGTAAGCCTAACGGCAGAATAGTTTGGAGGAGCACCATCTTGCTGGAATATCAGTTCTTCGTCAGGAGGGTCTGACTCTAATGGATTGGGGAATAAAGACACCATTCAAGTTGGATATTTTCTGGTTCAGTTAGAGACTGTTCAAAGATAAATTCTCTTATTGCTCTTGCGCGCACTATTCCTCACCACACATTCACTCAAATCCCTCTTCAGTTAATTTCTTTAGATGCCTTTTGCCCATTCATTAGTGTTGAAATGATCAAATCTTCGCATAAGTATGTGTGACTTTCTTTGCAATAACCGTCATGGTGTGTCGGATAAGGTAATTTACGTTGACACAATTAGATGAATCTAATTGAATTCGCTAAAGTGCAAGGCAAAAACCAAACACAATTACCGGTTAACTGTATTAGCGCGTTTGTCGTTCCCCTGCTGCAAAAGAAAAACGAGCAAATGAGTGACTTGCAAAACAATCGTGGAGACTCGAATTTGAGACAAGGGAACTGCATTATATCGAATGCACCCGCCCATGTGACACTACAAAACCTGCAAAACTCCGTCCACAAAACTCGAAATGAATACAAATAGCCCAGACACCTTTTGCCGTGTTAAATGTTTCTGTGGACGGGAGGCGCTCTTTTTTGCAATTTTCCATGTCCGTGAGTAGGACACGGCCGCCAGCAGAATATTCCCAGTTGTTTTGCCTCTTTTGTGCATCCACGAGGAGAAAAATACAACATTGAAATTGTTTGTTGGCGCTTTCGAATGAAACGGACGAGTGAAGTTGCGAAGCAGTCAGCAAAAAAATTGAAATCAAATTTTAACTGTTGGACCATCGTCATTGTTTGAATTTTTATCGCTGGTGTATTTCAGGCTGATGAATGCCCTTATTCAGTATTGTTGTCTTATTTAGCATCTTTTACGTGAACAAAAACGATATACTTTGATGGGGATTTTCGCCCTTTTAACCCGAAAATCTCATCACTTGAAACCTGAAGTTGTTCATGAAAAAAGTACGACAGTTCACTTGTGTATTAAGTCCTCATCTTTGATTTTATGATTTTTCGACCTAAGAAGCTTTTTAACAAGCATATACAAAATTGTATAAAATTTGTTAGTCTGCAATTGCAACCACTGCTCAGAAACGGCTTAAAATGTTCAATATTTTCCAGTATTTTGAATCTGAAATGTTTAACGTGTTGTTCAGTGCATGTGCATTCTGTTCTTCCTGGCAATGAAAAATGCAAATCGTTTGCGGAATTTTGAGCGATTAGACTTTTTGCCAAAAATGTCGTTAGATTAGCAAATTTTCAATTTTCTTGGCCAAAAATCTTGGTTTCTTTTAAGCTCAATTTAAGCTCAGTGGGTAACTTTTGACCTAAGGAGCTCCTCTTTTTGACTCTCCTAGAAGGATGGAGGGAAGTAAATAAGATTTTTTTAAGTATCGGGAAATAGACTTCCTTAATGAAAATACTGAGAATAAAATTTTTGCAGTTTATTGATGAGCAGCTTAAAACTGTTGCAAGTCTACCAAACTAAATCCTGAAACAAATGCAAATTATCCATTGTTTCCATTAATCTGTGTCACCAACAACCTTGTTTTTCATGAACTTTCAATAGATGGAATTTTCGATGTCGAAAACACAACATTTTTTTAATCGTCTTTCTAATGAAGGCAACATGCTTGTTAGCTGCAGATATATTTTCTAGAAAGTACGTTTTTTTTTCAAGGAAAACAAGTGGTTTATATTTTTAGATATAAAAAACCCGCACTGATTTGCCTAAACGATACGGCACAGCTTAGGAACGTTTGTTGGAAAATGGAGCATTAGTGCCGAGAATTTGAGTGCTGTTGTGTTCAGAGCGCTTCTAATGGACAAAAAATAGCATTTCATTTGGTCGTTTTGTCATAAACAAAAGTTGCCCCCGGTGTTTCTGGAGTGTGCACTTGATTTTCCACGAAACTTTCAATGGTTTCAACACTGGTATTGCTCACACCAGGTTTCCATTAAATTCAATTCAAGTAAATTGAGTTGATTGGTGAATGTCCAGATTTTGAAGTGTTTTATTGCTGATATGAGATGAAAACTGGAAAGTTATATTGTTGCCACTTTAATCATTTTGATGCGAACTTCGTGTCGGTAGAGGGTTGATTTTCTACTAGCCCCAAACGCGTATATTTTTTTCTGCAGATATGGAGAATTTTTTGTTGGGTATCCGTAGGACCTAAGTAGAAACTAGAAAATCAACCTTCTTATTGATCTAATTCAAAAATATTTTTTGTACTTTAAGGAAGTACGTTTACGCGAACGGCTCAAACAAATTAATTATTAACAATTCTAGAATTGTTTATAACAATTGAAAAAATTGGAAGTTTTCACTTAATAGTCATGCTCCTAGACGTGCAAATATGGCCCCCCATATTCTGTATACTTTCACCCGATGATTCAATCAAGAACGTCTCGGACGGGAAAAATGTATTTTAGAATTCCCATTAATTTTTTTACAAATTTCGGCTCTTAATTTTCTTTCAGCCGATACACAAGCAATTTCTATACAATTGCCCCATCAGACTTTTAGGCGATTTGACTCTGAAATGAAACGATTTTTAATGTGAAAATCACGCTCGCACTAAATAAAACCAAGATATAAAATTTGTTCAGAAATGAACCCAGAATTCCCATTTTTTTCAGCAAAAATATTCAATGTTTTAAATTTATATTTCCATTACAAAAATTATTGATTTTTCTAATTTAATAATTTTAAAATTATTATTATTATTTTCTCGTTCTGAATAAAGAACCCTAACAATATACGGGGTGTGTTTTTGTCTTAAAAAAGTCTTTATAAACTGCAATAAAATGAACGTAACACAGTCAAATTTTCCCTAAATTTGGAACTGAAGAAATCCTGATTGGTTTAACCGATTTGGCTTCTGTTTGATGTGTTATCTGGCCCCTTTTGCTTTCTGTTAGTCGATGCTTTAATAAAAATAAGGCATATCCAGGCAAGCTTTCTACAGGGTGGCAAGTGAAAAAATGCAAAATATTGCAAAGTTCAAGCTCCTCTTTGGACAAAAAATAGGTTTTTTGGGTCCCAATCCCAAAGATTTAAAGACAAACCAAATAACTCGAAACGGTTTTTGAATTTTTGTGCCACCCCTTTTATTTGCAGCGTGATCTAAAAAAAATCAACTTATTGGTCTTGCAGCGATAGTTTTTCTGGTCTTGGTCCGATTTAAACGATCTAAACTTCGTGTTGAAGCTAAAACTTCATAGTTAAGTTAAGACAAACATTCAATATACGGGGTTACACGAAAAATGAGCGATAGCAAAATTGCCCCTTCAACATGATTCCAAAATTTTGGAAATCGGTTCATCAGAAGAAAATGTATCACTACATTGCCAAAACGTTGATTTTTTGAGGCCACTCTGTAAATGAACGAGATGAGCGAAAAATTCAAAAACGTTTTTGAGCTATGAGGTCATTCTTAATCTTGTGGTGTTGAAATACAAAAATCGTTTTCTTGTCGAACTTAGAACATGCGGAACTTTCACCAATTTTACATTGTTTTATTTGCCACCCTGTAGAAACTTTATCTAACTCACTAATTTCTTGCAAACCCACGCACTAACAGAAAAAGAATTGCACTAAATAACGCTTCAAACACAAATGTATCCAATTCCAAAATTAGTCCAAATTTGCCTATGTAACTTTGATTTTGTTCAGCAGTTTAGTTGTGAATATTTTTAGAATTTGCGCTCTCAGTACCATTTTACAATATGACGATAAGAATTTTGTCACAAATAATACCGGTTAAGCGTAAAACTCGTTGGGACACCCTGTGCATTAAAAAAAATTGAAGGTTCCCTCGCAAACTTCCTAAAGAAACTGGTCAATCGTTATCTTAGCTAGTTGACTGGGGATATTTTTTCCTCCAGATAATTACATATTCAGAACAAGGCCTTATTCCCAAGACAATGCATTATGTTCTGGTTAATCGAGTGACCGGTCGCCACACCCACGAATAGGTAAAATACGAGGCGCCGAACCCATAGTTTGCCCAGTTGAACCATTACCAGACCAAGTCTGAAGTATAATGGTCTCTTATTTATTTCCTTATACGTAGAGACTTGTGGGTGTAGCCGTTATTTATCTTGGGTTCAGTGTGCACTTTCTGCTTCTTGTTCTAAACCAGAAACTTCAAAGAGAAAATGCTCGCTTCGAACCAGCCCGTTGTGGTGGCAAATCGGCAAAAAGGCCAGAAGTAAATAAGGTTAGTCGTTAACTGGAATCCAGCGTATCGAATATCAGTTTCACGTACAAACACGTTTTCCTTTATATAAATCGCAATGTCGCCGAGTAAATATAGAATTTCACGTAAAGCTACCGCACATATCGACATTTTCTTGTTGTGAGCTTGCAGGCAACGGTGTAAAGTCGCACTTATTTCGAAGAAAACGCCTTTTTATTCCCACAAAAGCTTCATTTCGCATTGTCGCCATTTATTGAGCGAAAAATAAATGTCTCACGCCGGGTTTAGAGTGCAAAAGCTGCAGAGCGTCAAATCGCTTAAAAAACTTCCAACTTTTCTTTGTTACTTAACTGGTTAGGAATCAACGTTATAATTTGTGTTTTTGTATGCTCCATTAGGAATATTGCACTTCGTTCAGCATCTAGTGTGGAGGTTTTCTAAAACAAACTTTCCAGCAATTCGCATTAATTAAATTAGCGAAACGACGAAACCATCTTGAATCCGGTTCGTGGAAATTAGAACGCCTTGAAGATAAAAAAAGCTCCGTTTAAGAAAAAAACGAAGCAAAGAAAAAAGATCCTCGTAAGCACTGGGATTCGTTGAGCGCTGTAGAAATATCGCCGCAGCTCGTACTTTTTCCTAATTAAAATTTTTAATGCTTAACAATTAATTTAGCCGATGTAAATTAACTGAAATGAGTTCGGCAACGAGCTACGTGTTGAGGCAACCTGCCGCCCATTCTTAATCAACAATGGGCGGCCCCCATTTTTCCCTTGGATTCCGTTTCTTTGTGCCGGATAATAAATACTCGGAGAATTGGGCCAGTTTCTCTCGACGAACGACTATAATTTGTGGTAATTAATTTTTCGGGCATTTATAAATGAAATTTATTGCTGCAAATACTATTTACAAAAGGCCATTTGTTTAAAGGACCACTTTCAATTTCGTTCCGACCTGCAGATTTATCGATTTGTTCAACTGATTCCATTCATATCTGGGAAACGGTTGCTTTTCATTTCAAGTAATTTTCATTAGTTTTGGCCATATTTATGCACTTTGTTTATTGTTTCGTTAATTCATAAAGACATTTCGTGTGGAAATATGCACACATTTTGCCTCATTCTCCGTTCGCTTTGAAAGGGCTTTCAATATGTTCATACTTAGAGTTTTATTAATGTTTCCAGGATTTTACAATCTATTATTTATCGTTAAGCTTGTTTTAGTGCACACACTCTATGTTTTTTTACATAGTCAGTTCTCAAAGTACATTGAACTCTCAACTCTGGTAAATTTTTAATAATCATGAAAAATTATAGTCAAATCGAACTATTGATGTCTTTATTTGAAAATAATGTAAGGGCTGTTTGATTGAAATGCTTTCCAAATGATTGAAGCTCAAATTGAACCCATTAACTTAGGATTATTGGCCTGTGGGAGCTAGATGTAATTCAATAGAAACACTACATACGTCTTTTGGTATATGGAATTTAAGTATGAAAAAATGCTATTGATCCAGGGGCTCCTTTTTCTAGAAATATTCCTTTAAACCTGCCAATATTTTAAGAAATTGTCGCTTTTTAGAGAAATTATAAAAATGGAGAATTTAATTACTCTAAGTTTCACCTGCCTAAAAAAAGTTTGCTTTAGTAGCTAATCTGAGGATGCCCAAATAAGTGTGGAAAAACGTCGGCAATTTTGAAAAATACACTTGTTTTTACTCCGATCCAAGTCCCGTTATCAAAGCAAACTTTTTCAGTCCAAGAAATCCAATCTAAGAAAAAAGACATAATTTTTTAAAATTGCCGATGTTTTGCCATATTTCTTTAGACATCTGCAGGATGCCCTGGGATGTTTTTTTACTAAAATGGCACAGTTTCTGTTTAAAAAAATGAAAACCGTTAGATTGTCCTAGAAAATCAACGCTATATTTAATAATCGAGACTTTCCAGACAGAAGAACGGGGCACGCCACTAGGGTTTTCTTCAATCAAAAACTTCTATCTAATTCTGAATTTAGTTAGGAAAGAAGGAGGTCATGGGATGTTTTATTGAAATGCACAGTTTTTTATTTAAAAAATAAAAACCGTCGGATTGTCCGAGATAATCAGCGTTATATTTAATATTTGATAATATCCAGATAGAAAAACGGCCCACGTCAATGATTTTTCTGCAACCAAAAAGTATTTTCTAATTCAAAATACAGTGGGGAACAAAAAAGGTCAACTGCTGTTTCCTTCTAAAATGCTCAGTTTTGAAAAAATCAACGCAAAATTTAACATTTGATACTTTCCAGGCAGAAATACGGTGCACGCCAATGGATTTTCTGCAAACAGTGTTTTTTTATAATTCTACATACAGTTGGGAACAAAAACGCTCGTTTGGATTTTTTTGCTAAAATTCAGTTTCTGATTAATAAAATGAAAACCGCTAAAATCCCCGAAAAAATCAACGCTATATTTAACATTTGATACTTTCCAGACAGAAAAATGTCACACATCAACGGTTTCTCGGCAAGCAAAAAGTATTTTTTAATTCAACATACAGTGGAACAAAAAAGTTCAACTGCTGTTTCCTTCTAAAATGATCAGTTTTCGATTAAAAAAATGAAAACTGCTGTACTGTCTGAAAAAATCAACGCAAAATTAAACATTTGATACTTTCCAGGCAGAAATACGGTGCACGCCAATGGATTTTCTGCAAACGGTGTTTTTTTATAATTCTACATACAGTTGGGAACAAAAACGCTCGTTTGGATTTTTTTGCTAAAATTAAGTTTCTGATTAATAAAATGTAAACCGTTAAAAGCACCGAAAAAATCAACGCTATATTTAACATTTGATACTTTCCAGACAGAAGCACGTTGCACATCAATGGTTTTTTTGCAAAGAAAAATTACTTTCTAATTCTGCATTTAGTTGGAAACAAAATAGTTCTTTTGAGTTTTATTCCTAAAATGCACGGTATGAGAATTAAAAATCAACGTAAAATTTTTCTGTAGATACTTTCTAGACAGAAACACGGTGCACGCCAATGGGTTTTCTGCAAATAAAACTTACTTTCTAATTCTGCATTTAGTTGGGAACAAAAAAGTTCTTCCGGTTTTTTTGCCAAAATGTACACTTTTTGACAAAATTTGGATTGTCCGAGGAAGCAATTTTTAAAATTTGATAATTTGCAGACAGAAAGACAGTTTCTCCAATGGTTTTTTGCTAGCAAAAATTTCTTTCTAATTCGGCATTAAGTTGGGAACAAAAAAGTTCTTTTGGGTTTTCTTGCTAAAATACACAGTTTCAGATTTAAAAATTTAAAATCGTTGCTAAATTTAACTTTTTTAAAACTGTGGTTTTTATGCCTGAAAGAAATGGTTTTTCAACAACCAAAAAGTATGCTTTAATTCTACATTCAGTTGGGAATACAAAAGCTCATTTACGTTTTATTCTAAAACCCATTTTTTTATTTCAAAATAAAAAGCTTTGAATTGTACGAGAAAATTACTCCAATATTTAACATTTGATCATTTCCAGAAAGAAAAACGTATCTTAGACTGGTTTTCTTCAGCGACGTTGGCAGTTTCAAAAAACAGGCTTTTGGTTTTACCCCGATCCAAATTTCGTCTTCAAAGCAAGCTTTTCTTAGACTGGTTTTCTTGGCTGGAAAAGTTTGCTTTGATAATGAGATTCGAATCGGGGTAAATCCAAAAGCATGTTTTCTGCTCATATTAAAATCGCTTACTCATATAAATTAGGCCCCCCGAAGATGGTTAAATAAATATGGCAAAACGTCGGAAATTTTAAAAACAACTTTGTGCTTTTACGCGGTTTCACATCCAGTAATCAGGGCAAACTTTGCGATTTGAGTAGAAACGTACTAGTCATCGCCTCTAAGATTTCAACTCACGAGTTCTTATTTCAAACAGATTTGTTGAATTTCCATGTAAGCTGATGTCCTTTGACCTTCATTATTCAACGCGATTTTTAACAACTTGAGTAGGAAAGCAACAAAGGATTTTTTTGCCTTCTTCGGTACCATGTGAAACATTTAACACGTTTCGCCTTCTACCAGCCAGCATCATGAAGGTGTAATTTACCATGAGAAAAAGATATTCCCATTGTTGGGGACACGCAAGAGAAACCCTACACACACATGCTGGTTGAAGTCTAATGATTGAGTAAGACTAGAAGTCGTTTTCATCTAATTTGGTACAGAGGATATTGCAAGCTGCTGTTTGTATAGTTTTTGTGTCGGGTTTACGGAAATCCGAATTAGACGGTTAATTTGTGCATTGCGTTGTGTCAACCAATTAGGTGTGTGTGTGAACGAGCATTTAATGGCCGGTGTTGAAAGCTCAAAAGGAAGAATTCTTGATTTTCTTTGAACGAACAGAGTTGACATACGAGTGTGGGAACTATTAATTATTGTCGGTAATTTCGAATACGTGGTTCAACATGAAGAAATCCAGCGATGTTCTGAATAATTACACGGGCGAAGCTAATGAGCGTTATTCAAGCTATGAAGCGCTGCCTTTGGAACGAAATTGACGCTGTTGGTGGCACAGTGTTGGTTACAATCCCCTGCGGATTACAGAATATCCCAAAATCCGCGATTATTAACACAACGATTACAGCATTCATTCCGATCCAAATCGATTAATGTACACACGTTCCGTCCAAAATGGATGGGCTCAAAACAGTGTGAATTAATTCCGTGCCATTTGCCATACTTTCAAATAAATTTACCAATTGAAAAGGAACATTCAAGATATAACTTTACGGGAAAGTTTTAAGACATGTTCTTCAAAGTTCTTGTATTCAGGCGTCGCATCGAGTTCGCAAATTTCCAAAGTTAATTCATACATGAAGGAAAAACATTAAGCGCAGGTTGCTGCAAGTTTAGCACCGTTTCTTAATAGAATTACGGCTGCAATTGGCCTCCAGGTTTAATCGGGGTTGTTAACTGTTAAACAAGGTTTGCTGATATAGTGATAGTTGCACACACCCGGTCAGATTTTGCACGAAAGTCTTACAGAACTAAATTGAAAAAGCTTTAGAGTTATTTGAAATATACCCCAAAAGCTCCACCTAGTTTTCCTTTAACGAGAGCTTTTTAAAGTGAGAGTTTGTGTGAGTTAAAACCAATTAATTTTTTCCAACCTCACCGTGTTTGGATGTTTGCCAGTTAAAAAACGAGGTTTCACTGCAAGTAAACCGAGGAAAATTAACTAAACTCTTATAATTAGTAAAAGTCAACCTCTTGTGCACCTTGCTCGGTTGGATAGAAAGAACTTTGATTCCCACAGCAGGAATTTTGAACAAAATTAAAAATCTGTCCCTAAAGTTACAAATGAAACTAATCAAAAGCACATTCTATAAACTTTTGATTGATTATTTTCCCACTGATGTGGAAATATGTTTTTTCGTCTAATGAACATACTGCATAGAATTGGAAATTCAAAACAAACATATAAATTACTGATAATTCATCATCAATTTTGTATTTTAAATTATTACTTTCGAATGAAGGATTAAAAGCGGATAATTACGTTCGAAATAAATCAATTCTAATCGGATTCTAATCGCCAGGTTTGTTTCGTTAAAATACATTTTTGATAACGATTTTGTAATATTTAAATTGTCTGCTTGAGGTTCGATTCTTCCAGTTCGAGTTGCGAAGGCAGAATTGCAGGGGGGGTTCTGTTGCAGAACTGGAAAAAATGATCCGAACTTCTCCGATTCGAGATTTTGGCAATAGTTTTAGATTCATGCAATAAAAGCGGTTTTCAACGCAAAGATGTAAAATATCAGAGTTGGCACAAAAGCTGAACTTTTGAAAAAACTTCAAATTCCTCCTCGAAAGGATCCCTTGAAGCAGTCACTACCTCTCAAAATGTGTTTTACCACATTTTGAAGACAACAAAATACAAATAAAAAGCGTTAAGCAAGAAAGTGAACAAATTTGGTGGTCGAAGTAAATTTCACTCTCACTTCTTGGCCCATTTTTTCCTAATGGTTTGTTGAATAGAACGATGAAGATGTACAAATCTGAGCTAGTATATCGTATTCAAGTTAATTTGAGCAAAACATTGGTTTTTGAAAATCTATTTGTTACCTTTTTTTATCTTTTAATGCTGTTTTGTTGGAGTAAATGTGCGGCAATTTTTCATTATGATCCTACTATGACCTTTCCTCCTGCACAACTTAGAAAATTCGAAAAGTGACTTACAATTTTTATTAAAAACTCCCATTTTTGCAGATATCTTCACATTTAAAAATCCTTCTTTCATAAACCCTTAAAAACAAATAATAAACTTGTGAGTGAAATAAATGTATCCACAACTACTTCCTTTCTTCACATTCTCCGTCAATCTTTTCAAAACGAGCATATTGTTTTTCGAAAAACTAGATTTTTTGGCATAAAATAAACCTGTGGGGCTTCGTTTCCATACCTGTATCGTTAACACTCTGTATAAACTAAAAACAAAGTAATTTATAAACTCAAACACGTTTCTCTCTACTTAATATTTGTCAATACTCCGGAATAAACACGGAAAACTCCTCAAGCTCCAACCACACTTCATAAATAATGAACGGATGCTGAATTTTGAAGACCATATTTCGAATGATGAAAATGTTTGTTGGCTCTTCCCGGCTTGGTACATTTATGTTGACGGCATGTAGAACCCATGTTTGTTCGGGCTAAGAGCTTTTTTTTATAAATTTGTGTATTCGTGTCGTTTTTTTCGCTAAATCTTTATATGTACTTTACTGAAAGTGTCCCTGTCGATTCCATATATCTAAGAATTTTCGAAAATAACCGCGTCTCCTTCAAGACTCCCTGAAGGATAGATCTTCGGGAATTTATATTTTCCCGTTCGAAATATTGCACAGTGGGACAGATTCTGGCCATTAGAAGATGAAACTTTTGAAAATAAATTTAGCGGCGTCTTTGTTTCATTCCGGACGTACAATGCCATGTAATATTTTCTTTAGAACTTTTTCCTTTGGCAATGGGAAATTAGAGCGGCAACAATCTGAAAAGAAAATATATTGCTAAATTTAATAACTAATGGAAGTATACATTATTGAAGACATTTGGTGGAAGCTGGTGAGTTTTTGGGGCTTTTAGGCCAGGCCTTGCGTTGCGTCTAAGACGCAACGATTAGAATACGACAAAGCAAATTTTCGGATGCAAAAACATGCCCTTGATAAATTTCGATTACCAGCACGGTTTCTACGTAATTCTGCTGATAATTTAAAGGAAAATTACTTCAATCGCAAAATTTTGAGCGAAGAAGTGTGAAAAACTCTGACTTAAAAACGCCAAGCGAAAGTTTTTTTTATAATTGTAAAATTAATACCTGAAGAGACATGAAATGAAACTGAATAGTTTTCCGAGTTATTAGGGCTTGGTCGTTAAGAATTCTGATGTTTCGCAAGCTCGAGTGGCTTGCATCTTCAGAGGTGAATTGCTTACCGGGGCGGAGCAAATCACCTCTGAAAATGCAAGCCCTGGTGCTGGGCGAAATGTCTGGATGAAATCTGTTTTAGGACGACTTAAAATTTACAAAAATCCTGCAGTTAGTTGAAAGTCCAATTTTCTTGATAAGTTGGTCTGTTTGTTTGATAAAAAAAAATCCTGGAAAGTTGCTTAATTATGGCGAAAAAACCAGTTCCTTAGTTCATCTTCCTTAGTGCCTTTGAGCAATTTGTCATCCAAACTCGTTATAAATCTAACGACAATTTGCCTTTCGGTACTTCATTAGCAAAAGCTCGAATGTAATATCCCAGTAATCAATCTAAAGGATTTTTCCAGTTGCCGTTGACCCGATCCCACTGTTCCAGGATTCCAGACTGCACTTAGAGAAAATTCGTCTCGGCAAAACTTGGAAACTGTATTTAATATCCGCTTTTGCTGAATTGCATCGGCGAATCTGGTGAATTCTGATTGTTTGCCCTACTAGACCATTTCGAAAAAGAAATAACTTTTAAGGGGGGCTTTCGACAAATAACTATCGAACATCGGCCCGCAGCTGTTGAGATCAAATAACGCTTTGTATTAACGTTGGGTCGATTGGATGGCGAGTATAAACTTAGCTTCAATGCCATTATTTTTTCCTCAAATCCTCAAATAAATCTTATTAATCTTTTTTAAGGTTTTAACATTTTTAATGAGTTTTTATCGTAATAAACCAGCTTTCATTGTTTGAACATTTATTTGCAAGGACTTGTCATCAAGGGCCTTAAATAAGTAGATTAATGTTGCTGCCTTGAAAGGTTCTCTGAAGTGTACTTTAGATGTTGTTTTAGGTATGATGACTTCACTTTCATCTGTTAATGGAAATTATCAGGGAGACCGACAGCTGCAGCCTTAAAGCGGCCGTCGTTGTTGCTTTTCTATTGACTTTTGAAATTTGCGGCTGAAAAATGGGGCAAAATAGAACCATATTTTATCGGAGGCAGCTAAAAATCATCAAACTGATCTGCTCTTATTTTGCAAACTCAATTTGCTGCTGAAAATCAACAGCCAGATTTTTCGGCGTTTTTTTTTCTTTCGTCCTCACCCAGCTGAAATTCACCGAGCGGAAGTAACATGTTTTCTATGTGCACATGCTCGAAAAAGACCATTTTAAATGCGAAGGGGAGGCTGCTTGATGCATGCTATAAATTAGATTTTTTTATCTACATTCCTGGATTTCGGGTTTAAAACGCCAAAAAATAAAAGATAAACGGCCCTTTTGAATCTGCACCGACTGTTCTCATTAATTTAAAACACAAGGCATTTTTCGAAAATAAATACACGTTTGAAGGAGAAATGCACTCGTGATTGAAAATGGTAAAGTGCCTGCGGAAGTTGGGTTACTATCCCTGGAACGGTTCGGTTCTCTTCCTTTTTTTCTGTCCGCCAAGTAAAAATGACCAACATTTTTCCGCAGGGTCAGTTAATAAACGGGAAATGAACGTACTCAGTCTTGCTGCTGCTGCTGCTGCTGCAGGAAGAGAGATGGACGAGAAATTAGCGAAATAGCTTGGAACGGGTCACATAGATTTAATTGGTCAAAACTAAAGGAAAATTAATTTTCTTTTCAGTTCGCTTCGTCTGCTTCAAAGAGACTCTAATGGCCACCCTAATGTGCAAAATACTATATTAAAATTTCATTATTTGTTACTGTTACATAATAACAGAAAAAAGAAGCAAACGCTTTGAAATTGCGCTCCAATACACTTTCCATTGCCTAAGAATCAGTTTGAATACATTTTTTGCCCATAAAGTATATTTTCTGAAACGGTTCAATCACATTAAGCTGGCCCATTTCAGTCTGAACGAATACAGTCTTGTAAGCTTCCTTATTTAAAAGAAATGTTTCCAAACAAATCAGAACTATTAATATCGAACCATAATATCCTATTTATACGTTATACAGTTTCCGTGGAACCAATTTTAATGCATTTCCGACTGCAGTTCGAAAACACCCGTAAATAGTAACTCGAACATTTATGAAACGCAAATAAATGAACGCCCAAAAATAGAAATATTCCGTGTTTGAATGTCTGGAAACTGGCATATACAAGACAGTATTTAATAAGTTTGTGTTTTATTTTTGTTCAGGAATTGATTGTTGAGGTATATGTTTCGTTTGCTTGGATTGTGACCGGGAAAAAACACAAATGAATTGAGAAATTAAATTTTTCAACACTAAATGTCTGTTTTATTGGGGATTTTGATGGCGTCCAATAGAGCTTTTATTGAGTTGTTGGTCTAAAACCGTTCTGTTCACGTGTTACTGCATCTATTTGGCGCGCCTTCCATAACGGGTAAATTTTAGTGCGTAATTTTTCAAAATTTCGAACCTGATGATTTGCTGCAATTATTGTTGTAAAAAACATCTGAAAACTCTAGTGGTTTTCATAACAATTTCTCGCCTCATTTCAGTGAACTGAAAAACTTTATTCAATCTGCCTGCAAGCTTTGAGAAAAAACCACATAAATTTAGATTTTTAACTTCACGTCAAAGTTTCCAAGTATTAATGTGCTTAAATCTACATCAGCGCCATGTTTTTCAGCAAAAAGAAAGTAAAGAGAAGTCAAATCCCAAAATACACCGTAAAATATTTACCCTAATATTACTTGTGAAACTATTGGATTGTTTCCCACGGGTTTATAAAACATGAATAATAAATGCACGCCTAACAATAGGATATCCGGACTTAAAAAGTCGAATTTTTAGTTCAGCGTCTAAAAGCAAAGTTTATCTAAGTTTACCTCAAAATGTTCTCACTTCACCTACATTCCCCCGAACTTGGCCGGGGAAAAACCAACAAAATGCCAACTTTTCCACCGTGAAACCGAAGCGGTTTTAAAAAGCTAACAAGTAGAGAGGCGTCAAAACTTTCCATTGCCGGCGAACTTTCCATTAAGACTAATAGGGCGGTGCATAAAACCATCCGGTCGGCATTCGGAAAGGATAAAACTTTGAGGATCTCTTTCCTCGCGATATAATTTCACCGAAGTTTTCACGACTTTCCCAAAAAGGTTGAATTATTTAAAATGCTTGCTTAACATTGGTATTGGTCTGTTTTATGGAGGCTAGAAACCACTGGAATTTAAAGTTAATTTCTTAGGATGGACAACAGGATCTAATATTTGACTGGCTTTGAATAAAATCGAAAAATCCTCATAGATGAAAAGGGAATCGGGTTCTTTGGTGAAGAAATAGTGGACTAAATTAAACGTCAATTTCTTATATGAATACCACGTCGAAAGCCACTTGATGAATCATTTGGTCTGTTGAAGAAGAAGCTGTAACTGTTGGAGTTAGAAAAACTAAATCGATAACAAAGAACCGGAACAAATTTAACAAAAAAACGCTAAACTAAATTGAATGCCGGCAAACCTTCTTCAGAAACTTTATCTGATAAATGTTCTTTGCTGTTGAAGAAGAACCTGAAACGGTTCGAGCCCGAAAGAGTAAATTTCTATTAAAAAATTAAGAAAAATATTATAAACGCTGTACTAAAATGACTTCAAATAAATCCTTTGAATAAAATCGTCAAATCCACATGAAAAGAAGGTTGCGTTTGATTAATTTTCTTTCCAGCTGAGAAAGACGCAGATCTGCTGGGAGTGCGAAAGAGTAAATTTTAATGAAGAACTGAGAAAAATTTAATAAATGCTGACAAGAAAAAAAACTCACTAAAAAAATAGAGTAAAATTGTGGTACAGAAGAGAAATCAGCTTTCTGAAATTGAACTAAATTGACTCTGGGGATTTTTTTTTCAAAAACCTTCTTTGAGTGAAATTTCCAAAACCAGACAAAAAAGGTTGAATTTGATTAATTTTCCTTCCAGCTGAGGATGAACCTGAAACTGTTAGAGCTAGAAAGAGTAAATTTATTGAGAACAACTGAGAAAAATTAAAAACTTCTTTCGTCTTGGAAGACGGAAATGCTGAAGAAGTCGAGGATGCTACTGTTTCAGCAGAGGTAAATTGGCAGTTCGGTCACGTTGATCTCGATTTGGCGTATCAAATTGAAAGTCTGCGGCGGGTAGACGGCATTCAATTTCAGATTATATCAAACCTAGCAGGTGCATGATGACAATTTCGGTCATGGAAGAAGACTGGCTGGCAAGATGGGCAAAGCGGCCCATTCAAACCGGTTGATCAGGCCCCGTTCTTCTTTCTTGTGCCTCTTTCTTGATTGTGTTGTCTCTGCGCGTTCAGGATTTTAAAGCTGACTTAATGAATATAATTAAATATGCCGGAGACGAACCGGCTCGGTTATTTATGGTGATGCAAAGAAACGCCGATTCCTCCTTTACTCCTCCAAAAGTCAAAGTTTCAATCAACGATCAAGAGCATTCCAACAATAAAACGTTGATTAAAATTATGTACTTTCAAACTAAATAGGGGGCAGTTTAGTTTCAATTTTCCCGTCCAGCTAAAGGTCTGCATCCCAAGACCCTTAGTTCATGTTCAAACTGTCGAGGCTGAGCAATTAGATTAATTCCCCAGAAATACTGTGTTTGACAATTTTCGGGATTTGTGTACGAAACAGCTCGACCAACTGCCTCTTGTAATTCCCATTAAGATCTTCTGGCATGGCACCCTGCCGCTCTAATAAAACCTCCACAACACATTTATCATCATTCCATTTAATGTATTGCGTTTCAGCATTCCAGGAACATTTGAATGTAAAACATGCATGTTTGAATATCAGCGTTTAACAGTAAAATGCCTTAAATTCTTACTGTCATAAAAACAAAAATGTGTCTCCAACGGCCACAAATAGATGGCTTTAATGAAAATATTGGAAGTGGTCCAAGTGGCGTACTTTCCCCGACATAATATCGTCAAGTGAAATATGCTCCTGCTTCTAATAAATAAACGGCAAAAGATACACAAATTTACTGTGCCTTCCTACGGGACAAAGTCCCATTAAATATGAAAATGACGCGGTTTGGACCTTCTGGCCCCGAATGCTCGGTTCACCAGGCCCATTTACCAACTCCAAGAATATCCAACTTAATATCGAAGAATCCCCGGTTGGTAAATTGATAATGGCTGTCCCAAACCTACTTGCTCGGAATAATTAGAAACAAAATTGATAAACTGCATTTGCTTGCAACTTGCTGGCTCAAACAACATTTTTATCATCATCCAATGCCTTCATTATCAGTGTTAACGATGGCAGGTGTTACACATGATCCCCAACAAAAAACCAGTTACCTTCGTCGGACTTTAAACCAACTTCGATGATAAGTGGCGCGGAATGTATCTACCTGTACAGTTGTTTACTTTTTGATTGTATGTTTTATTTATATTATTTTGAATACCTTGTTTTGCTGGTTTTGTTGCGTTCTACCGGAGAGAAGGAAGATGAATACAATCGGGGCACGTGAAAATCAAGGATATTGATTGAATTTTAACCGGTTTAGATCTTGATTGAAGATTCTAGTTTTTAAAATTTTGAACCTGGAATGAAGGAGTTTTTTTCACATATTTTGGTATTTGAGCAAAAAAAAACGAATTTCGGTAATTTTTTTTCAGATTTCTGGGCATTAGTTGCAGTTGATGATGTGATCTGCAAAAGGAGGGTACATGGATTTGCTTCCAAAGAAAGTAAAACGTCCAGTTATTCATTTCATTTCTATCTCAAGCAGGCAGAACGTCCAGATTTAAGCAAATCTCTTCTATGATCAAATTCTCTGAATTTAGCTTCTATACTTTTAGTGATTTTATAGAAAGAATCACTTTGTTTTGAAGTATGTTTTTCCAAATCATCAACATTTATTTTTTTTACTATTGATTACCATCAAACTCAACTTTATTCCATCTGGAATTTTGGTTGTATTAAATGGCACACATTTCTGGAACTTTTTGTAATTTCACAAAATTCTCGGCGCAAAAGTTCGAACCTTCCGTGCCAATCTAAACCCTTTGTGGACTGAAGAAGATTCTCAATTTCCTGGGCGGTCTTCATTTTTCTCACACAAAAAGTTCCAGTTATTTGGTCTACACGTTGGTCGTTCTTCATCTAGGATGATTTTCTTCGCTACCATAAAACCTGGTAGCCTGCAGTCATCGGCCATCTGGTTCCTTCGACAAGATGGCGACCAACCAACCAAGGTTGAGAGCGATGACCCGTTCATTCCATCCATGTCTTCGGGGCCGGGTTGCCAGATTTGTTGTTGTAACGTTGTTTATTGCATGCTGACCGTGAAAGGAGAACTCGTTTGTATTCTTTATAGTATTTACGGTCTTAGAGTGATTTGCTATCGATTTCCGTGCTCTCTCCGTATTCCTCAGGTTTTATGTTAAACATTAGTTCTGATGCTTGATTGAGCGCGATAATGACGTCGCTCAGTGTTAAGTAAACTTTTAAATTGGCTCATTGGTTGCTAATTGTGCCACATTTGCTCTGGATTCGACTGTTTCAACTTCCGCAATGTTTAACTTCAGTGTTTCAATGCAAATGCAGATATCTGAGCCTAAGGAAGTTTTTGCTTAATGCGTCGCATATTAGATTCTTAAACTAACGTTTTTTTCTCAACCTTATAACGACTTTAAGCAAAACAGTTGCCGTTGAATGACTCGGCATTCGAGCTTAATTTCTTTAGTTCGGAAGCTTTTTAGTTTCAACCGTGACGCAACGCTCGAATGATCTCATTTCCCATCGTGACGAATCTCCGAACCGTTCAATCACAAATAATACAAACGCTCATTTGAATTTGTGACTCAAAATGCGACAATTTTCAGAAGAAGCCAATTATAACCGACAACTACAAAACGGAGTTAATGAGTGGACGCAACAGATTTATCACCGAAAAAAGGGTTAATTGGAATGATTCCTTTTCGGAATAATAGGCAGGATTTTGCGGACAATTTACCATAAAATGTTAATAATATTTAGATATTTTTCAATCGATTGTTAAAGTCAATGATGCGTAGTAGTAGGAAATAAAAACTTAATGAGCTTTGCTTTAACAAGAAGCATATAATTTCAGTTTTTCTTCGATTGAAGCAGTCGAGTGTTTAACAATCTCTCTAAAGCTTTCACAAATGAGCCCTGACACTGCCTGTTTATAAACTGTTTATGAATGTGCTAGTGGAATAAAACTTAGGAAAATTCAGGGCGATTTTCCTGCAAATGAAACCACTTCGCACCATTTCTTCAATATAACACAAAATGCATTATTAGCCACGGTTTTTCTGATGTTTTGTTGTAGTTGCTGTGATCCATTCTTGCCCCAATAGAAAAATGTGGGTTCAACTGCATCTGTTTAATCTGAGCGAGCAACCAACCTCTGAAGCTGCAAGCCACTCGTGCTTGCGAAACATCAGGAAGAAACTCTTTCTATGAAGGCCTTAAAGCCCGCAAATATTTGAAGTCAACTGGTTATACACTTATTTCACAAACCCAGGAAAAAAACGATCAAAAAACTATAAATTTTCACCTTTCACACACCTTGACATCCTATAATTGCCTTTATCATTGTTTGCGAAATTAGCATACTGGGCTTGTGGCCAACTGCAGGTAATGTAAACTTATTGGAAAGTTCCAGTTTCAGAAGGGAGATGCTGCTGTGTCAGATGCATCGAAAATTAGCCGCATCTCCGTTCGTAACAGATTCCAACTAATCTAACTAAGAACTGAATTCGGTTAGCCAATATTACTTGGGCCTGCCTAGGGCGAAAATCGATTCCCTAACGCATTAGATGAGTTTCATGAATGATTGGAATCCTTTCCAGGTAGAACACTGGAAGTTTTCGAGCAAATATCTTGATTGTGACATTTTCCAGAACATGCTGCTTCCTTCAATCATATGCTCCAAATCATTTCGTATTGAGATACCAAAAGACAATATATTAAACTCCAGTTATTCAAGTCAAACACTTGAAAAATTCAATAAGCTACTCGACGTCTTTGACATTTAATTGTTAGCTTCTACAAACAATCGCGAGACTTAAACCTTTGGGAACCTTATTCTGTCGATTTTCCGTAGTAAATTCAAATCTCCGTCCGTAAAATTATTTCTCTTCTCTGCACTAATTACTCCTCTAGGGCTCTTTTTACGACAGAGTAGCCTGTCGGTCTTTTGATGAAATAATGAGTAGATGTAACGGGGGATGCATGGCTAAAATATCAGGAAGATTCTTTTGACTTTTTATGCGAGGAATATTAGCAAACTTTTCAAATCGATATCGCCCTATTTACATTGTTTGGGAATGGTTTGCTCGTTCGCACGCTAATTGTATGCAGTAAGTTGTTTTTGCTGGCAGAGTGGAGGCAAGATTAGCGCAAATCAGGTTAATCTCTTAATGAACATCCAACGAATAATTAACTAATTTGCGCTATTTGTTATTAATCTAAAAACTAAATAACACTTTAATGAACATTATCCAAAAGTTTTTTAATAGTAACCAGCGCAGAAATGGTGGAGAAAGGGTTCAAGCAGCAATTTTTATCAGCATTTCATGTGCACTGAAACAAATTATTTCCTGTTTTCCGTCAGGGTTTTGCTCAAAACACACACATCATTAAGGCTGATGATTTTTTGGTCACATGCAATACGAGTATAAATCAGATCGCTTAAGTGTATCAGCCATTCGTCTTCGTGTAAGTAAGATTTATTCGATAATAACATGGGCTTGTGGCGAAAGAAATCAGATAATAACTTGATTAAACAAGTATCTTTTTTGGGTGGCGACGCCGTTGGAATATTTTGTTTCCAGAGTTCAAAGTAATTAGTTTAAAAAAATGTATTTCAAAGGCTTTCGTTTTCAATTATTGAAATGTGTAATGTATAAGACTTAAAAGCTCTATTAAAATGAACATGCTGAGTATGTCAGTTTCCTTAAAGGGTAGACAGATAAAGTCCTTTAAATATTCTCTATAAAACCGGAACGTCGCTTCCAATCTGAGTTAATCTTGCTAGATCTAACCGTTTCAGACATTTTTTAACTTGGCCAAGGAAAGTCCTGGCAGGCTTTTCAAAAGAATCGGCGAACTCGAATGAAGGCAGAACATTAAAAAAAAAACGAAATAAAGAAAGCAAACATTTGTATTCAGGTGAAAATCGCCAAATTGTTTTGCGGGTTTCTTTGCTTGGAACACTTTTAGAATCCCGAGGGATTTTAATCGTGAACTGAGCAGTAAATTATATGGTTGTATCTTAACGAAAAAGACAAATTATTACCGTTGTTGGTTTTATATGATTTTTTTGTTTTTTTCTGATTGGAGCTGCGTGTCGATTATCAAAAGAGTTAAGCTATGACTTCAAACTGTTGAGTTCTTCTGCGTTTTAGACCGTCGTGGAAAATAATTTCTTCAGTGTGCCACAGGTGGCTTTCACACCTCTGAAGATGCAAGACACTCGTGCTTTCAAAACGTCAGGAAGAATTATCTTTTGATATTCATTGTTTATCTGTTATGATGCATTTTATGCTATTTTTAAAGTAAAGATTTTTTTCTAATGACAAAATTAAGCCATTGTTTCAAGCAGAAGGATATGCATATGAGCATAAAAGTTAAGCTATGACTTGAAACTGTTGAGTTCTTCTGGGTTTTATTCCGTCGTGGAAAATAATTTCTTCAGTGTGCCACAGGTGGCTTTAACACCTCTGAAGATGTAAGACACTCGTGCTTTCAAAACGTCAGGAAGAATTCTCTTTTGATATTCATTGTTTATCTGTTATGATGCATTTTATGCTATTTTTAAAGTAAAGCTTTAAAAGCTAAGACAAAATTAAGCCATTGTTTCAAGCAGAAGGAAATGCATATGAGCAACTTTTTTGCATATATCTCAAGTACAATCTAAGCTGATTCTTTCTTCTTTTCCACATTACTGGATAGAGAATTTAGTAACACACCTGTCCGTATAAAATATCATTTGGGACATTTTGGCAGTTTTCATACAAAAAACCCAACATCTCAAACGCTGGTTTTAGCAAAACTAGCGCGCCACATTTTCTTTCATATCTCAAGAACCATTTTCGATAGGAAGCTCATTTAAAAACTACTTGATTGTGTATGAAAAACCCAATTTTTTCATATAATCGTCACTTAAAAATGCTATCGCTTTTCAAACAAAAAGCGGAACTTTAAAATGAACAGAGGTTTTAACATAATTAGGCTATCGGTTCAAATATGCCTCCACCTTTTTGTTCATATCTCAAGAACCATTTAAGCTAATAAGTTTTTTCCATGTTAGTGAATAGAGAACTGAAGAATACGTTTTTCGGTGAGGAAGATCATTCAGGATATATTGGAAGTTTTCACACAAAAAACGGAACGTTAATACCACATTTCTAAAGGCGGTTGTAGCAAATCGGTTCAAATAACGCGCCACCTTTTCGTTCAAATCTGCAGAACCATTTGCGCCATCAAGTTTGTTTAAACACCACTGGATAGAGTATTGAAATTAACGTCTTTTTCTTGCAAACTGCAGTTGGTTAATCTTAGCAGTTTCCAAGCAATAAGTGAAATTTTGACTTCAATTTTTTAACGGCGGTTTTACTAGGCAAACGGTTCAAACAGGACGCCACCTTTTTAGGGACGAGTTAAGCTAGCGAAGTCATTGAGACACCACTAAATCGCGCATTAAAAACTGTCTATTTTCATGTGAAACATCACTTAAAAGTGCGATTGAGAGCGAAATTGGAACATTCCAAGATGCAAAAAAACGCAGAATTGATTCTTGATCCCAAGAATGCTGTTATTCCAGTAGACTCAGTCCGGAATTGTTCCTCCTTCACTGTCCGACTTAATTCGCGCAAAGTTCCGATCAAAATATTTGCGTATGTATTAAGCTGCAAAATCCGAGTTCGCCGTATTAAAGCGCCGTGTCGCCAAAAGGGCAATTTTGACTTTGAAATCGGGGAAAGCAAAGCCTCTTTATTTTATAGATTATATCCGCTAATCCGGCCGTCAGATTCAGTTAATTTCAAAGTCGCAAAACTTTAATAATGCAATCAAGTCCTAAAGGTTCTTCACTTCAGCGAGGAGAGACCGTGACCTCAATAGGGTAATTTCACAATGTACTTTAGCGGAAACACGAAGAGGGTGTGTACGAGTTGAGGAACATGGATTTGAGTTTCCGTTTGCAAAGCAAAAGTCACATTGGGCTTTATGCGAAAAACGGGCCTTGAGCTTTATTTCAAGCGCAATAATCTACACCAATCAAACCGAAATGAGCGGCCATTATCTAGTCCAGTCGCTATAAAAGCTGTTTACCATTGTTAACAGGAACTCTTTGTTCTGCATTTTTGCCAGGCCAGCGTTCGCGACCGTCTGTCAGGACAGCGAAAGAGTAAATGCTCGTAATTTGTTACAACACGAGTTTCCACTGCACTGTAATCTCAGCCCAGAAAAGCCCTGTAGTAGTTTTTGCACAGCGACTCAAATAGAACTAAATGTTGCTATTTATGTTTTTGTTGACGTTGATATTCGTGCTCTGGATTAACCGCTTGCTTTGGGCAAATCACGAATCGAACTGGTTAGTGATAAAGTCGATCACGAAGTATTCCAGTAAGTAGAGTCTGTTTCCATTCAGCCCAATAGAGACAACGATAATTCTTCGCAAAAAGGTAACCCGGGGATAATTAAAGTCGATATTGTCGATAACCTGCAGCTAATCTCGTTAAGTTTCCTCTTTTATCGTGAAAAATAGACCGAACAACCCATCAATAAATGTCAGGGGGACAGAGACGTCGATAGATACCAGGGTGGTTCATCAATTACCTTCTATAAATAGCGGAAAACATTAAACCACGATAAGCCTACTCTATTGAGAAATGTCTTGTTTCCCGTGTCAATTTTATTTTGAACAAATGGTTTCAGCGAATTTTTCTTCCAGAAATACCTTCAGTATGGACAAGGGTGTTAGACTGTATTCACTTCATATGCTTGTATTGAAAAATCATTAATTTTTCTTTGTATTCATCGATGAAATCGGCATCTTCCTCCGTTGTCTGCATTGCGAATGATTCTGCATTTATTCTTATAATTCTCTAGAAAGCACCAATATAATGTAGTTTGATGTTGTTCATTCACATTAAACATAAAACACACATTTTTACCAAAAATGTATTAATATAACAGCTGCTAATTGACAAATCTTGACGTATAACTTAAAAATATAAAAATAATAAATTAATGATCTTATGATAATGAAATTTTTGACACAAAAATGAAAAATTCACATGCTAATTTTTTGAATGCTTTCGACCTTAGGAGCTTCCCAATTATACAAATTTACGATGTTTGGGGCATCTGGAGAAGTTTGATTTTTTCGAAAACATCAACCTTCACTCTTATGAAATTTTGGACAAAAAATAAAAATTTCACATGCGAGATTTTTGACTGCTTTCGACTTAAAAAGCTTCCTAATTATGCAAATTTACGGTGTTTGGGACATTTGGAGAAGTTAGATTTTTTTCGAAAACATCGACCTTCACTCTTATGAAATTTTGGACAAAAAAATAAAAATTTCACATGCGAGTTTTTAACTGCTTTCGACATAAAAAGCTTCCCAATTATACAAATTTACGATGTTTGGGGCATTTGGAGAAGTTTGATTTTTTTGAAAACATCGACCTTCACTCTTATGAAATTTTGGACAAAAAATAAAAATTTCACATGCGAGTTTTTTGACTGCTTTCGACATTAAAAGCTTCCCAATTATGCAAATTTACGGTGTTTGGGGCATTTGGAGAAGTTTGATTTTTTCGAAAACATCGACCTTCACTCTTATGAAATTTTGGACAAAAAAATAAAAATTTCACATGCGACTTTTTTTAATCGCTTTCAACATAAAAAGCTTCCCAATTATGTAAATTTACGGCGTTTGGGGCATTTGGAGAAGTTAAATTTTTTCGAAAACATCGACCTTCCCTCATGAATTTTTGGGCAAAAAAATTAAAATTTCAAATGTGAGTTTTTTGACTGCTCTTGACATCAAAGCTTCCCAATTATGCAAATTTACGGTGTTTGGGGCATTTGGAGAAGTTTAATTTCTTCGAAAACATCGACCTTCCCTCTTAAGAAATTTGGGACAAAAAAAAATTCACTTGCGAGTTTTTCTTATTGCTTTAAACATCAAAACCTTCCCAATTACGCAAATTTACGGTGTCTGGGGCATTTGGAGAAGTTTAATTTTTTCGAAAACATCGGCTTTCCCTCTTGTGAAATTTTGAACAAAAAAAATTTTCACATGTGAGTTTTTTACTGCTTTTGACATAAAAAGCTTCCCAATTATACAAATTTACGATGTTTGGGGCATCTGGAGAAGTTTTATTTTTTTGAAAACATCGACCTTCACTCTTATGAAATTTTGGACAAAAAATAAAAATTTCACATGCGAGTTTTTTGACTGCTTTCGACATTAAAATTATTATTAAAAGCAAATTATGCAGATTTACGGTGTTTAGGGCCTTTGGAGAGACCCGAAAGAAAATCTCTCGGTGGCAGTGCCTCCACTCTTTCTGCAGCTGTTCTTTTGGGCCTACTTCTACTGACGACAAACCCTAAACTGCAGCAACTAACACTTGCAAACTTTGAACACGTTGCCATTTTCAATTAAACTTAACTAGAATTTGTATTTTCGTGTCGCATCTGAAAGGTTCAACACAAAATTAACTGAAATCACCTACCTCCTGCCGAATGTGTGCATTTAAAATGAGGTATTTTTAAAACTGTTTTTACTAACTTTACTTTTGTTTGTACTTTAAAACAAAACTTGACAAATTGTTGATTTTTCTCTCTTGCATCTTTAACAGTTTTTCCCATTAAAAACCGCCATATTTGTTATTGATTTATTAAACTATTAAATCACAACGACAGTGAATGTAACAAAGTCCGACTGCAGACAAAAAAAGTTTTCACCGTAGCCCTTTCTATCAATATATTAAGAAGACATGTTACGGAGAAGTTCAATAAAAGGGCCACTTTTGAAATATCGCCGACTTCCTGCTGCTATTTATTTTGGACCAACGCCAACGAATCCCACCGGCCAGTTTGCTGTAAAACTTCAAACCTAAGGACATTTTTTCGTTTCATTCCAAGCATTGCAGGTTTTTGATGGAAATACATGGAAACTATAAAGAAATCATCGCAAAGCAATCGTTCCAAGCTAATATTTTGCCGATTTAAATAAAAACAAGGTTCTTGCAGTTCTTGTAATTAATCGCTCTGAGCTTTAAACGAAATTCTCCTGATACAACCAGCATCTTCCCCTAAAACAAATGTTTTTGAGGACTTAAAATACTCGCTCCATTGCATTCGGGCTCCCTTCAGTGTTCCTCCTACTTTATTGAAACCGAAGACAATATTATTTAAACACAAACAGGCCCTAATAACTCGCTTAGGGCGCCGAATACTCCAAACGTTTCGTCTCGAAACTCTCCCCCATTTAATTTTAAACACGTTTTAACTACGCACGAGATGCATAGATATTGCATTGAATTTATTGGAATAATTCTGGTAATGTTTACTCCTGGTTAATTTGTCTTGAGGATTTTGGCATGCGAAATCAATCAGAGACAGGAAAACAATTTGCAACTGGTGTCAAAGTTCCCTTGGCCCTTTCACTTCTTATCCGGTAAGTTTAAGTCGACGCAACACGGCAACAAGCCCAAAGCTCAATCCATATCCGAAAACTTATAATCTAATTGGGTTCCACATAATCTCAAAAGTTTACCATATTAGTGCGCGCCGTCCAAATGCAAGTTAGACGGAAAGTTTGCGTCAAGACGCCGTGCTGAATGCATGCGGAATACATATGGACTTTGAAGCAACAGCAGCAAATTCTGATTGGTGTTTGAATATGCTAAGAAGTTAGATCTGCGGATAATACGGCGAAACTCATTAGAGAGGGAGGTGTGAGTTTCAACATCTATTCACAGTTTTCAAGAATTGATGGAAAAAATGTGCTTTTTGCAATTTTTCTCAAGTTCAAAGTTCTAGTCTCAAAGTAGCACAGTGTAAAGATTATGGAGGAAACGGAGCGACGAGAATGAACAAAGCCAGGAGCAATAATTAAGCTGAAGAGGTAGGCAGCGATGAGGAAGAAGGAAAAGACGAAGCGATGGAAATGAATTAGAAATATTTCATCAAAAAGTTCGAAACATTCGTTTGGCAAACAGGACAAACGTTTGTAGCTTGCTGAGGGTCAGAATGCAAAGATAGACAATTTTACTAGCGAAAGAGAAGATAAATTGCTTTGATATCGTAAAGTTTCTTTGTTCCATTCAAACTCAAACTCTGCCTGTACGCGACACAAGTGCAATGATTATAAACAAAAAGAGAGGACAAGAACGAAAAAGAATAAGAGCAATAACCAAGCTGAAGAAGACGACAAAGGATGAAGCAATTGAAACAAATTAAAAAACTTCCATCAATATATTTGAAAACAAAACAATCCTTTGTTCTATTGAAACGTTTTTAGAACTTCTTATAAATGGCCACGATGCAAAAGAAAATGAAACTGCCGAATGAAAATATGTTTCGTGTTAGTGCGGTCATATTTTACAAAACCGTTTCGATTCTGTTCGAAGAAAAACGGTTCATGTTGGTTGTAGTCAAACATACTCTTCCACCGATGCCAATAACTCATGGAGGTTCCAACGTTTTGCATTTACATTCGCGTGTGTGCCATCGATCCCAAAAACAAAACCTCCAGTCTCTACAAGCAGAAAACACGCACGTGCATCATCATAATTTCGAGTCTCGCCTTGAATAATGCGGCCCTTGGATGATAAGTGATATTTGAGGAAAAACTGATTTCATATGCTAACTGGTGTTGCCAGCAGGAAAAACATTGCGCTTCCTGGCGTGACTGCTGGCTGTTTACACTTTGGTGTCATGAGCATCCAGAGCAAACAGGGAATAACTCTGGAGTTCCACTCTGCAACGGCCAATCATACATATACGATCATGAGAACATAACCAGGCGAATTTAAAAAAAATAACATGTCGTGTTTCGACGTTGTAACCGAAAATTAACATGTGAAAATTACGTTCACGCAATGCTTGAAATGCCACTTGGAAAAAGTGTTTAATATTAATCTCCATTTGAAATAATTAGTCCAACCGTTATGAAACATAGTCAGCATATGTGTTTGGCTCGATTAGTGGCTCTCAGTTTTGTATAATGAGTTTCATTTAACCAGCAGTTTTCCAGTAAAAAAACATCAAATTATTTTATTGGGATTGAAGAGGAATTAGTCACAAATGTTCCAATATTAAGAAGGTTAAAAAACATTAAAATACACTTTGAAGTCTTAAGAACAGATTTTCAAGTGTGGGGTGGCAAGTGATGATTAAAAAGGTTTTTAAAGGGTTTCTGTTAGGTAAAGAGATAGGTCTAGAGAAGAGTTTTTAACACCATTTTTTATTTCGACAGTAGTTTATACAGCAGGGACTTGTATGGGCTATTGATGAAAGAGTCAAATCTTCTCAGTCGATTGGAGTGCGGTCTTCAGCTCAGAGGTCAGCATAGCAAAGGCTCATCTATAAATTATCTGAGAATTTCAGCTCTCGAAATAGAGATGATTTTTTACTCCTTTTTTAAATTTGAGCGAAATTTGCAAAGCTGTAAATTGGGCCAGTCATGGTTAAGAAAATCAAATCTTCACTGCTCACAACTGCCTAAGTGTGATCTTCAATTTTTAGCTGAAGATTACAAAGAGTTGCTGTTAGATTCTCTGGAAATGCTCAATAGGTCTAAAAATGATTTTTTTGCACATTTTTAAATTTCGACAGCAATTTATAAAGCTAGGACTTGGGTAGGTCATTGTTGAAATTGTCAAATATTCTCAGTCTATTGAGGTACGATCTTCAGTTTTAACTTAACAGTAAGCAAAGGCTTACTTATAGATCACCTGAATGTTTCAGTACAATAGGGATAGAAACTTTTTTTTTATTTGAACGCAATTTATAAGTCTAAAAATTGGGCAAGTCGTGGCTAAACGTTCCCAGTTTGGAAGAACATAAAATACACTTTCAGCTCTTTAAATCAGTGATATTTTTAGGTGAGGACGTTTTCCACCAGTTTGTTGCAGCTGAATTCAAGAAAAATTTAAGAAGTCAACATTTCCCATTAAGCAAATTGCAACAACGATTCTGCAGATGCATATTTTAATAATTGTGATGGTAATCGATATTGAAAATGGTTAGCTATAGGGGAGTAAATCATGCACTAATTGAAGTACGTACTCTGGTAATAACTCTTGGAACGTGGTGGAATTGGAAATTAGCGGATTAAAACCACAATTAGTAAATGGTATCGAAGTTCAAGATGATTTTTAAATTCAGTCATTAATGCTTCTAAACTCGCAAACAATTAAACTAAATTGGAATGGAAAGAACACCGAAAGTCTGTATGAAGAAAATATTAAAATAATGTTGTTGCTGGAAGCCCTAGATTTTCCTGTTGGCCTTCTTAACGAAAAAAAGTACGAATAGTGGCATTGATACACTCCCGAGATTACGTAAAATAAAATTTGAGCTGAACACCGGTTGAGGTGGAGCCTAAGAGTTGATTTTCGTGTTTTATAAAAGGCTCGAAGGCATCAGCTCACTAAAGGTGCTTAAAATGTGATTTTTAGGCATCCATTTCAACGGGTCCTGTTGAAGGCAATCGATCTTTCAACTTTAAGGGCACAACAGGAAATGAAAAAAACTTCCCCATATTTTCGGCGATATTATAAATACCCACATTTCATTATTTTGTAATTCGGTTTTGATAAAAAAACGATTACATTTATATGAAATATACTCGGGAATAAACATCAAGTAGGGATAAATGTTTTCTTTAAATGGAGAGGAAAATTGCCCAAAGCTTTGGGCTTATTAATTGGGAATTTTAAACAGAGAAAAAGCAAAATGTATTTCTAATGCTCTAAAGATCAAAATACTATTTTTAATTTTTCCCAATTTTTGTTAAAGGTCTTCAAAAATATTTGAGTATTTTAGCTCTTCTAACCTTATTTAAGCTTCTTCTATGTAACTGCTGTTCTGTTTGTAAGTACTTTTTCCACATTTTCATTGTAATCAAACCATTTTTCACATCATTTATTGTTCCCAATTTTAAATGTTTTAGTTCACTAATTTTGCGACTCTCATAAATTAAAAAAAATTAAACCCGCTAATAACAAAATCTGTAAGCGTAAGCTTGAGTCAAAAGCTAAATGGTATACAGACATCGAATACATTGTTTAGGAATAATCTTTTGTCTTAACACAATAGTAAGTGATTATCAATTGGAACACATCAATTGCGAAGCATTACAGCAACATAGCAATGGCGAACTGTCTGCATGGCTTTATAGAAGTGAGAGCGGGCTTGAAATTAGTAGTCTAAATTTTGAATAGAATCCGAATATACTTATATTTACTGTGTTAAATAGTGTGAATAAATTCGTTAATTTGTACCGATGGCTGTCGAATTATTGAAAGTTGTTGAAAGCAAAAATTAAAAATTTAAATAAGAATTAAAAAACACGGAATTCAGAAACTGTGAGTCATATAATAATCTTTAACTTGATGTTGAAATTAAGATCCAAAGCCTTTTGTCTAACGAAACTCATGAGAACAATTCTCGATTTATAAAAATTCTTGTTTTTATGAGTGAAGTTTTAATAAAGCACATTTTACTATGCCCGTTGGTCGATCTTTCTGATTGAAAACATAACAAGGAAAAGTTGGCTCATAAGCAAAGCTGAGAAACACGAAGCTTAGTGTGGCGTCATAGTTTATCACTAGCCGTAAACAGATTCAATTTCCGTAAAACGCCCTTAAAGCCATCTTAAACATAAAACTCGACTTTTTCTGCACAATAACTACATAATTATAAAACTTTACCGTCGCCCGAAGTTTTGTCTTATGCAAATTGCCGGCGTGAAATTATTCCCCGGGTAATATTGTGGTTTGGGGAAAGATGCGGCATGTTTTCAACTTTTCAGGACCGAAACCAAACGTGCAGTAACGATGCCCGTTTTATTTGGTGCAATTTTCACGTCTTTCCTCTATTGGACCGTGTTGAAACATAATTGGATCGCTTATGGCTTAACTAGTAACATCGAAATTGGTCCGACTTTAACTACGTTCATTTTACCGCTACTGAGTCTGTATGAAAGAGAATTAAAGTTCATCTTTAGGGTTTGGGGCTAAAAATGCAAAAATTGGATATAATTCTTCTTCTTTTTCTTCATGACGCCGTCTCCTTTCGAAGGTTTGCGAACCAAATAGCTAACGTGGTTCTAGATACAGCCACACGGAATATGTCAAGAGAAGAGAGCAACCAAACCATCTCCGAATGTCCTTCAGCCAAGAATTTTGGCGCCTGCCGACAGACCTCTTGCCCTCGATTTTGCCTTCCATAATCAGTCGCAGAAGTCCATACCGTCCTCCTCCCATTATGTGACCTATATAGCGCGGTCTTCTAATCGCGGTAAGCGGTCGCGGTAAGCATGAGTTCTTTTTGTTTTCTCATGCGCTTAAGAACTTATTGATGCATCAAGAGTCCAACACTCGCATCGGTATAGGAAAACCGAGAAAATGTAGCGTCTGACCATGCGTATCCGGAGCTCCAGGCTCAGATCTGACCTTACGAAAAGTCGTCTCATGCTTATAAATATCTTTCTGGCTTGTTCAATGCGGCTTCTGGCTTATTTCTTCGGGTCGCATTGGTCATTGACGATACTCCCCAGATACTTGCATGATGACACTTGTTCCATCTTACCACCGCGAATAACCAGATGAGCCCGCACAGGTTTCTTGACACATGCAATGATCTTAGTTTTTGTCGTATTTATGAAGGAGACCGGAGTTTTCACTATGCAGTACTATATGATCCATTAGCCTTTGCAAGTCCTGCGCATTCTCGGCTAGCACAACGGTGTCGTCGGCATGCCTGATGTTATTGACTACTTGCCCCTTGATCTTAAGCCCACCTTCGATTTATTCTAGCGCTTCTTTGAAGATACCATCTGAATATAAATTGGATAAGAGCTGTGATAATACCCAGCCTTGTCTTACTCCTGTTTTAATCGCGACTGCTTCCGATGTTGTTCCTTCAATTTTCACCACTCCGTCCTGCTTCCAGTAGAGATTGGTGATTAGTCGGATTTCCTCTCTATCTATTCCGGTTGTTCTGATAATTTCTGAGCTATTGGTGTTTGACGCAGTCAAAGGCCTTTTTCTAGTCTATAAAATAAGAACGTTTGCGCGAATAGCCCCTCATGACTGCCTAGGCCACTGCGAAATCCAAATTGAGTTTCATTCAGTTGGTATTCGCACTTCATGTCAATTCTGGTATGGATTATTTATTCTGAGGAATATTTTGAGGACATTGGATATCAGGCTTATCATGCGGTGTTCAGCACATTCGAAGCGTGGGTTTTCTTTGGAAGGGTGATAATAAGGGACTATTGGGATTGTCCCTGTACGGTAGATTGTATTTAACATTGAGGTGAGCAGTTGCAATCCCTTTCCATCCTGTTCGGCTGAGTTTTATAACTGCGGCATGAATATTGTCTGGACCGGTTGCATTTTCCGTCTTTCTGAGATTCTACTGCATGGATTATTTCGTCCTTGGTAAAGTTAGGACCCTGTTCGTTTATATTCTCATCCGCTTCTGGTGGTGTACTTGGTCTACAGTCATCGAATAACTCTTTTACGTACTCTTTCCATCTTTGGAGTTTATTTTCTATTTCTAGAATTATGTCGTTATTTTTGTCCTGTAACCAACGTTTCTTGTCGCGGTTGGTAATTTCTTTCACTTTCTTATGTAGATTGAATGTGCCATGTTTCTCTTGCAGCTTTTCAGTCTCATTACATTTCTCAGATATTCACACAGTGCCTTTGTATCTCTGCACTTTCTCCTAATTCTTCTGTTTAGTTCAACGTATATTGTTGGATTTGCCTTAGGAGTTCTTCTCTCATTCATGTGTTCTAAGATTTTAAGGGTCATCCATTCTTTTTTCATGTTAGCTTCAGGATATCGAATATAATTAACTTGCATTTGTGCCATGGACGACTTCATCTTATTCCAGGTTTCCTCTATATCGGTATGTTGATTTTGGATGTTTGACAATCCACATTCCATCTTGGAACTTATTTGCACGTGCACACTTGGCTTCAGCAGTACTCTGGTGATAATTTTAGGAGTCGGTTTTGGCTTACTGATCTTCTTGAGTGTCTCATTCAAAAATCCATTATGGAAAACAGGATTATGGTCGCTGTTAGTACGTACTTCTTCAGCTCCAGTAAGTATGAAATCAATTTGATTCCTTGTGATACGGCCTGTAATATCAGCAGGAGACTTCCAGGTGTCTAATATTATAGGGTGTTGTTTAAAGAACGTATGGGCAAGAAACAGGTCTGATTCTGTACAGAATTGGCCAAGCCTATCTCCTCTAGTATTCCGTTCGCACAGGCGCGTAGTCCCCTACAATATCACTCTCCCTTCCGGAACCGATTTTCGCGTTGAAGTCCCCTATTGCCATATTTAATTCGCCTTTTTTCGTGATTTTTTTCGCCTCTTTTAGCGTTGAGTAAAAATCTTCTATTTCATCATCACTTTTATCATTTGTTGGGGCATATATAATATATATATATGGGGTATTATGTTCAGGTTTCGATGTGTGGTTTGTAGTTTCAGTAGCATAACCCGGTCGTTGAAGGATATGAACTCTATAACCGATCTACCTATGTCCTTCTTGACAAGTATAGCAGTCCCGAATCGGTGGAAAGTACAGTAGTTGTTTTTCAGATCCAGGCCACCTGACCACCATACAGGCCACCTGACCTGATATAACTAGGTTTGTACATTTCTGCTCTTAATAATGAACTTGGACAAACGTAATGCAATGTTTTGATCTATTAACGATTTTAATGAAAGCTCTATGTAACATGACCAATTCCTCAAACAATCCTATTTATTCTATATGCAGACGAGGAATACGCTTTATACATTTATAATCTGAAGAAACTTACCACAGGCTTTTAACCAAACGTTTCCAGACGAAATAGATTTTAATTTATTGAAAAATTTAAGGAAGTTTATTCCCCCCAAAGCGCCCTTTCGAGTTAGAATTAAAGAACCTGGAATTTTCATTCTGCTTGTTGCTGCCATTTTTTTGCAGCTATGGAAAATCAAAAAATCAGCAAAAAACGTATTAAGCCATTCCAATAATACGATCAACGCAACAGGAGTAGAGCTTCCTGATAACCGAGTTAAAAAGGAGTCGTGCTAAGTGAAAATTGCTGTGAAAGTTTAGCGCATGGGAATTCCTAGCCAAATTACTTCTTATTAAACTTTATCGGGACGAAAAAAAACTTGTTCCATGCGCGATTATTGCCTCTCCAAAACGAGCACGGTTTGAATATGAAATGAAGCAGCATGGCAAAGCGGATTAAATAAAATTGACGAAATATTTGTTACTTGAATTATCCATGGAATTAATAAATGCATATCCAGCGAATATTCAATTAATGCAACAAATTTTACGTCTGATATATTACAAAAACAAATTCGCCTACAGTGTCACGCATTATTTTAACAAACCGTGTTTTTTTAATTTCACCCGAACGGCACGTTGAATTGTTAAATTTGCATACATTTCGACTGTGCGAACTCCAATATTCAAATTGCTCTTAAACTAACAAAATTCTGCACTAATATTCTGATTATGTATGGTGAATTCAACAAAGGGCTTTGTGTATGATATGGTATACCTCAGCAATGTCGCTCCCAGACACTTTGCAAGAATTCTCGACTTTCCTTTACCGAAAATATGCACCAAGAAAACATTTTATGCAGAAAAAAAGGAAATATTTTCCGGCTTGTGCTCATTATTCGTCGAGAAAAAGCAACAGTGAAGCGCCATTAAAGGAAGCGCACGGTGTTTTGTTCTGGCAAGGGAGATTTCCGCATTGAACAATGATGAAAAGCGGAAAATAGGTCTAATTTTGTTAAGTGATGCACTTTCGAATCGCAGTTTCAAAACAGGAGATTTTAGCAAAGACGGTTTTTACAGCAAGTTGGACTGGATAAGATTTTTCAACTGTCCTGCATAAAACTAGTCTCTTTTGAATTTATATATCTTATCTAAGAACTTTTGAACCATTTTTGGTCGGAAATAATCTTACTGCTAAGCGATGATACTTTTTCACTCATTGAAATTAAAACCTGAGTTTGCAGAGATTTTCCATTTCTATTAAAGCATTTGGTTTCCACAGGATGCTCTTCCACATTATGGTTTAAATTTTCGAAAAAACTTGAAAAAATTCAAATCTTGAAGTTTGAAGCCTCAAGCCTCAAGCCTGCCTAAGTTTGACCTTCGGTTTTTAACTGAAGATTATAAAATATTGGCGTTATATTTTCGAGAGGTTTCAGCTCAGTCGGATGAGAGATGAATTTTTTACAATTTTTTGAAATTCAACAGCAATTTACCAGGCGAACAGTTTGGGCAGGTCGTGGTTATAAAATTCGAATCTTCCAAGTCTGCCAAAGTGGGGCCTTCAATTTTCAGTTGAGGGTTACAAAAGGCTCTCTTATATTTTTGACACTTTCAGCTCAATAGGGTTACAGTTAAACTTTTAACAAAATTTCGAAATTTGAGCCCAATTTATCAGGAAGAAAATTGTGCTCGATTTTGCGTTAAAATTTAAAAATTCAAAAGCCGCCCAAAAGCGGGTTTTATTTTTAGCAGAAGATTCCAAAGGCTTACCTTTAGCTCCTCTGAAAGTTTTAGCACAATCAGAATCGAGATTAATTTTTAATTTGTGAAATTTCAGCACATTTTATAGAGCTGGTAACTGGGCATGGTTAAAAAAATGTGAATGTTCTAAGCCTGTCTACAAGTGAGTTTCAGTTTCTAGCTAAAGATTCCAAAGGGTTGCAGTTATATTTGTTGGAAGTTTCAGCTCAATAGGTTTACAGGTAATTTTTCTACAAATTTTCCAAATTTGAACGCAAATTGGAAAATTTGCCGTTTTTGGCGGACGAAAATTGAGCACGTTTTTGCTTTAAAAATCAAAACTTGTAAATCTAACCAAAAAAGGGTTTCACTTTTTAGTTGAAGATTACAAAGGCTCACCTTTAGCTCCTCTGAAAGTCTCAGCTCAATCCGGATCGAGATGAATTTCGTATTCATTTTTGAAATTTTTGTGCAATTTTAAGGCTAGGAATTGAGCTCATCATTGCTTTGGATTCCAATCTGTCTACCTAAGTGTGACCTTCAGTTTCTAGCCAAATATTACAAAGGGTTCCATTTATATTTATCGGAAGTTGCAGCTCAATATGTTTAGAGATGATTTTTTCCAATTTTTTAAAATTCTACAGCAATTTATAAGACTTGCCCTGGTGTTGAAAGAGTCAAATCTTCTCAGTGCCTTGAAGTGCGGTTTTCAATTTTTAGCGGAACATAGCAAATGCTTGCCTTTAGATCCTGTGAGAGTTTCAGTTGAGTGGGAATAGCGATGAGCTTTCTATGAATTTTTGAAAATTGAGCGTCATTTATACGGCTGGGAATTGGGCAAGTCAAAAATTCAAATCCTCCAAGTCTGACTAAATGCGCTCTTTAGTTTTTAGCTGCAGATTACAAATCGTTTCCGAAAAATTTTCGGAAAGTTTTAGCCCAATAGGTCCAGACATGAATTTTTTTCAAATCGAAATTCTGGAGAAATTTATAAGTCGAGGAAATGTGCAGGTCACTGTTGAAAGGGTCATATCTTCTCAGTCTATTGAAGTGCGGTTTTATATTTTTTTCTGAAGATAACAAATGATTATCTGTAGATCCTCTGAGCGTCTCAGCTCAATTGGAAAAAAGATGAATTTTTAACTAATTTTTGAAAATTGAGCGCAACTTATACGGCTAGAAACTTATAATACTTAGTATTAAGTTTGTGTAGCTTGCACAGTAAACCCTTGACCGAAATGCCATCATATTGATGTCTTAACATAGTTTTGCCGTCAACCAAATGCCTGCAACGAATGTTATCAGTACATTTTTTTTAGAAGAGTGTAGTCCTTAAAAATTATTTGTCTTTGTTTCATCGAAACGAAATGAGCAGATCCAAACAGTAATTTTACATGAGAAAAAATCTATGAATCCCAAGCGAGACATTTGAATAACCATGAATATTTTAAAAAAAATTCTGTGTTAAATTCACTTGGGATATTCCTATTTTGTTTCCACTTCACTTCTATTGGACATCGAATTGCTGGCAATAAATAAATAAATAAATAAATAAAAGTGTATTATTCAGAAAATTTATTCAGCAGCTCTATTAAATAAAGCCACATTAATTGTTGCAAAATAACAATAAATTAGCACAGGCACAGACACCACGGTATTATTTACAGAAATTGTTGCCGGCCCATATCAAAAATAATATTATATCCAATAAGCTTCGAGTACGGAGTTAGCTGGGCTACAAATAAACCAATTATTATTCGCTATTGTCAATGATTATTTTTGCCAGTAATTATTATTGAAAAGTAAATTGGCAACGCAATTTTTAATTAATTTTCCTGCTGTTTATTTCGCATAATAAACCTGCCACGATTCAATGGACGCGTGTATATTGTATTAAAATTATTTAAAAAATGCAAATTAAAAACGTGTGATATTTCAAGAACCATCGGGTTACGTTTCTCTTTGTTACGGGGAGTCGTTAAAACAACATCAATTATTTGTTAGAATTAGCAGCAGTTCGTGTCAAACGGCAGGACATAGCCGACATTAATAACCAACTAATTCATTAGGGTCAACTGTTAATATCGCATAGAATTTTTCATTTCCTTATCGTTTTCACATCTTTCTGGCTTACGTTGTAGTTATTTTCGACACTGCATCGGATCGGTAAATAATACTCAAATTGTTGTTCACGACCTGAATAGGCCATTAGAGTGACTGGTTCGTTTCTCTTGGATAGAACAGCTCGTCTAGATTGCAGCACTGTTTTTTATTCGCAGCTTAGTTGCAGTTGAATGGCGAAATTGCAGTAAATAGGTCATCTTTTGTCTAGAAAATGTCTAGCTGCAATAAACAGCTTCTCTCGTCCTTTTGGAGACGCTCAAAAGATCCGAACTAATCACGTTAGGAGCTAAATAGTAAGTTTCCAGACAAATGATTGGCGCAAATTCCATAATCTTTAAGCTTCAACAACAAGAATTGAGTGTGAATCAAAAAATTCACACCCTAAAGGACGAAAAGCTAAACAGAACAAAAACAAGTAACTGGCAGCAATAATCGAGAACAAAGCATGAACACAAATCCTAAAAAAGCTGGTTCAACTCGTGGAAGAAATCGACAAACGAAAGCATTAAGCAAAGCCTTTCAAGTATAAACAAGAGGACAGGAAATATCTGGGTGAAATACGGGAATACATTCCTGCCGTTTCATTTACAAACTGCCGCAACGTTTTCTTCCATTGTTTCCAAAGGGTCTAATGTGAGAATCTGCAATGTGGAAGAATTGTTTGGAAAAGTCCAGAGACTAAATATTCCCAGGGAGTGTTGCCGATGATTGAGTGATTCGATTTTCCAGCTGAAGTGCTTTGGGGTCGCAAATACTCCATTCAAGCTTTCCGAGCTCAAGAGGCCCGATTAAACGACAAAATTGTGTTATTAAAAGTGAATGGTTCGAGTGGAATTCAAATAAAATTGTGGGGGGACATACATACGCACATGAAGTATGTAAACATGTACCCACAGGCTATCATGTTAGTTTTCAAATTATATTAAGTGTGATCGAAGATCTTCAAGAAATTGGATCTGTACAATATTGAATCGAAAGTCAATATTCTCAGTCCAGGCTCTTGCTTTCAATCCAAACACGGCCGGGCGATTTTCTACCTGTGAAAATATTGTTCCTCAGGTCCCCACACTCCATAAAGAAGTAACCGAAAGGAAGACCATACTTTTTCGGTTTTTAAGACCCTCCCTCGAGATAATCATTCCGGCCCTTCGGCTTGATGTAAAGGGGCGTTCTAACATTCCACTTTCGGCAACTAAGGGTTTTTAAAGATATTTACGACCATGTGTGAAATGAATTGTGTATTCGGGAAATTCTTGAATTTTTACCGAGACCAGCTTTATTAGCGCCTCTGGAATTGGATCTTCGAGAATAATGGAATCCATTATATTTAATGTCCATTAGCCTGGTTTCTTTGCTCAACTAATAGGCTGGTGTCTATAATTTTTGAGAAAAAGAAAAAATAACAGGCAAAGACCAGGTGAATTTTGCTATCTTGAAAAAATCTATTGCCGATATTTACAGGCCATCATCAGGGCAAATTTTGGCTAATTGTTCACACTTTTTATTGCAACTTGATCAAATTTCCCCTTATGGGGCTAACCTGCAAACTTCCTGGTATTTTTTAGCCCCATGGGAGACACGGAAGGAGCCTCCAAGCGAGCAACAGACTAGAAATCTCACAACTGTTGCCGGCGTTCCATGAAAACGTCTATTGGTCAGAATTTGCCAAAATGCTTGTTGCAAAAGAGACTTGTAGTGTAGAACCGAAACCGGAAAACTACGAACAGTTTACAGAGATACTTAAAGACACCTATAGAAATACCATACCGAGAGGAGGCAGAACCCAATGCACAGCGGGTTTGTTTGACAATACTAAGGATCTCTTGAGCAAATATACTAAACTATAGTAACGTGATCCATTCAGCGAGGATACGGTAAACTGTGGTATCGCACTGGTCCAGCAGCTCAGCGATACAAGGAAAGAAAAATGGATTGAGAAATTGGAGGACCTAGACATGACACATAGCAGCAAAGTAGCTTGGAATTTTATTAAGATGCTTAACGGAGACCCAGTTGTAAAACAAAATTCTGTCAATGTAACTCCCAACCAAGCAGCTCAACAACTACTAAAAAACGGCAAAACTGAGAAAAGGATCAAAATAAAAAGACTGCAAAGAGATAACGCAAGAGAAACCAATAGCTTGGAAGCACCTTCTACCGTCAAAGACTTTAACAATGCCGTAACACAATGAAAAATTGGAATCCCGATGGAGTGGACGACATATGTACAGGACAAATAGGGCACTTTGGTCCTATAATGAAAAACTGGTTGCTAACCTTTTTTAACAACTGCGTTTCAGACTTTAAAATTACAAAGCTTTGGAGAAAATCCAAGGTGATTTCTCTGCTTAATCCAGGAAAGGACCCAGAATCTGCCAGCAGCTATCTTTTTAAGGTTTATGAGCGTCTGATTTTAAATCGTGTGGAAAAAACTATAGAGCCTAAACTCATACCGCAACAAGCAGGCTTTCGACTTGGTAAATCATGTACTGGCCAAGTCCTTGCACTAACAGAACCTATAGAAAATGGCTTCGAAGAAAAGCTTTTAACGGGCGTTGCATTCGTTGATTTATCCGCGGCGTATGATACCGTAAACCATAAAAAAAACTTTTAACGAAAATGTATAACCTCACCAAAGGCTACAAACTCACACAAGTAGTCTTATCTCAACTACAAAACCGACGCTTCTATGCAGTTCTGAATGGTAAGAAAAGCAGGTAGAGAGATCAAAGAAATGGCTTTCAGCAAGGGAGTGTTCTTTCCCCAACTATCTTTAATATTTATACCAACGACCAGCCTCTCGGAGAAGACTCAAAAAGTTTTGTTTACGCTGACGATCTCGGTTTAACGGTGCAAGACATGAGTTTTTGCTTAGTTGAAGTCAAAGTAGAGAAAGCTTTGAAAGAATTCGCCAAGGACCATGAAAATAATGTTCTGCGGCCCAACCCAACGAAAACCCAAGTGAGTGCCTTTCATCTAAGGAGCAAGCAGGCAGGACGGAGTCAGGTGGCGGGGTAGCGAGCTGGAACAGACGGAAATCCCAAAATACCTAGGTGTTACATTACACCGGTCGCTTACCTATAAACAGCACTGCATTAAGTATCAACGAGGCAAAAAGTATCAACAAGAAACAGTGTCCTCAAAAAACTGGTCTCCAGCAAGTGGGGTGTTTGACCTTCAGGGCTACAAAGAACGGCAGAGGCCTTATATTTTTCCACTGCAGAATACGCCTGTCCAGTATGGAGTAGATCTGGCCATGCCAAAAACGTCGACATAGCCCTCAATGAGACATGCCGAGTAACCACCGGGTGCATGAAAGCAACACCTTTTCCAGCACTCTACAGAGCAGCAGGCTTTGCCAGCCCACCGATGAAATTCAAGCAGACCTTTGATGAGAGACACACTATACGGATCATGTGTGACACAGGGACGCCTCAAATCACGCAGGAACTTCCTTAAGATGGTTGGTGAAGAACCCCCTGGAAACTACCCATTACGCCACAGAAATTCTTGAGTGGTAGATCTGGATTGGCGAACGTGGCAAACATTGAATAGAATCAGAACTGGAGTTACAGCTGTGAAAACCAGCAAGGTTATATGGAACCAAATAGACCATCAGGACGCTTTATGTGACTGCGGGGAAATACAAGACATGGCGCATCTCAAGCTTCAGAAACTGCCCCAACACTTGCACTCTATCTTGCATCTTTTATAGAATGCTGAACGGAACGCTATTGACGTCGTCCAATACTGGGCGCAAAGATTATGAGTTGTTGTTTTGGACACGAAAAAGGAAAGTAAACATGTTTTACTAAGCCGACAGCTAAAGCTGTCTTCACTCTCACTCTCACTGTCTTCCAGTGAATATTTTTTCAAAATGATCTCTTGCAGACTGGCAAAGCTCTAATGCTTGTAAATTCACCGTACAATTCAGATTTTGTATTTTTTCTTGGTTCATTTTCTGGAAATAGTGATAAAGTGACACACCTTGAACCTCAACAACATTTTCCACTTGGTCCTTGCCTGTTATCTTTTTCTTATTTTTAGTTTCTCAAATTCGTTTTGCCACCAGCCTATAAGGGCTTCGATGAACTATATCTTTCTTAAAATCTACCCGAAACTATATTTCAGTTCAGGTGGGAATTTGTTAGTTTATTATGGGCGCTATATTGAACATGTAAGTCTTGTTTGCAAGGGCTTGTGTAAACTCAAGTCTCTTCATTAACGTCACCCCAAAACCAGAAGCTGTAAATTGTATGTGTTAAAATTTTTAGGTTTTATTCAGTAGTTAATGAGGAATTGGTTGAAGCTAAACAAAGCTGCCCTTAGTCCCTGGCCGTTTCTTTATCTTTACCTTGTCTGCTTTTAATTAGAAACGTTCTGATTGAAAATGGAATCTTGTAACTGTCCGTTTGACTTGGGGATAATTCGTTTCGGCTCCACGAACCTTTTCGGTTCCTGCGAATATTAAACGGATGGGGGGTCGGATTCTCTTTTTTAAATAAACATTTGCGATCCAGTTTGGTTCGCAGAGGAAACTTTTTCAATTATTGTCAACTTTGAAGTCAAAGTCTCCGCATTTTGTTGCTGCATTGTCGCCTTTGGCAATCTGTTTCTGATTTCTATTATCGGGGCATTTTCTTGTAATTTAATTAGAACGTTTCGGCTGCTCTGCACTGCAACAATGCCCGACTGCAGCACAGTTGTAGTTTGGAACAATGCGATTTCCTTAGTTTGTTTTATTTTATACTAATTGTGCAGTCGCAATTGTCTTCTCATTTGCCAACTGTTCTTGACAATATCGGTTTTATAGTTTCCTGGTTTGTTCATTTAAAGCCACCTTTATACATTTTCCTGCAACCTTTTCTCAGTTGGAAATTTGAGGCAAAGCTCCTAAAGTTGGTGTTCAATGGAAACTATACCAAAAATAAAAAATGTTTAATAAAGGATTTTTATCCATTGAAAGCCACGGATATTCTTCTAAACTCCTGCTTTCTTGCCATCATCAAATGCTTGATCCGCTTGCGGTTTAATTTTTTAAAAGATATTAACCATCTCTTGCTTCAAAATAATTCGAGTCGCTTGTCGGCCGGGTAGTTATGAAGGCAAAAAGCAATTTTGGGCTCCATCAGGCTTTCAGTAATAATTAGGTTCAGACCTGGGCCATTAAAAAGCGCTTCGAGCCCAACACGCGTTCTTCAGTGGTAAGAACGTGACCCAAAAAAAACGCGTACATGTAAGATCTCGAATTTTTACGCTCGGTAGATGTTTCGGAATAATGAACTCTCGCTTTATATAGAAACATCTACTCCAGAAGCCCGATAGCAATCTTTAATAACAAAAAAAAACTGTTTGCATCCATTAGTAAATAAAACGTATAACAGAGAAAAGTGATGATTATCGGGAACGGCTTCCATATAGTGAATTGACTGGACGTTAAGCCAGGTTTTTCCGTTCACCGACTTTTGGTTCGGAATCGGCACAAATCGCACATAAAAGAGCGAAAAGGCAAACTTCAGGTAAATCAATTATTAGAATATCGAGTTAAAGCGTGGCTGGTGAAAAAGTGTGTGCTTTCGCCTTTATGGAACAGTTTGGGGGCGCTTATTTCGCATTCAAAAATTGCCCCCATATGGTTTAAAATCGAACGTTATTGTGCAGCAAAAATACGGCCAATCCCATTATCAGCAGGTTAATTAGTACTTTATATTAGCGGAATTCTAAACAGTTTTCAGGAGAAAAGCGGGTAAAGGAGTAAAAAACTAATTATAAATTAAAAAGGTTTAAAATGAGGAATAAAAACATGTTGGTTCATTTTCTCGAATTTCAAGCAATCACACTTTTTACGATTTACTATTAGAAAACTGGATTTCATTTTGACCTTAAACGACTTTATCAGTAATAGTTTATTTTATAGATGAAGAGGTTTGCCTTGAACATCCAATACATGAATCTACTATTGACTTACACAAATTCACACGAATGCCGAAGTAAATGTTCATACCTGAAACAAAAAAAATATATTATAATCGAGTGCAAAAACATGATAAGTTCATTTCTACTTTTCATTCCCCTGCGCGCTCAAAGATGAAAATTTGCCCATCTTATACTTGGATAATCTCCTTATTAACAACTTTTCTTAATGATGTTTCTTGGGAAAATGTATTTGCTTGAATCTACTTAATACTTTCATAGGAATTTTGTAGGTGCTTTATTCAGTTTCGGTTAGTTTTCTTAGATTTGGTTATTATTGGTTAATTGCCTGTTTTTTTCTAAGAACATCAAGCAGTTATCTGCACCAAAACCTTGATGACATGACATGTTTTCTTAGGGGAAAATTGCAAAGCGCAATTAGCGAAAAGTGATGAAACCCACATTTTCCCAAGAAACGCCACTAGGAAACGTTCTTTGTAAACGGATTATCTACATCTACAAGATAATTATATTTTGACTTCGAAAGCGATAGAGATGAAAGCTAGCAAATTACCCATTCGACTTATGATTAAACAAATTTAGGACATTTCCTAGACATAATTCCTAATTTGAATAGGAGACAAGCGCGAAAATCGATTCGAAACGACCTAAACGCTAAATACCAAAACGTTAAGTAATAGTTAATTTGCTGTAAAAATCGTGACAATATGTCGAGATATTTCTATGTAGGACCAAAATGACATCATCACTATAACTGATTTCAGTCAATTTTCAACGAACTCGTTCAATTTAATCGACATATCATAAAATCTCAAAGATCAGCCGAGCCTGAAAGCCCAGAAATGAAAGGCAAAAGTCTCCGGTTAGTCATTACGATATTGCAAGAACCTAATTGGTTTTTTTTCTGGTGGTTCGAATTAAATGCTGCATTTTGAAACCGCGACTCGATCAATAATAATGGTCGAGTGGGTTGCAGCAACGAAAGCGCTCAACAGAGTTATTCATCAATATTTCCTGATTATTGTTGCTGCAGAAATTTACGGAACATACCAAGCAATGGAAATTATATTGGTTTCATGCATATTTTTAAGTTTCCATAAAACGTATTCTTCAGGCAATTTATTCGATCATAAACCACCAATATATTTTACACCCGTATCATATATTGGATATTTTCCGACAAGGTGTATATTTTCATAACTGCGGCAGAAAAACTCACAGCACGGTAAGAGTCGCTCGTAAAATGTTATTGTGGTGGGAAAACGCGGTTTTGAAATGGCTCATTTAATTATTAAAATGAAAAATTCGTTCATTCGTCTGAAAAATTGGTAAACATACAAGCATCTCCAGGCTCTTCCATGTCTAGACATAGGTGTACAGTAACTTGTTATTTTATGGTTGAAATGTAAAAATAAAGTTGCGAATTAAATCAAAGATGGTTAATGTTTCATTAATATTGTATTCTTACTAAAAACTGATCAAATAAGGAATCAAAAATTACAACAATCTGGATATAACAGCAGATCAACTTAAAAGGAAAAGCTATAAAGGACAGCTACGGTAGCAAATGATGGTGTCATCATACAAGTGAAGAACAGATAAAAGAAATGGATCAATTATATAGGGTCCGGCATAAAGAGCTCAAACATTTTAGTCTTTAATAAAAACTCCATTGTAAATGCTATTTAGATTTTTTATTTATTGACTGAAAATGTAAATGTTTTCGTCAGTCGAGCAGTAATTTGAGGCGATATGCCTGCAATTTCTTGGCAATTGGTCAATGGTTCGGGGATGGTGTTGAAAAACCTTCGCTTTAAGGTAGCCCCAGATAAAAAAGAAGCATGGGGAAGATCGGGTGAACGCGCAGGCCATCCAACGTCTTCACGTAACGAGGTCCTGGAAACATTTTCCTTAAAACGTCGAGTGTCTTTCTTGCTGTATGAGCCGTAGCTCCATCCTGTTGAAACCACACATGTTCACATTCAAGTCCTCTACGTTTTGGTGCCAAAAATTGCGTAGCATCTCGGCATATCGATCGGCAGTTACGGTAACCGTCACGCCTCCCTCTTCAACAAAAAAAGGGCCCCAAAGGCCAAAAGGTCCAACAGCACACCATAGGGTAACACGTGGGCTGTGAAGTGGCTTTTGATAGAGCTGCTGGGGATTTTCTGGTGCTCAGTTGCGAAAGTTCTGCTTGTTCACACAACCAGAGATGAAAATGAGCTTCGTTACTCGTTATTAATAGAGCATGTTGTGGGACGCTTTGAAGAATATCGTTGGATCATGCTGGACGATTTTACCAGTCCCGTTTACTAAGTTCTTGCACGATCATCAATTTGTATGGGTAGAACTTCAGATCGCCGTGTAAAATTCTCCTCACAGAACGATCTGACAAACGCAAAGCACAGGCATGTTTAGCAGATGAATGTCTAGATCATTCGACTGCTTCTCTTACAGCTGGAACATTTTCAGGTGTCCGAGTACTTGTGGGTCCTACCATTTGATTTTCTTTTTAATGCTAAACCAGTGGCTCTAAAATTTGAAACTAACAACAGTATTGTTTTGCGATCTGGAGCGGAACATGTCAACGAAATGCGAAGTGAGTGCGAAAAGTTATTTGCGTTGTTATCACATATTCGCTACTTTTAATAAATCTTTCGACAATGAAGGCACGATGCTCGCCCGTCCACTTCATGACGACAAATGATATGACAAGGCCCGAACTACCAACCAAAGACACTAAGATCCCCCTCTCTTCAGTGATTAGGACACAGTGACATTGCAAAATGTGGGAGATCATTTTACCGGACACTGTATAATCGAGTAGAAGTTATATACATCTAAGATAACTAGAAGAACTTAGCGGTATAAAGAAGCAAAGTTGTATCTCTTCAAGGACTGCCAGAACAAGCTTTCTAATAAAAAGACAGACTTTTGGGAAATGTGGAACACACTAAAAACGTTGTTAAGACACAAAACATGAAAATTATAAGAAGGAACTAAGATTAGACGACACAGTGGTAGCAGAAAGACGTGTGAAACTTAAAATTGCTTTTTTTGCATATCATCCGCGACTGTTCATAAAATATCATCACCATCGGCCTATACTGTTCACTGCTGGACAAAAGCCTCTCTCATATTTTCTCATTCTTTTCGGTCCTGTGCCTTCAGCATCCAATTTCCAGCGAGTCCTTATGTTCCTTCCTTATGTCGTCACTCCATCGGGCTGGTGGGCGTCCTCTGTTTCTGTATGCTTCCACTCTTGGTATCCATTGTAATATTTTTTTGTCCATCGACCATCGGTTATTCTGGCCACATGACCGCCCAGATCCACTTCATACGCAGAATGGTCTCGACGCATCTCTTACTCCTGTGTTGTCTGATGGTTCTATTTGGGATTCTATCTCGGAGGGTTATTCCCAGCATTGATCTCTCCATCTGACGTTGCATGACTTGTATTTTCTGAATGTTATTCTTGGTCATTGTTAGTGTCTCTGACCCGGGAGAACGCATTGGTTAAATACCTGCCTTTTTAAACACCACTGGATCGGAAAACTGTTCTTAATCTTCCATAAGCTGCCCAGGTTAACCCTATTCTACGCTTTAATTCGGGTGCTCAGAAAATATAATTCCAACAAAATCCTTAGAAGAAACTGTACAAATACCTTTACACACCCTGTGGAAGAATATGACGTTTGATAAGCTTCATGTTTAACTAGATTTGCTGGCACATATGCACTGTTTTTAAGAAAATTTCCATGGCCATTCTGCATAAATGTGGCAGGAATTTCACGGGTTTTAGGACGACTAGTGTGTTTAGCGTACTCGACTGATCCAGTCTCCCAAATTTTGCAATTAATCTCTTCTCAGTTGGCGAAGTTAAAACACCGTTTTTTTATGAGCTTTACAAACTGTAGCAGACAAACTTAATTATTTTCGAGATGTTGTTCAATAATGAAAATTGTGTATGGTGGCACTCTGAAGTTTCCCGTTTTTACAACCCTAAAGTTTTCCAAGAATTTACAGCACTAATAACGACAAATTGAAATCTTACGTTAATTTTGCGACACACTTTTCTATCGAGGGAAAATTTATATATTTATATTAATGAAATAACAGACCAGGTAAAAACTGATCTCAATCATTCATTTGCAGAAGTTGAGCAAAAATTAATAATGAAACCAAAGTGATGTTTATTGGAAAAGAAAATAATGAAATTTAAATGCAAGTGTAAATAATGAAAAGCAAGAAATTGAAAACTGTATTAAATATGATGATTCCAAGTTAGTTAGAAAGTTTACTTTTTTGGAGCCTGTTTAAATCTATTACAAACAAGAAGGCAAAAAATGAACTATGGAACGAACATCAAAAGACCTAAATAACCACGACTAAAGCAATTGTTACCTCACATCTGCATATATTTCTACCTTGTTATTCCTAGTGATTACTTCTGAAATGGATAGTCTGCAGAAAATACCGAATAAAGCTTTACATATCTTATTGGGGTGTAACAGATATGCACGAACTGATCAGCAAAATATCACAAATTTGCTGAGTATGAGGCAAACAGGGATCCTTAACACCCTTAAATAATTGCAGGTTTGTTAAGGGCACAGAGAAATAACACACGTTAAGAGCAAGAATGTATTTTCATATAGATATATTTTTCTAAACGAAATCAAAGCCAAATCAAATTAATTCTGATACTGTTGATCTGAGTCCAACGCTTGTTAGTCAAGGTATAAATTCCTAGCTCTTTTAGCAGAAAAAGCCAGGAATGCCACGATTCTCTTTGAGGGATTAAAACCGTTCAATTTCCATCATTTCCGGCATCATTGATGGTTCAAAAAGCTCTGAATGTTTAACGGAACCAACTAATCCAACAGAGTTAGAATAGCTGCCGGATTCAATAGAATAATTTCCTCGCCTAGCCAAATATTGCATGATAAAGAAGCTAAAGTAAATTCTATTCCTCAGTTACCTCTATTCCAGAGTAAATTAAGACACGGTCAAGATTAAAATATCAATTCAGCATTGTGCCAGAGCCAAGTTGAGCTTCTCGTTCGGTCTATTGTATGATGTGAAATCCAACTAGTTCATCGAGCAATTCAATCGATACGGAAGACTATTGCGGTATTTCAAAGTAGGTTCACTGTCTGATTCAAATTTACACGCGATAATTGACTCAGATGTAATCGTGTTTAATCTTGCTGTCTGTCAGGTTTGAAATCGCGATTTGCTCTTTGAGTTCTGCAAGCCGTTCGCTTCAAACACACTCGCTCGCTCTAAATTGATTAATTAATGGGATTAGGCAGAAATTTCTATAGCACAGAGCAAAAACGCCCTGGAATCAGACTAGACAACGTAAATGTGCGACAATTTCGCTATGGATCTGCTGAATGAAGCCAATTTCAGTTGCTTCTGCCTTATAACACGCGGTCGTTTCAAGTAAATTTCCGAATTTTATTAGTTGAGTGGAATTATTTCTGCTTGGTCGGTGCCAGAACGAATTTTAAAGTTTTATTTTCCACCGGTGCACTGTAAGAACTCATGTTACGCTGAAACAGTTTCCTATTGGAAATTTATTCAGCGCGCGCGATAAAACAAAACGTGGCAAACCGAAATTATGTCGTTTGAATTGCTGCCAAATTTTCAGCAAAATTATATTGATTTAAGAAAATAACACTTCCGAAACCTGTCCTTTATGTTGCCAATGTATTTTACATCTGGGACGATGTAAAGTACATTTCTTTTATGTTAAAAACTTGAATAATTTTAAACTGCCATCATTTGTTCCTTCAAGTTGTACATAAATAAGAAAAAAATCCATTTACATGGATTTAAAGCGTGTTTCTATTCTTAAATCTGAAGCATGTTAAGGACAATGGAGATGAGCAAAATACGAAGAAAAAAAAATTAATTATATATTTAAAATCGCTATACGATTTTGCTTTGGACTCCTGAATTAAATTATTTTGTTTTCTCTGGAGCATTATTTCCATTTATTTTCTCTCTTTATTTAGAAGTGTGTAGGAAATTTAATTTTTTTTTATTGAAAAGTTGTCAAGTTCTTCTATATTTTTTTTTCAATACAAAGATTTTAAGAACACATAATCATGTCATAATGTGACATTATTATGATATTACTGTGTATATTTTCCTGACTGTATTTCAATTTAATCCAAAAGAAATTCCTGGGTTCCAGTCAATTTTATTATTAATTATTTAAAATGTTACAAAACAATTTGTAACATTTAAAAAAATAAACAATAAAATTGACTGGAACCCAGGAATTTCTTTTGGATTATGATACTAAAGGTCATGGTTAAAAATAAAGTGAAAGTAATCAATATAATCCGTCCATAAAAAAAAATTATTCTGCATTTTACGGCTTAATTGCATTAAGACTTGATAAAGAAACGAAATTTGGTGTTTCTTCAAATATTATTGGCCCATTAGCTTCCTCTAGACGCCAATGTGTTATTTCCAGCAAAGTCTCTTGTCTACACTTTCGAGAAACCTTTTCTTTTCCTCTTAATTTTAACTGAAAAGTAAGTCAAAACACGCAAGCATCTTGGTAATTTTCACTTCAAAAACTCTGTAATTTTCTTAAAAATTCAAATGAAAATATCAAAAAACTGCCCGAAACGTCGTTTCATATCGAGAACATATTTCAAACATCCATCATCTTGCCAAAAATCTTCGTGCCATTGAACATTTGAAACACGAGGTTTCATTTTCGGCCACTATTAGGCATTGGAAAAAAAATCGTCCCTTCTGGCCTTTCTTTTTGCCCTTTTTTCCATTTTAAGTCTTGCCCTTTAGTCCGTTCGCCCTGCAAAGTTAATGTGAGATAAGCGGATAAAAAATCTCCAAGATTGGCCGAAAGTTGGGATTTATTAAGCCGCCAAAGTGATTTTTATGATAAAAGTTTGCGGATGTGGTTGCGTTGTTGATGGCGGGTCATCATATTTTAATTTCGAGTCGAAGAAAACGGCTAAATTGGGGCGAAATGTTTGTTTTTTTCTTGCCTCAGATAAGGTTTGGCCTGGAAAAGGTCGACTGGAATATGGTCCAGATTGAAATCTCACTTGAATTACATGAGAGTTTCCGGAGGCCCAATTCGGAAAAGTATTTCCGGTTTTCGCGTGGAATCGACTGTTGATGTTAACTTTTGGGTTTTTTATTGAAGGTGCTGATTGTGTTGATTCCATACTTATGAGAAAATTGGGATCATCCAATTCCGGACGGTGTTAAATCACTTGAAAGTTAGCCAATATTTATAGTGTGAATATCCACGAAAGACAAACCGAATTCAGTGGGGAATGTCGCAAAATTAAGCGAATCTAAATATTTCCGCAACGGTAATTTTACAGAAGGATAATATGAGAGTTTAATCCTTTATTTAAGAACTGAGTACAGGATGTGTTACCGGTGCGGAAGCATGGTGTTCGTCATTTTGCTTCTAATACCCGAGCCACATATCGCTACGAGTCGACTATATTCATGCCATATATACGCGAAATACGGGCAAATTTCCTTAATTTTCTTTCGCCTCGGCTGCTTCTTAAAGGATTTTGTCTGTTTGTAAGTCTAATGAGAATTCGCTGGGAGAAAGAACTTCGTCCTGATAACGTTCCTTATTTAAATAAACATATTCAAAGCAGATGATTCAGCATGGAAAGTTCTCACCGACTTTCGAATGGCTAAACTTTCAAGTATCAATAATTTATAGATTATCTTTTATGAGATACAATTTTTAAAAGTCAAATACATCCAGAATTTCGTATATTTATTCATAATTATCGGTAACTTCTGTTCCAGTATGGGGCAGGAAACTGGTGAGCTTTTCGAGCTTTTAAGCCATCGGGGAAACGAATTTTTGCACCTCTGAAGATGCAAGTCACTTGTACTTGCAAAACGTCACAAATAAATTATTTTATACGACGGCCTACAAGCTCGAAAAACTCCGCAGTTTTCCTATATATGACAGTGAAACTCTAACCCTTTTGATAATCCCAAAAATACCATAAAATGAATCTTAAGTTTCAGTTAAGTGATTTTTCTAGGATTAATCCTAAGCATTTCCTGAACTTGAGAATCCAAGTTTTTAATCTACTCCAGCTCGTAAGAATGGTTTAACTTTGCAGAGTTTTTTCGCTTTTAATAAAGAAAAATCTTTCGCCGGAATAGGCGCCTAAAGCCATTTGAGATTTAAAATATTACGTTACATTACGGCGAAAGGAACTCAATCTAAAGTTGATTATCGATGTCAACCGAACGCCTTCTCCCAATTATAAAGTTTCCTTCCAACTTTTCAGATTCGACTTTTTCCGGTAAATATTTGCTGATCGACTTTTGAGCCGTGGACGAAAGCCCCGAAAAAAAGCAGGTGACGAAAAACCAATCGTTAATTTTCTCAGGTGTTAAGCAGATTTTTCTTTGCCCTCTTCACTGACTTTACGAGCGCTGTCTTATTGCCCGGTTGTTAACAGTTTATATACCGCATTTGTCTGGTTTTATGATAACTGTTTCGTATATATAATAAAGATCTGAACGTGTTTAGCAATTCTAAGTGAAACGTTTTCATTTTAAATAGAATACAGTTTTATTACCGCAAAGATAATTAAATGTTTACGGGTTTGCCTTTCAACATTTTACGAGACCCAATTGCCAAGTTGGGAGCAAACAAAACACAAAAGTGGCCGCATAACACCGACTGGGATTTAACAACAAATCCAATTAAATAAAAAAAAACGGAAAAAATTGGACCGAAAAAAATGGGGGGTGGTTTTCGCATAATTTCCCTCCTTAAGCACCATTTCCATTCGCAATATCCCGAAATAATGGTGAAATATTATTCAACTTGCGTGCGTGTACTTTTTCTCTGTTAAGGAAATGTCTTCGCCCCGCAGACAGTTATTAGCAGACCGACGATGGGAGAAATTTTCAGCTTTTATCGCGTGCAGATAATCGCTTTTTTAAGCCTGTAAATTGCTCCTCAATTTGCAATTCGTAATTAGTGTCAGGTGGATTCAAACATGACCTCTCATTGACCAGAATAGATACGGATACCCCAGTGCTTCTAAAGTTTTGAAATAACGGAATATAAAATGGAAAAGAATTTAAATTCGAGTAAAGTGTGTTTGAGATAGTTCTCTAAAACAAGCCATGCAGTTATTTTTTTAGTTAAGAAATAAGCTGAAGTTTCTATTAGTGAAACTTTAGCAGCTCCTTAAAGAAAATCTTTACAATTTTGAATTGATTCAACTGATACAACTTGATAGACCAAATCGAGCAAATTATTTCTCAAATTTACGCAAATTTACTAAAGTTTGATACTGAAGCTCTAAAGCTGCCCAAGACAGAACGTCGCCTTTAAGGAAGCAGCCAAATTCTTGTGCTTTAAGTAATTGAATAAACTGAGAAATATTAAGCGGAAGTCCCAAAATCGCTACTTATCTCTAAACAAAGACACCAAAGGATTTAAGCAAATCTAAAAGCTTGGGAGTTATGCAGGTTCCTTTGTTGACCAATTTAAGATCGTAGCCTTTGTAAACTGTTATTACGAGTTAACTATGGGAAAATCTTCGTATTGTTTCGGTAGCGTAGGATGCATGTGTTGTCTATCAGAACAGAATAGTGTTTTTCACAAGCTATTAGGGTCAGTTACCCACAAATCCCTCCACGTAAACGAATATTAAATTTTCTAATGAAAAGATCGTATGGGGATTTTATATTGTACTATACCCATTTAAGTTTTATTAACTAGGCCGACATGGATATTAAGTTTGGAATACACCATGTTGAAAGGGCTTTATTTAAAGTATATTAAGGTTTTTTTAGCCATTTCATAAATATGCTTTATTGGGGCTTTTGAATTAATTCAAAACCTAGCTGAATCATCATTTAATAGAAAAACTCCACTCTAGTAAATCACATGCAAATAAAAAAAACTTTATTCATCTCTGCTTGGCTTATTTGCTGTTCAATTTTATGATCTTTTGAAAATTTTTGTGTTTGTCATTCTTCGATGTCTCATGAATACTTAAATTTGCTTTGTCATCGACTTATTTTTAAGTGCAAATGTTTCTTTCATTTATAATTGGCAAAAATATGTTTTAATTATCAGCGGAAAATCACGAAAAAAACTCAACTGATTTTGCAGAATAATAATTTAAAAATTTAAGACCCTTCTTAAATGTAGGTTTATCATCTTGTTCAACGGTTAGTCATGGTTTTGCGAAGGCTTAAAATAACTAACGTGCTTTAAACCAATGGAAAATGCCATTCGATCAATCGGCTGGCTTTAAAGTAAACAACACAGCTTTAAGCTTGATTAAACATGCCGTTTAAAAAACCACTTACAAAACGATCAAAAGTAAATAAATTAAGGAGCATTTACCGAGAAACGGTGGAGGTCTGGAGACGTAAATCCGTTTTAATTTTCTTCAATCTTAATCGGCAAATCAATTTAAAAATCCGCGCAATGCAGACTCCTAAAATAACGTTTTTATTGTACGGAGAAAAGGCGTCGATGGCGGCTCGTAAAAACGGTGTAAATAAGTTATTCAGCCCTGGTGCTCCTAAATTGCATTTACATTAAAATGTTCGACAAGACAAGAAAACGATATTCCAAGAACGTTCCGAAGTATCTTGTCCAACTGGGGGACTCAAGAGTGGCTGGTGAAACTGATCAATATTTATTGTCTTTATTAAATTCTGTTCTGCAAATCCTTTTTTTAGAGGAAAAAATTGCCCATAAGCCTGGAGAGACCAACTTACGAAAGTCCTAGTTAAGTGAAACAGCCATAAAAACTCCAGGAAAATAAAATTCCCGAGTTAAAATCGGCGTTTTTGCATGCATCGCATGCACCCGAATTTAATCTAAATCCATGCAAAATAGCGCCAGGAAAATAAAATTCGTCTGGAAACCACGGACGCCTAAACACCAGGAGAAGTTTGGTTGAATTGCTCGTCTTAATCGGGGGTCCGGTTTCGATTTTAAATGACATTTTAAGGCGAGTCCAATTTCCTTTAAGTTTTCTTTCATCGGCTAATTGGTGTCAGAAATGTGGCGAATCGACGTTAAGAAAAACACCATCAGTTCCCTGTTTTATGTATTTAAATTGCAGCAAATGTTGAGCAAGAGTTGAAAATTGCAGCAAGAGTTGAAGAGTTGAAAATATACCAAATATAAAAATAAATTAAGAACATGTGAACTAACAGATTTGATTTTTTGCAATTACAAAATATTCCAAACTTTTTTCAGAGCTTCTTAGTTTAGAGTTTCTCTAATCAAGTGTCCATCATTATTATCTAAATTTTATCTTTCGCTCTTATTAACTTTAGCCATATTTTACATTTTTGTTTACTGTGTTATTTCATAGTTATTGAAAGCACTAAACCGTCATTTCTTGGGTGTTTTAGGCTAATCACAGGTGGATGGATGGAGGTCGATTTTATTAAAAACCCAACCTGGAATACACCCACGTAAAATCCGATCCAATTCATAATTAAATATTGCCAGAAATTTCCTTATGGCAAATAAAAGCAAAAGTTGCGCACAAACTTTTCCAGAATATTAATAATGCACAAAAAAGGTAGAAACGCTTTTGAGAAATGTCCAACTTTTAGGTCGAACTATTGTTAATATGAATGAAGGCAAAGTAACAACTGAATTTGGGGAAAAATTATAAAAAAATTTATGAAATTTGTTAGATTTTTTTGCTACATTTAAAGCCTGCCTGTAGAAACTTTATTCATTTCAAAATTATAAATAGTTGGAATAAATAAAGTCGATGAAACTATTCACTTAACCAACCACAAATTTTTTTTTTTCAAGTTTCTTGGTTGTTCTAATGGTTGTTTTTGTTGAGCAATTGAAGAATTTGAAGCCATTCTGCAAGATTTGCAACCAAAACTATCGTCTTCCTCTCACATTTTTTCCAATAGTGCTATTTTTAGTAGAAATATGTAACCTGATTATGTCCCCTCGCTATTGCAGTTTGAGTTTCATTTTAGAAATAGTTTTTTCTGTTTTTTTTATTCCTCTTTTCTTCATCCTTCATTCCTCCCATTTGCCTTGTGAATCTATCAAAATTCCCCGAAATCTACCTCGTAAAAAAACAAATCGCATATTGGAAAAATTACTTGCATGTTTAATTGTCCATGCTTCATGTTCACTAAACATACTTCGTTTGCCTGCTTTATCCGAATAGTAATTTTTTTTATTTACCCCAGTGCTATTTAAATAAACTTCTTTCTCAACACAAGTTTAAAGCCCCTGTTCTTCGCTAGCTCTGGTCACCATTTCCAGAAGGAAGCAAAAACGAAAAATAAACGATTATGGTCAGTTCATGGCTGGTCTTTACTCCTGTTCCTGCTATTAACATTGTATCATCTGCAAATCCGAAGTAATACTCTGTATAAGAGAGTGATTGATGCATAACAAATAAGCTGTTGTTATATGTGGCCTAAATTCGTGTAAAACAATTTGAAATGTACTTATAAAAGCCTTTTTTTTAAATAGGAATAAAATTGTGATTCTTATTTCATAGGTACCAGCCAAGCACTATATATTTTATATTTCCAACTATTTGCGTCTTCATCCAGAATGAATGACATTATCCGCCCCCCAACTGGTGCTTAAGCTATACTTTACATCGATCTACTTCGCCAATAAAATATGCAAACAACCACGTTGGTAATTTCCAAATTAGAGGGTGATTGAAACTCGCTTTTGAAGTAATACATGGATCAGCTCAAAATTTTATTTGTGCCAATTTTTTCCGGCTCAATATTCATGGAAAACATTTATTGAAAATGAAGAATTATTTAAACGTGGACTTTTCCAGTAAGCATTCGACATAAAAAGGAATACATTTTGTGGGTGTCTTCAATAATGCATTTTTCTGTCTTGGATTCAGATAAGTTGAAGAAGTTTACAAAAGGAACAGTGAAAAAAACCTGTAAACTTCAGTTTCAGTACAGATTGGATTTCAGATGCTCCGTTCTCGTTTGATTGATGATTGATTCAGAGAAACTAATGCAAAAATACCACAGTGCAAAATCCCCCTCGGAATTTTAAAAAGTCTGGAACACAATTAGTTGTTGGTTGCAGACTCCGAAAATATCTTCGGACGGTCCATCCACAAGCGATCGGAGATGGGATTCCGGGCGTCTTAGTAGGAGAAATGCGGAAACCGAAAAATGGCTCACCCGATTGTCAAAGCTTTGCCTTCGGCGAGGAATTTTCCAAATCATTACCATATTGACAAAAGACGGGCTTCCAGCCAGTCCGAAATAATTTGAATAGAATAGCGCGTACACGACACTGAGAAGCATCCAAAACGTTCCTGATTTGCATCCATATTAGAATTTACAAGTCGAGCCATTCGTTTAGCTAAATTATCTTTTTCGGTTCGGCCTGGATATTGACTGAGGCCAGAATTGACCTGGACGGCTTGGAAACCATAAAAAAATTAATTAATGCACGTTTCATGTAAAGCGCACGATGCAACTGTGCAGTTGCATTAGCAGAGGCTTTTTCTTTTTCGTCGACATTCCCTGTAGTTTCGCCGACTAATATTTCATTTTTTACTTTGTATGCCGCCCGACTACGTTGAAATATGAATATAATAAATGCGCTTTTGAAATCAACTTCAAAATTTAATTTAGCGCGTAGTGATGCATTATAACTGAGAAACTTCAAACAAAGTTTCAAATTACCCTTGTAGCTTTCGGAATGGCTTTTTCGTAAAGTGAAACTGAGGAACAAAGGATAAGCAGACTATGTATATTGTCTTGATGAGTTATTTCGAGAAGTATTTTAATTTCAGGGATTTTGACACTTTATTAGAACATACTGCCGACTGATGGATCGTCGCGTCCTTTCATTTTATGCCTTGTCTTGAATATATTTATATTGGGGATTGAGACAGGTTACTAACCTATTTCTAAGGGGGCAAACTGAAAAACTCTAGTGGAGGAATTAATTAAAGTCGACACAAAAATGTTTTCAAGTAAACCATGAAAAACTCCTTAAACTCCTTGCTCTTAAATGTGGGACGTGTTTCGGTTTACAACGTTTCAGAAAAGCGTTTCGCAAAAAAGACAGCTTATTAAATTCGTCTTTGTGCCATCAAATTAGTTTCTTCGGTTCGGCGTATACTGAAATCGATTGAGAGTAATAAAAAATTGATTCGATTCTAGTTAAGACCCCATTAATCAAAAATCGACTAAAACGTAACAAGCAATTGTAATTATCGATAAAATTCTATGTATATTATGCTGTTTTGTTGGACAGGGTCTCAATTGAGTATATATTTGAACTTTGGGCACACACACGTGCCGGCATCCGGAATTTAATTAATTGATCCTGGTTTTTCTGGGTAAATTGAGCCCCAATTTTCAGAAAAAATTTACCCCGTTTGTCGACTCTTGTCAGTTATATAATTAGAATAACTGAAATTGTGATTTTTTGCCATTGTGCACAATTAACTGGGAATTTAATTATCGCGGCTTCTAGTCGAAGTTCCTCTTAAATCATCGAAACCAGATGAAGCATTCAGGAAAAGCCTCAATGTTAGCTTTTATAGCTCTGCAGTAATTTTCATTACGGCAATTTCCAGGGTTATTCTATTCTTCATTTTTTTGATTAAGACAATTTACAGAATCGAGTGTTTTACAGCAAGTTGCTCATGGTTGGGACGGGTAGATGCTTGTTAAAATTTCTCCTCTTCATTTTCAATATTTAATTAAGTTTTCTCAGACTGATTTTTTGCTTACTTTGACTCTTAATAGTTCATTTATTCCTGGAATTTCAAGTAACTTTAAACGAATCTGCAAATAATATGAAATAAGTATAAATTCTTTGTAAGTTTAATTTTTCATTTCTACATTTTGTAATTCATTCCAATATATTCCTGGGTTTCAGTCAATTTTACTGTTTATTATTTAAAATGTTACAAAAACGTTTCGGTGTCTTTCTCCACCATCATCAGTTTGTCTAAAATATACATTTACAATCATCATCAATTAAATAAAAAACTCTAACCAAATTTCACACATTAAAATACAATTACATACATATTAAAAAGTATATTAAGAACATTGGCTTTCAGGTGATGAGTCAGGACAAACATATCCGGGAAAAGACTAGAATCTATTGTCTAGAGATTCAAACCTCAACCTCAACTTACGTGTATAGTTCCTAACATGGCAAACACTCAACTGGTTACTGAATTTTCCATATTTTATTCGATATCAGGCGAGCGAAACAAAAAAACCGTTTATATTACGATTTTTTCTTTTTTTTTTGGTTTTCAGGAATGCTTGACAATTCTTCAATATCAGATGTTTATATTTCATTTACCTGGTCCACTCAGTTCATTTATGCGATTATCTAATTAGTGTATGGTATACATAGCTCAGATTGTCTGTATCTGATCTGAAATTTATTGCATTTTGATGTTTCTTAATTTGTATCAATTCATGGATTCTTCTCTTATTATAGTTGCCTTCATTGACCAATATTTGCGTGTTATCGAAATCAAAATCATGCAACTTTTGTTGTGCATGTTGTGCTAATGCTATTGCATTTTCGTTAACCTTTCTTAAGCTGTACTTATGTTCGTATACTCTTTTCTTTAAATATTGCCCTGTTTGTCCTAAGTATGTGCTGTCACAGTTCAAACAGTCAATCTTGTATATTACGTTTGGTGTGTCCAATTTATCGCTTCTAGGCTTAAATTTTGTAAAACATTCTTTTGCCAAGTTGTTTTTAGTTTTCTCTGCTACAGCAATATTATGTGGTTTTAAAACATTTTTTATTTTTGTGTTGATTTCTGGCATGTGCGGTAATGATATATACCCGATTTCACCTTCTTTTTTCTTTTTTATATTATTTATTGAGTAATGTATTGGGAAACTCGCGGTATCACATTAGGGACTCATGGAGCTTCTGCGAGTTCATAAAAAAACAGAGGATACCTGAGAACCATCGCCTGATATCACTTGATGTGGTATCGCTGTACACAAACATCCCGGTAGATTACTCAATGCAGTGCATAAAAAATAAATGGGCTGAAATTAGGGAACATACATCATTACCCGAAAATGAATTTATTGGGGCGGTAGAGCTATGCCTTAAGTCCACTTACTTCCGATATGAAGACAATTTCTATTCACAAATATATGGAGTAGCTATGGGATCTCCCATAGCTGCAACAATTGCAAACCTTGTAATGGAAAGTCTAGAAGAAAAACTAATACCTGATTTAAACTATAAATGTGGATTTTTTAAAAGATACGTTGATGACTGCATAATGTGCCTGCCAAACCAAAAAGTTCAATACACACTAGATAAGTTTAATGCATTCCATGAAACCATAAAATTCACCATTGAGGAAGACAAAAACAAATCATTAAACTTTTTGGATATGACGATTATGTATGACAATAATGGGGAAATAAAAACAAACTGGTACACAAAGGATGTGTGGTCTGGTAGATACTTGAATTACCAATCATATGCACCTATACAATATAAAAAAAGTGTGGTAACAGCTCTTACTGATAGAGCGATAAAGTTGGCACATTGTAGATACAGACAAAAAAATCTTGAAAAAATAAAAAAAGTACTAATAATGAACAACTATCCCAAAGAATTCTTCGAGCCAATTATGAAACAGAGAATTAATAAAATATACAATGCAAATAAATGGAACAACATAAATAATATAAAAAAGAAAAAAGAAGGTGAAATCGGGTATATATCATTACCGCACATGCCAGAAATCAACACAAAAATAAAAAATGTTTTAAAACCACATAATATTGCTGTAGCAGAGAAAACTAAAAACAACTTGGCAAAAGAATGTTTTACAAAATTTAAGCCTAGAAGCGATAAATTTCACACACCAAACGTAATATACAAGATTGACTGTTTGAACTGTGACAGCACATACTTAGGACAAACAGGGCAATATTTAAAGAAAAGAGTATACGAACATAAGTACAGCTTAAGAAAGGTTAACGAAAATGCAATAGCATTAGCACAACATGCACAACAAAAGTTGCATGATTTTGATTTCGATAACACGCAAATATTGGTCAATGAAGGCAACTATAATAAGAGAAGAATCCATGAATTGATACAAATTAAGAAACATCAAAATGCAATAAATTTCAGATCAGATACAGACAATCTGAGCTATGTATACCATACACTAATTAGATAATCGCATAAATGAACTGAGTGGACCAGGTAAATGAAATATAAACATCTGATATTGAAGAATTGTCAAGCATTCCTGAAAACCAAAAAAAAAAGAAAAAATCGTAATATAAACGGTTTTTTTGTTTCGCTCGCCTGATATCGAATAAAATATGGAAAATTCAGTAACCAGTTGAGTGTTTGCCATGTTAGGAACTATACACGTAAGTTGAGGTTGAGGTTTGAATCTCTAGACAATAGATTCTAGTCTTTTCCCGGATATGTTTGTCCTGACTCATCACCTGAAAGCCAATGTTCTTAATATACTTTTTAATATGTATGTAATTGTATTTTAATGTGTGAAATTTGGTTAGAGTTTTTTATTTAATTGATGATGATTGTAAATGTATATTTTAGACAAACTGATGATGGTGGAGAAAGACACCGAAACGTTTTTGTAACATTTTAAATAATAAACAGTAAAATTGACTGAAACCCAGGAATATATTGGAATGAATTAAAGTACAGTCAGGAAAATATGCGAAACATTTTGTAATTACATGGGAAAACTATTAGAGAAAAGAACGTGTTAACAGAATAGATTAGAATGTTATTTCAAAGATTTTAGGAAAAAGAAATCGGATTAATAAAATCCAACACTTCTCTTAATTTTTTTTTGATTTCAAAAACTTTTTACAACTTTTGCCAACAAGAAACAGATTCAGAGAAGAGTTTTACATATTTGTATTTGATATATTTTTAAATATTTTAATAACATAGTCTACTTTCAATTTTCTTAATGAGTTTTGTGTGTTTTTTTCTGGCAGTGTAAAAAACGTTTCGTAAAAGTGCGCTTTTAAAATAGTAAAGTTTTGTTATAAATTTATGAAAAAAAACTTAAGAAAATTCTCAAATTTCAACAACCTCAAACGTTCGGGCAAAGTGCTTAAGTCCAAGAAACGCAGTCGATAGAAACTCACTAAATTAGGCACATACAACTGAATTAAAATCCCCACTTGGGGATGATTGCTACTCATAACAGAAGATAATAGAAAGAAAACTCAGACCTAATGATCAAATAGGGGAGCTTTGAACATAATCAGTTCGAAATGGGGGTGCAGAAAATGGTCGAGCAGTGGAACTAATTTGAAAATATTTGCGAAACTTTGTGCTGAAAATAAGCTTGGCAGCCAATCACATTCGGCTCTCAAAAACTATCCGAGAAGTTCATGGCAAAACCTAATCTCGGAAAAAGTTTCGACTCGAGAACTCTGACACCCGGAAAAACTGAGACGACGAAGCTGACGGGCCTCCGGTTGTTTGTCCGAAATACCTACGGGAAAACGGGAACGTGTCGGGTCTCGTTCCGAAAATCTCTTGGATAAGCTCCCGTCTACAACACGATTTCAGCCACACTGATTTAGCGGAATTGTAAGGGATATTTCTGGGAGATTTTGCCGATAGTGGAAGCAGCTCCTGAAGCGGTCAACGCCTACTTAACAACAACTGATAAGCCTTCTAAAAGGTAGTTTGTGAAAATCCAAAGAAAATTAATAAAGCGTCCAAAGAAGTAAATACTAGGCGTTAGAAGCAAGTAAGAATAACCGCTGAAGAAACTGAAAATGAAGACATTGATTTAAAAGCTCTAAATGGAAAAGTGTTTTTGTGAAGGATGTTTTAGATAGACGAAGACTCGCTGCTGGTTTTAGTTTTATTTGCAGTTTTATGTTTTTTGTTATATTCCCTCTAAGTCGTACACATTCTTCTTTTTCTTTTAGTGCCTATCCTCTATGGATGTTGGCTATCACGTTTGTCCAGATAACTTTGTTTACTGCTGATCTGAACAGGGTGCTAGAGGTCATTCCCGTCCACTGCCTAGGGTTCTTGAGCCACGAAGTTCTTCTTGGGCCGGGACCTCGTTTGCTCTCGATCTTGCCCTGCAGTATCAGCTGGAGGAGATCGAATTTTTCGTTCCTCATTACATGCCCAAAGTATTCAAGCTTTCTCGTTTTAATGATGTTCAGAATTTCAAGTTCCTTTCTCAGACGAACCAGCACCATAACATTTGTCACACGATGAATCCATGATATTCTGAGCATGCGTGGGTAACACCACATTTCGAAAGCCTCTATACGTTTGGCTGAGGAGTCTCTAAGGGTCCATTCTTCTGCCCCATAGAGCAATACCGAAAATATGTAACATCAGAGGACTCGAGTTCTCGTCTGGATGTTAAGTTGCATGTTGCATAGCACACTCCGCATACGATTGAACGTACGTACTTATTGCCCTCTCTATTCTATATTTGATCTCCTGCGAGTGGTCCCAGTCTTGATTAAGGTTGCAGACGAGATTTGCCTTGTATGCGTAAGGGCCGTACCATTCACGTAGAGCTGAGTGTTGTTACTGTTGTTTTTACTCACGGAAAGGATATCAGTCTTTTTGCAGTTCAGCTTCATCCCGTATAGATCGCTTACGTTAACAACTCGATTTATCAGTCTCTGAAGGCCTTCGGCTGAATCTGCCAACAGCACCGTGTCATCTGCATATCTCAGATTGTTGATAATATGCCCATTGATGGAAATGCCGTCTTGAACATGTTGAAGTGCCTTTTTAAACAGTTCCTCTGAGAAAATCTTAAACAACATTGGCGAAAGGATACATCCCTGGCGTACTCCGCTTTTTATCGAAAACTCAGAAGACAGGTCTTATCCCAGACGGACAGTAGCTCGTTGGTTTGTGTATAGAGTTGCTATTAAACGAATGTCTCTGTCATCTAAGCCCGCACCTTTTAAGATTTTGTCAAAGGCCTTTTCAAAATCGATGAAACATGCGAATATCTCACAATTGACGTCTCGTGCCCCCTGAATAAGCACCTGGATGCTAAATAGCTAAATTAGCTATTTATTTTAGATAAATAGCTAAATAGATATTTTGCTCTAACTTCTTGTAGGTGCACGAATGATACTAAGCAAAATTTTCAGTGCGTGGCTCATCAAGCTTATGATTCTGTGATCTTCACATTTTCTGGCACTTGCCTTTTTGGGAAGCGGACACATTAGAAAACAAAATTGTTTAAAACAAAATAACAAAATGTTTGTAACTCTTGGCACGTTATTTAAAGTGGTTGTAAATGCTTTCAAATATCAATTGTCCAAGAAACACATTTTCTTAGGTAGGAAACAAACCACGCCATTTCTGCTGAGGCTTAGGGGAAGATTTTTTTATAAATCAATAGAAAATCTACAAAACTGCCTCTGATTTAAGTGAAAAAACGGTCAGGATTCTATTGGTTTTTGATTATATTGAGCAACGATATTTTCAGAAATGTATTATTTTATGCGAAAAATAGACAATAAACTGAAATTAGCGTCATTGAATAGACAAAATCTTGTTCTATTAGGGTGGCAATCTTCAACTTTGTCGCTCTTTTCCTGAATTGTTTCCATTCTTTCAATGCGGAAAACCGAATGAATGTTTTTATATTGAAATTGGCTCCCAGAATTTCTTATTTATTCGTCAGTTACAATTAAAAATTGATAGTGTTCTTCGCATTATTCAATAGCGGAAATATTTCTATATGATTCTGAAAATTTTGATGTTTCTATGTTTTTCCTTACTTTTTGGGAATTTTTTTCAGACAAGTCGGAATGCGGCTCGCTTTTGGACCCATTTTTCCGCAATTTTTTCAAAGTGGAAAATAGCTAGAATACTGAAACCTGTTTGATTTAATAGACAAATGTTTGCTTAATTAGTGTCGTAATTTCCAACTTTGTCATTTTTTTTCCAGAATTTTTGCCATTGTTTTCATGTGGAACTCTCAAACCTAAATGTCTCATATGAAAATTGGGTCTCAAATTATCCATTCATTCAACAGAAAAAAATGTAAATTGAGCGTATTCACTTTATTGAATAGAGAAAATTTGTCTCCATGATTCTAGCAATTTCCAAATTTTCCACATTCTTCCGCAATTAAAAAAAAATAATTTCAGGCTTCTCGGAGAGCTGATGAACTTCAGACACGTTTTTCCGCGATTTTTGCAAAAATTTACGATTGAAAGTGGCAAATAGATCGAATACTGAATCCAGTTTAATTCAATAAGCAACTTTTTGCTTGATTTGTGTCGTCGCTTTCAATGTTGTTACCCTTTTTCTAAATTTTTGCCACTCATTTAAGGTAGAAGTCTAAAACCTGAATGTCTCATAGAAAAATTGAGTCTCATTGTTTCATCCAATTGTCGTTTTTTATTACGGATTTTTTTTAAACAACAAGCATTTTTAAGACGAAATAAAAACGTTTTGTAAACATCGATTTCGTGTTTTTAGCTTAATAATTATTCAAAAATCGACTATATTCGCTGTCGTGTTCAATGTGCAAATGTGGTGTTGATGTATTTTTCAAGGCGAAACCATTCACTTACGATCAGTGTCACAGAACTGGAGCATGGATGCACTGGTTCCATTAAAACACATTTTCCCGAATGATATATTTTGCGGCACAACAGCCAATTGGGGCTTTTACCGAGCCTCACATCTGTATTTACTTTTAATGTAAAATATGTATGCTTTTAGAATATTGCAATAACATTAGGGAATATTCGACGCGATGATAAATTACTATGCAAGGATATATTTATAGTGAACCCGCAATTCGTCCAATTACCGAAATTCTGTCATTGCAATGTTTTTCCATTTGCGGAAAGTTGGAAAATGCTTTTTTCATGTGTACAGTGGTGGCGTTAAGCTTTCCAGTCGGTTCGCGTCTTGTGGAATTCGTGATAATCTTGGAAATGGACTCGCAGGAAGAAAATGGAAAAAATCTATTAGAGCTAAATTAAATTTGGCCATAACGTATACCTGGAGACTGGCGCGTTGTACCATTCCAGCTGAAAATATGTCCCTCTCCGGTATAATTAAATTTCCGTCAGACTGGAAGTGCAAAAGTGCACCGGGCTAACGTGAGTGCCAAAATGGCACATAATTTTCCTGCCGACCATTAAAAATATATATTTTTACGAGATTTCGTATTTTTGCGAGGTCGACTCGTTCCTCTCAATTAAAATGCCCATATTTGTGTCACAGATAAAAGTATTTCGAAGTTTATGCTGATTAACAACCGAATGCGATTCATTTTAATATAAAATTGACTATATTTTATTGTAACTTTAAATGCGAAAAAAAATTCACATAACAAAAACTTAATTTATATGCATTTTGTTGTTGACTGCGTCTCATTTTCCCGACAACTTCACGTAGTAAATCGATTATTTAATGGCGTTCAAATTTACATTCCCTTGTCCGTTCTACTAAGCCAACAATTAATTGCAATTTAACACGGATTTCTCTATTATGGATATTATAGATAATTATCGAATGAATAGGTGTCCAATTTGAGCAATATGCAGTTCAACTGACCATTGTTTTTTCGCTGCAACTGCTTCATTAAAATTGCTGATAACGAAACAAACGCGAATAAATGTACAGTCGTTTTCATAATATACAACAACAATATTGGCGTCACTGCAACTAATATAAAATTGCGTTTTAGCTAGAAAACGGGGATTAAGTAAATAGTGGGTTCGATATCAACTAGGGAAAGAAAACGTTGGGCATTTGAAACAAATCCGAATATTAAATATGCAAAATAGACAGCCGGAAATCAAGACGGTAACGGCAAAACGGGCTCCCCAGATTAAACCGGATTATTTCCGTTATAAATATGGCATGAGAAGTTGAAGGAGTTGCCTTTAGAGCCACTTGAGTGTATTATGTGTCGAATGAGCGACTCCCGGCAGATTAACTCAGCACATAATCGTGTAACTTCATTGCACTTCTCACATGTTAACGTTATAAATTTTACTCACGACACGCTGCAATAGCGAAACCTGCTGAATAATTTAGCCAAAGTGTCACTTGAGGAATGAAAAATTCCATGTTTACTCACATGGACTATACAGAGTGCTTACGATTTGTTTTTATAGTTAGTATTTTAGTATCTACATAATGAGTATTTCCTCTAGATTTATCTCCAGGGATTGTTTATAGTAGCATCTAAGTGGCACTAAAAAACAATGCCAACGTCAAAGTTCTAGGAAGTTCAGGCAAGACTTCAAGTTTTCCAATTTAAAAATAATTAATTAGTAAATTTTTTACAATTTTGCCTGATGATCTGATTAAAAGCAATATTGGAAGCTCTTCGTACGTATAATTAGACAGAGCACAACTGAGTTTTATTGAATTAAACTAGAATTAGTCGAAGAACTTGCGATCAAAAAACATCGTTGAGACTTTCAACTAAAAATATCGAAAATCTGCGTTAGAAAATAAGAAAATCATTCAAGAAATTGGGGTGTTCCAAGTCGACTTAAATGTTAGTTTATGCAAAAATTAGTTGACTCGTAAAAGTGGACACAAATCTTGACAGACAGCAAATTAGTTAGTAGTAGAAACAAAACCACTACTACTGGAAAATTTCAGTGACTTTTTGGATGTTTTTTAAGAGATAAAATACAGAATTTTGAATATCCAAAATCGACTTTGGATTCAGGCAAACGTTGAAAACCCTTCCCAATTTAAAAGCAATTATTTCGTAAATTCGTTTACAAAATAACCATTGCAAAGTTGACATTTACTTAATTAAATTTAAATGTTCCTTAGGAGCTTGACTCAAGAGACATTCAGAAGCTAAATTATGATTTGTGAATATTTTTAAATGCAAATACTGAAATTTGGCAGCAGCTTAAGCAAAGGTTTAACAAATCTCGTAGCTGCAAAAATACCGTAAAACACTTTGAAAAGTATCCTAAAATCGTTGAGAAACAACCTGTAAACAAAGGGACGAGAACCAAGTTTGCCTATCAGTCTGCTTTTGCATATTTTCAGGGTGATTCAGATTTATTCTTGATAACTTCAGGAATGAAAGGACGAGATATGAATACAGTTCCTAACTGATATAGAACTTTTCTTAAATCGGATCTTTTCAGAGATATCGGGCGTTAAAATATTTTTTTTTAACCGTTTTTTTTCTCATAACTTTTGAGACACTCATCCGATTAAGATGAAATTCTAAACACAAACAAACAAAACAAGTATATTCTGCATAAACGTTAGTTGTTGCCTTGCTGCTTGCTGTAAAGTTAAATAAAATGTAGGTGAGTGAGTTCCTCTTCCTCGAATTTCATTAAATATCTCAGAAACAAGATAAAACGTTAAAAAATTCCAAGAGATAACAAAGTTGCATATTGAATCAGTGAATTGACCTGTGCCGGTTTTATTGAAAAACATTTTTGTTGTTGAATTTTTGAAACAAAAAAGCGGCGATGGGACACAAAATACATCTCTAAAAAAGCTGTGTGATTAAACCTTTAGGAGAATATGTAAAGTGGAGTATTTGTGTTCCGAATTTTGCTTCAATCGGATAAGTGGTTCGAAAGTTATGAACGAAAAGTGGAAAAAAATCTTATTTCAAAGGCCTTTATCTCCCAAACGATGCGATTTTGAATTTTTTTTATTTTGAAGCATTTTCTTAGTAAACTGGCGAACTTTTACTCAATCAGCTGAGTTGAAAATAAAGAGCAATAATCAAAGGTTAAAAAATCGTATCCAAAAAAAGAGCTTTTTGCAAACGAAACTACTTAGGTAAAATATATTTTAAAGGCGCATTTTCACCAGTAACGTGTGCCTAAACCGAAAATGTGAAATAAAAATTAGGAAAACAAAGAACCAAAAATTCTATGACCCAAAGAAGTGAAATATAGCACACCTTTCAGCTTTTGGCTAGAAAACTTCCTGAATTCATATTGCCTTTGCCTTTGTAGCCACAAAACCTCGATTACCTTCCCGTATGTTATAAAAATTATTCATCCGCCAATAATTTTGGATATTTTCCAAAAAAATCGTAAATACAATCGACATGAAGATTCTTATAAAAGTATATATCATCCAAGAACAAAACCATGCAAAAAATTTTAAAAAATAAAACAAACAAAACCTAATCCAAAGGGCACATTTTAAAACACCCGGTATAAATGCAACAATCTCTGATAAAACGGTAAATAATTTTTCAGCTGATACAAAATGAAAACAGTTGACTTAAAAAGCGGGACTTTGTTGATTTTTAAACAGCACAAAAACAGTAAACTATGTATCAACCCGCCCAGGATAAACGTTATCGAACGGTTTACTCAATTATTTTTTAAATGTATTTCTAATTCAACCATTGCGCAATGTTGACTGGTGGAATAAATTAATTTTTATTTGCGACCTTTCGAGTTAATATGTAATAATCTCACCTCACATACCGGCATTCTCTCGTGTTACCACAACTTCGAAGGCCAGCCAGCCGCTCAAGATAGGAAAGGAACATGTAAATTGCCATATCCGAGAATAATCAGACTTTTAAATTGTTTATAAAAGTGGCTTGATGTAAGGCGAATTCGGTTTAACTATGCACATTTAATGGCTGATCTGAATAATCCAATGCGACTGAAACGTGACTATGTCTTAAAACTGAACATGTGGCAACCGTATTTAAAATAAAATTTGTTTGGTATTTACGTGGAAGCTGAATATGCACCAGATGCAAGCCACTAACCTGAAACAATAAAAATAAAATTAATGAAATGAATTACGACAACAAACGAAAAACATCAGCGTAATGCTGATTGAGTTTTTTCAAATTTAAAGCACCGACTGCAAACAAGGATAAAAATCTACGTTGAGGCACTAAAGGCCAAATTGCTTTATACGGCAAAGGCAAGTGGAAAACTGAAAAACTCTGCATAAAAACGTAATTATAATGTGATGGGGGATGTTTTAGAGGGCGGGCAGATACACATGTCATTAATGAACCAACTAAGAGCAGGAATGGGCATTTAAGGGTAACTGAATAAGTGCAATTCACAATTTTTTTTGCCAAGTTTTCCACAAGTTATAAACCCCATAACTAATTGGTCAGCGAGTTGAATGCTTAGTTGCACCACCTCAGCAGTCTTAGCCTATAAGTACCAGTGTAACACAATCAGTAAAAAGTTATTAGTCAATAGTCACTTGGACTTGCTGTAACTCGTCGTTTCGAAAATAAAACCATTTTTTTATGGATGATCTCATAGTCATATTCCTCAAGTTTGAGTCTCCATCTGACTAGTTTACTATTTGGTTCCTTTAGATTAAACAACCAAACAAGTGGTCTGTGATCCGTGTAATTTTGAATTTTCTTCCAAATAGGTATGGTCGAAAATATTTACATGCCCAGGCGATTGCGAGTAATTCTTTCTCGATCGTTGAATATCTACATTCGGAACTATTGAGTGTTCTGGAGGCATACGCTATCGGTTTGTCGTTGGGAACATTTCCTTGAGATAATACTGCTCCGATTGCATAATTACTTGCGTCTGTAGTAAGAGTAAAAGGTTTGGTGAAATCTGGATTTCACTCAAGACCAAAGACTCAAAAGGATATAAAATCTTTCTTAGGAGTTCTAGGATATTACTGACGATTTATAAAAGATTTTGCTAAAATAACGAAGCCTTTAACAGCATGCTTAAAGAAAAATGCCACCGTCAATCATACTACAGATTTTAAAAACTCTTTCAACCATTGTAAAAGTCTCCTCATAAACTCCCCAATTTTACAGTATCCAGATTTCACCAAACCTTTTACTCTTACTACAGACGCAAGTAATTATGCAATCGGAGCAGTATTATCTCAAGGAAATGTTCCCAACGACAAACCGATAGCGTATGCCTCCAGAACACTCAATAGTTCCGAATGTAGATATTCAACGATCGAGAAAGAATTACTCGCAATCGCCTGGGCATGTAAATATTTTCGACCATACCTATTTGGAAGAAAATTCAAAATTTACACGGATCACAGACCACTTGTTTGGTTGTTTAATCTAAAGGAACCAAATAGTAAACTAGTCAAATGGAGACTCAAACTTGAGGAATATGACTATGAGATCATCCATAAAAAAATGGTTTTATTTTCGAAACGACGAGTTACAGCAAGTCCAAGTGACTATTGACTAATAACTTTTTACTGATTGTGTTACACTGGTACTTATAGGCTAAGACTGCTGAGGTGGTGCAACTAAGCATTCAACTCGCTGACCAATTAGTTATGGGGTTTATAACTCCTCCCTTCTAAAAAACGAACTTACAGTGAGTTATAAAGTTTTCTTTTTATACAATAATTTCGGGGGTTTCACCCACATCTATAACTTTAGAACATTCAACTGGACTGGATCAGGATGATTTTGTAACTTGATTTCTGTATCATTTTATCAGAAATCTATCTGGCTTGGATCTCAACTCTCAGAAAAAAAAACTGAATGAAAACCTTGCAGAAAGTTTCCGAATTAATTATCAGTACGACTTTCACACGAAACTTGAAGTTTTCTGTATCGGTGGCTTTAATAGGATTCGTGTTAATTGTGAGGGTACATTTGCTTCAAATGAGTTTCAAATTTTCCATTATATCGAGTCTGGAGTGTCTGATGTGTTTTTGGATTAGCTAGTTGCATTTCCCGGATTCCATTAAAATTTCAATTTATAATTTTTTCACCAAAAATCAGCGATTTACCTGTGAATTTTTTACGATTTAAAATCCAAACTACTCAGAAGAGATGAGGCTACAACACCGTATACTTTTTTTCTGTGTGAGCTGCCCGATATTGAACGCAGACGGATTTAAACGTTGACCAAGAAAACTACTTAAACACTCTGTACAATATGTCTATTGCATTTTTCTTTGCTTATCTTATAACTTACATTTCGTCTAAAAATAGAGCTCTAATTCGATAATAAAATTCAAATCGGACTAGCGTTTGAGAAAATATTCACAGTCAAAAGTTAGGAAATATTTCAAATATGCCTTAAATTTGCGGCGCACTGCGTATATGTTACGATTGTTCGAAAAAACACCAAAGTTTTCGGATTAAGAACTGCAAAAGCAGCCAAGACTATAACAAACAATAAACGTCATCTTATTTGCTTTACTGCAACATAATCTTTCACTCACTAAAAACAACATTTTGGCGAAATATCAGGCTTTCAAGTGCCGTTAATGGCAGGAGCCGAGAATCAACAAACATCCCTCATTCGAAGAGGATTTCGGAGCGGAATTGGAAAATTGAATTCCCAAGCCGATAATCCTGACAATTATAAACTTGTCAACTAAAAATGTATATAGTTCCAGCGTGTTATTTCGGAAATCCACCAATTCGAAGCAGATTATTTAGCTGCTGGATTAGGTATAGACATTTGCGTGTATTTGCTGCTAGTGCAACAAGATTGATTCATCCAAAACAGCAACGGTTTTATTGCCTCCATACAACTGAGTTACTTACTCTAAACTAAATCGAATCAAACAAACAGTTACGAACATTTCTGCAGATAAGCCTGGTGAGTGGCATGTTGTTTTTGGCTTTATCCTCAGTGGTAGTTTAGCCAAAGGTAATAAATAATAACCCCAAAACTCCACGTTCCACTAAGGGTTAGTTTGGGATAATATTCGCAAATATAATTGTTGTTTGTTCTGCCTTTCACGCCCAATTTTAGCCGGATAAATTTGGACCTCAATCGTGGATGTCATGACGGCAATTTCTCGAATAAAACAACTTTGGAACGTGAAGCAGACCCAGAGTCCCTTGTAAACATTCCATCAAACAGTCCATTCAAACAATAACATGTTTTGCACGTTTCTTTAACCGGGTTTAGTGCCATTGTTCTTGATGAATTGTTTCTGCATTCTCATCTTAAAACGAAATCATCTTTTGTCCAAATATACAGAATGTCCGCAAATCATGCCCATAAAATTCAGGGGGTGATTCTGCCCGAAAAATGTATGTCTTTGGAATCTATAAATAACGCTGCTTCAGATCATTTTTATTAAATCTTTTATTTGTTGGAATTTTATTTTTCATGTATTTTGTATGTATGAGCCATTGTTCCGGAGAGAATGCAAAAAACCCTTGTACAGCTAATTGAACATTGTGTAAAAAAGCTGAATGAAATGAATATCCAACATCGAATTTTGATGGGTAATAACGCTTAAAAATAAAAATTCGTTGCCGGAAAATTTACTAAAACACACATACAAAGCGGGAATTTAAATGAAAATTGTCGTCATTAAATTGGATTTAACTGATATTCAAATAAACACAACCGCATCAAATAACGATCAATTTGCTAGGATAGAAATGGGCAAGAAGCAAAATTGAAAAAAATCTCCTAAAGCATTGAACGATTATGCCACATTGTGAGGAACGATTATCAGGAAATTACCACTATAGATTGGCTGTAACGTTAATAAGACTTTGTATATAACCCTTGGATACACCGACGATGTTGAAGCTTCAACCAGGAGCCTCAGTCATTTATACCTAATGAATATTAATTAGCTTCGACTTGAAAATCTTGATGTTTTTCAAGTAGAAAAAGCCGCAAAAATCAGGATTCGGTGAGATTTGAATGATTTTTTTTCATTTGTAGGCACAACTATTTTCTACGCACCCTGAATGAATCAAGTTGCGATTTACTCTCAATTAGAAGTTATGAATTTTTCAAGAAGGTGCGTTTATGTGAAACCGATCATTTTTAAGTCAAAACTTACCAGGGCCACAAAACTCAGGACCCGGTCTGATGTTTCACATTTTTTGCAAGTGAAATTTGAAGTTGTTATTGGTTCAAGATTAAAAGTCACGAATTTTTAAAACAGAGGCTGACACACTTATGTGACAACGTTAATTTGTAGACCCAAACTTACCAAGTCCACAAAAATCAAGATTTGGTGGGATTTCAATGAAACTTTCACCATTTTGAGACTTTTGCAAGTTGTTCGTTAATCAAAATTTGAAGTTACCAATTTTTCAAGTAGAAGATGCATTTATGTGGAATCGTTCATTTTTGACCAAAACTTACCCAGTCCTCAAAAATCAGTATTCGCTGTGATTTAAATTATTTTTTCTGTGCTTTTAGACTAGACTATTTTCAATTGACTGTGAAAGCTTGAACTTGCTCTTTGTTCACGATTAGAAGTTATGAATTTTTCAAACAAAAGGTGCATTTATGTGGAAAAGTTCATTTTCACGCCAAAACTTTCCAAGTCCGCAAAAATCAGGACTTGATGTGAATGAATGTGAAATCGAAATTCCCAGTGTGAAATTAAATCAACAATTAGCAATTTCTGGTTATTAGGCCTTTGTCGATAGGAATTTCACTCCGACATTTCCCTAGCAAGACTAAAATCTTCGGAGGTCCAGGAGCCAAAATTTCAATTAATATATCCCGCTTTTTGTACAAGTTTCCGCACTTTTTGGGTAAACAGTCCATGCCTCAAGAACATCATTTTCGCGACACACAAAAAACGTGATTTGCATTCGCACTCATCAAAACGTGTAATATTTACCGAGCAAAGAAAAATGAAAAATGGCAGCAGTTGAATGCGGTGCTAGAATTTCGCGCGGTTTAAATATTTATGCATAATATACTTTGTAATAATATGTTACGAAGCGAGAAGGCGCGCTCTCATTTTGAATGCATAGATATTTTCTTGGGCCATTTTTCGATGTGTGTCGTGTTTTCCTTATTCCAGCCACGCATACATGGAAAACGCGCTCATTGTATGGAAATTCGATACTATTGCCAAAATTGCTTCTATGGGTAGCTGATGGTTTTTGAATAGCCATTGAATTTCCATCATCTATTAATGGTAAAAAATCTACCAGAAAATGTATCTTAATCCCATATAAACTGATATTAAAGACAGTTGGTAGATATCTTGCATGTCTTAAGAAAACCTTTCAGGCTTCCATAAACGTATAGTGAACTACTAGTTTTTTTCCACTAAGAGTGACACGAGACAGATCCGATCGTTATCCCAGCAACAAAAAGTTGAAACATCGTTTTCCGATACAGTGAAAGACCAACTTGGCATCAGAAAAACCTTATGTGGTATTTCTGTTATAAGGCCCCCAAGTGAAGAAAACCGCTACCTGACCTCAGGTTGGCCGGGTTTGGCTTCAGCCAGCATCCGGACCATGTCCCGTCTCTCTTCGACATTAAACCAGTCACATTTATCCTTTCAACTTGGCCATAGTTTTTTTTTCGTTTTTACCTATACGATCGCGTGTCGACGCTCTCGGTTAAATGCCATGTGGCCTGGATTTATACGAAAGTTGTCTTAATGATATGCGAGAAAAATGGTCCTTAATAGAGTTTTAATGTCCCTTTCATAGTGGCCATTATAAACAAAAATATTCTTGAATTATGTTAGATTTTGGGAGATTTATATGTATCCGGTGGGTCTGAAGTACGATGATAAATGGCATTCAAAATATTACTATTAAAATGGAAAATATAATGGAAATCTTGTGCGGACAGTGATGGATTCAGTTGGGGGATAATATCTATGACCAGGCAAATTTTCCTGGCGATTTCTTGTCCACTTTTTGAACAGGAAATGCAACAATTGCGCGCAATAATAAACAGATTTTTCGAAAAATAAACACTCATGAAATAAAACCGGAACAGCCCTAAACTAAATTAATTTTGTTACCTAGCGTTTCCGGGCTTAACGTGTAAGTACGTTTATCCCGTCTATAACGAGCCTTACAACTTCATACTAACTTATAATGAAGTACTTCCCGAAAACTTGTCAAAGTTGTTCATCATTATTTCCCGATTTTATTACCTAAACTTCTTTATAACGTGCTTATGTTAACTTGATACTTTAAAAGCGGTGTAACAAGATCCACAAGTTTTATTAACTGCTAACCGAGTTGGCTCTCAACTATAAAGTTTCCGTAAAAAATTAGGAAACTCGCCCTTTAATGGGAAATTTCAAATTAGAATGGGAAAATTATGCGGGAAGTGACAGCATTTTTCATGGATATTTGTCCGACACGATCTTGCGTGTAAACTCTTATCTATTCATCAAAAATTATGTTATTTCCGTCGCGAAGGAATTTGCCGCCAAAACGCGCATTTTTGAATAATTAACGAGTGACTGGGGAATGGGCTGAAGCCCGAAGTTTTTTGTCCAGATCGAATTTAGGTCATTCTTTATGGCCCCCAATGTGTGCGTTAAAACATTACGTTTTAATGTTCACGCATACGCCTAAAAGCCCCAATTTGCAAGCCCTAACTTGTTATAGCTCCAACATACACGAAAGTGCCATTATGTCAAACCAACGGCATTTCACTCGCCTTTTACCACACACTTTTCAACATTTTAAAAAAATCACTCGCCTTTCAGTTTTTCAAAACAATTTCGTATGCAATTACGCAAGGGGGGTCCATGGCAAATGTGTTTCCTTAAAGAAATCACCTTAAAATTTAACGAGGGTTTAGTGTGCGGCTGATCATTACATTATTCCCGTCCCATTTTTTTGGATATTCTGTTTTTCATGCCACCATACTTGGCGTTACAAAACTCAAATTAAAATAACTAAAAGAAAAGGTGGCAAATACTCTTGGACAATTATTTCGTCAATTGTCAAGCTTTTTCCATTACTTGTCGCTTTTATTAAAAAAACCTCCTGACGAACTTAATTAGCCTAAGTAAGGTGGCAAATAAAGACCAGAATTAACAAAGATAATAAAATATTAGCCAAGAGACGTAGTTGGAAAGCTCTTGTCATTTAATTGAGATGAATGCGCATAATTAAGCAATTTTTTCCTTGTTTCTCTCTTTCCTTTCTCGCCCCCTTTCCAAATGGTGTTATTATGACTTTGCTAATATTTTCTAGTAAACTAGTTTTCACGCTAAAAAAATATGTTTATAAAACAAGATTTGAGTGAAATTTTCAAGCCAGAACTAACTTTTTTAGTCGCCAAACATGACTTTTTCGAGCTTAAAAGTACCCCAACTACTTTTATAGAAACAAAAAAAAAGCAAATTGCTGCCTAACATAAAATGCCAAAATTACATCCGGACCTTTTTCGCTCAACGGCGAAATGTAGTTGTATATTGTTTTAACAGAACTCGAAAAAATCGTTTAATAAATCAAACCTTAAAATATTAAAACGCTAATGAGAAACATCATGTTTCAACAGTCCATATCTCTGAGAAGTTTTGACTAAGTATACGTTTTTCGATCAGGATTGATCAGACAACCAATAAAATCAAACGAAACCATTGCATACAAGTTTCACCAAAAGTTAGGGCCAATTGAATGCAAAGTGTCCTAAACAGGGGGCGTATTTTGGCAAGCAGTGTCAACGATAAATTACCCAAATTTGTCGGTTTGAAAAACCTCCAAACGGCAAGTTTAAAAATGTTCTTTAAAAAATAACCTTAAAAACATAAAAAGTGACTTTAACACCATGTATATTCCAAACTGTGGCTTTACGGATTGATGTTAAATGAGCAAAAGGTGTTTTTCAGTCGTGCAATATTCTGTTAAAGTGGTGCACAGAGTAACCGGACACTGTATACAATTGCGAAAATTAATCGCGTAAAAGTCTTCAAAAGTGTTGTTTACTGTTTAGAAGCAAATTTACTGATTAATTTGGAAGTAAACACGACAACTAAGTAGAAGCGTTCTTAATGCCCTTATTTGAGGCTTTACAGAGGAACGTTCTCAAGTAATGTTGCATGATAACGATTTTCGCTCAACATTGTTAGGGGAGCGAATTAAATCAAACGAAACACCAATTTACAAGTTGAGAAAGTTAGTCGATTAAAGGCAACAGTTTTTTAAATTCCATCAAAAAATGTTCAAATATTTGAATTTCTCGACCTAGAAATCTTCCGTTTGCTAAAGTTAATTAATTTACTTCTAAAATGTATCTAAAAATAGAAAAATGACTTTAGTTCCATTTGTTTTGAAAACTGCGTATTTACGGACGCATTAAACATACGGAAAAGGTCCAGTAATATGAAGCTAAATTTTGCCCACAATCCCAACACTCTGTACACGAGTGTAAAGATAAATCGCGCAAAAGTCTCCAAACTTGTTTATTACTGTCAAGAGGTTAATTTAATGTAATTGTTTAATGTTTTAGTTAAAACAACAATTACCGGACATTTAATGGGCGTTAATTACTGAGACTTCACTTGGGAACGTTCAAATAGTAGTAGTAGTACTGGGGGGGGGGGGGGGGGACCGATGTACGCCTTGAAGGCCCTTTTCGCCTTTCCCCCTCCACTCATCCCCTCCTTACCACTCCTGATCTTCGCCACCCAGGCGTCCCGTCTCCCTGACAAAGGCAAGGATCCGTCTCCATTCCAAGGAAGACAATTCGATGCGGGACAGTGTGGAGGCTCCGAAGAGGCCCCTGCTGGTTGACGACCAATGTGGACATACGGGGCTATCACCAATTCCTAGTAGGTGTAGATGTTTGTTCAGACCATAGTGGCCTGTCATGACCCCAACCAGGGTTCTCAGAGCCCAGCGACTCCTTGACATCAACCATTTGGATGTTGCCTTGGCGTTACTTGGGGTTCCAATCAACCCTTCCGCCTTTCACCACATCTGTGGTGCCTCTAAGAGCCCAGTCATTTAGAGCGCTTGCTACCTGGCGGCTACTTAACCCTATGTGAGGTTCGGCAGTTATTGGGCACTCAGAAGATCACCGAGCCTTGCCAATGCATCGGCCGGCTCGTTTCCCGCGAACCCCATGTGCGCCGGAATCCACACTAGGTTTACTTGTTTCTGTTCAGCCACTTTGTTCAGGGCATCCCAGCAATCCTGGATGAGACTACTGCCCAACTTAACACTTGAGAGTGCCTTGAGGGCAGGCTGGCTGTCGGAGTAGATCTCGACCACTCTCTCTAGTCCTTCTGTAACTTCCCTATCTGTGGCAACCTCGAGGATTGCATATAATTCCGCCTGAAACACTGTGGTCCAGCTTCCCAGCTAAACGGACGCTCCCCTGTTGGTGTCTTGCCGGTACACGCCTGCCCCAGACCATTCCGTATTGAGCGCCCGTGAGCCGTCGGTGTACCAACATTGCACCCCCTTTCGGACAGCCACTGTCCTACTATTCAAACTTTATTTTGTTGGGATTTCCACCTTAAATTTCCTTTTGAACCTAAGTCCGCTGTCAGGTGGGACCACCTTTGCACCTAAGATTGGAAGGTCCCGACGCATGGCGGTCCCTATTTTTTTATGTCCCTGACGTGGGTGGTTGTCATGCCTTGTAGAGCCTGCATTCTATCCTCTGTAGCGCCGTAGCGGCCTCCTTGCGTATCCACAGAGTTAGCTCTGCGAGACCTAGGAGAATGTTTAATGCTATGCTCGGTGTCGTCCTCATTGCGCCGGTCATCGCTAGGCTTTCTTCACCAATTGTCTTCTTTCTCCACCGCCGGCCACCAGACCACGGAACCATATCAGATCCTCGGTCTTATAACGGCAGTGTACAACCACTTCATAACGTATGGTTTTAGGTCCCAGTTTTTCCCCAGCGCTCGTCGCCAGTGCCACATAGTGACGGTAGTCTTTTGCTTAACTTTCTCTACATGGGGGTTCCACGTGAGTTTAGTGTCTAGGGTCACACCTAGGTACTTGACCTCTCCCATGAGGAAAAGAGGTTTTCCGTACAACATTGGCGCCCTATAATCCTTTACTTTCCTTCTCCGTGTAAAGAGCTTGTTCTCTGTTTTGCTAGGATTAACTGATAATCCGGCACCGGTGCACCATCTCTCTATTATTCTACATGCAACCTGCATTCTCTCGAACACCACGCCCAGAAACTTCCCCTTAACGAGGACTAGGCCGTCGTCCCCATAGGCATGCTTGTAGAAGCCCTCCCGGTTAACTTCAAAAATATTCATAAAAACAGAAAAAATATGAGGAAACGTTCTCTATAGGACGAGCAAAATGAAGTTAAATTATTTCCCACAATTTTCCGAACACTGTGTATACCAGTGTGAAATTAATCGTGCCCTTGCGGTTGCTCCCCAAAATTGCTTTTACATTTAAGACAAACTGATTGCGCTTAATAAACTGAGCGACATTGAGATACATCTTCACTTCACGTAATAACTTCTGACGATGCTGGCCACTCTTGACCTCGAAACGTTCAGTGGCAACACATAGAACAAATCAAACTTGGTGGCAAAAATATTCCCGACACTACCAGGAGGATAGTAACAAAAAGTAACCAGTTTTCATAACTACAAAGATGTTTTCTGAACTTCGAGAGATCAGCTACAAAGCGGCCGCCTCGTTACTTTTTAAAAAGTTTTTCGCATTTTCAAAGGATCGTTTTCAGTGAATGCCGGCTTAAATACACTTGGCAATAAAGTTTTGCCAAACTATCAGCTGCCCCATTATGTGTTGTGATCGTGCTTGTATTGTGAATCGACAATATCGACAGCCTTGTGTGCAAGCTTCAATTGAATATTAAAGGAAACGTTCTGACTGTATTTTAGCTTAGTTTTCTTTTGTGTGTATGTGAATATTTGAGGTTTGCAGTTGGCTCTTTTGGGACTTTGATAGTATTTAAATTCATCATTCCTCAAATACATATTTTTCCACTTTGCGTTTACAAATTGCCTAGATATTTGATAATAACTTAAGACAAGAGCAATGAAATTTTCGGCATCCGGCCAGAGACACCTGATGAGAGCTAATAGGCTCGAAACCCGTCCTGGGGGTGCCTGAGATGAGCACATCTTGAGATCGGTACCTACTTACATCAACTTAAAATGCCTCAGAAGAATTGTGCACTGTAAAACTTGAGTTTAAGCAGTTTGACTCGGAAGCATTACTCTTCGAGATTTACGAGCATCGTTAAACTAAAATAAGCGAATTCAAAAGTCTAGTATTAAAGAATCCGAGGAAATAATAACGCGAACTGGCAGAAGCAAATGGGAATTTGAAATTTCTAATGTATACAGTACATTTACGTGAACAAATTGCATGCTTCCAAAAAAATGAAGCCATTTCGCTGCTCGAAAAAACGAACACCACGAAGATTAATCGCGCTCATAGGTCTGAAACAAAGGACCTTCTTTTTAACGACAAACTGTTTGTGTGTTGCATAAACGCCGTTCACAATTTGCCAAAGTGGCATTCATATATCGTTTTGCCCTCTTTTTTTTCGGCCGGTTCGCTTATACATATTACACATGGGCATTAATCGTGCTTTATACGCAGTTGTTGCGAAATTTCGGGGTGTTCCCGATTTTGAACAATTTCATGACGGCAATTTTGCCAGATTAACCTTGTACCCGGATCCATTTCTCGTCTATTATTGAGACATAACAACAACCAATTATTGTCCGAATTACTCTTTGTTGGATTCTCTATTGTTGGTGTTTTTGTCATTATTGCCTAGTCGGTGAAAGCACTTGTAATTGACCATAAACACTCGAATTTCCCGCAAGAACTCGTATACTATCAGGCGGTTGTGCCATCCCAGCAGCCCTTTTGCTCTACATAATACCTAATTAATTAATTCCAGGCGCTACCGATGAAATATTATCCTTAATAGAGTTACGGTAGTCCTAAATAAGTAGCGTCTAACACTATTATCTAATAAAGTTTTAATTTGTTTTCGCGCTAAATCGTATTAACAGTATATAACGTTCTTCGTTGGCTGGTTAGTTAATAAGGGGCCCCAAAATCACTCAATCAACAAGATCGCTGTATATGCAGCACATCCATGTAAACATAGTTGATTAGTTTTTCATGTAGTGTTCGTTTTGCATTTTGGCTAACTACTGAATAATCTAAACTCATTGGATGGCGAAATATGGGGGTGATTTTGAAGGGATTTATGGTAATACAATACAGTCACATTGTAAAGCCAAAACAGCACTAGGGCACGTTTATCTGGGGATTTGAACTGGTGGAATTTAATATAAATGAAATGCGGCAAAAATTCGATCAATTTGTATGTTGAACTAGTGGCCTATACAGGGTGTGCCGACTAAAACAAAACAGAGTTAATTTCTGGGATTGAGATGCTTTATGTGTGAGTGTGAAATTTATTTAGTTTGGTTTTCAATCGCTTTTTTGATTTGGAATTTACTGTTTAAAAATGCGCAACTTCGCTATCAGTCATGATTTAAAACTATGAAAGCTACCAAATTACATGAAATGGACGATTTTGCGCCACTTTAAAACGTTAACAATCACCATGCAAGTGAACGCATTTAATTAGGACACCATGAATAATGAAATTCCATTTAAGTGGAACTTAATAGACAAAATTCGATGTTTGAGTATCGACAAGTGTAGAACCGCGCTCTCATATTAATCGGGGCCTTGTCAATGAACGCTAATGTCTACCAAGTGTTCGAACTAATTAAGTCGGTACTTTTGTCTACTTCCAATCAATATTCATTAAATTTTCATTTTTCGTGCAGCAAAATTACGGCATAACCGTACAAGTGAACGTACGTTTCCGAGCAAAGCTACTTTTACTTTGCACTTTTACTTCCAATAAGTCATTGTCTGCTTAATAACACACACCGTCAACCAAGGAAATTGTTTAAAATTAAAAAGGTTTTCATTGGGGATTTTAATAGAGAGAGATTGTAAAGTTGAGTAATCGAAATGTTCAGTTATTTTCGTTAAAATAACGATAATCGTTAAGAGCGCGGGCAATAAACGTTCAATGCGTTCGACTTCTTAACTTTAGTTAAGAACGACGATAACTCAACGCTTTTATCTCTTCGTAACTTCAGAGTAATCGACCGATTTACTGAAATACGCAAAATATTTTTTTAGCAATTTACCAAAAGCCTGATAGAAGATCAGTAAAATATCCGATTTTAATGCGTAAATTCTGGCAACCGATACAGTCCAGTGCCAGTGAAAACGTTTGTATTTATTTCCATTATATAATCAAATGAGTCTATCGTGCGTCTAAACTACCAAGGTCGGATTTGTTTTGATTACACATTTAATGTTCATGTTTTCACCTCCCAATTAACCAAAAGTGTAATCGCAACTTGAGCGCATCAGAGCGACTGAAGCGTTTTGTTATGGCATGAACGAACATGTTCGCCTACTGAATATGCGAATATTTTAAATAACTTTTGTTTTCCCTTGATGTATAAACATTGCAAATCTAGGACAGTGTTGCTGTGTTTGGAGCAAGGGTTTGGCATTGGATTGATTACATACGTGATGTTTTTGCTTTATGGGAAGAATCCACTCATTTTTTATTTATTTTGCAATTTGCAAAAAGTGCCTTTTCTGTTGGTTTTAGTGTCCTTTGTTTTCCAAGTGTTTTAGCTGATGAAATGCAGCAAACCTAGAATAAATACTGCCTACTACACTACGTATATTTTTGGTCGGAATGTTGTTTATTTCCGTTCTAGTTCTGCGTCTGGGCTTCTCAATTTTTGCTGATATATTTTGACATTTTTCCTTTAAATACTATCATAAAATTAATTCTCCCATAGAAAGAAAGATAAATAGAAAGAAAAAAATCGGACTTCGTGGAACCATCCAGTGATTTGGTAAATTTTGGTGTGTGGCGAATACCTGGACAATTTTCGTTCGAAAAATTGACTGTTAAATCCGGTATTAATTCGAATGGGAGAGAAACTGAGTAGTAAGATTTTCGTCGAAAAAATATGAAAATTTTTCCTAAAATTATACGGACATCTTGGGGATATCGTGTATGTACTTCTTTCAAATTTTCGGAGCGGATTGTTAGTGGACCAAAATCAGTTATTATGAGAATAAAACGTAGAACATAATATTATGCCAAAAACACCCAGTTTTCCTTATCGAAATTTGTCCTGTATGTTCCAAGATCCTCAACTTTATGGAACATTCTACTGAACTGTTGTTTCTTAAATGTAACATTCTACTTCAGTCTAGTAGAAGTTTAGTGTTTTTCCCCATCCAACCCAAAAGCAACTCTTGAAATAAAATCACAAACACATCATTAAGCAATAATCAACTTCCTTGTCCACACAAACAGCTAGTTAAATTTTCAGTTTACAATAGCCACTGTTTCCCAACAGGAAATGGCTATTTCATATTTACAACTTGCTAGGGGTACAGATATCTATCCTAAACCAATGTGGGTTTCATGTAAGTGCGGATCTCTAGGTAAATTTAATCCAAGGGTTTTCTTCGCTATTCAACGGCTTTTAGTCGGTGTTATACACGCAGAGTTTTCTTTCTAATCGTACATAATGCAAAGTTGTAGAATGTTTGCGCTATAAGTGATTGGACAATGGCGAACAAGTTAATCCATCATGTTGGCTTAAAAAAGGCATAACCGCGCTTAATTAGGGCGAATTTCCAGCGAAATTCGACGTAAACCGTCGTGAATTTGTGATTCGTGCTGGTCAAGCAACGATATAATTTGCCGATATGTCCAGTGGAAATAAAAATGATGTTTGTCGTCCAGTCGCTGTAATTTTTACGTTGCTGCTTTGAGTCATCGACTCCCGCTTTTTATACGTGTGGATAAAATCTCGATAGCAATCTTAATGCCAACAAGCTACTTTGTAAGTTAGAACGGAAACTTTCACTGCCACCATCACTCGATTTTGAATTTGGGAAACGCATGCAGATGGATTAGGGAATTGGAACAGATGAAAATAAGGTCATTTTTGCGAAACTCGGAAAAATGGCATAGCAAATGAAATTTCCTCAGATAGAGCGCCCGTTATCTGCATTTATTGACAGTAGGCATGCAATTTGTTTTATTTTCAATGAAATTTAATCAAAATCCTACGAATATCAGCTGATATAATAGACATATTGGATCTGAACATCCAATATAAGCATTTAGTCTATTGAGCTACGAAATGATAACCGCGTACAATCAAGCCAAATATTTATTTTTTACTTAATCTAATCGATGCCATTAATTCCGACTATCCACTAAACAAGCAACATTAGTAGTAGATATACAAAAATAATGCCATTGATGAATGAGGCAGACATTTCATTAAATATTAGATAACATCCAACTAACCTACCGCAATGATGGTTTTTTTAAATTTTCGCTACAGTTGCTCATTAGGAAATGAAACCTCAAAACTACTCCGCTACCATTACTAATCTCATTACATTACAGATCTAATTCAGTATATTCAACATAATTATTTCCTAATACCATTAGGATTGTTATTTGATATTTTATTGATTCGGTTTCACTTAGTCTTCTTTGTTTCAGAAACATACGTGTATATGGACATAAAAAAATTGAAATTAGCCAATGAGGTGATGAATGGATTTTTTAAATATTTTTTTAAATTATAAATCTTTTAATTGAATACAATTTCAAATTCAATGTTTCTGACTAGGATGTCAACGAAATTTTGCTGTACATGCTGAGATAAAGCACTAGAATCCAAATGAAAAAATGGGAGAAATTCATTTGCACAAATGTAATTTTTTTATAGTTTGTTGATTATTTTAAAAAATCGTCCAATATACTCTTTAACTTTGTGACAATGATTCACTCACACTATTAAATGTATTTATTTTTTTAACCAGACCTTGAAATGTTTCAATTCTAATTCCAGTTTCAGTCTAAGTTACTAAAATTGTAATTACATATTTAAAATTCGACTTTTTAACTGGAAAAGCTGTATTTATTTATTGCAAAAATGGATATTATCTTTTGTTCAACGATTTGTTTGAGATAAAGTTTTTGTTTAATGTAAATGTTCTTAAAATTTTATTTTATGGCATTTTACCACAAAACAAGCAATAAAGTACACATATTTCCATGAACAGCTGAAAGTCCATTTTGGAAAGCGTGCAAGTTTGCGACTATTTCAGAATTTGAATGCAATTTCAAAAAATTCCAGTAATTAAACGAGAGTTATTAATCTACTGAAACATTTCACATTTAAAAGACGAACTTTTTTACAAATTTGCAGCTTTATAATTGCAATAGTTTGGCAGTTTTTAATCAAAAGCGTGCAAGTTTGCGACTATTTCGGGTTTGAGCGCAATTTCAAAAAATCTTTGAAACTAAACGAGGGCTCTGAATCTATTGAACTTATTTACACTTGAACGCAGAAACTTCTTTTACAAATGTTCGAATTAACAGCTTCATAGTTTGCAAGTTTTCAACCTTAAAGGGACACTTGTTCCCACTAAATCCACAATTTTATTGCTTTTGGCAGCAGAAGAAGGTGCCTCATTTACTTGTAACGAAACTCATTTACTTGCCAATTTAGCTGAAAAAACCGACCAATATTTTCAGTGAATTATATTAATTTGTAGTATTCGTTACAAATGTGAACCTTAGCAAAAAAAATAGTTTGCCATTACAAGTTTAAAAAAATCTTAATTGTTACCAAATTTCTACTCGAAACCTGTATTTTTTTTAAGTAACAAGAAAATAGGTTTTAGAAAAAAGACTCAAAATGTCGACAATAACATTCAAATCAGTTCTTTTTCGCTTACACTGCGTGGTCGTATTTATGTCACATCATTTCAATTTTAATTTTTTAAATTTATTGGTTACAATATTAAATACCCAGTATTTTAGATGTCTTATACATTGCCGTAGTATACTGTGTTTTTTTATATTTTTGTTCATCGCTTTAAAATATTTCCTTAATTACTTCATTACGGCATTATTATTACACAATGCGGGTGTTTCGAGAGTGTTACTTTCAGGTTAACCCTAGTTTGATGGGACCTAATAGGTTCGAAACCCGGCCAGCAAGTGCATATGAATCTCAGTGAAAATAAAAAAGTTTTTTTCTTCAAGTTTTTTAAGTGAAAAGTTTACTGTGAAATTTTTCGCAGAATCTCATGATCAACGCAAGATCGAAATTTGTAGTTTAAAAGTTTGTATTTAAAAAACTACAAACTACACAAAATATTTAATGCGTTTCTTTACGGAATATTATTAGGGCACAAATCATTATATTGCAGATTTAAAGGGCCGCCTCTGAACAATTTGGTTGCTCTTGTCGATATTAAAAACCGAAAATCATTCTTTTGCAACATCGTCCACAACGCTCTGCCGGGTGGTCAAAATTATCACAATTTCTTTGAATGAGTAGTTGAATGCAGTTTCCAAACTTTAGTGGCTCCATGCTCGAGCAAATATCTGAGCCCTGAACAGGAGAAAAGAAAGTCTTATCTCTTCCCTGAAGGATCGTCTTCAATCACTACAGGGGAATGGCGCCAAACCTAATGTTTTAATTAGTGAAGATTAACATTCCCAGAATAGGTTTATATGAAGACTTAAGATTGTGGCTCTTGGTACTATGACCATTTGAAAGACATTCCTATCTTCTCGAACAATGTGGGCCTTTTCAACCCAATATTAAGTCTGGTCTCTACGACTATCAATGCCAATGGTTTGGCTTCCTTGCTCATTCTTTGTGTTCAATGGATTTCGGTTAGGTCACTTTCGTAAAGGATTGATTTTGAACATTAGAAACGCCGATAATGGCCTCAGATTAACAATTTCTTGTATTTGCAAGTGAAATTGTAACAAGTGCCTTTAATTCTGGGTTTTATTACTTTTAAAGAAAGTAGGATATTGTAATAAGAGCTGATTTTAATTAAGAGAATTCACCCGGACCGAGTCAGGTGGATGGAGCAAAAGACATTAGCATCTTTTCGAATGCTGTGGGCCTTTTCAAGCAAATAATAAGTTTAGACCAACAGTGCTAATGCTTTGGGTTCTTGCACGACCATTAAAACACCTTTGGGATTTGGACATTGCAAAATTCCACGAAGAGTTTACTTTTATAAGGGGTCGATTTTATAAGGGGTCGATTTCCTGTCTTTTGATTAGCAACCTTTTGTACCTGCTTTTCCAAGTCTCCATTGCAAATGGCAAAATTAGTCGGCAAAAAAAGTCGGATGGAAAGAACCAAAGACATTAGTATTAGTATCTTTTCGAATGATGACATTTTGAAGCAAATTTTAAGTCTTGTCGATCAGTGCCAATGGTTTGGGTTCCTATCTATTTCTCGATCCCGTCGAAGGACTTAAACACTTATAAACACATTTGGGCATTGTTCGATTCGGCGAAGGGTTCATTTTCGTAAAGGGTCGATTTCCAACATTAGAAACCCATATACTTAATGGCTGTTTCCTGGGCTTTTGGATTAACAGCTTATTGCGAATGCATTTTTGTCAAGAATGGGAGAATCCCCTTACTTCGGGGATCACAGGTTTTCAGGAAAGTGGGCAGTTTCTTGAAAATTTACTGTAAAACTCGATAATTGTGACACCTATGCATGCATGAAGTCAGTGTCGAATTCTACCAAAACTAAGTCATATGGATAGAGCCAAATCTTTGCAAACAGTGGTGACCTTTCCAAACAGAAATGAAGTCTTGAGTGCCAATCCTTTCAACTCCCGTCCAGTTCTCTATCCACTCGACGCATTTGGGCATTGTTAAATTCCGTAAAGAGTCTACTTTCGAAAAGGAGCGATTTGAAACATTAGAAACTCAGCTAATAGCTGTTTCCAGGCCGTCGACTTGTTTTCTCTTGCTCCTGAATTTTCAATGGGAAAAGGCGCTATAAATTCTTAACGAACGGAAGCAATTTCTAGATAAATTACTCAAATGCTGCGTAAAATGTGTCGCTCATGTATGGCGTCAATGCCCATATTTTTTGGTGCCAAGAGCGCATCTGCTCCATAAATCCATTTGAACGGTTGAAGCCAATGTGTTGATGCCATATGAAAATATAACATCGAGATACAGTCTTTGTAACGGAATTTTCATTAGACTTGTTGGGGATACAACTGGCGCAATGTTGACAAATTTTAAAATAAGTCGTGATTATCAGACAAACTTGAAGAAACCATCTGCAAAGAAATGTAAACTGCAAATTCTATAATCTGCCTGATACTAAGCTGCAATCCTCATTCAATGAGTCAAGTTCAAATTGAAGAATCATAACTCAAGCAGATTTTGTCTTCTCTGATTCTTCAAGTTTGGATAACAAGAAAAATCCTTTTGGCCAACATATGGAATCTTGAATGTCATTCGCAATAGACTGTATGTACATTTTGAAGAAATCAATTTTTTTAGATCGAAAGAGAGATTAGAACAGTGGATGCCCTGTTCATTCGCCGCCAGGTCATTGAAAAATCCATCAAACTTCATGGATTTGACGAGAGCCTTCGACAGAGTGCATCTACAAGATACGGTCTCAAAGAACCTATAAGAACATAATCTGGAGTAAGACAGGACGATTCTCTAAGTCCTGCTCTCTTTAATCTGATCATGGATGAATTAATATCACAAATTAAAGGAATGAGAGGCAACAACCCAGGAGAAAAATATATTAATAACCAACTCGCTGCAAACTTAGATTCAAAAATGAGATGATGAGCAGGTGATGACTGTATAATGAAGTGAACAACCAGCCAATCAGAGGTGCCAGAATATCAGGATTCCTTAAAGACATTGTCTGGAGGAACAAGTACATGAGCGCGAAAGCCAAGGTAAAGATCTACAAAACAGCTGTAAGACCTATCATCACTTATGCTGCTGAGACCCGAGCCGACACAACAAAAACAGAGCAGTTATTAAGATCAACGGAAATGAAGACGCTGAGGTCTATACTGGGCCTAACTCTATGGCACAAATAAAGAGCAAAGACATCAGAGTGGAGTGTGAGATTCAAGATATCGACAAAAGCTCAAAAGACCGCCGTTGGTACTGGAACGAGCATGTGGATAGAGCCAACGCGAAAGTATTAATTAAAGTAGCTCGGGATGGAAGGCCAGCGGCCAAGAGGTCGAGGGGCAGACCGCCGAAGAGGTGAAAAGAAGCTGGGAGACCTCTTCCGCTGAGACGTGAGGCGCAAGTCTGTAATATAGAAGAAAAAAACGAAGATTTTTTTTGAATTGATGTTAATATTTATTTTGAAAACGGAATATAAATCAGCAACTTTTAATACTGAAATCCACCTTAAGCATCTTTCGAGGAGAGCGAAATGATGGCGTGTGTTAGTTTCCGTTTTCTTGGCGTGTTCTTGTCATAATTTTCCGCTAATTTTATGGCACTTTTAGGAAAGGACCAATAGGAAAGGTCACTAGTGTAATGCCCCGTTCTTCTCATGGGAGCTTCAAAGTTCAAAGTTCTACTAATGCTTTCCAATTTGGAAGATATCCAATATTTCCAGTTGGAGTCTTTTGGAAAAGCTGAAGGATTGATGGGGGATGAGATTATTAGACAATTGATACGCACCTAATATGATGATTATCCAGAAAGGAAAATCCAGTCGATGACCCATCGCGTCCTACAAGTTATCCACCAACACCGAAAAGTCGTTATCGTATTCAAACAGCACCAGCTCTGCACGTTAACGTGAACGCAAAGTCGTTACTTTCAGTCACCTATTCATATTCAAAGGTTTTTTTCGAAATAACTCAAAGCACTGTCATTGTGGAGTACAAGAAATTATTCACATAAAACTGCGGTGAAACACAACGAAACACACAGCTAAAAAACCGTTAAAAATAATCCAGCAATTCAATGGAAACTGATCACAAACAGGAAGTTTTATGCGAATGGTTCACTACGAAGGCCAGTTTTTTCTTTGCGAACTTTCTCCCGCGCGGAAACTTCGTAACTTTCCAACTTTCCTTCCGCCGTCAAATCTCCACACGCTACAGAAGCTGTACGTCGAATAAGCGCGGTAAGTTTTCAACTGACAACCGGTTTGACCGTTAATAACCGGCAGCGCCTCTCCCGACCAAGAAGCAAACTGGCTCTATAGTCGGTTCGACAAATCTGCTTTGGTATTCTTTAGGATTTTGCCCAATTTTTACCTTGAGATTGGAAATTTTCTTGCTAAATTCCTGCGCAGCTACATCAAATGTACACGAAAAAAAATTTTCAAAACATTTTGCCCCATGTAGGCTAAAACTGAGAATGTGGTTTCGGTGAAAGAGACTATACGCGAAGTACAGCCGAGCTTACCAACGCGTGCAAGTGAGGCAGGTAGCGGTGGCATTAAGTTTGAAAGGTAAGGCCAGGTTTACGGGTAAAAGGTGCGAAAGGCTAGGTCAGGGAAGGCGAATAGAAAAATATAAAACAAACTGATAAGAGGCAAAGCTGTGAATTATATCTCGTTATTAACTCAGCCTAACCATGTGCAATTGGCCCCAGTTTACTTAAACTTTTCATTGATAAGTACGTACGTACAGATTAAACTTTCTTGTTAGTAAAATAAGGTAAAATTGAGGAAATTCTTGTAAAAATTAATGGAAAGAGGTCACCCTTAAAGTGAGAGGACAACAAGAGTAGTTTCCGTTCAAAATGGTGTAACTGCATTTGCTAATAGACAGGGTGATTGAGAATTGGCGCCATTCATTTGGAGGTGTTCACTGGGGGGTATAACATAAAAATAGTTTGCATAAAAACCTGAGTTTTTTGCGAAAAACTAAAGCAGAAATTTGACAACAGGGTGATTGGTTGGAGTTGGCAAATTTGACAACCATGTGAAACCCAAAGGTAATGATGAATTTTACTCACGGAACTGTAAATTCGTGACTCTGATTCAATGTTTGAAAATGCAGTTTTCCAATTGAGTTTCCAAAGCAACTATGTATATTAAAAAACGCATGCTAATTCGTACTTTTCTGGATTTCATATTGCCGATTGATGAGAAAAGACAGTCTTTTAGTAAGAGATTTTGATAAAGCGCTAAAGATTTTCGATTTAAGCTCTTATTTTGTTCGGAGATTCTTTAATAGTTCGAGATCGAAAAATCTGCCCAAAACCGTTCTATGGTTTCCCATGTTTGGTCAAACTAAAATCGAAACACACCCTAAATGTATTTGTTTGTACACAAAAACATGGAGCTAGTTACATAGCCATACCCACCTGACTCTGCAACTACAATACTAGGAAACCACCATACTCCAACATTCCACGAGTCAGCAGAAGTGTTTTCCTCATTTGACTGTTTTGCATGAGAACTCATTCTTTGTAACCACGTTGTGGAATTAAGTAGCTAAATAAATTGTCGTTGTAATAATAAAAGCTTTTTAAAAACGAATTATATCGTTAAAGTTTCATAATTGGCGCAGTCGGTAGGATTGTGCAGTAGCAGTATCCAAGATTCCGGCTATTTGAGTTCTTCAACTCTTCAGCACAATCTCCAGAACCAACGGCAGAGGCTACTCCACCAAAGAATCGGGAAGGAAGAATCAACGTAAGTGCATTTTCCTTTCAATCCTAATCTATCTTCCGTATAAAGATTTCATTAGGAATAGTAATAGGGCCGTGTATCGCATACACACAATTAAAGTTAGGTCAGTCTATTGAAGACATAGTTTAGTTTGATTTTTTTTCTCTCTCTCAATTAAGAAAATAGAAAGCATAAAAATAGTAAAATTTTTAAAGTGAAATATAAAGTTTATGCTTATTTATGAGTGAAGTAGACGATATTGTCAAACAATTAGAAAATATTCGTCTTAGCAAACCAGTAAGTACCAGCGTTAAAATGACTACTGCAAACCAAAATAATATGAATTGGAGTTTATTCAAATCAAAGTTAGATAATATTAAATCCTTTGACGGTGACAGTAATTACCTGAATAAATTTTTAAGTAGGTGCGAGAACCTAATAAGTACATATCTACCACTAAACGATGCTGATTTAAACAAGCATATTTTGGATTGTATTAATGAGAAACTGATCGGAAAAGCCGAAACTATGGTTGGCAATCGATCAGAACTTCTTAGTTGGGATAATCTCAAAACCGCTTTGATTCAGTGCTTCTCTGACCGAAGAGATGTAGATTGTTTAATTCAGGAACTTACAAGGACCCGCCCTCATAGAAATGAAGATTTAATAAGTTTTGGTACTAGGTTGCAATTGCTTAGGAGTAATGTAGTCCAGCGTGTCAGTAACGATACCCAAATGTCTACTAGCGATAAAGTTTGCAACATTAATCATTTTGAGAAAACTTCATTAAATACGTTTATCGCAGGATGCTCAGGCACATTGAAAAATAATATGCATCTGAAAAGACCAGAATCCCTTGAGGATGCGATGGCCTATGTTTTAGAGTTTGAGAATTTTGAGCGACTTTATGGAACTTTACGTAATAGTGAAAAATCCCAAAAATTTAATCCAAGTTTCACTAAGCCTGGATTTAACCAAAATTATTATCGTCAACATTTTCCAAACGCGCAAAGCTTTTTCCCCACCCCACAGTTTAGTAACAGCCAACCGCAATATAATCAATATCAAGCCAACAACCAATCAAATGGTTTTCAACTTAATCAACACACTAATTCAATCACGTCTACTAAACCGACATTTCCCTCTCAACCGGTAAATATTCAAAGTAGACCAACACCCCCTAGACAATGGCCCACAAATAGAGATGTTTTTGGTCCGCCCAGAAATGTATTCAGACCCAATCAGAACTCTCCAAATCAATTTCCAAGGCCTACACCCATGTCAGGAATTTCCAGAAATTCTCTTACCCCCACCAGAAAACATGGATTAAATTCTCAATATAATAACTTCCAAAGACCATTTTATCAAACACCACAGCCAATGATAGTTGAAGAACTATATTCGAACGAATACGAAGATCATTCTACAAACCCGTATTGTCAAAATTTTGAATATTTTTATAACCAAGAATACCTTGACTACCCTCAGTCAACAGAAACATACTCTGATCAATTTGAAGACCAAATCAACTTCCAGGAGCTTCAAGACCCTCGAACTTCCCAAAATACTGTCCTCGAAGAAAATGGAAATTTTTGCGACCCCAGCCCAACGAAAGAACACAGCTAATAGAAATTAACATTTCTTCATACAATGCCCTTCCATACATTGAAATTAGCAGTCTTAACATCAAGCTTTTAATTGACACTGGCAGTTTTCGATCAATTTTAAGACCCACCATTGCCGAGACTTATTTTCCACACTGTATATTTCGGTCAACCAATACTATTAAAACAGCCATAGGTAGCGAAAGCACGCAGTTTCAAGCTAATATTTCCGCGCTCGCAGAAGTTGGTCTCGACTACGAAATCAGCTTTATTTTATTTGATTTTCATGATTATTTTGATGGCGTTCTAGGACTCAATGATCTTATAAATATGAATCTTAACATTGATTTAATTAACAAGCGATTGATTGGAGCAAACATCGAAATTCCCTTTAAGTACAGAACACCTGCAGAAGCTAGTTTTACATTCTCGGTAAACCCATGCAGTAAAATTAAGAAGAAATTACCAGTTAATGTTAACGACGGGGATATTATTATAAATACCCAGAAGATGAACGACCTGATCATTCCGTCAATGGTCACCTGTGCACGCTACGGATTTGCCACCGTTGAAATTCAAAACCCCACAGATAAGACCGTTTCAATAACCTTAACTGAACCACTAAAGGTCGAGGCTTTTGAACCTGCAAAGTATGAAATTTATACTCTTGAGGCAGTCTCGCAAAATCTTGGAAATCGTAATAACAAAACGTTTAATATTAATAATCAAGTTCGAACGAATCACATGAATACCGAAGAAAAATTAGCTATCAATCGATTGTGTACGGAATTTTCCGATATATTCTATAAACCAGGAGACCAACTCAGTTTTACATCAAGAATTAAGCATGAAATCAAAACAACCGACGAGATTCCGGTGCACGTTAAACCATATCGATACCCATATGTTCACAAAGCAGAGGTTAAAAAACAAATAAATGAAATGTTAGACAAAGGAATTATTCGATCTTCCAGCAGTCCATGGTCATCACCAATATGGATTGTCCCCAAGAAAATGGACGCGTCAGGGCAACAGAAATGGAGGATAGTTTGCGATTTCAGAAAAATTAATGACAAATGTGTTCCCGACAAATACCCAATACCCAACATTAACGATATTTTAGATAAACTGGGCCGTGCCCAATATTTTTCTACCCTCGATTTGGCGAGTGGGTTTCACCAGATTGAAATACACAAGGACTCGATAGAAAAAACAGCATTTAGCGTGGAACATGGCCACTATGAGTATTTAAGAATGCCATTTGGACTGAGAAATGCTCCAGCGACATTCCAACGTGTAATGGATGAAGTACTCAAAGATCTACAAAACAAAGTTTGTATGGTATTTATGGATGATGTAATCGTGTTCAGTACAAATTTAACAGAACATATTCAAAATTTAAAATTGGTATTTAAAAAACTTCGTGAAGCAAATTTAAAAATTCAACTCGATAAATGTGAGTTTCTGCGACGAGAGGTCGAATTTTTAGGACACATTGTCACACCAGAGGGCATAAAACCAAACAAAAATAAGATCACGGCAATACAAAAATACCCACTTCCAAAAACGCAACGCGAACTAAAATCATTTTTGGGATTGGTTGGATATTATCGAAAATTTATCCAGAATTTTGCAAAGCTAACTAAACCCTTAACACAATGTCTTAAGAAAGAAGGAAAAATTGTGCACACAAAAGAATTCATAGAGTGTGTTAATACTTGCAAAAATGTTCTAACAACAGAACCTGTCTTGGCATATCCAAATTTTACGAAACCCTTCGAGTTAACCACCGACGCTTCTAGTTTCGCGATTTCAGGAGTACTATCTCAGGGAAACCATCCCATATGTTACGCATCTAGAACCCTTAATCCAGCAGAGATAAATTACTCAACAATTGAGAAGGAGCTATTGGCAATTGTCTGGAGTTGCAAGTACTATCGCCCATATTTATTTGGAAGGAAATTTATAATCTTCACAGACCATAAACCCTTACAATGGCTCATGTCAATGAAAGAACCAAATTCCAGGTTGGTACGTTGGAGACTAAAATTAGAGGAGTTCGACTACGAAATCAGATATAAAAAAGGCAAATCCAATAAAGCAGCAGATGCACTTTCCAGGAATCCTGTTGACCTCAATGCTCTAGAAACAGATTCATTATACAACAATATAGGAGACACCGATGAAATAACCAATGACTTTATGTTAAATCACGAAGAATTGCCAAGCTTAGATAACTTAACAGTTTCAGAGATTTTAGGGCAAAACACCGAACCCTCAAATTCAAATAAAGGCAAAATTAATATTATATCGAATATCCAGTTAAGAACACCGAACCAAGTTAACAACCAACCGTCCGATTCAGAAACAATACACTCATCATCAGAAAATCCTATTTTTGGAATACCAATATCTGAACGTCCAATAAATATGTACAAGAATCAAATAATTATTACAGATGGAGATATCCTAAATGTTCATATTAAACAGAAACGCATATTCGAAAACATCCGTATGTACTTAACTATTTCAAAAATTAATCCCGCCCCTCACATTATCAAATTTATAAAAGAATACCTCAATCCCAAACAATCATACGCATTATATTTTCGACACGATGGCCTTGCGCGAATTTTTACAGTAACCCTTCAAAATATTTTTAAAAATTCTGCTTATAAAATGCTTCATTGTACAAAAATGCTTGAAGATGTACAAACCAGAGAGGAGCAGCAGGAGAGAATGAAGCTCTATCACACCACAAAGACTTGTCACCGCGGCATAAGCGAGCTAAAATTGAGTTTAAATCAAAGATATTATTGGCCAAAAATGTCTGAAGATATAGAAAACTACGTGAATAATTGTGAAATTTGTCAGAAAAATAAATATGACAGAAGTCCACCTATTGTGAAGTTCAATCTCACTCCTACAGCATCCAGACCATTTGAACACATACATGTCGACACTTTTAGAATGAATTACGATGCTTATGTCACAGTTTTAGATTCATTTTCCAGATACGGGCAGGCATACCCACTTAAAAGTATTACCGGAATTGAAGTTATCGAAAATCTATACACCTTTATTACACATCATGGTTTACCATTGAAGATAACTACAGATCAAGGAACGGAATTTAAGAATAAAGCTTTAGAAGATTTTTGCAAACTCTATAAAATTGATTTACACTACACAACAGCGAAGAATAGTAATTCAAATTCACCTGTTGAACGCTTTCATTCGTCAGTCATAGAAAGCTACAGATGCTTGAAAGAGGAAAATAAAGAACTATCAACTGATCAATTAATCAAGCGCGCAGTTTTGGGTTATAATAATTCTATTCATACTGTAACAAAATTTACCCCTTTTGAAATCATAACTGGTCACATTAAATCAATAAATCCGTTTGATCTCAACGATAACGCAATTATTTCAAGTTATGTGCAATCGCATAAAGAAAATTCGAATAAGTTATACGAAAAAATTAAGCAAAAGAATGAAGAAGCAAAATGTGCAATAATAACTAAACGGAACGAAAACAGATGTGAACCACCAGATTTCGAGTCACAAAATCACGCTTATATCAAAACCAAAAACCGCGGCAAACACTTACCAAAATTTAATAAAATGCAACTAATCGGGCAAACCGATATTAAATTACAAACACAAAATCACGATTATCACAAAAGTTGTGCCCGAAAACCAAAAACTAAGTTTCACTATTATTTGCAGAGAAACCAAGAAAATGGGTCTCAAATGGAAAATCCCGATTGTCCTGTTCCTGGTTCTTCAAACCAAATGGTCAATTGAAACGGAAATACAACTAAACCCCTTAAATAATCCAATACTTCCGATTAAGCTAGGTAATGCTAAGCTAGTTTATAGTAAACATACATTTCTACACTATATAGATTTAATTGAGATAATTACGCAAATGGAAAATTTAAAAAGCAATTTTCTAATACTTAAAGGCTACTTAAAGTCACATAACGATAATAACGGTATATCATATCATCAGTTATCAGAAAATTTACTAATAAGAACGGACAACTTAATTCACATCGCATCAGGTAAACTTCAAAATTTAATACCAAATAATCGAAAGAAACGAGGCCTTTTGAATATAGTAGGGCAAATTAATAAATGGCTTTTTGGTACACTTGACGCTGAAGACGGTCAACATTACAATGAAGCAATTGCTACTTTAGAGAGTAGTCAAACAAGCGTTAACGATGAACTAAAACTTCAGATGTCGCTATCCAAAGGTTTAATCACTCATTACAATAAGACCATAACTACCCTTAACGAAAATCAGGACAAACTTAGATTAAGTATAAGGTCCTTTCAGCAACTAATGCAACAAACGATATCCAATGTTCAGAATTATCTTGGGTTTCACGGGTCAATAACGCAATTAAACCTAGATTGTCAAAACTTAATTATGTTTTTGGATAATTTAGAGGATGCAATAATGTTTTCCAAACTAAATGCGCTGCATAACAGTATTTTGTCCACTAACGAATTAACAATTATGCTAAAATATTTAGAAAACATGTACAAAGTTGCAGCAATCCCAAAATTTCAAAATATACTCTCGTATTATCAATTTTTTGGAACTCAGGTTAGTTTCTCTCACACGAAAATAATTTTTGCGATACACGTACCTATACTAAGGCCAGAAGATCTAATGTTTTTTCACCTATACCCTATTATCCTAAATCGAACTATATTCATTCCCCAATACCCTTACCTCGCACAAGAAGAAGTTAGAAACCAGCACACCAGTCAGCCTTGCTCAAAAATAGAAGACACATATTACTGCAACGAAGAGTTTCACCCACAAGATGATTGTACCAATGAACTTTTAAAAGGCAAGACAATACATAATTGCCCAACCTTCAACATTAAGTTAGTAGAGCCAATAGTTGAACAAGTAACGGAAGAATTGGTCCTCGTACTGTTAACAGAACCTGCAAAGTTAATATCCAAATGTGGTACCGATCAGTATCACCTACTTGAAACATCAACCCTTGTCAAGATCCCGAAAAATTGCGAAATTCAAATTAATGAAAAGAAATTCATCAATAACATCAACATACAAAAAGGAAAACCATTTATATTGCCGAAAATCACACTACCTCAAACAATTACTACGAAGTTCTTGGACGCACCAAACATTTCCAAAATTAATCTAGATGAAATTTATCATTTGAAGGAAATAGCCAATCAACTTTTACCAGTGACTTTAAACCAGAAGTCAAAACACCAAGAATACACCTTCTTTGGTATTGTGGGAGTCTGCACATTTCTTCTGATTCTCCTATTGACGAGCCAATGGAACCGAGTCAGAATCTTTTGGCTATCGACCCGAAATGCTTTCCATAAATCTACGGATCTTCAAGTACCAGATGATTACTCAGCAACTACCGCTTCGAAAAAACAGTCCGTTATTTTCGAATCCTGAGGAGGGAGAAGTTACATAGCCATACCCACCTGACTCTGCAACTACAATACTAGGAAACCACCATACTCCAACATTCCACGAGTCAGCAGAAGTGTTTTCCTCATTTGACTGTTTTGCATGAGAACTCATTCTTTGTAACCACGTTGTGGAATTAAGTAGCTAAATAAATTGTCGTTGTAATAATAAAAGCTTTTTAAAAACGAATTATATCGTTAAAGTTTCATAATTAGCTGAAAAAGTTTTATGTGGCAAATAATAAACATTTATAATAATACATTCTTTTTTTTTTCGAGCTCTCGCATTTGAATAAATGTTTGGGTATATGGGTTTAACTTTATTCTCTAATTCTCTTTTTCTTGGTCTTCTCATTGTTTTTTCTTTAGTTGCTCTCTTTTGCTGGTAGTTCCGTTTCCTCATTTTGTCTTTTGGCATGAAAGTATTCGTTTTCTTCCACCGACGAACTTTTATATGTCAAACAATATCTTCTTCAGCTTCACTTGCAGCTTGAAAAATATTTTCAAATTTTCAAAATCATTCGCTGATTTCTTGCCCATTGGATGCTTTGACGCCACTGGTTCCAAACGAGTAGGAAAGTATCGTGTTACCTGTTACCCACCTATCTTTCTCCACTATTTTAAAAGGAAAACGACTCGGCCTGGCCGCTCGGCAGACCTAAGATCGTGTCGTTTTTTTTTCATGGTCAAGTTTACAACCATATGCGAGGGATTCGCTTTAAAACATCCATGATCTTGGGTCAATAAACATATAAAATACTTCTAGTGCAATAAAATGGAAATCTTAAAATAAAATTATTGATACGTTTACCAGGAAGGTTCAAGTGATCTGAGTTCTGGTAGCAAATACGTTCTTTTTACAGTTATGTGAATTTGAAAAAAGTGTTGAATTTTGACCCGAAAAACTTTGAACAAATGATATCGTTTTCCAATTTCCTCCAACGCATCTTGGAACAAAGCTTTTTAACACTTCAAGCGCCCAAATAGATAAAACCTTTCACTTTGAGGCAATAGTTCCGATACCTAATTATACGAGTACTTTCCGCTGTTGACATTATTCAAATTGAGTGCCTCTTAACAATAAAAGTAGGTTCTTATGCTCCTTTGACGAACACCAATTACCAAAAATCCATTTCACAGTTGAATGCGCGTTGAAAGCTATTTTTTCCTTTGGCAGCATACGAAAACGCAAGACAACTTACCGTAAACGGGCGCCTTTTTTGTCCACCTTCAACCGCCAAAGATCATTGTTCTATGTTAACTAGGAAAGCGTGAATAGAATATACAGTAAATGAATTTGAATACAAAGTAAAAGGAATGGACGATTTGGTTGGATGTAAATTGGGAAGAGTCATTGTCCACTTCAATGGCAAAAAATTGTTTGTTGCTCTAAGAGCTAGAGGAAAGGTCGTTTCATTAGGGCCCTTGGAGCTTTTGGTGATCATCCCCATCGTGACTAAATGAGTAGAAATTATTCCAATCGGCCTTGCGCCAGGAAAACGTTGGGCAATTATGCCATGGAACGTGTTTTCTTAATCAGTTCATTAATTTACTTGATGTATTTAAAATTCCAAGCGTCTGTTAATATTACCTTGTTCTATTAATCATTAAGTAGACAAAACACATTTTCCGAATTGGCGCAACGGAAATTTTACAATTACAACCATGTAACGCAAATGTCCGTCACAGGTACTAAATATGAAATTAACAAAAGGTCAAAATCGAATTATGTATTTTATATATCGCATATCTGGCACGTTCAAATATCGCAATATTCAGTTGACACTCTATTATAGCGTCGTGCTGATGGAAATTTCGGAATGCCATCTACATGTTTCCAAAAGCAAAATATAAATTACGGCGCTTTGCCATCATCCATTATGCAGACGGATAATATTACCGTCCATTTTCAGTTGGTAAAGTCCGTTTTTATTTGTCAACTTTTTTATATGAAGGTATAATTTGCGAACAGTTGCAATAACCGAGTTGAATTTCGCATAGGAATAATTCAGCTGCTGCTGCACGGGAATTTGTGAAAATGTAATAGTCGAAAATTCCACATAGCGAAATGTGAGCGATCTGTTCAAGAAATGACACCGTTTTAAGAATTTAAATGTGGTTTATCTAGCAGTTAAGTAGAATCCTAGTCATCATCATCAGCCTATACTGTTTACTTCTAGACAAAAGCCTCTCTCATATTTTGCTATTCTTTCCGGTCCTGTGCCTTCAGCATCCAATTTCCAGCGAGACTTCTTATGTCGTCACTACATCGGGCTGGTGGGCGTCCTCTGTTTCTGTATGCTTCCACTCTTGGTATCCATTGTAATATTTTTTTGTCCATCGACCATCGGTTACTCTGTCCACATAACCCGCCCAGTTCCACTTCATACGCAGAATGGTCTCGACAGCACCTCTTACTCCTGTGTTGTATCTGATGGATCTATTTGGGATTCTATCTCGGAGGGTTATTCCCAGCATTGATCTCTCTCTTACGTTGCATGACTTGTATTTTCTGAATGTTGTTTTTGGTCATTGTTAATGTCTCTGAGCCGTATGTTAAAACCGGGAGAACGGATTGGTTAAATACCTTCCTTTTTAAACATTTTGGAACAAGGGATCGGAAAACTGTTCTTAATTTTCCATAAGCTGCCCAGGTTAAACCTATTCTACGCTTTATTTTGTGTGTTTGATTGTTTCTTCCAATACTTATCTCGGGTCCCAGCTATTTGTATAGGCCTACTTGTTCTATGTTATTGTTGTTAATTTTGATGAAATCACTCAAGATGAGATTAGTCACATACTGGGTTTGTGAAATATTTATTTCTAGTCCTGCCCTTTCTGCCGCCTTACAAAGGTTTTGCATCATAGTCTGTGCTTCTGGCATGTTGTCTGTTATTAAGACGATGTCATCGGCGAACCATAGGTGGTTTAATTTCTCTCCGTCAAAGTTGTCCCAGTTTATTTTGGTTAACACGCTCTGTAACAAGGTGACGAACAATTTAGCGGAGAGCGTATCGCCCTGACTCAGTCCTCTCTCGATTTTAAATTTATTTGTGTATTGTTCGTTCGATAATTTTAAATTTGCTGTTGCTGTCCTGTATATGTATCTAATAGCTGTAGAGCATCGATAGTATATACGGCATTGGACCAGTGCTTCTAATAGTTTCTGTTGGTCTGTTGTGTTCGAATACCTTTCTAAAATCAACATAAAAGGCTTATTGTATTCTATGCACCTTTTGACAAGAGCTTTTATTGTGAGAAGGTGGTCGTTTGTTCCCTATTTTGTTCTAAATTCTGCTTGTTCTTTTGAAAGGAAGAACTCGAGTTTGTGTGGTTAAAATCTTCGTGTACAATTTGTAGATGTGACTTAATAGGCTGATCGGTCTATAATTTTCTAGATCTGTATTATCTCCTTTTTTATGTAAGATAATAATGTGTGCGTTTTCCCACTGAGATGATGTTATCCCTTCGAGTAGACATTTGTTGAATATGATCTTCAGGGCTTTAATAATGTTTTGTCCACCATTTTTTATGGTTTCTATTACTAGAAATCTTCGCCTGGTGCTTTATTATTTTTCATGCTCTTTAGAGCTGCCATGATTTCTGCTTCATCTATCTCACGAATGTCATCCGATCCTTGGTTTAGCACTTTAGGGATATTGGTGTTTAACTCGCTATTTGGTGTTGAGTATAGTTGTTTGTAAAAAGTTTTGATAGTTGTTATTATGTCTCCTTGTTCGTCAATATGTCCCCATTTTTGTTTTTCATTTTATGTATGTCCTTCTTCGACATCACGTTTTTCTTTCTTAGACCTTTCAGGCTTCTGTTTTCTTCTGTTATGTTTTCAATGTTTTCTGCGTTTTTTTCTCTTTTATGTTTCTTCATTTCCGTGGTAATTTCTTTGTTGATATTTCTGTACTCTGCAGTAGTGTGAGTTCTTTGGTTCAGTTTTTGCTCCTTGTTTTGACTTAGGCAGTTATTTTCAAGTGCTGCATTCACACTCGCTGTAATATTTTCGTATATTTTCTCTACTGTGATGTGATCCTTTATCTTTAGGGAGTTATTCAGTTGTTCTTCGTGCTCATTTATGTTTTTGAGAGTGTTCCATTTCTTGTAATTTTTATTTAAGATCATGTTGGTTCTTTACTTCCTTACAGTTATTTTCAATCTGGTTTTTACGATTCGATGATCGCTTCCTATCGAGAATCTACTTAGTACATCTCCGCCACTGATAATATCTCTCCTGTTGCTGAATACGAAGTCTATGTCATTTTTAGTTTTAACATCTGGGCTTATCCATATCCATTTTTTGTTGCTATTGTTTTGAAAGAAGGTGTTCATCGCATAAAGATTATTATTATGTAGAAATTCTATTAACGCAGTTCCTCTTTCGTTCCTTTCCCCCAAACCACGTAGTCCTATGGCTGTTGACCTATGTTTCGGCTTCATCCATTTTACTTCCAATTTTGGCATTGAAGTCACCAATCAATAAAGTGAAGCGCGTTTTTCTTTCCTGTGGGGCAGTGGATATATCTTCGTAAGATTTTTCAACCTCTTTTTCTGAGTAGTCACTTGTGGCGTAGGTCTCGATTATTTGTATTGAATGTTTTGTATTCAGCTGAAGAATTATATATATGACTAGTGAGCTTATTTTTTTGACGTGCCCGATTTGTTTGACGTATTTTTGACAACAAAAAACTCTTCTTATAGCTTTTTCTTATCCTACGTAAAAGAGAACATTTTCGGAGTTTAGGGTGATTTGATTTTCACCTATTCGTCGAACTTCATTTAGCCCTATTAAGTCCCATTTAATGTTGTTTTTTAAGTTCTTCTTTTAGTTCTATCAATTTATCATTTGATGATAATGTTCTCGCGTTGTATGTTGCTATATACAGTGTGTCCAGTATAAAATGATGTACATGGGGATATTGGAAACCGTTAGAGTTACAGGGTGGACCAAATGGGGAAAAAGTTGCGCAATCAAGTGCCTATAAATAATCTGTCATCAACTTCTTTGAACTCGGAATAGCAACTGATATACAGGGAAAAAAAGAAAAAAGTGCGTTTCATAAAATCCTTTATATCGTGTTTATTATAAAAGATACAATAACGAAATTTTCAGGGTGGGGGTATGAAATGAGCGTGAATTTGAAAATCAAGTAAAAAATAATCTAGGCTTACTATGTTCAATAAAGCCGAAGTCAACTTTTGTTTTTCTATGGACGCCATATTGAATTTCTGCATTTTTAAATTCCACTTTAAATATGCTCTTCAACCATGTATAACATGTTTATGTTCGGTCAAGATAAATAATTAAAATTAACAAAATTAAGATTTTATGGTAGTAGGCATTGATATTTCCATTAATTATTACTTTAAATTATTATTGATCATACATCGAACACTGCAAAAGAACAAGTAACATTTTAGTATTAAAGTAGGTGTTCAAATAAGCCACGCACAACATACATCGTCTCATTACTGCTTCACAGGATTTTCTGATCATTTCTGTCTCAGCTCCTCTTCGGTTTCGTATGACCTACAGTATACCACATTTTTGAGGAAACCCCATGCAAAAAAATCAAGCGGTGGTATGTCAGGGGATCTCGCAGGCCATATTACTGGTCCCATGTTGCCTACCCACTTGTTGGGAAATTCGTGATTTAAAAATTCTGTGATAATACGTCCATTATGTGGCGGCGCGCCGTCTTGTTGGAAATACAAGTTTTGCAGGGTAGCTACTGGAACATCCATAAGTGCTTCCGCTACGTTAGTTTGTAAGAGGTTCAAATATCTCTCGGAATTTAAGTTCTCATTAAAAAAAGTCTGGTTAGGTATTGTGGGTGCCCACAATACCTAACCAGACGTTAAATCCAAACCTAACTTGGTGCCTAACTTGACGAACTAGCCGTGGATTTTCATCTGACCGAAAAACGGTATTTTTACGAATGAATAGTCCACGTTTAGTAAATTGGCTCTCATCTGACCAAAGGACTTTTAAGGAAAAGTTTGGTATCTCGTTATTTCTTTGAATAAATCACTGACAAAATGCCATTCTTCTAATCGCATCACCATTCTGGAGTCCTGGCAGGGCCGTTCACAATAGGGGTAATATTTATGACGCTTTAAAAAATTGGCTGTTGACCGCGCAACACCTGTTGCGGCTTCAATTTGACGTAAAGACGTACGAGGTGTCTCAACCACGCTTTGCATTACCAAATTTTCTTTATTTTCGTCTGGAAGTTTGTTTTTCTTTACCTTAGAAAAACTCCCATCAGCTACAAGGTTGTCTTTAAGACGCCTAAAAATAGTTCTACCAGGTTGTCGCCTTTCTGGATATTTATTTAAATACATTTCTTCAGCTTTCGCTTCATTTCGACGACAGAGAATAAAACTTTCCAACATATCGTATTTTTCATAATTTGAAAAGTGATTCATTTTGAAACACACAAACACTTGACACTGACAATAAATTCTACTTTGACAGTAACCTGGGTAATTAAAACAGACAACGAACGTCAGTATGGGGAAATTGAAGAGAAATATTAATGCCTACTACCATAAATTCTTAATTTTGTTAATTTTAATTATTTATCTTGACCGAACATAAACATGTTATACATGGCTGAAGAGCATATTTAAAGGGGAATTTAAAAATGCAGAAATTCAATATGGCGCCCATAAGAAAAACAAAAGTTGACTTCGGCCTCATTGAACATAGTGGGCTTAGATTATTTTTTACTTTATTTTCAAATTCACGCTCATTTCTTAGCCCCACCCTGAAAAATTCGTTATTGTATCTTTTATAATAAACATGATATAAAGGATTTTATAAAACGCACTTTTTTCTTTTTGTCCCTGTATATCCGTTGCTATTCCGAGTTCAAAGAAGTTGATGACAGATTATTTATAGGCACTTGATTGCGCAACTTTTTCCCCATTTGGCCCACTCTGTATCTTTAACGGTTTCCAATATCCCCATGTACATCATTTTATACTGGACACACTGTATAGCGGTTGTTTTCCATGATGGTTTGTTTTGGCAATTTTAGATGTGGTTAGTGAATTTTTGCCTCTTTCGGGATACTCGAGGCAGACCTCTTTTTAAAATTTACCATGTTTGAGAGGTTTTTTTAGGCCTAACCTTCCTCACTGGCTAAAGACGTGTTGGAAGGTGGTGTAGGATGGTGTGTTAGGGAAAATTTATAAGTTCAGATAGGATGCTGGGTAGGACAATGGATTCCCCCGTACGGTCTTGGGAGATAACCCAACGCTTGCGTAGACAAGGTCGCATCCCTGAATTAGGCCCATCTTCCACCGGGATCATGTAGGAGTACCTACCCGCTACCTGCGAATCCTAGTAGTTCAATCAAATTATTTGGTTTTGTGGATTCTTTAGGAGTTGCAATTCTTATCGTCTTAACAAAAACAGATCAAGAATAACTAATATAAATAAATTTGCCACTCTGTTATTTACGTGACATAAATTTACAGGCAGCAAACTATGTTCATGTTAATTCCATTTTCTGAAGAAATTTGCTCGAGTCAATGAGTCTCGATAGTTAAGATTTTTTTCCAATTGAGGATTTTTCAAAAACAATTTCTTCAACTTCGACTTAAAAAAATCAGATAAATTAAATATCATTAAAATTTTATAAGGACAATAAGCACCAAATAATGGTTTTTTCCTGCAAATAATTCAGTATTCGCTTTTCTTCATAATTTTACGCCAATTTTCCATTCACACGCGCCCTAAACTTAATTTTCCCAAAACAAAACCTGGCACGTTGCTCTATGCTATTGAGCCCAGAAAGTTTTATTTTCGTAAGCATTTCTTTGAAAGGTTTCGATTTTGACCCATGTCAGTCCAGAGAAAAAGTTGGTTTTACTGCCCGCAGACCATTTACTATTCAAGCGCAGGGTTTTTCTACTTGCAATGGAAAGTCTAGCGTTATTTTCCTCGATTATTTACTTGAGAGAAATTGAAGAAAATTTTAAATTTTATTTTTGTAAATGTGCAATTTCAGTTTAATGCTAATCTTCTTTGAAAGAAGCGGCAGCTAAAATTCCGTTCTTAAGTAAAGCTTCTTCATACGGAAAACATCAGAATTCGTTATTAATCTAACAAATGCATTAAAACCGTTAAAAGAAGCCTATACAAGCGGTCTTATAAGTAATGGTAAAAAATGTAACGGCTGATATTTGGGATAAATTTATGCGATTTGGAACAACTTTCCTTAGAAGAAAAGTGAACGGAAACAAAAATACAGGCGGGCAAACAGATTTTTTCAAATAGCTCACGAACGAGTGGGATTTTTTTACTAAAATTCGGTATTCCGGGGTTTTCGAGGACGACCAAGTTCACAATCAACTCAGTTTTAAGCTATCTCACAGAGCGCGCCTCCTGCAGCAAATGATTCGTTTTAAAATCGCCCTAACTTTTTTCTGATTTTGCCCAGATACCACTGATACTCGAATATCTCTTTGCGAATATTTTGTTAAACAAAAATGGTATACTTAGTTGGTATCTCTAAAATCAACGGTTTTCGAGATAATTGCGATTAAAATATTCGGTGCGATGCATTTACGAAAAAACATTGCCTATTTATAGGTGGGATAATAGAGGACGATAATAATTTGATGAACAATAACAATTTAATGAACACTACAATAAATAACCTTAATAAATCTGCTAAAAAAACTGATCAGCTTCAACAAAACTTGTTCAAAATGCGGCCCATTAACTTGCATACGTTTAATCACATCTTTATTAAACGATCTTATCCACAGGATTTTGAATTTTTATTAATAATTCGCCTATGATATCTTTTAGCTTCTTCATACACTAACGACATCAAGTGTCTCCATGCGAAAAAATCTAGAGGATTAAAATCCGGACTTTGTGCTGGCCATGGCGTTTGACTTCTCCGACCAATTCAACGATTCAACGGAAAATTCGCTTTAAGTAATTCGTCACTTGTAGTGAGAAATGAGCTGTCAAAGATGACTTATGTTTAGGGGTACATCCTCCAAATAATCCGGTAATTCATTTTATAGAAAATCTAAAAAAAAATTGATGAAATAAAACTCGAAAAAAATTAAAAAAATAATTCGATGGTTTTTTGAGTTCGAAAAATTCAGTTGCCTACTGATTTTTGCCCCATGGTTCCCACATCGACTTAACTGTTAAATCCCTGCTATGAATAGCAGTTTTAAATTAAAAAACAATACAATTTCGTGCATAGAAATGAAAAACCTTAACTGTTTCAAAACAAAGATACTTCGGCGTGTTTTTTTGCTCTGCTTCAAATTTGGCATGAAATAAACGAAAATCGTTGAAACTACCTTTGCATTGTTACTTTCGATGTCGAGTTCCATTTCGATGTCGAGTTCCATTCCTCGTTAAAAGTCAATGAAATGCAATATGTTCGTTTGGTTGTTCGTAGGAAAATGTATTTTATAACTCATTTGATGAGCTATGCAATAACGAGCTGGAATAATACAAATAGCGTATTCTCGCAAAAGTTATTGGACTTTTATTACCAAAAGGTTTTTACTGCGAGATATGGTTCAGCATCAAAGTAAATTGCTTTATGCACATGAATAAGTTACGCAGCAATGGAAATAGAACATGGTGCACATGAAGTTAATGGGGCATTGTTCGGGAAGTTGGCGGATGTTGTTTCAGAGGTGAATCGGGATGTGTTTGCTCAAAATCATGCAATGAAACTTGAAAAAATGTTCTAAAGGTTTATTTTTTGATATTGCTTTTTCTATGGCAAAAATATCATTGTTCTTTGAGCTTTGTTAACTAGACTTGAGGCAGGCAAATCCATATTTTTAGAAATGAAAATTCCTTGCAAATCAATTCTATGTATAGTAGAACTATCTGCCCAATTTTTTATTTATCGAGTGAAATATTCCAAATATATTATTTAGTTAAGTTTGTCACCTATGGCAGCATAAATATTCAAAAATGAAGGCATTTCATTTCAAAGGCCATTTCAAAATGCCCGAAATGGAATCAATTCAGTTTCATTTGTCCACCGACGAGACCTCATGGAATGCAGTGTTTGTTTGGACTGACCGACATCGAGATTTAACTTAGAGAGATTCATTAAAAGACAACTTATATGCAGGGTGATTTAAAATTGGCGTCATTCCTCTGGGGGTGTTGTCTAGGAGAAAGTTTCAACTAGCCGTGGTACGATCCGCTTGTGCGAAAAATTGTTTCTCGTGCTCTCGGATTGTTAACCACAGTTTGCTTGCGATAGTTCTTTTGCGTTACAAGTGTTCTCCGTTGTGGCGGAATCCACAAACATTTTAGAATCCGCCGACGAAGACGACAATGAGTCCGTAATCTCATTGTCGTCCTTAAGTTCGCTCGCCAGTAGCGCTGCATCAGCAGACGCTTTCCTCCAATTAGACGAGGAGCAAAGGCTCCAGAAATTGAAGCAGGTTGTCCGCTTGCTGAGGACAAACAAAGATTGCGACCGCTGCAAGGTGGTTACAGCGGACTTCACAGCTGCTTGCACAGCGGGCAAACCACCAAAGTGGTCGCTGGCGGTCAACCATCTGAGGGCCGAGCACCCGGCTGCACGGAGGAGGGCCCTGCTAACCACCCAGACCTCTACAGGGGCCGTACCCAAACGGAAGCTGGATAAGGTGAGCCCCCCTAACTTAACCAAAAAATCAAAACACCAGCCAGAAAAAGGCACGAACGAGATTGCCCCAGAACCACCAACGGACCAACCACAGCGAGCCACGAACTACCGGCGGGACAGAGAAGAGCGGGGAGCTGTTGCCATGGCTGAAAAAGAGCCAGCCGTGCGCCAAACAGTGGCCGATGACAAGTCGGGCCACAGCGGGGATGCCTTCATTCTGCCACGGAAAACGGTGCCGTGGAGCACACTCCTTACCACACCGGCAAAACCAGCAATAGCACTGGAAAACCGCTTTTCGCCAATACAACCGGCAACTGACCCCTTCGAGATCGAGCCTCAACTCTCCACCAGCGGGACCCAACCCATGCATGAGGAACTGGCTGCCAAAGCGGCTGCTTCTCTCAACAAATTGGCGAAGAAGCCCGAAAAACCGCCACCAATTGTCATCGTGGGAAAGCCCAGCAGCCACAGCGCGCTGGTGAATGGCCTAAAATCGATAACAAATAAGCCATTCACTTTAAAATACACGAAAGCGTCGCTGATAGTGTACTGCAGCTGCATATTAGACTGGGCGGCGGTCAAACGGTCACTGGAGGCAGAAAGCAGCCAGTTCCATACCTACGCACCTGCAAACCAGCGAACACACGCGTTTGTGTTAAGGGGGCTCGAGGGCAACGTGGAGACTTCGCACATCAAGGAGGACCTCGAGGAAAAGGGGTTCTCCATAAAAAACGTCTTCCGAATGAAGACCCAGTTTCGGCCCCTGTACCTGATTGTCACCGATGATTCGGTGACCCTGCGGAAACTCGCCACCACCGCCAAAGTGATCCGCGATGTCAGGGTCTCCTGGGAAACCAGGAAGAACCAACGAACCCTGACGCAGTGCCGCCGATGCCAGGGCTGGGGACACGTATCGGGCAACTGCAACAAACATTTCAAGTGCTCCAAGTGTGCGGGCCCCCACGAAATAACATCGTGCCCGCCGGGATCGGCGCTAAAATGCGCCAATTGCACTGGTCCCCACCGGAGCTTTGACGAAGCATGCCCAGTGTACGTGTTCAAACTGGCCCAACGCCCGGTCGAAAAACCGCAAAGGCAGTTCGTGGCGGCGCCACTTCCGTCCAGACCAGCGTGGGGGCAGACCTTCCGACCCGCAGGCCCGATCCCCCACCCAGAAACCAGCAGGACTAGGCAGCCCATCCCGAGCCCGAACGAGTTTCCGCCGCTCCCTGGCAGAAACGAAATGACCAGCAGGGCCACACAGCCAGGTCAAACCATCGCAGCTAATGGTCCCCAACCAAGACCCCCCACTAACCAAGGCATGAACGCTGGCGCAGTAGCCACTCTGGGCACCCTGCATCGGGAATTCGCCGATCTGGCATCGCAGGTGAACTTACAGGAGGTAATCAAAGCGGTTAGATTTTATAGCGCTGCGTTGAGGGGCTGCGAGACTAAAGCGGACAGGTTCCTCGTTTCCGCGCAGTTCTTCAACGAAGACATTAATAGCTTCGATTTCTAAGCCCTGATTTTGCCAACTGTGCCCTATGAGGATAGGAGAATGGAACTCATGCGGACTCCGGAGTCGTCTCGGTGAGTTTGTGCACTTCCTTCAGACCGAGGATATCGACGTGGCGTTGATTGTCGAAACATGGTTGCGCCCCGGGGATATACTTAGGATTCGGGGGTACAGGCTCGAACGTGCCGATAGGCCCGGTTTAAGGGGAGGGGTGGCCATAGCGGTCAAAACGTCAATTCCATACAGGAGACTGCCACACAGGCAGTCAGCAATAGAGAACGTCGGCGTTGAACTTCCTGATGGAGTTTTGATCTACTGTGGCTATTTCTCCACCGTACGCTTACAGGCCGCAGATGTCGATCCATTCTTCATAAACACCAATAGGGTGTTGCTAATGGGAGATTTCAACGCCCGCCATCCACTATTCAATAACCCTGGACATAAAAACGCAGCCGGCAATTTTCTAGCCGACTACGTTCGCGACAATGGCCTACTCGTTATGCCCACTTCATCCCCAACGCATTACCCGAACAGTGGAGGGAATCCATCCTACCTCGACTTCGGAATTGCCAAAGGACTCACCAATCTCACGGAGATGGTGGTTATAGACGCCCTCAGCAGTGACCATTTGCCCATTTACCTCGACATTAGGGATTTAAAGCGCACACAAACTAACGACTTTCGATATTCATACGAAAATTTCGATTTTCGCGAATATCGAAAACGACTACAAGACCTGACGTGTATTCCGGGCCAGATTGATACTGTCGAAGCTCTAGAGCATGCGGTAAAAGGTCTGACCAGGAATATACAACGGACACAGCAAGCTTTGGCCAAAAAAGTCCCGAACAGACCGCGGCGCGACAATCTTCCTGAGGAAATTCTGAACCTTATTAAGGCGAAAAATCGAATCAGGAAGCGTTGGCAGCGATTCAGGCAACCTGCCGATCGCATAATGGCAGCAGAGCTTGCACGAGACATACACCGCGAAATCTCCGCATACAGGAATTATACCTGGGCGGAGAAACTGCGAAATTTGACTCCCCGTGACAATTCCCTGTGGAAACTGTCGAGAAGTCTGCGAAAAGGCTATGAGCAAGTCCCCGCTCTTGAAAAAGAGGGGCGGAGTTATATTACCACCAGTGACAAGTGCGAGCTGCTCGCCGACTTTTTGGCAGAAGTACACAAGGTCCAACCAGCCCTTCAGAATAACGAAATCGAAAGACAGACCGCTGTTTTTGTAGAACGGAAGTATCCTATACCACCCTCGATTTTGCATTCCTATATAACAACCCCGTCGGAGATACAATCGTGTCTTCGGCGCCTCCCTAGCCGAAAAGCCCCCGGGCCAGACGGCATCCCTTATCTACTCCTCAAAAACTTACCGCGAAAAACTATTGTGCTAATAGTACAAATAGTCAACGCAGTCCTTAAATTGCAGCACTTCCCCCAGGACTGGAAAAACGCTGTAATAATCCCCATCTTAAAGCCGGGCAAAAACCCGACCGAACCCGCCTCTTATAGGCCAATTTCCCTCTTGAACACCCTCGGCAAATTAACCGAGAAGGTCATCCATTCGAGATTACAGGCAGCAGCCGAACTTCGAAGTTTAATCCCGGATGAGCAGTTTGGCTTCCGACCAAGACACAACACAACGCTGCAGACTGCTAGGATCGCAACGGATGCCTATGCAGCATTTAATAAGCTTCAAAGTACGGTTATGCTGCTTCTCGACATGCAAAGGGCCTTTGACACAGTCTGGCACACAGGCCTGCTGTACAAGTTGTTTGCCGTGCATTCACTGCCACTCTACCTAGTTTCCCTTATAGCGTCTTACCTAAAAAACCGTTCCATCCAGGTGAAAGTGGAGAATTCCACTTCTGCCAAAAGACGCATCGCGGCAGGAGTACCACAAGGAACAGTGATTTCGCCGCTGCTGTATACATTGTACACAGCAGACATTCCAAAACTTCCCACTACAAAAATAGCACTATACGCTGATGATACGGCTATCTACGCATCGTCTTTTTATGCTCAGGCTGCGAAATCTCGCATTGCACATCACCTGAGTTTATTGACGCCGTATTTCGACAAATGGAAACTTAAAGTGAATCCCAGGAAGACGGAACTTATTATCTTTTCGCGCAAATTCACTAACAACAAAATCTTATCACCACTCGTGGTCCAAAATACTCCTATCAAACCAACAAAAGAGGTGAAATACCTGGGATTCAAACTAGACGCCCGACTCCATTTCAATAAGCATGTTGACTATGCTGTACAAAAGACTGCCATGGCCCGAAGAAAGTTGTACTCTCTTCTGGCGCCAAATTCTTTCCTATCACCTCAAAATAAACTTCTGCTCTACACCTCCACCATAAGGCCCATACTGACCTACGGAACCCCTGTCTGGCACTCTGTCTGTGATTCCACGAGACGACGTGTTCAAAGGACCCAAAATAGGTTCCTAAGAGGCGTCCTATCGGCTGACAGATACACCAGAATAACCGAAATGCACGAAGCTACAGGGATGGCCTATATAGCCGACTATATAGATACCATCGCTGAAAAATTTTATCATAGCGGAGTGCAAGGCTCAGTCCTCACGCGAAATATCACCCAAGTAAGAGCAAACGACCGCCCAACCCATGGTCCCCTGTATAAGCGACTTCCCATATTTTATGAGGATTTTGTCCCTGACAGTACGTGACGACAAACAAACATTGCCTGCCAGTTGCAGACAGTCGTTTCTAGCAGGCTGGAAACGCACAAATCCAACATAACGTGACTTGACGGGTTTGTCCTGCCTCGTTCTGACTGGTGTTGGCTGGTCCTTGCACCGATCGGGGCGGGGGCGGATGGATTCGGTCATCTAGTTGAAACTGCCGGCGGTTAACGCCACGGCTGACAGTATCAGGCTTAAAGGTCGAAGCAAAAGGGGTTTTTGGCTTCCCTTCAGGAAGACCTTTTTTCCTTAATGAATGCCCCTCGAATAAAACCAAAACCGCCACTTCAAGACTATCTCCTGACGTTGTCGTGCGTATGGCTAGCTCGGGAATGTCCATGTTAGGGCACTGCCCAGGTAATGGACGACTTAGCGCGCCTATTTAGATCATGGGCAAAGAGCAACCGGCCGAACATCTGGCCAGACATGGGACATTTTACTGACTTATGTTTTTTGGTTTTAAACTTTGTTTGTGAATTTAGTAATGTGAATGTTTAATAATTTTTATCTATCTATCTATCTATCTAGGAGTACAAGAAAAATAGTAAAAAAAATTAATTGTTATTAAAAACTGCGATATTTGCAAAAAACTAGATCAGAAGGATGGCAACAATGTTTTTCAAGGTAATCTGCCTCAATAACATTATGTAAGTACCTGTTGCTTCTTATTTATTGAAAATTGTAGTTACCATGGGTAAACACAAAACAAAGAAAGGGAGAGAAAAAGAAATATTTTGAGGTTGGGATGCACTCTTGGGAACAGTCGCACGTCACATTTTGAGCCGCTTCTCGTATTAGGTTAATTAGCTCCTGATCAATTTATACCGGTGTTCGTTAGATCAAAGATTTAAGGTGTCCTTGTGTCCTGTGCATCTTACATTAATGGTAGGAATGTAGACCTTCCTCGGGGGAGTTATCGGGACAATTATCCGGTGCCTGGGAGAGTGTCAGGGGTTGTGCAATGCTCCGAGCACTCCTGGAAAGCTCTGCTACAATTATCTCCAATACCTGTTCCTTTGTGTCTGGAACCCGAGCACCTCTGGTTCGTCACAATCTGCGCCAATTCCTGGAGCCAATCGTCCAGTGTCTCTAGCTAGCTCTTTGCTGGTGAAAGTTTTTAAGGTAATTTGAAGCAAATATCGTAATTTTTCTTTTCGAATGGGACTATTTTAAAATACTACTTAATAACAATGAAACTCTTTATAATTGAACTCGTTGCATCAAATAAAATAAAACATTACTAAAATATAAATTTTAAACATTGACTAGAAATGGACACTGGACGGAGGTGGCGTTTCGTTAAAATGTTTCGAGAATTAATCAAAATTTATGGGTTTTTAAGGCGGATATTTAGAAGAACGTCCAACTTTTCATTCAGTTTGGAAGAATAAATATAAGTTTGTTTTCCATTCTTTCTCTTGAGCCGTGAGATAAATGGAGTAGCTGGGATTAGGGCAGCGTGTTCTGGATGATGATTATCACACGCCAATAAAATGTCATCGAGAAAAATCTATTTTATATTTTATAGTTGGAAAACTTTTATAATGAATTTCAGTTTTTCTAAATATATAGCTTGTCGGGAAATAACTGTAAATCAATCTGTGGCCTGAATTAAGACAAATGAGAAGGAATTAAGAAGTTTTCTAAAATGTATTCTTGATTTTATTTCCATCTGTTTCCTGATTTTTCTAAAGACATTTTTGTTTCTTACTTGTTCTTGTTCTTTTAACGGTTTATTTGTGAGTTTACAGGGTGTTAATATTTGCGGGTTTGAGCAGAATTTGCAGATTCTTTAAAGCTGGTGCCAATAGGACGGTGTCATCAGCATATCTTAATTTGTTGCTTGCTAATTGATTCCTGTACTCTGATCTATTAATGTACTGGCAATTTTACCATCCGACTACAGATTAAACAAAGTTGGTAAGAGAATACATGCCATACATTTATTTGTATTTTAATCTCTTTAAAGTGTTTCCATTTTAATTCGGAAAATCCCAGAGCCTTTAGGTGACCTTAGATTTTAAAAGAAAAACTGCAAGTTATGTGAATGGCAAATCCGAAGGCGCGGGTGACCAGGAAATTCTTGGTAGAGTGGATAATTGGAAGCCGAAGTGTCAGTGGTAGACGGGATTGTTTCTCTGGGAAAATTCACGGGTCTGGAGGTGGATGAGAGAGATTTGAACGAACTCATCGAGGAACAGTCTCAGGAGCTGACAACCGAGGATTTACACGATCTACATTCGCAGCAGCATACTGTAGTTCAATGAAAAATTAGTTTTGAAGAGGAGCCCGAACTGGAGGAGGTTATCTCTACAAGAAATATAAAGGAAATCTTTCAGAAACTCATCCGCAATATCCTGAAAGAGAGGAAGAAACAAACATCCTTGGACTGTTTTTTTTAAATGATCTGCAGGTAAAAATGAGTAAAGCGTGACGAAAAACGCGAAGATCAGTGACGAAAATTAAGCGCTTCCGTAAGCATTTCAATTTTTCTTTTATGTTTTTATAAAATATATATTTGTAATTTATAAATAAATGTTTCTTCTTGTAAATACATTTTTCTTATTCAAACACACTTAACAAAAACAATTGAGGTGTGTTTTTTGCGGGCTGGAACGGATTAATGGCACTTCAATTAATTTCAATGAGGAAAATTGCTTTGAGATACGAGCAATTTGACATAAGAGCAAGGTTACGGAACGAATTAAACTCGTATGTCGAGGTACCACTGTATTCGTCTAGTAGCATTCCGATAAGCCGAAAATTACTCTGATATTTTTAAATCTAGATTATTCTCCTCCAGTAACTTTATTAGCTAATTCTAATTAACTGTGTCAAATGCCTTACTGCAGTCCGACAAACATATATAAATTTGTTGATTTACGCCCAAACACCTTTGGGATAACATGTTAAGGAAAACATATTAGAATTGAATTAGCATCTCAGGGGTGGATTTTCCGAGGATGGCCCGACATTAATTAGGCTGCAAAATGTGCATTGTGCGTGTTATGTCGATCTACACGTAAATCCTTAATTTGCCGAATGTGGCACGAGATGATTGGACAGCAATAGTTGGATTAGTAGTAGTAAACATCTTTATTTCTAAAAAAAGGCTATCGACCTATCGGTCTTTCTGCCCTTGTTTAATACATGCAGTCTTAATCTAGATAAAAAACCAATATGAAAATTCTCCTATTCTAGGTTAACAATAGTAGTAGTAAACATCTTTATTTCTAAAAAAGGCCATCGACCTATCGGTATTTCTGCCCTTGTTTAATACATGCAGTCCCAATCCAGATAAAAAGCAAATATGAAAATTCTCCCATTCTAGGTTAACAATGTTATTGAATAAATAAGATTTCAGTGGCAAGAAGAAATTATTTTATTGTCCACTAGTCCGTTGCGTTTGTAAGTGTTCGAGTAGCGTTAATGTAGGGAAACGGAAGCGGGATTGTCTGGTTGGTCTTGTAAGACAAAGGGGATTCAGTATGGTCCAGTTGTAGGGGTTATAGTTGGATTAATTACTGGTGAAAGTGACTTTATCGAACTAGTCATTATTCTTGATAATTGATTAATTTTACAATAATTTATTTCACTTTCAAAACATATTACCAATTTTTTTTGTAAATCGTTTCTCATTTTTATCCATGTCCCTCTTTCCAGAAGATTTTTGCTTAAAATTTTCGAAGTTCCCAAAAAGAATAAATCTGAATGAACAGGTTGTAATTCTACCTGAATATAACAGTGGCCGGAACCAATGCTAAATAGTTTTTCAATTTGCCAAATTTTGCATGGTTGCGGTAAGGTTGCGAATGCACAATACAACATTCACATTCAGCTGTGATTGTACGGATTTTGGACATTCGGCACATGTCTTCGTGGCCAAACATCAGGTCCATTCTTTTCATTAGAAAAGTGCCCATTATACAGTTTTCAGAGAGTCATTCAGCAGCGTCAGCTGGGGCTCACACTAATTTATTAGTTGGGGTTTTGCCACACCGCACACGTTTTCTTTTGTGGGCTGCTTAAATAATATGAGGATGTTATTAAATTCTCATATGCAAGTGAATCACACTCACAGAAGTTACCTAAATGTTTACATCTGTATCAGTAACAGTCGTTTAGATTTAAATAACGATTTTCATAAGGAAGTTTTTGCTGAAGCGACTCTGTGACTCGATTGTGTTCTGCAAAAATAAACTGGCAAACCAAACGCATGTTTGAAAAATTGTCAAAAATTGTCTGATGAGTACTGAAAAGTGAAACTTTGCCCCTTGGTAGAAAGTACTTTTCTTACAAACGGAATGGAAAACCAAATATTTAACGCAACAGGCTTCTAAAGAAGTAAGAAACCTCTGCAGGCCTCTCTGGCCTGCAAAAACAACCTCGACGACCAAACGCAATTGAAAAAATATTACCAAAAATTCTCTGATTATGACTGAAACTCGATGCTTTGTCCACAAATAGAAGGACCTTTCACTACAAATAGCAATCAACATCTTAAGCTTGGCTTAATTGGTTCCTGAGAAAATAAATGATAAATTCCGGCCTGCAGCACACTCACAAACCAAACACAATTTCGAAAATTGTAAAAAAATTGCCTGGTGACGACTGATGCTCGAAACTTTGTTTGTTGATAGAAACCTTGTCTTGTAGAAATAAATGCCAAACTCCGGCCTGCGAAATCAATCTCGCGAAGTAAACAAAAGCTTGAGAAAATTGTAGTAAAAAGAAAAAATAAGCTAAGAGCAAATAAAAAGGCTATAGAGAATGCAATAATAAACGTCATTCAGATGATTACAGAAGATTCTACTGTTATGTAAGTCTGAAATGGAATGTAAAATGCCTCCATAAAGTATCACTGATCAATATACCGTCATAATTAAAGGAAATATTTTGAAAAGAAAGTTATTCATTCATGAAAGAAGTCATGTATAAATATAATCAAAATTGATAAAGCACCATGAGGAAAGTGAGGATTTTAAGCAGGAAATGTTTCGTAACATCTTTATGAATGAATGAATAAACGAATGAAAAAATTGGTTTAATTGGCAGTTTGCTGGTAAGATTTACATTATTAAAGTTACACAAGATAAAAAAAGTACATATCGATACAACAAGCAAGGTTTTCATATTTGAAGAAACATGCGTCCATTTCATATTCTTTTTTTTTCGGTTGATTCAATTAGCCGTAATTTCCATGATTTATCTAGAATTACATAAAATCTTTTACATGAAATATTAAATTTAAACATTGAAACCCAACATTGAAAACTGTAGCGCGTTAGTAGGAAATACGAAAGAAGCAAAGATTTTGGTATAAAAGAAATCCTTTTCATCCAAAACAAGCACTTCAACAGTAACAAATCTCCTGAGCGAATTAAGGTAACAAATTATGATGTATGGGCGGAATAAAAAGTAAGTCCGCAAAGTCGTTGTATAACACTCATACACATGGAGAAACGTGTTCTACTTTCGTTCACTTCTGTTGTTTGCTCCTCAACAAACTTTGGCGATATGTCAGGGAAATATTTCTTTGAGGAAAGCACATTTTCTTGTGGATTTGGTATTTGTCAGCATTGCGAATTTTCCCGGCTTGATGTATTATTCGCGTTCCTAACTTTGTCGTTGTGTTTCGAGGGTTGTTTTTTTCGCCATCCAGAATCGGTAAACATCTTTCTGTCAACTGAATTACCGTCTTCATATTGTCATCGTTAGCAGCACAATTGCCTTTTGTTTTATGTGAACGTACCGCAAATCTTCCAACTTCTTTATTGCCATATTTACGAGTGGTCAAACACTTCAGGCACCAACTTTCTTACTCTTTTATGACTATTGGAAACTTTTTAGTGCCGTTAGCTGGCAGTTTGCTCGAATTTAATGGCGGCGATTTATTAATATTAAGCGGATTTTAGTCGTTATGCCGGTTTTATAGAATTTTTGCCAGATCCAACACCAAAAAAAAAACTAGTATCCATAAAACTTGGCCAATAAGGCAGTTCGTTCCATTAGTGTGAAGTCGAGAAACTGACTCTTCACTAGATATTATCTGAATTGTTTAAACAGTTACATGAGAAAAAATGTTGAATTAGGCAGGAATTGTTAAAGAAGTTCGAGCTATTCTGCAGTTATTAATACAATATTCCAATAATGAATTATTCGTTAATATAAACTCTCGAAACATCTCTCAACGCTCCAACAGTAAATATGGAAATTTAGAACACATCAACTACATTTAATATTGATCAGCAGTGCCAAATCAGTAAAATGTTCTAAATTAATATTTGTTTTCAACAATCAGCATGCAGTAAATAATGAAAATTGTTTACTTGTTTTATATTTCATTGCGCCATAAGTAAAGCAAACAACGAAAATATGCGTTTTATTACTTTGTACTTTGTTGATTATTTTTAAAATGTCCAGTACACTTTTTTAGATATTTAGATGGGTTCAGTCTAAGATTAAAGCTGCCCACTTTCGTAATTGGGTTGTCTAAAACCAGATTTATCAGACCGTAAAAAAAATGAAAAGCTCCTCAAAAGCCCAAGAGAGCAGGTGTTGGTTGAGTCGTGTGGTCTCGTTATCCGCCTGACTGGCGTCTGCATTAAAAGGTATAGTTTTTCGTAACATGCCAAATTCAGCCCCCAAAAAAATCAGCCGTTTCTACCTGAAATTCTGGCTGGATTTCGTTCATGTTGGACAAGGCAAAATTTAGTTTAAAAATGCAAATAGTTCAACTTGTATCAGAGCAAATAATGCAAAACTTTAATCATCCTGATGTTGTTCATTAGGCTCGAACTGTTGTTTCCAGCATTAAAAAGACAGAAACCAAAGTTCAAACCCTCAGTAATTCGGCATAGTCACGATTCGAATATCACGAAAGTCTTGAGGGAAAGGTGACATGGATTATTTTAATATCTCATAATATAATGGCTGCTAGATCTGTTTTCAGCTAGTACAATAGTGATACATTTTTAATCACAGGCATCACGCAATTTGATATTTTACCACGCTTTCAAAGGGACCCGTTTGATTTAAGAGAATGGTTGAGAGAAATTGTAACAGAAGAAATTTACTAAGGAGGCATAATAGATTAAAATGGCCTTAGTTTTCCGAAATTTTTAATACTTTTTTAATAGTTCGTATATGGACTTTGACGGCTAATTTTAAGCATAAAATTATGGTTTGTACTAGTTCGGAATTATCAGCGGTTTATGAAATATCGCAGATTTGAATGTGGTAGTAGCAGCTTTGAAAAAAATAATTTTATTAGGAGAACCATTTTAATTAATTTCACCTGATCACACCATTCTTCATTAGGTCTTACTGGAATATTTTTTCTACTTTAATAATCAAAGTACTGTTTAGCCACATAAAGTTCCATTCCTTTAATACTTTTCAGTATTTCAAAAGAATCCAGACCAAATTCCCTATGCTCCACACCTGCACTAAAAACAAACTAATGAAGGAAAATAAAATAAACACAAATCCAGCAAAGGATGACAATGAGACAAAACACACTGTAATGTATTGTACCGGGCATTGATATGATCTCGAAAACAGCACAAATAAACATTTCCCGGGTAATTGGATTCATTCGGGACACTTTCCTTTGCTTAGATGGATTTTATGTGGACTGGGTGGTCTGGAATTTAGTAAACTTTCCGGCTTGGATCCACGTGTCTGTAAACTTTCTTGAAAGAAAACAATCACGTTGAAGTCGAGAAGAATCTCATTATTCTCGTTAGTAATTGATTGGATTAAATCTTGGAAATGGTAAAAATGCAGATTTTTAAATATACGAGAAATGGCAGTTTTATACTAGTTTATTTGCGTTAATCTGAAAACTTTCCAAATTTTGCACTAGGTACATGTCCATTTAAATCAATTGAGATTAATGCAGTTGGTTTTTTACGGACTCAGGCTTTACCCAAAATTTGGGATTTTCAACTTGGCACTTACTGTATGGTGAGTGAGTTTCCCATTATTAACGCTTTAAATTGCAAATTTATTGGTACAATTATATGGTCACTTATGCCGACTTTTATTTTAAATTAAGAAGTAGTATCGTTTCTGCTTTGATCAGCATGATTTAAGTATAAAAGAAGTCGCAGCAGAAACGAGCAGTCACTCAATAAGATGTTCACGTTTAGTGCCATGTTCACGTTAAGTCTAGCTCGACACTAAGATTAGATCGGTTCTAAATTTATTGCATTAATTTGGAAATAAAGTTTTTAAAAACAGATTTTTCCAATCTATAAAATTGTACGTAAAATGAAGTAGACAAAGGGTTTTCGCATATACTGGAGCTTTTAATTTACTGGATTTATCTACAGCGTTTTATTCATTGAAAAATTGCGGATTCTGGAAAAGAGAGGAGCACTGAAACAAACAGAAACTTTTATTCAGTATTTTTGATGCAAATTTCTGATCTTAAAGAGAAATAGTCTTCTAGGAGATCAGAATATATTCTTCATATTCTTTCATTACAAATTGAAACAATACAGAAAAAAGAAGTGCTTATCGCTGAGAGTGAGAGCTTTAAGTAAACAGTTCATGTTTTTTTTGTACATTTGTATTATGATATACTTTGGAATTAAAATGTTTCAAACATTAATAAAGCCAACCATTATAAAATACAACTGATGGCAAGTTATTAGAATGGAACTAAATACTAGAATATAGTGAACCTTCGCTGTGAAGATACAGGTTGCTTTTTCCACGCTACCGTATTAGTCGATGAAAAGCCATATTAGGGACACATGTCTTGACATAAATAATATATATTTTCCTTCGCCTAACTACACATCAAACAAGTTCCCATAATGGGATGGAGCCTTTTACGATGGCCACTGTACTACGAACGAAATTCATTAGACTATCGTGGAATATTCCCTACTTGCACTGAACAAATATTGGATTATTATTTCGCTCCATTTATGTTATAGTGTTTCAATGGAGGATAATTGAAAAATGAATCGGGACAAACATGTGGAAAATACATACAATTTTCATCAAAGAGCAAATAAAATCCCCGAAAATTTGTCACTTTTGCTTTGCGCGTAACGCAAACAGGAAAATACGTTAATTTTTTTAGCAAACACTCAATTATGGACGCTAATACACATAATCAGAGGTTTTAATGATTTATTGCAACATGTGTGTTACAGGTTTTGTTTTTGCAGCTTCAGCTTAGAATTAAGGAAGAAATCAACAGATTCCAACTGAAACTGTTCAAGTAATCTAGGTTTGAATTAACTTAAAAACTATAATGATAAATTCCTTTTTCCTCTCTTCAAGTAATAACTTAATAAAATCATGTTAAAATCTGGCCAAAACTTTCTCCACACAGTCTGTAAATAACGTCGGCTTTTTTTTTCAAATAATTCGTCAAGAGGCCAGAAAATAACTTTTTTAGCACGTACTATCCGAACCGCAGATGCCGCAATAAAAACCATTATCAAATATGAATCGACAGCTGCGAAAATTCGTAATTTATTCGAGCAGATGCTAAATCGTCCGCAGACACTGATTCGGCGATCGGAATCTGAAAACTTCAACCAGCACCGAAAAAAATAGCCGATTATCAAGTACAAATGGCGATTTTTCTTGTCTGAGCCTTCAGACATGTTGTCAGTTTACATACAACATACAGTTTTTATTACAAATATGCTTAGCCTTTTCCAACAATTGAAACATTGATATTAACAGAAGTTCTTGAAACCAAAGAAAGATCATTTAGACTGCTGCAAAATTTACATTTAACTGCCAAGTACATGCAACTAATTATTTATTGGCACACCCATACATTTCCTTTAACCAAACCATTAACTTCCAGTCGATATTAAACAATGCTCTTGCATTAAACGTTTTTAAAACACCCACCCACTGTTTATCAAAATGAAACTTGAATATACAGAATCGAATGATTGCGATTAAATTCCGGATAAAAAAATGTTTAACGTTATAAAACAAACGGACATTTTAGTGGACATTATTTTAAATAAACCTCAGTTATTGGAAATAAAATGAATATTTAAGCAAACTGTAACAGAATTCAAATGTTGATTTTAATTATTTCGCTTTTTTGTTTAATGCTTAGGTATATATTAAAATGCATGTATTATTATAAATGACATGATGTAGAAGGAATGCGGCGAAAAGCAAACAAATGCAGTTAATATTAGCGGATATTTGTAGGCTATTGGGAAATTTTAATTGGAAGTTTTAACACATTTATATGAAGAGTTTATTTATTGCGTTCGTGATCTGTCGATGAACGAATGAATATCAATTTCGAGTCTAAGCTCAATATTTGGCATAGTTTAATTGGTTTTTAAATGGGGGTTTATTAGTATTGTGTTTTTTGAAAAGTCTTCTGATGTGGAAGAATATCAAAATTGCATAATTACTTTTTAAAGTAACGACTTAGATCCAGCTTTTTATTATTTTCATAATTAAGTTTTTCATTAGATTATTTTTTTCGTAGACTGATTGCCCCTAAATGTGCATCAATCAAGTGACTGAGTCTATAATAAGGTAAATATCGTCGGTTAGAAAAAGACTGCTTAAAATGGCCAAAAAACGTCGATTGTTTCGGATATGAAGCTTCTAGTGTTGTGTTTTCAAATAAATCCGTTCGTTTTCTCGCTTCTGTAAGATGAAACTTATGTTAAATTTGAGGCATTTGAAGAGAATTGATATTTTTTCACAAAATCCGCCCATCAAGACAATTTCGGTCAAAAATTGAAATTTTACATGCATGTTTTTTATGATGGAGAATTTGAATAATTTAAGGCGAATTGATATTTTTTCGAAATATCCACCTAAATGAAAATTTCTTACCAACTATACGAACGCATAAACATGACAAAGATTTCGGAAAGACTCATACACCTACAGACAAAATGGACAAACAACCCCTACAACTGGACCATACTGAATCCCCTTTGTCTTACAAGACCAACCAGACAATCCCGCTTCCGTTTCCCTACATCAACGCTACTCGAATACTTACAAACGCAATTGACTACTGGACAATAAAATATTTTTTTCTTGTCATTAGAATTGGAAAGTTTATTTAATCAGATTATTAACCTAGAATAAGAGATTTTCATCTTTGTTTTTATTTAGATTAAGACTACATGTATTAAACAAGGGCAGAAAGACCGATAGGTCGATAGCCTTTTTTAGAAATAAAGATGTTTACAACCAGACTACTGAAAATTTCTCTTAAAAAAAATAAACCCTTATGAAAATTTCGGTCAAAGATCGAAATTTCACATGCGTGTTTTTTGAGCTCAGTAGATTTCTTTGGGTGCAAGCAACCTCCAAATGTGCATTAATCAAGTGTTTGCGTCTATAATAAGAAAAATATCGTCGGTTAAAAATCGAAAACACTCAAAAACTGGTTAAAAATATCGATTATTTTGGATATTAAACTTCTAGTGTGGTTTTCAATGTGTTCGTTGGATTTTTCGCTTCATTGACATCAAAATGATAGAAAATTTGAGAAATTTTAAGGGAATTGAAATTTTTTCGAAAAATCGCCCTCTTCCCTTTATGAAAATTTATGTCAAAAATCAAAATTTCACATTCGTGTTTTTTAAGCTGAGTGGATTTCTTTCGGCACAAGAAACCTCAAATGTGCATTCATCAAGTGTTTGCCTATATAATAAGAAAAATATAAACGGTCAAAAATCGTAGACAGTCAAAAACTGCTTGAAAAGTAACGAAAACTTTGATTATTCGGAATATATCGTTGACTAAATAACATGAACCTCTCAGAAAGATCACAAAAAAAGCAGAAAACGAGTTAAATTTGAAGCAAATAGGAAAGTAAAAACCCTTGTATTTACACATTCAACATATGTTGTAATGCATTTTCTACTACCATTCAGTACATTTGAGAAAAATTCAAGAAATTCATAAAACGAAACAGTTTCTTCGCCACTATGTAATACTTAGGAGTATTGATCCGTCTCATTTCATAAACATATAAACTGATTCTTTTGGGAGCGGTTTCCGACCGATAAAAACGTAACACTAAAATTAGGAATGCAAATGTAACTACACAGCAAACAGTTTAGTGAAAAGTCGATGATAATCGCGGAAAACACGAAACACTCGCAGCTTTTCTAGGCGAAACTGTATTAGTTTATATATCGCGTTTTGCCGTTTTAATTTATACAAGAACGACCATTACTATTTCGGTTGGTGAGAACTAATTGTTTGTTTCAGCAGCAATCAAAAGAACTAGAAGTGATTTACATATATTTGAGCTCTATGAGAGACTGTTTGTTCGTTAAGTTTGCAGACAATATTTCCTAAATCCCTATTCAATTACCCTAATGTAAACCATCAGCAACTGAACCAGCTGCACTCTGCTACACCTATCGATGAAATTGAGTTGTGATCTTGCCATTTTACTTCTCAATTTCTCAATCGCCGCCGTCGCGAATAGCAAAACAAGGAAAACCGGGCACTATCCAATTTGCAATTTGTTAAAAACCCACTTTCAAGTTAACGACAGCTATCGAAGATCCAGAACAGCTTTTAAATAAAGCCGAACGATAGCGCTCTTAGTGCATAACAAAAAGCGACGTTTCGCGAATCGACTCAGCTTACCGCTCGATTACCTGATGCGTTGCGGTTTGCATGCTAATGTAGCTGGTTCAGTAAAAAATTGAGCTATTTAAACGCTAAGCCGTCTTGAGCATTGAAAGTAATGTTTCAAATCAGTTATGGGCACCTGTCTTAAGACCTACTCGTTTATCATCTTGTAGCGTCTTTATCCAATTATTATTCAGTTTAGTGATGAACAAAACAAGACCAAGACTAAGACAAGGTCTTGGTGTTAACAATTATAATAATAAAATTAAAATATAATAATTACTAATACACAACCATAACATTATCGTAGGCTGTTTGCTTACTAAAACATTTTCGCGATCCGCACTTAAAATGGTATTAAATTTTTGAGTTCCCCTGAAAATATTTCAAGTATAATGTCCTAAACCTAAGTCAAACCGTTTGTAAGATATTTTAAATATCATTAAAATATTTTTTTAATGTCAGTTATTATTGGGTTTGGGAACGAGTTCTTGTTAAAGAACATTTACTTTATTAAGCTTTTAATAACGGTTTGATTTCAATTAATACAGTGTTAAAAATAAGTTTTGGATTGAAATTGAGAAAACCGCCAAGATTTTCTCTCCTCAAATTAAAACCCCCAATAGTCAAAATTGTATCTGATTTAATACAAAGAAAGAGTAATTTTGTGTAAACTTGTTTATGCGAAAAATGTTTATTTTGAGGTTTTTTGAAAATGGTAATCCACTTAAAATTTCTAAATTATCTTTAATTTTTAATTAAGGCGATCTTTGTTGGAAAAAATAGAATCATTGTGGCCCTTAAGTGCGGTAGTTTATCCTGCCTGCAAACTACAGGATTAAAGTTTTCAATTCCGAGTGGATTTTCGTTGTGTGTTTAAGTGCCGTGTGGACTTTTTGAGGATTAATGGGCAGAAAATGGCGGATGGGGCGCCAGCTTGCAGAATCCTGGTAAGGATGATTTCTAATCTATAAATCCCTTAGTTCGAACTGAGTTTAGTTCGAACTCAAAAAGCTCCCAGGTTCCAAAAGCAACCGAAGCTATATGCATTCTTTACATTTCTTATTTTTAATGGTTTTGGACAGATTTCCTGCTGTACTCATTAAATACACACATTTTCTTCTTTTTTCCAGGTGGCACGATGCAACTTTCGGTATGTTTGGTATTACTTTGCCCCTGGTTGTCATGTAGACCTTTTTGTGCCGTATTGTTGACTTGTGTTTTATTATATTATTGCATATCATATTTATTCGACGAAGAACGACGAGGGAGTTTCTGGATTCTGGATCGGGTTTTTCAAATTTGTTTATTTCGTTTCTCTAAAACTAAGTAAGATTTTATACATTAACTATAGGTTTTCCATTATAAATTGTTTCTATATGAACTTTTGCGGTCTAAATGTAAAATCAGTGTCGTTCTACTTTAAACCACACTTTCTACCGTCGTTTTAGATATTTTGTATCAATTATTGGTGTTTTACTGCTGTGAATTACACTCTATATTTCTTACTTTTTTCGCTCAGTGTTTCAACATCAAATGTTCAAGTTTTCAACAGTAGACAGTTTTAAGCAGTAGACAGCACAACTTTAATTATCATCGAAGCAAGTTTTCTGTGCTGGACTGTTTTTAAATAAAGTGTTGCAGTCTAAATAGAAAATCAGTGTCGTTCTTCTGCAAACTACACTTTTTAGGGTCGTGTGAGGTATTTTGTATCAATTGTTAGTGTTTTTCTGTTGTAAATTACACTGAAAATTAAACGGTTCTTGAGTTCTCATTGGGAATTGCGCAGATTTACAAGTTTGAACTTTTTCGCCAAGTTTTTCAAAAATAAATTGTGGCAAAAATATCAATTATTAGTGTTTTTATATAGAAAATTTATATTTTTGTTTCTTTGAAAGTTAATTATACCCCCGAATCCAGACCAAAGTACCTAAAGGCAGGGGAATTTAGTTTATTACTTTTTGACAGTCTAGCGGATAGCGCCTTAAGAGGCTGGGAGTGATCCTGACATTCCATTTAGATTTCGTGCTTTTTTTTCCAAATTTCACATTATAAAAAAATATTTTTGCCAAAATGATTCCTGATCTGAGCGGTTAGGATCCGTCCGACTATTTCATTTTTTTTGTCGTCCAGCGCCCTGCTGGTTGTATGTGGTCCAGGTCAAGATTATAACCAGATTTGCGGCTGGTCTTCTAAATTTAAGAATTTTAAGAAGTCTTTTATTTAATGGCATTGAGTTTTTGAGTTAAAATCGGAATTTTAGGGAACTTCAGCGATCTGGATCCGGACAGCATTTTATTTTCTAGAATTAGATGGCGACCAGGTTTGTAGTTTTTCCTTTATAGCATTTATGCTGCTCGCATGTGCAGGTTTGTGGATTTTATGGAGCGGATTTCTATTTCACCTTTTGCGGATTTTATATAGTGGTTTTTTGAAAATGATAGCGCACTTATTGTCGTTTGTTATGTTAATCGTTGATTTTTCAAAGTATTTTCTTGCAATTTTGAACTTATAGCATTTCACTATATCATATAGGTACTTATTTTGGACATGGATGTTTTTCAGGTAAAACAAGTAACTTTTTAAAATGCTGTTTTTATAGCCTTGAACCGTTCATGTTTCAGGATCTTTATTTTTCCTTTCACTAATATTCTCTTTCTTAAGTAGGTTTCGCTCAATATATGAAATTAACTAACTGAAGCTTATTAAAATGTATGTAGTAAAACATTTTTAAATTACAGTCCATTTTCTCCACTACACGAAATTTAAATAAAACTTCACTCGACTCAAAAAAAATCCGTGCGATTTACATCAATATAGATCAAGATCAAAACGATCGACTATAGTCGAATTTTCAATAAACAAGATTCAATTTCGCTCCTGCTGAACAGTTTGCAGATAAATCAAATTTATTTGTGTACGACATTTTCGAAAAAGGAAAAAGACGCTTTGCGAGTATCCTCGTCCATATTTTTTCCTCCATCTGGCAAGCTCATAACGGACCGCGTTAGGGCAAAATAACAACTTGAAGGGAATTTTATTTTAACAAATTGCTCACAATATCTCCCAAGACGAGGCTAGGAGCGTTTCGCACATCGCAAACCAGAACAAATTGAGGTCGCTTTGTTTGATGTTTTCGCGTGACGTTACCGAGTCAGGCCAAATGAACAGACCGTCGCATTGAATTAGATTTGGAATATCCCTATTTTTTCTGGCTCGAAAGTTTTCATTGGAACAAAACCTTACGAAGTTCTGTTGCTCACACAAACACTGAAATTCGGACACATTTCAGCATTAGTTTACAAAATATGCAGCATCAAAGTTAATAGAACGCTCTATGCGTTTTTGTATTGAGAGTTTTTCAATAAGACGATAGGTTTGTCAAATTACAAAGTTTTTAAGATAAATGCAAAACATTTTCTTTTTTATTTCAAAGTGTAAGTTGACCTTTTTATGATTTGAATAACTTCAATACTTGGTTCTGAAAACACTCGAAATCCTGATTTTTGCTCGCTTTGTGAATGTTGGTCTGAAATGAACGGTTTTACGCAATTGCAGACTATGAAATAAAAAATTCAATCATGCAATCTAGAGCCAGAAAGAGCTTAAAATGTTGACATTCTATTTGTATTTTTGCGCGCTTTGAGAATGTGTGTGAAAATGAACGGTTTCATGCAACTCCATGCTTTGGAGTAAAAAAATCCAACATCGAATCTAGAGCCAATAGGAACTTGAAATGTGGACTTTTATAGAAAACATTTGAATTTGAAAACTGTCAAAAAATCATTTAAATCACGCTAAATTCTGCTTTTTGTGCGCTTTGAAAATGTTAGTCTGAAAATAAAGGGTTCCACGCAATTGCAGACCCTGAAAGAAACAATTCACATTTCCAATCTGGGGCAAGTAGGAACATGAAATGTTCACATTAAATAGAAGACTGATTTTTACGCTCTTTGTGAATGTTGATCTGAAAAGGAAAGGTTTCACGCAACTACAGACTTTGATGTAAAACATTCCAACATGCCATCTAGAATCAGTAAAAACTTAACATTATAGCAGATACTTGAGTCGAATATTTCTCAAAAGATCATTTAAATCGCGTCAAGCACTGATTTTTGTGCGGTTTGAGAATGGGTCTAAAAATGAACGGTTTCGGGCAACTGCAGGCTTTGAAGAACAAAACTCCAACATCCAATCTAGGAAATTGAAATGTTGATATTTTATAGAAGACAGTTGAACCTGAAATCCGCAAAAGATCATTTGAATTGCCTTCAATTCTGATTTTTGCTCGCTTTGCGAATGTTGTTCTGAAAATGAACGATTTCTCGCAACTGCAGAATCTCAAGGATAACATTTCCACTTTCAGTCTAGCCCTAGTAGGAACTTGAAATATGCACGTTCTACAAAAGACCCCTTAGTCTAAAAATGCTCAAAATTTAGTTCAAATTGCTTAGTATTCTGATTTTTACGCGCCTTGTGAATGTTGAACTGATAATGAACGGTTTCATGCAATTGAAGGCTCTCAAAGAAAGAAAAATCACTTCCAATCTAGGACCAGCAGGACCTTGAAACAACCACATCTATAGAACACACTTTGGCCTAAAAATTCGCATAATTTTATTCAAATCGCGTGATACTGTACAGTATAATCGTCCTGAATGCTGGTTTGAAAATAAATTGATTCACTCACATGCAGATTATCAAAGAAAAAATCTCAACTTTGAATCCAGACCAAGGAGTAGGTTAAAATGTTCCCATTCTATAGAAGATTCCTTAGTCTAAAAATACCCAAAATCTTGATAGTCGCTGGCTTTGTGAGTGTTTATTTGAAAATGAACGGTTTTCCGCAATTGCATACTCTCAAAGAAAAAATCGCTACCTCCAATATAAAGTGAAGAGGAGCTTGAGATGTTGACATTCTATAGAAGATATTTTAATCTAAATACCCTCGAGAGTGCGTTGAAATTGCACTAAATCCTCCTGATTTTTGCTCGCTTTGTGACTGTTGGTTGGAAAACCAACGGATTCACGTAATTGTAGACTCGCACTTTAAAATCTAGAACCAAGATATACTTGAAATTCTGACATTCTTTTGAAGACATTTGAATCTAAAAACGCTGAAATTTAACAAAATAAATTCTGATTTTTGCTTGTTTTGTGAATGTTGGTTTAAAAATGAAAGGTTTTACCAACATATCTACTACAGACCATAAAGAACTTACTAGAAAACAGACAACTACAAGTACGAATTGACAAAACACTGTCATTTTCTTTTTCCCCTGAACAAGGGCTCCCTCAAGGATACCCGCTCTCACCGTTTCTCTACAATATATACCGCCATGACATATACAATTACAACTTACCAGACAAACATCAAATCGACAGATCGGCATACATATTACAATACGCAGACGACACGACACTTATTGTACATGACAAAACTACTGAGAGAGCAGCGCAAAGACTCCAAACACTAACAAACAACACAATGACATGGTTTTATAAATGGAGACTAACACCAAACGCGTCAAAAAACCAACTTCTGCTCACAAACCACAGACTCAACGCTGACTCCCCTACAATAAATGCAGACGGCCAAACGACACAACCAAAAAACGACGTAAAATACCTTGGAATCACAATTGACCACAAACTTCACTAAACACATACGAAACATCAGGGCAGAAACAATAAAGAGAACAAAACACTTCCGATCACTAACCTACAAAGACAGAGGAATTAGCACAAACACCGCCTCCAAAATATATAAAGCTATTTGTAGACCCTTGCTAGACTATGGACATATACTCATGACCAACGGAACAGAAAGGACAAAACGTTATATACAAACAACAGAACAAATTGCACTAAGACTAATAACACGAATAAGACACCCCCAAAACCGACTACTATACGAACGCACAAACATGACAAAGATTTCGGAAAGACTCATACATCTACAGACACAATGGACAAACAACCCCTACAACTGGACCATACTGAATCCCTTTGTCTCACAAGACCAACCAGACAATCCCGCTTCCGTTTTCCTACATCAACGCTACTCGAACACTTACAAACGCAACTGACTACTGGATAATAAAATATTTTTTTCTGGTCATTAGAATAGGAAAGTTTATTTAATAAGATTATTAACCTAGAATAAGAGAATTTTCATCTTTGTTTTTTTATTTAGACTAAGACTACATGTATTAAACAAGGGCAGAAAGACCGATAGGTCGATAGCCTTTTTTTAGAAATAAAGATGTTTACTACTACTGAAAGGTTTTACAAAATTGCAGACTCTCAAAGTAAAATTCGCATCTTTTAATCTAAGACCAGTAGAAACTTGAAATCTTCAGATTCTATAGACGACATTTTAGAGCAGAAATCTCCAAAATTTTATTCAAAATACTTAATATATTATATTTTGGGCACTTTGTGAAAGTTGGTCTGAAAAAACTTGTAATGTTAACATTCTATTAGAAACACTTGAATATATAAACCGTAGAAAATGCATTGAAATCGCACTAGATCCTGAGTTTTTGCTCACTTTATAAATGTTGATGCACCAATTTTCATTCAAACATTTTTATCTAAGCAGTATTAGATCCCAATGTCGCTTGGGGTTGATTAAACTTCTTTTCCATTTAGTAATGCTTGTTTACCTCGATGCATAACAATTTCTCATTTCATTTGACTGTTAATATCACACAATTTTCCATACTATCTATTTACATCAGCTAAGACAACATGATGCACATAGCGTGCGCGCTCCATATTTTATAATAACTAGATACTGTCTGTCTCCCTTATTCTATACATATAGAGTTTCAACGTTATTATTTGCTTGACTTATTAATAAAAGTCAAACAGTAGTGGGAATTCCGTCATCAAATTATGTGAAATTCACGATATTTGTGTGTTGTTTTATTCAGTTGAATCATATATTTAATGTCTAATCAAATTATATTATTGTCAATATCATTGGCCTTTCTAGTAGTTCAATTCAATGAACCGTCATATATTTTTATTACAGCTCTGATTATACATTATATTTTCTTTATTCAGTGCTTTACCAGCGATTTTGATTAATAAATAATTGAATGATGCTCAAATGCATGTTCGATTCGAAATTACCGTATAGAATTATAGAATATGGGGCTGGAAAAAAACTGAATATTGAAAAGTTTTTAATTTATTAATGTGCAGAGATTTTCAGGCATCATTGTGCAACGCACAAACTCGATTCCATTTAATAATATACTAGATAATTTATTAAATACTATAAATTAACACAGCAAACCAGTCGGAAGTGAAAGAATCATTATTTTATTAATTCGCGTATTCATTTACTGTTTTTTCATTTTGATTTATTTCATTTATTTGCTAAAAACTATAGTTTTAAATTACCAACTTTCGTAAACTTTCCCAGCTCCCAATTTTTTTTTTGTGAACTATAAACAGGCTCCAAAAAAGATATTGGCATATCAAATAATAATCTCAAAATTGAGGTGGTTTAACCTCGCATCTGAAGTCGAACTTCTGCAAACTTCACCTGACTGGAAGTTGTGCACGCTCTCTCTGGAACAATGCACTTATTTCCAAGTTTTATATCAGACATGTTCCCTATTTACAGATGCTTTATATTTGCAAACTTTCAACTTTATAGTTATGAGCCAATACGGTACCATCACGCGAACTGCAAGAGTAGAAGTCATATTTGCGTTAGAACTGCGGATATTTTACGAAGACTTGGGGCTTATATTTGCAGATATATATCGCATATTTATTGAGATAAACATATTTTTTGTTAGGATATCTAAGTAGCAGATAAATATGCGAGAGGATTTTTTTTGAAATAGGAGAACGGGTTGATTTCGGTAAAAAAAACGTGCTTGTGTTTTTTGGAATTAATACGTTTCACTGTGTACGTTCGTGTAAAAATAAGTGTTGTGGCTCAAGCTCTAATGGTTCTTGAGATATAAGCAAACCAGCGGAGTTAGGTTTGAGCCCATTTAAGAATTATGCCAAAATCGTTAAAAATTTTAAAAATTTTCGCCTTTTGTGTGAAAACGGTCAATATTCCGGTCTCCATTAGTGATTCAATTGATAAATGGGGAATTTAATTCTCTATCCAGTGGTGTAAAAATGATCGCGGAAGCTGCATTTTTGCCTGAGATCTGAGCAAAAAGGTAGCATCATGTTTGAAATGATGGCCTTCTCTGGTCTCTTTTGATGTAATATTCAAATGTTTCTTTTCTTGTCAAAACTATCACTATATTTTAATTCAAGGTTCATTCAGTTCAAGGGGTTTTTAATCCTCTATCCATTGCTGAATTCGACCGATGTGACTCTAATGGTTTTTGAGATATAAGCAAATCAGCGGCGTCATGTTTGAGCCGATTTCAGAATTTTGTCAAAACTGCGTAAACATAAAAAAAGGTTGAAAATTTGCTCTGGTGTAAAAAATGCCAATATTTTCCAAGTGATGATTGATTTGGTGAATATTTTATTTAGTGTTTTAGTTCCTTATTCGGTGGCGAAGAATTGAGAGCTCAAAATCAATTTGTTCTTGAGATATGAACAAAAACGTAGCGTCATGTTTGAACTGATTCCTTTATCTTGTATCCTTCAGTGCACAATTTTAAGTTCGTTTTTGTCTGTGCAAAAACACACTGTGTATTTTCTTACTCAAGTTACATTTAATTGAAAGGGTTTTTAATCATCTATCCAGTAGTTCCTAAAGTAGCTCTGTAGCATAAGCGTTCTTGGGTTACATAAAAAGAGGCGTCATGTTTGAGCCGAGAGCCGAGTTCTCAATTTTTCCAAAACCACGAAAAACTGAAAACACATTGAATATTCCCTTTTTGCATGGACACTGCCAATATTTCCCTAGTGGTGCTTCACTTCATAAATGTGCTGTTTAGTGCTCTATAAAAGGGTCTAGAAAACAGTGCGCGTAACTCATTTTCGTCCTGAAATATGAGTAAAAAAGTTGTCTTATTTTGTCTGTCTTGAATCTTTTTGTATATACTTCAATTCATGCATTCCACGTGAAAACTGCCACCATCCCCTAACTCAAGTTCACTTAATGCTTGGGTAATATTATTCTCTATCCAGTGGTAGGAAAATAAGCTCTGAAGGTAGGATAGTTCTTAAAATATGACCACAAAGGCGGTGTCATGTTCAAACCGATGGTAGAACTAGATAGAATGGAAGATTGAACAGATTGAAGAATATAATTGATAGAATGATTGATGCAAAAGAAAAGATACATTCAATTGAGAAATATATCAAGGAAAGAAAGACGAAGAGAACTGACAATTATTTAAATAAAATTTCAGAAATAAATAATTAATAATACAGTGTGAAGAAAAAACCGCAAAAACTGTTATTTATTGGGAAAGTATTTTCTTCAATGCTGACATACATTGAAACCTTTACTAATTTCTGCTACTTCTTCCTTTTGTAAGGCATCAGCCTTGTTCTCTACTTTCTTAGAGTTGTATCTGGGATGATGAATTCCAGCTTTCATGCCAACATATGGGTGGACGTCCAGGTGGTCTGCTGGATCTTGGGATACCATCAACATGATCCCTCCATTCGCGACGTCTGTTTCGGGACCATCTAACTATGTCTTGGACATTGCAAAGTTCTCGGATATCTTCGTTTCTTTTGTGGTCCCTTAGTGTGTAGCCTGCTATGTATCTTAGAGACCTCATCTCTGCTGGGCGGATAATCCGTTTTGCTGTGGAGTTTGAGGCTCTTGTTTCTACAGCGTAAGTCATAGCAGGTCTCACACAGGTCTTATATATGCGGATTTTGCTTTTAATGGACATGTGCTTGTTTCGCCATATTATTTCTCTAATTAATCCTGATATTAAAGCTGCTTTGATTGTTTGAGACTTTACTTCTTCTTGGAGGTCTCTGCTGCTCGTGATGTTGACGCCGAGATATTTGAAGCTCATAACCTGTTCTACTGGTTTATTGTATATAGTCAATTTGCGAGTCCGTGCGAGTCAATGTCCGAGTGCACGTTTTTCTTTTTGAGAATTTTCACAACATCAGTGAGTCTTACTCGATCTAATGCTTTCGTAAGATCTATACAACACATATATGCTGTTTTGTTGTATTCTATAGCCTTTTCAGCAATTTGTCTGATAGCATAGATGGCTGCTGTTTTTTCTGAAGCCTTGTTGCTCTTCGCATATGCCATGAGAGGATATATCTTCTTTCAGTATTTTAGTGAATAGTTTTAGAACTGAACTTAATAGCGTAATTTCTCGATAGTTCTCTGGGTCTTTTTTGCTTCCCTTCTTGAAGATTGGAATGGTTATGCTTTCTTTCCTTTCGTTTAGTATTTTTTTGGATTCTATGATTTTGTTAATGAGCTACACGTTCTCTTTGGATAGTGTGTTTCCTCCGTGCTTCAGTAATTCGTTGGACATTTCGTCTATTCCCGCGGACTTGCGGTTTTTCAATTTGGTGATCGATTGTTTCAGTCTCTCATCGGACACTCCTGGTCATCATCGTTTTTTCCTGTCCTGTCGTTTCTTTGAGCACTTTCTTACCCTCTGGCAGCTCGCTAGCCTTACCTGAGATCCCTCCTCTTTTATCCGGGCTTGGGACCGGCTGCAATTCGAATGAGCTACTGGGTTCACCCATTCTCTCCGCAGGACAGGCTCGAGCGTGCCGATAGGCCCGGTCTAAGGGGTGGAGTGGCCATAGCGATCAAAGCAACGATCCCATACAGGAGACTGCCATGTAGGCAGTCAGTAATAGACTACTGTGGGTACTCTACTTCCACTCGCTTACAGGCCACTGACGTTGATCCATTTTTTTCAAACACCAATAGGGTGTTGCTTATGGGAGATTTCAACGCCCGCCATCCACTATTTAATAATCCTGGACGGAAAGACGCAGCTGGCAATTTCCTAGCCAGCTACGTTCGCGACAATGGCCTACTAGTTATGCCCACTTCATCTCCAACGCATTATCCAAACAGTGGAATGAACCCATCTTTCCTTGATTTCGGAATAGCCAAAGGACTCGTCAATCTCACGGAGATGGTGGTTATAGACGCCCTCAGCAGTGACCATTTGCCCATTAGCCTCGACATTAGGGATTTAAAGCGCACACAAACTAACGACTTTCGATATTCATACGGAAATTTCGATTTTCGCCAATATCGAAAACGACTACAAGACCTGACGTGTATTCCGGGCAAGATCGATACTGTCGAAGCTCTAGAGCATGCGGTAAAAGGTCTGACCAGGAATATACAACGCACACAGCAAGCTTTGGCCAAAAAAGTTCCGAACAGACCGCGGCGCAACAACCTTCCTGAGGAAATTTTGAACCTTATTAAGGCGAAAAATAGAATCAGGAAGCGTTGGCAACGATTCAGGCAATCTGCCGATCGCATAAGGGCAGCAGAACTTGCACGAGACATCCAAAGCGAAATTTCCGCATACAGGAATTTTACCTGGGCGGAAAAATTGCGAAACTTATCTCCCCGTGACAATTCTTTGTGGAAACTGTCGAGAAGCCTACGAAAAGGCTACGAGCAACTCCCCGCTCTTGAAAAAGAGGGGCGGAGTTACATTACCACCAGCGACAAATGCGAGCTGCTCGCCGACTTTTTGGCAGAACTACACAAAGTCCAACCAGCCCTTTAGGATAACGAAATGGAAAGACAGACCGCTGTTTTCGTAGAACGGAAGTATCCTATAGCACCCTCGATTTTGCATTCCTATATAAAAACCCCGTCGGAGATACCATCGTGTCTTCAGCGCCTCCCTAGCCGAAAAGCCCCCGGGCCAGACGGCATCCCTTATTTACTCCTCAAAAACCTACCGCGGAAAACTATTGTGCTAATAGTACAAATAGTCAACGCAGTCCTTAAATTGCAGCACTTCCCACAGGACTGGAAACACGCTGTAATAATTCTTATCTTAAAGCCGGTCAAAAACCCGACTGATCCCGCCTCTTATAGGCCAATTTCCCTCCTAAACTCCATCGGCAAATTAACCGAGAAGGTTATCCTATCGAGACTACAGGCAGCAGCCGAGCTTCGAAGTTTAATCCCGGATGAGCAGTTTGGCTTTCGAGCAAGACTCGACGACACAACGCTGCAGACTGCTAGGATCGCAACAGATGCCTATGCAGCATTTAATAAGTTTCAAAGTACGGTAATGCTGCTTCTCGATATGGAAAGGGCCTTTGACAAAGTTTGGCACACGGGCCTGCTGTATAAGTTGTTTGCCGTACATTCACTGCCACTCTACCTAGTTTCCCTTATTACCTAAAAAACCGTACTATCCAGGTGAAAGTGGAGAATTCCTCCACTCCACAGAATCATTCCACTTCTGCCAAAAGACGCATCGCGGCAGCAGTACCACAAGGTACAGTGATTTCGCCGTTGCTGTATACATTGTATACAGCAGACATTCCAAAACTTCCCACTACAAAAATAGCACAATACGGGGATGATACGGCTATCTACGCATCGTCTTTGTATGCTCAGGCTGCGAAATCTCGCATTGCACATCACCTGAGTTTATTGACGCCGTATTTCGATAAATAGAAACTTAAAGTGAATCCCAGGAAGACTGAGCTTATTATCTTTTCGCGCAAATTTACTAACAATAAAATCCTATCGCCACTCATGGTCCAATATACTTCAATCCAGCCAGTAAAAGAGATGAAATACCTGGGATTCAAACTAGACGCCCGACTTCATTTCAACAAGCATGTTGACTATGTTGTACGAAAGACTTTCATGGCCCGAAGAAAGTTGTACTCACTTCTGGCGCCAAATCAATCACCTCAAAACAAACTTCTGCCCTACACCTCCACCATAAGGCCCATACTGACTTACGGCTCCCCTATCTGGCACTCTGTCAGTGATTCCACGAGACGGCGTGTCTAAAGGACCCAAAATAGGTTCCTGAGAGGCGTCCTATCGGCTGACAGATACACCAGAATAACCGAAATGCACGAAGCTACAGGGATGGCCTATATAGCCGACTATATAGATACCATCGCTGAAAAATTTTATCATAGCGGAGTGCAAGGCTCAGTCCTCACGCGAAATATCACCCAAGTAAGAGCAAACGATCGCCCAACCCATGGTCCCCTGTATAAGCGACTTCCCATATTTTATGAGGATTTTGTCCCTGACAGTACATGACGACAAACAAACATTGCCTGCCAGTTGCAGACAGTCGTTTCTAGCAGGCTGGAAACGCACAAATCCAACATAACGTGACTTGACGGGTTCGTCCTGCCTCGTTCTGGTTGTTGTTGGCTGGTCCTTGCACCGATCAGGGCGGGGGCGGATGGATTTGGTCATCTGGTTGAAACTGCCGGCGGTTAACGCCACGGCTGACAGTATCAAACTTAAAGGTCGAAGCAAAAGGGGTTTTTGGCTTCCCTTCAGGAAGACCTTTTTTCCTTAATGAATGCCCCTCGAATGAAACCAAAACCGCCACTTTAAGACTATCTCCTGACGTTGTCGTGCGTATGGCTAGCTGGGGAATGTCCATGTTAGGGCACTGCCCAGGTAATGGACAACTTAGCGCGCCTATTTGGATCATGGGCAAAGAGCAATTGGCCGAACATCTGGCCAGACATGGGAGTTGACTTATGTTTTTTTTTTAACTTTTTTTGCGAATTTAGTAATGTGAATGTTTAATAAATTTTATCTATCTATCTATCTCCGCAGGCAGAGAGAGTTTACTAATTTGAAAGGCAAAAAAACCACACATTTAGAAAATAATGAAAAGAAAACAATAAACAAACCAGAAGGTATATAAATCCTAGTTTCCATTGACTAATTTATCCTGTCTTTTTCATCAAGTCATGCTCTTATCGCCCTCTGAACAGAACTCGCCTAAAGCCCATAAACGGTGTTTGGTTAAGTTCACTAAACCTTTCCATATAGGTAATAACGTATTCCATTTCTGAGAGTGTAAAATAATGTTCTGAAGCCCCAAAACGAAACTTCTGGATCCCGAAAGGAGTCAATGCACTGTTTTATTCACATCAGCCATAAGTCATAGGCAATACATGCATTTCTCATCGTCACAATGTTTCAACGAATTCGACATTTATACGTTGCACCTTTTAGTGGCAGAACGTCGTGTGCAACCGAAACACATCCAGAACAGGATCCTAAAAATGATGAAAATCTCTCATCGATCATCCTTTATAAAACCATTAACACAGCATCCGCATTTCCGTGTATTACACGGTCCATGTAGTAGAATTATGTTATGTCGAAGGGCTTTTGTTTGCAACGTTTTGTTTTTGGTTTGTTCACTTATTGGTTCTTATTTTAACATCTCTGTTGAGTTAATTAATGACACTAAAGTTATTTAAAGCTTCAAAAGCATCATATTTTACATACCCTCTATTTTGGTTCGTAAAGACGCATATTCCCTGAACAATTGATGTCATGCCTGCCGCATTTCTGTATGAAACCGAAATGGACATGTCAAAGATGTTGGTGCATTATCACGTTATCCTTTCGCGAAAAATGGGCCGACTGCAAATATTTTCCATATAACCTGACACCGGGAAAATGAGCCGTCTGACTGACTACATTAAACTTGGAAATCTTATTTACATAAAGATGGAAAATCCTGAAACTTTGCCTCGCAGTATCAGTTGCAGTTGCGAATCAAAAGGGACGGAGAAATATTTGGAAAGAGCAAATTTCCAAAGAAACTCGGAAAAAGCTGTATAGCTGCAGGGCTGGTAAATTGTTTATAAAACTTGACACTTAAATGGAAATTTCCATCAGGCCATTTCTTTATACGTACGCCGCGATATCAGCATGATTGGCATGAATAAAAAATGCTGATTTATAACGGGGTAATATATTAAGTAATAGATTGGGGAATAGGTCGAATCAATATAGGCTTTTTCCCAATCTAAATCCAAATTATCTTAACTACTTTCCAAATAATGGCATTTCCTTGACCTTTTTCCTACTAACTCAGTTTCGGCAGTACACGATTCGCATGCTGAAGTCGATAAACCTGTCGGTGCACGAATTTGTAATAAAATAATGGAAAAAAATTGATAAAGCTTTTAAACCTTTTTGATTATTTGGTGTTTATTCACATTTACACAAAAAACATTCTGGACTGTGGACTCAAACCTAAAATTAAACAATTTAAAACTTAACAGAAAATTTGCTCAAATATGATCAAATCCAAATATCAGAACATATAAAGTTGCTAAGAACTGAGAAAGCGCGTGCAACTCTCCCCAAAAATTGCCTCATTTCCAGCCGTGTGCTGTAATAAAATTTCTACCCTCAGAGTTCTTATAGGGGTTCCCTATTGGGTCATAACTATAAAGTTCAGATTTACCCCCGAAATAACACATCTATATAAAAATAATAAAATTGGAGGATATTATGCTCCCTGACTATTATTTGATATCCATACAAAGTAATGTTTTATTGAAGTAGGGTGGATTTACCGCTTAATAATGCGAAAGAGAGCATTAAACGAATGTGCCAGTAAAGTATATTTTACATAGATAAGTTTTAGAAATTTGAATTAATAAAAATTATCAAATATCTATAGTCACTAGAAGCTGCCTGGCGTATTATTTTGAGGGTTTGTAGTCACAGTAATACCAGAGATTAGTTGATCTACTAATCTCTGGTAATACTTGCAATGCAAACCGTGTAGCCTGTGGAGCGATTTGAGTTTTTTCGAGAAAATCAACCATGGGGTTTGTTTTGTGAATTTTTAGGAAGAAACCCGAAATTTTATATATGCGTTTTTTGAATTTAATGGACGGTTTTCGAATTTAGCAACTCCCTAGAGGGTGCCTAGATCTAATTATGTAGTGAAGCGGAGTTCGATAGATCAAACATTTATTAACTTTTTTTGAAACCTTTTTCACTGTGGTAAAAAATAGTTGTCTTTTACAAACGACATATTTTCGTCACGTGTTTTAATACGGATTGATAAAAACTGATCTTATTTCACACCAAAGAAATAATTCTTTATTAATAGGTAATCGACACTTAGGTTCACACTGTAAGAGAACATTTCAATAAGTGATCCAGGAAATTTCGAAATTTTGTTTAATGGTTTTGAGTTTTACTTTTTCCTCCTATTCTCCAATTTTGTAAATTTGTTTGTTAACGTTTCCATTTTTTATTAAAATTTTCAATTTTATCATGAGGTTGACTTTTTGAAGTTTATCTTCTAATTGTATTTTTTGATTTACAGATGGTTCTAATATTAAATTTGATATCTACTCGTTTAATTTTATCATGAAAGCATCGGAATAAATGGAATAAATAAGGAACACAAGGAATAATGATATGTTCAAAAGTGATTTTAGAAAAATATTTCGAAATTAATCAACATTTAAGCTCAATAGAACAAAAAGCAATAACATTATTTAAAAATTACGAAAAAAGTGTTCCGCCGGCGCGATCATATAGTTGTAAATCGTATTGCGAGGTAAGCAAAATTATTTCATTCTTACTGTACGCGAAAGGAAGAATGTGAACATCGTGTTGAACGAAAACTTACAGACTTCTTTGTGTGTTTTCTTATTCTTCAGGGGTGGTCGACTATCCCGTAATTTTAAGATAGACCGATCATTTTTCTCGACCATCAGATTGTGATACTTATACGGATAGATACAGTGCCCAATTTGCTTTAGTACCTGCACTTGCAGACATGCCCACTGACTATAAAAGAAAAGGAACTACCATTAGGGCTAGATGGACTTCGCAAAATGTGTCCAGGGCCCTGAAAGCGGTTGAAGATGGAATGAGGATAAATCAGGCAGCAAAAGTTCATGGAATCCCAAAAACGACACTGAAAGATCGAATTCGGCTCAAAAATTTCTATAAAAACAGTGGCCAGTCCCAACATCTTCTCTAGGCGATGAAGCAGAAATGAAACTTGTAAGACACACTAAAAATTCCAACAATTCGGATTTGCTCCTGATCGAGACTCGGTTACACGCATGGCCTTTGAATTGGCCGAAAAATAAAAAATCAGACACAGATTCAATATGGAAAAGTCGAAGGCAGGCTATGATAGGTTAAATCTTTTTTAAAACGACATCCTGAGTTGTCGATTCGAAAGGCTGAAGGAGTCTCTACTGCGCGAGCGTCAGGGATGTCGAAAGACACTGTTTCAAACTGATTTAATCTTCTTGAAAATACCCTGCGTGCATTTAATTTATTTGGCAAGTCTGGACATGTCTTCAATGTGCACGAGACAGGCCTTCAGTTGAATAACAAGCCAGGACAAGTATTAGCAGCTAAAGGTTCAAATAATGTAGCGACCATAACTTCAGGAGAAAAAGGATAAACTATCTCAGTTATTGCCTGCTGCAATGCGGAAGGATATTTTCTTCCCCCTTTCTGATTATTCAAAGGAAAAAACAAGAAGTCGGTGTTTTCTGATGGCATGCCTCCTGGATCGGCAATAACCATGAATTAAAAATCTGCTTACGTGAACCCTGATATTTTTAAGGATTGGTTGGATTTTCATTTTCTCCCAAGGAAGCCTGCAGGACCCGTACTTCTGATATTAGATGGCCATACGTCGCACACCAACAGCATTGGTGTTTTAGAATTTTGCGAAGCAAAACACATCGTCTTATTTTGTTGGCCCAACCACACTACACATTTCCTGCAGCTATTAGACCGTTCATTTTTTAAGCCTTTGAAAGCCTATTATTATCAAGCATGCATCCACTTCATAAAGACCAACCCTGGAGGAAAGTTAACTAGATTACTATTCGGTGTATTTCTGAGCACAGCGTAAACTAAATCAGCAACCGTTCAGAATGGTGTTTTGGGCTTTAGAGCAACCGAAATTGCTCCATTTAATCCAGACGCTATCCTGGATTACGCCTAGATTTCTGTGGAAAGCGGTTCTGCTGTTGGTTTGCAATGTAGGAGCCCCGACTCTCCTGGGTCCTTGGTATACATGACACCTCCATTTCCACAATGTTTTAAAATGGATGCTTCAAATCCTCCCGCTCTCGAAAACAGAACTTTTCCGCAACTAGTATGTTCACACTGGGATTTTCCTCCACAAGTTTCTGAAAAGTCTACTACTGGAGAAGGCGAGGCACCTGCTGTAGAAGACGAAACACCTGGCAAACTTTTAGACCAAATTTCCCCCGTTCCTAGTGTTCAGGCCAAGGCCCCTTCAAAGCGAGGAAGACAACTTGCAACAATTTTAAAGGCCTCTGAACAAAAAGAAAAAGTTAAGAGAACTGTTTTGACGAAAACTGTGAAGTTATGCTCTAAACGAACCCAAAAGAAGAAATCAACTTTCAACAGGAAATCCAAAGAAATCCTTTCTTCTGATAGTGATGCCAATCCGGACTTAGGCTCAGAAGACTACGTTGACCTTATTTTTGACGAAAACGATTGTTCCGGATGTGAAGAAAATTATAATAAGACTACCCTCAAAGATGATTGGATCCAATGTTTGTTGTGTCACCGATGGATGCACGAACATTGCACAAAATATATCAATTTGTGCGATGCTTCAGGAAAACTGGCGACTAAGAAACAGAAGCAACGTGAATAATGGTCGAATTCGTTGGTTTTGACTGAATTACTGTTTTTCTAAAGTATTATTTGGTTGTCTCTGTAACCAGGGCATAGTGGTCGGTCTGATTCGGACAACTAGAATGAGTCCCACGAGATAAGCATTTCGTTTTTTGTTTAATAGAGTTCTAGTGACGTTGTTTTTTCACAGTTTACTTACAGTTTTAAAGTTTTCATGCTATAATAATGGTATCTTGGTGAAACCCCAGTGTCGTAAGGTAAAATTCAAGCTCCTGGAGCACTTTGCAAAAAGTGGTCGGACTCTCCCGGACTCACCCTAATGATAACTTTTATCAACAAAATTTTGGAATGGCTATGGGGTCGACCTTTTTTCCTTAAGTATAGTTATGGAAAATGTTGTGACAAAGTTCATAAATACATAATTACAAATTTAAACCACTAATTTGGGGGCGAAATATTGATGATGAATTTTCAATTTTTAATCGTGGAGACCGAATCCTTGATGAAATTTTAGCATAACTTAACAGTAAAGAACCAACAGTTAAATTCGCTATAGAAAAAGAACAAAACAACCAAATTCCTTTCCTACTTATATCAATAATAAAACACTTACTCTTACAGATCGATATTTAAGTTTTGCTTTTAAATCAACCGTTAATGGTAAAAAAGGCACTGTAAAAGTTCATATGATAGAGCAAAAATAATTTGTAAAAAGGGGTTTTAAATTCCAATCATTATCTAAATTCCTTTATTGACAATTGTTTAAATGAAATTGAAAATCAACAATGAAAAAAAATTTAAATAAACCTATTACAAACCTTTTTATTCCGTTTATTTCGGGGCAAAATTGAAAATTCAAAAAACACAAATTTACACACTTCGTTACGCATGGTTTGTGTGCATCGCTTTATTGTGATGAAAATCATGTCAAATTTGAGATCTGTAAATCGACTTTACCTTGTTAAATAGTAGTAGTCGTAAACATCTTTATTTCTAAAAAAGGATATCGACCTATCGGTCTTTCTGCCCTTGTTTAATACATGCAGTCTTAATCTAAATAAAAAAACAAATATGAAAATTCTCCTATTCTAGGTTAACAATAGTAGTAGTAAACATCTTTAATTCTAAAAAAGGCTATCGACCTATCGATATTTCTGCCCTTGTTTAATACATGCAGTCTTAATCTAAATAAAAAACAAATATGAAAATTCTCCCATTCTAGGTTAACAATACTATTAAATAAATAAGATTTCAGTGGCAAGAAGAAATTATTTTATTGTCCACTAGTCCGTTGCGTTTGTAAGTGTTCGAGTAGCGTTAATGTAGGGAAACGGAAGCGGGATTGTCTGGTTGGTCTTGTAAGACAAAGGGGATTCAGTATGGTCCAGTTGTAGGGGTTGTTTGTCCATTTTGTCTGTAGCTGTATGAGTCTTTCCGAGATCTTTGTCATGTTTGTGCGTTCGTATAGTAGTTGGGTGGGGGGGCTTGTTAAATATTAGGCCAAAAAATTAAAATTTTTCTGGCGTGTTTTTCATCGACCTCAGATGCATTTGTAATGTGTTCGAACTACGATTACAGAAGACTTAGTTTGGCCCAAATAATTTGCTTTCTGTTTGGTTTTTTTGGGTAAAACCCATTTGTGGACGATACCCCAAAAGCAAATTATTCGCAATTTCCATCCTGCATGATAATTTTTGTCTAGACGTACGCTATTTGGGATAACTCTTCGGGTATTTATGAAGTCTTAAGTGGTTGTAATAACGAGATCGCGTGTATTCCATCAACTAATAACGCGAATTTCGGATGCATTGAATAGATAAGGTAATTTCCATGTAATTACAGAGTGTATCGATTACAGAAGAAAAAGAAGCGCCTTTGGTTGATTTGATGCTAAACTAAGCTGGATGTTTTTGATTGAAAGATTTCGTTTACTAAAAAAGTGTGTAGGTGACAAACTTCCAGACCAAGGTTTAAGTTTTATTGTGTTTCACACCAAATTAATTTTCAAGTGATTTGATGGTTCTTACGCCATTATCGCTAAATATGGGAGAATCACTAGTGGAGATGAACCAAACTGGTTTTGGTCTTAAAATGGCCTCTAATTTTATTATTATTCTGATAGAATCTATTTTATTTTATGCTACGCCTCATTTAAAAGCAAGTCTTGCAAGACCAAAACTAAGACCAAAAACCAAGACTCTGTGTGCAAGAACAAGCTCAAGACTTGGTTTCGGTTTTGCATAGCGCATCACTAGATTCAACCCGCTCAAAACCAGTTAGTGCTTGCTTTAAAGCACTGCTCAATGAAAACACAGCAAGAAAACACCTAAGTACTGAACCCGGTGCCTTTAAATCGTTATTAGATTTCGGAGGGCAATAATTTCGTCGCCCCATGTCAACCGACAAATGGGTAGCAAACCTTCACTCAACCCAAATCCCATTAACTGACACTTTCCCTTAATTTTCGCACGACGGTCACGTGCACGAATCTTAATTTAATCAATAATGGATGTGAATCGAATACGCGCCTTTCATTCGATTTTTGATTACCAGTTCGCCTTGGGAATCTGTTGGGAGTCATTAGGTGATTGCGCCCCTGTTTTTTGACACCTCCGCCCCTGTAGTCGCGTGCTCTTGATCGATTGTCCTTTGGAGAGTTGTTCATTATATGGCCGAAGAATCTCCAGAGCTTTGAAACTATCTGAGTCATGTTCTTTGCTCGGTTTCTTAATGGCAAATTCCATCCATTATCGAATGGCATCTGGGTTGGAAAAAATGTGCCAACATTAGTTCCCTTCTCACCTTAGAATGAGCCCAGTTTTGAATATTTAATGAAGGGTTTTTGTGAAAGTGAGTTTATAGTTGGAAATTCATTCAATTTGGATCTTTGTGTATAAAAAACTATGCAAAAATTGAACTATTTTTTAACTTATTTTTCTATTAGTATTATTATCAGTACACCTTTGTTCGGGCCATGAGAGCCTTTTATACAGCATAGTCCAGGGTGTTTCCATAGGGTGTTTGAATCCCAGGTATTTCACATCTTTTACTGGCTTGATTGGAGTTTTCTCGACCATGAGTATAAGATTTTATTGTTAGCGATATAGCGCGAAAATATATTAAGTTCAGTTTTCCTGAGATTCACTTTAAGTTTCCAAAGTTGTCGAAATACGGCGTCAATAAACTCAGATGATATCTTCTTCTTCTTATTTTTAATATGGATACATATTAGTAGGCTCTTGTCTGTTCTTTGCCAACACGTCCATCCCGGAGGATCATGTCCAGCATTCTCTCCAGCGCTTTGGTGGTCTTCCCTGTGGTCTCTTTCCTACTGGATTATTCATTTTTAACTTTTCTGTATCCCGCATTGTATTCTGATGTCTTCATTTCGTACTCTATCGTATAGAGTTTTGCCTTCTATGCTCCTTAAGGTCTTTTATTCAGATCATTTCAACTATTCTCACCATTTGTAGAGTTCTGCTAGTTTCTGGTCTTGTTTCTGCTGCTTATGTTATTATAGGTCTTACTGCCACTTTATATATCTTGACTTTGCTTTCCCTTATTTAGGTGTTTATTCTTACAAACAATTTCTTTCAAACATCCCGAAATTCGAGTCATTCTCGAATCTCAGTCTTTCATTGTTTGCTCTCTTACTAAGAGACGCAGATTTCCATGGCTCGTTATATCTGCTCCCAAATATTTGAAATGGTTTACTTGTTCGACGATCTTGGGGTCGACTTCCAGCTTGCACCTTATCGATTCCTTTGATATTACTGAACATTTGGTTTTAATTGAATGGAGTAGTCCTTGGAGATTATCAACGGAACCTGCAATAAGAGCCGCGTCGTCAGCGTAGCATATGGCATGGTAGAAAGTACTTCCCATTTTGTATCCAGCCGTTCTGGGGAGATTTTATATTATTTCATCCATTATCACATTAAATATGAAAGGACTGAGTGAGTCTCCCTGTCTAATTGTTGTGTTTACGTGTATATCTTCCGTTACAATATGTCCTGCACTGATTTATGTTGCTCTTGAACATATTTATTTTCAGCTGAGGATGATATCCTTCCTACTGCTACCTAACTACAAGTCCTTAAAGCTAACATCATTTGATTTTCAAATTTTAACCTCAATTAACCTAATTTACCTTAACCTACCTTAAACCTAACTTAACCTAAACATCCTCTCATGCTTCCTAAACTACCTTCAGTCTAGTTCATAGTCCTCGATGTGGGTAGATGTGGTGCAGGAACTGGTCATTGCATTTGGTCCACGTCTTCTTCTTAGATTGTGTCCGCAGGGAGCCTGATTTTTGTTCTGCATTGGGTGTTTATGTCGGGTATTACATTAAGTGGTCTATGGTTTAGCCCTTTTGTTCTCATTATTTCCAGTGCATCTTTTAAACGCACTCTGTCAAAAGCTTTGGTCATATCGACGAAGCACATGTATGCGGGTTTATTGGATTTTTCAGATATTTGCTTGAATATGAATATTACGTCTATTGTGGATATATTTTTTCGGAAGCCTTGCTGTTCTTCTCTTATTATTATTGTTTTGGTGATTTACCACAGAATGGTCTTTGTGAATGCTTTAAGAGCGCTATCAAGTAGGGTTATTCCACGATAGTTTTCTGGGAGTGCTTTCTGTTTCTTTTTAAAAATGGGTAGTGTTATACTGTTCTTCCATTCGTTTGGTATTTTCTGTTCTTCTATGATATTTTTTTATAATAAATTTTTTATTATGATTAATTTTTTTCATCCCTATTTAAGCATCTTGTTAGTGGTCTCGGCTGGTTCAAGGCTTTTTCTAGTTTTAAGGGATTTTAAGGGGGTTTTAATCGTGTCATCTGTTCCTTATCTTCCTCTTCTTTGTATAGATTCTTAAAGTGGGTTCTGTCGTGATTTTATTGGTTCGCATGGTATCTTTAAATTCTAGCCTTTTTCGTCTCAGCATTCTCCATATTTTTCTCTGGCTTCCATATAGGTCTCTTTCCGTTCCTTTTGTGAACTTTTCCCAATAGTTTTCCTTTGGTTTCCTTATTTTTGCATTTGCCTCATTTCGTTCTTCATTCGTTCTCCCGTATATTTGATGTATGTATTCTTCTTCCGCTTAGCTAGTTCTTTCACTTCCGGTGTGAACCATGGTGTTCTGTTGATTGTATGATTTACCTATCGCTCTACTATTGCTTCAATGGCCGCATCAAGTATGTTATTTTGTATTGTTTTCCATTGGTGGTCTATGCTCTCTTCGCTATTCACTGGTTTTTTGCAGTATTTTCTGGTTTAATCGATCTTCATACAGATGTTTTTTGCTGTCATCTTCTGATGATTCGACATATAATTTGCTAATTATTTGCGGTTTAGGTTTTGTGGATTTGGGTATGCTCAGTCTCATTTTGCAAAGTACCATCTTGTGATCGCTTCTAGAGTTGGCGCCATTTAGAGTTCTTACGTCCAATATTTTTTGGGGTACAACCTCTCTGTTTGTGATATTATAGTCTAATATCGACTGTTGTCCTCTTGTATTTTGCAATATGAATTTGTATTTCATGTTATCTTCAAAGAAAGTGTTGTTAATTCTCATGTTGTTGTTTGCGCAGAATATTTTCAGTAGATCCCCATTTTCGTTTGTGGTCTCTTCATTAAATTTCTACATTATGCCATCCAGTGGTTCATTTCCTATTCTTGCTTTTAGGTCACCCATAATAACTATTTTATCTCATGATCCTATTTTGTGCACTGATGTTTGTAGTTCTTCATAGAATCTCTCTCTCCTCTATGATCTCCTGATCCTTTGCAGTCCAGGACATGATGTTCCAGGCGGCCACTATGAGTTTATTTCGTTTCCAAATCTTTGTCCGTTTTCTTGACTTTGTCGTCATCTTTTCATCAATCGGGTTCCGAGGCTGGCTTGTGGATCCATGAGCTCTATTGGTTTTTTAACACAGGTAGGGTGCTAACCTGACCTGTGAACCCTCCTCCTTTATCCGGGCTTGGGACCGGCGCCTCACTTATTGAGCTACTCATTCCACCCAACAGTGAGGTTGCGGAGCTCCACCTTCAGGTGATATAAATATAGAAAATATTTTATAGGTTCAATTTAAGTTACTAATGGTTCAATTTGAACAACATGATTCCCAATTAGGACCTTGTACAACTTTTTCGTCTAGTAGTTTTGCGGGCCTTGGTGTTCCTAATCGTCTAATAACTTTCTTTATATCCAACGCATTAGTGATTTTAACAATTTTCACACTACCAGGGTTATTTTTAGAAAACTTCGCTCAATATGAGCAACCTTATCCGATATTTTTTTACGGGATATCTAAATCAAAGTTAGCACAATTTATCGACGTAATTATTTCCGTCAGCGTACCCCTTGTTTCGCTCGAGCGACGCTAATCACTTTCGCAGGACGAAAATGTTAAACAGCAAAAATAACATTCGCTTAGCTATGGGGATGGAAACGAACTAGGGGTAGATAGAAACGTTCCCGGTCCCCGTCTCAGTTTCGATTGATGTTGCGATTTTTGCCGTACGCTAAATGCCATTCTTGAGGGGAGCAGAGACAAAAGGGTTGCTTGCAACCCGATACCCTGGGGCTGCTAGTTGGGGAGATAAATTAATATGAATGGATTCCTAAATTTTAATATTGTCGTCGGGGATGACGGAAAATTGTTTTAATCAGGGTCGGTAGATGGATTTATTATGAGTCACATGCAAGTGTGCATTGTATTCAGGTCATTTTCCAGTAAATTTATTTACCAATATGGATATAAAGGCTCCAAATCCAAATCTTCATAATGTGTCCTTATTTATCGGAAAAACTTCAATTTTTTCCCCAATTCTTCAGTTGAATTAAGTCAACGATCTTCAGTGTTTTTATAATGGTTTTTGGTTCTGAATTTGTAATTGTTTAATTCCAAACTTGATCACTACAGACCTCGTTTTTTTTTTAAAATCTTCAGCTCCTTAACATTTTCAGCTCGGATTCAGGTAGAGGATTGGCTGGATTTTTCTTTTAATTTTCGGTTTTTGGAACAAAAATGACCTTCTACAGGCGTAAAAAGTTTAAAACGTCGTAACTCAGAAACTCTCGAAAATATCTCAGCCGTTAGGACCACTTCGAAAGACTATTTCGAGAACTGTCTTTAATAAGTTAAAATAAAATTCATGGGTTCCAGTCAATTATATTGTTTATTATTTTATTACATTTACATTATACACAGGAAAGTATACACAATGAATTGGAGTTAGTTTGGGTTAGTAGTTTCCCCTGGCTTTCTACACCGCTGTAGAAACGCCGTTTGTGTGGTATCCACTGCACCGTTTGCTATCTGAGGCTCGACCAGGCAGCTCCATGTGAGTCGATGCCCATGATCAGTTTTGAGATAGCCAGCTACCGCCACTCAGTGCTAGTTTTGGTCCGCCCTGGGTATTTGATTTCCCCAGTACCACCCATATGTGGGAGGAGGGAGCAGTTCCCCTATCCGCCACCTGGGGAGGCGCCCGATGGAGGAATAGCAACCTCACACGGGAACCTTTAGAACGGTCAACGCCAAATGTGAAACTGGAAAGAGCCCTAGAGGTGTGAAACATTATGTTTGAAAAATTGTCAACCAATCGTCTTGATTTTTATAATTTTGAATCACTTGCTGAAAAGCCAAAATAATTAGAAATATTTAGTGAATATTAGTACATTTCTATCCAAATCTCATTGAAAATAGCTTTGTATTTTTCCTGACTGTACTTTACTTCCTTCCCATTGTATTGTATTTTTCCTGACTGTACTTTAATTCATTCCAATGTATTCCTGGGTTTCAGTCAATTTTATTGTTTATTATTTAAAATGTTACAAATACGTTTCGGTGTCTTTATCCACCATCATCAGTTTGTATGTTTAGATGTTTCTTTCTTTACATTTGGTTGGATATTCTTTAAGGGAATTCTAATTGAATATCCAACCAAATGTAAAGAAAGAAACATCTAAACATACAAACTGATGATGGTGGATAAAGACACCGAAACGTATTTGTAACATTTTAAATAATAAACAATAAAATTGACTGAAACCCAGGAATACATTGGAATGAATTGAAAATAGCCTGTACATATGAAAAAATTTGAAGCTGTTTAGGGTGCGAAGGAAAGTTGAGGTCCAAGATACGTTTCTTATCCTCCTATATATTTGAAAGTATGCATATTTCGAAATGTTTCCGTAGCTTCAAAAAGTGCAAAAATACTTAAATTATAAGAACATTTATTACCAAAAATATTAGGAAAATGTACAATAGTTGGAGATTTCTGATTTTTGCCTAAATACATGTGTATATCCTTAACCCAGTTAACCACCATGTTGATTAATTGAGTTTTACCATTGAAATATAATAGAGTTTGAACTCTATACTTGCACATTCTCCTATCAAGGTCAAAAGCGATTTGTTGGCCATTTCCAGCGTTTCCGCCGCCGTTCTTACGATTAATCAACACATGCCCCAAAAATAAAGCATTCTCCGCCAATATCAAAGAGAATAAGCGTTGGGTAAAATCCTCTATTAACTTCGACGTTTTCATGCTTTAAATCTGAATAATTCGAGTTAGTGCGGGTAAATCCTGCTGTTTTGTGGCGTTTTCATTACAGCTGATGCCAACAGTTATTAGTGAGGGAATCAGCGAGAACAACGCAACGTCTGTAGCTGCTGGAAAATTGATATCCGGTTACAAACACTCTGCGATTATAAGGAAATTTGTTTCCAACTGGAATAGCCAGCATTTCTCCGACAGAAAACCGTTATGTCTAATTAAATTTATCGGGTTATTTGTCAACCATTCACACCGGGATTCGCAACAAGAGAAAACCCATCACATCACATCACATATATAATTTAGGTGGAATTACCGCAATCCACAATAGCCTCTCATCCAGAATAATCAGATAAAGTAGGACCGGTCGAAAAGGAGCCCCAAGAGGACTCGATTGGCCCCTCTAATTATCCAAATCATAACTTGGGTAATGCAATTATCCAGGGCTACACTACTGCTGCTTTGTTCATGATAGGGAATATGCGTGCGGATAAAGTAAACGGTATCATTGGTCTTAGTAGGAGGTAATCTGGCTGCTTATTTCCTAGTAAGGACCGAAGGGTTTATAGTGGATATTTCCACAAGGTGTTAAAGCTACACTTTTGTTTTTTGTCCCCTTCACTTACCTGGCGAACTAATTGTGATAGATGTCTGCAAATTTTACTTTATGCGAGTTCATTATAGTCTTTATATATGTTTAAAATATTTTCCTTCCAAGTAGAATGGAAATTAAGTTATACGCGATGGAATTCAAACGTAACACTGTAATTGCTCTGGGAAGTCTCAGAAGGACATCTGTAATCAGTTCAAACATCTTCAAATTAGTAGAAAGTTTCCGTTTCGGACTATAACTCGACACAGTGCTACATTGCAAAACGCTATGAAAGGTAGTCCGAAAAAAACTGCAACAACACTAGAAAACATTCGAAAATTACGAATCGGACAAAATCCGCGTCAGAAGTTCTTACAAATTCCGAAAAGTACACGAAATTACTCACTCAAACTCATTAATCTCCACATAAAAGAACTTTTATACCTAAACATCAAAACAATAGTGCTTAAAGCTCGATACTAATTTGACACTATTGCTTAATTTAGAACTTTTTTTGGAAATATCTCAGCTTGAGTAGATGAGATCTCTGTTTTTCTTTGTTCTTCAAAAAAGACACCAATATTGACAGCATTTGGGAAACGAACAAAAATAAATAAACACATTTAACAGGCATTTTATTAAAAGTTGCACTTTTCACTACTACTTCCTTTAGTTTCAAAGCGTAAACCTTCAACAAAACTGAGTCCCTCTCGTCCTTTATTCGTCCTATTTAAATGGCACTAGTTATGTCTTGCTCTATTTGCTTCTGCTTTAAAATGCAAAGTTTACCTCTATATCTTACACAACATTTGTCGGTGCAATTTTATGTAGCATTTGTTCTCTAGACACTATCGCTCCATGTGTTCCCAAAAGGCTTATCGTTACTCTGCTGCGGCTCAGTCCCATAAACAGTAGAATCATGGCAGCCGTAAGTATACCAAAATAGTTTACTTACTCAAGTAAAATTACTATAAAAGTTACAATGAAAATACAAAACGATTTAAATCTGCGAAGGTTCAAATAATCGAAACCTGCTGTGTTGGATACTAATTTCGCCCTTGGAATTCTCCTTAGTTCTTTTAAGGGCTTTATTGCAATTCAATGGAGACCCCCACGAATTTTTAATGGATGGCTTGCAATTCAATGAACTCCCGGCTTGAATAAGTCAATAAACATTGTTTGGAAAATCGTAAAATGCCTATAAATGCATCCAGAACGACAGCCGACCAGAATTTATAGCTTACGAGTATTTTTATGATTCCACATATGTTTTCCTCTATTACCGTTTGTTTAGGCAATAGGAAATACGTGTCTAATTTCCGTTTAAAAACGTAAAAATAGCGACATTGATGCAGACGTTTTGTCTCTCTGTTTTCATTTCAATGGCATTTTTCTAGCTGCACTCAGCGCATTATGCTTCAATGATATCCTAATATTTACGGGGCGATTCTTGCGTCTATTTTTAGAAAAAAACTTTATATTAACGTCGTAAACGAAAAACTATAAACTTTCCAGATACAGAGTGGTAAAATGAAGTGGGAAGGAAGTTCGAAGAAAAAACTGGGTTTCCAAAAAAAATTTTTTGTGACTGCTATGTTCACGGAAACTTGCTGCACTTCTTCAATGCATCAAGGTTCATTTTCCGATGAATAGAGAAATTTATTCTTTTCACCAGGTTTTTTCGTCAAGATTTGTATTGAACATTTTTGTTTAAGAAAATGGTACGCCCATGATTTCTCCTAAAATAAAAATATTTTTCGAACTTTTATTCATTTTTGCGCAAATGAACTCTTGACAGTATTTCAAGTCACGCGTGGTTTCCTCTTAAAAAATCAAAAATAGTTTTTGAGATTGTCGAGTGAAATCTTTAAATGTTTTTTATTATTATTTATTTACGTTTTATACATTATTTTTTTTGTTAAGGTTGAATTTTCAATGTTAATTAATTTATACATAAGTAACTGATGTTATTTTAGCAGAAAGTAAAAGAAAGGCCGATAATTACCACATTAGAATTTAAGCGAGAATTTTGGCTTGCAAAATCTTGAGTTGAAAAATAGTTTATACTTTATTTTAAGGAAGCAGATTTACGTGAACGACTCAAATTTATTAATTATTAACAATACTGACATTGATTATAAACATTATTGGAATTGAGAGCTTTCAATTAAATAATAGTCACACTCGCAGACTTTCAATTTTTGCCGGCATTTTTCTTATAGTTTCACACGATGATTGAATAAAGAATGTCGCAGACGAGAAAAATGTATTTTTAGAATTCCCATTAATTTTTTTACAAATTTCAGCTCTTAATTTTCTCTCCGCCGATACACAAGCAATTTCTATACAACAATTGCCCCGTCAGACTTTTGGGCGATTTCACTCTGAGGTGAAACGATTTTTTATTTTTTATGTGAAAATCACGCGTCGGGCGAAATAAAACCAAGATATCAAATTTGTTCAGAAAGGAACGAGAATTCAAGAAATTATTTTTATTCAAAAAAAATGGATGGATTTGGATTAAATTGAAATACAGTCAGGAAAATATACACATTATTTTTATTTCAAGAGCAAGCAATTGCGTTCCATTTTTTTCACCAAAAATTTTCAATGTTTTAAACTTATATTTACATTACAAAAATTATTATTCATTTGTCTAATTTAATAATTTTAAAGTTATTATTATTATTTTCTTGTGCTGAATAAAAGACCCTAACAATATATGGGGTGTATTATTTAAAATAAGTGGGATGTTTGAGCTTAAAAAGTCTTTATTAACTGCAACAAAATAAACGTTACGCAGTCAAATTTGCCATAACTTTGGAACTAACGAAATCCTGATTGGTTCACCCGATTTGGTTTCGGCTTGATGTGTTATCTAGCCCCTTTTGTTTTCTATTAGTCAATGCTTAATAAAAATTAAGCAAATCGAGGCAAACTTTCTACAGGGTGGCAAATGAAAAAATGCAAAATATTGCAAAGTTCGGCAATATCCTCTGGACAAAAAAGAGGTTTTTTGGGTCCTAATCCCAAAGATTTAAATATAAACCAAATAACTCAAACTGGTTTTTGAATTTTTGTGCCATCTCTTTTATTTGCAGGGTGATCAACAAAAATCAACTTTTTGGTCTTGCAGCGCTAATTTTTCTGCTCTTTGTCCGATTGAAACGATATAAACCTCGTAACAAAACTGAAACTTCATAGTTAATTTAAGACACACATTCAATATACGGGATTGCATAAAAAATGACCCATAGCAGAATTGCCCCTGAAATCTGTGACTCTGGCAGATTTCCAACTAAAGTGAAGTTTACTTTCGAATATTTCGTTCATTCATGCAACCTGGTATAATGAATGTTTTTGTCAAGTCAACTGTGAAGTTTTAGCTTCAACATGATTCCAAAATTTTGAAAATCGGTTTATCAGCAAAAAATGTACTACTACATTGCCAAAACGTTGATTTTTAGACCACTCTGTAAATGAACGAGATGAGCAAAAAATTCAAAAACGTTTTCGAGATATGAGGTAATTCTTAATCTTGTGGTGTTGAAATACAAAAAAATTGTTTTCTTGTCCAACTTAGAACCCTCGGAACTTTCACCAATTTTGCAAAGTTTTATTTGCCACCCTGTAGAAACTTTATCTGACGCACTAATTTCTTGCAAACCCACGCATTAACCGAAAAAGAATTGCACTGAATATGCTTCAAACAGAAATTGTTTTCTTATCCAACTTAGAACCCTCGGAACTTTCACTAATTTTGCAAAGTTTGATTTGCCACCCTGTAGAAACTTTTCCTGACGCACTAATTTTTTGCAAACCCACGCACTAACCGAAAAAGAATTGCACTAAATACGCTTCAAACAGAAATTGTTTTCTTGTCGAACTAAGAACCCTCGGAACTTTCACCAGTTTTGCAAAGTTCTATTTGCCACCCTGTAGAAACTTTCCCTGACGCACTAATTTCTTGCAAACCCGCGCACTAACCGAAAAAGAATTTCACTAAATACCGCTTCAAACAGAAATAAATTCGCTCTAAGCAGTCATAATTTATCCAGTTCGAACGTTAGCCCAAATTTGTCTATGTAACGTTGATCTTGTTCAGGTTAAGCGTAAAAATCGTTAGGACACTCTGTACATTGAATTGAATTGAAGGTACCCTCGCAAACATCCTAAATAAACTGGTCAATTGTTATCTTAGCTAGTTGACTAGGGATATTTTTACCTCCAGATAATTACATATTCAGAACGAGGCCTTTTTCTCAAGACGATTAGACCAAATTTGTTCAAAATGGACCAGAATTTTAAAAATATTTTTTGTTTAGAGAGAAAACAGTGGCGTACTATTATTTTCGACAAAATATAATGCAATAACCATACGACGCCACTGGTAAAAATATATATGTTTTTAATAATACATATCTCCATTTCGAAATAGTTACAAATATATAACCAAGTGAAATTGTGTCAATAAAAATAATATAATACAATCATTTTATATTTTTACTGCATATTAAAATAATCTTCAAGTTGGTACGGTTGCAAAATTGTTGGTACCTCAAAAAATGCAGCAAATTTCGTCGTTATTAAAAAAGGTTTTTTTTTCTTGGAACTTGACCATCCTGTATCTGGAAAGTTTAGAGGTTTACGACATACATTCAAATGAAGTTTTTTTTCTGTAAAATACTTCTTAGAATCGCCCCCTCAAAAATAAGTCATCAAGGAACACCCTGTATAAACATATCTATTTACTCAACTGTTCAAATATTTTGGCACAATAAACTTGGACTGTCGAGTTCAGCTTTAATAAGAAAACCTGACAATTAATTTTTCGTTTTAATATAATTTTTTGGGGGTTTTATTGAAATTTTCTTCACGATTAGTCCATTAATTTCGACGGTTTGCAACCTGTTTTTAAGGCTTTTTATCATTCCAACTTGATTGACTCTTTTTAACCAAAATAATTGTGCCCTGCGAACATTTGGTGCACTCGATCTAAATTGCTTTTTCTCTAACCGACTTTTCCTCTTTTTTCCAACGATTCTGGTGTTTGCTTCTGTCAAACTCAGCAATCCATTAATCGATGCTTATGAGTACTGAAGTACATGAAGAGATAAGATGAGTATGTTAAAACCCTCTGCAATGACACACGAGCCGACCAACCACCCCTAAACGACGAATTTAATGAGCCCAGTCCTGACATCACAAGAGAAGAAGTGATACGAGCTATAATGCTTCAAAAAAACAATAGAGCCGTAGGCCCAGACCGGGTACACGCGGAAACTTTGAAACTCATAGTTAATACAAATGACTGGGGCCTAAACCTCCTTACTAATTTGTTCATCTCTACATACAGAGCCGGGAAAATACCAAATGATTGGCTAAAGTCGACATTCATCACTACTACAGGATGATCAGCCTTATGTCTCATGTCCTCAAGGTTTTCCTTCGAATCATCCACGTACGAATATACACCAGAAGCGAACGACAAATTGGCGACACGCAGTTCGGATTTAGAAATGGAGTGGGCACTATGAATGTAGACGCGTACGCCTGCTTCATTGGTTATCGAAAGACTTTCGACTGTGTTTCGCATCAGAGACTTATCGAAATCCTTAAATCCACGGGTGTCGATGAGGGAGATTTACTCATCATCACTCAGCTATACTGGATCCAAACTGCAGAAGCCAGAGTAGAAAACCCCACATCGGATGAGTTAGAAATACGAAAATGTGTCAGACAGGGATGTATCCTATCATCCTTCCTCTTTAATATATATTCTGAGGCAGTTTTCCGAGAAGCACTGGAAAACATGAAAGAGGGTATTAAGATCTATGGCACCCTCATGAATAATGTACGATTCGCTGACGATGCGGTGGTACTCGCCGACAACCTACCAGGTCTCCAAAACATGATGAATCTGATCGTTGAGCACAGCACACAATACGATCAAATAAATGTCGCAAAGACTAAAAGTGTTGTATTCTCAAAAAGACCGAGGCGCGCAGTCCTTACCATTAAGAACGAAGCCGTAGAACAAGTATCATCCTTTAAATATCTGAGAGCTCTTGCCAACGAGTCCAACGATACTAAAAAAGAAATCGTGTCTGGGATCGAACAGGCCAGGAAAATCTTTACATCTATGAAAACTCTTCTCACTAGTCGAGACTTAAGCCTGCAAATCCGTATGCGCATACTTTGCTGCTACATATTCCCAGTCCTTCTCTATGGTTCTGAGAGCTGGACTTTCCACCAATCAAAGGAGAACCGAACCTTTGAGATGTACCTGTACCGTCATTTGTACCTGCCCGTGTCCTGGGTAGGCAGGGCCACTAATGAGGAGATACTCAGACGTATGGATAAAGGCAGAGAGCTTATTTATGTTGGCCATCAAAGAGCGTAAGCTTCTAGACATAAGGCACATAATGAGAGGAGAGAGCGTTATGGGATCCTAAGACATCATCATTGAGGGAAAAATCTAGGGCAAAAAATCAATAGGATGGCGACAAGACTCATGGCTCAAAGAATTACGCCAATGGTTCGGAAGAACACCAATAAAAATATTTAGAGATGCAGCCTCGCACACCATTATTGCCAGTTGGATCGCCAACATCCGGAGGAAGACGGCGTCCTAAGAAGAAGAATGTGTACTGGCCTCAGTACAACTTCAGAAATCAGTTTGGAAACTTTCACTTTTTTCGGCAACTTCACTTTGTTCTCAACTATTTCCTGTTCAACTGTTTTCCTGTAAAAAACTAAGCACGATTGGGCCGACTTTAAAATATCCACAAGAAAGGTAAACTTTATGGGTGTTTGACATTGTTATAGATTTTGAATTTTGAAAATCCTACCCGAGGAATTAACCAGAAATACGCTACCATAACTTCAATAAATATCTGCCTGGAGGCATGCTGGCCGTTGAAATAAAAAAAAATTAGACGAAATCTAATTTTGCAAAAATTGAGGTCAAACAAGAGGCAAAGCAGTTACTGTATTCAATAAAAAGTATTCGAAATAAACTTGTGCCCAGGAACATCAGCAAGAACTAGACAAATGTAGGCGCTATTGGCCAATACCAAAAGAAAACTAGAAACACGCTGATAGAAGTAAAAAAAGTACAGTCAGGAAAATATACACAACAATGATAGACTTAATATCAAAGATCTAAATAGAAACATTGTGAAGTCAATCAACTCCAGTAGAACTGGATTTTAAATCAACTGGTACACAGACAAGGAAACTCAAGCATTCATTTGTGTAGTCTTAAAATTTCGTATGTTATTCTGCAAGTCGCTGGTATAAAGTTCAAATTTAATTCGTTGCTCTCTAGAAACGCCAACTAAAAATTTGCGAAATCTGTCTGGCGCACGAAGTCAGCGATTATTCAAGACCCTTGATAAAACTTTGAATTAAAATATGCTGCTTTATTTGGGCGTGATTCCAACTATCTGGGGGGCTGAGTTTCAGTGCGAGCACTGGAATTAAATTGGCAAAACTACTCCATACTAAGTTATGATTACAAGTTGCGCGAATTAGGCCTCAGCCAAGTAAAATGCATCCTCTTTCGGCCTAACAAAGACTGGTAGTTATTCGGTTAACTTCCAGGATCCGTTGTAAATAAGTCTAACACAGTTGCACTTCTCATGCATAACTCACCTGAAGCGATTTACTTCACTTCATTCCTTGATTAATTCCATGGAATTGTGCTGCCAGACAAAGCGGTCTCTTGCAAATTCTATTCGGTATTCCGCGTGCGTTTGCCGGAATATCGTCTCTTTCTCGACTATCGCGCAATCCAAACACTTTTCGGGAGTTCGCTGGAAGCAAAACCAATAAATAATGGTCCAGACTAAAGGCTACAATGGATCGGGCCCTCGAACTCCGAATTTGACATTGTAGTCTAAGAGAATTGCAACTTATTCTGAACAAATTAAACTACGACAATTGGTTGGTTGGTGGATGAAAATTTGTCACTTTTAACTTAAAAATTAAATAAGATTTTGATTCGACACAAGGGGAAATTAGGAAATTGAGCATCATCAAGGAGGCAGCCCAAGAATCTCTTGGAATGCAGAATACGAAAAATAACCATACTAGTGAGACGAGCATATAGAGAAACAAATTAAGGAGAAAAACCAAATATGTATACGAAAGTTTCCTACAGAAGAAGGATGTAGAAACAAGAGAAGAATTTAAGCAAGCAAACAGAAAGGTAAAGGCATAGAGTACATGAGAGAAGATCATGAACCCTTCAATGCGGACCGCATACATCTCGAGATAACGCAAGTGCAAGAGGCGATAAAATCCACAAAAATGAGAAAATCTCAAACTAACACAAATGTTAAAAAAAACCTATATGCAATAATACTAAATGGAGAAGAAACCCGAAAGGCATGGAGAACCTTTTATATAGCAGCTATATAAGAAGGGGCCTAGGGATGATCCCAAAAATTACAGGAGTAAGGCGGTAATACCAACAACAGGAAGAATATATTCGCAAATTCTGAAGAACTTGACAGAAGAAGAGATAAAGGACAAACAACTGTGGTGGTGGTAATTTTGCAATTAAATCGTTTCTTCTGGTTTACTATCTGGTACTATTTGACGGTATCATCCATATTTTGGGCATTTGCGCTTTCAGAATGCAATGTTTTCTTCTAAATACCATGGTATCTATCTCAAAAAGTTTCAACAACGTTGTTTGTTCAAGAGAAAAATAACCATAAATAAATGACAAAACTAAACTTATAAAAATCTAAATGAATTAAAGTTATTAGTTGTTTTTTTTGCAAAAGTCCCACCAAGCGAAGCTCTCGTTAATTAAAAATTAAAATTATCTGCTTATTAAATTCGTTATCTGGTCCGTTTATGCGAGTTGTCCAACTTTGTACGTCTCCCAAATCCGGAGTTAATCCGAAAACAAATTTGCCACCGTTTTGGCCGGTTTATTTCGAGACGGCGCCTTTGCCTGTTTAACAATTAAACGGACGACATATTTTAAGCTGCGCTGAAACTGGATTTTTGGTTGTTTTTTAACGTCCATTTGAAGCTTTTCCAGCAGCGTTAAAACCCATCCAGATCAGGTCGGAATGGCAACGAAAACTTTCCAATTGTTCTCAACTATTTTCCACTATCAGTCGCCATCGAGCCAATGGCATTTGAGCTGAATTTATCGAGTTGATAAGGCCCTAAATATTATGGGCATTAATTTATCAATACATTTTAATGGATTCAAAAGTTACCGACCCGAAAGCGCCGATTAATAAAAGTCGAAACCTATTTTGAAGCAGGCTTAATTGTAATTTAGGGGGGCGCAGCACAATGATTAATTAATCGAATCAATAATGAAATAGCCGCAAAAATACAGTTAATGGTGCGATTGGCTAATTAAAACTAATACAGTTCTCAGCTTATTGACAATATGCGTTATTGCAGCCGATCTATGCACTTATGCTCGCATTAAATCGAATGTAGTGTGCGAAAAACGAACCATTGTAGTTGCGTTATTTCAGGTCGAGCAAGTCAATTTAAATCAAGATATTTATAATGGATTTTCATGGACCTTTGCTTCCATACGCCCATGTTACGCAGCAGCAAGGCAATTTTTAAATTTTGCCCAATGTTTATTTGTGCATATCCCAGAATAGATTGGCCAGTTTAGAGCTGGCGAATGTTAGTAGCAGAAAATATTTACTGCCAATTATATACACAGATTTGGGTTTTGGGTCAATGACTGTGTTTTTCCAGAAAATATTGAGTAATTTTTGTTTTGAGCGAGACTTGCTTTTTTAGCAAGAATAAGACAAACAAAAAAGTTTTGCGACAGTCAACTTTCATTTTGAAACTCGCATTTACAAAGTTTACAACGATAACGTTTTCTTGTGATTTTTTTGATAATTTTCGCCTTGTAAGGCTCAAGTGTCGAGAATAGTTTGTGCAAATTTCAAGTTCCTGCTTGCATTGGACTGGAAATTATGAATTTTTTAAAGACAGTGAATATCTGAGTGGGAACCTTCCTTTTGAGACTCGCATTTACGAAATCCATAAAAATCAAGATTTATTGCGATTTATGTGAAAATTTTAGCATTATAAGCCTCTGGTATCCGTATTAGACCCTGAACATGTATCATGGTGAATTGCTCTAGATTTACAATTATGAATATTTAAAAGACAGCGAACATCTGGCTAAGAGCCTTAATTTGAAGACTGGAATTCTTAAAGTCTGCAAAAATTAAGATCCACTGATGATTTTAGTGACAATTTTAGCATTTTAAGCCTCAAATGTCAAAAATGGCAAGTTGCTACTTGCACTAAATTGAAATTATGAATTTTTAACAGACAACCAACATCTGGGCAGAAGCCCTAATTTTGAGACTCGCATTTGCAAATTTTGCAAAAACAGGTTTTAATGCTCTTTTTATGAAAATGTTCGCATTGTAAGCCTCAAGTGTCGGCAATAGTTTGTGGAAATTGCAAGTTGCTGCTTGCATTGGATTGCAAATTATGAATTTTTAAAAGACAGCGAATATTTGAGTGGAAACCTTCGTTTGGACACTCGCATTTACAAATTTCAAAAAAAACGAGATTTTTTGCGATTTATTTGAAAATTTTTGCATTTTAAGCATCTGGTATCCGCATTAGACCGTGATCATGTTACTACTTGCTCTAGATTCAAAATTATGAATATTTAAAAGACAGCGAACATCTGGATAAGAGCCTTAATTTGAAGACTCGAATTCTCAAAGTCTGCAAAAATTAGGATCCACTGTGATGATGATTTTAATGACAATTTTAGCATTTTAAGCCTCAAGTGTCAAAAATTGCAAGTTGCTACTGGCACTAAATTGAAATTATGAATTTTTAAAAGACAACGAACATCTGGATAAATGCCTTAATTTGAGTCAAATTCTCAAAATTGGCAAAAATTACGGTAGGATCTACCTTGATTTTTATGACAATGTTCGCATTTTAAGCCCCAAATGTCAAAAATTGCAAGTTCCTACTTGCACTAAATTGAAATTATGATTTTTAAGAGACAACGAACATCTGGGCAAAAGCCCTTATTTTGAGACTAGTTTTACAAACTTTGCAAAAATCAGGTTTTATTGCGCTTTTTATGAAAAATTTCGCACTGTAAGCCAAGTGGCGGCAATAGTTTGTAGAAATTGCAAGTTCCTGCTTGCATTGGATTGGAACTTATGAATATTTATGAGAAAACTTTCGTTTTGACACTAGCATTTAAAAATCAAGATTTATTGCGACTTAAATGAAAATTTTTGCATTTTAAGCCTCTGGTATCCGCATTAGACCCTGAAGATGTTACTACTTGCTCTAGATTCAAAATTATTAATATTTAAAAGACAGAAAACATCTGGATGAAAGCCTTAATTTGAAGACTCGAATTCTCAAATTTTGCAAAAGTCACAGTAGGATCTACTGTGATTTTAATGACAATTTTGGCTTTTTAAGCCTCAAGTGTAAAAAACTGCAAGTTGCTACTTGCACTAAATTGAAAACATGAATTTTTAAAGACAACGAACATCTGGGCAGAAACCCCGATTTTGATACTCGCATTTACAAATTTTGCAAAAATCAGGTTTTATTGCGTTTTTTATGAAAATTTTTGTATTTTAAGCCTCAAATGTCTGCAAGCGATTGTGAAAATTGCAAGTAGCTACTTGCACTATATTGGAAATTGCGAATTTTTAGAAGACAGCAAACATCTGGACAGAAACCCTCTTTTTTTGACTCGCGTTTACAGGTAGCAAAAATCAGTATTTACTGCGAGTTTTTTTTTTTAATTTTAACGTTTTAAGCTGCATGTGACGGAAATATACTGCGAAAATCACAAGTTGCTGCCTGCCCAAATTTACAAGTTACGATTTTTGTAAAAAGAGCCAACATCCGGTTGGGTCATTTGCCAAGTTTGCAACAATCAGGTCATTATTAATTCATATCCCATAGTTCTCTAGAAAACGTTTCCTTTCCTTTGATCTTGCGAAAAACAGTCACAGTTTTTCCCAATCAACTTTCTTTTTCCGGAAAACCGTCGCGGATCTTCAGTCGCGAAATCTTCTAAAGAAGTTCTATTGTCAGTTTGTCCGCAGCATCACAAAGAATTTGAGGAAAATTTGGGCATCTTCGTCCTCCTTCATCCTCACCACGTTACATAATTCGCCTACTCAATAACTCTTCCTTTTCTTCTGATCTAGATGAAGAATTTCGGGAGCTCTTTCATTAAGAACCTTATGTAGTCAAGCTTATCAAGATCGATGTCAAAACCGCTCAGTCTCATTTGTCTCTGAGGCACTGCATGCTGAGGAATTAGGATTTAAAAATGTTTTAATGTTAATGTTGCTTTGGGAATGAGGAACAATGAGAACTGGGGGACGTGAAAACGGAAGCTGCAAGCCCCAGAAACACGCCATCTAAAAATAAATAGCCCAAATATATTCTTGTAAGATTTCCAAAAAGTTGACCACATCCTGTTTCGCAAATATAACGATAAAATAATTAAATACCAGTCAGCTTTCATCGCTTTCGTTTATTATTTTTGAAACGATTGAGTTATCTTAACCATCACGAATCCGATGTTCTGCGAATCCTCAATACCCTCACATATACAAGCAATCAAATTTTAATATTTACTCGGCCCTGTGTAATTTAATGGACTGGCTGTTACTCAACGAATCGATAATTTACTTTACTGGTCTTCATAACCGAAAAAATTGGGTCAGTTATTACACTATTAAAAGGCTGTTTATGCGATCATCCTTGGTAAATTGCGAATTAATATAAATATTTGCTTCAGATCGATTACACAGCGAAGTTTGAACCACAAGTTTCACAGTATTTAGTATTGAAAAATTCGGACACAAAGCGCATTTGGACAAGTTTCTTCTATCGTCTCTTTGTGCGTTTTTGTCGCCCTTTTTGTATGTAAGCAATTGTTTACATTCAACTAACTGCACCAAAGACATTTCGCTCTACTGCTTCTGAACTTTCTTTATGTTCTTTTTAAATATTTAAACTCGCTTTAATGTACCTAGAATGGATGCATTAAATCACTAATGAGTTCCATTTCGCCATTTCAAAAGGCGGGCTTAATGGGCATTATTATACTGAACCATCGGCGGTTTGTTTGATAAGGTATTAAAATTTAAAATATAATTTGTTGATGTTTTCATTTCACTTGGCAGTGGACTTTTAAATAAATTGTTTGATAATCTAAACCCAAACGATGTTGTGAACTTGACAAGCCTTAATTTCCTTGTTAATGCGTGGTCCTTCGAGCCAGATATGAACTTTCCTGAGAAAAAAACTGCCAGAATCTCAACTGCTTGAGACTTGATGGGATTTGGATGTTCATACGCGTAGCTTCCGACTCAATTAGCTTTGACACTGTACAGCAAGTCCTCTAAGCAATTAAACTGACAAATGGCCAGCTCATAGAAATTTGTCTCTGAGTAATTGAATAAACTAGCGCCATACATTAAGTCGACTAATTTGAATGCATTGTTCAGCAACGGCAGCAAACAAGGTGAAACATGCCCTCGAGGTGGCCATAAAATTATCTTATTTCTACATCAGCTGGTGCAGTTTCCGGAGTTTCGGGGCGTGAACAGTCGCATTTGGCGCAAGTTTCCGAAAATCTAAACACCATCGTTGTGTCTACGTTACATATGTTCTCAACTGGCGGATATTAATGTTCACATATGGAACACACACATTTCGTATTGGCAAATATGTCCTCTAATAAGGTTTATTCGAATTTATTAATATACAGGGTGGTCTAGTTTCCAGAGCGGAAATTTCCGGGAACGATTGAGATTCGAAAAACCGTATGAGTTTACATTATAAACTATGTTCGAGAAACTTTGGCTTAACCAATCAAGCTTATTACTTGTGGCCAAACGGCTGTGGATATTTAAAAGATATTTGTAAAGCGATCACTGAGAAAGTTTTTACTCCACATTCTTACATCCAATTTTGTTAGCAACAACTACTCCAAACTGCGAAAGTCTTGTGTAAACACTGCTTCGATTTCCGACTGAAATAAGTTTTTAGGTTTGACTAAACTTTAAACAATAGAAAAACATTCGAACTGTATGCATCTTCAGGGTTAATATTGGTGGAAATGATTGGGATCGCACCCCCGAAACAAAAACAAGGAAAGAAGGCAAATGCACATCTGGCAAATGACTAGAAATAACAGCGAGGGGTGAAGGTCTAATGGCACGTGCCCATTTCAAACGTGCCTTTTGCTCTCTTCGGAACAGGATAGGGAATGATGTTTGAACGATAACAGATCTGCCAAGGGACTCGACTGCACCTTGAGCGGAATTTCGTATTTGTTTAGCAAAGGAAACCAGTTGGAAAATTACGCTGTTTTTGATTTTTCAATATTCATTCAAGGCGAAACTGTTTGTTTGGTAAACAATGGAGTTTTGGTGCACGTGCAATATACTACATTTTCCTTTCAGTTTAATTTAATCAAACATCTCCCAAAGTTGAAAACGATTGCAACACCAGCGGCTTCTGTATCCTTAAGGACCAGAAAAAAATTCTGCATTTTTAAATTAGGCACAAGTCATTATTCTGATTCCCCCGAAAGGAAAACAGACAAAACAACGTGTTCCTGTTGCTTCTCTGAAACAATCTGAAATTACTCGATATATCAGCCAGGCCCCATAATGTTGGCGAGCTGCGCTATCCATCCCCTACAAAGAACAGGGCCAGACGATAATTCTCGTAGGAGAAGAAAAGTGACGACTGGCTTTTTGGACTGATTCATCGCTAACCGGAGTTTACACCCCCTGAACCGCTAAAAATTGTTCTTAATCCACCATAAATTCACTTCGCCCCATTATAAAACACGTCGACATCCCCCTAAACAAAATAAATCCTCTTAAAAACCACTGCCTTGCCAAAAAGAAACTTTCCGAGAGATTAAAGAGGTTCAGACCGTTCGAGCGCCAACTATTGTGCCATTATTACTTGTGTAGCTAATTGGTTTCGTTTTCCTAAACCGGTTAAATTGAACGTTTGAAAATTATATAAATTTTTGATATTAATTTGATCGACAAAAGCTTCAAAGGAATTAACATATTGCTATGCTAAAATATGGGAACAATTTGAAAAATACAGGTTTCAAAGATTATCCCTTTAGGGCGATTGAATTCTTGAAAATTAATTAAGGATTTTATACATTTTTAGTTTCTACTTAAAGGTATTTTAGTTGTCATTCAAATGCAGTTTTCCGGCTTAAAATCGGCCTGAAAGCAAGTGCCTAATGCGCTAAAGGGTTTCATGTTGTTCCTTGAGAGTCCTTATGCGCAGCATCTTAAGGAAGTGTCTAGTTTGTTTCGTCATTCGTAGTTAATTATACCGGACATTTCCTAAGAGCGACTTAAAGATAATAATTTGTCTTTCCAATGCACTTTTTTGAGTTTTATATTGAACTGTGCTATGAGATAATAATGAGGAAACATAAGGAGAAATCCTGGACGATGCTTATGAGCAAAAATTTAATTAAATTTCTAGTTTCACCATTTTCGACTATACTAGAAAATTTTTACAGTATAAATTAGAGATAATTTAATTATCTTTCAAGTGCCTTTTTTATATTGACAGTTGCTTTGAGAATGCGGAAATAAGAAGAAATTCTGGACGTCGCTCATTCAGTGTTTCTCTTGAGCGACTACTTAATTAGCTTTCTAATTTTTCGCATTCGCAATTGTAATGAAATTTTATCTACAGGCGACTTAAAGAAAATTATATTTTATTTGAAATGCACTTTTAAAAGTTTTACATTGAAATTCGATTAGAGGTAATAAAGAGGAAAACTAAGAATAAATATTCGAGGACGCTTATGAGCAATAACTTAATTAAATTTTTTGAAAAACACCATTTTTGAAAATGCTGGAAAATTGTCAGGACACGAATCAGAGATAATTTATTTATCTTTCAGATGCACTTTTCATATAGAAAATCTGGTTACGAATGCGGAATTAAGGAGTCTTAAGTCCCTCCTTGAATGTTTGCCATAAGCAACCATTTTTACATTCAACACTTTGAGCTTTAGTAAATCTGCTAAAAATGTTTCTGCGAGTGATCTAGAGATACTTAAATTATCTTTCGAATGCATTTTTTTTGATAATTTGTTTGAGAACGCGGAAATAATGAAAAATCGTGGACGTCGCTCATTGAATGTCTTTCATGAGCTAGTCGCACAAGAAATGGGTGATTCAACTAGAAAGATAAACAAGTCAAGTTATTTTTTTAAATTTAATGGTGTTTCAAATGAACTTCTCATATAAAACATCGACCGAATCATAGGCGAATAATGTGAAAAAGAATGCTCGGACATCGTTCTTTAAACCTCTGTCAAGAGCAGATTTTTAACAGTCTTCCAGTTGTGCTTCATATAATGCAATTAAAAAATAGCCCAAAGAGGACTTGAGGATAATTTAACTATATTTAAAATAGTTTAGAATTGCAAGATACTGTAAATACTTTGAAGGATTTTTTGCCACTTATAGCAGCTGAGAGCAGTAACAGCTTAATTTGGAAAAGAAAATACATCAGATATTATTATTCATGTGAAATTGGCAAATCTGTTAGAATTGCCATGTAAAATAAGTCATTTTCCGCGTTACGTGGCTTGAATGCAATTAGCTTAGAACTGAATTTGCAACCCCAATTATAAACAGAGTTAAATACATGCAACTTCCGCATACAGCAAATAATAGAGATTTTTCGGTTGATAATAATCAGCATAGGATTACAAACGATAATACATATAACCGTCCCCGTTCGATCGGCATTAATCAGATCGAGATTAAACATTAAGGCCCCTAGCGAATAAATCTTAATTCCACGACTAAAAAGCGCTCATCTCTTTGCGGAAACAATGCTAAATAATGCAGATGGCTCCGCTAATATGCATATTAAGAGCCATATTGGCGATAGTGGCCCTCGGCCTCAATTTCGTGCTGGGGAGATAAGATCACGTTATAAATAGTGTATTAGGGGGCACATTAACATATTGGCTTTTGCCAGAATGTCGAGATCCAGATTGACTTGTCGGGTATGCACTAGGGAAACCACTCACATCCATTGGAATTAGCTTTTGTATTAATTATACGCAAATGTAGTGTTGCGCCATTTATTATAAATTAATGCTTTACAAAGTCGCATTGTGTTCATTTATGGACCCAGGAGTAGAGGACTATTAGAGGATGACTAAACATTATGAATAAACCATTGGGAAATGTGCATAAACTTACCCAAATGGTCTATTCGGAAACATCACGCTTCTACCAGTTTTTTTTAGAAAAAGGCACAGCGACAACCAAACACCCAGCCAGATTTATTTGCTGCTAGTTTTCTCATTATCCGCTTCAAGACTTTCAATGCATTAAATTCTACCAGGCAACACCACCAATTTTTAAGTAATGACACCAACTTTGAATCACCCTGTATATTTATTCATACAGTAAATAAAAACATAAAAACCTAAAATTATGAACTCCGCCTGTGATGGTTGATGGGTGGATCGAGTAGCTCATTGACTATCACTGCCGGTCCCAAGCCCGGATAAAGGAGGAGGGTTGAAGGGTGAAGCCAGCAACCTGTCCTTTCTTAAAAGACATAAACACTCACAGAACTGACATGTCAGCTTCGGAACCCGGACAGATTAATGACGACGACAAAGCGCGAAAAAGGAAAAAAAGAGACCAACAAAGACTACGAGATAATATTGGAAATGGAGAAAAACAAAATAGACATCTGCGCCTTCTCGAAACCTATGGAAAAAGGCACAGAAAATCAAAAATACCAAAACTACATGTTATTTTATAGTGGCGGTGACAAGAACATGAGAACTAGAGGAGGTCTAAGATTATTGGTAAATAAGAAATTGGAAACGAATATCAAGGAACTACAATATATAAATTGCAGCATCATACAAGTGACAATGGAACTGGCGGAGGAAGATGAAGCACCAGATGCAGGCAAGCCGAAAGAAGAAAGAGAATAATTTTTCGACACCCTGCAACACACGCTAGAAAAGATACCCATAAAAGACAAAGTTATCATCATGGTCGACCTCAACTCAAGCATTGGTAATTCTGTTGTTTACGATGTACGTATATAAACATCAGCAAATATCGGAACACAACACGGACTAGTTCCATGTAAGTACTGTACATCACACATTTTAATATAGAATCACTCAAGGACGAAAGCGTCAGAAAACTTTACCAAAACCGACTAGACGAGAAGTTCACTCAAAATACAATAACAGGAAGAGAGAGTTTAGAAGACGGATGGGAAAAAATAAAAAAACAACATAAAAAACAGTGCCAAGGAAGCCCTAGGAGAAATAACAATAAATACAAATAAAAGAAGCAATAACCCATGGTCCACCCAGGAAGTCAAGGAATTAGCAAAAGAGAAAAATAACGCTTTCATAAGGTACATCAACAACAGATCACCCGAAGAATATCATGTCTACAAAAGAGAAATAAACAGAACAACTAATGCGATTAAACAACTTAAAAGGACATACTGGGAAACGTTCTCGATGGAAATGGAACATCACCTATACGGGGGCCAGAAGAAGATCTGGAACATGCTACGAAAGAGCAAAAGGACAGTCAATGAGGAAGTAGTAATAAATGCAACAGAAAAAGAAACATGGGCAACATTCTTTTAAAACCTATATGATAACAATAGCGAAAACAGCGATGAAACAGAAATTGAAAATCCATCATCTCCAGGCTAACAAGAGGAAAACATAACACTGGAACAAGTGCAAACGGCCATACAAAGATTAAAGAACCGAAAATCTTCAGACACTGACAACATTCCAAATGAATTATTTAAGTACGGAGGTCAAAAAATCGGAAAAGAATTCGTTAAATTATTCGGAAAAATGGAACAAAGCGGAATAATACCCAATGAATGGAGAACTAGCATAACAATACCGATAGGTAAAACAGGCCCAAAATCGGACCCGAAAAATTACAGAGGCATAAGGTAGTGTACTAAAACTGCTAATAAAAATATTAGCAGATAAAATAACTGATAAAGTAGGAATCTCCGAGGATCAGCAAGGCTTCTGATCAAATAGATCAACGATAAACGCAATATTTATATTACGCCATTTGATAGAGAAACCAATGTACACATGCTTTGTAGATCTAAAGTAAGCATTTGACAATGAACAGATTAAGGATGTGATCGACCGACTGAGCCAAAAACATGTTAATAAGCGCCACATAAACCTAATAAAGCAGCTTAACATCAACAATAAAACAATGATAAGAACAGAATGTGGTCTAACAAGAGAACTTAAAGTCTCTTCCGGCATTAGACAGGGAGATAGTCTTAGCCCATGCTTTTATAACATCATAATGGAACCAATAATTGAAAGTGTGGACGAAGTCGATGCAGGATTCAGGATGAACAACCGCCGCCTGAGAATACTCTGTTACGCGGACGATGCTGTCTTGACGGCGGAAAGCGAAGATGACCTGCAGCGCCTTCTCTACAGATTCAACCTAACAGCACAGAGCTTAATATGCAAATTTCGATCGACAAAACACAATCTATGGTAATATCCAAAGATCCGATCCGATGTAAGTTGGTGGTGAGTGAGCGCATTATTCCGCATATATCAGGTACTGAATTTCAACTATCTGGGGGTACAGGTATCGAGCAGCAGAAGTACAGTGAATGAGGTGGACAACCAGATCAGAAAAGCCGTAAGAGTATGAGGATGGTTGCGAGATATAATTTGGAAGAACAAATATATGACCACAGAGAGCAAGACACGAATTTATAAGACCTGCCTCAGGCCCATAATGACCTACGCCGCCGAGACAAGAGCTGAAACGTATGTTGACAAAAGAAAAATGAGAACAGCAGAGATGGAAATCCTAAGAACAATAAAAGGGATCACATTGCATGACAGGATACGCAACGAGAACACCAGAAGAGAACTGGGAGTGCAGGGCGTTGTCAAATGGGTGAGGGAGAGACGCCGGTGTTGGAGAGACCACATAGAACGAATGAGTCCAGACTGAATTGCAAAGTGGGCCAAAACACAAAAACCAGAAACAAGGCGCCCAGCTGGCAGGCCCCCAAAACCCTGGTATAAAAGCTGGACATCAGGATCACAGGAAGGCTGATGACAGAATTGACAGGACTTTGTCCTTTTACACGCAGAAGAAGAAGATAATGAATCTGATTTTTAAAAGAACTTCCAAGCAAGAATTTAACACCTTTCATAATTTTTCTTTTTCTTTGAGAAGCATACATTAGTTTTACTTTCAAAGTTGATTTTTGGTAAAAAATCCCGACAAATAGACGAGATTCATGCAATTTGAAAAAACATTTGCTCGAAATGATTTAGATAAGCGCACTTTCCACGGAAGTTCGCTCGAATAGTTTTGCATAATTTGCCCACATTGCCAATAAAAACCCTTTTTCAACCTAAATAAATAATGAAAGAAAGATTAAATTCTGCATGCTGCTCCTGTTGTTCCTTTCTGCAGCCGCTTTTATAATGGTTTTTTATGAAAATTTTAATGAATGCCCAGAGAGTGTTCGCGTAAAAGATAATTTAAATTTTAGTACTGGAATGGAGGAAGAGTAATTAATAGTAGAATTACATTTTATAAAACCCACGGTCTTCCCGAATGCGAATAAATTAGGCCCTTTTTTCCTTATTACGCAAAAAAAAACCGGCGTGCCATCTGTCTGACTTGTAAAAGTAAAGGATTCTGCAGGAACTTAATTTTTTTTTGTATTAATGTCGTTTCATCGTAAAAGCAAAATTTTCCGCATCTCTTTTAATGGCAAAGTGGTTCATCTCCCTTTTTTCAGGTCTCAATTGAAAATCTTTCAGATAAAGAATTTACATTCTCGAAAACACCAATTTACTAATAAACCCAATAAAGGCAAACGTATAAATTTGAAATAACAAAATCTAAGGTTTGAAGCTTTGAATGAACTGGATTGGTCTAAAAAAAGTATTCGTAAATTTTACATTTTTGGATCAACACATTTGCATACATTTCCTCTACATATTTCTTGATGTAGCATAGTTTACGACCCAAAAAAGATATTTAGTAGTAGTAGTAAACATCTTTATTTCTAAAAAAGGCTATCGACCTATCGGTCTTGTTTAATACATGCAGTCTTAATCCAGATAAAAAACAAATATGAAAATTCTCCCATTCTAGGTTAACAATGTTATTGAATAAATAAGATTTCAGTGGCAAGAAGAAATTATTTTATTGTCCAGTAGTCCGTTGCGTTTGTAAGTGTTCGAGTAGCGTTAATGTAGGGAAACGGAAGCGGGATTGTCTGGTTGGTCTTGTAAGACAAAGGGGATTCAGTATGGTCCAGTTGTAGGGGTTGTTTGTCCATTTTGTCTGTAGCTGTATGAGTCTTTCCGAGATCTTTGTCATGTTTGTGCGTTCGTATAGTAGTTGGGTGGGGGGGTTGTGTAGTGGGTTTTGGGGGTGTCTTATTCGTGTTATTAGTCTTAGTGCAATTTGCTCTGTTGTTTGTGTATAACGTTTTGTCCTTTCTGTTCCGTTGGTCATGAGTACATGTCCAAAGTCTAGCAAGGGTCTACAAATAGCTTTATATATTTTGGTGGCGGTGTTTGTGCTAATTCCTCTGTCTCTGTAGGTTAGTGATCGGAAGTGTTTCGCTCTCTTCATTGTTTCTGCCCTGATGTTTCGCATGTGTTTAGTGAATCTAAGTTTGTGGTCGATTGTGATTCCAAGGTATTTTACGTCGTTTTTTGGTTGTGTCGTTTGGCCGTCTGCTGTTATTGTAGGGGAATCAGCGTTGAGTCTGTGGTTTGTGAGCAGAAGTTGGTTTTTTGACGCGTTTGGTGTTAGTCTCCATTTATAAAACCATGTCATTGTGTTGTTTGTTAGTGTTTGGAGTCTTTGCGTTGCTCTCTCAGTAGTTTTGTCATGTACAATAAGTGCCGTGTCGTTTGCGTATTGTAATATGTATGCCGATCTGTCGATTTGATTTTTGTCTGGTAAGTTGTAATTGTATATGTCATGGCAGTATATATTGTAGAGACACGGTGAGAGCGGGGATCCTTGAGGGAGCCCTTGTTCAGGGGAAAAAGAAAATGACAGTGTTTTGTCAATTCGTACTTGTAGTTGTCTGTTTTCTAGTAAGTTCTTTATGGTGTGTAGTAGATATGTTGGTGTGTGTAGTTTGTATAGTAAGCCTCTATGCCAGACACTATCAAAAGCCCTGTTAATGTCCATAAACAGGCAAGCTGTCTTTCTGTCAGTTAGGTGGGTAGTTTGTATATTGTTGGCCAAAATAAAGAGCGGATGAACAGTCGAGTGATGCTGTTTGAAACCAAATTGGTAGGTAGGTATATATTTTCCAATCACTTTTTCAAGCCGCTGCTTTATTATGTATTCAAAAATTTTGCTTAGTACTGGAAGTAGTGTAATTGGTCTGTAGTTGCTCGGTTGTGTATTGTCCAGTCCATTTTTGGGTATAGGGATTATTAAGCCGTTTTTCCATGTTTCTGGGATTCTGCCATTTGTGATGCAGTTGTTCAATTCAGTTAGGATCAGTTAGATATTTAATTGCCCAACAATAAAATTTTAATTGCTCAACAAAAGAGCTTCTTGTATTTCTCGCTTTCTTGCAATGATTTTGGTATGGAAAATGAGGCATTTTGAGCAAGTTTTCGCAAAAGCTGTTCAATGGGCTAGAGGGAAGATTTTTAGTGAGGTTTTCGGGTTTTCATACCGTAGGGGAAAATAATTTCTTGCTGATCAAACATCAAATAAAGATATCGATCAGTCCTGTACTTACAGTTGGCGCAGTCGAGTGGATTTTCAGATTAGCTTTGAATAAGCTCGATTTGTCTAAAACAAATGAAATCGTATCAACTATTTACATTTTTTTTACAATGCTTTCAAAAGTAGACTTTTTTCTATGCATCAGATCGAATATTCAACGTTTTCGTCCATTTCTTATATTTGACAGTAAATATTTAATGGAAAACTTTTTGTTAAGGAATAATCAACTATCGTAATTGCGTGCTGCTACACAATAAAGCTTCACTCACTGGACATATCCTTTTATTTATTTAAAACTGATTGCATCGAATGTCGTATAGTCGTTGAATAAAGCGCCGCTTTATACATAAATAAGCGTTATTGAGGATTTGATTATCCAGTAAACTAATATAGACGAAATTTTGCCGAAAAAACGACCTGACACGCGAAAAAACCACAACGCAGTAATAAAGCAGAAAAACCATGAATTTTAAAACTTCCCATCTGCCATCATAAATCTTTAACAGTAAATTTTGTTGTATTGGCTGTTGAAATCGCACTCTGAATATTTAAATCTCGCTGTGTTCACACGCATTATGTTCAGTAAATATTTAGTATCGCTTCCGGTATTATTTTGCGCTTTAATTCGCTTTTGCAATTGACTTTATTTGGGGTTAGAGCGAGTCTCGTAAATTTTATTATCCACCGCCAATTTTATGGCTGAATTGCAATTTATCTAAAGCTGCGTCCAAACCTGACGAGCCGAGCCTGAGCCGGACTGCGCAGAAAAACGTGCTTAAGGCGGTATTGGCCTGAGCAGCGACAATTCCTTTGATGTTTTGCTCGTTGCTCGATACTCGGTACCAATCTGTCGCCAACTTGCCGCCGCTTAGGATCGGCTCAGGCTCGGCTCGTCAGGTCTGGACACACCTTAACAAGCACAATCGAACTATCCAACTAAATATAAAATTTGAATCAGTTTCGATTAGGTTTTAAACTTGCTATCTACATACATCATAAATTTTATTTGGCTCAATAAGCATGGGCTTTTATCAATTGAATCCAGTGAATTGTTTCAATTTAACATCGAAAACGGACACATTTGGCCTCAGATTTGTCCGTTCAACAAACACACTCAGGCTGCAAACGGAAAATCATGCATAAAATTACAATACACCCAACACGAGTAGGGAAACAAATTTGATTCAAGCCCGCAGTCGTATGTCTTTCCCATAACCAAACACTACTATTCCATCGATTGTGGTAATATTTTCCCAATTTCTCAGCTTCTAAAGCCCACCGCAAAATTCCCCGTTCCCAATTTAACTTTCCAGTGTGCGCCAGTAACTGGCAAATCACTAAATTGAATGACTCTGCTTTAATGGAATTGGAGAATGTTCTAACGCTTACTTTTGGTAAGTACGTTTAGAACAATTTGGTTCTCTCTCACTTCTCGTAAACTAATACAATCCGGATCGTGTTGAGATGTTTAATGGAAGTTTTAGATTCGAATTCAACTATACTAATCTCTTTATCCCAGCATAGCAAATAGTGTGGCCAATGGAGAAGTTTTTTGAAATGGAAGAACTTTGATCATTGGCTGCACACGTAAATAATTTGGCTTTTTCAATGTTGTTTCTTTTATTCGCTTCCTCAACATAAGCAAAACTGCAACGGTCCTCCATTAATAGATAAAACAGGAGTTAAAAACTGAACGATTATTGCTTATTTATTCAGTCAATTTAGAAAAAAGTATTCAAGAAATCGGCCCCAACTGAAAGATTTAGCTACTGAAAAAGTGTGGAAAAATAAATCGTCATGTAAATCAAGTGAATAATTTTTTGTATTGTTTCTTGCATATACAGGATTTTTTGGCATTTTTCCTTAATTTTTATATTTCGGCTCAAAACAGCAAGAACTTCCTCAAGTTACTAAAGCCTTAAGGTTTTGGATACCAAACCAAAATCAAATGAAACAAAGTCAAAAATAAAAAAAACTGTTGAAGGAAACAGGCATGTAATTATCGATTTAAAAATGGCATCACAAAAATTAAATTAAAACCGGAGTTTTTTCAGAAACTCCAGTTTGCTTCCAGAAAAAAAAATTCAAGTAGAACTACAAACAAAGCCCTACCCTTTTCAAACTGAAAGCAAAGTAAATAGTAGACGAAAGAATACGAACGAGGAATTATATGATAATACAACAAAAAAAAAACAAATATCTTTTTAAATGAAAAATCATAAATACGCAATTGAAACTGAAGCAACCAATGCCAACCTTAATAAAACAGCAAACAAAAACCAGGCGTTTTGGAATTGAAATAAAATTAAATAATAAATCGAAGAATACAAACGAAGAATATCTGACATGACAAAAATATCTAACAAACACCTTTGAAAATGAAAGTCATCATAAACACGCGATTGAATCTGAAGCAAACAATTTCAGCTTTTATAAAACCGTATGCAAAACCGTCACGTTTTGGAAATGAAAACAAAGTGAACGATAAAATGAACAATCCATATTAATAATATCTGATTTTGTGAAAACAAAAGTAACAAAGATCAATGAAAAAAGACATAATAAAAACGTAATTGAAATTGAAGCAACCAATTTTAGCCTTAATAAAACCGCAAACAAGAACCAGACTGTTTTGAAATTGAAATCAAAGTAAATAATGAGCGGAAGAATACAAGAATACAAACGAAGACGATCTGATATGACAAAAAGTCTAACATAGTTGGGTATAACATGCACAACAAAAATTGCATAGTTTTGATTTCGATAACACAAAAATACTAATCAATGAAAACAACTATAATAAGAGAAGAATCCATGAAATGATACAGATCAAAAACACCAGAATGCAATGAATTTTAGATCAGACACAGACGGTCTTAGCTCTGTGTATCACACACTAATTAAATGATCGCATGCATGAACTGAATTGACCAGGTAAGTGAAAAGTAAACAGCTGATATTGAGGAATTGCAGAGCAATTCCAAGAATGCAAAGAAAAGGCGTAGAAAGTATAAACAGGTTTTTTTCGTTCTCTCGCTCGATGTCGAATAAAATAGGGAATTCAATGTCCAGTCAAATGTGAAGGTAGAAACATCTAAACATGTAAGTCAAATTTAGATCTCTAAACAATAGATTCTAGTCTTTTCCCGAACATGTTTATCCCGACTCATCACCTGAGAACCAAGGTCCCAAATTGTACTTTTTAATATGTGTGTGATTTGAATTTTAATATGTTAATTTTGTGAAAGTTTTTTTAATTGAATTGATAATAAATGTGGAATGTATATTTTAGACAAACTGATGATGGTGGATAAAGACACTGAAACGTATTTGTAACATTTTAAATAATAAACAATAAAATTGACTGAAACCCAGGAATACATTGAGTGGAAATATAGTATTACTATACCAGTTTTCAAAAAGGAATCAAAAACTGACTTAACTAACTACAGAGGGATTGGCCTCCTAAGTGCAATCTCAAAACTCCTTACGAAGATCTTTGAGGAAGAAGTAGCAGCTTCTGGAATATGCGAAGAACAACAGGGATTCAGAAAAAACAGATATTCAACAATTCAGAATATTCACCATCCGGCAAATAACCGAAAAAGCTATAAAATGTAATAAACCAGCTTTCATGTGTTTTGTTGACCTGACTCAGGCTTTCGATAGCGTAAGACTATCCGACGTCGTGCCGCTTTTGCAGAAGAGAAATATTAACCGCAACATAATAACAATTATTGCGGAACTCAACACAGACAACCACACTTACATAAAAGTTGCAGGCAAACTATCTGAGAAAGTACCCATATCAACTGAAATAAGGCAGGGAGACAGCTTAAGTCCTGCATTATTTAACATCATAATGGACGAAATTATAACAGAAGTCAAGAAGGTTGGCAGAGGGTATCGAATGGCTCATGAGGAAATAAAGGTGATGCTATGCCGACGACGCCGTGCTAATCCCCGAAGGTGAGGACAACTTGCAAATGCTTCTTTATAAGTTTGAACGGATGGCGTCCAGGTTTAGCATGCCAATATCCACAACCAAGACACAGTCTCTCACGATATCAAGGGAACCGCGCAGATGCAAGCTTGCCATCTACAACAAGAGCGTCGAACAGGTTATGCAGTTCAAATACTTTGGGGTCAACATAACAAGTAGTAGAGACCTAAAAGAAGAAGTGAGAGCGCAGACAACAAAAGCAGCTTTGATATCGGGATATTTGAGAAACATAATATGGCGAAATAAATATGTCTGTGGAGAGCAAAGCCAGAATATACGAAACCTGTGATGACGTATGCAGTCGAAACCAGAGCAGAAAATGCCCTAACTAAACGGCTTATAAGAACAACTGAAATGAGAACACTAAGATATGTGGTGGGATGTAGCCTACTGGACCATGTAAGAAGCGACGACATAAGAACTAAGTGCGATATCCAAGACGTCATGAGATGGTCTCGCAACAGGAAACGAGAGTGGAGAGATCACCTTGACATGATGGGAAACCCCAGACTGCCAAAAATTGCCAGAGAGGGAGTACCACGTTCAAAAAGACCCCCGGGGCGACCACCAACCCGCTGGTATGAAATCTGGAGTTCAGCGTCACAACTGAAGCTATGATGTTGATGAAAAATAGGATATACTCCTAATATAAGAGGAAGAAGAAGAAGATAAAACCGTATGCAAAACCTTTACGTTTTGGAAATGAAAACAAAGTAAACTATAAAATGAAGAATCCATATTAATAATATTTGATTTTATGAAAACAAAACTAACAAATAGGTATCAATGAGAAGAAAGACATAATAAAAACGCGGTTGAAACTGACGCAAACAATTTCAGCGTTATTAAAATCGCAGTGAAAATCCTGGTTTTTGCAACTGAAAACAAAGTAAACAATAAACTGACTAATCCGAATTCATTTATCTAATATTACGAAAACAAAGCTAAAAAATATAAATAAAAAAAGACATCAAAAAAGGCAATTGAAACGGTCGCTACAATTTCCCTTTTTAATAAAACCGCCCAACAAAACAAACCCGACACACAAAACCCTGCCATTTTATACAAAGGATGGAGATTACAAAATAAAAAATTTTAAACACAAGAACAACAAGTATCGATCAAAATAAAACCATCATAAAAACTCAATTGAAACTGAAGCAATCAACTTCAGATTTAATAAAATCGAAAACAAAACCTTACGTTTTTGAAATGGAAAAAAAAAACTTGAAAACAAACTAAACAATAAACTGAAAAATAGGGACTAGTAATATTTGACATTGCAACAAGAATAAGAAATATCAATGAAATGAAAAGCACAATAGGCAGGCAATTCTAACGGAAGCAGCAGATTTCAGCTTGAATAAAACTGCAATCAGAGCCCTGATGTTTTGGAAATAAAAACAAATTGAAATGGAAACAAAGTTAACAATAAGCTGAAGAATAAACTAAGAATATTGGAAAGTGCAGGAAAAATATGGTGTACTCGGCACTCAAAGACACACTTCTATAGCACCTTTGGCAGAAGAAGAGTATCTGAACGAACTGTTGAGGCTGACAAGAAGAAATGTCCAAGCTACGGATGATTTGGTCAAAGTTTGAACGCATTTTTCCAAGCACATAATTTTAGTGTTTCAAATGTTCAATAAGTGCAAACCTAAGTGTAATTTCATATATTTTGATTATAATTCTCGTCGAACTATTGAAGGATATACGAATGTATTATTTAATTTTCTTATGAGTTTCTGATCATTTTAATTAAAATACATCAAACTTATCATCCTCCACATAGATATTGTTCTATAAAGTAAATACTGATGATTTATCTGGTTAGTGTCAATTGCGAACTATCCTGTATATGTACATTGGACAACAAAATTTCCAAATTAAAACTTCCATTACTCGACATCCAATTGAAAATTGGAAAGTTCCAATTATAACTAATTGAATGAAGTCGTCGTTGCCATCGAACTCGTTGCAACCAATACTTCAATCGCAATCGAAAGACCTGTTGGATACAACGCTTTGACAAATAAAACTTGCAACAAAGAACAAGCGATGGCGTAAATATTAACATGAAGCTGCGCCGGCTGCATTAAACAAAGTTCCGAAGCGACTTTGATGTGAAATAACTGCAGGAGAAAGCAACTGGACCTTTGTATCTGGATTATTTGCGCCACGTGACTTGTTTACCACACGGTCCAGGGTAATTAGGTTGTATATAGACATTGGGCGGAACATTGTAAATGGATCAGGGGCGCTCTATCGGATATTGAGCATATCAATTGATCATCGAGCTGCATTAGTTGCTTGCATACTTCTGGAACGGTTTAAAACGCAATTAGGCATGCAGCGAAATCCAAACGCTTTCCAGAGACAATTCCTCGGTCACGGTTGTGAAATTTGCCCGATTTTCCCGCCCAACTCCCCGACACTGATACGAAGACAATTGCATTGGACGGGTGGCTTTGCAGATGGCTAACTAAGTTGTCCGTGTTTCCAGACAATGTGGACGCTCGCTTCCGTTCCTTTGTGTCCAAATCGAAAAGGACCGTTGCTTGTCGTGATTACAGGTTATATTTCCTTCTGGATGGGCTCCAGTTAATTGATTGAAAGTTTTAGATCGTTTTTCTCAACGAACGATCTACTTAAGGATCGTCAATTGCTTCAATTGAAAATTACCTCTTCTGCTCCACTTGACTTGTGTTATCAGCAGTTTTACTGTCGTGGATATCGACTTTGCGCTCTATAGAACACACGGGTTGGATTGCACTATTAAATGTTAGTCTAGGCGATTTGGAAACTTAGTGACTTCTAGATAAAGCTTTCATCTTCAGAGGTCACGCTCAAAGTTGAGCAACGTTTCTTATTTTCGTTCTTCTTTTTGGAATATTTATTTTCGATAATATTTTTGTTCAACATCGCTTTTGTAATCTCTTGGATTTTAATATTTTTCTCGGCAGTCTTTCTTACCCCATACGTCTTACATGTCCGTACCATATTAAATGCGGTTTTTCAATGGCTTCTACAATTGTTCCTTTTACTTTCTTTTGTTCTCTTATGTCTTCATTTCTCACGTGTTCTAACCTAGATCTGCACGCTGCTTTTCTCCAAAAATCCATTCCAAGGATGGTCTTCCTTGTCTTGAGCAATTACTATCTGGTTATCTGCATAGTGTAATGTGTGCATGTGGTGGCCCCGATATTCAGTTCAATTCATTGTCTATACAAGGAATATCTGACATTGCAAAACCAAAAATAACAAGTTTCAATAAAAAGCATCAAAATTAGGCCTTAATAAAACTGCAAGCTAATATTGAAAATTACAATCAAAATAAAATGAACAATAAACTCAAGAATACATTGGAATAAAACTCAAGAATACAAAGTAAGAATCTCTGACATTGCAATAACAACAAAAAAACTGTGTTTGTTGTTCTGTAATGAAGGAAACCCTCATAAAAATTCAATGAAAACCGTAGAAACCAATTTCAGCTTTAGTAAATTCGCAAACAAACTTGTATAATTTAGCATGATTTAATCGACTTCTGCAGTAAAATTAGCGAAAATTATTCTCTGAAGTTCAAACTTGGTTAAACGTTGTTTTTCGCTGTTTTTCTAGTAAATTTCACAATGTCATATTTGTTTTACATTTTGTTAGTTTTGTTTTCCTGCTCAGTAAATTCATATTTTTAGTTCTCTATAATAAAGATTTCTTATTTGAAGAGCCCGTTGCTTTCTGACTGTCCTTAGGCTGTTCAAAATGCTCCCAATTCTTGGATTTACAATCAAAATGAAATCGAAAAGTTTAAGGCAAATTTTAGCGAATATCTACATTAAAAGCGAGTCGTACGTATAAATAAAGCAGCTTGATTTGTGGTTTTAAGGTTTCAATTTGTCTGCCAGCGAAGGAATTCTGTGAATAAATGTGAATTTGGATGCAACAGAGTGAAAAAAAAACGGACATACAGAATGTAAAAAGTTAAATTGGAAAAAAAAACAAAGTTAATCAAATATTTCAGAATTGTTCATGAAAGTTATAAATGAATATCAGAAGTTTTTCATTCAAAATATTTTTCGTTTTTTGTGAAAACGGTACGCAAAATATTACGCTTAGACATAGAAAACATTTTTATTCTTCAATGTGAATGTGAAGGTCAGAAAAAGTATTTAAAATAGTGATTTATGAGTATCTTCATTTGCAAGTTTTTTTTCTTTTGGGATAATTTTTGGCTCATCCTTCGTAAAACTGAATCCTCACTAATTTTCTGAATGAAATCACGCTCTTGAATATTTCCATTTGACTAAAGAACACTGGGTATATACTCGTAGAATTATGTAAATTTTAAGTTTTTGTTAAATTCAAGGAAAAATTGGGAAAATTTTATGAAAAAGGGATTTTTTTTTAGTAAATTGAACAAATTGTGCATTGAACTGTGTTACTTCCTGTTTAAATAGATTGTGGCCTAGAAATAAAAAATATGTAAGGATCTATTTAAACAAGAAATTACACACTTCAATACATGATTTGTTAATTCTTTTCATCCAGTGTGGACACACCAGTTTTTTAAAACACCCATAATTTTTATGGTGAAAATTTTCTGAACTTTTTTTTTTAGTGCGATTTTTGAATGTGAAAAAAAATTATATAAAATATATATGTGGAAAAGAAAAACAAATATTTGTTCAGAACAAGTGGTTTAGCATCAATCAATGTCGTGGCCTGCGCTTTATCCCGATATAAACCCTCTTGATTTCAGCTTTTGAAAATATGTTCAACATTTTTAGCCGACGAATGCCATTGTAACGCGAAAGAAACAATCCTCAAGCTATTTAAAACGACATCAACTGATTATAAATTGAAAAAAAATCACCGACTATTTTAGAAAATATTAGAATACAGTTTTAGTTTTAATTTATATACAGTGTGTCCAGTATAAAATGATGTACATGGGGATATTGGAAACCGTTAGAGTTACCGGGTGGACCAAATGGGGAAAAACTTGTGCAATCAAGTGCCTATAAATAATCTGTCATCAACTTCTTTGAACTCGGAATAACAACGGATATACAGGGAAAAAAAGAAAAAAGTGCGTTTAATAAAATCCTTTATATCGTGTTTATTATAAAAGATACAATAACGAAATTTTCAGGGTGGGGTTAAGAAATGAACGTGAATTAGAAAATAAAGTAAAAAATAATCTGGGCCCACTATGTTCAATGAGGCCGAAGTCAACTTTTGTTTTTCTTATGGGCGCCATATTGAATTTTTGCATTTTTAAATTCCCCTTTAAATATGCTCTTCAGCCATGTATAACATGTTTATGTTCGGTCAAGATAAATAATTAAAATTAACAAAATTAAGATTTAATGGTAGTAGGCGTTGATATTTCTATTAATTATTACTTTAAATTATTATTGATCATACATCGAACACTGCAAAAGAACAAGTAACATTTCAGGATTAAAGTAGGTGTTCAAATAAGCCACCGTTTTCTCTCACGCACAACATACATCGCCTCATTACTGCTTCACAGGATTTTCTGATCATTTCTGGGGTAATTCTGTTAACAGCTTCTATAACAGCGTGTCTCAGCTCCTCTTCGGTTTCGTATGACGTACAGTATACCACATTTTTGAGGAAACCCCATGCAAAAAAATCAAGCGGTGTTATGTCAGAGGATCTCGCAGGCCATCTTACTGGTCCCAGGTTGCCTATCCACTTGTGGAAATTCGTGATTTAAAAATTCTGTGATAATAGGTCCATTATGTGGCAGCGCGTCGTCTTGTTGGAAATACAAGTTTTGCAGGGTAGCTACTGGAACATCCATAAGTGCTTCCGCTACGTTCGTTTGTAAGAGGTTCAAATATCTCTTGTAATTTAAGTTCTCATTTAAAGAAATGGTTCAATCACGTGGGTACCCACAATACCCAACCAGACGTTAAATCCAAACTAACTTGGTGCCTAACTTGACGAACTAGCCGTGGATTTTCATCTGACCAAAAAACGGTATTTTTACGATTAAATAGTCCACATTTAGTAAATTGGCTCTCATCTGACCAAAGGACTTTTAAGGAAACGTTTGGTATCTCGTTGTTTCTTTGAATAAACCACTGACAAAATGCCATTCTTCTAATCGCATCGCCATTCTGGAGTCCCTGGCAGGGCCGTTCACGATAGGGGTGATATTTGTGACGCTTTAAAATACTATTGGCCGTTGACTGCACAACATCTGTTGTGGCTTCAATTTGACGCAAAGACGTACGAGGTGTCTCAACCACGTTTTGCATTACCAAATTTTCTTTATTTTCGTCTGGAAGCTTGTTTTTCTTCACCTTAGCAAAACTCCCGTAAACTACAAGGTTGTCTTTCAGACGCCTAAACATAGTTCGACCAGGTTGTCGCCTTTCTGGATATTTATTTAAATACACATTTCTTCAGCTTTCGCTTCATTTCGACGACAGAGAATGAAACACTCCAACATATCGTATTTTTCATCATTTGAAAAGTGATTCATTTTGAAACACACAATTAATTACAAACACTTGACAGTGACAATAAATTCTACTTTGACAGTTACCTAGGTAATTAGAACAGACAACGAACGTCAGTATGGGGAAATTGAAGAGAAATATCAATGCCTACTACAATAAAATCTTAATTTTGTTAATTTTAATTATTTATCTTGACAGAACATAAACATGTTATACATGGTTGAAGAGCATATTTAAAGGGGAATTTAAAAATGCAGAAATTCAATATGGCGCCTATAAGAAAAACAAAAGTTGACTTAGGTCTCATTGAACATAGTGGGCCTAGATTATTTTTTACTTTATTTTCAAATTCACGCTCATTTCTTACCCCCACACTGAAAATTTCGTTATTGTATCTTTTATAATAAACACGATATAAAGGATTTTATAAAACGCACTTTTTTCTTTTTTTCCCTGTATATCCGTTGCTATTCCGAGTTCAAAGAAGTTGATGACAGTTTATTTATAGGCACTCGATTGCGCAACTTTTTCCCCATTTGGTCCACCCTGTAACTCTAACGGTTTCCAATATCCCCATGTACATCATTTTATACTGGACACACTGTATAGAACCACTGGCTCGAAAAAATAGAAACAAATCAAAAGACAGCCGATTTTTTCTGCAATGTAATTTTATTTAGCGTCAAATATACGATTCATGAGCTTTCGGCGCATAATTCGTCTTTTTTCACCCCCGTGGAAGATGACAGCTTTCAATGCCGATGCACAATAATCTTGTATATCCAATACGTTTTTCCTAAAGGTTTTTCCCCCTTTCCAGTGCTCCCCTAACCGGAGGGTGGAAAAAGCGAATGGAAAAACGGCAATTTTACGATCTTCTAATTCGAAAAGTCTTTGTGCTGCCTCAAAATGCGATTTACTTGATCTCGATTGTGCAATTCGGATATTTTTCTATTTTGCGCTAATTACGTTAAAGGTATAGGCAGGCTAGAATTGCTTTTTGAACCCAACAAACGGCGATTAGATTTCGGTAATTTATGACTTTATCCACCCTTCATGGGCGGTGAAACGAAACATATCACATAGCCCCATTCAACGATATTTTTTTTGCAGACAGCATTATAGAGGGAGGGTAACAGAGAAAAAAAAACACGTGATATTGCCTGGTATGTTGGACCAGTGACCATTCTTGTGGTAAATTACTTTTCTCCTGCTACAAAACGTTCTTCTTGGTCCGTTTGAGATTATTATGACGGCCTTTGTTAGGGGGGAGATTCAGATCTTTGCCAGTACGAGACACTTTATCGTTAGTGGCCAATAATAACCATACATATGCTGAATGTAATAGAGAATAAAAGGGGTCCAGAGGATGGTTTCAGAAAGGAAAGGCAATTCAATGAGCTAATGTATTTACGCCTAAAGTAATGGTACCTAGTGGTCCGAAGAGAGTGAAGACAAAGTATAAAATTGGGCAAACGAGACAAATGTGATCAACATTACTCGCAAGTTGAAATAGAGTGGAATTAAAAAGATGTTTTTGAAACAGATATTAAAAGAGACAAAACGTTCGCAGTTTCCTCAGTTTTCATGGTAAAATCTATGGTGCTTTCATATTCGCAAGCAAAGGCGAAATAGTTTCATCCAAGTGCAAAAGTTACACTGTTTAATTACCATTTGATTTCCGGCAAAGTTCTCAGTCTTGAGCAAGGGAAACATTTTAAAACTATGTTTTCTCTTGTTAACAAGAACTTTACAACTCACTCAAAGGATTAACGCCAGTTTTGAATCAACCTGTATCTCAAAATAGTTAATGTTTTTGTGGTCATCGTTTAAACAATCCGTAATTTTCCAGTTGTTAAGCTGTCGTCGATAAAAATTTGGTTCTGACGTTTTGCTAGCACGCATGGCTAGCATCTTCAGAGATGTTTTCGCTACAGGCGACCGAAAATTTATCTATTGTTCACTGTGTTTTACACTTAATTTATTGTTGGTAAGTAACACGCGTGAGTTTTTCTATCTTCATAAATTCTGGCTGCTTAAATGCTACGACATGCTATGAGTATTTGTAATATGAACTAAACGTTTACAAGTGGATTAGGATAAGGATTATAAATCTAAATATCGCGAAAATAAAATATTAACTGCGTTAAAACACTGCAAGTCAAATGTGCAATATTTTCAATTTGTTTCAAGAAATTTTAGCTTTCAAAGCTTAAATTAGGACTTTAAAAAAAGGATTAAAAAAAGACTTTGGTAGTTTTTGCATCTTTAGCAATGAATAAGATATTTCCTCGTATATGGATGAATAATGGGAATATATGAAATGAATCAATCGCGACACGTGTAACCATTGCCAAATTACAAATTGCTCGCTGGTCATGCGAAAATCACGCCATGCTTCCGAATAAGGACCCAAACCAAAATTAAGTGCTCTGTGGGCAACAAAATTAAACAAATGGGCCTAATAGAAAAACCGTTGCAAACCAGTGGGCTGAAACAACCAAATTTGGCTGGAACAATGCCATTAAACCAATTATAATCCTCATCCAAATAAATTCAGTTCTTCTGTATTTTGCTTCAATTTACAAAATAAACTGAGATATTATTTATTGGTTTGCAAGCAGAGTCAAGAGAACTTGGAAATGTCGAACAAGAAGAAAAACGCTTAGAAACTCAAATAGGTTTATTATTATTATCAGCGCAAAACCCCACAAAAATGAGACTCGATTCATTCCGGCTGAGGATCATTTAAAGCAAAAGCGCTCTTCTTTCATTCGTTCCATTGACTGAGAAATGAAACAAATATAAAGCAAATACATAATCTGAAGTCCTTAATAATTTGCGAAACTGAACGATTCGTCACAAACAGGAGAGTTTTACGATTAATAAAAATGCTAGTGTCCGTGAAAAGTAGAGAAAAGGACAAATACATTAGAGTCTAATGGATGTCCAAGTAAATTTCGACATACGGAAGAGTCTAATGTAGCTGTTGTGTCGAGCCCTTCGGGCACTACACTGATAGTGGATATCATAAGAGTATAATGTAGTTATTGTGCCGAGCTCTTCGGTCACGACACATCAGTGTCCACTTTCAAGTGGAACAACAAACTACATATCCGATACTTTGGACCCTTTTTTGCTCAAGACTAGTGTCGTGCTCGAAAGGGTCGGCACAACAAATACATTAGAGTTTAATGGATTTCCAAGTAACATTCGACATCCGGAAGAGTCTAATGTAATTGTTGTGCCGAGCCCTTCGGGCACAACATTGAGTGTGGAACAACAAACTAAATATCCGATCCTTTGGAGTGTTCATGCTTGCTCAAAACCAGTGTCGTGCCCGAAAGGCTCGGCACAACAAATACATTTGAGTTTAATGGATTTCCAAGTAACATTCGACATCCGGGAGAGTATAATGCAGTTGATGTACAGAGCTCTCAGGCACGACACTGATAGTGGAACATCAAACTAAATATCCAATACTTTGCAGCGTTTTTTTTTGCTCAAAACCAGTGTCGTGTCCGAAAGGCTCGGCACAACAAATAAATTAGAGTTTAATGGATTTCCAAGTAACATTCGACATCCGGAAGAGTCTAATGTAGTTGTTGTGCCGAGCCGTTAGGGCACGACACTGATTGTGGAACAACAAACTAAATGTCCGATACTTTGGAGCGGTTTTTTGCTCAAAACCAGTGTTGTGCCCGAAAGGCTAGGCACAACAATTACATTAGATTTTAATGGATTTCCAAGTGACATTCGACATCCGGAAGAGTATAATGTAGTTGTTGTGCCGAGGCCTTCGAGCACGTCATTGGTAGTGGAACAACAAACTAAATATCCGATACTTCGGAGCGTTTTTTTGCTCAAAAACAGTGTCGTGTCCGAAACGCTCGGCACAACAAATACATTAGAGTTTAATGGATTTCCAAGTAACATTCGACATCCGGAAGAGTATAATGTAGTTGTTGTGCCGAGCACTTCGGGCACTACACTGATAGTGGAACAACAAACTAAATATCCAATACTTTGAAGCGTTTTTTTTCCTAAAATCCAGTGTCGTGTCTGAAAGGCTCGACACAACAAATACATTAGAGTTTAATGGATTTCCAAGTAACATTCGACATCCCGAAGAGTCTAATGTAGTTGTTGTGCCGAGCCCTTCGGGCACGACACTGATAGTGGAACAACAAACTTAATATATGATAGTCAAGACAGTTTTCTTGTTTAAAATCCAGTGTAGTGGCCGAACGGCTCGGTGCAACAAATACATTAGAGTCTAATGAATGCCCAAGTCAATTTGGACATCGCGAAAAGTCTAATGTAGCTGCTGTGGCGAGCCTTTGTTTGCTCAGTAAAGTCACAACTTAAAATCTCTCGAGTGTTTATGGGCATCATGAAGGACGTTTCCTTATCCAACTCCACTTTACGAACACTTCCGATAGTATCCAATAGATAACTGGCAAAATTCAAGTATAAAACTTGAAGACAGAAGAACAATGTGCAGATTTAAGTTGTTGGACTGAAAGTCTGGATAGATGTGGATTTTGTCCGTCTAAAATGTTGATGTCGACCGCAGTTCGTCGCGCTCCAATAAGGGCATCATCCAATCGACCGGCCTTGTTCACAATTAATAACCCGAACACTAATTCCAAATTATTCGAATTAACACTGATTTATCGAACGGGCCGGATTATTCCAGATCAGGTGGAAGCAACAAAAACACACCAGAATCAGGAATTAAACTATTCCTATACAACGACAAACGAAATACTGCCAAAGCAGGTCGCATTCATGATTTATTGACATAAAACATCCCATTCTTCTGCTCATGTTTAATTCGCAATAAAGCTTTTATTGGACCGGTAACATCAAATCAACTAGACACTAAATCCCGCTCGTAACGTTTTACCGAATTGTAATGAAATAACTGGAGACGGAAAACGGTTTTTTTTGGATCCCTCGATGACTGTTTCGCTCACCACGAGAACTGCCATTTAATGCACCAGCGATCGCCCCTAAATGAACATCCAGCTAATCAACATTAAGCCCCCAACGAAAGCAGGAATTCTTCTGTTTTATTAACAGAGGCCATCATCTGGCAAACTAGAAGGGCGGATCAAGCAAATAGTACACACAGTGGCGCACTAACTCTTCAGTAGTGTTCAATGGAGTTTCAGTTCGAACATAAAAAGATTGAAAACAATAAGTGATCCAAACATTGCGATTCCCTGTATTCTACAATGTTCACTTTTATGGCATTTAATTAAATACAAAATGTCTGTGACGATATCGCGCAGCGGAGCGATTTTATGCGAATTTTAAGAACAGCTAAAGGATTCCTTGACTTTTAATAGCTCAATCAATCTTCTTTAAATGGAAGTTGGGTGAATAATACAATTCTAGTTACAGCCAGTTTTATTAGGTGCCATAAAGTCGTTTTTCTGTGCACGGTTTCATTTAGAACAGTTTTTATATACAGTGTGATGCAATATGTGCCTCATTACTCAAAGAAACAAACAAATTGAGAATAAACATTCATATTTAGTGTTTTCTGGCATGCTTTCTTGTTAGTAATTTTAATTAAAACCTTCTCTCATTGAACAAGCTTTTTGCCTCATAATTTACAGCTATGTGTTCTTAGTCATGAATTCGCTTCAAAGCCAACTCTTTCGAAAGCTGAGAAAAGTCTTCAGCACCAAGATCAATTTTTCCGGTTTCAGCTCAATGATGAAAACTATGGAGATTTCAATCACGCCCGCACTGGTTCAATATAGAATAGTCAAACTTTTTTCTCGATCAAGGTTGGACCCTCAGTCGAAGAGAAAATGTCATAAAGACGCAAGTTGAACTGAAGCAATAGAGAAAGAGGGACACGTACTGGCATTACGGGCACCTTAAAGCGTCACAATAAAAATACGTGTCAGGGGAAGGACGTGCCATATTGGGGGATTTTGTCAGTTATTGATGGTCTTGACACTCTATTTCATATACCAATTATATTTATGCCATTTTCTTTTCGATTATGTGGCAGAACTGGAGTTTATCCCGATCCGGTGCTAGAAAGAGCGCTTTTGGTCGTGATTGATTAGGAGGATTTTGACGAATTATTGTATGAGGGGAACAATTTTTTACCAGAAGTTACAAGGGGAACAAGTTTAAACCAGGATTTTTAGTCGTTTGAGTAAACATTTCGAAATTTGAGTAGCAAAATTCTACAATTGATATATTGAAATTCGACTGCAAAAGATTCCTTGACATTTCGACTTTACGCTCAACAGCCGAGATTTTCGGACAAAAATAATTCCTGACGTTTTGCAGACACAAATGGCTTGAGTGGTTGGTTCGAGCAAACTATCTCTGAAGTCTGCAAGTCACTAGTGCTTGCGAAACGTCAGGAAGAAATTATTTTCCACGACGAATTAAAAGTCCGAAAAGCTCACCTGTTTGAAAAAAAAACTTAGTCAGATTTTATTTAAAAAATAGTAAAAGCGTGTAAGAGTTTGCGGCCAGTGCTTGAAACTGCAACAAAAGTTTTTCGAGCGTATCGGCCGTCGTCAAAAAGAGTAAACACAGAATATCGCTCTTCGAGTTTCTTGAAATACGAGTGCATCGAATTTCAACACACTTTTTAATCAATTTCTAACACAATTCCATACAATTTTTAATTTCTAAAACGCAATATACAGAAAAAGGCTTGAAGAAATATAGGCAACATATAGTTCTGAAATCAGGAAAAAATGCTATCGATCTGTCTATAAATATACAGGGTGATTCAAAATTGGCGTCATTCCTTTTAAGGGGTTATAGGGGCTCCCTTGGAGAGTACGAGAAAAATAGTGAAAATTTTTTTTCCAAATTTTCTAGAATATATTAACAGTGGAATCGAATTTTGACTTTGTTATTAAGTATTATTTTGAAATAGTTTCATGTTTGATTGGTGGCTTATTAAAATACCTAAGCATTTGAAAATAAAAATTACCATCTTTACTTCAAATTACGAAAATTTTTCATATTAAAAAAGTACTCTTCTACAATTCTTTGCGGAAAAGTCAAAGCAGTACTGATGTTTTTTGTCATTATCAGGTAGTTACAGGTAGATAGCCTTTTTCAACAATAACAAGGCTTGACTGTCAGACTGTGACTTACTTTGAAGCTCCTTTCACAAAATGTACACCAACATCGAATTTGCGGATATGCAATTAGTTATGGGGAAATGTCACAGTAACATAGCAGAAAGTTTAAGAACTTACACCAGCAAAGGGCTAGAGACACTGGACGATTGGCTCTAGGAATTGACGCAGACAGTGGACGATCTAAAGGTGCTCGGGTTCCACACCTAGAGGAACCTCCAATACCTATTGGAGATAATTGCAGCAGGAGCACTCAGATTATTGCACAACCACTGACACTTTCCCTCAGGCACCGGATAATTGTTCCTATAACTCCCCCGAGGAAGGGCTACATTCCTACCCCGTATGTAAGATACTCAGAACACAAGGAGACATTAAATCTCTAGTTTACCGAACACCGCAACAAATTGAGCACAAGTTAAATAACCGAATACGAGAAGCTGCTCGAGAAGAGTGCACAATAAGGTGATTGTGTATATTTTCCTGACTGTATTTCAATTTAATCCAAAAAAATTCTTGGGTTTCAGTCAATTTTATTGTTTATTATTTAAAATGTCACAAATACGTTTCGGTGTCTTTCTCCACCATCATCAGTTTGTCTAAAATATACATTTACAGTTATCATTAATTTATATAAAAATTTTCAATCAAAATTCACATATTAAAATACAAATCACACACATATTAAAAAGTACATTAAAAACAATGGTTTTCAGGTGATGAGTCAGGACAATCATGTCTGGGAAAAGACTAGAATCTATGGTTTAGAGATTTAAATTTAACTTACGTGTATAGTTGATTCTACCTTCACATTTGACTGGCTATTGAATTCCATATTTTATTCGATATCGAGCGAGAGAATAAAAAAAAACTGTTTATATTTCACTTTTTCTTTGCATTCTAGGAATATCAATTGCTCTGCAATTCTTCAATGTCAGGTGTTTATATTTCATTTACTTGGTCCAATCAGTGTATGCATGCGGTCATTTAATTAGTGTGTGATATACAGAGCTAAGATTGTCTGTGTCTGATCTAAAATTCATTGCATTCTGATGTTTTTTAATCTGTATCATTTCATGGATTATTCTCTTATTATAATTGTCTTCATTGATTAATATTTTTGTGTTATCAAAATCAAAACTATGTAAGTTTTGTTGTGCATGTTGTGCTAATGCTGTTCCATTTTCGTTAACCTTTCTTAAGCTATATTTATGTTCGTATATTCTTTTCTTTAAATATTGTCCTGTTTGACCTATGTATGTGTTGTCACAGTTCAAACAGTCAATCTTGTATATTACGTTAGGTGTGTTTAACTTATCACTTTTAGGTTTAAATTTTGTGAAACATTCCTTTGCTAAGTTGTTTTTAGTTTTTTCTGCTATAGTAATATTATGTGGTTTTAAAACATTTTTTAATTTCGTGTTGATTTCTGGAATATACGGTAATGATACATACTTGATCTCACCTTCTTTTTTCTTATTGATATTATTTATGTTGTTCCATTTATTTGAATTATAGATTTTATTAATTCTTTGTTTAATAATTGGTTATAAGAAAGCTTTGGGATAGTTGTTCATTATTAGTTTCTTTTTTATTTTTTCAAGATTCTTTGTTCTATATCCATAATGTGCCAATTTAATCAGTAAGAGCTGTTACAACACTTTTTTTATATTGTAGAGGTGCATATGATTGGTAATTCAAGTATCTACCAGACCATACATCCTTTGTGTACCAGTTTGTTTTGATTTCCCCATTACCGTCATATATAACACAAGATTTGCAATTGTTGCAGCTATGGGAGACGCCATAGCTACTCCATATATTTGGGAATAGAAATTGCCCTCGTACTGGAAGTAAGTGGACTTAAGGCACAGCTCTACCGCCCCAATAAATTCATTTTCGGGTAATGATGTGTATTCCCTTATTTCAGACCATTTATTTCTTATGCAATGTATTGACTAATCTACCGGGATGTTTGTGTATAACGATACCACATCAAGTGATATTATGCGATGGTTCTCAGGTATTTTCTGCTTTTTTATAAATTCACAGAAACTCCATGAGTCCCTAACGTGATATTGTGACTTTCCCAATATATTACTCAACACAGCTGACAGATATTTAGATAATTGGTAAGTTGGGGCATTTATGTTGCTAACTATCGGTCTCAATGGGTGGCCTGCTTTGTGAAGGTTTGGGAGGCCATATATAAATGGTGCTCGGCCGTTGTTGCAAGACAGTGTTCGTTTTAAATTATCCGTTATGAATTTATTTTTATGCCATGAATTTATTATTTTATTTAGTTTTGTTTGTACAAAGAACATTTGTAGTAATATTTTTTTCTCCGGTTTATATGTTTTTAAATCATTTATTAAGGCTAGCATTTTTGTTCTATATTCACGTTAGCACACAGATGTTTGTGTTTTTATTTAAAAATGTTTTGGTCTCCCATATAAGTTTATTTATATCATTTGGCATTCCTTTATTTGACGTTCTATTTTTGAAATTTGTCAATATATTACATAACTTACTCCTTATTTCGTTTTTTTTTATCGCTGTTTAATGAGAAGATTCCATGTTCGATGTTTGTTATGACTTCATGAACCGGTTTATATTGTTTTTTGGTAATTGAAAATTTTGGACCAAGTGACAGAACATATTTAACATTGTTTGGTATGTTTATAGACGTCAAATTTTTTATCCACTCCTCATTAGTCTTATATTTGTTTTTATATCATGTTTTTTGTTACCAGTGTTTCTAATTTGTTTTTTTGTTTTGCCTTGATTTTGTTGAACACAGTTTCGTATTTCTGTTCTTGTTGATCATAAAATATTGTTAATTCATTCTGACCAATTCTTTATTGTAAATATCTTTTCACCTTAATGGTTTCATTCTCTATATTTTTTAATTTTGAACAACAATCACTTAATATGATATTTAGGAAGTGAAGGTAGAACATGTCCTAAACTTTTAAATATTTTGTTTGATTCTGTTTGTTCCCAAAATTAAAATCCCTTCTCCTTACCTGTATGAACTTTGGTATGATAGCTAAATTCTTGCATCTGGTTAGGAAGTTTTTTCTGTTCCTCTCTCTTGCCCATTTTGCTTGCAATCTCCCATATGCTCCTTTCAACCTGTCCCCATCCATCAGATCTATCCTGCTTTTGTTCCCAAGCATCTTAATTATTGTTGTGTATATTTTCCTGACTGTACTTCAATTTATTCCAAAAAAATTTCTAGTCTTTTCCCAGACATGATTGTTTTTAATGTACTTTTTAATATGTGTGTGATTTGTATTTTAATATGTGAATTTTGATGAAAATTTTTTATATAAATTGATGATAACTGTAAATGTATATTTTAGACAAACTGATGATGGTGGAGAAAGACACCGAAACGTATTTGTGACATTTTAAATAATAAACAATAAAATTGACTGAAACCCAGGAAAATATACACAACAATAATTTCGAAAAAGTACGTTCCTACATTTAACAAAGCCTCTTGAATTTACTGTTTATCCTAGCCTCTTTTATTGTCACATTCTATATTTTTCCATGGTTACTACAGTTTTTAATAATTAAGAAGCAACAGGTATTTACGTAATGTTAATGAGGATTACCTTGGAAAACATTGTTTTGTTGCCATCCTTCTGATGTACGTTTTTGCAAATATCTCAGTTTTTAACAACAATTAATTTTTTTAACTATTTTTTCTGTACTCCTAAAACACCCCCAGACAATCACCCTGAATACGGTGTACATTTCCATCTTTCAAGTTTTTAGAATAATGATGAACAACTTTAGTATTTAACACTTTTCACAATTTTTGAAATAAATGATCTTGAGGGTGTCAACTTGTGAGAAAACACCCTGTACAATATTTAACCAATTTTATTAATAATAAAATTTACAACATATAAATTGCAATAAAGGAATTTTTTCTTGTATTGAAAACCCTGTAGATATTTCATATAATCTAATTCCTTAGACTTTCCTCATCATTAACTTTAGCAGTTTGTTTCTGTTGTTATCTTATACAATCCGAAATCAATCTTCATACTTTTGGCATCACAATTTATTTCGCTCATGTTTCTGAATAAATGCTCAATGAATTAGTCATCATTATCTGAGTGTGGCGGTTCTTGATTAATAGGTACAGCCTCATCTGCCAACTTTGCTGTTGGGAAAAATTGGAAAAATCCTAATCCATCATCCCGGTTGCCACACTTATTTACTGAATATATTGTTAAATGACTAGTTAACTATTGAATCTGCTGGCGTCGGTAACAAACATTATTCAAGCAAAAATAAAGAAGACGAAATTTCCATAGGTATTTTTCTCTTTTGTTCCATTCGATTGAACCAATTTGTCGCGCGTTGTAACATCAGCGTTTGACTACTAGAAATTTTGAGAGGAAAAAACTTGAATTAATTTCCCTCAGTTAATCAAAACACTTTTAATGCGTCCATTTGTGAAAGGAACTGTGGATTCATTTCCTATTTGCCAAATTGATTATTCTCATTTCGATACCTTGACCGGAATCGTATCGTAATCCTAAGCCAATTTCCCTTGGAACGGCTGTTTTATTAAATATACAGATAACCTATTTAAAGGGTGTCAAAAGATTAAAGGCAAAAGATTAAACGGCAGCTCGATCGCTCCAATAAACATTAATGCGATAAACGAAACCTTAGAAAAAGTATTTATCAATTTTTATAGTCTGAATTTAATTGCATTTGTTTAAAGGGGAAAAATCTAATATTTTTTTATATCTGAGTAAAGCCTCCGACTTTGACGTACAACTAAGCCAATGCGTGCTGCATAAATAATGCTTGCTTTGCATACAAATTATGGTAAAGAAACAAGAAATGAAAAAATGGTACGTAAATACGCACGTTCAGCAGAGACAAAATAATCCACGGATTTTCATAATAAATATGCGGCACCTTTGCCATGAAAGTGTCTGGTCACTAGTGAAAATGTAGGTCTTTCTGCACGTAAGCGCGCTATTTTGGAAAGACGCAATTATTTTTTTAATTCAAATCGACGAACCTAATGGAAGCAGTCGGAAGAGACAATGTATTATAAGGAAAAAAACTGAAATTAAGTTTTTGAGGATTTTTGTGTCCAAGTCAACTTTCCACATTTGTGTTTTTTGAGCTGCATGCATGTCGTTTTATTTACGAAGCTCCTCAATATGCATATGTGGAGTGTTTGAGCGTCCAATAAGGGTGATATATCAGATTAAGGTTAATATATCCTGGTCTCTCAAAAACTTTGTTTGTTTCAAATGAGTAAAACTTTTCGATTATTTCGAATCAGAATAGTCTAACGTATGTTTCAATGAGGTGATTGCATTTTTCGCTTCTTTGCGATTAAAACTTTGCGCAATTTTTCAAGAAAACGATTCGATTTTTTTTGCAAAAAGTACGATTTTTCCAAGTATAATTTTTTTGTTCAATGCCTAATTTTCGCCCTAAGAATATTCCCAATATGTATATATAGAGTGTTTGGGTTTACGATGTAAAATATGTTGTCGCTTAAATATCAAAACAGCTCAAAAATCGTTGGAAACTTGTTGATTATTTTCTGCTATTTCTGATCGTAGCGTGTCTATTCTTCAGCTTAAAGGATTCATATCTTTCTTGCAATGAAAATTTGAGGCCCCTTGAGTGTGTTTTCGAAAATTTTCTAAGCGATGACCATGTGACATTTTAAGGAAAAATTTGAAATTTGATGACAAAAAGCTTTTTTGTCTTCCATTTTCTCTCCGTGCTTTCGTGTGAAATTTCTCAATTTCACTTGTGTGTTTTTTGAGCTCAATGAATTGCTTTCGACCTAACAAACTCTCTAGTATGCATATTTAACGTGTTTGAGCCTATAATAAGGAAAATATCGTCGGCTAAATATCGCGAATGTTCAAAAATTGCCTAAAATGAGGCGAAAATCTCGATTATTTCGGATCTGAAGTGTGTTTTTCCATGCGTGTGTTGATTTCTTTGCTTCCTTCAGATAAGAATGATGTAGAATCCACCGATTTTTAAAATTATTGTTTTCGAAAAAATCGGCTTTTATCTTTGGGAAAATTCCGGCGAATATTCAAAATTTCACTTTCGTTTTTTAGCTCAATGGACTGAAAATATCGTCAGGTAAAGATCGCGATTGTTCAAAAACTGCCTAATATGAGGCGGAATTCTCGATTATTTTGGATCTGAAGCTTCTATTCTGTTTTTCCATGAGTCTGTTGAATTCCTCACCTCCTTGAGATGAAAATGATGTGAAATAAGAAGCACTTTTCACGATGTTTTTTTTTAAATTCATCCCTATTTTTAACAGTTTCAGTAAAAAATCCAAATTTCACTTGCGTGTTTTTTAAGCACGACGTGAGTAATAATAATTTCCAAATTTCAAATTCAAAAATTGCCTAAAATTGTCAATTGTTATGGATTGAAGCTTCCAATGTGTTTTCGCATGTGTTCGTTGGATTCGCCGCTTCGTTGAGATGAAAATAATGTGAAATTCGACGCATTTTGATAATTTTTTTAATCGACTTCCACCCTAAGGAAAATTTCGGCGAAAATTAAAAATTTCATTTGCGACTTTTTTGAGCTCAATAGATTCTTTTCTAAGTAAATTCTCCAATGTGCATATTTAAGGTGTTTGTGTTTCCCAAGGCAGATTTCGTCGGTTAAACCTCATGGCTTTCGAATATTTTCCATCAGAGCGATTATGTCGCGTGTCCATTCCATTTAGACTTCGATAAATAACTGGTAAATACAAATGTATTATATACACTCTTCACTCTGACTAACAATATACAAACAACCCACCTTACTGACAGAAAGACAGCTTGCCTGTTTATGGACATTAACAAAGATTTTGATAGTGTCTGGCATAGAGGCTTATTATACAAACTATACAAACTACACACACCAACATATCTACTACACACCATAAAGAACTTACTATAAAACAGACAACTACAAGTACGAATTGACAAAACACTGTCATTTTCTTTTTCCCCTGAACAAGGGCTCCCTCAAGGATCCCCGCTCTCACCGTTTCTCTACAATATATACTGCCATGACACATACAATTACAACTTACCAGACAAAAATCAAATCGACAGATCGGCATACATATTACAATACGCAGACGACACGGCACTTATTGTACATGACAAAACTACTGAGAGAGCAGCTCAAAGACTCCAAACACTAACAAACAACACAATGACATGGTTTTATAAATGGAGACTAACACCAAACGCGTCAAAAACCAACTTCTGCTCACAAACCACAGACTCAACGCTGACTCCCCTACAATAACTGCAGACGGCCAAACGACACAACCAAAAAACGACGTAAAATACCTTGGAATCACAATTGACCACACACTTAAATACACTAAACACATACGAAACATCAGGGCAGAAACAATAAAGAGAACAAAACAGATCCGATCACTAACCTACAAAGACAGAGGAAATAGCACAAACACCGCCACCAAAATATATAAAGCTATTTGTAGACCCTTGCTAGACTATGGAAATATGCTCATGGCCAACGGAACAGAAAGGACAAAACGTTATATACAAACAACAGAACAAATTGCTCTAAGACTAATAACACGAATAAGACACCCCCAAAACCCACTACACAACCCTTCCACCCAACCACTATACGAACGCACAAACATGACAAAGATTTCGGAAAGACTCATACATCTACAGACAAAATGGACAAACAACCCCTACAACTGGACCATACTGAATCCCTTTTGTCTTACAAGACCAACCAGACAATCCCGCTTCCGTTTCCCTACATCAACGCTACTCGAACACTTACAAACGCAACTGACTAGTGGACAATAAAATAATTTCTTCTTGCCACTGAAATTTTATTTAATAATATTGTTAACCTAGAATAAGAGAATTTTCATATTTGTTTTTTATTTAGATTAAGACTACATGTATTAAACAAGGGCAGAAAGACCGATAGGTCGATAGCCTTTTTTAGAAATAAAGATGTTTACTACTACTACTACTGTTGTTGCTTCAGATCATGTTCATTTTATTTAATTTGGAAGATTTGCTGCGTTATTTTGCATCTTCGTGGAACGCATCGTGAAAACCTGACTACTGGACAATAAAATATTTTTTTTCTTGTCATTAGAATTGGAAAGTTTATTTAATAAGATTATTAACCTAGAATAAGAGAATTTTTTCATCTTTGTTTTTTATTTAGATTAAGACTACATGTGTTAAACAAGGGCAGAAAGACCGATAGGTCGATAGCCTTTTTTAGAAATAAAGATGTTTACTACTACTGTATTATATAAGATACCTTCAATTTTCTTCAATTTTTGGAAAATTTGCCCAGAACAAATTGTTTTAAGAATGCATTTTCAAGCAAAAAAATTACAAAATAATAGTTTCCTTGCCTTTTTTTGTTGAGGAACAAATCCTTTTTTTATCCAATTTTAAGCAGTAAACCATACCGCTTATCAAAAATTTCAATAAATTTACTTCACTCCAATATATTCCTGGGTTTCAGTCAATTTTATTGTTTATTATTTAAAATGTTACAAATACGTTTCGGTGTCTTTCTCCGTTTCGGTGTCTGTCAGAATAAATTTACAAGATTGAATCCTACAAAAAACTGTACAAGAAGGACTTGGTAGAGCCCGAGACCAAAACCGATTGAAAATGTTGCAGAATTAGATGCGATAACGCGTATATTCAAGTGGTCAAAAAAATCGAAAGATTTACTACTTATCTAGAAGCTATTTTCCACCAACAATGGTGCTTGTTATTCACAAAAATTCCCATCAAAAACCCGTTGTCATCAGCAATATCTAAGGTCCCCCCTGTTAAATATCGCACAATCAAATTCAGACGCAATTCTATCCTTGCGCTTCCCTGCATGTGACTTTTCCCCCGCGGCCCTGAATTCCTACGGGACGTTTTAGAGCGGCGCCCCCGCTGTTCGGGACTTATTCATTTATCTCGGGTAGACGTGAAAAAAGTAGGGACACGTCACTAGAAGTGAAATTCTGTCAGGACGTGCCCTGTTTAAATGCACAGGACCAAGGGTGCAATGAAAATTTCCATAGACTGAACCAACCAAATTTATTGTTCTTGGGGTTGATTCCTTTTGCCTTGTTTATTTCGCCGATTTTATCCATATTCATAAAGAGTTAATGGCGCGATTAATTCAAAGGTTTTTTTTGTGTTTGCGCTCAATTGGTTTGAGTGGAATTGTGTTCTTTTATGGAAACTTACATAAAACTAAGTTGAAAATATGAACTGGAAAGTTATTGAAAGTATCAATTTTTTCAAAACATGATAACGGGTATTATTCATGTATGCAAAAAAAGACGAGGAAATGTTGCACCCCCAAAGCCTGAGAAGTTTAGATAAAAAGGAATACATTAGGTCTGTTTACCCATCCATATACATTTTTATAGGCACTCGTCTTTTGGGTCTGTCTATATGCGGTTCAAACACAATGGATTTTGATTAAATGAGTCATATCCTCCTCCTCCCTACCTTTAAGCCCGGGGCTGATATTTTCAAGTACATCCACACGTATAAAGCATGGATAACAATGGGAGAATAGTCAGTAATTCTTGGGTATGAAAACAGAGTGTTTGGATTAAAAAATGAAATAACAAATCGTGTATTAACGTAGTCAACCCTGGGCAAAATCACCAGGAATATAAATGTTGACACAAATTAGAAAAGACATTATTCTCCATTGAAACCATTAATGAATACTGATGCCCTGGTTCTTCCTTTTTGTTGAAGATGTCTGAGTTTGTGCAAATCTCAGTGGCTTCCCTCCTCATTCTTGGAAAGGAGTGAAATGTTTCATCCAAAAGATCTGCTTCTTTGAAAAGAATTTAGTCTTCCATTGCGCAGGAGGAAAACGCATATTTCAGAGCACCTTTCTATTAAAATTCAGAAATAAACAAGGAAAACACTCGCTTTCGTTTAGGTTTCGTTACAAAGAGCGCTAGCTTTGTCACATTCTAAGTCTTACTTCCGGGAAAAAATCCACAGCAAGTTTCCTTAAAATCCATCGAAACATTCTCCTGCTTTTCCTTAAACCATGGCTATCAATTGCATGGAAATCAGACATTTTTTGTTAGCTAAATTTAGGTCAAATCGTCATCTGTTGAGCCAAAAAACGTCGAAGTAGCATTTTGCTCGAGTCCTTTTGTGTAATCATGTATATTTCTATCCGAACTATCTGGCTGCAGGCGATGTGGGCCATTTGTTTTAAACCGTTAAGCAACAACAAAAACATGGCTAAGTGGCAGAAGCAGACCTGCCGAGTCACGGGACGTTTCTTAATTAAACAAACTCACCTAATTGCATGTAAAACTGTAATTAGAATATTTAAAAATAATTATATGCTCACTGAATAATACAATGGCCATTGTAGTTTTTTTCCTGGTTTGCGACACACCGGCTGAGAGCCATTAGTTTTGTCAACATCAGTGGAAGTTGTTTGGTTTGCAGTCGAGCTTTAAACTCGACTTTATTTAATGAATGTTTCGGCTACTGAAAAGCAAATTTAAATATAAATTAGTCAGTAATAATGATCAGTCGAATGGAATCAATTCGCGAATCGGCAGAAAGCCGAGAGAACTAGAAATCGCAGGAGCAGAAAAGTTTTAAATTAAACGGGCATTAAAGTTGGCAAAAGTAACGGAAAGATAAGCAGCCAACTCCTAATCCTTTTGTATTATAATTATTATTACATTTCCCAATTTGCCGGCGAAAATGCGCGCTGCCACTCCCGACTTATGCAAAGCTAAATTTTTAATCAAGTCAAAAAAGTTTAAATTGGGTTCTGTGTGCGCCGGCAGATTTGTTTTAGTTTCCGTTTGCTACTTTTCACTTCCTTTAACGCCAATTTCGAAGTAATTTAACGGAATTTCACTTCGAGTTATTAGGTGAGGATTTTGCAATTATTTCAAATTTCGCCAGTCGAGAGATTTCGACTTTTCCAGGGCCTCGACTAGGCAATTATTAAATAAAAATGCGTCCTCCTGCTATTGAAATCGTAATAATGACTAAGCTGCTAGGAAAACGCACACGAAAATTCCTGAAAAGTGAACTTAATTTGCCGAGCAGACTTACTGAGTTGTTCGCAAGATTTATGCCAACTTTCGGTTCAAACTGGGAGATTTCTTCGGTTTAAACTCATTGGTGAAAATTGATAACTCAACTTCAATATGAATTTTGCAAATTGATAAATTTTTTATTCCGGTTCAATTAGATTGATAGAAAATTCCACTTTTACTGTGCCAAGAAAGAACAAGCCAGTGACTTATTTGATAAAAGCGATGCAGCAGTTCCGTTTAAAGCTCCCAAGCTCCGGGCTTGCCTTTTATGAGCGATAAAATTAACAAAAGCTAATTCAGTTAAACCTTTTATTATTATTAGCGTCCGAATCGAATTGCTGATGGTCGACTTTGCTTCCGAAATGTCCCAAGGGAATGGAATATCAGATATGGCCGCTGCCATTTTCATAGCGAACTTTTCAGCTGGTTGTTGAGAATATTCTCCAACAATTTGTTTCTGTTTTGTTTAGCAGCTCGAAATTATTGCTTATTAATCAGACACTAAAATGATCTATAGATTGCCTATGGGGTTTATGCAGGGAAAGTACATTGGTCAAAGAAAAAAAGACAGAAAAATGGAAGAAATCTTTTTTATTTGAATATTTTTTGATATTATCATTTTTGAGTAAAATAAGAAGGAATTGGCTTCTCTTACTAAAACGAACCTAAATTAGACAATAACGTAGCTATTTTCATGGCTAAGGCTTCTCTCATAGAAACATTTTTTTTAGCTAATAGATTACCTAATAAACTGCTCAAGAAAATAAACGTTACACGAACAAATTTGCCCTGAATTTGGAACTGGATAAATTCTGATTGGTGTGAGGGATTTTAATTCTGTTTGAAGCGTTGCCTCGTGCAATCATTTATCTGTGTGTTCATGTTTTTTTCAAAAATCAAATATTTCAGATAAAGTCCATACAGGGTGGAAAATAAAACACTGCATAATGTCTGAAAGTTCGGATTGAAAAAAAGAAATAATTGGCTGTCAGACTTACAAGTTTCGGGGGAAATTCTGATTTGTGTCGCTTTTAATGCATTCGTGTATTCTGAGTTTTTGCTTTAAGTCCATTTTAAAGTTTTAGCTTCAACCGGAGCTGTAGATTTTGAAAATCGGCTGAAGGAGAAAAATGTTATCACTGCATGACCAAAGAGTGAATTTTTCCTGATCACCCTGTAAATAAAAGAGATAAATGAAAATTTTCAAAGATTTGAGGTCTTATTCATGTCTATGATGTTAAATTCCAAAGAAAAAAACGTTTTTTCGTTCAACTGGGAGCATGTCGAATTTTCAGAAGTTTTGATAGTTGTTGTTTTGAATGTTTGTATCAGCATTTCTCCATTGTCATTTATCGTCTATTCGTTGAAACTGTGCATGATTCCCTGAACAACACAATTACCAAATGGTGAGCTTAGGGCGCCCACCATGATGACTTTGTCTTTTCTGGGTATATTTTCTAGCGTGTGTTGCAGAGTTTCGAAAAATTATTCTCTTTCTTCTTTCGGCTTGCCTTGCATCTGATGCATATACGATTAGTATGTGTGTCGCTTCCTCCGCCAGTTCCATTGTCACTTCCATGATACTGCAATCTATATATTGTACTTCCTTGATACTCGTTTCGAATTTCTTATTGACCAATAATCCTCCACCTCCTCTAGCTCTCATGTTCTCAACGACACTATAAAATAACGTGTAGTTTTGGAATCTTTCATTTCCAATGCATTTTTTCTTAGTTTCCGAGAGAACGCAGATGCCTATTTTGTTTTTCTCCATTTCCAATATTATCTCGTAGCCTTTCTTGGTCCTTGATGTAATGTTCCAGCTACCCAGTCTTATTACATTCCTTTTCCAGACTCGTTTTTTTCCTTTTTCGTGCTGTGTCGTCGTTATTAATCCGTCCGGGTTCCAAGGCTGACATGTCAGTTCTGTGAGAGTCTTTTTAGTAGTGATGAGCGAGACTGGTCTTGGTCTTACTGTCTTGGTCTTGGTCTTGCTTTTTTACAAGACCATGTAAGTATTGGTCTCGGTATTGCTTACCTCATCACTGCTTTTTAGAAAGGGCAGATTGCTGGTCTCACCCTTCAACGCGCCTACTTTATCCGGGCTTGGGACCGGCAGTGATAGCAGATATTAGTAGTCAACTAATCTCTGGTAATAGTCAATGAGCTACTCATCCACCCATCAGCCATCACCGGCGGAGTTAAAAAATTTGACCCTGTAAAGTATATTTTGTTACGCAGTTTAACAAACAAAATGTCCATTTTGGACAGTCCATTAAATAATTTCTATGTAGTTTTTCGGCTGCTCAAATTTCAATGATAAAGATATATATAAAAGAATATACCAATAAGATTCACACGAAAATATGTTTTAATCATACAGAGTTATTCAAATCACCCACATCAAATTCATATCATTTTTATAATCGATTTATTCCAAAAGCGCTAAAACGCGTAAACGAAAGAAGGAGATTTTTTGATAAGCGGAAATTTTGCGTTCTGAAGAGGATGTAAATAAAATATGAAGGTTATCACCAAAAGCCTAACATTTCAATGAATTCGCGGAAACTTGGCGGAAAATGTCTTTAGTTTAGGCATTTCTAAAGTATAGTTTAGATACTGCCAATTTTTATTAAATGGATGACTATTATTTTCCAATTTAAATTATTCTCTTGTTTAGTAGTTTTCCGGCAATCATAAAGCCGTTTTTAAACTCTTGCAATTGCAGTTTTTATATTATAATATTATTTTTTAGTAATTGTTGTTTTAAACAAATTAATCATCAGTACTTTTAGCAAATCGTTAATCTAATTGCGACATAATCGCATTTTTTCGGGAATTTAAGTCATCTTTTGACTATTATATAACCGCAAAAAATTGAGATTTGCATTTGTGGATTAATTCTTTTCGAAGGACCATCTTTGAAAATTTCTATTTGCAATTATTCAACATTTATCCAAATACTTTATAATATTAGCTCAAATATAATAATTTTGATGTTACATGGCACTTTTGTCAAATTCCTATCGAATGTTCTGCTTAAAATTTATATTTTTGTCTGTTTTTATCTTTTCCAATGAACCTTTTTTAGTCGGGTCCTAATTTTGCACTCGACTTAAAAGGATTTACGTCGCAACTGGTTTGGACCATTCTTAGACAGTATAGACTTTGTTAAACACATGGTGCATGCAATAAAAGTGCCAGCCAAAATTGAAAGCTTTTTAATCCCCTTGATTCGAAAACAGAACTCGCGAAGCACTTAAGGCTAGATAAGTGAGTGCCACTTGAATATTTCACTTGAATGAATATCATTGTCGGTGCCAAAGTGGCGACAATCTCTTGTGCAATCGCCAAACTAACTTGGATGTTGTAAAATTCTAAATAAATTGTAAGAAAATATTTTTAAGATACCGAGGAACCTGCAAAATATTACAAGGAAATTAGTGGCTTAAGGTTAAAGTTGATTATAAGAAGTTTAAAAAATTTACAGCTCAGTTCTTATTAATTACTATGTATATTTTCGACGGTATTTCAATTTAATCCAAAAAAAAATTCCTGGGTTTCAGTCAATTTCATTGTTTATTATTTAAAATGTCACAAATACGTTTCGGCGTTTTTCTCCACCATCATCAGTTTGGGTTAGTTTGGGTTAGTTTGGGTTAAAAAATGATGGTGGAGAAAGACACCGAAACGTATTTGTGACATTTTAAATAATAAACAATAAAATTGACTGGAACCCAGGAATTTTTTTTTGGGTTCTTATTAATCTTCAGAACGAACAGAATGCGCCTAAAATAAAAAAAGCCTTCGCACTTCCAATAATACATATGAAATATGAAACTTATGAAAGCTTCATACTTTCAATAAACGGGAATTTGCAACTATCGATGACATTTTTCAGTTAACTATAAAGCTTCTAAAATAGATATATCTAATGGAAAACATTAAGAGTGGATTTCACTTTTCGCTTGCGAAATGTCTTGACCTAAGTGCACTTGAGGGGCCCATTCGGTGCCATTATAATAACAATTTTAAACCGAAAATATTTACAGGACACTCCGTTAAACGTCATTGTGCAAACAGGGGGAGAGACAAAGGGTTGAAAATGAAGTCGGGCCGCTTTATTGCCTGGATCAACACAAGGGGTGTCGCTGGATAAATGAAAATGCGATAGTTGTTTAGGGGCCGTGAAAATTTGATTCGATATCGGAAACTCTCGTTCTCATATTTAAAACGGTTATGACTTTGCTAATTTAAAAACAGGATACAGTTTTAATCAGTTTTTAACGAATGAAAATGCTTTTATCGACTTTCAGGGTTCAGTCTTTCGATAAGCTACCCAACAAAATAAATGTTACCTTACCAAATTTGCCTTAACTTAGGAAGTCGATAAAATCTGATTGGTGCGTGTGATTTGATTTCTGTTTATGGTGTTGTTTAGCATGATTATTTTTCTCTCAGCCAGTATTTTTGCAAAAATTAGGTTCCTCAGATAAAATTCCTACAGGGCGGAAAATAAAACAATCCAAATTTCTGAAAGTTCGACCTGCTCCCAGTTGAACAAACAAAACAGGTTTTTTTTTTTAATTTCAACACTAAAGGCATGAAAACACCAGAAATAGAGAACCAATATCTCGAAATCATTTTTAATTTTGTTTGCGTACCTCTTATTTTTACAGGGTAATCTCAAAAAATTAACTTTTTTGTTATTTCAATGATAAAATTTTTCTTCTGGGACCAGATTTTCAAAATCTCGACTGCATGAAAAAGCTAAAGCTTCACAGGCAAGTTAAGACAAAAATTCAATATACAGCTTGGCAAGAAAAGTGCTCTAACTCAGAGCCGCCCGAGAAATATGAAATTCCGCCCAACTTTCAATTGAAGTGAAGTAAACTTGCAATCAATCCGCTCATTAATGCAACCCTGTATATTACATTTTTATTAGTATAAAACTGTAAAGTCGACTATGAAGTTTCATTGTTAACACGAACTTTACATTTAAAAAATATATAGGGCGTTAGTTTATACTTGTCACAGATAAAATCAACTACTTTGAACAACATATTACACACTTACTTTACAACTACAACACACTTACTTTACAACTAACAATATTAAATTTATGGCAGTTCGTCAGGTGGTCGATCGAGATAATACATCTGAAACCAATTTAGAAAAAGTAATTGAGTAACCAGTTCAACAAGAAAAGGGGTATGAATGTTAATTATAAAAACTTGTAAATATATCAGGTTCAGCTACAAGCATCAAACGTGCCTCAACAAGAGGTGACTCAATCCAGAGTCCCCACTTGGAGCCAACAGTTATCAACCCATAATTCTTATGGAAACTTTAATTGATGATCTCTTTCACTATCTCTGAACCCCGCAAGAGTACAACCGAAGTTGCATCCTGCCACCGCTAATCCTGAGTTGTTAAGAGATATTAAGGGAACAGCGCACGAAATACCTCCTCAGGAAAAGCCTCCAACCACCGCTACTCCTGAGTTGTTAAGAGGTATTAAGGGAACAGCGCACGAAATACCTCCTCAGGAGAGCCTTACTAGTCATCGGCGTTTATCATGATAAATAGTTTCTTAATTGGCCATACTAAGTACTGCTGGAATCAGCACACAGGCAGCACCCGCCTACTAGCGTTCTCTCTCTCAACGGGTTCAGAGCCCAGGTACTGCGGGAACAACGCGCAAGCAGTGCCCGTCCCTAACAATATTACTCAAACTAACTAAATAGATTACAACTTAACGAGCTGCACTCGTTTCCTTTTTAGGGTTTTATACGAAGCGTTAACAGTATATAACTTTAAATGGATATTGAGGAGAACCAGTTAAATATTAAGAAAGGTAAATAAATATAACAGAAAGACAAAATGAATATTGAACTATAGTTGAAGAGGTTACTATCCTTAAAGTTTAACCAAATAGAAATATGCTGAATAAGCTACTCTGTGAGGAACACTCACTACTTAACATTATCGTTAATGGTTCACCAAATAGAAATATGCTGAAGAGGCTACTCTGTGAGAAACACCTGGTAAATAATTTACACTATCACGGATTGGCACTATCAATGTTGGTGAAAGTGGTACTGATTTTAAGCAGGGACTAATTGCATTACGACTAATGTTTCCCTTATTTATAACAATGTTCCCACCCCCAGATTGGGTGGAGTTTGGGTCAAGTTTGTTCCCGGATTCGAGTATTGGGAGGAGTTAGGTTTTGAGTTCGCCCTTCGATTCTAGACATCTGGGAAAGTTGTCTCGGAAGTAATAAAGAAAACCATCCTTGTGACTTACCGACAAAGACTGCGGGTGGTAGCTAATAAGGCGCTCTTCAATAAATTGCCCATTGTCATGTTAGCGAGGTTTGTATTGTTAACGTATAAATGAATGAATGAATGAGACAAACTGTCTAAATGCGACTTCTGCTGTCCATCTGGGCACCCTCTTAGAATTTATTAGGTCCTGTGTCTACTTACGTCTTACAAATATATCCAAGAAAATTAAATGTGTTCACTGCAAGTCCAAAAAGTTGATTTTTTAAACCACCCTGTAAATAGGCGAAAAATGAAAATCGATTTGGAGATATCGGTTCTGATGTCATGCCTTGAAATCCCAAAACTCGTTCCTTATTCACCGGTAGCATGTCAAACTTTGAGAAATTTTGTATTGTTTTATTTTCCACCCTGTAGGATATTTACCTAAAGTACCTCATTTTTTATAGAAACACTTGCTGACAGAAAATGAATTGAACTAGATACAGCTTCAAACAGAATAAAATGACTCGCAGCACTTAGAAGATATCCAGATTCAAAGTTAGAGAAAGTTTGGTCGTAAAGCGTTTATTTTATGGAGCAAAAAAAATATTTTATTTTATTGAGCAGGGGAGCACGGAAGAAGCCTCCACGCAAGCGATGTACTAAAGATTAATCTCTCCAAGCAAGAAATATATCGTTGGCGCTCCCTGGAAACGTCCTTTGGACGGCTAATCATTCGACCACCAGATCCAAAAAAAATTGCGATCACAAATCAAGTGAAAGGCTCTTTTCAGAGCCAACACTGACAATGGTGACCATAAACATAGAGGGCATAACATGCAACAAACGGGAAATTCTGTCTGATCTCTGCAAAACACATAAACTCGACATAATGTGCATCCAAGAGATCCTCCGAGACAAACAAGCTCATAGACCAACAGTATGGGGAATGAAACTCATAATAGAACAACCTAACGCTATATTGTTGTAACATCGGAGTACAAAACATGCCATGACGAAATAAAAATACCGAGTGTTGAAGTTGGGACGTGCAAGGTGACCTCAGCCTATAAACCGCCTGGGAAAGATTTTGTATTCACTCCCCCTCAAAACTTTACATCGCAACAAACAAGGTTCGTACTTGGTGATTTTAATAGCCATAGCATAACATGGCGCTACGATTCTACCGACAAAAATGGATACCTAGTGGAAGAATGGGCCGAACAAAGTAATCTGACTCTCTTGCATGACCCGAAGCTCCCTCATTCTTTCCAAAGCAAAATCTGGAAGAAAGGGTACAACCCGGACCTTAGTTTCGTCAGCACAGCACGTGAAGATCTGTGTCAAAAAAAACATATAACTCTGTACCAAAAACCCAACACAGACCTATAGGGATAAGCGTATACAGTGCACTAAAAGCTCCAAAGATACCTTTCAGGAGGAGATTTAATTTCAAAAAAGCCAAATTGGTAAACCATATATCTTTGTAAGCTATCGCCATATATCTTTGTTGTGCCACATGTTCAAACTATATGAGCGCCTCATACTCAACTGTATCCAGGGTCACCTGGACTTACTCCCCAACAAGCTGGCTTTAGGCCAGGGAAATCATGCACGGGACAAGTACTAAAACTTACAGAATTCATAAACGAGGGTTTCGAACAGAGGGAAATGACGGGAATAGCTCTGGTTGATCTCACAGCTGCATATGATACCATAAACCATAAAACACTGCTATCTAAGTCTTACAGCACTCTGATGGACTATAAAGTCACAACAAATTTTTGAGTTGCTATTATCTAATAGGAGGTTCTATGTGATGCTGGATGGGAAAAAGACTAGGTGGCGAACGCAGAAAAAGGGCTTACTCCAAGGAAGTGTCCTAGCTCCATTGCTTCTCAATGTCTACACCAATGATCAACCTATTCACCATCAAGCTAAAAATTTTGTTTACGCTGACGATCTTAGAATCGGGGTGAAAGGTAGAACCTACGAAGAGGTGTCCTCTTTGACAGGCCATTAACATATAGAGACCACTGCAAAAATACCAGACACAAAGTCACGACCCGAAATAATCTCCTAAAAGAACTCGCAGGAAGTAAATGAGGTGCAAACCCAAGCGTCCTAAGGACTACAGCGGAAGCTTTGTGTTCCTCGACAGCGGAATATGCTTGTCCCGTGTGGAGCAGGTCTAAACATGCAAAACAGGTCACAGTCGCACTAAAAGAGACATGCCGAATTGTGACTGGCTGCATGAAACCAGCAGGCTTTGCCTACCCAGAAGATCGACGCGAGGCAGCCCAACATGTCGAAAGATTCAAACAAACGTTTGATGGCAGACACCTCCTCCACAGTCTTGGGGAACCCCATGCAACCAGTCGCTTAAAATCTAGAAAAAGATTTAGGCGCAACACAGGCATAGAACCGCCAGCGAATTTTCCACTCCGACAAGAACAGCCCCGAGGGATGAACCTGGAATGGAAGACATGGCGAACCCTAAATCGCATGCAGACCGGTGTTGCTCCCGTTAAGGCTAATCTGGCAAAGTAGAACATAAAAAATGCTGACAAGGTGTTTTGAGAATGCGGCGAAGTACAGACCAGCGACCACCTAAGAGCATGTATGCACTGTCCATCAAAGTGCACCGTTGATAAATTATGGCTTGCTAGCACTGAAACCTTGGACATAGCCCGATGCTGGGCAGAGATATTGTAAAAAATTTTTGGACCTGGACTCTAAAAAGTAAAAAGTAAGTTTATGAGCACTTTATACAGTACTTTTTTCCGGAAACTAAAGTGTTTTGGATAACACATTTTAATTTAGTAAGATTTTTTACATTAACATTCATGACAAATATCTGAGTCACGTTTTTTATAATTATATTTTCCTGTTAGATCACGTTTATTTGGTATTTATTCGAGGAAATAAAAGCCCAATTTCCATTCGGTTAATTGCAAATTAAAATTGAAACAAGTTAACAAAATGTTGGCAAATTTAGGCATATTGAGAGGCAGCGTTTCGTTCGGCCACACGGCAAAAAATTGGTTAATTATTTCACGCTCAAACAGTAACAGGCTCTTTGGAAAAATAAATTATAGAGGTGAAGAAAAACTCGCGTTAATTACGGAGAATCTCGATCTGTAAAAAGTCAAAGAAGTCGAGGTTCGACCGACCCGGGAAGATAATTAAGGCATCATTACAACCAGACATGGTTTTTAATGAGACACATACATGGCAGTAACTTTAATTGAGTAGATAAAGAACCATTGTCTCAGCTAAAAAATTACTACGAAATTTCGGCGCAATTTATTTTCGTGGAAGGTTCATATTTTCTGAATGTAATTAATCAACTGAATTTGACTGAATTGACTGTTCAATGGAATAAATTAAGAGCATCCACGCATCAGACTATGTTCAATCGGAGTCACTTTTTTGCACAAAATTGCAAAAAGTATTCAGGATTCAAATACTAACATTAAAACGATTGTTCAAGGAAATTATTAAGTTCAAGGAAGTTATTGTACAATTAATATTAAAATTTTGAATTTTAAATGAAATGATGACGATGATGGAGACTACAAGTTTGAGACAGATCACTGCAAGATTTATATAAAGAAACAAACTGTGATGTACATTTTATTGTGATCCTCATAAAAACCCACGCAGAATTCTGAATGATTCCAAACTAGAACGCTCTTAATTAGCAAAAAACTCGATTTGTCCGATTTTGCCCACTGAAAACAGGCGCAACTGCTAATAACTATTTTTCCAGTATTAATTGGTTTTCCAGTGTATACAGTTTTGTTCGGAGCTTCGCTCTAGTTCTGTTGTTCTACAGCTTATGGGTGATTGCACATTTTAAAAAACCCGAAAAAACTAACAATGACCAATGCCATTGCTGAGTTCTATAGGCTTTTTGCCCCAAATATTTAATGAGAGAAAGTGTTAGAAACCCATTTTTGTCAGTCTTATGTGGATAATTTTCCGAGGTGCAAACGAGAGAAAAGTCTTATCGGCAATGACAAATGGAAGCAACAAAAATAATCATCAGAAGCTTAAAGGCCAGATAAAAGAGCTTAGTAATTAAAACACGAAACGGCCATATTTTAGCTTACGGATTTCGAATTTAGGCTGAGGGCCGAGCGGCCAACAAGCGTGCATCTGCCCTTATCTCTTCGCTTTAGATTTATGAGCAACTCGACCTCCGATTCAACGGATTGTTTAATTATGAAATATTTTATATTACGTTTTAAATTTGCCTTTTTTTCGCAAAATTTATGGTGCGAGCTGGACAAGGGAAATATAAATAAACTGAAAAAGACTTGAGATCAGTGAGATAAAATTTCAATGTTTGAACGGTTTCGGTTTATACAGTGCGACCTGGATAATTCGCACCATCGCTAAACCGTATTCTCTGATAATTAAAAACATAAAACTACACACACCAACATATCTACTACACACCATAAAGAACTTACTAGAAAACAGACAACTACAAGTACGAATTGACAAAACACTGTCATTTTCTTTTTCCCCTGAACAAGGGCTCCCTCAAGGATCCCCGCTCTTACCGTTTCTCTACAATATATACTGCCATGACATATACAATTACAACTTACCAGACAAAAATCAAATCGACAGATCGGCATACATATTACAATACGCAGACGACACGCCACTTATTGTACATGACAAAACTACTGAGAGAGCAGCTCAAAGACTCCAAACACTTACAAACAACACAATGACATGGTTTTATAGATGGAGACTAACACCAAACGCGTCAAAAAACCAACTTCTGCTCACAAACCACAGACTCAACGCTGACTCCCCTTCAATAACTGCAGACGGCCAAACGACACAACCAAAAAACGACGTAAAATACCTTGGAATCACAATTGACCACACACTTAAATTCACTAAACACATACGAAACATCAGGGCAGAAACAATAAACAGAACAAAACACTTCCGATCACTAACCTACAAAGACAGAGGAATTAGCACAAACACCGCCACCAAGATATATAAAGCTATTTGTAGACCCTTGCTAGACTATGGACATATACTCATGACCAACGGAACAGAAAGGACAAAACGTTATATACAAACAACAGAACAAATTGCACTAAGACTAATAACACGAATAAGACCCACTACACAACCCCTTCACCCAACTACTATACGGACGCACAAACATGACAAAAATTTCGGAAAGACTCATACATCTACAGACAAAATGGACAAACAACCCCTACAACTGGACCATACTGAATCCCCTTTGTCTTACAAGACCAACCAGACAATCCCGCTTCCGTTTCCCTACATCAACGCTACTTGAACACTTTCAATAGTAACTGACTACTGGACAATAAATGTAAGATCTCTGTTTGCCAGAATTAAAAAAAAAAAAGATGTTTACTGCTACTAAAAACATATTTCCAATAATTGTAGTGTGTATTCTAAAGAAAACGTGTCTGTCTTAAAATTGCGCGGCGAAAAATTATCTAGTGATCAAGAAAATGTCGATCCGTTTTGCAGGCAAAATAAAACCTTCCCAAATATTTTTATTTATTAAAACCCTGGTTGGCTCTAAGGAGAAAGCGGCACCAAGTACTCGTTATACGGGGTGTCAATTTAAAAACTTCCCACCCTAATATCTTCTTAATAACACTCTTAGAGTTAAAAATATGAAAAATCGGAAAGACAAGTCAATGATACTTGTAAGGGGGACCCTTTAAATTAATATTTTTAGCCTTCTTGTTACAACCCCCTAAGAGGGGTAGATGTCACCCTGAGAATCTTAAATGGGCATGGGGGTCAAGTGGCACATCGTTTTACTGCCTTCGATTCTCTTTTCGCAGATTTTTTAGCAGTGAAGAACACAGATTCTATGGAGGAACACCATGGCAGTGGCAGACGAAACTAATAGAGGGAAAATAAAGAAGGTATAGTGGGCAGAAGAAAATAATATTCCTTTATATTTATAAGGAGACGGCATTTAAATTTAACCCGAAAAGAGCTACCATTTTTAAGTATTACATATTTTTGTATTTATTCAAAACATATTTTAGTTTTGAATAAATACCGTTCCGCTTCAGTAACCCGAATTATTTACAAATTCGGATCAAGGCGTATCCAGTCCCATTTATCGATGATACTTTTTTGATTGATTTTGAGTTAAAATAAAGCTAGTTTTCCGTGGTGCAATGTACAACTGTGAGCTGACTGGCTGAGAGTTCGAAAAAGAAGCTATTTAGATTGCATTTCCCAGCTGGTGAAGGTACGTTTTCGTTGTTAATTTATTCGACAAGACCAATAGAATGAAATAAATCGTTCACCGGTAATTACACTCGGTACATTTCAGCGTTCGTGCATATTCGATTAAGTCGTATGCTCGAGTAAATAAAGCGACCGTGCCCGATAGGCATACTAAAGCCCTGTGTGGCAGCAAATTATTGCACACTAGAATGCAGTATTGGATTTCGGTGTTCATAAACCGATCCAGATTACAAAGTGGCCCTATATATCCAACATTATTAGTTATTAGCTCTTGTGTGCTCTAAGAGAGCTCATTTCTCTTGCGACTTCAAACGCACTGACCATCTCGGAACCTTCTGCATCCATTCGAGCTTGACGAAAACATCTAATACTGAGTGATTCAAAGTGGGCTTAATGAAGTGATTATTAGGGCTTAATTACTTTATTGACGTCGTCTGTTTATCGAGGATTATCAACAATTGTTGAATAAAATTACCAAATATATTTTTAAAATGATCCAATGTTCGACGGGAAGTTTTAAAATGCAAATATTTTCTTTTGTTCGGCGCACTACCATAGAATTTTCTATTTAAATTGGATTTTTATGCCAGCGTTTTTATTTTTCAAATAAAATGTATGCCAATTTGTCATTGAAATACTAGCGTAAAAACGATAATTGACGAAAATAATTAATAAACATTTTATACCTGATAACGAAGGAAAATATCGATTTTATTAATAATATCCGTGATTGCTTCTACTGTTTTAGTGGTGTTTTGTGTTCAAAACTGAAGTTATTTTCAACATTTTTTCACTGCTTTCTGTCTTTTGCATTAAGTTCCACCTCTATTCTAAATTTATGTTTTCTGCAGTTTTTGGCATTCTTTCTTATCCCCAATTACTTTATTCTTGCTTTATTTCCTGTTCTTCTGTATCACTGGTTTCCATTCTTGCTTCGTCTTCTTGAACTGTCCATCCGCGATGAATCATTTAGCCGTTCCAGCTGCCTCTTTTTAACAAATTTTAATATGAATTATACTTTCAGGTTTGCCTTTAATTCGTTGTTTCACTTTCTCTTGTGCTTCGTTGTTTGCTTATATTTCTCTCCTACAGATTTATGTGCCACATATTGATGTATTGAGGTTTTGCTTCATTTTCCGGCTTGATTGCAAAAGTACCTTGGAAAATGTAAATTAATTTGTAAATTGTACAATGTCCTGAATGATTCTTTTACGTTTGATAAAAGTTAGTCTGAAAGTATTCTTAGTACTAATTACATTAATATTATTTTTCGCATATTTATCCTATTACTCTTAAGGCCTTGTGGCTTGTCCATATATACTTCTTTTCACTAAAGTGACTTTTATTTTTGCTCTTTGCACTTCATGAAAGAAAAATTCTACTTTGGTCCTTAGTGCGTTTGTTTCTTTAGATTTATCTTTCCTACATGTTTTAGGTGCATGTTGGGCTTCTGGCTGTCTTTGCTACTTGTGCCCATTCTCCCTCTAAATTCTATCGAACTATTTTCAATTTTTTTATGTTTTTCTACCGTTTTCATATACTTCATATTTTGTGCTTCTTCATCTGTAAGATACTTTGTCCCTTTTGACACTTAGTCCGTACCTTTTTCTATGAAAAGTTGATATGTCCTCTGCCTTTTTTCTTGCTTCGATTATTTATTTGATATAACATACCTAATCTTGACTACTATTTTCGGGTCTAAATCTGTTTTGCGATTGTTCTAGTGTATGTTTGAGTTTTTTCTTGCTCTTCCCTGAAATGTTTTCATTTATTTTTATAGCTTTACGTATCTTGATATTTATTAGCGTTCTTTTTTCTACGTTTTTCAAAATCAATACTTTCAGTGTAACTATCGTTTCGTAATGGATTTTGTTTCATTCTTTATAATATAAATCTATCAACATGTCTCCTACTTTTGAGCCAACTCGTCCATTTTTTTTTACTTGTTGTCACTTTTTCTTTTTTTACGTTCCAACGTTTCGTTATATTTTCTCCTTCTGTTAGTAAAGTTTACAATTGTCTAAATGCGTATTAGTTCTTGAAAATGTTCTTTGCTACATGTTTTAGTTCTAATTTAGCTTCTGGTTGTCTTTGCTACTTCTCTCTCTTTGCTCTTAAAACTCTTTGCAACTATTTTTCTCTCCTTTGTTACTCAAGTTCTTTAACCGACTGTCTTTAATTTTCCTACACTTCATATTTTATGATTTTTCACCTGTAAAGTGCTTTGTCCACGATACTTTCGCCATTTATATATGAGGTTTAATTTCCTGCGTCCACTATACTATCTGTTTTTTATTTGGTTAGTTTGTTACACCTGGTTGCTTATTTTCAACCTCACTCTACGCGATTTGATACTGATTTTTATTAGAAGTGTTCCTAATATTTTAATTGCATATTTCTCTATGTAACTTTGTCACAATTTTCTAATTTTTCTGTCACAGTTTAAAGAAACTTAATTTTTTAATCTAAAGAGGTTTAAATCTTTTAATTTAAAGAGGTAAAGACCTCTTTATTAGTGGTGGTATTATTATTTTCGAGTCTATTTTTCAACTCTATGCAACGCGTTGAAGATTTAGTTTGCAGAAAATATTTCAGTTTCCAGCCAAATTAACAAAAAACCATAATTATTTCCAAAAAGCCCTGCTCCCGAGAAAAGAAACCAACTGGATATGAAAATTCAGTTCTTGAATGGAAAAACGCAAAGTTGCGAAACCCGAAAGAAAATACAGCCGAGTTAATAAAAACGCTGTCAAGAATTACTTACTTGTGCTGTCTACTGGGAGCAAATGGCGTTTTTCCTGGAAACAGAGATTTATTACATTTATTCCGCTTATTATCAATCCGCGTTTTTATTTTGCCATCCGCGCCATTTTTCTTCCGTCCGATATTTCGGGTAATTTCACCGTCTCTTGCGTCAGCCTGATGACAAATAGTCCCGTATCCGAACTAAGATGTTACAAAGTGTTTTTGCTCATTTTCAAGATTGATAGTGTTCGGGGCGCTATGATGACTAGATATGAAACCATTGCAAACGGATTCTATAACGGATAATAAACCGTCTACAAGTGCAAAGTGTCTTTGCACCTTTTGAATAGCAAAATGGCATAAAAATCTGAAAACTGACATGTGAATAAGACAAAGAATCGAAAGCAATCAATCGATACATATTTTTTAAACTCTCTCTGGTCCTAACTTCTTTATCAATCGATTCTCTACCAGACAATCAAAAGTGCCTTTTTTTATTCACGTTGTTCACTCACACATCATCATAATGAATATTAGTAAAATGTAGTTCTTTTATTCTTTTTATAAAAAAGAAACATTTTATTGACATTCATAACAGTTTCTACAAATATTTCACTTACAAGCCAGACACAACAATATTTTTAATCGCGTCATTACCAAATTGAACTTAGACAAATCGTTATTGGGACATAAATATTGATAGACTATCTAAATGTTTGTTTCTTATCTGTAATACAGATTATTGTTAAATATTAAGTATTCGTTATCGTTTTATTATTAATTGATGTCCGGTTGTTTTTCAGCTTCATGAGCAATAAATTGGAAAACATATTTTTCAGAATAGTTTGATGGTTTTATTCCTACGAAAATTACTTACACACAGATTAATAGTTAAGGCCACTTAAAATACTTAGTATATTTGAAACTTATTTTGCTGTTTGAGTTCGCCAAGTACCAACTAAATTGTACGCATTATAAGAGCTCATAATTTTAACACCCTGTATGACACGAACTTTAGAGAACTATTTTCAGGTACTATGAAAGTGATATATGATCTAAAAAAAAAGGACTCTTGTTTGACATCAATGAAATGAACCATTTTTGAGAAAAATACAATTTCAATCAAGAAGGTTTATTTTTGTAAAGAATTGTTTTTGAGGTTGATTTTGAAAAAGAGAATGAAAACGAAAAATTAATGATGAAGTTGGACCAGAAAATATATTGGTCCGCTTGTTAACGGACTATATTATTATAATTTGTACTTCAAAAAACAGTTATTTTATGTAAATTTTCAAATATTTCTGTTTGTGAATGAATTATTTCAACTCACAAGAGCATCTAAACAATGTTTTTTCATATTACTCCTTTTTCTACTGGAGGCACCTGAGAACTTTATGTTTTTCAATGGGTTTGAATTTATCAATTTTCCAGTTCTATTTGAGAAAGGATTAATTTGGTTAAAAATCAATTTGAAAGAGATTTTCGGGAAAACAGGCTATTTTATTGATATCAAACAAGAGCAATTTTTTAGCCTAATCTTCAGGCTATCGAAAAATTGTATTTTTGCGTTTTTATTGTACAGCGTGTTAAAAATACGAGCATCAATTCATCATCATCATTCGACGTCTTTTAGAGGCCAATGACTTGGTTTGGAGGTTGGCGTAAGAGTTTGTCATGTTTTTTTGACACCCTGTATATGTATCTGCAAGCATGCCCATTATTTTAGGGACATTCTATATATAAATTAACACTTTGGAGAGTAAAAAAAATAATCTATGAAAATTCTATCCTTTGAATATACACGAAATTTTCATTCGACCCAAAAAAGTACGTCGGTTGATGACATAAATTGCGAAGAAACTGTTTATAAACAATAAAGCAAAACATTTTAATAATATTAAGAATAAATAAATTAAACATGTCAAATTGTATTAGAGTATTACTCAAAACTTGGTGATAGTGATAGGGATCTAATTTAGGGTGATTAGTGAAAATATCTGATAGATTTTTGTAAATAACTTTTAACATCTGTGAAACTTGGTGAAACTGTATTTTTTCATTCATACTTATTTGTATCGTCTTATCATTTCCACTCCCAATGCAAAAATTCTTGGAAGCGTAATTGAAGTAAAACTCTTTATAAGGTTTTGTTTAAGACAACTTGCAATTTTGATAGAGCGGCAGGCTTCTTCATTTTCAGTAGTAGTAAATATCTTTATTTCTAAAAAAGGCTATCGACCTATCGGTCTTTCTGCCCTTGTTTAATACATATAGTCTTAGTCTAAATGAAAACAAATATGAGATTCTCTTATTCTAGGTTAGCAATACTATTAAATAAATAAGATTTCAGTGGCAAGAAGGAATTATTTTATTGTCCACTAGTCCGTAGCGTTTGTAAGTGTTCGAGTGGCGTTAGTGTAGGGAAACGAAAGCGGGATTGTCTGGTTGGTCTTGTAAGACAAAGGGGATTCAGTATGGTCCAGTTGTAGGGGTTGTTTGTCCATTTTGTCTGTAGCTGTATGAGTCTTTCCGAGATCTTTGTCATGTTTGTGCGTTCGTATAGTAGTTGGGTGGGGGGGTTGTGTAGTGGGTTTTGGGGGTGTCTTATTCGTGTTATTAGTCTTAGTGCAATTTGTTCTGTTGTTTGTATATAACGTTTTGTCCTTTCTGTTCCGTTGGTCATGAGTATATGTCCATAGTCTAGTAAGGGTCTACAAATAGCTTTATATTTTTTGGTAGCGGTGTTTGTGCTAATTCCTCTGTCTTTGTAGGTTAGAGATCGGAAGTGTTTTGTTCTCTTTGTTGTTTCTGCCCTGATGTTTCGTATGTGTTTAGTGAATTTAAGTTTGTGGTCAATTGTGATTCCAAGGTATTTTACGTCGTTTTTTGGTTGTGTCGTTTGGCCGTCTGCAGTTATTGTAGGGGAGTCAGCATTGAGTCTGTGGTTTGTGAGCAGAAGTTGGTTTTTTGACGCGTTTGGTGTTAGTCTCCATTTATAAAACCATGTCATTGTGTTGTTTGTTAGTGTTTGGAGTCTTTGAGCTGCTCTCTCAGTAGTTTTGTCATGTACAATAAGTGCCGTGTCGTCTGCGTATTGTAATATGTATGCCGATCTGTCGATTTGATTTTTGTCTGGTAAGTTGTAATTGTATATGTCATGGCAGTATATATTGTAGAGAAACGGTGAGAGCGGGGATCCTTGAGGGAGCCCTTGTTCAGGGGAAAAAGGAAATGACAGTGTTTTGTCAATTCGTACTTGTAGTTGTCTGTTTTCTAGTAAGTTCTTTATGGTGTGTAGTAGATATGTTGGTGTGTGTAGTTTGTATAGTTTGTATAGTAAGCCTCTATGCCAGACACTGTCAAAAGCCTTGTTAATGTCCATAAACAGGCAAGATGTCTTTCTGTCAGTTAGGTGGGTAGTTTGTATATTGTTGGCCAAAATAAAGAGCGGATGAACGGTCGAGTGATGCTGTTTGAAACCAAATTGGTAGGTAGGTATATACTTTCCAATCACTTTGTCAAGCCGCTGCTTCATTATGCATTCGAAAATCTTGCCTAGTACTGGAAGTAGTGTAATTGGTCTGTAGTTGCTCGGTTGTGTATTGTCCAGTCCATTTTTGGGTATAGGGATTATTAAGCCGCTTTTCCATGTTTCTGGGATTCTGCCATTTGTGATGCAGTTGTTCAATTCAGCTAGGATCAGTTTGTGTGTTTCTTGAGTTAGGCTTTTCAGGACTTTTGCCTTAATTTTGTCCTTCCCCGGTGCAGTGTTCTTGATGTGCGCTAGGGCTTCATCGTACTCTATGTCTGTGATCAGTGTGCAGGCATAGTTTGGTGAGTTGTTAAAATAGTTCAAGTACCAGTCGTTGATCAAGTTCCAGTTGTCATTGTCGAAGTTAGGGATTGTCGATATGCTGAAGGTCCTTTGATAGTGTCTGGCGAATGCGTCCGCTTTCTCTTTGTCTGTGTAGCGTTCTATTCCGTTTTCGTCAATTGTGTCAGTAGTGCCAGTCTTCCTGTATTGCGCCAGTTTCTTAATTTTTCGCCAGTATGTTTTGCCTTTTCATTTTCATTTAACTGATCTTCGCATATTTTATTCTTTCTTCTTCCTCAACTCTAAACAAACCGCTTGATGGTGTGAAAAGGCCATAAGGAATTTCTCTTCATTATAAAACATTTTGTATATAAAACTGCGATTGTTCTTTTGTTCGATTCGACCTTCAACCAGTTTTTCCTCTAATTTTTTCGGCAAATTCCAAAAGGCCGAACTGACTCCAATGAAGTTGTAGATATTTTCAATTATGATTAGGAGAACTATCGGAGCCGCACGTGACCAAAGTTGAAATTCGATCGTTACAAGCCTTTATTGTTTTCGAAGTCCAGGTAGAAATACTAATAAGTTGACCAGGCTCCAACAAACATACTAAACCGAGTTAGAAAAAAAGGTTGCCCTTTTTCCGTCGCTAGTAAACGGTTGGATAAATATTTGGAAAGGGTTTCACGGAGCAGTACAAGTTTTCTTCTGCAGCGGCAGATCGCTAATTTCCGCTAAACACCGAAAAGCATAAACTCATTACCCAAATGGCGCCTCTAAATAGCTGAATTCCCAAAAGCTGATGACACATAAAATGGCTCTTAGCCAGGCAATTTACCTTCACCTAATCCTTTTAACGATATTAATAGTGCTCCTAATTATAGTGATTTGTGTTTTTGATATGTTAATCCCGGAAATTAAATTAATATTTATAAACCCGCAGGTCGCATTATCTCATTAATTGTACATTCAGCTCGATTGCAAATAGGCTTGACATGAGACAGATTATCGGCTTGGGTGTTAACAAATGGATTTGTGTGCCAACAATCGAAGAACTTATCGCCTGTCGATGCTAATTTTAGATGAGTTGTGTTGGATAAAGGATAATCGATAATGACCATCCAGAGCACACTAATTTTTTCTGCATTCAACTCCTAAATAACAGTCCTCAAAAGTTTACAAACTTATCCAGAACAGCAGCTCTCGATGGTGGTAAAAGAGCATTTCTCAAACCTCACCGACAACAAAATTAAAAGTGTGAATAGCGAAAAAAATGACGGAATCAAGAATTGGGTCAATCAATCAATCACTACAACCCTGGGTGGGTCTTGGCTGACTGTACAACTTTTCTGCAGGTGTTTCGATCCTCCATCATTATATGTTCAAAAGGGATGTTAATTTTTTGTAGATTTGACACAATGTTGTCTCTTCAACGCATTCTGGGTCGTCCAGGTGGTCTTCTTTCCGTAGGAACCTTCTCCCATATCAACTTGACCAGTCTCTCCTCCTGCAGTCTATGCACATTTCCTGCCCATCTCAGTCTCTGACCCTTGATTGCCTGCCCCACATCCCCATCCCTATACAATCTCCTAATTGTTCTCATTCTATATTCATTCATGGCAGTGTCGTGGTACGGTCCGAAAATTTTTCTCAAAATCTTACGCTCAAACCGCCTGAGTTTTTCTTCGTTCTCTTTTGTCATGATCCACGTCTCCACGGTCAATGGTTTTGTAAATTTTCACTTTTAATGTTCTTGTAAGACTTTTCGATTTCATCTAATTATCCAGTGCGAACATACCTCGGCTTATCGATTGTATCCTGCTCTTTATTTTTTCCGTGATGTCGTTATCTGCGGTGATGCTTGCTCCCAGATATTTGAAGCGTTCCACTGTTTCGAAATTGAGGGTGCCAAATGTGATGTTTTGGCCTTTGCGTTCGATTTACGGACATGTATTTCGTTGTTTTTTTTTTCGTTCACTTTTAACACTAATCTACTTGTGGCTCTTTCAACTTTGTTGAACGTTTCCTTTACGGAGATTGTGGATCTTCCTACAATGTCAATATCGTCTGCGTATGCCAGCAGCAGTTTGGGTCCTTGTGCTGTAAGTAACTTTGTTTTTACTCCGGCTCCTCTCACTGCTTTCTCTAGGACAAGATTGAAAAGCATAGGTGATAGGGCCGCCACCTTGCTTGAGTCCGTTTTTTATTTCAAAACTGCCAGAAGGTTTATTGTTGACACGTACTTTTGTTACTCCGTCCTCCATGCACATTTTGGTCATTCGAATAAACATTCTTGGTATCGAGAGCTCTGCCATCGGATTCCATACTTGGCTCCTTTCTATGCTGTCATAAGCTTGTTGGAAGTCTATGAAAAGATCTGTTATATTCCCATCCTTTCTCCAGGAGCTGCCTTAGTGTGAATAGCTGGTCTTTTGTAGATCTGTGTGGTCTAAATCCGGCTTGATAATCGCCTAGGACATTTTCAACATGCGGCGTTTGTTATGGAGATTCCTCTATAATTGGAGCTTTTTTAAATCCACTTTCGTATCTTTTAAATCGATTTATAATTTTTTTTATTAAACCCCAAGAGAAGTATTCATAAGGAAGCAATTTCTCCCCCTGTTTATACCTCAATCCAGCAATGCAATGGAGAAATATCTGAAAAATTTCCAGTAAAGGAAAAAAAGTTTCATATAAAACAATCCCTTTTTCCCCGACTTAAAGAATTTAATCTCGGAAATAAACCGAGCCAGCTTTTAACTAAAGCCGAGGATTGAAGAAATTAATAATAGGAGAAGCCTATCGGTTTAATCTTTAATTTATTCAAAACGTAATCGCAATAAGTTAAGTTAGTTTTCGTGTTTTCTGTTTAGTGAAATACGAACGGAATTCAATTTCGATCACGTAAATTTTGATAAATTCCTATTCAAAACGCACAGTCGGCCGAAGAAGAACCGGATACAATAAGAATTGGTAATGAAGTTACGTAATAACATTGTTTAAGTCGACGCAAGTTGTCCTGAAGTTAGCGATTTTTACTGAACACTTTTATATACAGAGTGGTCTTCAACTAATGTGACAAAACTTACTGTACGCAAAAATATTGCGTTTCAAGCAAATTTCCGTGGTACGTACAGGGTGAAAAGTTGTAATAAAATTGTTCCATTTTTTAAATAGATTTTTAGCTAGTTTTTTAGAGTTTGTTTAGAGGATTTTTAGGTCGAAGAATCCAAATTTCCTATTACTTAGCTAGTAGTTTGTAGAGCGCGATAGCTGCAATAGACTGAAGCCATTTAAAACATCTTAAATTTTTTTGTTGGCACTATATCGTTCTCCAAGATTTGTTAAACAAAAAATGTGTACTTGGTTAAAGACGATATCTCTCCCCGTTTTCGAGATATTTCACATTGAAAGCTCTAGTGATTTTTTGAACTAACCCAAATTGAATCACGCAATATTTTGTGTGAACAATATGTGAATTTTGTCACATTAGATGAGCATCACCCTGTATATCAAAAAAATCAGTTGCTGCCTACTAAAGGCAGGCATTAAATTGAATTTTCAAGTAAAAAAAAAGTGAAACATTTGAAAATAATCGATTCGCACTGGTTATAACAAGATAATGGAAAAACGACGCTACGAAAGCCCCTTAAGCCAATTTAGCCCTTCAATATCCCCGATTTCCCCCGGCTCAGCTACAGGTTTTTTTTCAATATAAACTCCGACGAAAACATTAAAGAGAAAAAATCTATTATTGCGGGAAAACTCCTTTGGGTATTCTCTGGGATTTTCCTTTTGTCTATATGATTTTTGGCTTACCCGTTTGTCCTTGCCCCAGCACAACAGCCATTTAAATATTTTTCCTTTCAATCGACAAGATTTTTTGATTTTCAACCAGACGATATTTAATTTTGAAACAGTCCGAGCAGGGTTTTAATTCAAGTTTCAAAATTTTACAAACTTAGTCGATTTCTTTGAATTCTCACTTGCTATCTGAAGTAGTTTGAGGCCCATGTTGAATCTTTATGCATAAACCGTTCAAGTGCAGACAGTTTCCTTATGGGACGTTTCTTGAAGTACGTTGCTCACGAGCCCCAATTTCTCATCTTGACAGTGTTCAATACTATCTTGCTTAAATTGTCTGGATTCCTTAAAACTCTCCATTGAGTGGCTTGTCCTTTCGATTGCTTGATTTCATTTCCTACTCAAAGCCTAACATGGGTTTACTCCCATCACATTGCAAGAACCTTTCCCTGCTTTGCAGTATATTAGATGTGCAAGATGCAGGAAGCCAGAATGGGGCCGATATATTGCCGCCGGCTAGCAGTTTCATTTTTCCGCAGCACTGCAGGCCGCCGGCCTATTGTGAATCGAAACAAGGGGGATGCGTTCAGTGCGAAAGATAAACAAAAATTTATCTTCTGCAGCTCTTTAGCACGGGATCGAGCCATACGACCTGGACATCCTATTTTAAAAAGGAGAGGGGCTGTGCCTCTTTCAAGAAGACCGTTCGAGGAAAAGTTTATTGGATAAAAGGGGGGGCCTCAGGGCCGGATATAATTGAACAACGGGAATGAGTCGGGCACAAAAGGAAAGTGCATCAATCATGCCGCAAACAGTTGGGATCAAAATTAATAGGGATGGGTAGTATTTTTAATTTTTCTATAAAGTACGGTGATTTTCCAAATTAAATGGCAAGGAGCTTTATGAGGGGTGCTATTGAAAACTATTATAGGTTGAAATTTACACTTACAATTTTTGTTTATTCTCCATCGCGGAATATTTGCGCAACGTGGCAACATGAAAAGTGTGCATGTTTTTTTAATACATATCATTTTTGAAAGACTCTATCGTAATTAGACTGACGACAAACAAGAGATTTTAAGGGCATCCAAGATATCACTGGAAATGTGCAAAAAAATTGTAAGTTTCGCGTCTCTAAATAGAGGTTAGGAATTTTCATAAAGCGTTTTTTTAGCCATTTGCGTGGTACGAGCTCTAAAACTTCGACTAACACTTAGAATTTTATGGTTTTGCTCCCTAGCTTTTTAAAGGTTATAAATTTCTGTTAAAGCCCAAGTGGAAAAACAAAGTTTTTCGGAAGGATTATAAGAGTTCTTAATTTTCAAAATTTCTGAAGTATAAATGAAAAGCGATGAAAAACGATGAAAAGTTCTTCAATCAGTCTTTCGAAATTTGACTTTCCACTGTTTTCGAGGCTTAATTTAATTAATTTATTTCATTTTGTGTCTACTTTTTTGGAGATTAAAACTTTTTAATCAGCCGGAATTACTTAATTTAATAGCAGCTTTGTAAGCTTTCAAAAATGCTCTTGCAAGTATCCAGATAATTCTAACCGTTTTCGAAAAACCGAAAAAATGGAAATGTTCTAAAATGTATGAATTTTTGCCTGCATCTTCTTAGGTGTTGGGAACTTGTCATCACAAAATCTAGTTCATAAAATGCTCGAACAAAAAACGAAAAATTTTTGGACATTTTTGGCGCTTATCGCCATTGTCCTCTAACTAGTTATTTCCAACCATTTCCGGGCCATAAAGTTTGAATGTCCTTAAGACGCAAAATGATTTCAGTGTCACCATGCTTTTGTATCCAAATGTTCCCCATAAAACGTATATTTTTTCAACGAAAAAACGTACAAATTGGGTTTCCTTGGGTTAAAAACTTAATGAGCAAAGTACTTTAAACAATGTTGACTACTTATTAGATATTTTTGAACAAAAACTGGTCCAATTTCCCAGCGAATGCTCAATAAATCTGTAAATCACTGATAGAAAAATATATTTCAAAATACTTGAAACCCTTCAATATGATTCCATTATAGGTGCCATTATTTTCATATCATATATGCGCCTCTCGTAGGCCCATTTAATGGAATGTGAGTAATTTAATTAAAACCTGTTAAAATCAAGCAAATATTCTGGCTTATTTTGATTAGAAGCACCGACGGTCGATTATTGCTAATATGCGAATGGAAAATATGGAGCACAGCCAGCGTCGAATATGGGGAGATATTATTCAGTTCGGCCGAATGAATTTAATTAAAATGCTTTTCGATATCTAGCTGAACGATTACACGAGCCGAGTGCAATCTGAAAAAGGAATCGGATATAAATGAAAAGAACACAGGGTCGCGTGCTGGCGGATAAATTAATTACGTGGGATCAGCTGAAAAAAATCGAATAAAACCGTGTCATAACGAACGGAAAATTCATGAATTTTTCACGTTTTTGAGTGTTTGCTCATGATGAAATGGGACGAGGTTGACAAATAACGGAAGAATCTGCATACCATAAGTGATGCTAATGCGCCAAGGATCTAGTCCCTTGTGAGGCTCTTTAGGTAAATTCAGCAATCCGTAAACATACGTATTCGAGCCGCTTTTGAGGAAACTTTCAGTATTTACAAAGACCCCGAAAATACGCTTGTAGGCAATGTTGCAAAATGCCAACAAAACGACCTATTAAAAAAGGACACAGATCCATCGATATCAGCCCTTCACCTTCGAGGCAACCCTCCATGAAAGGAGTTTTCCCATCGGAAACTTTAATGCTTGCTACCTATATTTAACAACAATCAAAATCTCGTTTTTCTTGCTCAAATTTTATCCGACCCCTTCACTAAGACTTATCAATTCCAATTTACAAGTTCCGAATCAACTGGAATTTTAAAAACTGTAAAAGCAACTATGGCTTCAATGGAGAAAAATACCGAAGTAGCTCTTCCATGGAACCCAAATACAAAAATATATAATTCCACAGGAGAAATTTTAGTCAATCAAAAGGAAAAGAAGACACTGCAATAAATGTATTGTTGGCTAGCACCAAAGTACCCAATAAATGTATACAACAAAAAATCTTTAGAAAAACCTTACTTTTTATTAGTCTCTTTTTGCACAAAGTGTTTTTTGTCAGAATTTTACGTGTTGTATTTTTAAACCCAGATTGAGTGGTTTTTTAGTGGTATCATAGCTATGAAACTTACTACCCAATCAGGTCCAAAACATTTGAAGAAATGCCTAAAAAAAGAATTTCATTTGTGAAAACTTGAATTTTCTGAAGTTTAAAGGAAAATTTTATATAGAAATAAACATGAAAAAACTGGAGTTTTTAAACACATTTCTGTAAGTTTATAGTCCATTTGATGTCACTTCTAGTGATTACTCAATTAAGTGACACTGGGAAGTTCCTGCTGACACGTGGGAAAACTCACTTTAAAATGACAAAAAGTAACAAATTACTAACTTTCACTATGGCACACTTGATGTCGTTGCTCAGTTCTAGCCTATTCACTTCCAGTAGCGCAAAAACTGGCCATTAGCCACCAATCTGGCATTGTTTTTCACTCAACAAGTCTCCTTGATTCGTTTGCCCTGACAGGAAATAAACGATCCTGCCTTGAAAACGCCGCTGATTTATCTTTATCTTGAGTTTCGATTGCTGCTACAATACGTTTTGTGTCATCGGCCAAAGCTATCCAATCGCGAGCTGAAATTTCTCGAATTTTTCACCGAGAAAATAACTTGTTATTCACTTGTAAGCCACCCGATTTTCCACTATCCGTCAAAATGTCTATTGGATAATGGCCACGAATCAGGCGTGATGGGATTTTAAAACCTGTCGTTTTAAAGGTATTGATGGACTCAATCGGTCTAGGCTGTTTAAGAAAAGTGAATTGAATGGAACACATGAAAATCCTGCTGAAACCTAAAAATTTTGAATTGTTATTACTTCCATACTCTTGCAGGAATTATCTGGATCTTAAGCGGAAATGTTTCCGCTAGTTTGGAGTTGCTCTTAGAATCCAAGAAATTTTGAGACTAGTATTTCAATCTATTGTGATATTTTCGGGCAAAAATCTAAATTTCAGAACCGTGTTTTTTTGGACTATAGGATTGTTTCCGATCGAACATGCTCCCCTAGATCTCAAGCTCAATTCGTTCCCGAGAATTGAGCAAAAACGTGACGGAAACCATGAGCTTGCGGCCTAATCTTGCACCAAATGTATGATATTCAAATCTCGCTTTTTGGGTCAAAACTACCAGAATTTCCTAACGCACGTTGTTATAACTTTAAACTAGATAGGAGAATTTGTTAAATAGATAAACTATTACAATTTGAAAGGTTTTTTATATCAATAGCTTAATAAAAACTACAATTTACAAATCATGTAGTCCTCAGAAAAGTTACTGCTCATCGTGCGCCAAAAGAACTAGATCATCCGCAAAACGTAAGAATTATAACTGAAACAGAAAATAAAGTAAAAGACAAAAAGAAAATTAAGAACTACACATTCGTTGACTGGAGTGAATAGAGAATAAAAAGATTATGAAAATTTTCTAATAGGCCAATTTATAAATGGCAAAACAATGAAAGTGACCAGAAATGCAAAAAAGATACGTAATTCACCTAATAAGTTCATATGCTCCTGACACCAATAAAGAAAATACAACTATTTAGAACTTCTATCAGAAATTACAAACGGTAGCAAATTAGATAAAAATGAGTGATTATGGAAGACCTAAATATAATGAAGTAGAAGACATCAAGAAAAAAATCATTCATGAACGAAACCATGACCGCAAAGTTCAAACGCATAACAACTTAAGTAACACATTAAATTGCTAGAAGAGCAGAGCGCAAAACGATTATATGAGATATAAGTAAAAAGAGCAAACAAAAGTATGAAAACCCACAAATGGAATACAATAACATAGACGAACAATGGAACATGTTGAAAAGTAATCGTCTAAGTTCTAGATCTAGTAGTAAAAAGAGTCAATAAAACACCATTCAGGTTTACCCCTGAGGTTGAAAACTTTTTGAAAGAGAATTTATTTGAAACAACACCAGCAGAACGAAGTAGAATAAACATCAAAGAACTTACATACAAAAATTACCAAAGTTGAATACTGTGAAGGATTCATAAAGGTACGGAAAAAGTTATTTACAGTACTGAGCGGAACATATGGAGAATACTGGGAAGTAGCAAGCAAACTAGACATATAATAAACTAGAGAAAAGAATAAAGAATAGGTGAAACAAGCAATTGAAACGCAGAACAATACAAATTGGAAATAAATGAGAAAGCAGGAAGAAACATTCTGGCATTTATAAGTCGCAAACGTCCAGGGTGCAAGAAAATAACAGATAAAATGCTAAAGTACTACCAAAAAACAGCAAAATGAAATGGGATCAAGCTTCAAAAACTTTTTGAAAAAAAAATGAAAACCTGGCAGAACGAGCTTCGTATTTAAAAGTCATAAGAACCGTACACAAAACTACTAATTGACGAAATAAGTAAAAACTCTCAACTAAAAGAGGAATAAAAAGATTTTTGCAAAAATTGATCAACTATTGATGCAATTTATGCGATATGACTAAAGCGTTCGACCGAATACGTCTTTTAGATGCAATAAGAATCCGAAAAGACAAAAGGTGGTATCACCATTTGATGATGGATACCGAAAGTATTCAAAAAATGAATTAATTAAATGTAAAATAAAAATAAAACAGTTTTCATCTGAAAAAATAAAGACAACCAGAGAAAGAACAAGGGAATATATGAATTATAGAAAAGCGAATAGACAGTACAAAGATGAAAACAGTTAGAAGCAATTGAGGAAAAACAATATACGAGAAAATGGACGAAAGATGGATTAAAACGAAACAAAGATCCAGGAATAAACACGTAAATACCACTATATAACACAATTATTTCATCTTATATACAGGGTGTCCCGTAAGCACATGATCAAAAAGGTAATGCGACATTCTTTGGCTCAAAAAAAGAAGATCTGACGTCTTCTTGAAAAGTTGTGTACAAAAAGTATGTTTTTTAAAATATTGTGAGCATAATAGGATGGATTTTAATGAAACTCGCTGTCAATTTTTGGTTTTGTCGTACTCATGGTTTGATGAAGCTACCGATTTCATCCGCTTGGGGCAAGTGGTGCATTCTTGAGTGTCTTGGTACAAAAACTATGAGAACTTTTTATTTAGCTGCTGGATTCAACTAGTTTTTTTGAGTTGATCTACCAATCCGTTCTAGATATTTTTGTGCTCTTCGTAAAATCTCTCTAGCTTTCCGGGTTTTTACGCAAAAAAATATTTCTGTTTTTGTTAATGTCTGAAATTGTTAAATAGCAAGAGCACGAAATTTTTTTTTGCGCAAAAATTATGACTGCTTGAAAATTTTATAAAGAGCTCAAAAATGTGGAAAAATCACTAGTGGGTGAAACAAAAATATCAGTTAATTCCAGCAGGCCAATAAAAAATTTGGAAGGTTTTGTACCAAGACACTCACACTCAAGAATTCATCACTTGTTCTCTGAAGGGCTGGTTGGACTTTGTATACTTCTGCCAAAAAGTCGGCGAGCAGCTCGCACTTGTCACTGGTGGTAATGTAACTCCGCCCGTCTTTTTCAAGAGCGGGGACTTGCTCATAGCCTTTTCGGAGGCTTCTCGGCAGTTTCCACAAAGAGTTGTCACGGGGGGTGAGGTTGCGTAGCTTTTCCGCCCAGGTAAAATTCCTATATGCGGAAATTTCACACTGTATGTCTCGTGCAAACTCTGCTGCCCTTATACGATCGGCAGATTGCCTGAATCGCTGCCAACGCTTCCTGATTCGATTTTTCGCCTTAATAAGGTCCAGAATTGCCTCAGGAAGGTTGTCCCGCCGCGGCCTGTTCGGAACTTTTTTGCCCAAAACTTGCTGTGTCCGTTGTATATTCATTGTCAGACCTTTTACAGCAAGCTCTAGAGCCTCAACAGTATCGATCTGAATCCGAATACGCGTCAGGTCTTGTAGTCTCTTTCGATATTCGCGAAAATCGAAATCCTCATATGAATATCGAAAGTCGTTAGTTTGTGTGCGCTTTAAACCTCGAATATCGAGGTAAATGGGCAAATGGCCACTCCTGAGGGCGTCTATAACTACCATCTCCGTGAGATTGGTGAGTCCTTTGGAAATTCCCAAGTCAAGGAATGATGGGTTCCCTCCATTGTTCGGATGGTTGGGGAATTTGTGGGCATAAGAAGTAAACCATTATCGCGAACGTAGTTGGCTAGAAACCAGTACCAGCTACGTTTTTCCGTCCAGGGTTTTTAAAAAGTGGATGAACGGGTGTTGAAATCTCCCATAAGCAGCACCCTATTGGTGTTTGAAAGAATGGATCGACGTCAGTGGCCTGTAGGCGTATTGGTAGAGTATCCACAGTAGATCAAAACACCATCAGGAAGCGCTACGCCAACGTTCTCTATTACTGACTGCCTATGTGGCAGTCTCCTGTATGGGATCGTTGTTCTGACCCCTACGGCCACTCCACCCATTAGATCGGGCCTATCGGCACGCTCGAGCCTGTACCCCTGAATTATTATTCATTTTCATAGACATTTTTTCTGAGTAAAAGTTGGGTCAGATCGTCTTCTTTTAAACCAAAGAATGCCGCAGCGCCTTTTTTATCAGTTAGTTTCAGATTTTCCATTCCAGACCTTTGAGATGTTCTAATGAACTTCTGAGTCCTCTTTGTTGTCCCAATGAACGTGCAACTAGAATTAAATTGAATACACGATATTATGCCATCGGTTGCATATAGAATGGTAGTGCTTCTCCACATTACCGATCAACGATAGTGTCTGCCCTTATCTCCGGTAATTGTCGAGATATGCATTATGCACGGAATTATGCTGTCTCGATAGAGGCACACCCCATGATTGGTTTAAACATGTTTATTAACAAGCCCTATTTAGCATATCAGCGGCTTGTGTGCGCGCTATTCATCATTTACTGAATTGGATGATAAATTAACATTCTATATTGTAATGCGATGTTATTGATATTGTTTTTAATGGGATTCGGGCGGATTTATAATAGAAGAAATCATTGAGAGTGTATGGTAATTAATTCCGCTTTTGATTCTCCAATGGTTCGTTTACAGTATATTATTATAATGAGCTTTCGTTGTACATGCACAGGCCTCAGATTTGCCATGGAAAAACAACATTGATCTATGTAATATTTAATTACGGAGGTATTGGCGATGGGTAAACATTAATGGTAAACATGTTGGAGTACAATATTATTAACGTGTTGCATTGCAGTCAATTCACTGGAATTAAATTAAGTTTTGATTTGATTAGTTCAACTAGTTGCTTTTGTGCTTGCACAATTACAATTAAATATAAATTTTTAACTTAATTTTAGTTTAATTAAAACAAACACTAATTTGACTTTGGAGTGTTTAAGTTATGTTTTCTTATTATGCTGGTTTCTTGAACTACAGATGAGAAAACCGGTTTATAAAATTGAAGATTTGACACTTTATATGGAGAGTTCCTCAAGGGATAACTTTCGGGAATTTATTACATTACACACCAATAATTTTGTATTATAACATGGGCTGGAGATAGGTTTACAATCGGCAAAGGAAATAGCGAAAAATCATAAATTTTCAAAAAAATTTAATAGATTTGATTGAAAATTGATGATTTTTTCTCATTTTTCTAGATTTAAAATTCATGGCTCAGAAATGGTTGGAAATAGCTAGTTAGAGGAAAATGGCGAGAAGCGCCAAAAATGTCCAAAAATTCCTCGTTTTTTTTTCGATCACTTTAGGAACTCCATTTTGATAAGGGAGGAAAAACTGCAGAACGTGCAAGGGCTTCACCTGTTAGCAAGAGGGTTGAGAAACTTCATTTGTAAGAAACAGCTGAAAATATGTTAATAGCAGTAATGTTCTTATGAATAAAACGTTTCGAGCACTCTTTTTCATCATTTTGTAATGACAAATTCCTAACACCTAAGAAACATTTCAAACAATTGAATTGATTAGTTGTTTAGTCAACCGCTCTATTTAGACTTATTTAGACCGGCCAGAAAAGGGCCATTTTCTGAGCCACAGTCTTGTAATCTTTCAACCTAGATATCATATATAGACTTACTAATAACAGGGCCGAATTAATAGTCAATCTAGGCAGCAATTTGCCAAAGAGACCATCAAGCTCGAAGCCCGTACTTAGAGACTTCCATTGGAACCGAACTGAAGTTATTATTGACCCTTATAATGGCCACTTAACTGTTACGAGTCTATCAGGGCACTATACTTATTTCCCAACCCGACCTATCTATTAACCTGGGTTTAAGTGAAACTTAAAATCGGATCCACTCAAGATTGCTAGGATTGAAGGTGCTAGGGCTTAGAGGTGCCTATTTTACCCGGTTTCTATATAAAGGAACTATACGTAACGTATTAACCAAAAACTCGTGGTTTTATGCATGAATTTAAAAATGTTTTTTTTATAAAAATAAATATACTGTTCAGACAACCCAAAAAGTGAAACTGGTGAGTTTATCGCTCGTTTGGGCCGCACTGCAAACGAATTTTGGGGGAAAACTCACAAGTTTCAAGCAAATCCAACATAAGCCTAACTCTAGTAGTTTTACAACTACCAAAAAATTTTGCGTTTGGGGTGTTTTTAGGGCGATGAATTAAATTTTCCTATTACGTAGCTTATAGACTCTAGAGGGCGCTGGCTGCAATAGTCTGGGGCCATTTAACACATCAGAATTTTTTTGGGTTTTAAAATCTCGTTTTTCTCTTGGCAACAGCTCGTTCTCCGCTATTTCCTAAGTAAAAAATGTGTAAGTGGTTCAAGTCGATATCTCTCACCGTTTTAGAGATATTTCATTTGAAATATCTTGGAAACGGTGAGAGATAAAGAAACCTCTAGTGATTTGTTGAACTAACTGAAATTGAAAAATTGAAAAAGAAAACGATGTTTTTGCAAATTGTCAATTTTTCTACTTTAACTTAAATTTCATTCTTTAAAAAATAAATGTAAATAACAAGAATTTTTGGAGAAATTTTAGTTTAGTTGTCAATTATTTTTAAAGGCAGATATTTTTGATACAAAACACACTATAAAATCCTTTTGAAAATATAATTAAAATCCGTGTATTAATTTAATCAAAATAGTTTTTTCAAAAGTGAGACGGAAGATTAGCGCGAAACTTTCTAAACGGTTTAAATTTGTGCTATCTTTACTGCCTTTACGGCTTACCTTTGCTGCACTTTCTGAGAAGAATCAGATTTCTTTTAGAGTAACAAAACAATACAAAAAATGTATAACAATGTTTGACATTGTTATACATTTTACAATGATTTGAAAAGTGGCCGATTTTTAATCACTCTATATAATATTTTTGTAAAATTCACCCTGCATGCAGCATTCAAGGTGGATTTTATTAATTTATTTAATTTTTTATATCAGTCGTTAAACAGTCGGGGTCATTTTAATCTACATTTTTCCATTGATTCTGGATCAGATCGCAATGTAGCCTCAACAGCCTTAAATCCAATTTCCACTCACCCTGTATAACAGGACTATCGACACTTAAAACACCCAACACATCCCTATACATATCACGTTGAAATAAGGGCGCAACCACCTGTTAAATGAACGGTGCAGCGACCGGAACCGGATATATAAACGGTGGTTAGTTGCAATCTAACACCGGATGTGGGCAAAAAAAATCACAAATGCATGCGTTGAATAATCGTCTTGGTGCGGTAAACGGCATTGCTGCCGTTTTGAAAATGGAAAGTCCTCAAAACGTGTAAAGGTTAAGAGCAGCCAGCGGTGAGGATAATTGAATCAAATAGTTCATCTGAGGATGCCGCAACAATGTAATAAAACCAAAAAAAACAGCCACCCCTAGGGAGGTTTCACTGCGGGTGTGCTTTATTTCCTGCGGATTAAACGTCAGCCTGCACATGAAGGGCCTCGTGTTTCGTGTTAGTTTGGGTAGGCCTCGATGTAGACTTTATATACATTAATATTAGACAATACTGCTGTTATTAACAGTGAAATTGAAAGTGAGTTCAATTGGGATTGTTCTTTCTGCGAAAATTGTCTGATGATTAATAGGAGATAAGATTATTAAAAAATCCGTAGTTTTTCAAATTGTCGTTAGCGGAATAGTTTTACAAAGTGACCTGTTATAAGAACTTTTATAAAAAATCAGCATTAGGGGTGATTTTTTTGACATTTAATTTTTCGGCATCTTTAGGGTCCAGTCTCTCAACAAACTAAAAATTGGAACTTCCTACTTGCCTTATTTTGAAACATGCGAATTTTTAAAGGAGTGAGTGCAATTTACAGAAAACATCAATTTTGAGACCCACTTATACTAGTGGGCATCCACATGTACTATAGGAAAAAATAAGGATCCAGAGCGTTTTTCATGAAACTTTTATCATATTTAGGGTTAACTATCTTCTAAAGGTGCGGAAAGTTGCATAGTCCTAGTTGCTTTAGTTCAGGAAATGCAAATTTTTAAAGAAGATAGTGCAAGTGATTGAAATCCGCAATTTTTCACCGATATTTACTAGCCGAGAAAAATCATCATAATAGTTACATAGCCATACCCACCTGACTCTGCAACTACAATACTAGGAAACCACCATACTCCAACATTCCACGAGTCAGCAGAAGTGTTTTCCTCATTTGACTGTTTTGCATGAGAACTCATTCTTTGTAACCACGTTGTGGAATTAAGTAGCTAAATAAATTGTCGTTGTAATAATAAAAGCTTTTTAAAAACGAATTATATCGTTAAAGTTTCATAATTGGCGCAGTCGGTAGGATTGTGCAGTAGCAGTATCCAAGATTCCGGCTATTTGAGTTCTTCAACTCTTCAGCACAATCTCCAGAACCAACGGCAGAGGCTACTCCACCAAAGAATCGGGAAGGAAGAATCAACGTAAGTGCATTTTCCTTTCAATCCTAATCTATCTTCCGTATAAAGATTTCATTAGGAATAGTAATAGGGCCGTGTATCGCATACACACAATTAAAGTTAGGTCAGTCTATTGAAGACATAGTTTAGTTTGATTTTTTTTTTTTCTCTCTCTCAATTAAGAAAATAGAAAGCATAAAAATAGTAATTTTTTAAAGTGAAATATAAAGTTTATGCTTATTTATGAGTGAAGTAGACGATATTGTCAAACAATTAGAAAATATTCGTCTTAGCAAACCAGTAAGTACCAGCGTTAAAATGACTACTGCAAACCAAAATAATATGAATTGGAGTTTATTCAAATCAAAGTTAGATAATATTAAATCCTTTGACGGTGACAGTAATTACCTGAATAAATTTTTAAGTAGGTGCGAGAACCTAATAAGTACATATCTACCACTAAACGATGCTGATTTAAACAAGCATATTTTGGATTGTATTAATGAGAAACTGATCGGAAAAGCCGAAACTATGGTTGGCAATCGATCAGAACTTCTTAGTTGGGATAATCTCAAAACCGCTTTGATTCAGTGCTTCTCTGACCGAAGAGATGTAGATTGTTTAATTCAGGAACTTACAAGGACCCGCCCTCATAGAAATGAAGATTTAATAAGTTTTGGTACTAGGTTGCAATTGCTTAGGAGTAATGTAGTCCAGCGTGTCAGTAACGATACCCAAATGTCTACTAGCGATAAAGTTTGCAACATTAATCATTTTGAGAAAACTTCATTAAATACGTTTATCGCAGGATGCTCAGGCACATTGAAAAATAATATGCATCTGAAAAGACCAGAATCCCTTGAGGATGCGATGGCCTATGTTTTAGAGTTTGAGAATTTTGAGCGACTTTATGGAACTTTACGTAATAGTGAAAAATCCCAAAAATTTAATCCAAGTTTCACTAAGCCTGGATTTAACCAAAATTATTATCGTCAACATTTTCCAAACGAGCAAAGCTTTTTCCCCACCCCACAGTTTAGTAACAGCCAACCGCAATATAATCAATATCAAGCCAACAACCAATCAAATGGTTTTCAACTTAATCAACACACTAATTCAATCACGTCTACTAAACCGACATTTCCATCTCAACCGGTAAATATTCAAAGTAGACCAACACCCCCTAGACAATGGCCCACAAATAGAGATGTTTTTGGTCCGCCCAGAAATGTATTCAGACCCAATCAGAACTCTCCAAATCAATTTCCAAGGCCTACACCCATGTCAGGAATTTCCAGAAATTCTCTTACCCCCACCAGAAAACATGGATTAAATTCTCAATATAATAACTTCCAAAGACCCTTTTATCAAACACCACAGCCAATGATAGTTGAAGAACTATATTCGAACGAATACGAAGATCATTCTACAAACCCGTATTGTCAAAATTTTGAATATTTTTATAACCAAGAATACCTTGACTACCCTCAGTCAACAGAAACATACTCTGATCAATTTGAAGACCAAATCAACTTCCAGGAGCTTCAAGACCCTCGAACTTCCCAAAATACTGTCCTCGAAGAAAATGGAAATTTTTGCGACCCCAGCCCAACGAAAGAACACAGCTAATAGAAATTAACATTTCTTCATACAATGCCCTTCCATACATTGAAATTAGCAGTCTTAACATCAAGCTTTTAATTGACACTGGCAGTTTTCGATCAATTTTAAGACCCACCATTGCCGAGACTTATTTTCCACACTGTATATTTCGGTCAACCAATACTATTAAAACAGCCATAGGTAGCGAAAGCACGCAGTTTCAAGCTAATATTTCCGCGCTCGCAGAAGTTGGTCTCGACTACGAAATCAGCTTTATTTTATTTGATTTTCATGATTATTTTGATGGCGTTCTAGGACTCAATGATCTTATAAATATGAATCTTAACATTGATTTAATTAACAAGCGATTGATTGGAGCAAACATCGAAATTCCCTTTAAGTACAGAACACCTGCAGAAGCTAGTTTTACATTCTCGGTAAACCCATGCAGTAAAATTAAGAAGAAATTACCAGTTAATGTTAACGACGGGGATATTATTATAAATACCCAGAAGATGAACGACCTGATCATTCCGTCAATGGTCACCTGTGCACGCTACGGATTTGCCACCGTTGAAATTCAAAACCCCACAGATAAGACCGTTTCAATAACCTTAACTGAACCACTAAAGGTCGAGGCTTTTGAACCTGCAAAGTATGAAATTTATACTCTTGAGGCAGTCTCGCAAAATCTTGGAAATCGTAATAACAAAACGTTTAATATTAATAATCAAGTTCGAACGAATCACATGAATACCGAAGAAAAATTAGCTATCAATCGATTGTGTACGGAATTTTCCGATATATTCTATAAACCAGGAGACCAACTCAGTTTTACATCAAGAATTAAGCATGAAATCAAAACAACCGACGAGATTCCGGTGCACGTTAAACCATATCGATACCCATATGTTCACAAAGCAGAGGTTAAAAAACAAATAAATGAAATGTTAGACAAAGGAATTATTCGATCTTCCAGCAGTCCATGGTCATCACCAATATGGATTGTCCCCAAGAAAATGGACGCGTCAGGGCAACAGAAATGGAGGATAGTTTGCGATTTCAGAAAAATTAATGACAAATGTGTTCCCGACAAATACCCAATACCCAACATTAACGATATTTTAGATAAACTGGGCCGTGCCCAATATTTTTCTACCCTCGATTTGGCGAGTGGGTTTCACCAGATTGAAATACACAAGGACTCGATAGAAAAAACAGCATTTAGCGTGGAACATGGCCACTATGAGTATTTAAGAATGCCATTTGGACTGAGAAATGCTCCAGCGACATTCCAACGTGTAATGGATGAAGTACTCAAAGATCTACAAAACAAAGTTTGTATGGTATTTATGGATGATGTAATCGTGTTCAGTACAAATCTAACAGAACATATTCAAAATTTAAAATTGGTATTTAAAAAACTTCGTGAAGCAAATTTAAAAATTCAACTCGATAAATGTGAGTTTCTGCGACGAGAGGTCGAATTTTTAGGACACATTGTCACACCAGAGGGAATAAAACCAAACAAAAATAAGATCACGGCAATACAAAAATACCCACTTCCAAAAACGCAACGCGAACTAAAATCATTTTTGGGATTGGTTGGATATTATCGAAAATTTATCCAGAATTTTGCAAAGCTAACTAAACCCTTAACACAATGTCTTAAGAAAGAAGGAAAAATCGTGCACACAAAAGAATTCATAGAGTGTGTTAATACTTGCAAAAATGTTCTAACAACAGAACCTGTCTTGGCATATCCAAATTTTACGAAACCCTTCGAGTTAACCACCGACGCTTCTAATTTCGCGATTTCAGGAGTACTATCTCAGGGAAACCATCCCATATGTTACGCATCTAGAACCCTTAATCCAGCGGAGATAAATTACTCAACAATTGAGAAGGAGCTATTGGCAATTGTCTGGAGTTGCAAGTACTATCGCCCATATTTATTTGGAAGGAAATTTATAATCTTCACAGACCATAAACCCTTACAATGGCTCATGTCAATGAAAGAACCAAATTCCAGGTTGGTACGTTGGAGACTAAAATTAGAGGAGTTCGACTACGAAATCAGATATAAAAAAGGCAAATCCAATAAAGCAGCAGATGCACTTTCCAGGAATCCTGTTGACCTCAATGCTCTAGAAACAGATTCATTATACAACAATATAGGAGACACCGATGAAATAACCAATGACTTTATGTTAAATCACGAAGAATTGCCAAGCTTAGATAACTTAACAGTTTCAGAGATTTTAGGGCAAAACACCGAACCCTCAAATTCAAATAAAGGCAAAATTAATATTATATCGAATATCCAGTTAAGAACACCGAACCAAGTTAACAACCAACCGTCCGATTCAGAAACAATACACTCATCATCAGAAAATCCTATTTTTGGAATACCAATATCTGAACGTCCAATAAATATGTACAAGAATCAAATAATTATTACAGATGGAGATATCCTAAATGTTCATATTAAACAGAAACGCATATTCGAAAACATCCGTATGTACTTAACTATTTCAAAAATTAATCCCGCCCCTCACATTATCAAATTTATAAAAGAATACCTCAATCCCAAACAATCATACGCATTATATTTTCGACACGATGGCCTTGCGCGAATTTTTACAGTAACCCTTCAAAATATTTTTAAAAATTCTGCTTATAAAATGCTTCATTGTACAAAAATGCTTGAAGATGTACAAACCAGAGAGGAGCAGCAGGAGAGAATGAAGCTCTATCACACCACAAAGACTTGTCACCGCGGCATAAGCGAGCTAAAATTGAGTTTAAATCAAAGATATTATTGGCCAAAAATGTCTGAAGATATAGAAAACTACGTGAATAATTGTGAAATTTGTCAGAAAAATAAATATGACAGAAGTCCACCTATTGTGAAGTTCAATCTCACTCCTACAGCATCCAGACCATTTGAACACATACATGTCGACACTTTTAGAATGAATTACGATGCTTATGTCACAGTTTTAGATTCATTTTCCAGATACGGGCAGGCATACCCACTTAAAAGTATTACCGGAATTGAAGTTATCGAAAATCTATACACCTTTATTACACATCATGGTTTACCATTGAAGATAACTACAGATCAAGGAACGGAATTTAAGAATAAAGCTTTAGAAGATTTTTGCAAACTCTATAAAATTGATTTACACTACACAACAGCGAAGAATAGTAATTCAAATTCACCTGTTGAACGCTTTCATTCGTCAGTCATAGAAAGCTACAGATGCTTGAAAGAGGAAAATAAAGAACTATCAACTGATCAATTAATCAAGCGCGCAGTTTTGGGTTATAATAATTCTATTCATACTGTAACAAAATTTACCCCTTTTGAAATCATAACTGGTCACATTAAATCAATAAATCCGTTTGATCTCAACGATAACGCAATTATTTCAAGTTATGTGCAATCGCATAAAGAAAATTCGAATAAGTTATACGAAAAAATTAAGCAAAAGAATGAAGAAGCAAAATGTGCAATAATAACTAAACGGAACGAAAACAGATGTGAACCACCAGATTTCGAGTCACAAAATCACGCTTATATCAAAACCAAAAACCGCGGCAAACACTTACCAAAATTTAATAAAATGCAACTAATCGGGCAAACCGATATTAAATTACAAACACAAAATCACGATTATCACAAAAGTTGTGCCCGAAAACCAAAAACTAAGTTTCACTATTATTTGCAGAGAAACCAAGAAAATGGGTCTCAAATGGAAAATCCCGATTGTCCTGTTCCTGGTTCTTCAAACCAAATGGTCAATTGAAACGGAAATACAACTAAACCCCTTAAATAATCCAATACTTCCGATTAAGCTAGGTAATGCTAAGCTAGTTTATAGTAAACATACATTTCTACACTATATAGATTTAATTGAGATAATTACGCAAATGGAAAATTTAAAAAGCAATTTTCTAATACTTAAAGGCTACTTAAAGTCACATAACGGTAATAACGGTATATCATATCATCAGTTATCAGAAAATTTACTAATAAGAACGGACAACTTAATTCACATCGCATCAGGTAAACTTCAAAATTTAATACCAAATAATCGAAAGAAACGAGGCCTTTTGAATATAGTAGGGCAAATTAATAAATGGCTTTTTGGTACACTTGACGCTGAAGACGGTCAACATTACAATGAAGCAATTGCTACTTTAGAGAGTAGTCAAACAAGCGTTAACGATGAACTAAAACTTCAGATGTCGCTATCCAAAGGTTTAATCACTCATTACAATAAGACCATAACTACCCTTAACGAAAATCAGGACAAACTTAGATTAAGTATAAGGTCCTTTCAGCAACTAATGCAACAAACGATATCCAATGTTCAGAATTATCTTGGGTTTCACGGGTCAATAACGCAATTAAACCTAGATTGTCAAAACTTAATTATGTTTTTGGATAATTTAGAGGATGCAATAATGTTTTCCAAACTAAATGCGCTGCATAACAGTATTTTGTCCACTAACGAATTAACAATTATGCTAAAATATTTAGAAAACATGTACAAAGTTGCAGCAATCCCAAAATTTCAAAATATACTCTCGTATTATCAATTTTTTGGAACTCAGGTTAGTTTCTCTCACACGAAAATAATTTTTGCGATACACGTACCTATACTAAGGCCAGAAGATCTAATGTTTTTTCACCTATACCCTATTATCCTAAATCGAACTATATTCATTCCCCAATACCCTTACCTCGCACAAGAAGAAGTTAGAAACCAGCACACCAGTCAGCCTTGCTCAAAAATAGAAGACACATATTACTGCAACGAAGAGTTTCACCCACAAGATGATTGTACCAATGAACTTTTAAAAGGCAAGACAATACATAATTGCCCAACCTTCAACATTAAGTTAGTAGAGCCAATAGTTGAACAAGTAACGGAAGAATTGGTCCTCGTACTGTTAACAGAACCTGCAAAGTTAATATCCAAATGTGGTACCGATCAGTATCACCTACTTGAAACATCAACCCTTGTCAAGATCCCGAAAAATTGCGAAATTCAAATTAATGAAAAGAAATTCATCAATAACATCAACATACAAAAAGGAAAACCATTTATATTGCCGAAAATCACACTACCTCAAACAATTACTACGAAGTTCTTGGACGCACCAAACATTTCCAAAATTAATCTAGATGAAATTTATCATTTGAAGGAAATAGCCAATCAACTTTTACCAGTGACTTTAAACCAGAAGTCAAAACACCAAGAATACACCTTCTTTGGTATTGTGGGAGTCTGCACATTTCTTCTGATTCTCCTATTGACGAGCCAATGGAACCGAGTCAGAATCTTTTGGCTATCGACCCGAAATGCTTTCCATAAATCTACGGATCTTCAAGTACCAGATGATTACTCAGCAACTACCGCTTCGAAAAAACAGTCCGTTATTTTCGAATCCTGAGGAGGGAGAAGTTACATAGCCATACCCACCTGACTCTGCAACTACAATACTAGGAAACCACCATACTCCAACATTCCACGAGTCAGCAGAAGTGTTTTCCTCATTTGACTGTTTTGCATGAGAACTCATTCTTTGTAACCACGTTGTGGAATTAAGTAGCTAAATAAATTGTCGTTGTAATAATAAAAGCTTTTTAAAAACGAATTATATCGTTAAAGTTTCATAATTTAATGGGTGATTTTTTGAAACTTTCAGAATTTTTTCAGTCTATTATCTCTTAAACAAGGTAATAGCAGAGATTAGTTGACTACTAATATCTGGTAATAGTTTCAACTTCCTACTTGTCTTGGTTTGGAAAATGCGCATTTGTAAAGAGGCAGCGCAATTTACAAAAACATAAATTTTGAAACCCATTTTATTTAATATGGCAAAACTCAGCACCAAGTGCGATTTATATCAATCCTTCAGCATCTTTAGGACCAACTATCTTCTAAAGGTGCTGAAAGTTTCAAATTCATAAACGCTTTAGTTAGGGACATGCGAATTTTTAAAGAAGAGAGCGCAATTGACTGACATTTGCAATTTTCAGCGATATTTACTAGCTGAAATTTCACTACATCAACGCTACTCGAACACTTACAAACGCAACTGACTAGTGGACAATAAAATATTTTTTTCTTGTCATTAGAATTTTATTTAATAATATTGTTAACCTAGAATAAGAGTATTTTCATATTTGTTTTTTATTTAGATTAAGACTACACGTATTAAACAAGGGCAGAAAGACCGATAGGTCGATAGCCTTTTTTTAGAAATAAAGATAAAATTCAGCATTATGGGATATTTTTTTGAAACTGCCAGCATGTTACAAAGAGTCATGTCTCTTAAGCAAAGAAATAATTTCAACTTCCTACTTGCCTTAGTTTGGAAAATGCAAATTTTTAACAGAGTCAGCTCAATCTACAGAAAACATCAATTTTGAGACCCACATATACTAAATTGGTAAAAATCAGAATCCCGGGAGATTTTTACGAAACTTTCAGCAACTTTACAGTAAATTAGTTTCAAACGGTGCTGAAAGATTCAAATGCCTACTTACTTTACTTAGAGAAATGTGAATTTGTAAAGAGGAGAGCGCAATTGGCTGCAATTTCTGAGCGATGATTACAAGCTGAGAAAAATCAAAATATCAGGTGATTTTCCTGAAACTTTCAACATCTTTAGAGGTAAAACCTTTTAACAAGGGTGAGAGCTACATCTACCTACTTACCTTATTTTGCAAGATGTGAAATTTTAAATGAGTCAGTGTAATTTGCTAAAAAAAAATTTTTTTTGAGACTCATGTTTTCTACGCTAGCTAAAATCAGAACTTGAGCGATTTTTATCAAACTTAAAGCGTCTTTGGGGTCAACTATCTTCTGACGAACTGGAGGTTTCAAATTTCTATTTGCTTTCGTTAGAGAAGTGCGAATTTTTAAAGATGAGGCAGCAATTGACTGAAATTCGCAACATTTGAGCGATATTTACCAACTGAAAAAAAATTCGGTTTATGGGTGATTTTTTAAAAAACTTTCAGCAGTTTTAGAGTCCTGTGTCTATGAAACAAGGTGAAAGTTTTAACTTCGTGCTTGCCATAGTTTGGAAGAGCGAATGTTTAAATGAGTGAGAGCAATTTACTAAAAACATAAATTTCGAGACCCACATAAGTATACTAAAGTCACAAAAGTCCGGATCCCGAGCGATTTTTATGAAACTTTCAGCCACTATACTATCTTTACTATCTTCTAAAGATAGAGACAGAGTCAACTATCTTCTAAAGATGGTGAAAGTTTCAAAATTTATTGACTTTAGGTTGGGAGATTCTTAAAGAAAAGAGAAAAAAACTCAAATCTACAATTTTAAACCGATATTTACTTGCTGGGAAAAATCATTATTGTGTGCGATTTCTTTGAAACTTTCAAAATATTGGGAAACCAGTGTTTCTTAAAGAAAACAAAAATGTCTGCTTCCTACCTGCTTCAGTTTGGGAGACACACATGTTTAAATGAGAGAGCGCAATTGACTCAAAACATCAATTTTCAGACCCATATTTACTAGGCTGGCAAAAATCAATGTTCAAGGTGATTTTTATGAAACCTTCTGCATCTTTAGGGTCAACTATGTGCTAAAGATGATGACAGTTTCAACTTCCTACTTACATTGGTTTGGATGAGGCGAGTTTTAAAACAAAGAGCGCAATGGACTGAATTTCGCAATTTTTGACCGACATTTAGTAGCTAACAAAAAATCAGAATTAAGAACAATTTTTTTGGATTTTTAAGCGTCTTTATTTTGCAGTGTCTCTTAAACTAGGTAAAAGTTTAACTTCGTACTTAATTTAGTTCGGTAGATGAGAAACTTTAAAAGTCAGAGCGCAATTTACCCAAAACATCAATTTCCATACTTTGTTTAACTATTTATTAAACTGGCAAAAATTCAGGATTCTTGGTGATTTTAATGAAACTTTCAATATCTTTAAAGTGAAGCGCTTTATGAAAATGATGAAAGTTGTAACTTCCTACTTGAATTATTTTAGAAGATGTAAATTTTTACAAAGCTTTACATTTTTTAAAGAGATTTTAGACGATTTTTATTACACTTTTAGCATATTTAGAGTCAAATTTCTACTAAAGATGGTGAAGGTATTTTAAATATATGCTTACTATATTATTAAATATATTTCTTTTTCCTGACTGTACTTTTAATTCATTCCAATATATTCCTGGGTTTTTCAGTCAATTTTATTGTCACTAATTATGGTGTTATGTGATGAGCCCTGCGTTTCGTCCCGGGTCTACCTATTGGACTCGTCAGTAAGGCTTAGGTAGACCCTGCCTTATACGCCAGACATCGGTTCTACGTGTTCGGACGTAAATGAACCGAGCCGGTATAGATCTTCTGCGGTGAGATATTGGCAACCCGTGTTGCCGATTAGCATTAGATTGAAAACCACTCGTTCCATTCTGCTTTTTTTTCTCCCAAGCATCTATATCTTTTTCGTATATTTCTTTTTCCTGACTGTAAACCGATGTCTGGCGTATAAGGCAGGGTCTACCTAAGCCTTACTGACGAGTCCAATAAGTAGACCCGGGACGAAACGCAGGGCTCATCACATAACACCATAATTAGTGACAATAAAATTGACTGAAAAACCCAGGAATATATTGGAATATATTATTAAAGACATGTCATGAAACATTTTCAATAACCGAAGATTTGGAGGATCGAAGAATGCAAATTTTCTCTCAAGTCTCAAGTTCTTCTTTCCTGGCCTTACAACTGTGGGTAAGTCTTAGCCTATTGCACTCCATCTCCTACGATCTTGCGCTTTCACTTGCCACCGCTGGACTCCCATCCTAGATAGATCTGCTGCGACAGCATCCTTCCATCTTTTTCTAGGTCTACCTATTGATCTTCTGCCATCTGGTCTCGCAATTAATACTGTTTTTATCAACCTGTTGTCTTCTGATTTTACTACATGACCTGCCCATCTTACTCGGTTAGCTTTTATGTGCCTGACTATCTTTTCACTGCGATACATTGTGGCTAACTCAGCATTGTGGAGTCTTTTCCACACTCCTGCTGTTGGGTCCAAATATCATCAAATATCAAAGTCTCAAGAGCACCAACTAACTCGCTTTCATAATGTGGACCATTAGGTCATATTTTGAGCGTCCAAAACAAGAAAAATATCGAGATTGTCTGCTTATTTTCCATCAAAAATTTAGCGAAACATTAAGAAGTGAGACAATATTATATCCTCAAAAACAATTTTTTGAAAGGTGAATTTTGAATCACCCTGTACAAATGTAATTGATGTATGTATTGATAATAATTTTTTTTGTATATTTCTTTTTCCTGACTGTACTTTTAATTCATTCCAATGTATTCCTGGGTTTTCAGTCAATTTTATTGTCACTAATTATGGTGTTATGTGATGAGCCCTGCGTTTCGTCCCGGGTCTACCTATTGGACTCGTCAGTAAGGCTTAGGTAGACCCTGCCTTATACGCCAGACATCGGTTCTACGTGTTCGGACGTAAATGAACCGAGCCGGTATAGATCTTCTGCGGTGAGATATTGGCAACCCGTGTTGCCGATTAGCATTAGATTGAAAGCCACTCGTTCCATTCTGCTCATCACATAACACCATAATTAGTGACAATAAAATTGACTGAAAACCCAGGAATACATTGGAATGAATTAAAAGTACAGTCAGGAAAAAGAAATATACAAAAAAGATATAGATGCTTGGGAGAAAAAAAGCAGAATGGAACGAGTGGCTTTCAATCTAATGCTAATCGGCAACACGGGTTGCCAATATCTCACCGCAGAAGATCTATACCGGCTCGGTTCATTTACGTCCGAACACGTAGAACCGATGTCTGGCGTATAAGGCAGGGTCTACCTAAGCCTTACTGACGAGTCCAATAGGTAGACCCGGGACGAAACGCAGGGCTCATCACATAACACCATAATTAGTGACAATAAAATTGACTGAAAACCCAGGAATACATTGGAATGAATTGATAATAATGTTGATGGTAATGTTGTGCAGACGCAAAATGATATACAGGGTGTTCCACTACAAAAGTGATTTTGTTTAGACGTGAGTTTCTACAGTAAAAGTCGATAAGATCAAGTGAACATATGCCATAAATCTATTGTACAAAACTACACTCAAATGCATTTCAGCAAATTTTAAAATTGATGGTAAACATTAAACGTTAGAAACAACGATTTTATCCCAATTTTCAAAACTCTTTAACATTTTTGAACTCGATACATGAAGAGTCAAAATGTGCCACTTAAAACTCCCACAATTATTTCAGCTTAGACATTTGCACCTCAGTTTAATAGCAGATTTTCAACTTGAATTTCACAGTCTAATTTCATAATCAATCTGCATAGCAAACTAGTTTCATTTTAGTATTGTTTTGTTTTTATTATTTTATTGTATTTTGAAATAGGTCTTGTCCATTTGTGCCTCCATTGAATTGGACATTTGCTCGTTCAAAAACGAAGACTTCTAGTGCCAATTTGCGTTGCCTATGCAACAAACGAAACGAGCGAAGTGGACTCGCAAATCAGCCGATTTAGGCCCAAGAGATTTGCCCTTTATCCCCTTTCTATGTGCGGGATAATTCGAGTTCCTTCAGTATTTCAACAACAACCTACAAAAACCTTTACTAGATGTGGATTTAATAACTCCCTACTTTTGGAAATGTTGTATTTTTCGAAATCAGCCAGTTTCTCCTCGATCCCTATAAATACCTGGATTAAACCAGTTGAGCCACTTAAAAATTCCATATGCATTACGCCTTAATGTACCTTTTGAATCACATGCTGAAATTGGAATTGCAAATCGGGCAGGCGAGATGTGACCCGAAACTCCCCCGTTGGATTAACCACTTCCAAGCCCGATTTTAAACCGGTCTCTCTTATCTGCTGATAACTGATTAAGCGCCGCTCATGCAAGTGGATTGCTGATTGTGTGCGCGTTATCGTCATTGTTTTGATTGTTCGTATTAGAATAGCTTTTAGCGCCAGAACGCGTAGCTCTTGCCGGAAGCTGAGCGTCAAGCAGCGCGTTACATAAATTAATTGATGTGGGCTCCATCATAGCATACCTTAGTCACTAAATCCAGATGCCTTTTGCAGAATAACATATTACCATATAACCACAAAAGTAAGAAATTTCGAATTTATAAGGTAAGGACCATCCAAATTAACAGAAATGTTAAAAAACCGATATGAAAGATGCCTAAATGGAGAAGAAACCCCCAGGGAATGGAAAGCCTCTTATATAATAGCTATATATAAGAACTTAGAGGCTACATTTTACACAACCTATCCTCATTTGCAACTAAAATATTAAAATAAAACTCCTGGTTTCCAGTCAATTATTTGTTTATTTTCGGTTACAAAAACGTTTCGGTGTCTTTATCCACCATCATCAGTTTGCATGCATGCCTATTTCTACCTTCAACTTTGGCAAACAAAAATTGCTTGCGAAAGTTGAAGGTAAAGAAAATAAACAAATAATTGACTGGAAACCAGGAGTTTTATTTTAATTTGAATTGAAATACAGTCAGGAAAATATACACAACTAAAATATTGCAATAAAATCGAAAATTATACGTAAATTGCTATCAAATCAACCGTTTTCAAATTACAAATTAATAAATAAACAGAATTAAATTAGATAAATCGTCAAATTCAATCTGATTCGGACTTTTCGAAATAACTCACTCGCAACGAACAATTTTGGCAAAAATTTCTAGTTTTTCAAAAAAATCGCTGCATTGTTTGAGTACCAGGTGGATGATGTTTTGCAAACGGCCACTGTTAGGAATTAAGTACAAATTAAACATAAATTCGAAAATTTTTGAAAAGATTGATGTTTTTCAAAAAATCGACCCCTTTAAAAATGCTTTAAAAATTTTGGCCCAAAAATCAAAATTTGACATGCGTGTTTTTTGAGCTCAATCGATATTTTTCAACGTAAAAAGCTCACGAGTGTACAGTTATACAGTTTTTGAGTCAAAAATATCAAAAATATGGAGGAAATCACCTGTTAAAGAGCGTGAACGCTCAAAAAACGTTTAAAATGTACCGAAAATATCGATTTTTTCGGAAGTGAAACGCCAAACGTATTTGTCAATTAGTTCGTTAAAGAAGAAAATCGGCTGTTAAATATCGAAAACGCTCAAAAACGCTTCAAATGTCCGGAAAATATCGATTCAAATGTCCGAAACTTCTAGCGTGTTTTTCAATGAGTTCGCTGCGTTCCTCGCTGCCTTAAGATGAAAATAATAGAGAAGTCATGGCATTTTGAGAAAATTTATATTAAAAAAAACAACCCCCACTCTTGCAAAATTTTGGGGCAAAAATCAAAATTTTACATGCGTGTGTTTTGAGTTCAATCGATTCCTTTCGACGTAATAAATAACTGAAACTTCTAGCGTGTTTTTCAATGAGTTGAAAGTAAACATTGTTCCTCGTCGTGAAGTCGTTCGTTAAGTTGGTAAAAATCAATATTTTAGACGACTTTTTTTAGACGAGAAATTTTCAGTTTTGTTAGAGCCAATTATTTTATAAGGTTGGTGAAAGTTACAGAATTCTACTCACTTTATTTTGGAAGATGCAATTTTTTTTAATTAGAAAACGGAATTGACTGAAATCCTCTATTGATAGCTGGCAAAATAGTATATTACGGTACAAGAGACGAAAGTCGAAGTTCCGCCACTGCTTGAAGTTGCACGCAGTGGCAGGCATTCGACTTTCGTCTTGCGTACCGTATACTATTTTTCTTGATCCTCAGTGGAAACTAAACCGGAAAAGTATAAAGTTTTGAAAAAAACGGCTTTGAAAATGTTATCAAAATAGTCAGAGACAAACAGTCAAACTGTCAGCGTGCGTAGCGAAAGTTATTACTTTCCACACGGGATGAAGAAAATTTAGTTCGGCGCGTTGATTTCGATGCCCGCCGTTGCTAGTTACCGAGTCAGAAAAGTGCATGGCGAAAGCTATTGTAATAGGTAAAAGTGATGCTTTCGCCAACGAAACCAGTGGCGAAAGTACTTACTTTCCACCAGGGGATCAAGAAAATGAGCATTTTGGGAGTTCAACATAGATAGAGTCTAATGTGTCCTAAAGATGGAAAGATGAACTAATGCTTTAGTTCGAGAGATGAGAGATTTTCCCTATTTTTATTTTTTTATTTTTATTAAAATTTATTAATTTACTAGCTGGAAAAAATCAACTTCTTGTGCAATTTTTTAAAAGTTTCAGCATCTTTAGAGTTAAGTGACTTCTATAGAACTTGAAAGTTTCAACTTCATATTTGCTTTAGTTTAGAAAATTGAAATAATTGAAGAGGAAAATGCAATTGCCTGTAATCCCAATTTTAGACCGATGTTAACCAAATGGTAAAAATAATCATTGTCCTTGGGTGATTTTTATGAAACTCTCAGCACCTTTAGACTAAACTATCTTCTAAAGATCGTGCAAGTTTTAAGAGTCTAGTTGCTTTAGTTTAGATGACACGAATTTTTTTAAGAAGTGAGCGAAATTTACTGGAAACATCGATTTTGAGACCTACGTTTACTGAGCTGCCAAAAATCACGATTTAGGGCAACTTTTAAAAAACTTTCACCATCTTTAGAGTGAACCATCTTCTAAAGATGGTGATAGTTTCAAATTAGTACTCCAACTAGTTTAGAAGATAAGAATTTTTGAGAACGCTGTTGACGGAAACATCAATTTTGAGACTCATCCACGTTTACTTGGTTGGTAAAAATCAGGGCTTCAGGAGATTTTTATCAAACTATCAAGCATATTTAGAGAGAATTAACTGCTATAAGTAATAGAAGTTTCAAATTGCTACTTACGTTATTTTGGACGAAGCAAATTTTTAAAGTAGAGAGCGCAATTTACTGAAAACGTCAATTTTGAGACCCACATTTACTAAGCTGGCCAGAATCATAATTTTAACCAATTTTTATTGAAATTTCAGCATCTTTAGATGTTAATATAAACTATTTTTGTGGGTTTCAGTGTTTTTCCACCATCCTCAGTTTGACTGTATGAATTTTGGGAATGCAACCTGAAGAAAAGATATAAAAAACTGAAGGCAAAACTAGCAAAAGAGAAAAACCGAATGACCTTTCTAACCAGATGCAAGAATCATGCCCTTGCCGCAAAATGTATAAATACTAACTGAGGATGGTGGAAAACCACCGAAACGTTTTAAAAAATAAAAAAGTGTTAATTCGAAATAAATGACTGAAAAGTAATTTATTTCTTTTTATTTTATTTTTTATACTTTATTTATTTATTTTATCAAAAGACCCAGAAAAATAGTTTAGATTAAAATTGGAAATACAGTCAGGAAAACTTACATGGGCATCTTTAGCGTCAACTATGTTTTTTAAATTGTGAAAGTTTCAAAGTTCTATTTGCTCTTTTTTGGAAGATGCAATTTTTTATAGGAGAAATCGCAATTTTTTTGAAATATCAATTTTGAGAGCTACATTTACTAAGCTCGCAAAAATCAGGATTCTTAGCAGTTTTTATGAATAATGTTTATTTACACGAGAAAATAAAGGGTAGCGGGCAGATGTTCGACTCTGAAATTATGGGAGAAATTTGGGGACATTTTCAAACTAGCTGGAAATAAATTCAATTCCATTAAAAATTTGAAATACAAACGAAATATTTACTTTGTCTTGCTCAAACTAAATTAAAACACAAAGCAGTTTTCCTTCGGCTCAGCATTTGAACCACCATTAAATCTTTTATCAAGCAACATTCAATTCATTCTAATAAGTAACTTTGAATTGTTTAATTCATATTGATCTCAACTTCTTAACGAATACGAGAAATATTCACACTAGTTTGTAATAAATTGCTGAGTTTTCTTAGAATATTTGGGAATCCCATACGAAATTCAGAAGTTTCTAATAATTTATTAGTCATAATGCCCCATAATCCCCCCTTGCAAATAAGCGCCTTACTTTCCGAGTTAGCAAAATATCTCATTACCAGCTCCAAATATACGCTCCAATAATAGGCTTTAGAGAAAAAATGGGTCGGTTTACATATTTTCTCTCTAAAGGGTATTATTCCCGATCACTGGTTCAAACAATAAAATTCCTCTATTTTGAATCATAAATTCCTCATTGATTTACATATCCGAAAGAAATGAACAGTTCAAAACTGGGTTAAACATCCAATATTCATGGTAATAAAATTGCGATATTATTTTATTAATGGAAATGAATCGTTTTACGTGGACCATAAAATTTAAAAGTGCATTTCTCACCGCGTTAAAAATCGGGATAAGTAATTTATAACCGGCAGTTTAAAGAATAAATTAAAGTCTTAAACCTTTAACTAATGATGGTTTCAAAGGATTAGGGTCCGGTTACCTGTGCTCATTAATCATTTAGTTCTAACCACGTATTTGCCTGGCCTCTAAGTTTCACTGCAGATTTGTTCCAAGTGATATTTAACATGGAACTTTTCTGCTCAACTCTTGACATGGCAATTTACAATTAAATATTTTAATGCCGCAAAAACATGTGTTGCACTGTTAAACGGCTAATGAATTTGCAAATCCGGGCGAAGGCTCTAATATTGCATGTTTACGCTACTTGCACCCTCAACCAGCAAAAAGTTTCCACCTGACTTGAAGAACACTTGCTACAAGCGACCCTAAAGTGGCCCTAAACCAACGGTTTTTATGTCTTGAAGCGTAGCCAAAAAATAGGCGGATATGATAGGAATGCTCTGGGATTATCGATGTTATTGTTATTTTTTTCTTAAGGCAAAACTGGGATAAGTTGGTAAAATTGATCAAGTTAGACTTAAAATACGTTCTGAAGCATACTACTAAATGTGCTTGCAAAAGCTCTCATATACAGGGTGATTCAAAATTGGCGTCATTCCTTTTAAGGGGTTATAGAAAAATATTGTCAAATGTTTTTTCGAAAATTTTTAGAAGATATTAACAGTTGAAAATAGAATTTCAAGTTTGTTATTAAGTATTATTTTAAAATAGTCCCATGTTTGATTGGTAGCCTGTTGGAATAGTAGTAGTAGTAGTAAACATCTTTATTTCTAAAAAAGGCTATCGACCTATCGGTCTTTCTGCCCTTGTTTAATACATGCAGTCTTAATCTAGATAAAAAACCAATATGAAAATTCTCCTATTCTAGGTTGACAATAGTAGTAGTAAACATCCTGTTGGAATACTTAACCAAAAGTACGATTTTACTTTGCCTTTCTTTATTTTGTGTTTACTCATGGTTACTAAAGTTTTGAATAATTAAGAAGCAACAGGTATTTACGTAATTTTAATGGGGCAGATTACCTTGAAAAACATTGTTGCCATGCTTCTGATCTAGTTTTTTTCAAATATCTCAGTTTTTAATAACAATTATTTTTCTTACTATTTTTCCTGTACTCCTAAAACAGCCCCAGACAACACCCCCAGAAGAATGACGCCAATTTTTAATCACCCTGTACAGGAGTAGTTTTTTTCGAAAAATGCTGAATAGTAATTAAAAAATCACTAAAAAAGTTGGGGTGGCTGCAGATGAAGCGGATGTAAATAAGAGATGAACGTTATGTTCCAAACAATTTTTTTAGAAAAGTTTGTTTATACAAAACGTCTGAGTTGTATGTGGGACCTTCGAATAACCCTGTATGTACGCATAAACTTTGTATGAACATCATTTTGGGCTAACCAAGTCTAATATCCACATGTAAAATTCCACATTTCACTTGTCGGAAACAGGTAGGATGATAAAGGTCGGTTGAAGGTACGTGCGTCTGAATTAAACAGTTTTAAGTTGTCTGGAAAACGTGTTTCCCTTAACCAAACATTTATTTTCAACTAGACGTGGTGCACAGAACGAAATTAAAATTAAAATTGTTTGGTCACCAGCCCAGTACACGTTCCAATTTATCTGCCAGATTTGTGCCTGTTCTTTGTTTAATTGAATTCGCACTAATCGATAAATTATTTAGTGGACATATTGCGAAAAAACTCAAGCAAATTTTGCCAGCTAGTTTTTCACTGTTCTAAGGCTTATAGCGTAAAAAAAGGCAAAAGTGACTTGCCGTCAGCGATGTTTTTCAGGAGGTTTTTATTTGGGTTTTAATTTATTTTCAAGCCCAGCAGCAGATGTGCTTTTGGCATGTGGTTTGGATAATTTTTCATCCATCATCTTTGCTCTTTATATTTTATTATTTACACTGTTTAATAGTGAAATTTACTATCTGAATTTTTAAACAAAAACGCGAAAAATAGAATTATTCTTACTTACCAAAAAATCTGTTTCTTTGATCTGATTTTTTCTGAAGATCGTGAATGATTTAATCTTCTACTTACACTTTCACTTGCTTATTAAAAGCACAACGATTATTCTTGAGAAGAAGAAGAATAAGTGTTTAACTGGCATTACTATGTATGTATGTGTTACTATGTAGTATGTGCTTGAAGAAAAAAAAACTCCAAAGAGAAACTTTTTCCATCAATAGAACAACACACTTTGGCCTACAAAATCCATCCAAAAGTGAGTCTCCAAACTTAGGCTTGCATAATCAACCACGAAATTCTATCGTAAATTTTTAAAAATCTTGAGAGTAGCTTAATGGTGACTCAAAATCGAAACTTTATCCACTTATAAAACGAACCTATTTTTATAAGTGGATAAATTTGTTTCATACAAAAATTAAACCCTAACTTTACTAATTTCTGAGAAAATAGCTGTGACACTCCGACGTGCATAAACAAGCACAAAATATAAACCAAATTATGCAAAAAATCCTGAAAATTCCCTGGGGTTATCCAAAATCGAAACTTTTCGCACTTATGGAGGAGATTTTACTTTACATTACTTTACTTTTAGAGACGTCAAACCTTGCAAGTTCTTGAGTAAATAAATCTCAAACTAAGACCTGTTTAAATATCCGCGAAAACTAAATGCAAATTTGAAAAATTCTTGAAAATTACCTGATCATGACTGAATATCGAAATATTTTCCACATATAGAGCAGACTTTGCCCTAGAAACATGATACAAAATGAACTCTCTAACTCTGCAACTTCCTCAGCAAATAAATAAATTCTAAACTCCGGTCTGCAAAAACAACTTTGTAAACCAAACGCAATTTGCAAAATTGTCAAAAATAGCCTGATGATGAGTGAAAATTGAAACTTTATTCACTTTATTCACTTACAGAAAACATTTTTTTCTGCACAATGTGGCCAAACCGTACATTCCTGCTACGCAAATTAAAGGGAAAGTAAATGTGAAACTCCGGCCTGCAAAAATCACCCCGAAAACCAGACTCGATTTTAAAATTCCTAAAAATTGATTGATGATGACTGAAAATCAAAACTTTTCACATTTGTTGAATGGACTGCTCCACAAAATACATGCAAATCGACTCCGCGATTTGGACCGGTCTTGAATAAATAAATGCCGAACTCGGGAGTGTTTTGCACTCCCGAGTTTGCACTCACGAGCACAACCTCATAAACCAAACGAAATTTTTCAAAATTTGCACAAATTGACTGATGATGTTACAGACGAAATAAATGTCAAACTGCGACCTGTTTTAATATCAGCCAAAAACACATCCAAATTTGAGAAATTTTGAAAAATTACATGATAATGGATGAAAATCGAAACATTTTCCACTTATACAGCAGCCCTACAAACCTAATACCTGCAAAACAACTGTGTAAACCAAACGCAAGTTTGTAAAATTGTCAGAAATAGTCTGATGATGACTGAAATTCGAAACTTTATTCACTTATAGAAGAGACCCTACTCTACAAAGTGCATCCAAAATTGATTTGCGCATTTTGCAAGTTAGAGACGAAATAAATGTTGAACTCTGGCCTGCAAAAGCCACCACGAAATCCAAACAGAAAAACTGTCTAGTTTACTGATTTCTCAGGGAAAAGGTGTCCGGAAAAAACGCCGTCCTGCTAAAATAACAGTAAAATCCAAACGCAAGTTTGAAAGTTTTGTTGAGAATTAACAGAAGATGACTTTATATCGAAACTTTTGATAAAAAAAACAGTGACAGTTGGTGTTTCATTGAAATAAAAAATTACATTACCAACACCAGGCAAAGACAATCATTTGAAGATTTCGCGCTGAACAAAAAATAAAGGATTTTTTTGGAAGTATGTACTAAAATCGTCGAAATTCCACGCAATGAACTGATTGTAAGCCACCCGCTTGTAAAAGTAAAGAAAATTATGAGAATATTAATAAACACATTTTACGGCTACCGTACAAAGTAATAAATGTTTGAAATTTATTAGCTAGCATAACGACATGAAACGGTTTAGGCACTTGTACATTAGAGATTCGTCAATTAATATGTTAAATAAAATAATTAGTTGCTGAACGATAAGGGCGGTTAGTTGGAAAGGCACCGGTAATAATAGGGTATATGTAGTTGCCCTTAGACATGTTGCATAAAACTGCAATTATTAGCGGTGTTATTAATGAGTTGTTGTGTAGTTGAAGGAAATAACAACTTTCAATTATGAGTTAAATGGCCTACAATAAATCTGCTTGACGCAGCATAAAGACCGCAATTCATCACACATATTTTTAGAATGAGCTTTGTTTTATGGAAATAGTTAAACACACAGACCAGCAGTGGCAAACACTAAACAGGTAAAATTGAATCAAAAATTTAATGAATAAATTGCAAAATCCAAAATTGTTGCCTGCACTGCAACAACACAGATACGTAAATTTATAACCAACAAGATTTTTTTTATTTTGGTATGTGAAAGCTGCCCAATATAAAGGATAAAGTCTAAGTATAAAAGAAACTAACTGCGACGTGTGTTATTTAATTACGTTTTTGTTGCCAATTGATGATTTTTCGCTGTTAATTGATAATAATCTGTTCAAGTAAGCAATATACCAGACAATACAGAATACCAGATGCCCAATACCAGGCATTTGGTAACACTCTATATGTATAAGTCAAAAATTACTGGATTACTTTAAATCTTACTACTTACTCTCATTGTAATATTATTATTTTTCTTCCATTTATGAGCAAAAAAACTAAACTTTTTCAAGCATCAAACTATTGAAATTAATTTGTAAATGACGGAAGAATTATATTATAATTATAAAAATTTACACGGTGATTCAAAAGTAAGCGCTCGGCTTTAAAATATAACAAAATAAAACTGATCCAAACGCTTCGGCTTCTAGATAATCTAAGATCGCATAATTGGTCTTCCTCTTCCTCTCTTTGCTTCCCATGGTCTCAAGCGTATTATTCGGCTATTCCATCTGTCGTCTATAAGGCGGGCTATATGTCCTGCAAAATTCCCCTTCAGGCTTGTTACTCTCTCCACTCTATCTACGACCTTTGTTCTGAGTCTAATCCATTCGTTTCTCTTTCTGCCTCTTAATGTTACGCCTATCATAACTCTTTCCATGGCTCTTTGTGTTGTCCTCAGTTTATTCACCATTGTCTTTGTGAGGGTCCAGGTCTGTGCTCCATATGTTATCACCGGTACTACACACTATTCAAATATTCTTGTTCTAAAGTATTACGGTACCTTTCTATTCTTTAGTATATGGCTTAATTTGCAAAATGCCGCCCATCCTAGTCTTCTTCTCCTTTCAATCCCTATCTCCTTGTTGCCTTTTCCTATCTCTATTTGTTGTCCCAGATATATATATACTCTTGAACATTTTGCAATATGTGCCCGTTGGCTATTATTTGTACTTGGTCCTGGCTCATTATCTTTGGTTTTGTTTTATTCATTTTTAGACCGATTTTTGAAGATTCTCTGTTATGTTCGGAAAGCATTTTTTCAAGGTCCGCTGTGTTGTCGGCTAATAGAACAATATCGTCTGCAAATCTTAAGTGTGATATTTTGGTTCCACATATTCAGGCCCTTATTTCTCCATTGAAGTTTTTTGAAAATTCCTTCCAGAACTAAGGAAAAGAGTTTTGGGGATATTGTATCTCCTTGTCTGATACCCCTTTTGATTTCAATGTTGTCTGTTTCTTCGTGTACCTTGATTTTTGCATTTGCTCTTTGATTTATATTTTTAAGAAGGTTATTGTACTCTTTGTAGGTCTACTCGCGCTTTGTCTAGAGAATAGAAATGAATAAAATTCCACGCAATGAACTGATTGTAAGCCACCCGCTTGTAAAAGTAAAGAAAATTATGAGAATATTAATAAACACATTTTACGGCTACCGTACAAAGTAATAAATGTTTGAAATTTATTAGCTAGCATAACGACATGAAACGGTTTAGGCACTTGTACATTAGAGATTCGTCAATTAATATGTTAAATAAAATAATTAGTTGCTGAACGATAAGGGCGGTTAGTTGGAAAGGCACTGGTAATAATAGCGTATATGTATACCCCTTTTGATTTCAATGTTGTCTGTTTCTTCGTGTACCTTGATTTTTGCATTTGCTCTTTGATTTATATTTTTAAGAAGGTTATTGTACTCTTTGTAGGTCTACTCGCGCTTTGTCTAGAGAATAGAAATGAATAAAATTACAAAACTAATGGAAAAACAATTGAGTAGTAGTAGTAAACATTTTTATTTATAAAAAAAAGGCTATCGACCTATCGGTCTTTCTGCCCTTGTTTAGTACATGCAGTCTTAATCTAAACAAACAAATAAAGGTAAAAATTATCTTATTCTAGGTTAATAATTTTATAGTCTTAATTCTGACAAAGAGAGATCTTAGATTTATTGTCCAGTAGTCAGTTACGATTGTAGCGTTCGAGTAGCGTTTATGTAGGGAAACGGGATTGTCTGGTTGGTCTTGTAAGACAAAGGGGATTCAGTATGGTCCAGTTGTAGGGGTTGTTTGTCCATTTTGTCTGTAGATGTATGAGTCTTTCCGAGATCTTTGTCATGTTTGTGCGTTCGTATAGTAGTTGGGTGGAGGGGTTGTGTAGTGGGTTTTGGGGGTGTCTTATTCGTGTTATTCGTCTTAGTGAAATTTGTTCTGTTGTTTATATATAACGTTTTGTCCTTTCTGTTCCGTTGATCATGAGTATATGTCCATAGTCCAAGAGGGGTGTGCAGATCCCTTTGTATATTTTTGTCGCGGTATTTGTACTAATTCCTTTGTCTTTGTATGTTAGTGATCGAAAGCGTTTTGTCCTTTTTATTGTTTCTGTCCTAATGTTTCGCATGTGTTTAGTAAATTTAAGTTTGTGGTCAATTGTGATTCCAAGGTAGTTTACGTCGTTTTTTGGTTGTGTCGTTTGGCCGTCTGCAGTTATTGTAGGGGAGCCAGCGTTGAGTCTGTGGTTTGTGAGTAGAAGTTGGTTTTTTGAAGGGTTTGGTGTTAGTCTCCATTTATAAAACCATGTCATTATGTTGTTTGTTAGTGTTTGGAGCCTTTGAGCTGCTCTCTCAGTAGTTTTGTCATGTACGATAAGTGCTGTGTCGTCTGCGTGTTGTAATATGTATGCCGACCTGTCGATTTTATTTTTGTCTGGTAAGTTGTAAGTGTATATGTCATGGCAGTATATATTGTAGAGAAACGGTGAGAGCGGGGAACCTTGCGGGAGTCCTTGTCCAGGGGAAAAAGAAAAAGAGAATGTGTTGTCAATTCGTACTTATAGTAGTCTGTTTTCGAGTAAGTTTTTTTATGATGTGGAGGAGATATGTTGGTGTGTGGAGCTTGTGAAGTTTGTAGAGTAAGCCCATATGCCAGACACTGTCAAAGGCCTTGTTAATGTCCATGAATAGACACGCCGACTTTCTGTCAGTTAGGTGGGTTGTTTGTATATTGTTAGTCAGAGTGAAGAGTGGGTGAATAGTCGAGTGATGTTGTGGGTGAATAGTCGAGTGATGTTGTTTAAAACCAAATTGGTAGGTAGGTATATATTTTCCGATCAATTTTTCAAGTCGCTGCTTTATTATGTACGCAAAGACTCTGCTAAGTACTGGTAGTAAGTAATTGGTCTGTAATTGCTCGGTTGTGTATTGTCCAGTCTATTTTGCGGTATAGGGATTATTAAGCCGTTCTTCCATGTTTTTGGGGTTTTGTTTTTTGTGATGCAGTTGTTCAATTCAGTTAGGATCAGTTTGTGTGTTTCCTGAGTTAGGCCTTTCAGGAGTTTTGCCTTTATTTTGTCTTTTCCCGGTGCTGTGTTTCTGATGTGCGCTAGGGCTCCATCGTATTCTGTGTCTGTGCTAAGTTTGTATGTATAGTTTGGTGAGCTGTTAAAATAGTTCAAGTACCAGTCGTTGATCAAGTTCCAGTTGTCATTGTCGAAGTTAGGGTTTGTCGATATGCTGAAGGCCCTTTGATAGTGTCTGGCGAACGCGTCAGCCTGCTCTTTGTCTGTGTAACGTTCTATTCCATTTTCGTCAATTGTGTCAGTAGTGTTAGTTTTTTTGTATTGTGCTAGTTTCTTAATTTTTTGCCAGTATGTTTTGCCTTTGTCTTTTTGTATTTCTTTACATGTTTCTAGGCATTTGTGTTGGCGGTATTGTCCAATCAAGGTTTTAATGTTTCTGTTGAGTTGGTTCAGTGTCTTTTTTAGGTCGGTATTTTGAGTGTTTGTATATAGTCTGTACAGTTCTCTCTTTTGTTTTATGAGTTTCAGTATGAATTTGGGTAGTGTATGTCGGTAGAAAGCATTTTTTATTTCCGGGCTACATTTTCCTATGGCTAGTGAAAATTGTTGTTGTATGGTTTCTTTTGAAATGGGCTGTGCTTGCGATTGAATGTAGTCATGTATATGTTGTTTCCCTTTGTCTATGTCAGTCTTTGTTAGGTTTAACTTTTTCTCTATAGGAGGTGTACTGGAGGTAGGTTGCGTATGTTGTAAGTCTGTGTTAAACGTAATAGCCAGGTGGTTGGATCCAAGTTCGTTGGTTAAGTTTATGTTGTTGATGGTGTTTGTTAAGTTTCTTGTGTGCAGTGCAACGTCTGGTGTTGAGTCTGGGTTTGCGGGCATCAGAAAAGTTGGTGGGGTGTGCTGTTTTATAAAGTCCGAATTTTTTAGAAATCTTTTAAGCTGTTTCGTTTTGTTTTGGTTCAGATTAAAGTCGCTTATAATTATTGCATATTTATAGATGCTTGCTTTGGTCAATATGTTTTGTTCTAAGTTGGAGTGTGGGTGAATGTATGTCAGAAATATGTGTATCAGGTCATTTAGGTAGGAATATAAAGGATTAAGTCTAGGTATAAAAGAAACTAAGTACGATATGTGTTATTTAATTACGTTTCCTTTGCTAATTGATGATTTTTCGCTGTTAATTGATAATAATCTGTTCAAATAAGCTAAAAAAAACAAAATACCAGCAATACAGAATATCAGACGCCCAATACCAGGCATTTGGTAACACTCTGTATGTATAAGTCAAAAATTACTGGATTACTTTAAATCTTACTACTTACTCTCATTGTAATATTATTATTTTTCTTCCATTTATGAGCAAAAAAACTAAACTTTTTCAAGCATCAAACTATTGTAATTAATTTGTAAATCACGGAAGAATTACACGGTGATTCAAAGGTAAGCGCTCGGCTTTAAGATTTAAGAAAATAAAACTGATTCAAGCACTTCGGCTTCTAGATAAAACATTTTAAGTAGTGAGTAAAGACGAGCCACTTTTCCTTTGCTTCAGAAAATTTGTTTCAAAAACCAATACAGAAATGAGTCAAAAAAACGCTGGTAGAAAGAAACTGGTAAGGTTATGACATATTACCCTCAAAACTAATGAACTTGGAATTAAGCCAAAACATGTAATTTTGAAACTGGTGAATTTTTCGGGCTTTTAGTCCATTGTGAAAAAGAATTTTTGAAAATGTCCTCCATTTGTGCTTGCAAAACATCAGGAAAAAAATATTTTCCACGACGGCCGAAAGCCCGAAAAACTCACCAGTTTAATGCAAAGAAAGACAAAACTCTCATAGTTTCATATTGGCAGCGTAAAATCAAACTTTCTCGAAAATGCATGGGAAATTCAACAAGAATAAAATTACAAAATTAATGGAAAAATAATTGATTATTTAAGTTTTCAAACTAATTTTATTTTAGACAAAGTCGCTGACAAAAATTTTAAAATTTCTACATTTTAACTTCCTTCTGAGTCTTCCAGCCAATTTTATTGATCATTCAAATATGCGAACAAATATTTATTCCCGAATATCTGTCGCTATCCATACAAGCCCATAGAGCTGTTGGTGAATTTTTAAAGTTTTACGTAAATACGGAATTTAATCTGATAACGGAAACAAAGCGAGCTTTTTGCGACAATACATCTGTGCTTTCGGCATAATCAATATTGCATATTCCGTTAACAGAGACCAATTGATTTTTTTCACTGTTCCAAGAAAATAGTAAATTGGACAAAAATGAATTTTTATCTTGGAAATGAAGAATTAAACAAGATTAAAACAATTTTATTTTTACTTTTAGATAATCCAATTAGTTTTATCTATTTGGTTTCTACGGTCGCACTGCAGTGGCGGGACAATGAATCCCCTTGCCAGAAGTGATTAAATATTTCATAAATAACGCTTTTCCAAGCCATGCACTAATTACTGCAACATTGCGATAAAAGAGCGCAGTTATGTACAAAAATGCTCACCGCCTTCCTGCTCTTTTTCATTTCATACCGAACGGGGTAAAATAGTTAGGTTTTTTTCTAGATCGTCCAACACGATACGTTCTAACAAATGCCAACCAGGTTAAAATAAATAATACAACTTCTAATTAATCTTGTATTATTATTAAACCTTTTATGTTTTATCGCGGTGAATGTACGCTCGTTTTTTATTTATATTGAACAACGGCGACATTTTCAAGCTAAAGAAACATGAAAAGCATTAATTTGAACTTATCACTGCCTTGTGAGTGCTTTTGCTGCTTTACGGTGTAAGATGCTGTTTTATTTTCTTTAAGGAAGTAATTTGCAGGATTTTGTGCAAATTCTATTCAATTGAAAATCATATATTTTCTTAGCCTTTTCATCGTAAAAATTGTCTTTGAAACTGGTGAGTTAATCAAGGCTTAATTAGGCTCCGTTTAGGCCTGTAGGGCATTTAAAAAAAGCGTCAAGAACATGAATTGCATTTCCGCACATCCTCATGAACTGACTTGATCTTTTTTGTCGGTCAGCAGAATTTCTGGAAGAGTTATAGTAGTAGTAAACATCTTTATTTCTAAAAAAGGCTATCGACCTATCGGTCTTTCTGCCCTTGTTTAATACATACAGTCTTAGTCTAAATGAAAAACAAATATGAAAATTCTCTTATTCTAGGTTAACAGTACTATTAAATAAATAAGATTTCAGTGGCAAGAAGGAATTATTTTATTGTCCACTAGTCCGTAGCGTTTGTAAGTGTTGAGTAGCGTTAATGTAGGGAAACGAAAGCGGGATTGTCTGGTTGGTCTTGTAAGACAAAGGGGATTCAGTATGGTCCAGTTGTAGGAGTTGTTTGTCCATTTTGTCTGTAGCTGTATGAGTCTTTCCGAGATCTTTGTCATGTTTGTGCGTTCGTATGGTAGTTGGGTGGGGGGGTTGTGTAGTGGGTTTTGGGGGTGTCTTATTCGTGTTATTAGTCTTAGTGCAATTTGTTCTGTTGTTTGTGTATAACGTTTTGTCCTTTCTGTTCCGTTGGTCATGAGTATATGTCCAAAGTCTAGCAAGGGTCTACAAATAGCTTTATATATTTTGGTGGCGGTGTTTGTGCTAATTCCTCTGTCTTTGTAGGTTAGTAATCGGAAGTGTTTTGTTCTCTTTATTGTTTCTGCCCTGATGTTTCGTATGTGTTTAGTGAATTTAAGTTTGTGGTCAATTGTGATTCCAAGGTATTTTACGTCGTTTTTTGGTTGTGTCGTTTGGCCGTCTGCAGTTATTGTAGGGGAGTCAGCGTTGAGTCTGTGGTTTGTGAGCAGAAGTTGGTTTTTTGAAGCGTTTGGTGTTAGTCTCCATTTATAAAACCATGTCATTGTGTTGTTTGTTAGTGTTTGGAGTCTTTGAGCTGCTCTCTCAGTAGTTTTGTCATGTACAATAAGTGCCGTGGGAAGAGTTATATTTTCTCATAAATGCTCATTTTGCGTAAGAAAATAGCATTTTTGACACATAAGTGTTGGGTGCTAACTAAGCTAAATTATTTTTTTTGCAAAATGACAAGCAAAACTAAATGAACTGGCTAACACATTCTGATTCAAATGAATCAATGAAACCAATTTGTCCATTCAGAAACGCAGCTAAGATCGGTCGTTTCACTAGCGCCCATAGAAATCTAAGGAAGATACAAGAAAGCGCGCGCGATGCTACGTGCGAAATTGATACCTTTGCGGCTCAAAATAGCTCTCCTTAGACCCGGACAAAACTTAGTAGTAATTGAACAGGATTTTTTAAGAGAACAGCATACAGTCAAAAAAGTTAGGCTTTCGCCACAATTGCTTGAAACTTCTAGGCGATAGTAAATTTCTTTTCGACTACCTAAAAGCCCGAAAAACTCACGAGTCTTTAAATAAAATAAATAAAATTCTCATTTTCTCCAGATCCAGATCCAGATTCAATTTTTCCTGTTAGTATCTAAGTTCCAATATGTTTGAATTTTTGCTATTCTTCTTCTTATCTCACCGTCTCCTTATGAAGTCTGGCGATCTAAATAACCAGTGCGGTTTTGGAAACAGCTGCTCGAAATGTCTCTGTAGGTGTGCGCTCAAACCACCTGCGGATGTCCTTTAGCCATGAGTTCTGGCGTCTTCCGATGGATCTTTTTCCCTGAATCTTACCTTCGATAATGAGCTTCAGGATTTCGTATCGGCTGCCAAACATAATATGTCCAAGATTCAGTGTTTTCCTTTCTTTTATCGTCTGTAGCAGTTCCTTTCTTTGTTCATACGCCTTAGAACTTCTATATTGGTTATCTTCAGTACCCAAGAAATTCTGAGCATACGTCGATAGAGATACATCTCAAATGCGTCGATTCTCTTCTCCGTTATAGGATCAAGGGTCCAGCTCTCACTGCCGTATAGAAGGACAGAGAACACATAGCAACGGAGCATGCGTGTCCTAAGCTCCAAGCTCAATTCCAGTCTAGTAAAGAGCTTCTTCATACTAGCGAAGACCTTCCTCGCCTGTTCTATATCCATATATCCATAAGACCATATCGTTCGCTTTGTTTGATTATTTTATGGATCATTCCCTGTAATTCACTTGGACTGCTGGCTATGATGACGGTGTTATCCTTCCCATTCGCTACTATTCCTCCTGCTGTTTCGTCAAGTGCTTCTCGGAATATTGCTTCTGAGTATATGTTAAAAAAAAGCGGTGACAAGACGCAGCCTTGCCTCACTCCTTTCATGATCGAGACGTTTTCTGACGTTTTTCCGTTTATTCGGATTGTGGCCGATTGCCTCCAATATAGATCACCAATCACATGAATGTCCCTATTATCTATAGCTGTAGGTGTCAAGATATGCATTAGTTTTCGGTGTTTCATGCAGTGAAATGCCTTTCGATAGTCTACAAAGCATGCGTGTACGTCAATATTCATATCTCTACATCTTTGTGTTAAGACTTTCAGAGAGGTGTTCCGTGAAGAGGGCTTCCTGTGTGCCAACCCCTTTCCGGAATCCAAACTGGGTTTCGTTAACTTGGGCCTCGCATTTGCGGTAAATTCTACTGTGTTATGTTACTCTTAAGAAGGCCTTTAGAACATGTGACATGAGACTTATTAGGCGGTAGTCCTCACAGGTCGAGGAGTCAGCTTTTTTGGGCAGGGTAATGAACTTAGATCTCAGCCCAGCTAAGTGGTATCCTGCCACTGGTATAGGTATATGCTGTTGAACAGTGATGTTAGAATATCAAGGCCTGATTCATCGTTTTCTACCATAATCTTCAGAGTTTGAGCATATATGTCATCTGGACCAGTTGCTTTTCCGTTTTTTGTAGTTTGATAGCATATGTAACTTCATTCTTTGTAATTACAGGTTCGTTACTCTTTCCATCTTTTAAGTTTGTCTTCTATTCCAGCTACAATTTCTCCACTGGCATCTTTGAAAACTGCTGCTGGTTGCTTTCGACCTCTTCCCACGAGTTCTTTAACTTTCTTGTGTACGTTGAAAGTATCGTACTTCTCTGCAGTTTTTTCTAATTGTTTTGTCGAGTTCTCTGTATTTGTCTCAGTTTTGCTCCTTGTGCTTCCTTCTTGCATCCATCAAGGACAGTATTTCCCACGTCATCCACCCTTGCTTGATGTAGCTTTCTATGAACCTTATCTGTTGTTCTTCGATATTGTTAATTGTTCTCTCTATTACGCTCCAGGTTGCCTCCGTCTCTTCTATCTTCATGTGTTTCATTTCTCTTTCTAGTGAGCTTGCACTTTTATATTGCTATTTATATACTTGCTCTTTTATATTAGGATCTCCCAGTCTTCGGATGTCTATAACTTTTGTGTTTGTTTGTCTCTTTGCTTTTTTAAAGCGGTGTAGTTCAAATTCCATAACATCTGGATTATGATCAGATCCCACGTCCGCTCCTGGATATGTCTTAACCACCTTCACATACCTTTGAAATCGTTTATTCAGTAGAATGAAATCAATTTGATTTCTCACTATATTTTTCGTGGTGTTAGCAGGAGAGGTCCATGTATATAGTGGTCGTGGATGGAGTTTGAAAAATATGTTGGTAATTACTAAGTCCTGCTCTGAGCAGAATTGGACAAGTCTGTCGCCTCTTGTGTTTAAATTCCCCAGTCCGTATTTACCGACTATATCAGCCTCCTGGCCAGCTCCGATCTTTGCGTCTCCTATCTCCCATGACCAACGTTATTTCACCTTTCTTTGTTGTCCGCATCAGTTCTTCAACATTGTTATAAAAGACTCCAACGTCATCATCAGGTTTGTCTCGCGTAGGGACATATATTTGAATTACGTTCAATATCCTATGCGAGGTTTGTATTTTTATAAGCATGGCTCGGTCGTAGAGGGGGCAAAATCTAAGACCGATCCATCCACTTCTAACGACACCAGAATTGCGACTCCGTGTCTGTGCTCTCCGTCTGTTCCTCCAGATTAATAAAGACATCCATGGTCTGTTTTTTGGGTACCGGAGCCCGGCCATCGTACCTCGCCAAGTCCTAGGATACTGATATTCATCCTGCGCATTTCCAATTCCACGTTCGATAGTTTTCCGGGCATAAATAAACTACGTACTTGGTTTAAAGACGTGTTTTGGAGTGGAGGTTTTGCGTGCTGTCGACCTGGAAGGACCAACATCTTTGCGGTTGTCCTTCCCTGCAGGCTCATGGGTTCCAATTTCCATGAGCGGTAGGTTCTAGACTGTAGGGTTTTGCCGTTTAGATTTTATAGGAATAGCGTTATAGCTCTTCCTTCCACTTATAGTTTTCCCGTTATAGCTTTCCACATCCCACTGCCGTTGACTAATTATCTTAGTTCATCAGACTTCGGAATCATTTTTTTCCGATTCCAAGGACCTTGAGTTGCCCTACTACTTGCCAGTTCTTCCACTCGTGGCTGTTCACTGGCTAAACGGGGTTATTTATACCGGTAACTGTGCGGTCGGTGCTAGTTTTGGTCCTCCCCGACTATTTGACTACCTCGGTACCATCTAAATCTAGGAGGCATTCCCCTATCCGCCACCTGGGGAGGCGCCCGATGGAGAACTAGCAATCCCACACGGGTATTAATTATCTTTTTGCTATTAATTAACTCAAAAGTTTTGTTACCTATAACCTTTTCTCGTAGGCCTTAAATTTTTTAGAGGGTTTTTGGGTTAGTCTCTTGCCACTGAAGTGGCAACAACGCGGATCAAACAGATTTTTTTATTGATAATTTTCATGTTATCTGCAATCTGCAAATCTCTAGAGCATTTTTCTGTATAAGCTTTCAATCACTTTCTCTGTATTATAATGCGACGAATTATTTCTACATACATTTGGCATGGAATTTTGCATAAATAGTGAATAAATGAAACTTTCATTATTAAATTTCGCTAAACCTGGTTAAATGTCGATTGTAGGGGCAAAAGAAAATGCGATTATTATTATGTTGAAAAAGGACAATGCAGTGGAAATTATGTATAAATTTTGTTCCCTTTCGCACATAATTAATATTTGAACAAGTTTGAAAGCAATTTGAATGTTAATTTTCAGTTTATTTAGATTTTGTACTCGCGTATGTAATTGAGTAAATTGTATGATTAGGATTTGATTGAATCCGTTTGATTGGTTCTGAACCGTTGAAGTGGAATTTTTGTAATACTGAACCTGTGAGTTAATATTTAAAAGCAGAACTTTTAAAACATGCAAGGAAAAATGAGCAAGTCTTTCCTATTGTTATTGTTGTTGGGAACAATTTAAAGGCAAATATAAACTCTAAGTAAATTTAAAGCGCCTTGTCACGTGTGTATAAAGGGGACTTCCCCAGGCCAGCGTTTGACTTTTAATCAGCCAAATTAATCCCCATCGCAGTCTGTCAAATGGAGAAACCATCACATCCCCTCGAGTTTGTGACGTGTTTTCGCCCCCCAAAACTTCCATTTGGATCCCCTCAAAGCCCACGGCGACTCCATTTTCATATAGATAGGGCACGACAGTGATATGTTATGTTTATAATATTTTCCGTAAACATCCATCAAAGACCAATCGTTTCCATATTTTTCTTCGGTTTATTGGAAAATTGGAAAAAACCCACATTTACTTCGGAGTTTATTCGATTGTCTCGTTTAAATAACGATAAACTTTGGGGAAAGTTTTTCAGTTTGTTCAAGTGACTGGCAGTAATAAGGGGAAATCTCCTACAAATTTATGAAAACGGCGATTTCGACTGCGAAAATTTAATGAAGCCGCCAGGTGTTAGCTCAATGTTTTTAACAAATTGGTTGTTTTCCATTGCCATTTTTCTGGATTTCTTGTATGTGATCAGGGAAGAACCCTGATAGCCGAGATTCTAAAATTGAGATAATTATCCAAATAATAAATAATTCGCAATAGCAGGATGTAATTGAGTGAATCCGGCGGTATTAATTTGAGCAAAAATAAATGCTCCAAATAACTCGCACAGCCACGTGAATTTAATTACGAAAATGTTAATCAAAATATATTTCGTTTTATTGGTTCTGGCAGCGCAACTATTGTTGCTAATTCGATTTGGTAAATGTTCGGATTAAGCTCGGAATTCAGTTACTCAATAATTCCCTCAATGAATATGGTGTACAAAAATATATACGGCCCTTTTTGTTTGAATCCCACATTTAAAAAGCCAGTAGTTAGTCAAAGTTGGGGATGTAATTGAGGCAAAAATTTAATTATTTACGCTCACATTTGTAGATGCAAATAATCTATTACCGTGGTTTCAATTGAGTGAACCGAAACCAGCATTAGCCGCATTAACCCCCGGCAAATACACGACCATAAATTTGAACCAGCAACTTCATGTAAAATTTATCGTATCAACTGTAGAGCCGATGTAACGTCAAAGCGATTAAACTGTTTTCGGTTTAAAACATGTTCTACTGAAAGAAAATCGAAAGATTAACATGATACCGGCTTGTTCTTGCTCGATTATAAATCGACAACTATTTATAGGAGGTCGATTTGGAACAAGCCTCTTTTAGTAGCGAATTACTTACACTTAAGTTAGAATTGTCGATGTGTATTTAAATCGTTCGGTGTTTAAGGGTTAACACCACCCGTGATCGACGAGCGGGATGAATTGAGTAGTTCTGCCGCGGTCAGTGACAGTTCCAAGCCCGGATAAAGTGTGGAGGGTTCTTAGGCTAGGTTAGCTCCCTGCCTAGGGTAAGAAACACCTACGGCGCACATAGAAAAAGGCATAGCCTCTGAAAATGGACGGATCACTTTGGAAACAACCCACGCACGAAAAAGGATTAAGCAAAAACGGAAAACTACTAGAATAGCCTGCTGGAACGTTACATCATGGAACTGAAGAGACCAGGAAATACTCTTGGAGATGAACAAGCACAAGATAGATATATGCGGAATATCCGAGACGAAACGTAAAGGCGGGGCACGACAAAGTATGAAAACTATATCCTACTTTAAAGTGGGAAACCGAAACAAGAACGGGGTCCCTCGGGAGTCGGTATTCTTCTACACGAAAGGTACACTGACGTAATAAAAAAACGTCGACTACGTAAGCGACAGAATATTGAAAGTCACACTTGCTTTCCTCAAAGGCCCACTGCATCTTATAAGTATCTACGCTCCGGACATGTCCAAACGAAGAGAGGAATCATATAGTTTATATGAGACGCTACAAATTGACCAAATAAACAACAATGGAAAAGTACAAATGAAAACGGAGACCAACTGTACAACTTCTGCGCAAGAAACGAACTGCGAATAAACAACACCTATTTTACTCACAAAGACCAACATAAAAACACTTTCTGCAACACCAGAGGTCAGAAATCAACCATCGATTATATAATAACAAATAGATATACCACACCGAATCAAATACAAGACATAAGGGTACTAACCTCTGCTAACACAGGCACAGATCACAACCGAGTTGTCGGAAAGTTCGTCATGGAGAGGCATCGAAGAATACAGCAAAGGTCAATACGATTGAAAAATTCAACATAGAATCATTGGATAACGACTGCATCAAATATCAATATGAAAGCAGACTAAGTGGAAAACTTACATCGGGAAACATAACAAACAAGCATGTGGAAGACAGCAGGAATATAATTAAGAGATGCATACAAGAGGCAGCTAAGGAATCAATAGGGAAAAGAATCATAAACTCGCAAAACAAAACCAAGCCTTGGTTTGCACAGGAGGTAAAAAGGCTGGTCGAGGAAAAAAGGAAAGCTACTTACAATGTAAAAGTACACTAACAGAGGAAAACTGCAATAACTATTCAGAAATAAGTAATAGAGTCAACGCGGCAATTAAAAGAATCAGAAGAGAATACTGGGAGAAGTTCTCCAGACATAGAACACGATCTTTATGGAGCCCAGAGGAAACTTTGGAAGAAATTCCTCAAAAACAGAAAGAGACCCGTAAACGAATACGTCCAGGCCCAAAAGGGTTCTCTGAACGAGTGGAAAACATATTTTACAAACCTATATGACAACACTGACAATACGGTAGAACCTCAATCACAGGAAACAGAGGAAGAGATCACGAATAGATTAACGGTTACAGAGAAGGAAATTAGTGTGAAGATTAAAAACCTGAAAAGCACAAAAGCTCTGAGAGTGGACGACATCCCCAATGATCTCATAAAATATGGAGGAAAAGAGCTAGCAAGAAAATTAACGGAACCGTTTAACAAAATAATAACTACATCCAGCATACCAACAGAGTGGCACAAAAGTATCACCATACCAATTTTTAAAAAGGGACGAAAAACCCATCCGGAGAACTGCAGAGGCATAACCCTGCTTTGCACCACTATAAAACTGCTCACCAGCATTGTCAACAGCATCGTGGTGTTATAAGATTGAACCATTGAAATCAAAGAGGAACAACAAGATTTCGGAAGAACAGATCGACAACTGATGCCCTGTTTATTGTGAGACAGGTTATAGAGAAGGCGATCGAATTCAGCTGCCCTGCTTATGTGTGTCTTATTGACCTAACAAAAGCGTTCGACTAAGTCCAGCTGCTCGATATACTGGATATATGTTGAGAAAGAAACAAATCCCAACATCAAGCATAAACATAATCAGAAATCTGAACACAGGCAACACTACAAAAATAAAAGTGGACCATCAAACAACAAAAGACATACCGACACTAACAGGAATAAGACAGGGTAATAGTCTCAGACAAAGAGCATCCTCAGAACATCGAAGATAAAACCTTAAGAACCATCGCAGGGAATACACTTAGAGACAGGGTGAGAAACAGTGACATAAGAGAGGCATGCAAGGTGTAGGGCATAGTGAGATGGGGAGGAAAAACAAGAAGATATTAACGTGGCCACATAGTCAGAATGAACCAAGAGAGACTAGCATACATAGCTAGAGATCGGAAACTAGCCGGCCGACGACCGCTAGGAAGACCACCTAAGAGATGGAAAAATAGCTGGAACTCTATATCACAGGATAACGAACCGAATTGAGCCTTTGCAATTAATAGATCTTAAAGTCTTTTTGAAGTAGAAGAAGAAGAAGAAGAGGAAAGGTGTTTAAGGCATTTTAACTGAAAAAACATCGTAAAATGGACGTACAGTGGGGGCAGGATGAGGGATTAGAGTCGTGAACATAAAAGTGTAAAAATTGAATTTCAAAAGTCGAAAAGAGCAAATTATAAATAACAAAAGGGAGCAAATTAAGAATTCCTCGTATCTACTACAAATGAACAAATAAACAATCTGGAAATAAGCACACAGAGGATATTGAAAAAGTACAGTCAATATTCAAATAAGGAAACTGACTTAAAGGTTTTAACCACCTTCAAACTACAAAAGTGAACATCAATAAAAGAAACACACCTGAAAGACGAAGACTAGAGTCCAGTCCTCCTGACTCACATGATGGACAAAAATGAATGAAATGAAAATTATGGAAAAAATTAAAAACGATAACAGTATGAAAAACATAATAGTCAAAATACCACCTTATTGAAGTTGCCTGAAGCCCAGAAAACTTTTCAGGCTACACTTAAACTTGCATTTATCAATTGAGCAAAATATCTAAATATTTGAAATCGTGTTCCATTAAGCAAAATGTATTCTCTGTTAAACAAAAAAACTAAATCAATGGACTCTATATTTGAGTGCATAAGCAAAGTAAATATGTAACCAACGATAATAATAGAATAAGGATATTTGAAATGTCGACTATAATAAATCCGCTGGTCATTTAGTGGTGTTGTTTTATTGCTGGTATTTGTTTTCATAACCATTTCGGTTATTTATTTATAAAAACCCCCAATGATTAATAGCTGTTTGTTAAAAATCGGTAAGAATAATTCATGCAGGGGGAAATTTGTTTCAAATACAGCAACTGTATCCAAAAATCGACCGATTTTTTGTTAGAAATATTAAGTTGTGTCTGCTTAATTTTTTACGTACAACTTGTGAAAGTTATATAATTTATATTTAATTTGTGACCAATTTTAAAACTGATGAATTATGTAGTAGATGGAAGTTTTGGTATCCCCAGTTGATTTGGTATTTAATCTTCTTTGTCACTTCCTTCCTGTTCGATTCTTTGCATGTTTTATCCATTCTTCTGGTTAATTTCTTTTATCGAAATAAATAAAAGACGCTTTTAATTAATCAATCCCAGCTTAAAAGGTTTGCTTCTGTATCGGTAAAATTTTCAGTTTATTCAATCGATTGCTTACAAACTACTCAACAAAATAAACGTTACTCCGCCAAATTTGTCCTAACTTTGGAAGTGAATAAATTATGATCCCTGCCAGTGAAGTGATTTATATTTTAAACGTTATCTAGCTCAATTCTTTTTCTTTTAATCAGTATTTTTGGAAAAAATTAAGGAGCCAAAATAAAGTTCCTACAGTGAGCAAAATGAAACGGTGGAAAATTTCTGAAAGTTTGGCATGCATCTGGTTGAACAAAGAAAATGTTATTTTTTCTAATTCAATACCAAATGCAGTAAGAACTACCTCAAATCTCCAAACGTTTTTTGAATTTTTCGCATATTTCTTTTCTGTACAAGGGGATGCAAAAATCAACAGCCCCTTAAATCTAAAATTCTGGCAGACTTTCAATTCAAGTAAAGTGTACTTTCAAACAATCGAATTAAATCGTTCATTCATGCAACCCTGTATATTGAATTTTTATCTTAATTGGCTATCGATGTTTCAGCTTCAACGGGACTTCTATCTTTTGAAAATCGGTCCAAGATAAAAAAATTTACAAAAGTAAGACCAAAAAGTTGAATTTTTTAATCACCCTGTAAATAAAATATGGGCGAAAATAAAAAAAACTCATTTGAGATCTGAGCCCTATCTTTATGCCTATGGAAAAAAATCGAAAAAACAGTTTTTTTTATTCCACTGAGAGCAAGTCCAACTTTGAAAAAAATGTGCATTGTTTAATTTTGCGCTCTGTAGGAACTTTATTTGAAGTACATAATTTTTGCAATTAGACGATCTGATAGGAAAAGAAATGGACTAAATAACGCTTCAAACAGAAATCAAATAACTCGCTGCAATCGGAATTTATCTCGTTCCAAATATCGTTCAAAATTTGCGTTACCCACTGCTCGCGCGCCATTGATGGACCGAAAGAAAAGAAAAAGTAAAAATTAATTCTATAGAAACTGGGCAGAAATTAATTAAAATATGTATCTCAAACGGTTTCAGATATATTAATTAATTTTAATGTTTTTAATAAAACTTTCCGGACCTTCTTGAACTAGAAATTTTCATCTTAAAATTATGCCAACATTCACCTCCTAAAGTTGGTCAGCGTACTTTTGAATCACCCTGTATAATTAATGTTGCTTGAACACCGTGCAAAAAAGTGAAGTTTTAAAACGGTTCAGCATGGAAATTAGATGTTGAAATACACAAAACCTGTATTAAATATGATCATAAGTTTCACTCTAATTGGAGTTGAATCGACGTTTTTTTCTTCGGTCCTGGCATTTCTTCTGCTCGCTTTTTGTTTTCAAGTTTTAAGCGCTTCTGAAAAGCTTTAAATCCGGCAAAAGAACAATGGAGTTTGAAAGATTAAAGGATTAAAATTTCAGAATAAAAATATTCCGCTTTCGTGCTATTCTTTATCTTTTCGCTTCTAAGGCGCGCCATGAAAAACTTGATTGCATTTTTCCTCAATAATTATTTACTGGAAAAAGTGAATCCGGTTTCATTATACGAGCTGATAATAGCAAATAGTTTACCTAATCCGGAGGCACTGTTAAAATGTTTGGAAATAATGGCTTTATCGACAACAGCCATGATATGCTCATTAAGTTACGGGCTGTGTAATAATAACCATTAACATTATTATCTTTGCGTGCTGTTTTAGAGCTATTTTACGGGATATTAGTAAATTGATTAATATTGGAATCCCTACAACAGTTTCAGGCACGCAACCGAAAACTATTTTATCATTACCAGCTTTAGGTCTGAAAAAAATGCGATAATTGCTTACTAGAGGTATGACGTGACAGCGTTGGAAGTACAGCTTTAATTTCGCTTTTTGCCTCAATGCGATAAACATTTTATAACGCAATACGATTTAACGACAAAAATGCCTTCACGTCAGCAAATCACGTTCACTATTTTGATGCGATCAACTAAGCACGTTATAGATTGCTCGTTCTATGTGTGCTTGCTCAAGGGTCGTTAAAAACTTTACTGTCGATTTATTTCTAAGCTTATTTATATCTTTACTGATACGACTTTTAAATCCCAATCAAAGATCAATTTTATGCGGGTTTTTTCATCAGTATTTAATTTAAATGTTCGTTTACAGTTGCAACTTTTGCTTTTATCCATTATTAGTTGACTCGCTTGATGAGGCGTCGTTTAGAGAGCGAAATTTGGTAAAAGTCAAGTGCACTGACTAAATGTGCACATGGCCGGTGAATTTTTCCCAGTTCAGTGGTCTTTGAACTGATTTCAATTCAAAGTATTTCATTTATAATAGGCAGGAATAGGAATCTATGGTTCTAATAAAAAATTTTAAAATTTTATAATTGAATTGTACGTTCTTTTTCAACAGAGTTTTTGAATTTGAAAGTATGTTGTACATTAGCACTTATTAAAGATTTGCTGCTGCTGCTGCTGCTGCTTAAGCTATAGCCAAAGGTATTTCCAAACAGTAGTAGTAAACATCTTTATTTCTAAAAAAAGGCTATCGACCTATCGGTCTTTCTGCCTTTGTTTAATACATGTAGTCTTAATCTGAATAAAAAATAAATATGAAAATTCTCTTATTCTACGTTAACAATCTTATTAATAAACTTTTCAATTCCAATGACAAGAAAAAATTATTTTATTGTCCAGTAGTCAGTTGCGTTTGTAAGTGTTCGAGTAGCGTTGATGTAGGGAAACGGAAGCGGGATTGTCTGGTTGGTCTTGTAAGACAAAGGGGATTCAGTATGGTCCAGTTGTAGGGGTTGTTTGTCCATTTTGTCTGTAGCTGTATGAGTCTTTCCGAAATCTTTGTCGTGTTTGTGCGTTCGTATAGTAGTTAGGTGGAGGGGCTGTGTAGTGGGTTTGAGGTTAGTCTTATTCGTGTTATTAGTCTTAGTGCAATTTGCTCTGTTGTTTGTATATAACGTTTTGTCCTTTCTGTTCCGTTGGTCATGAGTATATGTCCATAGTCTAGCAAGGGTCTACAGATAGCTTTATATATTTTGGTGGCGGTGTTTGTGCTAATTCCTCTGTCTTTGTAAGTTAGTGATCGGAAGTGTTTTGTTCTCTTTATTGTTTCTGCCCTGATGTTTCGTATGTGTTTAGTGAATTTAAGTTTGTGCTCAATTGTGATTCCAAGGTATTTTACGTCGTTTTTTGGTTGTGTCGTTTGGCCGTCTGCAGTTATTGTAGGGGAGTCAGCGTTGAGTCTGTGATTTGTGAGCAGAAGTTGGTTTTTTGACGCGTTTGGTGTTAGTCTCCATTTATAAAACCATGTCATTGTGTTGTTTGTTAGTGTTTGGAGTCTTTGAGCTGCTCTCTCAGTAGTTTTGTCATGTACAATAAGTGCCGTGTCGTCTGCGTATTGTAATATGTATGCCGATCTGTCGATTTGATTTTTGTCTGGTAAGTTGTAATTGTATATGTCATGGCAGTATATATTGTAGAGAAACGGTGAGAGCGGGGATCCTTGAGGGAGCCCTTCTTCAGGGGAAAAAGAAAATGACAGTGTTTTGTCAATTCATACTTGTAGTTGTCTGTTTTCTAGTAAGTTATTTATGGTGTGTAGTAGATATGTTGGTGTGTGCAGTTTGTATAGTCTGTATAGTAAGCCTCTATGCCAGACACTATCAAAAGCTTTGTTAATGTCCATAAACAGGCAAGCTGTCTTTCTGTCAGTTAGGTGGGTTGTTTGTATATTGTTAGTCAGAGTGAAGAGTGGGTGAATAGTCGAGTGCTGATGTTTGAATCCGAACTGATACGATGGTATGTACTTTCCGACCTGTTTTCCCAGTCGCTGCCTTATTATGTATTCGAAAATTTTGCTTAGTACTGGAAGTAGTGTAATTGGTCTGTAGTTGCTCGGTTGTGTATTGTCGAGTCCATTTTTGGGTATAGGGATTATTAAGCCGTTCTTCCATGTTTCTGGGATTCTGCCATTTGTGATGCAGTTGTTCAATTCAGTTAGGATCAGTTTGTGTGTTTCTTGAGTTAGGCTTTTCAAGAGTTTTGCCTTAATTTTATCCCCTCCCGGTGCAGTGTCTTTGACATGCGCTAGTGCTTCATCGTACTATGTGTCTGTGATCAGTTTGCAGGTGTAGTCCGGTGAGCTGTTAAAATAGTTCAAGTACCAGTCGTTGATCAAGTTCCAGTTGTCATTGTCGAAGTTAGGGTTTATCGATATGCTGAAAGCCCTTTGATAGTGTCTGGCGAACGCGTCCGCTTTCTGTTTGTCTGTGTAACGTTCTATTCCGTTTTCGTCAATTGTGTCAGTAGTGCCAGTCTTCCTGTATTGCGCCAGTTTCTTAATTTTTCGCCAGTATGTTTTGCCTTTGTCCTTCTGTATTTCTTTACATGTTTCTAGCCATTTGTCTTGTCGGTATTGTCCAATCAAAGTTTTAATGTTTCTGTTAAGTTGGTTCAGTGTATTTTTTAGGTCGTTATTTTGAGTGTTTGTATATAGTCTGTACAGTTCTCTCTTATGTTTTATTAGTCTCAGTATGTATTTGGGCAGTGAATGTCGGTAGAAAGCATTTTTTATTTCCAGGCTAAATTTTCGTATGGCTAGTGTAATATTTCCAAACATTTGACCCTATTTGCACCTTTATACATATACCGGGTGTTTCGTCACAAGCGGAATCATATTTCGGAACAAAGGTATTTCCGAGGCCTCCGATAAACCTCTAGTAACTTTCACTTTTTAAAAGATAATTGGTTTTTAAAAGACCATGGTTCTCTCAGGAAGTAAAAAAGCAAATGCAAGGAAAAGAAGTTAGTCTACCTAAAATGCAAATCCCTGGGAACAGAAGAGTCTTAGTGGCACTGGTTAGACAAACAAAAGATGAATACTGGGAGAGGTTTTCGAAACGAATGGAGACTGATTTCTACGGCCTACAGAAGCAAATGTGGCGGTTCCTCATGAACCAGCGTAATGAAATCAAAGAACTACAGGAATCAAACCCAATAAAAAAGGAGACGTGGGCACAATATCTCACGGATCTGTAGAAAAAGAAAGAACACAAGATGGAAATGAACCCTCCAGAGATAACAACAAACGAAGTACTGCAAATAGAGGAATCCTGCGAGGAATTTGCCCGTAAAAAAATAAAAAACAGGAAAAAACAGACAAATGAACTATTGAAGTATGGGGGACCGAGACTCACGAACAACTCGTAATTCTTATCCGCAAGATTCTTTTCGCTCATAAAATCCCGGATGAATGGCGATCGAGCATCACAATCCTTATATTCAATATGGGCAATAAGAAAATTCCATCAAATTACAGAAGCATAAATCTACTGAACACCACCCTAAAACTAACAGCAAAGATAGTGACGAACATAATAAATAGCATGATTACTCTTACAGATGTACAACAAGGATTCAGAACAGGAAGATCGTGTACCAACGCCGTCGTGTACCAAAGCATGTCTTTGTCATGAGACAGACTGTGCATACCTATGTTTTCTAGATCTTGAAAAGGCATTCGATCGCGTCCAATTGAGAGATATTATACACCTCCTTTATGACAGACAAGTTCCTCACCCCCTGATAAGAACCATCGAAAATATATACACGGCAAATTCTGCTCTAGCTAAAGTTGACAACGAATACACCCAGCCAATACCGATTCTGAAGGGCATTAGACAGGGAGACTCAATAAGTCCACTTCTAAAGAAGGTACGCAAGCTTTTTTTTTTTTTTTTTTTTTTACCGAGGTTTGAGAAATCTGTTGGACAGACTGCCCAGGCTGGTGTTCTGGCGCCTGGGGGTGTGCCGGGATGACGTTCCGTTCCAGGAAACATCGACCGGCTAAAACTCTTTCCTCCTTCTAACCCCCCTTCTCCTCCCGGAACCGTGTTAACATTACTTCAGGGGAGAGGGTTGCTTGCCGGACGTCGGCGTGTCCTGTCTATTGCCGTGGGGATTGCCTTTTCCTTTCCAGGTCGCATTTGGTCGTCATTATGTCCTGGATCATTGGACGTATGACGTCCCATCCTTCTCTGGTCTTTAGAATGGTCCCCATTGCATCTTTGGTGATGCGTTTGCCGCATCTATCTGCGGCTTCCGCTCTGATGCCTTCAAATTGGCGACATATGAATATGGTGTGCTCCGGTGTGTCCGCATCTTCGCAGAACCATCATTGGTCGGATTCTTGCTTCCTGATCGTTTTTAAATAGCTGCCGAAGGCTCCGTGGCCGCTTATTGCCTGCGTGACGAAGTGATTCACGTCCTTGAATCGTTCCTCCTGCAGCCATACGTTCAGGTCTGTGATGAACACCTTTGCCCATCCTTCGTAGTTGCCCCATCTGTCGGTCCATTTCCGGGTTAGGGTGGACCTGTGTAGCTTTCTGGAAGCCTTTCCGTCCTCCTGGATACTGATCCTCTCTTCCACCATCAGATCCAGTGGAGGCAGCCCGGCCAGCACTTGCGCCACCTGTGTATTTATAGTCCGGTACGCTGCCGTGATGCATATGGCCAGCCTTCTGTTGACTCTGTCGAGTAGCGTTTTGTACCCTTTGTACCTAATTGTTTTTTGCCAGGCCTTTACTCCGTACAGCACCACCGACTGCACCGTGCTGGCCAGTAGCCTTTTCTTCGCCGCTCCAGGTCCGCGTATTTTCGGTGTAAGGCTCATCTTGGCGTTGATTATACCGTGGGCCTTGTTCACAGTTTTTTGGACATGCGCAGTCATCCGCATGTTCCGGTCCATGTAAACGCCCAGGTATTTTGCAGCCTTTTGGGTCGCTATGATTTCGCCTCCTATGCTCACCTCCGCAGTCCTAATCTTCCTTCTGCCAGCTACAAGTACGATTTGGGTTTTCTCGGGAGCGATCCTAATTCCCATATCGTTAAGCTTCTTGCTTATTAAGCCCATGTTGTAACTGGCCTTGTCTTGGAGTCCCTCCAGATCCTTTGCCTTGACCACTAGCGCTATGTCGTCTGCGTAGCCGGTTATCGTCATCCCGTCCTCCAGCTTCTCCCTCAGGATGTCGTCGTAGAAGATATTCCAGAGTGTGGGGCCCAGCGTGGATCCTTGCGGGATTCCACACGTCATGTCAAAGGCGGTTCCTTCAGGGTCAATTATTTTGCGGTCTTTGAAGTATGAGCCTAGGATGTTGATGAGGTACCGGTCAACTCCTCTTACTTCCATGGCCTCCCTTATCTTGCTCCACTGTGCCGAGTTGAACGCGTTCCGTACGTCTACCAGGATTAGGAGAGCAAAGTCTCGATGTTGGGGGGCTTTGCTTTCGGTCTCCCTGACGATTTCCTGTACTCCGCAGATCGCGTCCAACGTGCTCCTTCCTCTCCTGAAGCCATACTGGGTGTCCTGGATGATAGGCCTTGTGTCTGTAATCTCTTCGAGTCTCCTTTTTATCAGTTTCTCGAAGAGTTTCCCCATTGTGTTGATCAGGCACAGGGGTCTGAAGGACCTTTCCGCTCTATCGTCCTTGCCTGGTTTTTCGATGAGGACCAGCCTAGCCTCCTTCCAGATTTTTGGGAAGTTGCCGTCGACCAGGCATTTGTTGAACACCTGCAGTATCAGCTCCCCTTGAGCTTTGACACTTTCAATGACGACCTCGGGGGGTACGCTGTCCGGGCCAGGGGCTTTCTTTTTCTTCATTTCTGAAGCAGCCCTGTTCAATTCCTCCAGGCTGAATGTTGGAATCTTTCCCTTATCAATATCGTGGCGTTGCCACTGAATGACCGGGAAAGTCGGGAAGAGTTTTTCCACCTGGGTTTTTACGTCCAATGTCGATGGGGGCTTGAACATTCCAAATTTTTTCCTCACAATCTGGTAAGCGCGCCCCCAGATGTTGTTCTCGAGGTCGTCAATCAGCTCTCTCCATTTCGCCTGCTTACTCTGCTGGATCAGAGTCCTGAGCGCTTTCCTCTCCGTTGCGTGGATGTCCTTTAGGGCTCTGATGTCATGGGCTCCGCTTGGTGTTTTCTTCTTTGCCCTTGTGAGCATTCTCCTTAATCTCACGCACTCCCTACGCTTACCAGCGATTTCTTCGTTCCACCAGTACACCCCTTTCTTGCCTGTGGGCGACCTCTTTGGCAATGTGCTTTCGCACACCGAAGTTATTGTTTTCATCAGCTCTTCCGGGGTGTCGATGTTGGGGAGCTGCTGGACGCGTAGTGAGAGGGCTTTGGAGAACTTCTCCGCTGTACTCGGGTTCCCAGTCCATCTCCACGAGTTTTGTAGCTGGATTTGGCTGCTCCGGGGTCCTGGTCCTCTGCAATAACTGTAGGTGATGCTGTGGTGGTCGCTCAGGTTTTCCTCCTCCGTAAGCACCTGCCAGCTACTGACCTTTCCCGCTACCGGTATTGTAGCGATGGTAACGTCAATTAGAGATTCCCCTCTCGATCCTGAGAAGGTTGGGGTGTTCCCTCTATTGACGGCCACCAGGTCGTTTGCTGACATCCAGTCCTCCAGTAGCGTCCCTCTTCTGTTTGTCCTGCATTCGCCGAATATTGCACTTTTAGCGTTTAAATCGCCGCCTATCAACACGTCCATGCCCGAAGCCTTGATGATTGTCTCCAAGTCGTTGAGCAGCTTCTCAAAGTCCTCATTGTCGCCGTTTGGTGAGAAGTAAACAGAGAATACTGATAGGTCCTCCAGCTCGACACCTACGTAGCCAGTTCCCTTGTACTCTCTCTTTACTCTGAGGCCTCTGCTGACGTTGATGAAAACGTCCCTGGCATCGTCGCATAGTGTAGTGTTGTGGCTGAGTGCTTTATTCGGTTCCTGCCCTAGTGTCACGTTTGTGTTGTCCTCGATCGTTTTCCTGTACATGAGGTCATGCGCTTTGCGGCATCTAAGGTACGCAAGCTGAGAGGCTACAGAATGGATGACAGAGATTAAAATACTGGGCTTCGCTGACGACGCAGTCCTGCCCGCAGAGAGTGAAGATGATGTACAAAGACTATTACAAGTATTTAGTAGAACCGCAAAATCACTTAATATGAACATATCTACAGTAAAACAAAATGCATGACAACATCAAAAAGCCCGCAAAGATGCAAGCTGACTGTCGATGCAAAAATCATCCACCAACAAACGAAATTCAAGCACCTCGGCGTGGAGCTATCTGGATATGGGGACGTTGAGGCCGAAGTACGCTAGCAGACCAACAAAGCGGCCAGAATAGCAGCATGTATCAACAATACAATCTGGCGAAATAAACCTATGAGAATAGAAATGAAGGACAGAATATACAAGGCCACAATTAAACCTTTAATGACATACACAGCTGAAACACGACCCGAAACAGCAAAAACCTTCCTCTTTAGAAGGGGTCTCATTGGGTTGTTCCACAGCCAGCAGATCCAGTACTTCCTCTTTGCCAGCTCCTCTATTAAGCAGATGATGGAAGTAGTTTTTCCACGTTTGCAATATTTCTAATTTGTCAGTTATTAGATCTCCATTTTCCTTCTTTAAGATATTGTCGGTCTTGGGTCTGAATCCTGCTTTTGTGGAGCGTAGTTTTCGGTATAATTTTCTTGCGTTATTTTTTCCTTCTTATTCTAGTGCAATTAATTATCTGTCTTGCCATTCTCTCTTTTTTCTTCTCAACAGTTTCTTTCCTAGGGTTCTTAGTCGTCTGTATCTTTCCCTGTTCTCGTCCGTGGGACATATTTTTAATATTTTGAGTCTAGCAGTATTTCTCTTCTCCATAGATCTTCAGAATCTTCATCATGCCAGTGCTTTTTGTGTTGTCTCCTGGGTTTCTCCCCTGCCACCTTTCTAGCTACTTCAGTAATTGTTCCAGATATAAACTTCCAATGCGTATCCCTATCAGTATTGTATGTGGTGTTAGTATTTTCTCTGATAAGTCGCTCTAGTTCTTCCTGATACTGTGCTCTTATCTCTGTCTGCTGAAGCTTTTCTGTATCCCACTGCGGAGGGAGACAATTGGTTCGCTTGTTCCTTGCTGTAGATATTCTGACTTTGATCTTGGCTTTGACCAGAAAATGACCTGAATGGGCATCTGCCCCCCTGCAACTTCTTACGTCTAGTACATTACGTCCGTATCTTGCATCAATTATAACTTGATCTATTTGGTTTCTGGTTACACCATCACTAGATACCCATGTCGTTTTTTGTATATATTTGTGTTCAAACATAGTGGACTTTATTAACATATTACTTGATGCTCCAAGATCTGCCACTCTTAGACCGTGGTCGTTGGAAGCATTGTGCAGCCTGTGCATGTCCACATAAGGTTTTAGCGCCTCTTAGCGAAATCTCCCAGGATGTTGCTTCTTCATAACCCATACTTTTTTGCGAGGTGGGGTGGTTAGCCCCACGCTCAACCCTCCTCTTTGCTCAAACGGGCTTGGGAAATCAAACAGGCTTTTTCCTTTTCAAACAAGCAGTTTAGAAGTTACAGCGATTTAAAACTTTATACTTTCAAAGGCTTTCTCCACTCTTATTAAGGCCGGCATATCAATGAGCCTTGAACAAAAATGATGCAAAATTGACTCAGCTTTATGTCGATGTACGAAGAGTATAGCTTAATTTGGGAATTTTCTGAGAAATCTATGTTTGTACTATTGACTTTCCCAGTGCGCTCCCTTGAAGTGAATTCCGGAACTTAAAAATAATTTCCATGATTTTCCGAAGACCACTTTAATTTATCCCTAAATTTCCAGCCCCAGTACTTTCCGTAGCCACCCTTAGGTATAATTAACCAACACCCGGTATATTTGCTACATTTCCGCTTGTAATAGTAAGAAGAAAAGACGTTTCATACTCAGGCCACTTCTACTACAATATTTAGAATAGATGTAAGAAAACACCATGTAGCTAGTTACTAAGAAATTAGAGGAGAAAAAACTTTGAGGACAAGTTAGTTAGCAAGTTTATCCACAAACAATCCCTAATGACAACTAATTGCAAAACAAGCAAAGGCGTGTCCTGTCGACGCAGTTTCCAATTAAGTGGGACCTTCTAATTAAACTGTTCCAAATCTGTTTTCATTGGCCAAACAGGTGATTTTATGCTCCCGAGTTGCATCTTTGGGATTTCAGTTTCCCTTTAGTTCTGCTGCATTTCTGTTTTCGTTGCGATCGAATGTGTTAAACAAATTTTCAAAATACTTCTCAATGAAAAAATTGTTAGTAGAAGCTTACAACTGATTAGTAAAAGAAAAAACTTTGCAATTTGCACATTCGAATGCCCATAACCGCGCAACAAAGACAAACAGAATAATTGCACAACAACAATTTAATTTGCGCTCCAAAGTCGGTCTGGCTGCATTTTAATAAAACTATCTGGATTTATTGAGTTAAATTTCGTCTAAAGAAACGGGTGGAAAACAGCAAAGGCTTGCCGCTAAAATCTTTTAATGAAAACATCCACACAATATAGTTTGCCTGAAAAGTCTGCCACGGCCGTTTGTCTTGATAAATTAAATTATTTTTTAATTGAACCTTTTCGTTTAACGGCCAAATTGGATTTTATCAACAAAGGGCATGATGTTGACCGTTTGAGCTTGCAAACTGCAAAAATTGGCACTAACAAAGTTCTAAGGCCCAAATAGCTAAGAAACTGCACAAAATGATGCGTGATTAAAGAGACAATAGTAAGAACCCAAGTAGAAACCATCGCAAGAGGCAAAAGACAAATGAAATAAAAAGGGATGACGAAGGAAAACGTGGACATAAGAAGAAATTGCAAAAACAACAGAATTTCAGGAATATTTAAAAAATGCAAATATTTAATATTCCTGCTGCATCAACTGTGTTACAGTGTTTCCAAACTTTCCTTGCTCAACAATGTCGATGTCATCCGCATATCCCCTCGAAGAGCAAGAGCCTCCTAAGAAGGAGCATTAAGTGATAGTAAAATAGAGTAATTTGTTGTTTGACAGAATTATTTTTGGAAAAATCCCAATCATTTTCAAAAATACAAACATCATTTTATCCCAAGTTTCGTATTCCAGTCTTCCATCATTCTCAAATGTATTTTTGAATATTAATTTCAAAAGCGAGCAAAGAACAATTAAAGGAGCGAGGGAAAGAGGGTGCTCATGTACCGGCTAGAAAAAATCTTTAGCACTATTTGCTTCCACCAGTTTTTAATACTTTAAGGCGTTTTTAAAGTAGTTCAGCATAAAAGACTGATCGCATCAAAACGGTGCTCAGGAAAAATTAAAAAGAATGGAAAGTTCTGAACTGAACTGATTTAACACATCGTGTTGCTGAAGTTGGAGCTTACTGGTTTAAAAAATTCTGATGAAAAACACACCTAAAATTTAAGGAAGTTGATTAACTTTCTTAAAGGATAATATGAAATTGAAACAAAATATAAATAAATTAGAAAGGGTTTCTAAAGAAAAAAATTAAGATCTTCGAGTCTGCCCCCTTTTGTAGATTCAGAACATCGTTGGTATTTCGAAAATACGTTTGAAAACTTTTCTATTGACGGAAGACAAATTTCAAAAATATAAAAAAAGGCGCACCAATTAACGAAAGCTCGTTTATATATTATAAAACAATGTGAATTTTTATCAACAAAGCAACATACCTAAATTTGCTTTACTATTATTTAGCTGCATAAAAATGAAAGGTACCTATTCTTTTGTTTGAAAGTTTTGAAGTTTTTTTGGAATAAGAAACTTATTCCAAAAATATTACTCACAAGTTTTAAAACCGCTGTTGATTACTATTTAATAATTATCAATGAAAAAACATAATTTGATCAAAATTGTTAGTAAATTAACTGTAATCTCATTGTCTTTTTATACATAAAATCCTATTCACTTGCAAAACGCATCAGCTCATTTAAGGCGAAGAAAGTCAGCATTTTTTGAACATCGCTAAAAACCATAATAATAATCAAAAAAATATTGCAGAATACAAAAAACCGAAATTGTCATACAGGAAATCTTTCGAACTTTATTCATTCAAATACTTGAACAGTTAATTCTTATATTAATTAATAAATGTTTAAGTATTTTTTAATTTATTCCGCTTCGAACAGCAAACAGAACGCCACCCTGCACTTAAGCAACAATAATTGTTCCTCTTCATTCCACCTCTTAAGACTGCGTTAGCAGTGCGCGCTGTTTACTTGGAATTCTCCATATTTGCTTTAAAATCCTCTTATTTTGATAGACATCTCTAAAGTAAATACTGTTACTGCCCGCACGTGTTTGAGTATAAACAAACAGCGGTAAATCTCACTTCAACAAACTTCTTTTCAGTTCGACTAGTTCTTGTGTTAATGAGCTGAGGTGAACGTGCTGATCGAAGGCCAGTTTCTAAGTCCTAAAAGTGAGGGTTTTTCACGTTTAAATGCCGCTTCCCAAGAGTTTTTTTGCGTGAAAAATTGACACAGATTTACCTTACGTGTAGGTCTACAGGAATATTAATTTCAAGATACCACGAAGGATATTCAAACGCCATACATGAATGATAATAGTGGGAATCCTGGCTTTTATACATAATGTAATGGTTTGGTAGCCAACCATGTAAGTGCTTCTTCCGCAGAAATGCCGTATTTTTCAATGGGTGGGAAAACTACTTATAAGGAACCTTTTCAAATCGCTCAGCAGTTCTTCTACTAGTGGACAATTTCAAAAAAAAACTAAAATAAAATACGACACTACAGAGCTGAGACGATTATAAATCAACAAATTTCCAATAGAATTTGCTCTTTTCAGTTATCTAATTGAAAATAAAACACAACTCAATTCGATAAAAGCGCCGTTGGATGCTTTTAGCTTTTAGTCGTTTAAAAAAGCAACTTTCAACAAATAAAAGACTGAAAAATATATGAAACCAATCCATTTAAGGTATGAGTTGCATTGAAAAAGGGCTATGGGATAGTTTCGTAAATACATCTAGGATATCCACAATATTGATAGATTTCAGTATGTTTTTCCCTACATTTTGATCTTTGATTAATGCTTTGGAAAAATGTTTGTCTATGCGAATAAGCCAGAATCATATTTTTCAATGTCCAAAAGCGGTAGTTTTTTAATAATTTCTGCACCTTTGAAGGAAGAATTAAAATTAAAATGCTCATTTCGATTAAAACAGACAAAAAATTCACCTTAAAATATTTTTTACTCAAAACGTAGAAGATTTGATTAATTGTTCGTGTTTGCCGTTGAATAAGCCGTTTCGTTGCCCAAAACTTGCCGTTTTTACATCATTTTTGTAGCTTTGAGTAAAATTTCGAAAAAATAGTTTAGAAAAACATTATCAGTTCTATTAAAATAGGCAAAAGTTTACTTTTTTAACTAATAACTCAAAAAAAAGAAGATTTTTAAAATGGTTCGTGTTGGTTTTATGCGAATAAGCCACAATTGGATTTTTCATTACTCAAAAGCACCAGTTTTTAAATTATTTTTGCACCGTTGAATGGAAAATTTAAAAGAATATGATCATTCCTATTAAAACAGGTAAAAATTGAACTTAAAATAGTTTTTTACTAAAAACTGAATAATTTTTTTTTTAATTGTTCGTGTTCCTTTTATACGATTAAGCCGCATTTGCATTCTTTGTTGGAAAGCAGCAGTTTTAAAGCATATTTGCAGCTTTGAATGAAAATTCGAAAAAATATATCATCTGCATTAAAACAGACGAAAAATTGACGCCACAATATTTTTTACTAGAAGCTCAAGAACATTTTTTGAATATTCGTGTTCGTTCTATGCGGTTATGCCTGCTTTTAATTGTTCATTGCCCAAAAGAGTCAGTTTTTAAGTAATTTTTGCAGCTTTGAATACAATTTAGAAAACAATAAATTGAAAATTCGAAAAAACAATAATTTGTATTAAAACAGACAAAAAACTGACCGCAAAATAGTAGTAGTAGTAAACATCTTTATTTCTAAAAAAGGCTATCGACCTATCGGTCTTTCTGCCCTTGTTTAATACATGCAGTCTTAATCTAGATAAAAAACCAATATGAAAATTCTCCTATTCTAGGTTAACAATAGTAGTAGTAAACATCTTTATTTCTAAAAAAGGCCATCGACCTATCGGTATTTCTGCCCTTGTTTAATACATGCAGTCCCAATCCAGATAAAAAACAAATATGAAAATTCTCCCATTCTAGGTTAACAATGTTATTAAATAAATAAGATTTCAGTGGCAAGAAGAAATTATTTTATTGTCCACTAGTCCGTTGCGTTTGTAAGTGTTCGAATAGCGTTAATGTAGGGAAACGGAAGCGGGATTGTCTGGTTGGTCTTGTAAGACAAAGGGGATTCAGTATGGTCCAGTTGTAGGGGTTGTTTGTCCATTTTGTCTGTAGCTGTATGAGTCTTTCCGAGATCTTTGTCATGTTTGTGCGTTCGTATAGTAGTTGGGTGGGGGGGTTGTGTAGTGGGTTTTGGGGGTGTCTTATTCGTGTTATTAGTCTTAGTGCAATTTGCTCTGTTGTTTGTGTATAACGCTTTGTCCTTTCGGTTCCGTTGGTCATGAGTACATGTCCAAAGTCTAGCAAGGGTCTACAAATAGCTTTATATATTATCGCAAAATATTTTTTAATGAAAACAGTTTTTTTTCTTGTTCTTCCTATGCATATAAGCCACAATCGTATTTTTCACTGCCCAAAAAATAGACAAAAATGTACCTTTTCAGTAAAAAACATTTTACGGTTGATTTTTTTCTATTTTAAAATAAATGAACATTTTCTTATAAAGTTTTCACTCAAAAGCGCAAAAATCATTTAAAACTGGCGCTTTTGGGCAATGATAAATGAAATTATGGTTTATCCGCATAAAACGATAACAAACGTTTAAAAAAAATGATCTCGAATTTTCAGTAAAAAATATTTTATGGTCAGTTTTTTGTCTGTTTTAATACAATAATTTTTTCTTTTTCTCTTATCTCATTCTAAAACATAACATTTGCTTTAGTTCAATTTTTTTATTTAAATTTTTTTATTTATTTTTTATACAGGGTGACTCAAAATTATAGCTTCCAACTTCCAGCATTGTTTAGTACAACAAAGATGACCTCTGAGTATAAGAACTCATACAAAAATGAACAATCCCTAGAAACTTGATCGCATTGTCCTCAATCACTCTGTATATTTGCTGTTCACGAGTTTTAACACTGTGGTTAATTGATGTTTCTACCCGACGTTTCACTTGCATTTGCAACAGCCACTGTGTGAGCCGCAAAGTGATCCAAGAGTTTCGTTACAATTTGGCAGCAAACTGTTCTAAAATTTAACGATTGAGAAGGAAAAACACAGTTTTATTGGAATTTAGAGACTTACAAATTTATACAGTTAACCTTCGGTTGGTTGGTAAAGCGATGGGCCTCAGGGGGGACAAAAATAAATTCAACCGCCCTCCGACTTGCCCGAAATTAAATACAGGCAACATGGGAAAAAGTCTTGTTTTTTGCAACGGGAACGGAAATTATAACCCGACTAATTAGAGCCCGTTATAAGATGAGAAATAGAATGGGAAAAATGGGGGCAATTAATTGTTCCTTCAGGGACAAAAGATGAAAAATCTTTGGTTGCATGGTTGTAAGACGGAACGCAACAATTCCTTTAGGAAAAGCGAAAAATTAATATAAACTCCCCGCGGTATTTCAATAGCTTAGAAAATTAACTATGGAAATTATACTGCAACAATGACCATTAAGTGGATCATCTTATTCATGAAAACTTTCATTATTATATTAGCAAGCTCACTAAATGTGCTTCTGAGTCAGTAACACCCAGTAGATCTTCTGTTCCTTAATATCTGATTAATGTGCCTAAATTCAGCGTCGTCTGCACACAAAGTAAACTACTATAATTCACTTTCCAGCCTTGTAATTGAGTTTCTCGAGACGTTCTCATATTGGTTTCACTTCGGATGTAACTAAGCAGATTTAGAACCATCTAAGTGCATTAAAAGTGGATGGCGTTCCGAAAAACTCGGTTAATAATGCAGCATTACTTACAAACACACAATGGCAAACTTATTGTCTGTTTTAAAATTAACGATGGAGACTGGAAACTTGTTTAAATAATTCAGCTGTGGAAAGTTTTTGCGAGTGAAACTTTGCGGCATGATCAGTTTATGTTATTGGCGCTGTGAAGATTTGGAGTTTCGAATAAACCATTATTTCCGATTTTAATTGATATGATTGGGTTTGTTATTGAAATGAAGCCATTCAAACTTTTGCCAAGACCAGTGCTGAGTAGTAAGAAAGTTATTTTTAATTTCCGTTTGAGGTTGAAAAAAACCCTGAAGGAGAACAGGAGTTTTTCGAATCGGCTCAGCGGTTTATAGCAGAAATATCCATTTGCATTGCCTTTCATAAAATCTGAGGCGAATACAAATACCGAAAGTTCAAATAAGCAAATCTGAATAAGGAATTTCATATACAGTGTAGGGGACTTGAGTTTTCGCCATAAAACTTTTATCCTCTTTTTGGCTTTTCGGGTAATCCTTTTTTAAACTTGTGGTTTTATTGGCCCCTCAAAAAAAAAGCGCTGCCGATCTAAATCAAAGCACGTTTAATACATAACAGTACGCCCACCTACCCACTTAGCATTTTAAGTACCTCATAAAGACTTTGAATGGACAAATTCAGCGATAAAATCCATTAAGAAAATGTATTTTTAAGAAATTGATGCACATTGCTAGATATACTGGAAGAGAATGGCACCAGCCACTCCCGAAGATTAAAACGACAGTTTTTAAGTGCTTGAATATCGATTATCAGATAGATCACGATTCAGATCCCTCACAAATAACAAAAAATAAATATAGTATATATAAATATAATAGACAAAACACTGTCATTTTCTTTTTCCCCTGAACAAGGTCTCCCTCAAGGATCCCCGCTCTCACCGTTTCTCTACAATATATACTGCCATGACATATACAATTACAACTTACCAGACAAAAATCAAATCGACAGATCGGCATACATATTACAATACGCAGACGACACGGCACTTATTGTACATGACAAAACTACTGAGAGAGCAGCTCAAAGACTCCAAACACTAACAAACAACACAATGACATGGTTTTATAAATGGAGACTAAGACCAAACGCGTCAAAAAACTCACAAACCACAGACTCAACGCTGACTCCCCTACGATAACTGCAGACGGCCAAACGACACAACCAAAAAACGACGTAAAATACCTTGGAATCACAATTGACCACAAACTTAAATTCACTAAACACATACGAAACATCAGGGCAGAAATCAAAACAGAAATATATAAAGCGATTTGTAGACCCTTGCTAGACTTTGGAATTGGAATTTTATTTAATAATATTGTTAACCTAGAATAAGAGAATTTTCATATTTGTTTTTTATTTAGATTAAGACTACATGTATTAAACAAGGGCAGAAAGACCGATAGGTCGATAGCCTTTTTTAGAAATAAAGATGTTTACTGCTACTAAATATAATAAAAAATAGCTGCAATTAATGGTGTAGAAGTAATCTTGGAGTATCGATTCGAAAAGTTCTTAACAGTCAATATAAAGTTTCCAAATATTTCCAAGTGCAAAGATAATTTTAGAAAACTCACATGCTCGGTTTACTTTAAAAATTCATAGAAATGAAAGCATCGGATCGAGAACATAAAAAATTATGCTTGAAATAGTTATTATAAAACATAAAACTTCTTTGACATTTTTTTTACATTTTAATGGCAAATTGTCATGTTTTTTGGGGATAATTGAAAAAATTAATTACTCGGGACTGTACAAAGAGATACAAGAGAATGTTTGCAATTTTAAAGGAATAAAATCGAGTTTACACAATTTGTCTTTCTTATGGAGATAGGATAAGAAGATAGAAGACTATTATATACCTCGCACATTATATCCTTCTACGCTACGCGCCTGAGGATATAAACGTGATCGGTATAGAACAGCGTACTTCTCGACCTAGGTATATAATGTATTCTAGGTTCAAAAATTAACTTGAAGTGCGCTGACTAAATGTACACACGAGGTTAAACATCGATTATTATATTTTCCAATCGTGAGCGGGCGGGAATAAAGAGTGCGAGCGACCAAAATTCAATCAATTAGGATTCAGATGTAAGTGAAGTCATCAAATGAATAAAACATTAAGTAAATTAAGAGATCGAAGCAATTAGGCGACGCCCTGAATCATGTGAAAAGTTCTTTGGATAATATTCATAGGCGACACTTTTTTAAGCTCAGACCTTTGCGTCTCTGTCTTTTTTTAAATAAAATTATTGTTGTGTATATTTTCCTGACTGTACTTTAATTTATTTCAAAAAATTCCTGGGTTTCAGTCAATTTTATTGTTTATTATTCAAAATGTTACAAATACGTTTCGGTGTCTTTCTCCACCATCATGAGTTTGTCTAAAATATATATTTACAGTTATCATCAATTTAAATAAAAAACTTTCACCAAAATTCACATATTAAAATACAAATAACACACATTAAAAAGTACATTAAGAACATTGGTTTTCAGGTGATGAGTCAGGACAAACATGTCTGGGAAAAGACTAGAATCTATTGTTTAGATATTTAAATTTAACTTACGTGTCTAGTTGTTTCTACCTTCACATTTGACTGGTTATTGAATTCCCTATTTTATTCGATATCGAGCGAGAGAACAAAAAAACTGTTTATACTTCGCCTTTTCTTTGCATTCTAGGAATTGCTCTGCAATTCCTCAATATCAGGTGTTTATATTTCACTTACCTGGTCCAATCAGTTCATGCATGCGATCATTTAATTAGTGTGTGATACACTGAGCTAAGATTGTCTGTGTCTGATCTAAAATTCATTGCATTCTGATGTTTTTTAATCTGTATCATTTCATTCAGACTCTTCTCTCTCTATATGTCTTCTCTCTAATTCGACTTCCCGGAATTTTCTGAAATTTTTGAAGATTTTTTATCATGCATGCGACCCTTAATCTCAATAGAATAAACTAAAACTGTAAAATGGTCGCATGATGTAAACCATGAAAAATTCTGTATTAAAAAATGCAAATTTAAAGTTAATATAAATAGAGTTACTAAATATAAGGCTTTAATTTCCTGCTGTAATTTCACATGAACATAAACCAGATATAAATTGTATAAACTACATAAACTCAGCAATGACCCAATTTTTTTTTTAATTCCAATTAAAACGTTCGAATTTTTATTTTATTATGCAAAATTCACACTCATAACTTGCAGTTTTACCTCTCACCAAGGCTGGCAGTAAAATCTGCAATTGATGCGGCCATAACTTGAAAAGATAAATATCAGCTAACTTTATCAAACCTCTTACGCCGAAACGTTAACCGACTTTGCGAGCAGTCGGAAATTGTACAACTAAAACATATTATATATTCATTAAAATTATATGATAGTTTCCGTACTTTATGCCGCTTTGTTCTCCGCATTTCCTCGAAATATAACTCGTAAAGGAACGGGAACTGAAACGTGGATAATAGCTTGGTGCCGCCTCTTACTCTTGACTTAGATCCGAACCAATAATACTAACTTGCTTAGGTTTGACGATGCGTTCCACGAAGATGCAAAATAACGTAGCTAATCTTCCAAATTAAATCAAATGCACATGATCTGAAGCAACAACAAATTTTACTTAATTAAATAATTGGAAGGGGTTTTGACTAGCTTTGACCACCGCTCTCTCCAGATCTCAGTCTAGGGGACTTTTATGATAGTGAACTCAGTGATGGCAAATAAATTACTAACCAGCCAGCTGAAATTAAAATTCGCAATTATCTGTTTGAAATGCGATTTGCAAAGCCAATATTTTTATCTTTACGCGTCAAATTAATTCTGTAAAATTCCTCGATTGCACGGAAACAGCGAGTGCCAATGTGGTTCAAACTAATGAATAACCATTAGTATGGGATTGGAATCGCGGTTTTACTTGATGTAGCGGATTGATGTACGTTTGAAAAAAATCGTTCATTTTATGACGAATAAAAAATTGTCTATAAATTATAAACACTGGTCTCTGGACTTTATATAAAATTTAACAATGTTCCCTTGAATTTCTTGAAAATTGCCATTTTTAATTAGCAGAAGATCTAGAAGAATAAAACATTCAATATGCCTTCGTTTTTAGGATGTTTCAAATCAGCAGGTTCTTTTTCTTTTAATTAGTATGTATTAAACCTATTTTTTCTTTAACATTGATCCACTTTTAACGCATTTTGGAATATTTTTTATATCGAATTTTTAGGGTGTTTAGACCGTGGTGGAAAACAATTCCTTCCTGACGTTTCGAAAGAACGAGTGTCCTGCATATTCAGAGGTGTGATCGCTTCGAGTGCGACCTAAAAGTCCGAAAATCTCACCAGTTTCATCTTCATTATGTTTCTCAGTTTATTCACAACTAAAAGAAAAAACATGTAAAAAACACTGAAATAATTTCCCCAAAAAAACGCCAACTTTGAAACCCACTTTCAGTAAATAAGAGTAGTCTAAAGCCGCAAATATATATCAATAAATGTCGTGTTTTTGTGCATGCATTTCAACCCTTAGCAGTGTCTTAATTAAGTTTTACTCGCTATTTACCCCCTGAAGTCGTGTTCTAGCATAACGCGACATCCTTACATCAGGATTATTAAGACCGTATCGTAAAGCCGAGCAGGGATTTATGCGGAGTGTTTCGATTTTATTCGAGTTTTAATAAAATTAGCCGAAACTGGCAGAGTGGTGAGCTTTTAAACACCGAAACTGCTAAAGTACATGCAACATTTGTACGATAAATTCCCAACTAATCCAAAAGTAACAAGGACATGAATTAAATCCTGTTCCAACGTTAAGTAAACCCTTTTTATCAGGAAACTTTTCCGTCTGCACTTGCCGTTCGTCTTAACATCCTGACAACTTCTTAATTAAACTTTACTGGCCCTGAGTTTTCCTGTATAATTTAACGTAAATTATCCAGTTTAGTTGATTAGGAAGGCCGAGTAAAAGTTTATATTCCGGCTAAATGCATGACGTTTATATCCGTAGCAGTTCTAGCGCTGAAATTATTGTTATATATTAAAGAAGGAATCCTACCTTAAGATCTACTTGCTGTCTGCTTTACAGCGCTTTCAGCTTTAACAGCCTTGCTCAGCTTTAAAAAATCAGAGATTATCAGTGTAATTACAACAGTAAAACCTAAAACTTAATAGTACACTTTTCCAATATATTCTAACAAAAACTAAATGTATAAATAAAATGTCCAAATAAAACGAACTGTAAACACTGTGATAATTTTCCAGTCTCCTCGCGACAATTTCAAACGATTAGAAGATGGGACGGACATGAGAGGTTTATATCGAAAAGTCGCGTACAATCAGGAAAGCAACCGCAAGTTGACGTGTACTTATTTGCCTCGTAAGTTTACCAGCAAAGTTCTGAAACTTTCCCCCGAGAATTATCTGAGAGCAAAGCAATTAAACTATTTAACAAGTTCTTATAAACAGACCAAATTGTAAATGGAAAACTCCGAAAGGCAGGATGCTTTTAGCCCTAATCCTTCTTTAAATTGCTTGAAAAGTTTAGACAAAACACCGTTTGTGGCGTAAACACAAAAAAGAACTGGGCGAAACGTTAAGAAGTTTGCCCGGAGTCTATTTTGCATAAGCTTCCGCCTCTTCGGGTCATGACTCGCCAACTTTTCAACATGGAATATTTTGGTAGCAGCATTAGGCAACGGCTTTATTTTTAAAAAATCTCCATACCGTCGTTTCAGGGAAAAAATGGGCCACAAAGACCGTGCTTTAACCATCGGCATCTACACTCGATTTCACATTATTCTTTTATATTGCAACAATCCAGTCTTCATAAAAATGCAGCAGTAAATGAAACAACAAAACGGGTCTTTGATGTCTAAATGAAAGCAGGGAACGAAATTATTTAATACAAATCTGGCTGCAATTTCCGTAATATGCCGAAATGTGCAGTGAAGCAAGATTCCCGGCTACTTCAACCAGCATCTTCCCCTAAAACAAACGTTTCGAAATAGGACTTAAAGCGTTCGCTCTATTGCATTTAGGCACCCTTCAATGTTCCCCTTACTTTATTGAAACCCAAGACAATATTATTTAAACACAAACAGTCCTTAATAACTCGCTTAAGGCGTCGAGTTCGAATACATTTTCCTACTCCCCCTTTTAATAACGATTTTAGTTTAAGACACGTTCCTGCATAGGTACGTATGAGTTAGCATATAAAATGATGAAAACAAGTGACATTGAAGCAAATTGGAAGCCAAATTTTGATAATGTTGTTCATGAAAAGAGCATCAAACAAGAACATCAACTGTTAAGAAATGACTGTGAAGTTTTCAAATGTTAATTGTTCGTCAATGTCTCAGCGCTGCTAGAACACTTGCGAATAAAACTCTTTTTCATTCAGATAAGACTGTTTGATGTCTTATCACACACGAAGAGACAAGACACATTTTTTTTGCTCTTGCGCTGGTGTATAAATACAGAGTGCTGAATATTTTCAAGCAGATGTTTTGTAAAAAGCGCCCATTTATCGAAGTACCTCTATTAAAGCAACCGGCGTGTAAATGAACAACTTTAAAAAATTAACATATACCTTTCCCTCTGATCTTAGTCCAAGTAAATTTTTTGCAACCTCTTGAAAATATCCATTATGCAATGGGTAAACGCATGAAATCATCAACCATAAAACATATTTCTTGAATTATCTCCTTGAAACCTAAAAATGAAGTTCCAATTGCAAATTACCAAAAAAAATGTGGTTTTATTTGAAATACTCACTGCAGAAAACTGAATTTCCCCAAATCAGCATAACTCGCACTGAAATTACTATGTGCATCCTAAAAAGGATAATACATATTCGGACACATAAGTTTCATTAAAAACCTGTAAAAAAATAATGGATAATGACGACGAATAAAATAAAACAAAAAAATACAGTGCATAAAGATATATTTGTCTTCATGTACAAGCAATATTACATAATAATTCCGTATTATAATAACCCTACAGTATAACAAGGGGCCAGCAACCCCTAAAAAGAGCGCTCTCGGAGGGTACTCCTCGGTAGGAAAAGGAAATCGGAATATATTCGATTAGAGAACAACAATCGCACGTAATAGTAACTTGACCCTAACGCCAAAAATCCCTGGACCAATATTTTTACATTTTTATGCGCAACTACTACAGTTTACATCATTATATTTCAGTATATTATGTTTATATCGTTTTTACGTCTAAATCCAACTGGCTTACCTGAAAGTTCTGCTGAGATTTGTCAGTCGAGTTAGTCGGTAAAAGACTGAAACTTCCATAACGGACTTAATATAAACTAGGTCTATAAAAAGCACATTAAAGCTCAATGTACATCGGCATTACTTAATATGATTAAATCGAGTTTCACCGGTATTTATGATGAATATGAAATTAATAGTTTGCCTTGTCCCAACACACGGTGTTCATTAATAGATGCATAATTAGATCATTGAAACATCTAGCTATTAATTTTTTAATGTCTAACACAACTGAAACATACAACACCGAGACTCGGTAAAACAAAGAAACTTGAAAATGCCAATATGCTCGTTCAAGGAGAATTATTAGCAACTGGTACCAATCAACCTTCTACATTTCAATACTATAAGCGAATTGTGGTTCACTGACTTAACTGATTGAAAATAACTTCAACTGCGGTGTATACATGTGTTACTGGAGGAAAAGCAGCCGCTGATTGAATCAAACAAATTCTGCCCATCATCTGAACAATCAATTGGCCCATCTTTCAGCAACACGACACCATCAGTAAGGGATCTATCCGAACATACAGAGATATAAAATATCAGGCAAAAGTACTATAGTGGGATTTGAACTTGAGCCAAATTCTCAGAGTGTTAAATACCGGAGAGTTGAGGCTGTATACGAGAGCCTCAGCATCACCTCAAACCAAAATGAAAATGACGAAATTATTTAAATTAAAGTATAGTTCTAGCTTTTTTTCTACTGTAAAATGCTGTACTCCAAAAATTACAAAGATAATCTAATTTCCGTATTTTTGGACTTAATTTAAAAAACAACGCTTATAGTTTTTGTATTTCGTATTACGTTGGCTGGGTTTACTTGTTCCATTGGTTAGACCAACTCTGCAAAAGAAAATGGGTCATCGTCAATTTATTTGAATTTCTTTTTTCAGTTTAGAACTGTTTGTATGGTATTACGCACAACATACATTGCTGAGCAAAAGTCTGCAATAATGGAGACATTTCGTTTTGCGAAATGCCGATGCGTCCAGCAGATTTGTATATACTGAGGTATGAATTCTATAACGGTTAATTATTTTCTAAGACTGTTACACACACGGCACGTTACAGGTCTTGAGCTGTTAAATCGTTATAACGTTTGATTGATTGCTATCCCGCAATAACTAGAACTTTACAACCCAACGGATTCTTTAAATAGGAGCCACAGACTAAGAGCGGTTTACACCACCCGCATTAATTTTTGCATTTAGTGTAAAAACCAGAAACAATCCAAACACGATGTTTTGTATTAAAAAGTTCACATTTTAAGGCTCTATGCTACAATCATAGGAAGAGCTAGGCAGCTCAACCGGCTCTCTAAATATGACCCAAAGACTAAGAGCGCTTTATATCACACGTACTAATTTAAAATTTTTGCATTTTACGTAAAAACTAGAAACATTGCGTGCGCACTTTCCGGCTCTATCCTGAACGGTCGACTAGAAATTTGCAGGTCGATCGGTGCTGTAAATATGAGCGTAAGACTAAGAACGGTTCTCAAGCCCCGCATTAATTTAGAATGTTCGCATTTTGTGTCAACTAGAAACATTCGTTAAACATTGATGTACATGGATCTATTTACGTCAAATGGAACAATAAGCTAAAGTACTTTTTAACTTGATTAATACACGAATCTAACAAATTGCACTTTTTCAAGCTTTATATATGTTACGGTTAAACTTGGCTAATGTCGACATTAACCGGTTAATCTCGGGTTTAACAAAAATGTAATGTTAATGTCGAAAGTAAATCAGATAATTAACATTTTAATTTAAATGAAATTCCTGGGTTTTAGTCAATTTTATTGTTTATTATTTAAAATGTTACAAATACGTTTCGGTGTCTTTCTCCACCATCATCAGTTTGTATGTCTAGATGTTTCTACCTTTACATTTGGTTGGACATCCAACCAAAATATTTATACCAAGATTTATACCAAGAAATAAATTGAAGTACAGTCAGGAAAATATACACAACAATGAATTGTTTATTATTTAATTAAATTACAAAAACGTTTCGGTGTCTTTTTCCACCATCATCAGTTTGTAGGTATAGTTGTTGCTACCTTCAACTTTGGCACGAGATTGAATCCAAAATTGAATATCGTGCCAAAATTGAAGATAGCAACAACTATACCTACAAGCTGATGATGGTGGAAAAAGACACCGAAACGTTTTTGTAATATAATTAAATAATAAACAATAAAATTGACTGGAACCCACAAATTTCATTTCAATTAAATTGAAATAGTCAGGAAAATATGCACAATAATTAACATTATCTGATAAAGTCTACTTCAGCCAGATTAGCTTGTTCATTTTGAATATGTTATGAGAAACATTGTGAATAAACTATCACTTTCTACCAGGAATACTTCTTACGCGAGTACCATTTAGCTAAGATAGTATTCGGACATTAACCAAGAGAACATGTTATTCTCGAGATTAACCGGTTAATGTCGAGATTAACATCATTTCGAACGTTAACCGTAACATATACAAATTTGCAGCGAATCAGGCTCGGCTCGGGCACGGCTAGTTAGGCCTGGACGCTTCATTAGGTAAGCTTTGGTGTACAGATATATTATGGTCAGATTCATTCAAATAAAGATATTTGACCGCAATTTCCTCACAAACTTTTTTTTTTTTTATTTATTAAAGGTTTTAGGAAATTTACTTCCGATAACACGTATTCAGAACGCCACTAGAAATTCGAAAATTACATACAGTGTATCTTGTTCCGTTGACGAAAAAATATTTCCGTCAATTTCACAAAAAAGGTATTTCATGCCTCAATGTAGAGAATTTCAGACAAAACAGCTAGAAACATCCCAGCTGCTTTGCGGTATTTCGGTTATTCCAGACTTTTGCTCAAAACTGTAGAAAACAAACAACCGAAACGAATTTGGGTAATTTTCCTGATCCTGATTTTTGTACTCGGCTTAATGTCAAGACTTAGTAAGAAAAATATATTAAATATTACCAAAACAAATATTAACCAAATGCTTTTAAGCCCAGATTTGCGACTGCAAAAGCCGAGCTTTAAAAATGATTAATATTTTCAGGCATTGACTATTTCAGTGTATGAATTCAAAAATCGCTATAAATTTAAGTAGAACAAACGGACCGTTACCAAGCTACAGAGTGGTTAGTTTCACGAAAGTTTCGTTTTTTCTTTCCAAGTCTTGCAATTATTGTTTGTGAACTTACAAGTTTGTCTGGCACATCAGACATCGGACGGGTGTTATCCCATGGCAGATCCAACTTGTTTACGTCAGGAATAAACTCCCCAAAGTTTGAGACTGGAGGTTGGCGGTTGTTAAAAAAAGGCGGCCCCATGAAGTTGTCCATGTGACCAGGCCTCTGTAATCAATCATTTATTTATATGAACAAGGATTTTTTAATGATATGTAATTCAGTTTAGTTACCTGCGCAAAGTCCATTGGCGGTTCCTCGGAATACATCGGTGGTGGTCGCATTCCGTACTCTAAACTATTCCCTGTCCACTTGGCTTGATTTTCCATAACTGACCAGTTTGGATCCAGCTGGTGGATATAACCTTTCCGAGCCCGTTCAGTCCCAATAGGTTGAGGCTTCCTCTCTTCGGCATATCGCCCAACATCAGAATGTAAACCGGCTTGGTGCGGCGCTACTGAGATATTTGGCGACATGTGGGGTGAATTTGTAACAATTCCCGACAGCCCTCCTGAGCTAGTTTCACGAGTTTCTCCACTATATGCTTTGGCCTGAATGTTTTTCAGAGTCATTCCGGCTAGATCTTGCATCATGATGTCGTTCTGCTGCTGTTGGGAGAACGTCGACTGATTCACGCCCATCCATGAAACACCGGACGTGTCATTTCCAAGCACCCCGCCTCGATTGAAGCCCGCATTCATAATCTGCATTTAAAATTGCGATTATAGCTTTTCACATTTTCTTCTGAACATTTAATGGACATCTACCATGTCTTTACAGTGAAATTATTGAAAAGAAGCTTGAGCAAGAATACACAATTTCAAAAGAGTTAACCATTCGCGAGTTTGAGTAAAACTGGTGGATTTTTCGAGCTTTTAGGCATTTCCTCCTAACGATTTGCAAGCACGTGTGGATATTAGCACGAGTGGGTATCGATTTATCAGCAGGCATAAAAAATAAGCAAAGCAGTGGTGTAGATGAGATCCCAACAAGTATAATAAAACATGGTATTTTTGAACTAAGGAACATATTATGTTACCTAATCAACAGTTCGTTTGAAAACGGGATATTTCCAAATAATTTAAAGATAGCTCTAATTAAGCCGCCACAAAAGGGGCGACACCTCAAAGATGCATGGTTATATGCCTATTATTTAATTGCCTGGCTTTTCCCAGATTTTTTAATTAGCAATGTGTAAGAGAATTACGAAATTTATGAATGATTACCACCTATTTAATGAAAATTAACATGGAATTTTAAAGGGAAAATCTACGCAAACGGCCATATTCCAATACACACAATTAATTTTGAACTCTTTTGAGAAAGGAGAATTTGCATTCGGGTTGTTTCTAGACTTGGCAAAGGTCTATGACTGTCTAGATAGGCGTATAGTTCTGGAAAAGCTACGGGGGTAAGAGAACTAGCATGGCTTGACTTAGGTAATCTCTTTTTGAACGAGCTCAAATTGTAAATGTTAATAAAAACAGACAAAACTATAAATCAAAAACATTATATAACAATAATGGCATAGCTCAGGGTAGTATACTGGGCCCTCTCCTGTTTGTAACTTTTATAAATGATATATATTCTGTCAGAAAAAGTCCTGATCAACAAAAATGTTTCTCAGCAGTTAAATGACACCAATTGGTTCCTTTAAATAGTAAGCAAATGGTTCGTTGAAAATAAACTGATTCTAAATTCTAGAAAAACCGATAGCATATTATTCTGTACCAAACAGTCGCGGGTAGAAAAAATAGATCACTTAAACATGAATGCGAATGACTAATTTACCGTACACACAAAGTTCTTGGGTCTGTACATGGATGAGCATTTAGACCGGTCTTTTCACATGTCAATTAATAAAAAAAATTAAACGCAACTTGCTATGGAATAAGAGTAATGGGAAAATATATGAACGAAAAATGTTTCAAAATACTATACTCTGCAAATTTCGAATAGCTATTGCGGTATGGGATCATTTTTTGGAGTTGAAAGGCCAGTATTCGAGAATGTTTTGTCACCCAAAAACGGGTAATAAGGATTATTAAGAAAATGGAATTTAACCAATCGTGCAGGAATATATAAGCGGTGCGGAATTTTAACGGCATATGGCTTGTATATTTTTGAGAGTAAAGAATGAAAAAACACCGAATCCCGAAGCAAGTGATGAACTGGCAGCCAAGAGGGCGAAAACGACCCGGAAGACCGACAAAGAGCTGGAGAGAAGGTATCGACAGGGAACTGAGAGACAGAGAGCTTGAAGACGATCTATGGAACGACCGAGACAGATGGAAAATTGAAATCGGAAGACGTCGTAGAACGTTATAAACCGATATATAGATAGATATATATTTTTGAGTGCTTATGTTTTTGGATAAGAATAGAAGCTTGTTTCAATCAATAGGCTCTGAGAATCAGAATAGAAAATCAGAATTGGGCACCGACTACACCTGAGTCAAAAAAATCCAGGGTATATGTGCGTAAAACTAATCAATAAATTACCTACACAAATCAGACAAATTAAAGGTCTGACTGTTTTCAAAAAAGAAATTAGAAAAGTGCTAGACAGTCTGGAGCCATATTCCCTAGATGAAAGTAAATAGTAAGTTACTTTTGAGTTATTCGGGATTAGTTGTTAGTAACTGGACTAGAATTTATTATTTTTTTCTAGTCTGGTGCGGGCTTATTGACGTAATTTCATTTGTTATCATTTATGTAACAGGTAAATTAAATAAATCTTCAGGGGTGGTTCCTGGGTCAATCAAGCCACTTCTGAAGATACTTTGGGAGTCACAAAGACTTAAAAGATTCAGGATTTAGTGCGAGTTTAATAAAACTATTGGCATAACTTGGTAACTAATTGCTACTTGTCTTAGTTGGGCAATGACAAACTTTTACATAAGAGCGAACATCTGGGTGAAAATCTTCATTTTGAAACCGGCAAAAATCAGGATTTTTACTTAAAAAAAACCGTTGGGTTTTTTTAAAGTACACATGATTGCGAAAGTATTATGAGTGTTCCATTTTTTGGCCGCGCTGTATAATAATGTGGTTGAATATCACAATTAACTACTAACCTCCATGGTTCCTTTATTGGCAAACATATTGTTCGGTATGTTCATCGGGTACCCTTTATATAGAGGTGGAGCCACATTCTTATTGGCTACTGAATTGTACCCGCCAGGATATTCCAATGCGCCGGGATTCAAATTGCTGAGAGTTGAACGCTGATTGATACCGCTGGACTGTTGCATATTGACTTGGGGCTGTCCTTGTGAGAAGTTCAGTGGCATCGTGTTGATGTTCTGTAACAGCTTGACACCCTCGTTTCCTAAACTTAACAATGGGAGTGTGCTCGGCGGCTTGCTATAATCCATAAATGGGCCGAAATCTTGTTGGGTGTTGTGCGGTCTAGAACCGATTGGCGGCAGAGTGTTCTGCGGCTTCGTTGCTTCTTGATAGATCGGGAATGAGTTGGCTCCTGATAGATTGGGAGGAGTAGTACTATTGCTACTAGTTTTTGAGGAAACAGGTGAGCAGACTGCTACTCCACGATAACCAGGTGCTTTAGTTATATCAACTTGAGGTGGTGGTTCTTTATCGATGAACTTATGCTGTTGAGCTGTAGATTGGCTGTTCCCGCCACCCGCAGCTGAAGCGAAATTTTTTTTATGTTCGTCTCCCATTGACCAAAAATACTCCACTGGGCAGAATAAAGTGTATTGTGATGTTGGTCCAACTGGAGGATGAGATATTTCTTCTTGAGCTTGCTTCTGCTGGGGAGGTTGAACAACACCTGGCATATGAGACGCGGTAGTGCTAACGCTTGTGGTCGGAACTACCTCATTGACCGAAGTCGTAGGCGTCATATTATGATTTGATTGAATTACAGTTCCAAAAATCAGCTGTGATTGACTCTTGCTCGCAGGAGGTTGAAAATGTTGCATCGATGGTGGCGCTGAACCAGTAGGTGCCGGTCTAGGGGCGCTCTTGCTTGGTGAATTATGCACGTTACTTATTGAAGTCGGTGTGCAAGTCTGAGGTGGAGCTGGTCCAGCTGCACTTGGCATATTTAGAGCTGTTCGTGGCTTTGCCGCTACCACATTGGAAGCAGCTGCACTAACACCAATATTCGACGTTGGAGTTGAACTCGCCACATTTTCAGTCAGCTTTTCTGCAAAGGTTTGACTTGCATTAGTTGTGATGGTCTTCGCAGTTGCTGATCTACTACTATACGTCGCTGTGGACGTTGCAATTCGAACAGGATTCGCTGGCATGGACTGCTGCGCTTTTTCTGAATGGCTCATCATTCTTGGTGCTAAAACTCTGGAATTACTAGAGGCAGAAGCGGATTGACGGTATTTCATCGATGCAGTAGAATACCTAGACGTGGACTGTTGCGTCGTGTTAGCACTGCTTGTTGGCAACTTAACATGGAGTTGTTGTACTGCAGACTGACTGGATATGACTAATTTGCCAGCATTCTTTTTAGTTGCAATTTGGGTTTTATCCCATAAAGTGGTTGTGGTGTTTGCTGCCTTAAATGTTTTTGGCATTATCGACATAATATCGACTTCCGGATCTTTGATTAATGTAGTTATCAAGTTATGCGCTTGCTTCGTTGTTTCTGGTGTCCCCTTAATAGTAATTATCCGCTCTCCCTGACCTTTGCTCTGTTTCTCCACTTCAATCAAGGCATTTGTGTGCTGTCTAATTGCGTTAATGTTGCTCCCACCTCTACCAATTACTCGAGATATAGCATTTAATGGTACAGAGACTTTCTTCACTCCACTTTCTGAAACAGTCTGCACATACGTCTTGCGCACTACCTCTTGCCATCCTTCCTCTCGTTTTGTAGACTGCTTCGGGCTTATGTTCGTATTTTTAACACTGTGCGAATAGTTGTAGTTGTCCTCGTTGGGCTTCTTGGTTTTAGGTGGAGCCACATAAGTTTCGTTACCAGTTGCCTCGAAGTCATCTCGATCGGCTGGAGATTTGGTAGTTGATGTATCGAAAGTCATAGATTTCGGTGATTTTTCTATCGTCATGCTGCAATGTGACTTTCTGATGGATGCCTTAGTTAAAGTCTTGGGTTCCTTGTTTTCCTTATCTTTAACATCAGATTTCGCTTGAACATCTTTACTAGTAGTAACTTTCGGTTTCAAAGGTAAATCCTCTTGTTTGCTAACCAATTCTTTTCCTTTCTTGTTCTTCTTATTTTTGCGTTTTTCCTTTGGAGACTTCTCCTTGATATCATTGCTGGAACAACTGCCTTGACTGTTAGCATCAATTCCGCTATCGCCCTCCTCTTTGTCGTTGTTGTTTGTATGAGCAACATCCGAAGCTGCGTCATCTACATCTCCCTTACTCTCCTTTTTCACATCATCATAGCTCTCATTTTTCTGATTTTCTTCCAATAACTTCTTCTGCTGTTCTTTCTTTTCGAGACGCTTCTTCTTCTTTCTCTCGCGACGTTTGGCTAGCTGTGCCTTCTTTGATTCTTCTTTACTTCTTTCTGACTCAAGTTCTTCGAGAAGATTAGACGCGTTTTCATTTGCCCTTGCAGCTTGAGTCTCTTTCGCTGCTCGGATTATTTTGACGCAGTCATCGCATTTGTCAAGCAGCTCTTTATCACTTGACGTGGCTATAAATCTCATCATTTCCTGATCACTGGGAAATTGAGTCACATGCTGTACCATCCACTTGGCTACACGCACATGACCTTTACGAAAAGCAGCCATTAAACACGACACTTTACGATTGTCTTGAGAATCGATGTCAGCATTATGCGCGTAAAGCATTTCGATAACAGGCAAGTGGCCACCGTTGGCAGCCAACCAAAGGGGGGAGTTTCCTTTCTTGTTCTTGACTTCTACTTGGGCGCCTCTATCTAACAATAGTTCGACGAACTTTACGTGACCCTTATCAGCAGCAATAGTTAAAGCCGTGTCTCGGGAGGAAGGAACAGGAGATGCATTGACATCAGCCCCTGGAAAGAAAAACATAAAATGCATTTAAAGTGAACGAAACTCTGCTCAAGCCTTACTAATAAGCTACTTGTAGACACTGAAATGCGAATTAACATAAACACGATTTTTACTTAAACGCTGATGGTTTCTTCCGTTCTACATCATTATTATGAAGCTAGATGAATTATGATACTGGAGTGGATAAAAAAACAATGTCCATGAAAAATACTGACCTTTATCTAAAAGAACCCGACCGACTTCCACGTAACCCCCTGAAGCTGCTTCCATGAGTGGAGTGAGTCCCGTCTTCGCACGATGCTCTACATTTGCCTTTCGGTCCAGAAGCAAAGCGACAACCTCATGACGGCCTTGAAAACAAGCTAGCGTAAGAGCAGTGTTGCGGTTGGTTTCTATTTGGGCATTAATGTCACTGCCCATTTCGAGAAGTAGCTTAACGGCAGCTCCATGACCATTCATTGCTGCTAACATCAAAGGTGAAATTCCAAGCTTAGATCCTAAAGACAACGAAGGAATAGTTAGCTGAAATTGAGCACTAGCATAGACAGATGAAAATTACCCGTCCTTGAATTAATTTCTGCGCCGTGACTTAACAACAGTTTAATGATGTTAACATAGCCTCCGGATGCTGCCAAACTTAATGGTGTGTAGTCCGAAACATTTCGATGCTCTTTGTTGGCATTCCGAGTCAGTAACAACTCTACAACTTCATATCGACCACCGCTGCAAGCAAGACTCAACGGTGTGTCTTTGGTACGCTCGGATTGAGCCTCAATATCGGCATTGTGATTCAAAAGTATTTCCACTACTTTTTCATGGCCAGCCGTAGCGGCCAAAATAAGAGGCGTAAACCCTACGCATAAAAATAAAATGTTTAATCAAGGTGTTGAACGAGAATACTAGCGATTGTACAAACCTTTCTTATCACGGTGTTCAATATCGGCCCCTCTGCTAATCAGCAATTCAACCAGTTCCTCATGACCACCAGCGCAAGCTAATGTAAGAGCGGTGTCGTGATTGCTCTCTGTTTCTGAGTCAACGTCCATTGATGGCGACGATATCATGGAACTAACACCGGTACATTGACGGACCTGCTGCTGATTAGCTGCAGCAGCTGCTGCACCACTGTACTGCGTAATTGCTGAATTGTGGTCGATCTGGTAGTTCTGTTCATTCAAAAAGGCATTTTGATTGGAGTTTAGATGACGGAGCACTCGGCCTTTCTTCAGTTTTATATCAGATTTTATATCGATCTAAAACAACAAAAAATTACGAATGATAAATATACACCCGGTCCTGCAATAGGTTATCTTGAAGAGAACACCCAGTGATTCTTTTAATTACCGGGTAAAAATGTACATTTTTCTTTCGATGATAAAAAAAAATAAAAACTGGCTTGCTCATTAGTGCGTCAAAGTGCTATATCTCAGTAAACATGAATTGTAGAAAGACATGTTTCGTTCGCTAGCTTTTGGGACTTACGATACGCGCATTTTAAAAATATTTTCTAATAAACGGTGTGCGTCGTAAATGTGTGCTAGTAATCAATTATGTTTTTTTTTAAATAGAAACTCTTTATTTTTTTCCAATTTTCTAATGTTTCGGCACATTTTAATGTAAGTTTATTCTATATGTTTTATCCGAAAAATTAACGGTTTTCGAATTAATCCTTAAAATGTGAATTTTTTTACATCTGTTGGGTTCCACAGAAATGGACGTCGTATCCTAATCGCTGCGAATTCAGAAATCGGTCTTCTGGGACTCCAAGAGGATCTAATAAGAGCTTCGAATCGATATCTTTTAATTTATATAAAAAATCAACAAACTGCCCAAGGAGCCGCCTAAATTGCATGGCTTTAAACCTCAATAACTTGCTTGCGAGGGCGAGTTTATGTAAAATGGTTAACTTTAAAGCCTACCTTTTTATTATTTAATTTTGCTCAAATCATCCAGCTGCAAGTTGACCATCGAATAACACAATAGAGATAATGAAATAAAACATAATTTTTAGAGACTAGATATTTTAGAGATTTTTAGAGTTAGAGACACTCTCCTTTTCAGTTGTCCGGAAACAGGATAAATGCTCCTTCAAAAACAGGATAATTTTTAGACAAATTAGATATTTACGAGATTTTCAAACTGTCTCCCATTTCGATCGGAACCGAATTAGTCTGACCAGAAAATACCTAATTGCTTCTCGTAACATCTCAATGTTTGTGCCATTAGAAGCACTGAGATAATGCCATAAAATTTAATAATTTTCCAAATTTTGCTGAATACCTCAGAAACGATAGGTTTTAAGGTCAGAACATCTGACATAAACTGGCCCTAAATTTGACTATAAATTCGAAAATTGAAGAAAAATTGGGTGGTTTCATTTGAAATAAGCAAGTGATTGCGACTTAAAAACATGCAATTTGGAGGTTCATTAAGCGGTTTGTAGTGAACTTCTTTCCAGATATTTTATCTGGAAAGTTAATGGATCTGAAAGAAATGGGCGGTTCCGCCTAAAAAACATACTTGGTTACTACCAGACGTTTATGACGCCCGCCTTCAATTGGAAAATAATTTTAAAATGCGCGCCTCTTAAAAACCAAAAACTTTCATAGAAAACATTTCCTTTCAAAATTCATATTTATTGAGATAATTGCGCATTTTGAAGCAGTAATGAGAAACCTTGTATTTGTTGATATTAAACAAACGACAGAAATGTCGCACATACTGCGCGTTCCGTATATTGCAATTCTTACTTTTTGCAGTTTCTTTCCATCAGGACCAATCTGTGATTGGGTTTGCGTGGCAGCCTGTACCTGATTTGAATTTAACTGCTGTTGTTGTTGCTGTTGCTGCTGCTGCTGCTGTTGCTGTGTTACAATTTGCTGCTGTTGACCACTGATGTTTGTTGGCTGTTGGTGTTGGACGCAAGGCTGAGCTATGTGACTCCCTAATGAAATAAGAAGTAAACGTTTTAGACCGGGACGATCCGATTTAAAAACCCTCACACCTTGAGTGACGATGCCACATTGAGCCATTTGCTGAGCTTGTTGAGGTAACGTAACACATGACTGAGAGTTAGGGGAGACGTAATTCTGTTGTTGGTCGTTAAGAGGTTGCGCAACAGCGCCTGTTAGTGAATCTATTGACAAACAATTTGTTATGTTCGTTAATTCTTTATAATTTGGAAGCGCCTTTATACAGTGCACATTTAGGACAAAATATACAAACCTAGCTGCTGCTGCTTTAAACTATAACCGGCTTGAAACCCTTGCAAATAGTGGTCGTAAGGGTAAAGCGCGTGCACAGGGACTTGACCGGTGGGCCCGGATGTTCCGCTGCCAGCTGGTACAGCAAAATATTCCACTCTTGAATGATCAGCTATAAAGAACGAAAACATATATAAAAAATATATAAAAGTGTCATATGTCGGAGTTTCTAAACCGAAAAAAGTTCTTGTAGTCTTCCCCAATTCATTTGGAAGCAAATACTCCAGAATGAATGTATTATGAGAAAGAAATCGTATTTATTCTTTTATACATTCGAGCACTTTATAAATAAAGAGGTTGAGAGGAAAATATACGCGTCTTGCATCATTCGACAAAAAAAAACAGTTATTTTGTTAATGTTGTGGGAGTGAATATACAGGATGGAGAAAAATATCCGCAATTCCTTTCCATAGTATTATTTCTGGAAGACACTAGCAGTCGAAGATTCCATTTCAGCTTTGTTATGAGCATTATTTTAAACCATTGACAATAGTCATTGGCATAATTTATTTAAAGTTAATTTAAAAAGAAACTACAAACTGCCCAATTTTACCGATATTTTCTCATTGGATCATGCAAATTTCTATAAATGTTTGATAAAAATTTTAGCGGCAATGATGCCGTTCATTCAAGCAAATGGTTTTTCACAAAAAAAAACCTTATTGGAATTACAATTTTTCAATTATGGTTAACCGGAAAACATAAAATGTGTAACAATGTCTGGGCCGCATGGCTACTTTCTAATCAAGTTTGATTCGTTTTTCTAATTTTTTTTTGGCACATACTTTTTACAACACAGTTAAACATCATACTTTTATTAGGTTGTTAGGCCCATATACTTCAACCACAGAATATATATTTTCCTCAATGAAAGAAATTACTACACATCGCAAATTAAATTATTTTTACTTTACTTTACGAGACTCGAAAATTACTCCTTAAGAGAGTTTGCAGAAAAAAATGCCGCTACTGCTTAATTTAAAATACAGTTTTTGGCAAATACTCGTATATGCGTTTACATATCAAACATTTTTCACATAATCAAAAACACATTTTCTACTGTAAAATTCCATCAATTTTTCACCACCCTGTACAGCAAACCGAATATTAGTGTTACTACCTGTATTTCCTGATGCTGCTACAGCAGCTGCGGCCGCTAGCTGGATGTCCGCCTGTTGAGCTGCAGCAAGAGAGGCTATCATAGATTCGTCCAATGTACCCGGATAAGGTGTAACTTCCAGAGTTTGGACTACGTCGTCAGCAAAGTCCTTTTCGCTCAGTTCCAATTTGGTAACCTTCGTAGATAAATTAGGGTCCTGTTGCGTGACATCGTAAACCTCAAGACGAGTTTTTTGCTGAAAGTCCAGGCTACTCGAAATCGGGAAAAGCGAAATGTTTCGAGGTATACTTACAGGAGAACCCACAGTCGCAGCTCTAACAAAGGGTATTGATGTTAAGGACGCGTTATGGAATTGTTGAAGAATGGATGCAGTAAGAAGACTTTCTTGTTGCTCATCTTTTAAAAATGTTACGTCTAAATCGGAAACATTTAGTAGGTCGGAAGAAACACTACCATCAGCCTGAAAGCATTTAAAAGAAAACTTTTAAGAGATTGCTTTTTATGATCAGTGGCAGAAGTTAATGAAAAGGGCTTGGTTAAAATACGCAAAACTGTAAAAAAAATCGTAAATAAACCACTATTAATAAATACCACGGTGTTTTTACGGTTATCGTGTATAATACAAGTCCTATTAGTCAATAAAAATCACCCAACTGATCATTCACACCTCAACAAAGCTAAATTGCGTTCAACGGAAGGACTTAGCGCATCATTACAGATTTTTCTAAGTGCCGACAATGTTGGGTTGACAACAAATCTCCCGTCTAAAATCTAAACCTTTACCTTACTACTTATTTATTGTGGTTTATAGCAACCACGACCCAATAACCAACTAGTAGTTGCCTAAAAATTGGACAAAAATTGGAAAAAAAATCTGTAGTACGCTCGATAAAAGGCCATATAAAAATTCCAAACAAGGTCGAGGAATCAATCGTACAATCCATGAAAAGTTCGCAGCCAAGTGGAAAACCATTAGTAATCAAACTTGTTCTTAGGATGATTGGGGAACGCAACGACATTGTTAAGCCAATGAGTGATGCATGCGTGTCGAAACAGTTTACCTTTCGAAATTGCATCGGGGGTTGAGGACTTTGTCCAGGTCTTTGTTGTTGCTGGGGAGGTTGAGGCATCTGCAGTTGTCGAAACATCGACACCTTTAACAAATAAATTTGTTTGGTTCTAAATATAATATCTTGCGAGTTCTGCATCGTCTGCTGATTTTTATCTCGATTGATTCTTGCGAACCTCAATTCTCTAACCATGTGTTTTACTCATTTTTCTTAGGTGGAATTGTGTTTTTACATCACTGTTTTTGTATTGATTTATCGATCGATACAACTGCGGAATGTTTATTCAAAAGCAAGTTCCCTCGGCTGACTTTTCTTTTGCCATAAAGTCGGCTTATAGAAAACCATTTTATTTCTCATAATTTTCCAAGTGGTGCTATTTCACTTTGAATCTCCTATGATGATTAAGCACCAAGCATCAATGTCTCAAAAAGACTGGGATAATCCAGCAGGATTACTCAACATCAAATATGCTATGAAATTTCAATATCCATAAAATAATGCATCAAACTTCATTGTCTTCTCGATATGGTTTTATTAGCAAATGCAAACCCCGCCCGTTTTCCAAAGGGGGCAAGGCCTTTTTTTCCTAAAGACAATGTCTATTGCTTTTGTTTCATGCAGCAATCAATTTTGATGATGACCTTATACTAGTGAATTCCCCAATATGAATAAAGTGTAGCTAATATTATTAAGCAAGATGTGTTCAATGCAAATTTGATTAGAATGATGCTGATGAAGCTTTTTCAGGAAAAAATATTGTCACCAAAAAACTTAAAAAGGCTTAACTTAATGTCCAACTATTACAAACATTTATTCTGACGTAGTAATACGGTATTTTCCGCTTATTTTTCTTCGGCTCGAGCTAATGTCATTTATTATTTAAAACAATTTCCCTTTGTAGTACCTATGCGGTATAAATTTTCTGGGACACATTCGATGTGGGCATCTTAATATCAATGTCTTGTTTCCCCGTAAAACCAGCTATTAAAATTCAACTCTGATAAATGTTTAAGTTTCAACAGTAACATACCTGTTGATCAGCGAAGATATTGAAGGTTTTGGGTGGTGTCACACTGGTTTGTTGCGTAGCTTGGGTCGCCCCATTCTGTAATGTTGCTTGCTGCATGCATTGTTGCTGTTGCTGCTGGGCTTGCTGCTGGGCTTGCGCCAATTGTTGCTTTCTAATATTCTTTCCCTCCTTCTTGATTGGCTTTGCCTTTGGGCGATCATTAATAGCAGTATTCTGCAATTCAAATCATATTACTTTGAAGCAGTCACCCTTACTAATGAGAGGAATTCGCCCATAGTAAAACTTCCTTTATAGAGAACACCAATTGAAATTACGTGTTTTAACGCAGACGACTCCTGAAATTTTTTTGCGGTTTTATGATGAACTGTAAGGAAAAGAATTCGCAAAAAGCGAGTTTTGCAATGTCAATTTCATAAATCAACTTGGCTTATGGACATTTAGAATTTTTTATCGCAAATATGGAAGTTAGCGTATGGCTAACTGACTTGCAGCATTTGATTTCTTCAACTTACTTGACTCACATCGGCGACACTTTGGAACTTAATCGGTTGGGCAGTTAGAGCTGATGCGGGCACCAAGGTGCCCAACCCAGGAGCTGTAGGAGCGGATGCAATGCCTCCGTTTGCTATGGATGTGCCATTGGCTGCTACCGATACAGCCAATGGAGGAACACTAGTAGCTATTGGGGTAAAATAAAATGCGGGCGCTCCGGGTTGCTGTCCCTGAGTTTGACTTGTAGGGGTAACAAATTGCGAAGATTGAGATGCCGATAGCGTGTTACTCATTCCTGAGTAGAACGGTAATTGGGCCTGTTGTGTAGATCCTACGGTGCTGTAACCGAGACCTATAAAAACAAAAAAAAAACATTAATAATTTCACCATTAACACTTTCAATGCTTTCGAAAGTAGTTTACAGATTAAAGTTAAAAATACCTTGTTTTTGCTGCGCCATGGTAAGGTCGAAATTCATCACGGGGGTAAGTGATGTTTGTTGAGACGCAACTCCTTGCTGTGCTAAACATTGATCTTGCGGAATCTGATATTGAAAGACATGGCTGGACGCGGCAGCAGCAGCTGCAGCCGCGGCGGCAACTTGCTGAGCCTGCTGCTGTTTCCCATGCAACTCGCGTTCGACCCGATGTAGTTCTTCGAGGATTTGTTGCTTTTGCGTATTCCCTTCAGGATCGAACGGCTTCCGGTTTTTAATGTAATCGATTATGGTGCTACTATTTGGATCTTCTTTACTCAGAAAGTCCATTGCAGCAGTTGCTTCATCTTCAAAATCAATTAATGGAGGTGTTCGAACCTGCTGTGCTTCTGCGGATGTTAACGTGCCTGAAAAGAAACAATAACCTTCATTAACTTTGGTAGAAAATTTTGGAATTTTGACCGAAAATACGAAATAAAAATACGAAAATAAAAAATAATAATAAAAAATTGGAAAATATGTAGATAAATCCAAGCTTACGCTTACCGTCAAACATGGCTCCAGTTGATCGACTTTTCGCCAATTGCTTCCTACATTTCAGTTGTTGAGGAGGAGCCGTTTGTTGCCTTAGTTGTTTGGAATTGCATTCAATCGACGAGGCCGATTCCAAGTCGACTTGTTGCATTATGCGTACTGCCTCAGGAACTTCTTGCAGAACTCCTGCAACCATTACGGGAGCAAGTTATCTCATGCAATTACGAAGTAATGTTGCTAGGCACCTGACGCTGGCTGGAAAAATGATCCTGTTGACGATGATGAGGCCATTGCCATGTTGGAAGATCCAGGCGCCTGTCTCATGCCGCCTACTTGTCCAGGCAACATTGCAAGATTTGTGGCGGCAGTAGTTGCAACTTGTTGCTGTTGGTTCAGCATCACAGAATGAGGATAATCGAGCAACAGTTGAACAACGTTAGCATGGCCGCCTTTGGAAGCCTCAATCAACATAGTTGAATTGTCCTGTAAGCACAAATAACGGCTTTAGTTTCAATTCCTTAAACTCACCAGAAAATACACCCACCTTAAGTTTATGATTTGGATCAGCGTTATTCTCCAACAACAGCTGAACAACCGGTAGATGGCCACCAGCACACGCCAAGGATAAAGGTGTATGATCGTTGTTGGTGGTCTGCTTTCGCGGATTTGCTCCTTTGTCGATCAGAAATTTAACCGTGCAAAGATGACCAGCCCTACATGCCTTCATTAATGGTGTTCGTCCGCCTTCAGACTCATGTTCGATATCAGCTGCATACTAACAGTAGAAGGAGTTGTAGTACAAAAATTCTTCTCAAATATGGCAATGTTTTTTGTTATATTTTCTATAAGCAGGTTCATACGGAGATATTCAGCGTTCTATCAGTAGAATAGCAAAATACTAAAATGGTTGTAGGTCTTCATATTGCCTAAACTTTATAAAAAATTGATCAAACTCAGTAAAATGCACTCACCTGTATCAGAAGCTCAGCTACATCAGTGTGGCCATTTTCGCACGCATACGTTAAAGCAGTGTCGTTCGTCTGGGTAACTGCGTGCACATTTGCGCCATACTCCAACAAGAATCTAACAAGCTCCAAATGGCCTTCTTGAGATGATTCCATCAGTGGGGTGGATGCTCCAAGCTCGATATCAGCTCCCCCTTTTAAGAGAATATCTGAAACCTGAAAAAATTGAAGCATTAGTGTAATTCGCAGTTTATTATTACGCAGTTAGTATTACTAACCTCTGTAAAACCGCCGCAACAGGCTAATGTTAAGGCAGTTTCTTGCGTTTCGTCAGTTTGGGCATTTATGTTAGCGCCTAAAACACAACAGAAACAAACTTAAGTAAATTTAAACCAACTTTACTTCGATTTATTTTCAACAAACATCGAAATCTCTTTATACCTTGACCAAGGAGTAGATGAACCATCTCTTCGTGCCCTTCACGAGCTGCCTCCATCAATGGAGTGTAACCTTCATCGTTCACTTCTTCAATATTGGCGCCACGTTCAATTAATAACATGGCTAAGTCCACATGTCCACCACAAGCTGCTAATGTGAGTGGAGACTCAAAACTGTCAGTTGGCATATTGACCTATAAACATATATTTGCGAATAGTAACACTGAAACGATCTAAATGCTGAGCTAAAAGCTGAGAGTTTTGTGTTAGAACAAGTGGCACTTGGGTTACACCCTGCAGTTATCAAAATTTCCAAGCCAACGTGAATAATAGAGGAGAGGCTTGAGATCGATTACAGATACTGAGTTGATTCACCTCTTCGAGAGACACCGTGTATAATGTACGTGCCAAACAAGATAAGAACAATACTATCCCTTGCCTGCAAAAATGCCAAAAAATAAAAAGTTAAATTACTTGAGCTCCAGAATCCAAAAGCAAACGAGCCACTTCCACGTGACCATCCATGGACGCTTCCATTAAAGCCGTATGCATTTCATCCGTCTTGTGCTCCTGATCGGCACCGGCCTCTAAAAGGAATCTAACCATATCCAGATGACCTGATCGAAAACATTAGTTAAACAAATTTATAAAACCACAGTCGTGAAAAGCGTGAAACGAACCTTTATAACAGGCAAGGGTTAGAGCTGACTCTTTGAATTCATTAGAATGGGTGTTAATTCCTGCACCGTGCATCAGCAAAATCTTTGCTAAGCCTACATGCCCGGCACTAGCTGCTTCCATAAGAGGCGTGTGGCCATTCTCATTGTGATCTTCTACATTGGCGCCATGTTCCAGAAGGTATTTGACCACCTGGCGACGAAAAACAAGTGTTCACACATGCACATACTGAATATTTACAAAACTTTACCTCCGTGTGGCCTCCCGCACAAGCGTACATTAACGGGGTATTGCCTGTGAGAAATTTAATTAGTGTCGTACTTGACTCAGGCCGTCTTATGTGGTAATCGGTCACAGTTCCGAGCTAATTACCTGAGGTGGATTGTGCATTAACATCAGCCTGATGGTGAATAAGCAGTCGAACGATTTCCAAGTGGCCAGCAGACGCAGCTTCCATTAAAGGAGTGCATTCTCCTTTAATGCCGCGATCTTCAACATTTGCATGCATCGCTAACAAAACCTGCAAATTGAATTCGTTTTTCCTCAAGACATCATCGAAAATATATTACCTAAATTATTAGAAACAATCCAAATACTATTTTGGGAAAATCACTAAACAATTAAGGATAAATTATTTAGCTCACACCTCTTCAAAGTTTCTATTGAAAGATGTCACACCAAAGTGACTTATTTACATTGTTGATGCAAGTCCAAATTTCTCGGAAACTATTTCTATGATATTTAAAACGTTCCAAGCAGGTTACCATGTCTTGTTTAATAAAAGACGAGAACAAATTTGTTAAACCGAAACAATGTACAATTTATTAGCTTTTTACATAGAAATGTGTCGTGGTTACAGTTTGCGATAATTACCCGCAATAACAACACAACATAACACAATTTTTTTTGATAGAAATCTAAGAAAACATGTAACTCTCAACAAAAATTGTGACACAATACCCGTGTTAACGAGTATGGATGAACGGGACAGCTGACTAATAAACCGTTGCATGATAGACAATGGTTTATTAGAAAAAAATTGATAGCATCCTAATTACGCAAATTGCTTTGACTTAAATCCAAAATCTCAAACACACTAGAATGTTGGGGCGCTCATCAAACCGAAATTATGACGAATAAAGTCACGTGTAAAAATTACACTTTTACAATACAAATTTGCAAGTTGTATGTAGATAACAGCAAAACTATACTAGACAACTAACTCAAAATACTAATAAATCGAGAAATCTTAGTAAGTAAAACTTGACTTATTCAGTTCGCGAATGGTAAATGGCCAGCCGAAGTCGCTTCCGTTAACGAAATGCGCTCCCCTCTAAGCCAATGTCTTTGATGCTGGAGTGCATCACTCTGAGAACCTGAAAATTCAATTCGATCTTCCTCAAGAACACCACAAAAACTGTTTACCTAAATTATAGCAAAACTGGGATAAACCATTCAAATATGCTCAATTAAAAGCACGTGTTTCAAGTTTCTATTGAAAAAATTCTAACGAAAGTTGCTCATCTTTCAGGATTATCGCTACTTCGTTTGCATGCACAAATCCTTTGAATTTTTAGGCGTTGAGAAAGTCAGAGATGCATAAAAGAATTTATTACAGGAACAAATCTATCATCTAATTGCGAAGTCATTTCTCCTCCATAAGGAGTGTTTGTCTAAAAATGTTGAGGAATTAATTGAAAAAGAAATGAGAAGAGCAAAGCCAGTTCAACGTCAATTTTCAAATTCAATTATTCAAGGAATTAATTCGTAGCAGAACGAAATAATCGTACGTCGAAAAACCACGTCAGGGCGAAATATTAGAAAAGATGTGAAACTATCGGCGAGAGCAATAAATTAAAGGTTTTAAATCCCAAAAATACAGAAGAGTACAACTAAGAACAATTAAAAGTAATTCAATGGACAGCAGAGACACCAAACACCAAGAAAACGTAAGTTCCATTTTCAGAACTAAAAGCGATTGTAGCAATCAATGTCAATGAGTGTATTTTTCGTTTATTAATATTTATTCAATGAACCTTAGATACACGTGATTACATCCATTAATCAGCACTTCCTTTGTGTATAGGACTAAAGGTCATAATAGTAGTTTTAATCTTTTTGAATTAGTTAAACAAACAGATTATTATATAGTGAAGTACAAGAATTTAACTGAAAAGAAATAAACCCATCACGAGTTTGCCTGCAGCAAGGCAAATGAAATACTCTCGGACTATCAGGATGTTCCAGCGGGTACATTTTACATAAAGCCATACATATAAAGGTTGGCATCCGGTGCTCATCTGGAGATGACCCCACTTAAGCGAGTTTAGGTTAAAGCAATCTGCATTAAACATACCAATCCGACGATTTAAAACGCAAATCTGTTTATGTTGACAAATGTTTAGATCTCGAATTTAAATCCGAAGTAAAACGCAATTGAGATTTAACAATGTGCGGTCTTAGTTAATGGAGTGACCAACAGTCAACAATGGCAGTTTTTTACAAACACGCTGTGTAATTAAACTAGAACCGCTTACAAACAGTTATCTTTTAGCACCCCAACTTTCAGTAAATGTTAATTTAAAAAAATGCCCCAACAGTTCAAATGTTGTTGAGATGGATGGACGTGAAGACACAAGTGCCTCTAATTTAAAAATTATGTAGCCTCATACCTGTGCAAGTTCGAAATAACCAGCACTACAAGCTAGGCTTAGCAAACTTTCGCCTTCTTCACTGGTCTCATGTACTGATCGGCCTTCTGTTAACAGTTTTTTAACTGTGCCCACATCTCCATCTGTACAAGCTTCCACAAGGGATGTTCTTTCTTGCGCTTGAATAGCAGCGCCTGCTCCTTGAGTGGCCGGTCGGGGAGAAGCTGTGGGTGATAATCCTGTAAAAAATGCGTATGATAGATTTTCTGCAATTAGACAAGGTTTGCATGATGGCATACCTTGGGTAGACGAAGCTACAGCAACGGCGTTGTCGCTGCGCATTCGGGTGAGAGCTGCTGCAGCTTCATCCAAAGCACAAGACACACTCGATGTTAAACGTCGAAGTACCTCAGGATCACCAAGGGCTTTACCATCTTTTGCTGCCAACTGTCCTATGCCTAATAGATAAGTATGAGATAAATCGAAACAATATTGTGTACTGAAAAACACCCACTTTTCATCGACTTGAATTTAGGATATCTTATAGACATATTAGGCGAGTAATGAGTAAAATCACCCCGATAAAGTACTCAGAACATAAAATTGTACCGCAAAGCTACGTAAATTTAACCACGTGTCTAGTAAAGAATCACGTTTCGTCAGCTCTGTTCTTGGCTGTTTCGTTGGGTGAATTAAAATGAAAAACAGTTGTACAGTTGGAATTTCTTCAATAGAAAGAGACCTTCGCACGCAGGTACATACCTTAGTACATTAGTACATACCTTAGTACATTTTTATGCAGTTTTACGACAATAGTCAGGTGGATATTCAAAAACGATTTTAACTACTTTGAAGTTATTCCAAAACTGTTATTTTGACTGGAAAGTGTTTTTCAGACTTATGCATTCAAAGAACCTCATTTTAGTCCTCGTTACATTAGCACTGACAAACTATTTGGTGACTAAGAACTAATTAATGTCTAATCAGCTAGATTAATACCTTCAGTTAGATTAATACCTTCGGCTATATTAATACCTGCTGCTTGAAGCAAAGCTTCAAGGCGGGCCTGAGTTTCCGGATCAACGTTCCGCTCTGTATCAGTCGCAAGCAAGAATTTGGGAGCTCCTTCTTGCGTCTCGTCTTCAAATTCCTGCTCTACCATTAGCGACTCTACCTGCAAACACAACCTGCATGAATCACTACTTAATGGCATAACAACGTCTACTAATCCAAGCGAAATGTAACAAATCTGAGTTATCAAGCACTAAGTAATCTTAGGATAATAATTTCGAAAAATTCAGGCAAATGGAATTTGCTTCAGGGCACATATGGGTAAACTATTATCATCAGGTAGATACTAAAATCTTTAACAATGCTGTGGGAAATCAGTGTGAGGGATGTAACCGCTGTCTCAGACAAGTGGGTTGCATGATAAAACTGATGAATAGAGATCAACCATCAACCATAAACCCAGGAAGTTAAGTTATGTGTCAAGAAGGGGCAAAGACGGTTCACCCCACCCACATGCATTGATTAAACAAACGTACTTAGTAGGTGTATTAAGTAATTATCATCAAAGCAGTGTCGGCTATCACAAATTCCTAAGTTCGCCGACCTCGTCGGTCTAATACATTTGTGACTGGCGAATAATTTTTTATAAGCAGCCTATTTATAGAGCCCGTCCAGAATAACTTTCAGAAGATTTATTAATAACAATGTACGCGAAACAAAGAGCGGCATTCAAATTGACCTAGAATTGGAATGTAAATTGATTGTTTTTGTATAACAAACACTAAGATGGCAAATTTGATCGGTCTAGACTAGAGAAACATGACGCCACGGCACGCCACTGACTGCGTAAAAATGCGACTTCAAAGCGGACACTAATAGTTTAGCATTTCCGGTTTTGCTTGATTCTTTAATTCCTTGACCCAATAATAAATGAACGCTTTTCCAACCAACGCGTACTTTACGGTACTGCAGTTTCTCAAAATACACGAATTATTCAATTTTGCTATGGGAAAAACTACAATTACATGAAGCGTTATTGATCAGTTGTACGACCATTTAGTTCCATTACAAGCTGAGCCCAAAGAAAGCTGAGCAATTGTTAAAACCCACAGTGACAAACAAGCTAAGCATTTTTACCAGTAATAAACATAGAATTGGAAATCATTGACTAATTACAAGGCTTAATAGCACAAAACGTGTTATTTGTTGGACTGGAAATTTCTTTAAATTGTATGTAGGTTTATCAGGTTTATCAGGAACGGAAAGGAGCTTGAGTATGTAAAACAATTAATCAAACCACCAACAAAGCTTTCAACTTGTGGCTAATCAAGCCGATGTCATCCACAAAACGAGGTGATTTGAGTCTGATCTGCTTTTACACAAAAAAAATAGTAACCCTATCTCACCAATTCGTAATTTTTTTACAAAAAAATTAGAATGTTGTAAATACAAAGGAATGGTAAGAAAAATGAAGAACCTCGGGAGGCAACCTCAATCCCAATAAACCACTCACATTGGAATCATACGAAATTGCAATTCATCAGATTGAGAATGTTTTTCTTTAACTAAATTCAAAAGTGTCTTTCTTTACGTTTTCTGGTAAATTTTTTAACTTTAAATCCATCCAACCCTGTCGATCCTCGCTTTGGCGCCAGACGCATTTCAATTTATTTTAGCCAATTTAATGCATGGCATGTTATCTCGTATCCATTATAAACCTACAATAAACAAAAATCCGTACGAATAATTCTTGGGGCAATTGACCCAACAATGTAAATATTTTGGTAAATATATAAATCGGTCAGATGTGCATCTCTGCTTTGGCCGAAAAGTATGTATAACATGGATGGGATAACAATGGATAGATTCAAGAAGTGTTTTTCTTCACACTTCACTGTGACTGGCGAGTTTTTCATACTTTTAGACCGTGGTGGAAAAGAATTTCTTTCTGACGTGGCGCAAGCACGAGTGCCTTGCATCTTCAGAGGTAGCTGCTGCGCCAAGAAAACCACCTCTGAAGATTCTTGGCAGATTCAATTTCTACTTTGAGGAACCAGCATGTTTTTGAGCTTTTAGAATCAAATACTTCTGACTTTCGAGGATGCGGAAAACTCTCTCTCGGTGCAACTACAACGAAATGTTATCGGTTTTCCACAATTACCAATCATTTATACATGAAAGGTATACAAAACCGCTGGAAATAAAGCAGTGTTGGGCAATGTCGGAAATTTATTAAAATTAGTTAATTTGCACTAAACAAAATTATAAAACAATAAATCGTTCTACCCTCTTTCCACCATCGTCTGGTTGTCTCGACTTCATTGCGACAGGGCCGGACCCACATCTCGACTCTCCTGAACTTATCATGAAATCATTCAATTATTTGATTCGGTTTCTTCATGCATCAGACATGGCTTCAAATATTGACTGGAAATCAGGTTTGTACCGATCCTTTGCGGTAAACCATATATCTCGTCGTCTTAGGTATTTTTACCATACACCTTCGTAATTTTGTAAAAACGTTTCTTTCAGCTTGATTCCAAGTCCAATTTGGGTTCACTTCACATTTAACAGCGATCAGTTCCTTCTTGTTGAAAGTTAGCTTGTTTCCTTCCTGCACCTTTAATATCTGCGCTTCCGCTTCCTTTCTATGTTCCTTTCTTGACTGTTCGAAGTTCAGACTTACGTATGTTACTGTGTTCTCATTTTTTCACCCTTTTTATGTTTATTGTGCTTTTTCCTAGTCCAAACACTACTAAACGTACGCCGTTATTCTTAAATATCATTTGCACATCAGCACGGAATCCACTATTGTATTTTTGTTTATATTTCGTCCTTCACACAACTTTTATTTGAACCACTGCTTTAAATCCGATTTTAACAATTTATCGAGTTGCCTGTTTAGCCCCCAATTTGTAAGAAAATTTAAGTAAAATTGAGAAGAGTTCTTAAAATTAGTTATTATCTTTCCACCACCACTTCTCTGACTCGACTTCATTGCAACAGGGCCGGACCCTCACATGTATAATTTATTTATTTACATAATTTATGAACTACATAAGAAACCAGGGCAGACTGTTTCATATACGTATATTCACTTATAAAATGTACATTTTTATTTATATCATAAATACTCAGTCCAAAAAGATTAGATTTTTGTCAAAACATCGACTGAATTGTTGAAACAACAGTGTTCGAAATATTGTCCGTTTTTTAGGCAAAAATTGATTTTTGCACATAAAAGTTTAATATTTGCAAACATGTGAGTGTAATTTATCAGGATGCCTTATAAAGTACCAAATAAAAATAATTAGTGTACAACATTAAATATTAAATAAAGGGCTACGTTGGATGTAGTTTTTGTGGTTCCAATGTGGCACTCGCAAATAAGTTTGGTGTTTAAATGCGTTCAAGACGCGACTTGTTCTCAGTTTATTTTTTCACTTGTTAAATTCAGTATTGTACTAAAGTGAACCTACAACAAAAATGTGCGCAATACAATAAAACAATTAAAAAATAATACAAATAGAAACAATTTAGATAACATGAACGTATTTCTAGCAATACCGTGAAATTAGCGTTTTCTGTAATTGTTTAATGCGTTTTCCCATTCTCTCGAACAAGCAAATACAAAGCATTTCTGCGAGTTCTCAATATGTTTAATCTATTTGACAAGAAACTGTAACCAATCGGGATGAATCGTATAGGCAACTATAACGAAACTGAATGAAGGTACCGAAAAATTAAGCCCATTAAGCTGCAATAGTAAACGACTGCAACAAATTAAGTTTTCAAAAAGTTAAGAAATGCACTGCAAGAAAGGGCATCAGGTAAACAAAGAAAATAGACAAACGAAAGAGGCACACAATGATCGGAACGAGCCTGTTGGCCCATCGTGAAGAAATGATGATAAAAGGTAAAAAGGAAATCCTGCTTTAAACTGTCGTGCTCATTGATTGAAGTTCTATGGCTGAAGGATGGTTAATAACCTGCCTATACAGGCTCAAAGCATACAAATAAAAGAACCAATAAACTTTGAGAAGAAGTATAAAGGAGAAATGGAGAAACAATGGAAAGTGTTTTAAGATAAAATTTAAGAAAGTTTGGTTTAAACAAAATGGAGTACTAATTTTGCATTTTCTAATAGAACGATATATTTGCAGGAAAATGTACAAAATCACATTCTCGGCATATATTTCAATATAAATTGGCAAACAACTTGATTATGTAATGAAATAGAAGATTATTAGTGTTCATTTTAAAGAGATTAAAAATGCCAAACTGTACTACACACCGCAAGTGAATGTAAACATTTTTTTTTATTTAATCGTTCAAAGCGTTAAATTAGATTTAGAAACTGAATCTAGCTAGGTAGGCAGCAACCGGTGTGGCTATGAGATTGTGACAATATTTAAATATTATATGGGTTACGAAGGAATAAAGGTGGCAGTTGTAAACATTTTAAAGGCAGATTATGTGTGGAAAATCCATAAGGATGCCATAGATGAAAAGCATTTGCCGGTGAAAATCTAGCCCGTTCCAAGCGTTTTGGCCGTGACGCAAAAATTGCCGTTCTTTTTCTATTACTTGTCCACCGAGCGAGACGGAAATTTGATAGCATTAACGTATGTCTTTCATTAAATTGTTGCAATTCGCGGAAGAGAGTAAAAAATAAAATTATAGATTTGATTTCTTGGCAAGTGTTGGCAGTTTCTGGGAATTTTTCCAAGTTAGCATTTTAATTTACCGATAAATTTTCTATTTGTGTTATTTTGCTCATATTTTCACCTTATATCTGGTATGAATTTCCCATTTTTTGTTCTATTTCCTTCATATTTTGACTGCAGATTTTCCACCACGCGAATAACACACTTTAACGCTCATAGTTAATGCAGTCCTGTACAACTGAGGCAAATTAATAACGAAACTGAAGAATGTGATTCATTTTACCAATTGTTTACATTCTGCAAATGTAACCTCACTTTTACAGCTTCAAATGGTTGTTGCCATGTTGTCGACTGCTCTCATTAAAGGTGAATTGGTTTTTTAGAGAAAAATAAAATGTCTGCACTAACCTACATTAAGCAATATACTAATGAAGAATGTTTGATTTATCACCAATAATACTTTTTAAACAGCTATTAAATCGCGCTATAACAATACCATATGATTCAACACAAAAATATATTTTAAAATCGCTCAAGCTGGCAACCACGCAATACGAATCGGAAACTCTCGAGCCAATCTCGGACATGAGTAATTTCAATAGGCGTCTCAAATAATGACGTCACTGCCAAATAGCTTGGGCGAACTATGACTGAGATTGTTTTATAATTCTAGGGTCAGGAACTGAGGTTTTTATATGTGAAAACGCCGAAATACAAAATTTGCCAAAAATCTACAAAATGTTTTAGATATTTGGGTTAGTTTCGGATGATTCTGCTTAACCGCTGCTTTTGTTTTTTTAATAACGTCAACTGTTTTCCCCAAAACGGGAGTTTGGCAACAGATTTTGAACTATAAAAGTGGAGGAAACCCGCGTTTTTCACAAAGGCACCATTAAGGAAAGTCGTTGTTAATAACTTCGAACGCAGCGGTCTGATAAGCTAGAAAATTACCCAAACTTCCTCGCTTCAAACTGTCACCTTATGAAAAGGAGTTTGCAACTGCAAAATGAAATTTTTGCTTTGAATATACACCCACAAAGAAATTCTTTTTCGAAAATGTCCCTTTGATTTCTTCCATCTTAGGCCCTTGCCATGCATCTTAGGAAACCCCTTAGGAAAGTAAAAAGCAAAATCAATGTTTCCTATTGACCAGCAGAAGGACCGGATTATTGATCCATAGATCGTAATTGAGGCTTCATTAAATAGGGTTTCTACCAAAATGTTTTTTCGTTGAATATAAGCGAACAACAAAACTCAAAATCTCCTGCTTTTCTCCATTGTAGTCTGTCTGTCTGTGTCTCCAATCTCCTTTTTCCATACTCTTGAAGAAAGAACAACACCTTAAAAAAGCGAAACCCAAAACCATTGTCTCCGTCCAAACCCGTTATCCCGGTCCTTTGTTATCTTATGAAAAAGTAGCGAATTTCAATGAGTGAACATTGGTCGAAATCGTATTTCCACAAGAAACGCCATTAAGAAAAGTCGTTAGTAAAGAACTTATCTATAAGATAAGCATATTATTAACTTCGAACGCGAGGGTCTCATAGACTAAAATTACCTAAGAATGAGAGAAATGATGTTTTACATGCTCACTTTCGAATATGGTTTCCAGGTTTAAAAATGTTCCACTTAAAATAAAAGTTATGTATTTCGCCGCATTGGCAGAACAATGATCTACAACTTTAGTATTTACTCTTTTGTTATAATATTGCTGATTGAAGATATTTTGGCTTTCTTTGAAACTTCTGAAAACTGCCTTAAGGCTCGGCAGACAAAAATGTGCCTACAATCTAGAAACAAAAAGTTTCCGAACAAATATTGATCGTCCTGTCGCTTTTGAGTCCCTAAAATGCGATATGAAACAGAGCAATGTTTTTTGTCAAAGTGTACAAAGATAATTATAAACAATTAAAGCAATAATTGAATGAACATTAGTAGACGAGGCAGACAAACCTAACCTAAAAAAATGCCGTGACCACATGCCTCACAAGTGAAAACTGGCACTGATCCCAGTTAAATTCGAATTTGAGTGTGGCCGAGCCAAAATAAAATAATCTGTTTATCATCTCATTGCAGCTGGGCATATGTAGAGACGAAAATTATCAACAAAAAAACTGATTATGACAACAAACCAAGGTGTTAGAAGAATGGTGGAAGATGAAAGAAACATGAGTTAGCTAAACAATGGGCGGGTGAAAGTAAAAAATGTTATGGATGTAAAGATCAATAGTAAGTCGCTATTCTTGGAAAAAAACAGCGAATTCTACGTTGGTATTGGCATTTCCGTCGCTCTACCACCCATTTAGTCGGTCTGCCAACAAAATGGATTGAAAATAATTGTAGTCGAGCAACCATTGGACAGACATGGAAAAAAATCATGGTACAATGGCCTACCGCGCTTAAAATAATCCGCAAATTACACGGGTAGACCGATTAATTTCGGTATTAACGAACGTTTCGAAACGAACTTGATTATTTATAAAAGCGAATGATTGCAAATAAGACGATGTAGAAACGTCAAGGAATTAACGGATCGAGCAAGTCCGACGTCCATTTTTCGCAAAAATGATGGAAAAAACTACCAACAACGCAATAGTGGGCGAGATTGTTGGAAATCAGGGTGGTCTGGATCAGTCGGCTGAGGCAAAGTTAACAACAACGTGACGTGTGTCTGGCTGGATCACCCAAATTAACTGGGGAAACTTCCGACGACCCGACAATGGTCGATCGCCAGAATTACTTATATAAGTAGAAACAATAGAATCGAATAAGCAACGACTACAAACCAGGAAAACCGTGGTTTAAAAGCGCTGGGCGACCGACAGTAAATGCACAAGATGTCTCTCAGCCATAAGTTCATTGATACCCAAGGCCTGGAGAGAGTGCACGAGCGGAATGGCACCCAAAGGAAAACCTTACTATTATCCTACCTCAGAGACAGAATCCTCTTCACTTTCCGATGTCTCCGACATGAATCTGGGATTTTCCGAATAAGTTTCCGTTTGAGAATTCGTCGGTGTCGAGTTTGTCGATTGGGGAGTCGACAAAATGTTCCCTATATCGTGCTGCACATTCACTTTTTTTAATCTCGAATCGTCGGCGCCCTTATCTTGTGGTACATTCTGCATATTTACATCGCAATTATTAGAATCCATTCACGTTTTGCTCAATACTTTTGGGCTAAAATCACTGTACAGCCGTTGATTCTACTTAACTTCGATTCACATTAATTTCAACGCGGACGCCATTTTCTACTATGGCCGACGCAAAACCGAAGTTCCGTATATCAGTTCCCACGCCGCCGCGACATCTTCGTCAGGAATTTGGCGAATTTTACACATTGAGCTTTTACTAGCAAAAAACGCGAGTTATTCATTAGATGGCGCCCCCTGAGCCCACAAAAAATTTCATCCGACTCCAGCAATAGTCTAATCATTTTTTACTGGACACTACAAATGATAATAATAAATAAATTTGCCATCTACAGCAATTGTTTTCTTGAATGCTATGTAGCAAAACGCATGTAAAATGAACTAATAATTAGCAAAACACCGGCAACTCAAGATACATAAAAAAGTGGACACCCACGTTGCCATTTTCCGGACACGTGCTAAGAAAAACATTTAAAATCAATCTCCTTTTCAAACGACTACAATTCGGCCGCTTCTAGTTGGCGCAAAACACATAAAACCTAAAAAAAAACACAGGTAAGTGAAAATAATTTTCTCCAGATAAAACTTTTTATACTGGGTGATTCAAAATTGCTGTCATTCTTCTGGGGGTGCAGGACAAATAGTAAAAAATTATTTTTGAGATTCTCTTTAAGTATTTCTTATTACTAACTAAGATATTTGAAAAAAACTAAATCAGAAATTGGGCAACAGTGTTTTTCAAGATAATATGTCTCATTAACGTTACGTAAATACCGGTTAATTCATAGGTAACATGGGTGAGAACAGGTAGGTCTTAAGACTTTAGAACAAAAATTTCTTCTGGCCTGAAATTATTGTCTCTTAAAAATTTAATAGTTTTTAGTATGCTTTATTTTCTTCAAGAACTATTTGATCTTTTCTTTAAATTGGTATGTTGCATATTAATACCTCATACTAGTGATCAAGTCATGGCAAGTATAAATTTGTTAGTACCTTTTTGGGTTTCACTAATGTTTTAATGCATTTCCAGATTTCGGAAAATAAACGATGCGAAACAAAACTATTTTCGATTTCGATATTGGTCTACATTTTGCGGCTTCAAGCAAAGACAAAAGGTATTTACCTGTAACTGACCACTACAGCTAATAATGTAGCAGAAAAAATTCTAGAAAATTACTTTTAAATATCACAAGTTTCCTTAATTTGAAGAAAAGGCAGTAATTTTTCTATTCGAATGCTTAAAGATTCAATAGGCTACCAATCAAACATGGGACCCTTTGAAAATAATACTTAATAACAAAGTTGAAATTCGATTTTCAACTGTTGATATATTCTAGAAGTTTTGGAAAAAAATGTTTTGATATTTTTTCCGTTTCCTCCAAGTGAGCCCCTATAACACCATGAAAGGAAAGACGCCAATTTTAAATCACTCTGTATAAGAATAATATATAAAAAATAATAACTCACAGGTTAAATGTAACGTAGCAATTCCAATAGTGCATAAAAGTTGTCATTAATTTTATCATCAAAATTAAGGCTCTGACAACGGCCGAGAAATGCCAGTTTAGTCCACCATGTATATCGACCAGTTTTATTCAATGAAATAAGCAGAAAGAACCGCTAAACTTTAACAATGAAAAAGTTTCACTATTGCACTGGCACTGCTGCGACACACACCCGCAATAACAAAAGACGAAAACGACAACATCATAAAATTTCAAAATAGGGATGACAGTAAAACCGTTAAAAGCGTTCTGCGTTAATGGGAAATAACATAACAATAACCTTCAAAGAAAGGAAAAAATGCCATAGAAAGCAAAAAATTTAGGTAAAAGCGCCGGTTTGCAGGTTCAGTAAATGTAATTCTTATCATTTTACGTGTGCGCGTTTTAACAAAAGATGCGACGGGCCGGTTTGGTCAAATAAAGGGTTTCCTTCACTTCATTCAAGTACTACGCAAGTAAATACTTTACTACGCAAGTAAATACACTGGCATTTTTACAATTTTTATGTTTATTTAGAAACAAGATTATTTATGAAAATTCTAAGAAAAAACGAGCCGTAGTAAACAACAATTTTAAAACATGCAAAGTTAAGTCGGATAACTTCAGGTAAATTAATCGCAAGATCTTATAAACTTTTACAGGGTGTCAACTTGATCTGATTGCTCATTGAAATGTTCAACTTTTCGGTTCTTTAAATCAAGAACAGAAGAAGATGGGGTTTTCTCTAAACGGTCGATAATTTTAAGCCGCGAAAGTTTGTGAAATAAAACAGTATAGTTTTCTTTAACATTTTCGCGAAAGTCACAAAAATGTGTAACCACTGCATAAAACGCCCTGCAGTTTTTTTGTAAAAAACTAAAGGGTTTAACAGAAAAAATATTTTAAAAGCTTTAAGATGATCGTTCAAAATAGGTGAAAATATCCAATTCAGGTGCTTCGAAGTTTTGCGAAATTTTTAAAATAATTAATTAATTAATTTTTACAAAATGCAGTTTTGTTTTAAGTTTTTAAGTCATATACATAAGATACAGATCCGGTTGAGCTGCTAAGCTCTAGTTGTTATTGCGGTATAGAGCCTTAAACGGCGCACTTCTTTAAAAATATTAATCATTATTTTAGGAATGTTTCTAGTTTTTACATGAAATATTAAAATGTAAAAATTGGAAATTCAATCCTTGATTAAACCCGATACTAAACTTGCCTGTATAGAAATCGGCCCACTGGAAACTTTTGACTTTATCTATGTATGTTGTTAAACTATTCATCAGATCAAAAAAAGAAATATGCTGTTTGAAAGACAATTTAATATGCTTTAATGTGAGTATAAATTTATCAAGAAGGCTGTCGTTTATATGCGTAGCAACCGGTAAACAAATGAAACGTGTTTGTGGTGATTGTAACAAAAATAAAAAAATTGTCAAATATTAAAATAATTGCGTTTGTAACTGAAATTTGCGTATTAATTCGTGTTTCATAAACTCAATAGGGTTTAACTGTGTTAGTTTAATGTATACTACACCACAAAAAGCCGGCCAAGTTATTGCTTTAGTCGAAAATGGACTTCAGTCAGCGAGCTGTTGCTAGACAATTGGATATGACACGCGCAGCGGTTCAAAGAGTCTGCTAACGTTATTAGGAGACTGGATCCTTTCATAGGCGAGCTGGAACAGGCAGAAGGCGATTTACAACCGCTCGTGATGACTACTTTATTGTGTCAACAACATTAATAAATTGTCACATTAATGCCGTTCAAGTGCAACGACAGCTCCGTGAGGTGCGAGGAATGGCTATTAGTCAGTGGACAGTAAGACGAAGACTGCAGGAAAATAACCTGACCCCTAAAACACCTGCGATTGGTCCAAAACATACTCCAGCTCATCGGCAAGCACGTCTGCGTTTTGCACGGGATCATCTGAATTGGACGTTGGAACAATGGGGATCTGTTCTGTTCTCAGATGAGACCAGAATATGCCGCCATGGTAGCGACCGAAGAAGGAAAGTATACCGAAGACCAAGAGAGCGATTTGCAGATTGCTGCTTTGAAGAGCGGAGTGCTTATGGAGGTGGTTCCTGGATGATCTGGGGTGCAATTTCTATAGAAGCACGAACCGACCTTGAGTTCATTCGTAGGAGCGACCGTGTTCACGGAAGAAGAGGTTTAACCGTTGTTAGATATATCGAGGAGATTTTAGCAATTCATGTGGTACCTTACGTCGACTACATTGGAGACGAATTTACTTTTATGCATGACAATGCCAGGCCGCACACCGCAAGAATACATTGCAAAAGTCGGTTTTCGGGTTATGGAGTGGCCAGCATACAGTCCTGACCTAAATCCGATCGAACACTTATGGGATGAGCTAAAACGAACAATTCGAGCTAGACTTCATACCCCAAACTCGATCCCAGAGTTTATTGTTGCAGTAAAGAAGAGTGGTTTAACATCGCTCAAGAAACAATAGCAAACTTGATTAGATCTATGCCTAATTGTATGAGAGAAGTTATTAGGGAAAGAGGAGGTCATACCCATTATGTGTTAAGTTTTAAATTGTCAATAACCCTATTTATGTTAATAATAAAAAAGCTTAATTTGCTTAATGCATTAATTTCACTATGTTAAACATAGGATACTCACAATAATTTATACTCACATTAAAGCATATTAAATTTTCTTTCAAACAGCATATTTATTTTTTTGATCTGATGAATAGTTAAAGTCAAAAGTTTACTGTGGGCCGATTTCTATGCACCCAAGTGTATAAACGTTATGTATTGAAAATTATAGCTAATCACTAAGATACCTTTAATTTTCCGTTTTTTTTGCTGTCGAAATACCGCCATTGCACATCCTTACCCGAACACCCGGTACAGAAAACTAATAGTTTCTGGCTACGCACTATTTTTAAGCACTTCAATCCGTAGCGAGTCACGGCGCCCTAACTAAACCTCCACCTCTATCCAAACCTGCAAAAAGCAAAAATCCTTGTACACCAAAACATCTAAATTGAAACGTCCTCTCGATAACTCTGTATAAATAATTTATTGATATCCACTATAATGAAAAGTTAGCAAGCTCAACATTGCAATCGAAGTGCAATCGGAAAAAAAGTTAAGTGAGCATAGATAATTACGATTGGATCCAACGATGGCTGTTTTAGACAAATGCATCAATGCTGAACTCTACAGCCGAACAGGGGTTGGTTAGTTCAAACTTAGATAAGACATCCGGGTGTAAAACGCCAATTTTTCCAATGGGAGATCCGTTGTAAATGATTTCCGCACAACGACCTGGGAAATAGGCTGGATCTGAAATCAATAATCAATATGAGTAATATGAAAGGTAGTTTCTTAGCACGCCTTACCATTAGTTGCGGCCAAGTAGTAGCCTATATTGCTTCGGGTTTGAGTCCAAGGCACTTCTAAAAGTAGCATGATTCTATCTAAGAGTCCATGAACGACTTCAAAGCCGGCGTTTTTGTTGCAGTTAACTGCACAAATTCTCCTTTCGTTTCGGGCTCCCACTTCTATAAAAAAATATCCCAGTGATCAACCATACGCGACTTATACCTATATTAGACTAGCTACGAAGCTTAGAAAGTGCATAACAGACAATGAGACATTATTGCGTTAAAAGAGCGGTGAACAGACAGCGCTGAAAAGCCAACCAAAAACAAACAGAAAAATTGCGATTTCATGCGCGTATGGGGTGAAACGAAAGCAATATTCACTTTAATGAATCATCAGAGAACATAATGGCATTCTTACTCTTATAGTCATCGTCAGTCATTCTTTGGCAATAATCTCTCTTGGCCACTATCACACTCTTTGCAACCAAATGTCTGAACTCTTTGTAACGCTTATAATCCCTTTCAAGCCCAGTTTTTTTGTATTTGAAATAGAAACGCTGTTTCTTTCGAGTTAAGTCGAATAGATCTTCAGTGAACCAAGGCTTTCCAAGCAACCTCCCTTTGTACATGCGCTGGTGAACATCTTCAACAATTGGATATGCCATAAAAACAACCACATAAGGTAAAAAGAATAGATTACAGTAGATAAAATCACGTTCATATTAGTAAAGTTTGATTCATAGATGCGAAAAATTATTTAAAAGCTACTAATTGCCATTAAATTTTTTTTTTGATTGATTGGTTTCATTTTGGATAATTAAGGTTTGGAAATGCTGAATCAATTGCATAGTTCAATAAGACCAAAGTGGCAATTTTTTTTTCTGAATCGGTTTCAATTTGGGAAATATTTTTTTATAAAATAAAAGTCGAATTTCTTTGTCTTCATTGAACTAATTGCTGGATGTAGATTAGAGCCGGAAAGTGCGCACTTTTTCGAATAAAATATAAGTTTACGAATGTTTCTAGTTTTCACGCAAAATGCAAAATTAATGCGGATCTTAGAAACCGCGGTTAGTCTTTGGCTCATATTTAGAGAACCGATGCAGCTACAACGCTCTAATTGCCATTGCGGAATAGAGGCTTAAAGTGCGCACTTTTTTATATAAAACATCATTTTATCAATGCTTCTAGTTTTCACGCAAAATACGAAAATTCAAAAATTAAGCTTATTTTGAAAACCGCCTTTAGTGTTTTGCTGTTATTTAAAGAACCGGTGCACATGTAAAGCTCTCGTTACCGTTGCAGAATAGAGCCTTAAAGCGCGCACTTTTTTAATATAAAAAATCGTTTTAGAAATACTTCCAGTTTTCGCGCAAAATGCAAAAAAAAACGCGGTTCTAAAAACCGCCATTAGACTCTGGCTCATATTTAGAAAAACGGTGCACCTGCAAAGCTCGCTATGCCGTTGCAGAATAGTCTTGAAGTGCGCACTTTTTAATGTAAAACATCAATTTAGAAATGTTCCTAGTTTTCACACAAAATGCGAAAATTCAAAATGAATGCGGGTCTTGAAAACCGCCGTTAGTTTTTACCTTATATTTAGCAAACCGGTGCAGCTGCAAAGTTCTCGTAGTCGTTGTAGAATAGAGCCTTAAATTGCGCACTTTTTTTATATAAAACATTTTAGTAATTTTTCTAGTTTCTATCTATCCCGCTATGATGACTAGAGCATAGTAGATAGTAGCTCAAGCGGTTCTCTTTATTAAACGCAGGCAAAAAATCAACGAGGTTATTTTCAGGAATATTTTGTAATTTAATAATTTCTGAAAACCTTCAAAAAAAAACTCTCAAAAAAACCATCAATAACGATTGCCTTGCTTCTTAGCCCACAATAGCCAGTGTTATCCTAAATCGTCGATATCTCCAATATCCTTTTTGTCCCTTTTATCAAAGAAAGACAGTAAAACCATTTAAAAAAATTCCCATGTGTTGAAAAATCCCACCGTATATGCTCAGTGAATATTTTTAATTTGTGAACCGAATTTACCTAAAAAGCCATTATATTGCCGCTTGACCTGCTCATAATAAGACGTGGCATTTTAGAGAATGATATGCAACTCTGCTGGTGTTAGTTTAAAATCATTACTTTAACTAAACTCAAAACTTCCACATGCATTTCATTCCTTCCTCATCAATGAAATAAAGACATAAATCTGAATAATTCCATATGCTAGATCTTACCTGTTTCTGTGTCTTTCAAGACCACATCAGCGACCTCAAAGATCTTGAGCGGCAATGGCATTTTCTTGTTGGCTGCAATCGTTTTTAGAATGCCTGGAAGCAGTGTGGTTCGGCAAACTTGAAATTCCAGAGTCTTCGGATTGGAAATATGCACGGCAGGCACTTTGCCGATTGAATCTATACCCAATTTCGTCGAAATATCGTCACGAGAACACTAAATTATATAGAAAAACAGCGGAATTACTACAGATTTGTAGTGCACAAAGCTGACCAAACTAAATACAGGATGAAATAAAAATGATGAAAACTTACCAGCGCAAAGGTAAGAGCTTCAGTAAAACCAGCCTCTGCAATAGGAAATCTTAGCAAATCAGAGAGCTTGTTTATGGGAAGTTGTTCTCCTATAGTGTTAGTGTTTGGTAACGTCCTAAATCAAAATTTATGTAGGCACAGAATAATAAAAACAAGCATTTATTCAACCTGGTGATATTGTTGTATCCATAAGCAATGGCAACATCTTCATATATGTCGCACGCATGAATAACATCATGTCTTGTCGGTGGCACTGTTACTTTGATGTTTTTGCTATCAGACTGCAGTTCTGATTTAAGACACATCTTTGACAGTAGATTCGTAATATTCGTGCTACTTTCACTGCAAAAACTTGCTTGATAAATATCTCCTTGTTCTAGTAATGAGGAAAATTAGAGCGTACCTAATTCCGATCAGCTTGTTGGCTCGATCCACAGATATTACTTCAGTTCTGTAACCGAGTTCTGGGCACATTTCAGTTGTTCCATTGGGATAAGCCACTTCTACATATTCAGAAGTGTATTTTTCTGAACAATATTCACTAAACATGCAGACTATTGTGTCAAGGACAATTTTTGCCTGCAGAAATAGATGAAAATTCACATTATTTCAAATGTTGCAAAAAATTTAAATTACAAACCTTAGTCAAATCAGTGGCAGTGCACTCAATGAAAACATTTTTCGTTTCCAAAGTAATTTTCGAGTGGTTTCCATTAATGATGGGGGGTAGTGAGAGCACAACCCCATTGCTATCATAAATCACTGGATACACAGGGCTGTCTTTAATAATCGGTAGGTACTGCTTAAGTTGGGCGTGGGTCTGTAAAAAGTTTAATCAAAAATAAGTGGGCATTATAATGTTTTATGTAGCCACTTACTGAGTAAAAGGTCATTAAATCAGCAGCAGTAAATTCCTTAGTTTGGTTTAAAGGAACAAACTTGATGTGGCTGGGAGGTTTCGCATCATAAATAAAAGGGCCTTTGATCGTGTCGTAGTCATGAGTGCCAATGGCGACTAGGGATCTTTTCCTGCATATATTCTGGTGCAATTTGTCTTGCAAGTCAATGAAGCTATTGTAAGAATTTTGAGTGAATCTCAAGTTTCGTAAAATAGCAGCCACGACAAACGGTCTAATTTTTCCAGTATCCGGCTTCACTATCAGTTTCTCCACACTGCCTTCGGTTGGTTTAATTACTTTATATTGAGGGGGAGAAATTCTATGGAAAGCAATTAAAAAAAATGCTACAACTGATAAAGACTACTTACATTCCCTGGAATATTTTGAAACCGAGTACCAATCCTTCCAGGCATAATAAGTCATAGCGATTCGCTGGTATGTCCACTCTATAAATTACATCTTCAGATAATCCGGCTGATAGTTGGGAATCACCCTGCTCTTTTGTGAGCATCTGCTGTTCGGTTGTCTGAAATGGGCATTTCTTTGCTGTATTGATGCCTCAAAGTACATAAAAGATAGTGCTCTTTCAATGTGTTTTTGTTGCAACTTTCACGAGAAAATTTTTGACTTAAATTTTGAAGATTATACGATTGGCTTCTTAGATGTGCCCATATGGTGCTGAGAGTCTATAGACTGAATGTGTTTTAGCCCATAAAAGTGCTTGCCAGTTTCGCTTATATTGCATAGATCGTTTGTAAACATCTTTTAGGATACCATTTATTTTATTTATTATCAGGCGCATGAATTATTTTCCACCAAGACTAAAAGCCCAAAAAACTCAATGATTTCAAATAAAAGTTAGTCTGTTAATATAAAAAGCGTAGATCTAGAAGCTCATAAGCTTAGCTTGAAACGGGTGAAACTCCACAGTTTCAATGTTCCAGCTGAATAATAAATTCGGACTTCCACAGCCTTACAGAGGTTTTGTTAATAACAACGTTTCGCTTGGAAGTTTCCATTATTCTATAATCTTTTTGTATATTCTTTTTCCTGACTGTACTTTAATTCATTCCAATGTATTCCTGGGTTTTCAGTCAATTTTATGACGACAAAAACGAAACGCAGGGCTTATCACATAACACCATAATTAGTGACAATAAAATTGACTGAAAACCCAGGAATACATTGGAATTATTCTATAATGTATAGTTTATGGTATTCTTAATGCCAACAATTTGTCTGAACAATATTGGCAATAGAGGATACCAGAGCTAGTCAGTGAATGATAATCTATTCAGAAGTGCTTAGGAATCGAAGCTGTAAATGCTCAGTGAAAACCTCAATTCTCCACTTAGCTAAGCGCATACTTACAACTTCATCCAACTCTAAACCAAACTCGAAACACACTTTTTGGAACTCGTCATCCGCTGAAACATTTAAGGAATTTAATAAGGATTTGAGCTGAAAACCTGTGGGGAAACGCACTGTAAGTTTTTCCTAGTGCCTGGAACAGTAGGTCCCGCTTAATTCCTATAGTTGGCATAGTGCTGCAGGCTTAAAACAGGAGATTTACTGGAAAATATGTCCTTGTTGTAAGCAGAAGGAAAATTTCATCAGAAGCCCTCACTGTGTCCAGAACTTGAGGTTACGACGGCCCATCTTCTTGAATCTGGGTAAACGAGCATAACTCGACAACACGGCAAAAAACTCAATGTATGAACAGTTTTTAATTTTTTGCCTGTTAAGCACAAAACGAAGAAAAAAAAACAACAAAAATACTTTACATAAAATTTTATTAAATATTTAGAGATAAAAACACTGGATTAAACTAACATAAAAAACAACTAATAAAAATGAATATGCATGAAACCAAAATGCAAATATATTACAAATAATATATTTGCTGTTGATATTGAACTGCACACTAATAGCCTGGCGCCCGGCACTGGTATAGTCTTAAGAAACACCAAGATCAGTCTTAAAGAGCTGGCACCTCCGAACAGAATTAACGCCATGAAAAAAAATGTATTGCTTTTTTCATGAAAAAATATAAACGATGTCAATAAAGTAAAAAGATGACCATACAACGAATATCCTACAAGTGAAAGGGTTTCGTAAAAGTTAATAGTTGATTTGCCTAACTTAGCTAGTAGAAAGCAAAAGGTTGGCATACACGCTGCATAAATCAACATTGACTCTGCTGGCGCCAATCCCAGTTTATTCTTTTTGAACGAGTATCCGTACATTAAAAGGCACAATAAGGAGAAAAACGCCAAAATTGGACCCAAAAGATCCACGTAAATTTTCCGGTACTTTAGAGTGAAAGGGGGTACAAATGAGGTAAAAATTCTAAAAACCAAGTCCTCTGGTCTCACTAAAAATAGCCTAGAGTAAGTTTTCAATTGCCAAGATTTTTTTGATGGCAGCTCTGGCGATCCAATAAAGATCACTGATGATCCCATGTTTATTTGAACTAAGATTTTTAAGCACAAGGAAAAAATTACTTAACTCCGTTAAGCTACTGCTTCATTTTCCGTTGGATGTTCTCCTGGGCCTGTTTGACTTGCTTTTGAAAATTGTTGGATATATCTCTCATTAAAGCCCTGAACTGATCTGGTGTCAATTTCTCATGCAATCTGTTCTCTTCTATGAAGTTTCTCCCAGTAAACATAGCCCTCACTACTATTTGTGCTGCCTTCCTCATAGGATAAGACTCACTGAGTTTCTGCACTAGATGTTCATTGTTAGCCAACAGTCTTATTATAAAGCGAAATACCATGCTGTGAATATGCTGAGCTTTTGCGTGCTCTTCTAAGGCTTGTGAAACGGGGAAACAAAACGGTGCCTTTGCAGGAGATCCTGCTTAAGACGCAACTGCGTCTTGAGAGCCTCCAAGTGGTTAAGCTGTTCCTCCTTGCTGAATTGAATACCCGGAAGCAGATTAATCTAGAACAACATACATATCATATAGAACAATGATCAGTTTTGAGGGTGTTATTTCGAATTACCTCTGCTCTGGCCTGGTCCAGTCGCTTCTGCAATTCAAACACCTTCTGACTGCAATCTTGTGACTCTCTGGTCTTGGCACTGTTATCGTGATGGTCTTTTTCAATGCTACATTAATAAAACAATTTAGATATCGTATTTAGGCTTCATCCAAATGCTTATTACCGACTTACGCAACATTTGCGTCAAACTAAACATGCTTTTTATTTTTGTCAGCATCAACACCTAACCTTACAAACCTTACCTGCAAAAGATTTCGTAAACCACTGGAACTATTTCGAAGTTAAATTCTTCCAGATCGACCGTATTCTTAGCTTCTTGAGATTGATTGTCAGAATCCATGGTTAAACAGCATTTCTTTGATATATTTTTCGAATTATTATTTTCCTGTTGTCCTATTTTTGACGTCCTGACAGAGACAAGTAAACTAGGGATGACACCAGAGGGCAGAGACTACTCTTGTCTCTGATGACACGAAATACTTGTCACAGGTATCGATATGGAACAGTCGGTACCTGTTATTGATATTTAAAATAACATGTGATTTGAAATAACAGGGCTCGCCCAGGATGCTGGTCAGTACCTGTACAACATCTGGGATTTCAATATTTCAACAAAGCAAAAAGGCAAATACCTGGCTTTGTGCATTTTGATTCCCCGCGGCGTTGTCAATTGGCCTGAGTTTAGTGAAAGGAGATATTTTATTCTGCAGTATGCACGAGGCTGTATTTTACTCGTAAAGAATTATACTACAACGTACAATAAATGAAAAATTCCTGGTAATTGTTCAGAACAAGGGTTTCTTTTGACTACAGCTTTGCCGATTAAAAATATGCTCATCTTATAGAAAATCTCATAACAAACAACATTTTTCCTATAGATTTACCGAGAAAATGCCGTTTTCCACCACTTTTCATCCTCTGAAATACACCAATTTCCAAAACGAAACAAAGGTCGCCATGATGGTCCGCTCTTTGCGACGGCGTACCAGGCGAAATTTTTCGTGCAGTTGCCAGTACTATCACTACCACTACCTTAAACACGGGGTCGTCCCCCACGCGTTCTGTTTTCCAGAGACAATCAAACTGAAATAATCGATTTTTAAAGTTTCGTTTGGGTTAACTCTTCTTCTCTCTCTTCATTGTGTTAACAAGTTTCACGCTGAACTAATTTATGTTGCTAGAGAAATCGAGCGTGGGAAAAATGGTTAAGCTCAACCGAAATATACCCATAAATTTTAGAAAACACGTTCCTATGATAATGTAATAGTTTCTGCCGTGTCTTGGGATATTGCTTTCCTTCACTGACACTGCGCTGCTATTTCCTCAAAGGACGTACTTCTGGAAAGTTGTTAATTTTGAATTTGTTACATTTTTGGTTTGATTGACATTTTGTAGGCAATTTGGCAACGCGGCTGAGCAGCCTCGATTTTTCGGCAGCGCGTAGGCCGCGACTGCGCGAAGGCACCGAAAAAAGCCCTTGTTCTGAACAACCAATTTCCTTACTGCCTGACCTTCAAGAAAAGTTATGGTACGATTTTCTTGAAACAGAACTTAATTAATTAAAGAAAATTAACAAAACGCTGAAATCGACGTTTTTTTTTCGATTTTTGAGTAAACAAATGAACGGATTTTAATGTAGTTTACCTCATATCATAGGTATTTTTAATACTTGAAAAAAAGGGATAAAACTCTTTTCAATAGCATCAACGGTTCAACAGTTATGCACAAAAAAACGGGTTTTCGCACTTTCTTTAATTTCCACAGCCGGAAATCGAGCACAAACTATTGTCTCAATATTCTGACATCCTTCCGCACAAATTCCAACAACCTTTTATCTTCATATTTTTAGTGCCCGAAACTGGCCTTTTAAAGTCTAATCTGACTGGACTAAAAATACACTGCAGACCGGTTTCAGGTACAAACCAATATTTATCATGGGCCAAAATATCATGTGACAAAAAATCACAGATACCTGGAACTCTGGTCCTGAATGACGGCTGTCCTCTGTAAAGATCTTTCACATAGAGGTTTATAGCTAGTTTGTAGTCTTTGTAGCAACTCTTTGTAACAATTCAATATATTTTCCAAATGCACTTCTAAAGAATTTTTTTCTGTAAAGGTTTAATGGGAAATTTTTAATTCGAATTAAAATAAAAAAGAAAGGTTTTTTTTATTACAATATGAAAATAATTAATTTTAAACAGCTCCGTATACACTGCAGGTCAGCGGGAAAATATACGTTTAACTTAAAAACTTAACTATAAACGTATAGTACTCTTATTAAATTAATTTGTCAGGATCCTTGTAATAATGTTACAGGTGAGTCTCAATAGCATATTATGTTATTGTGAATCACTTGATGAGCTACTGCTTGAATCCGTGGACATAACTTCAACATCTTCAGTCTCCTGCTTATGATTTCGCGTGTCCATCGCAACTGTGCCTTGGCCCACACTCATGTGCATTTCTCCAGATAGATGCCAGGCGAATTGGTTCTGATTAGACGCCGGCACTTCTGGAAAAAATTTAGTTAACATTGACTATCACTAATGTACCAATTTAATGGAAACTTTCTAGTTGATAAAATTTTGCGTATACCTCTTTAGAAGGTAGATATTTTTTATCAAATCTAGATAAGGAAACGCAATTTCCGAGACGCCGCTTTTCAACCATTTATGAGATGAGCTCATAAACATTGGCGTTCTCTTGAAGCTTTACATTTTAGCGTTTAACTTTTCGTTAAATTTTCCCAGAAAGCTCGCAAACTTCAACGGACTCTTAATATTTACAATTTTAGCTTACAATCTTGTACATGGATGACGTTGCTAATAAAACTTCCTGAGAAAAAAAGCAATTCCTGACAACGTTTATCAAAAATGATTATCCCGATTCTTCGGATATTTTTAGTAGTTTATGAGATTTTCAAAACTTCTTCTGTGGTTACATTCGCATTATTCAGCAGAAACATAAGGTCTGGGGTTGCTTTGAGTCAAAGCCGTGTGCTGTTTTGCAAGTGCGATATAAAAATTATCTTCTGAGCCTCGAAATCTAAATCCCTAAATCTGTTTCAAGCATCAACACGATATCTTTAAAATTGCGCTCAGACACATAAAACTGAAAAATATTTTGTTTGATCAGAAGTTCCGTTAGCGAAATTTGGCGAGTTTGAAGCACGGTTATAACGAAAATTTTGACGCACTTTTCTATGAAACATACACTCGACAACTGAGATGGACCTATGGACGCTCAATCGCTCGTTCATACATGAAAAACTTGACCAAATACAATAGAATCCACTAGGGAAAAGTTCACAAATAAAATCGTGATAGTCTGGACCTTTTTATCGGTTTGAGGCTTACCTCCAGGAGGGCCAGATCGATGTAAATCACTCATCGAGGACTGTTGTTGTAAAATGTGTCCATTCACCGGATCACTCAGCCTTCCTAACGTTCCCAGCCTCATTTCTATATCAGTCGGATATGGTCTTCGTGGATCACCTTGTTGCCATGTTAAAGGGGCACACACTGCATTGGAAGCACTAATTCTGCAAATAAATTTATCGTTTATTCACTATTTCAATAATGGGATTAATTTAGATGCCGGTATAATAGATTCTCAGACAAATCCTTGAAGATATAAGCAATTATTAGGCATACCTATGGGCGAATTTGATCAATTCCTCAGAAGAGACTGGACGTTTTTTCGCCAGAGCAATGCTTTCGAGTTTCAATTTGGCTTGATAAATTGCTGTCGACAATATTTGCTCGGCTTCTTTAAGCTGCTTTTGCAGTTTACTGATTTCCTGATCTTGCTTTTCAACTTCAGCCTTTATAACATCGATCTTTTTGTTTATTTCTCCCTACAAGACCAATTCGATGGTTGTGATGTTCATTCTTCTATCGCATTATTCTCGCAAATTCGCAATCTTCAATGCGTTTATTTTTATCAGACTACAATAGTGTAGCAAAGATGCATTATATGCAAAGAATAGTTGGTACTTACTTGTTCGTAAGCGAGTTTCAAAGTGTCTTTTAATTCGGTGTCTTTTGCCACCAATAACTCTGTCAGTTGAGCATATTCCTGTCCGGAAATTTTGTTAGCTTTTGGAGCGATAGCGTTCTCAATTAATTCCCTGGGAAAGTAATTTTTTATCGAAATAACATACAAGCTTGAATAAAACTTACTTGGAAATCAATTCGATGTCATCAATAATGTTCAGAAGCTTCTGCTTGGTGCTTAGTTGAGACATTTTTGCTCAATTATTTTTATGTAAAACTTTGACAATTCTGCTAGTGGCTTATTACTCCGCTTAAGCGCAATAATATTGGGAAAGTGGCATAAGGGCCGAGTCTTGTTCATAGATAATACTATGTGGTCTAGTCTCTGAATCTGGAGTTGTATCTGTGGAGTTGTTCTAGTTTCTTAACCTCTAAAATTGGAACCGTCAATCAACGAGTATAAAGTCGATTGGAGTCTGTAACCCTCTTATAATCTTGGCATCGCTGCGTAAGGTAAAAAAAATAACCAGAAACTAAAATTGACATGAAATATAAAATATATAGAGTATTTTAACAGCGATTTTTAACACTATAGAAATATGCTATAGAAAATCATTGATTTTAATAGAAAAGAGAAAATAATTATGCAAAAATTTCAAAATATAAAAAATAACTGCTGTTTATTCAGCTATGGATTTCATCTACTTAAGGCAGGAATTTGTTGTTAATTTAAAGAATTTTAAAATTGTTTATTGAAAAATCACATAGATAATGGCATAAAAACAACAAAATGACAACTTATCAGGCCCACGCAGGGACAAATCAGAAAAATTCTTCGGTTGAAACTCCTTTCTTGTGGCGTATGTAGTGTTTGCAACTTATAAAATATATTTTTTGCCTTGAATATAAGCCCACAACGAAATTCTCTTTGCGAAATGTCTATGCATTTGACCCTTAGAAAAGCGTAGAATCAATGTTTCCTTTTGGCCGGCGGGATGTTCGGATTAACAACTTATTAATCGTGATTGGGACGATATTCTCCATAAAAATGGATTTTTCGCTTTGATTATACACAAAAATCGCAGTTCTGCTTATATAATTTCCTTATGCTTTCCACCTTAAATCAGAACAACGCAAAATTTGTCTCCTATTGGCAATCACTAAGCCCCGATTTATCACGCATTGATTGTGGCTGGGACCGTCTTTAACAAATCGCTTGCAAACTCCTAATATACCTACTGTACTCCTACTATACCAGAGATTAGTAGAGATTAATCTCTGCTACATAACATTAAAACGAGTCTAGATTAAAATGAAACGCCCACCGCCCACAAGGACACACAAATACTGATAATTCGGCATAAATTGGAGGAATTAGGATGTTGAAATAACCGTTATTTTAATATAAAGAAATAAATATTAAATTCAATATGGGTTAAATGGTAATTAAGTGGACGATCGAGTATTTTTTTGGGATTTTTATCTTTATATAAATTAATTTATTTATTAAAAAAAATTAAGTTTTTTTACTTAAACTATTTTAAATTGCCCGCGTAACAAAACAGTTAAATTATTGTCTCTATCAATTAAAATGCAATCGACAGAAGAAAATCTTTCACTTATTGAAGAGCAGCAGTTTCTAAAAAACTGCGCTTATTTTAAGCTAAGAAGTTTTTCTAGATGCAAAAGATTTCCTGAGAAATTCGACTGCAGCTCCAATATGCTATCATCATTTTTCTAATTTAGTTTTCTATTTTTCATGAAAATCAAAATCAATTTCTAGTTTATCAAACCCTGGAGTTGGAATTTAACAACGCTCACCTACAGTTAGAAATAATTCCATTATTTCTTAAGAATCTTCTAAAACCTCATTTCCACCTGAAATATCAGTAATAGCAACGTTTTTAGTAAAGAAATCATCTATAGGGTGAGCACCTGCTAGCCTAAGTATAAACTTGAAACTTACCAAAACAGCAAATATTTGTTTTCAAAATATAATTTATTACGAATAAAAGTAATAAAAGAGAATCGTTGGTTCTTAATCTAAGTCTAAATTAATGTACAAAAAATATACTTAGGTAAAACAATCTCTTGTCCAGAAGTTACAGATATGCATAGGTCTTATCAAACATGGCTAAAGGTGGGTTTTCTTAATTTATTTGGCAAATGTTCCTAATCTAATCCAAACCCGTCAACCAAGCATTGATTCGACATTTACATTTTGTTAATTTATCTACTAAAAAACATACAATTTTGCAGTTTTATTGGAAGGTTTTAAAGATCTTTTAACGTAAAATTGAAATGTATTTTTTATTGATTTTCTGAATATTAGTCAAATCGATACTTGAACAATCAACTACAAGCAGTTAATTGAGATGCAGGTTTAATTCTCATCGACACAACCATGTTTTTATGTTTGTGCATTAATTATTTATTAACTTTTTATATTAATTCACAATAATGGATATTCTTGAGAGATTCAAGCCCTTGATTAGCACAAACTTTTAATCATCTAATCTAAATTTAGATATGTAGATGACATAGGAGTTTTTTTTTAATCCTTTTTTAATTTTCTTCAATTTAGTCTGATTTTGGCTTACAAAGTCTAAACTAATCAGCCAATTTATTTGAGGTTTTCTCACAAAAAAAAACATTACAAAAAATATGCAAAACAACTTACATGTATGACAGGATATTCGGGATGAGGAACGTGGACACACATTTAGGAATACATATTCATTGATAACTGTATGTTTCTAGCTACTCTTCCTCTTTGTACCGTTCGCACTTCGAAATTGATCCAGATACTGGACAAATAAACTCTTGGACAGGGCAAAATCTATGGGCAAGAGCAATTTAGAGTAGTCGCTCGCATTCTTCACTGATGACTGTGTCATCATCCTCATCCGAATCGTCGGTGCAAATGTCGTCATCGTCAGACCAATGCTCAAACTCCTCTTTGTGGTGCTCTAAAGCCATTAGTGAGGGAAACAGAGAATCGCAAGCCGAACATCTGGAATAAACAGAGTCATTATGAGTTTTTCAAAATATAATTTCGGGGTTCATTTACAAAAACTGGGCGAATACGAGGTGTCAATTTGAAAATTTCCCACCTTGCCTGAATATCACCTGAATATCTTTCTTGCAGTTAGAAATATGAAAAATCCGAAAGACACGTCAATTTTATTTGTGAGGGGGACACTTTAAATTCATATTTTTAGCCATCTTGTTTCAAACTCCATTCTAAATGGGAATGGGAGTCAAGTGGCACATAGTTTTAAAGGACCTTCAATTCTCTTTTCAGTGGTATGACCCTCCCCTGCCTCTTCTTCGCTACGCCCATGAGTGGCACCGTTTCACACTTTATTTGAAAATAATTATTTGTAAGGGGTTAAGCCCTAGGGGATTAATACAAGAAGGCTAAAAATATTAATTGAAAGTGCCCCCCTTTCAAATGAAATTGACTTGTCTTTCCGATTTTCCATATTTTTATCTGTAAGAGAGATATTAAAGGTGGGAAGTTTTCAAATTGACACCCCGTATATATTGGTTTGCAATCGTCCCTAATAGCAGTTCAAACAGAAAGTGATGCCAATTTTATAGGAGTGGGAAGTTATTAAACGACGCCAGACTGTTTGAGAAACTTTAAGAGCAGAACAGAACTTTGCCAATTTCCCGATAGTTAATGTCTACATCGATGGCAAGATCGTCCTTATAACGTTAGTAGACAATATTAGCGGCCAAATCCATCGGAGCTTCTTGTATTAGATTATGTCTTCAATCACTCATCTCACACATGCCCAAATAAAATCCAATTTTATTATAAAATAATACCGATAAAGTTTAATAAACTCGCCGAAAACTAGGTCGGAACTAACTAAAACATGTAATTGCTTTCAGAACATTTTAATCTCCATTCCAGGCGTTTGAAGTGGCAATTTCACAAAAACAAAACGAATTTTAGCACCAGCTTGTTAATGAACAATATCGGCAGGTTTTCAACTTAGATTTCAATAAATCCGGATATATTTCACCTTATAAACAACAAAAGATATATAATAAGTTGAAATACATATGAAACGCCATCAAATATAAATCACAGATTACCATCAACTTAGAATTGTGGCAATCCATCAATTATATGATAGTTTTTGGGGTGATTATGAAAAATATTATTAGACATTCAGAATAAATCCATTTATCTCTTTTTTGATTAAAAATTCATAGCGGAATATTTATACTAACCAGTTCACCAAGTTCTGCCATGCTCAATTTAATCCAGTATTATAAAATTGAATTATCTTCTTAAAAGTTAAATAGGTGGAGGTGGAAACCTCCTAAATATTCCACGAAAGCCACGCTGGGAAAGTTTTGCTGAAAAACTTTGCCCCTTGTTGCGATCGCAGAAAGATCCGGATCTTGTAAATTTTTAACAACTTTCCTGATACTTTCCAGCAAGTTTATTTCACAGCTTTTCTTTTCAAATTTATTTAGCTGATATTTTCAAATCTTGATGGTCACCTGATTTGATGAGCTTCCAAGATTATACAAATGCATTCAATTGATTGAGTCTGATCTGAATACCAACAGATTTTCGAGTAGTTGCTCTATTTACTACTTTGCGCCTGGAATATTTAATCTTTTAATATCAGAATTTATTAAATTTCAATCTCAATCCCTTTTAAATGCTTTCCTGCAGAATAACTTTCCGTATTTCTTTGGAAGTGCCTTTAGATTTAGATTAGAATATTTACAATTTTCGTGTCTTTTCATCTTTAAACTTGGGAGCTCCAGATCAGTAACCCCCATTTCTCCCCAATGCAACCAAAAATTCATCAGGCAAAACAGTATGACGTATTTTTTGTAACATCCAACATCCAGTTTTTTTTTCAAAATTACATATAACTTTTTCTTTTACTTATAGCATATTTTTCAACAACTCATCTGGTAATCCAAAAGAAATTCCTGCGTTCCAGTCAATTTTATTGTTTATTATTTAAAATGTCACAAATACGTTTCGGTGTCTTTCTCCACCCTCATCAGTTTGTCTAAAATACACATTCACAGTCATCATTAATTTAAAAAAAAAGAGCTCTATCAAAATACACATACTAAAATACAAATTACAAACATATTAAAAAGTATATTAAAAACAATAGATTCACAGGTGATGAGTCATATTATCTGGTAATGTTTTAATTTTTCTTTTAAGTCCACCTTGTCTTCGAATGAATTCTCTTAAACATCCGATTAAATCACGGCTGTGATTTAACAAGACAAGGGGAAAGCGGTGTGTTGCGCGGGTGTTTGAAGGAGCGCATGGAACACGATCGTGTGGTCCAGATTAAATAATAATTCGTCAGTAGTGGGAGACGGTAGGTTATTCTATTGGTCAACTTTACTTGCGTGGTTTGCATTCGCTTCATATCAATTCTAAATAGATTCAATTTTAAATAGATGACATATATTTTCTTGGAAGTTCTATATTTTTTGCGAGGTCTGCAGCACTGCAGCGCTTTTTCGGGTTCTTCTTTTGGTTCTAAAGACTCGAAACAAAACTGTAAAATATTTCCTTCTCAACTTCAACAGCATTTTTCCACAATAATATGTTTATTATTTTATCAGCAAGAACTTTCAGTGCGGCGCTGATTTATATTTATAAAATGTAGGAAAAGATAGTCGGAAAACAATTCTTTAAACCTTTAGAGACCGTAAAAATTATTAAAATTTTAGTTTCTCTTTAAATTTTAAAAACTTCTGTGCCAGAAAGCAGCTAAAGTTACGCAAAAATATATTTTTATGTTTTGTTTGGAGGATTAAATTAATTCTATCGAGAATTTAAAATGACAATTTAAGATCAAAATGTAGAAACAAGCTTCACAGAAAGACGAAACTTTTAAAAGATATTTTTGGTTGTTAATCACTCGAGTGTGAGTAGTAGTAAACATCTTTATTTCTAAAAAAGGCTATCGACCTATCGGTCTTTCTGCCCTTGTTTAATACATGCAGTCTTAATCTAGATAAAAAACAAATATGAAAATTCTCCTATTCTAAGTTAACAATAGTAGTAGTAAACATCTTTATTTCTAAAAAAGGCTATCGACCTATCGGTATTTCTGCCCTTGTTTAATACATGCAGTCCCAATCTAAATAAAAAACAAATATGAAAATTCTCCCATTCTAGGTTAACAATACTATTAAATAAATAAGATTTCAGTGGCAAGAAGAAATTATTTTATTGTCCACTAGTCCGTTGCGTTTGTAAGTGTTCGATTAGCGTTAATGTAGGGAAACGGAAGCGGGATTGTCTGGTTGGTCTTGTAAGACAAAGGGGATTCAGTATGGTCCAGTTGTAGGGGTTGTTTGTCCATTTTGTCTGTAGCTGTATGAGTCTTTCCGAGATCTTTGTCATGTTTGTGCGTTCGTATAGTAGTTGGGTGGGGCTCGAGTGTGATTTGATACAAACTATTACATTAAAAATTAATAAAATAATAAAGTGTTGCTTTATGTGCGGCCCCTGATCTAATAGATTAATGTTAACATTTTCAGGGCTCTTGGAACTTGCAATAAACCTTCTTAGTATAAAAAGAATTTAATGTTAAATTATTGCATCTCTTTAACCTTATAATCTCCTTAAAGATAAGAGAAATATTTCGAATCAAGATTAAAACAAAAACCAAAAAGAACGAGAGTTATAGACTTCAAAGAGGCCTTTGACAGGATTTCAAGATTCACTTACCCAAAATGTCGCTTCTTCTGTTTGTGCGCCGACAATTGTTTCGGACATGAGAATGTTCGGTCGCACACATTACAAGTGAGGGCTTCTTCTGCAATAAAAAAGCAGTAATACATTATAATTGAAATGAAACAAAAACAAAGAGTTAATAAGCCCTCGAAGGCTCTTTCATTATTGCAACTGAATAGCAACTGAATGGCACTAAATAATTAAATCGGAAAATTAATGTCGCTCCACAGTAACAATGGGACCATTTCAATATAACTAACTCATTCGTATATTCGCATATATAAAACTCATTTAAATGAATAAAATCGCGTGCTAAACTCTGTAAATGTGTCCTTTGGGGATAAATAAAATGATATTGAAATCACCAAATTTATGCTTTAGCGTAGATAACCATAGGGAATTCAATGAATTTAATAACCCCGAGGAAAATTTGCTTTAATTTGAAATTACAAACAAAATGCATAAAAATCACTAAAATACAAGCTCTTTCACTGGGAAGTTTAGTTACGGTTTAAATGGTGGTTTTCACTGTTGTTGCAGACAACAAATACTTCCGGCATTGTGCTACTTCCGAAATCCAACAATTAGTTGTGGCTGGTTTCAGGAAAACTTTGCCGCTTCATAAATGAATCCCGGAAACTTCGAACAAAACCACATTTTAAACGGCGAGCATATAAAGTTTCATTTTATGGCTATGAAAGCCTGGAAATAACGGAAGTATGAATAATGCAAGAATATTTGTGTTAAGGCAGAACTAAGACCGAATGTTTCTGCTCACGTTGGTTAAGACCTCGTCGCTATTACGTTCGATTTCCCCTTCGATGTTCTTTAATCTCTAGATATATTGGTTAAGCAATTGAGGCTATGGCCATTAATTCTCATTGGATCGGCCATTAATTATAAATAGCGTTTTGAGATGGGACTGCGTGATAAATTATAGGCAACATGCGATTTATCTTTTGTATTTGTATTTGCAACAGGAACAAAACTGTTTGAATAAATACACGCAACTTTATTGTACCAAACATCTAAGACGCTTGCGGCAAATCCGTGCAAGTGACAAATAACTAATACCGACGCTCTTACTTATTGTAACCAAGTTGAAGTTCTTGTTTGTTAAACTTTCCGGATCAAATTAACAAACCAGTTACCTAACAATATTCACACGATTCCAGCTTTCACTTGTTCCACAGGCATGACACAAAGTTTCAAACAGCTGAAAACTAGTGAACTTTAATTGTTAATCAGCGAAGTATTGAAACATGTTCTATATAGTAAAGTCGCCGTTCTATTTGTTTACTTTATTAATTAATCAATGAATTTTTAATAAAGTTTTTAGAAAACCTCTGCAAGTAGTCAAAGGTGGAAGCCATAAACTGTAAACTCCAGTAAGGAATTTTCCGAAGCTAAAGAGCTGATAAAATCATAAATAATTAAAGATTGAAAGGGAATTTACGCGCAAAGTCATGCAGATTTTCCAGTGCAAAAACATTAGGATTTGCGACAGTTTTTTCCCAAAAAATTTCCTGACGCAAATCTCAATTTAATTGATACTAAAGATACGCTCAATGGGCGCTCCTGAACCCAGACAGCGATAAAAACAAGTGAGTTGTGAACGACTTTTCTACATACAAATAAAGTAAGCAGACAAACACTCTCTTAGATACATTACATTTATAAACACCCGGTATATTTTAAATGGCGAAAAAAATTTAATAAGTTGTCAATATCACACAGACACAATATGTTTCAGCTGGTAAATATCACATGCATTAGCTACACGCTGAAACTCTCATATTGCCTGCAACTCGTTTAAAATTTAATAAAATTCCCGGAAAGTAGGCCAAGACGAACAAGTAATTGCTTCTATGACATTTTAATCTGTATTCGCGGAAATTGGGGAAAATTCATACAAATAAAACGAATGAGGGAAAATTGTGCAGAAATGATCAGCGAGGTGCCAAACCTTGATAATCCAATTTACTAATATATGAAAATTACACTAGACGGTATCCAAATTAACTGCAATAAAAACTGTAAACGTAAATTCACCGAACAAGTCACGGAAAAAAATAGCCAAGAGAGCGAAGCAGAAACAGAAGCATTGTTTCCCTGCTAAAACCAAAAAAGTAAAGTCTGCTACCACAACAAAATCTTTCTATACAAACAAATTCTCAAACCCTAAATCCTGCAAAAGAAGTTGTCCAAACCTGAAAAATAACATATCCAGGATTCAAAATGTCCAAAACAAAATTCTCGCCTAACTTATCCATATTTCGCTGGTGCGTAGGGAACAGGGACATCCATATATTCCATCCATGAGAGCATTCATATCTCAAAAACGGCCAAGTTCTAGAAAATATCAATCTAATGGTAATCAATCTAATGGTAACCTCTAGACATGGAAATACCATTAATCATGCCAGGGGTTGGGTCGTAGCTCTCCTAAAACCAAAATTTAAACTTGAAAGAGCAAATCCTCCTTCGCTCAACCACCCTCTGAACGACTGCATACATTTTACGATATCCTACCTAAATGACCTGATACATATATTTCTGACATACATACACCCACACTCCAACTTAGAACAAAACATATTAACCAAAGCAAGCATCTATAAGTATGCAATAATTATGGGCGACTTTAATTTGAACAAAAACAAAACGAAACAGCTTAAAAGATTTTTACAAAATTCGGACTTTATAAAACACCCCACCCCACCAACTTGTCTGATGCCAGCAAGCCCAGATTCAACACCAGACGTTCTACTGCACACAAGAAACTTAAGAAACACCATCAACAACATAAACTTTACCAACGAACTTGAATCCGACCACCTGGTTATTACGTTTAACATAGACTTACAACATACGCAACCTACCTCCAGCACACCTCCTATAGAGAAAAAGTTAAACCTAACAAAGACTGACATAGACAAAGTGAAACAATATATACATGACTACATTCAATCGCAAGCACAGCCCATTTCAATAGAAACCATACAACAACAACTTTCACTAGCCATAGGAAAATTTAGCCCAGAAATAAAAAATGCTTTCTACCGACATACACTACCCAAATTCATACTGAGACTCATAAAACAAAAGAGAGAACTGTACAGACTATATACAAACACTCAAAATAACGACCTAAAAAAGACACTGAACCAACTCAACAGAAACATTAAAACCTTGATTGGACAATACCGGCAAGACAAATGGCTAGAAACATGTAAAGAAATACAAAAAGACAAAGGCAAAACATACTGGCGAAAAATTAAGAAACTAGCGCAATACAAAAAAACTAACACTACTGACACAATTAACGAAAACGGAATAGAACGGTACACAGACAAAGAGAAAGCTGACGCGTTCGCCAGACACTATCAAAAGGCCTTCAGCATATCGACAAACCCTAACTTCGACAATGACAACTGGAACTTGATCAACGACTGGTACTTGAACTATTTTAACAGCTCACCAAACTATACATATAAACTGATCACAGACAAAGAATACGATGAAGCCCTAGCGCATATCAGAAAAACAGCACCGGGAAAAGATAAAATAAAGACAAAACTCCTGAAAAGCCAAAGCTCAAGAAACACACAAAAAGATCCTAACTGAATTGAACAACTGCATCACAAATAACAAAATTCCAAAAACGTGGAAAAACGGCTTAATAATCCCCATACCGAAAAATGGACTGGACAATACACAACCGAGCAATTACAGACCAATTACATTACTTCCAGTACTTAGCAAGGTTTTTGAGTACATAATAAAACAGCGACTTGAAAAACTGATCGGAAAATATATATCTACCTACCAATTTGGTTTCAAACAACATCACTCGACTATTCATCCGCTCTTTATTTTGGCCAACAATGTACAAACAACTCACCTAACTGACTGAAAGTCGGCGTGTCTATTCATGGACATTAACAAGGCCTTTGACAGTGTCTGGCATATGGGCTTACTCCACAAACTTCACAAACTCCACACACCAACATATCTACTCCACATCATTAAAAACTTACTCGAAAAGAAACTACTACAAGTACGAATTGACAACACATTCTCTTTTTCTTTTTCCCCTGAAGAAGGACTCCCTCAAGGATTCCCGCTCTCACCGTTTCTCTACAATATATACTGCCATGACATATACATTTACAACTTACCAGACAAAAATCAAATCGACAGATCAGCACACATATTACAATACGCAGACGACACGGCACTTATTGTACATGACAAAACTACTGAGAGAGCAGCTCAAAGACTACAAACACTATCAAATAATACAATGACATGGTTTTATAAATGGAGACTAACACCAAACCCTTCAAAAAACCAACTTCTGCTCACATACGACAGACTCAACGCTGACTCCCCTACAATAACTGCAGACGGCCAAACGACACAACCAAAAAACGACGTAAAATACCTTGGAATCACAATTGACCACAAACTTAAATTCACTAAACACATAGGAAACATCAGGACAGAAACAATACAGAGAACAAAACACTTCCGATCACTAACCTTCAAAGACAGAGGAATTAGCACAAATACCGCCACCAAAATATATAAAGCTATTTGTAGACCTTTGCTAGACTATGGACATATATTCATGACCAACGGAACAGAAAGGACAAAACGATATATACAAACAACAGAACAAATTGTTCTAAGACTAATAACACGAATAAGACACCCCCAAAACCCGCTACACAACCCCTCCACCCAACCACTATACGAACGCACAAACATGACAAATATTTCGGAAAGACTCATACATTTACAGACAAAATGGACAAACAACCCCTACAACTGGACCATACTGAATTCCCTTTGTCTTACAAGACCAACCAGACAATCCCGCTTCCGTTTCCCTACATCAACGCTACTCGAGCGCTTACAATAGCAACTGACTACCGGACAATAAATCTAAGATCTCTGTTTGACTGAATTCAAATAATGAAATTATTAACCTAGAATTGTTTATTTAAATTAAGACTGCATGTACTAAACAAGAACAGAAAGACCGAAAGGTCGATAGCCTTTTTTAGAAATAAAGATGTTTACTACTACTCAATCTAATGGTAAAGAAATTCATCGCTTCTCAACACTTTCGGGAAAAAATTCGAGGCCAGAAAACCATCAAACCCCAATAGAATAGAAATGCTCTGCATACATCCCCAACAAAACACCCAAAAATCCCAGTTTTACTCCCAACGACACAGACATTCTAATTTTTTGAAAACGGAAGCACCAAATGAATTTCTTTCTTCCGATGTCAACATCTACTCTTCCTTTCCCTACTTATCCTCAGAACGACTTGAAGAAGCGATTGACAGAAACTGTGCAAACGAAGAAAAAAGTCCAAAAAGAATTAAGTGTTATGTTTTAATCTGTATTATAAAAATTATTATTTAGTGAAGTATTATTATTCTTATTAATTTTCCATTAAAACATGGAAGAAGGCATAATTTACATGTTGACCAATACATCAGATTACAAACTTTTCAATTCTTTTCGTATTATTTTCTGGTCAGAATTAAGCGTTAACTTTACGTTCTCTGTTCTGCCCCCGGCTTCCTTAATCATGGCTTCAAGTTGTCAAGGTTTATGAGCAAAAGACGCCCATTAATTAAAAAAACAGGGTAATCCTGCTAAACATTAAAGCAATAACAGCGAGTGTTTAAGATAAAGAATGAGAATGACTTGCAGTTCCAATTACACTAATGGACGACTAAAAAGTCCAACTAGATAACTTCGCATTATGCAAAGGCTTTTAAAAGTCGCCAATTCACGGGAGAAGATTCTATGCTGTCGTGCCGACTTAAACTATTCAAAGTTCAAAAATTTGCTTCATATTGAACTTCTTTAGCTCAGCATTTTCGCAAAGTTGCACTGGAAAATGAGGAATCTATGCGGCAAAGTTCGAGAATTTGCAAACTTTCATCTATGATCTTTTTCAAAGGTTTTGCTACTTAGGGCGACGATTCATCACTTTTTGGCTAGTTTTTCCAAGAACAGTGTCACAGAAAACATGAGATTTGTCATCAGAAGGATAATTCTTTATCCATTATAAGAGAACTCGATTATATCCAGGAAAAGTTAAATATGGGACGAAACTCACTGTATAAAAAGTTCTCCCCCTTAGTTAGGGTCGCCTGAACTTCCGAACCTTGTAAATTTTACTTAACAAGTTTTCGAGAGTTTTTTTTATGTCGGCCATTCTTTGGGATCAGTTCAGTTGGATTTTGAGAAGCTTTCGGAGAAATGATTTGAAAGTTAACCCAACAGGTAAACATAAATATTTACTGTGCCGATATTTGCTGAAAATATAAAATAAGTCTTTATTATGAGACATGTAAGAACGTGGCAGTAATATACTGGATGTTTAAAAACTGAACACAACTGCAACGGTTTGTTGAAAATCTGGAAAAATACGCTCTGGATTGGAATTTGTTATGAAGCTTTCAAAGGGAAATAATCGGTTTAATTCCGAAGCAAATTAACATTTGTTAAACTTTAAAAACTGCTTTTGCTTGGAAATGTAAGCAAATTTTCAAACAATCAAATCCGTAATATCGAAAACTTTCAATACAAGTCTAAATTTTGAGAGATTTCACTTTCTTCTCTTAAAAATGATGTACAATTTGAGCTATTTTCCATGATTTGAGGATTTTCGAAAAAATAATAAACAGTATACCGGGTGTAACATTTAACTTGAGACATTGCAATATCTGGAATAATAAGCACTCTACGAAAAAAATTTTAGTATCAAAGTTGTATTATTGCACCGGGGAAATACATTGATGACAAAATGAGTGTTCATCTGCCCTTCCTTGTGGGGGAAAGGGGAGTAACATTGATTTTTTAAATGGTACCCCCACTTTTTATTTAAGATTCAGATTCTGCAATAAAAAGTGAGGGGTGCCATTTAAAAAATCAAAGTTACCCCCTTTCCCCCCACAAGGAGGGGCAGATGAACACTCATTTTGTCATCAATGTATTTCCCCGGTGCAATAATACAACTTTGATACTAAAATTTTTTTCGTAGAGCGCTTATTATTCGAGGTATTGCGATGTCTCAAGTTAAATGTTACACCCGGTATAAAGTGTGTGAGACTTTCAGTCAAAAAAGTTTCCTATTGGTGTTCTTTGAGCTCATTTGATAGTCTTGGGCCCAATATGATTGCAATTATACATATACATGGTGTTTGGGGCTTACAGACGATTAAAAACCGAAAATTTTCAAAATGGGGCTAAAATTTGGGCGATATTACTTACAGCTCTGAACTTTGCGTAAAAGAAAAATTCTCCATCCTCCTGGATAACAACAAACAAATCAAACTCCTAAAGACAGTTTCGGTTAAAAAGTAGGAAGATAGTTAAAGTGAATAATGTGGAACTATCAATATTTATGCATTAAAATAATTCCTCCAACTCAAACAACGAGGCTAATTGCCCAGTCGACCAAATTAAACCTCATTAATCTAAAAAGCCTCATTAACCTATCGCAAAGAGATAAATCGGTTTCACTTCCTTCGGTTGTAACTCTTCGAATTAAACGAGTTTTAAGCATCGGTAATATGCAAGGGCGCATTTCTCGCCGTAAATTGAGTTATCTGGAAATGTGGCCTCATGGGTCGATTTTGAGGGAAGCGTTTTATCTCGGCATTTAGTCTAAGAATGGATAATTATTCCGAAGCACGTAGGAGGGACTTGCGTAGCTTAATTGCCATTTAAAACTACATCGTTAATTATACATACATACGGTTTTACATAAAAGAAAACTTTCGAGCTGATGCTGAAACAAGGAATCGTGACATTAATGGTGCGAAACCGAAAGGAAATTCAGCCTCATTAATTTACACCCTCGAGAAATAAGTATTTCTGTTAATTTCGTTCGCTGAAATGCTATTCTGTATGAATAATTTCATTTCCAAAAGCTTTTATTCGCCGGAACAGAGCTGGAGGAAACAGACAGATAAAAGCTGAATTACCAACCTATTCTAGCCGAAATGTAAAATCTTCAAAATGTGCTCTACATATCAAATGTCCCGTAAAGTTCATAGGAGATTCTAGCGAAATACATGTTTAAAGCGCACTTTATTCACATTGATCTCAGGAAAGTTTGTAAAAAGTGTTAATTGGCAAAAAAATCCGTGTATGGGTGTATCCCCTATAACCTTAGGAGTTGAATAGAGAACTTTATTGACATCACCGGTTAAGTATATTGGCACGTCTTACCTTAATAGAATATTCATGTATTCCCGTTTGGCTGATGCTATCCCGAAGCTCGTCAAACTATTAAGGTCACCCTGATCAAAACAGGCCGGGATTCGAATTAATTGAACTTAACAACATTAACATGTTGATGACAATATTAAATGGATAAGATAATTTCAGACGGGAATTTCCCAAAATGTTACTCAAATTAACATAAATTATTCACTGATTGGTGCCTGCGAGACAATTCAACTCGGGGGTTTTTTTTTTGATTTGTTGCCTAAGAACGCCCAAATCGCTGAAATGCGGTTTTTTCGTAACTTTATTTGGGATTTTAAAAGAAAAAACGTTGATTGTTGGCACCATATTGATAGTGTTTGGCGTTTTTACGGAGCAACTGAACATAAAAAATATTAAATACTGGACAGTTGCGTTGTCATAAATTCATTTCATATATTTTCCTGACTGTACTTTAATTCATTCCAATGTATTCCTGGGTTTCAGTCAATTTTATTGTTTATTATTTAAAATTTCAATGTATTCCTGGGTGTCAGTCAATTTTACTGTTTATTATTTAAAATGTTACAAATACGTTTCGGTGTCTTTCTCCACCATCATCAGTTTGTCTAAAATATACCTTTTACATTTATTATCAATTTAATTTAAAAAAAACTTTTTAAAAAATTATTTAAAATGTTACAAATACGTTTCGGTGTCTTTCTCCACCATCATCAGTTTGTGTATATAGTTCCTACCCACTTCACATTTGACTGGTCACTTTTTTTTTGGACAGTTTGCTGTAGATCAAATGAGGCCTGATTGAATGCACTATTCGCGATTGGGAGTCCAACAGTGTCTTTCGCATTGCGCAGATTAGGCAGTCACATTCTGTTGTCCCTTGTTGTGACGAATGTCTCTCTCTATCAGATATGAGCCAATGGACCATGGAAGGCACATGGAAGAGTGCTTGCAGAGTCGAGTCCAAATAGCAGGAGTTGTCCATATTGCTCATTCCGCAGCCCACTGACCAGTCATTTGCTATGTTTTTCCATCCCAGGTAGACCCGATCCATTGGGAATAGTTCTCGAGGATCTTCTTTCACCACTGTTAATGTTTTTTTTTTTTACAGGCTCCGTCGTATCAAATAGATCTATCCTTCTCCTTATGTTACAATTAGTCGGTATTTTGGGATGTTCAGAGGCTTTGATTAACATGTATTTCGGTTTCACATGATCCAGACACGTGGAATCAAAGTGCTCGCTGGACCCGAAATTTATGGGGCAGAGGACCAGCTTCTTGTCAACGTCTAGACCCATGCTCTCTGTCTTTCGTTTGAGCGAAGAGTTTACAGCACTCCCGATCAAACCCAACGTGGAAGTCAGCATTGTTAATGTTCCCGAAAACAAAACGAACACTAGGAACAGTTATTCCCAATACGCGAATAGTTTGTGTGATGAATGTCCAACTTATCGGTTAACCTAAAAAAGTGGGCGCACTACTAGCAAGCTCACTTATGTGTGACCAGTCAAATGTGAAGTTAGTAGCAACTATATACGTAAGTTAAATTTAGATCTCTAAAACAATAGATTCTAGTCTTTTCCCAGACATGTTTGTCCTGACTCATCATCTGAAAACCAATGTTCTGGATGTACTTTTTAATATGTGTGTGATTTGTATTTTAATATGTGAATTTTGGTGAAAGTTTTCTATTTAAATTGATGATAACTGTAAATATATATTTTAGACAACCTGATGATGGTGGATAAAGACACCGAAACGTATTTGTAACATTTTAAATAATAAACAGTAAAATTGACTGAAAACCAGGAATACATTGGAATAAATGATAATAAAACTAGTAAACCACCGACTCTCGCTAGCGCTAAATTATTATTATTCTGGGCTACAAGATCGTGCTCTATGCGCTCTTTCTTACACCCGCGCTACACTCCGCAAACCCCTGGTCCTGCCAAAACAAAGCCCTAATTTAAGTGAAGATTTCGCTGCGTTTAGTTCAGTGCCAACCGCGCTATTGAGTTGTAAAATAGAATCGGTTGTTTGTCGGTATCGGATTTTAGCGAGGCGAGTTGAGCTTAAAAACAAAAATAATATAGTGTATGAAAGATTATGTTTTCGCGTATTGGTGGTTGGGTCTCATTTATTACCTGTCTCCTATGGAAGTGGTCTCAATTTAATTAATGTGAAGGATTTTTTTAAATATTACAAATTAGCAGATCTTATTATTGAAAAATTCGCTGGAATTAAAGGAACAAGTTATACACGTAAATTTACTAGACATTTATTTAAAAAACGACTGAAAAAATAGTTCAAGCTTAATTAGGTTCTCCGTATTGGATAAAGGAAGAAAAACACAATAAAAGTGTGTGAAAGAATAGGAATGTTTTATAAAAAAAATTAAATTGCGTTAAATTTTATGGCGCTTCGGGGGCATGGGCGATACTTCCAAGAATTCAGGAAAATTATCCCATTTGGCCCACTTTCATTCATCATATGGAATTTCTAGAAGTAACGTTTTTAGCTGGAGCCGCCACTGATTTTTGAGCATCGGTTAGAAAAAAATGTCGAAATACATACGCTTCGTTGTGTGTTTTATCAAATCGAAAAACCCTTTTGAAAGGCCATTTTGATTCAATTTTGGAAACATTTATTGGAAGAGGGTAAGGCATTTTTATTAAGATACAGCGATCAAGGGCACTATCTCCGAAGTCGGAAGTGATTAGGGCCATTTCCAATCGATTCCGGGTTTAATGGGATGAACAGGCGGGTATAGAGCCCTAAGCATGTAATTTTATACTCGTTTATTTAAGAAAAAGGTCTCATTTCCGATTTCCTTTTAGCAAATAAAGCACAAATGTGCTAAATCAGCGTGGTGACATATAAGTTACCTGGGTGTTTTGTGTGTGTGTGTGGACAGGCCAAAAGGGTTAAAGGGATCCATTCAGCGTAATTATGTTCGATCGGTGCGGTTTTTACCGATCAGCAGTTGCCTCCTCAACGAAGCGGAATAAAGGAAATAAATTTTATTCACGTCGTCTGTTATTCGTTAATAAAGTCACTGGCAACTCAATTTCGAGTTATTCCGCCTCTCTCTGGAAAACGACATTTATATGCTACCCTTTTAGCTTGAAATGTTCCCGGATATTTCTTACAGAATTTCACTTGAATTAAAATAACTCAAACGTGTCTTCTCAAATGTTTTAAACTGGACATTTATTTCGACAAAAGGTGGGAAAAAGCACAAATAGAAGAGACGAAGCAATTTGAATAAAAGACAACAAAGAAGGTTAAATAAATTGAATAGAATTTGACTGATTTAAACAGAAAAACGTGGTAAATATATTTAAAAATCAAATCGACAGATCGGCATACATATTACAATACGCAGACGACACGGCACTTATTGTACATGACAAAACTACTGAGAGAGCAGCTCAAAGACTCCAAACACTAACAAACAACACAATGACATGGTTTTATAAATGGAGACTAACACCAAACGCGTCAAAAAACCAACTTCTGCTCACAAACCACAGACTCAACGCTGACTCCCCTACAATAACTGCAGACGGCCAAACGACACAACCGAAAAACAACGTAAAATACGTTGGAATCACAATTGACCTCAAACTTAAATTCACTAAACACATACGAAACATCAGGGCAGAAGCAATAAAGAGAACAAAACACTTCCGATCACTAACCTACAAAGACAGAGGAATTAGCACAAACACCGCCACCAAAATATATAAAGCTATTTGTAGACCCTTGTTAAACTATGGACATATACTCATGACCAACGGAACAGAAAGGACAAAACGTTATATACAAACAACAGAATAAATTGCACTAAGACTAATAACACGAATAAGACACCCCCAAAACCCACTGCACAACCCCCCCACCCAACTACTATACGAACGCACAAACATGACAAAGATCTCGGAAAGACTCATACATCTACAGACAAAATGGACAAACAACCCCTACAACTGGACCATACTGAATCCCCTTTGTCTCACAAGACCAACCAGACAATCCCGCTTCCGTTTCCCTACATCAACGCTACTCGAACACTTACAAACGCAACGGACTACTGGACAATAAAATAATTTTTTCTTGTCATTAGAATTGGAAAGTTTATTTAATAAGATTGTTACAAACAATCACTAACATAGACCGTTCAACATGAGACTACTTTACGCCAACATCAACGGACTTAACAGCAAAAAACCACTCATTTACAATTACATAGAACAAAACGACACAGACTGCTGCATATTTGTAGAGACTAAAACCAAACTAGGACAAACACCAACGTACAGAAATTGGCAGTATATCTATAGGCATGGAAATACCATCAATCATGCCAGGGGCGGGGTCGCAGCTCTCCTAAAACCAACATATAAACTTGGAAGAGCAAATCCTCCTTCCGTCAACAACCCTTTGAACGACTGTCTACATTTTACCATACCCTACTTAAACGACCTGATACACATATTTCTGATATACATACACCCACACTCCAACCTAGAACAAAACATACTGACTAAGGCGAGCATCTATAAATATGCAATAATTATAGGCGACTTTAACTTGAATACAAACAAAACGAAACAACTTAAAACATTTTTGCAAAATTCCGACTTTATAAAACAGCACACCCCACCAACTTTTCTGATGCCCGCAAACCCAGACTCAACACCAGACGTTCTACTGCACACAAGAAACTTGACAAACACCATCAACAACATAAACTTAACCAACGAACTTGGATCCGACCACCTGGCTATTACGTTTAACATAGACTTACAACATACGCAACCTACCTCCAATACACCTCCTATAGAGAAAAACTTAAACCTAACAAAGACTGACATAGACAAAGTGAAACAACATATACATGACCTACATTCAATCACAAGCACAGCACATTTCAATAGAATCCATACAACAACAGCTTTCACTAGCCATAGGAAAATTTAGCCCGGAAATAAAAAATGATTTCTACCGACATACACTACCCAAATACATAATGAGACTAATTAAACATAAGAGAGAACTGTTCAGACTATCTACAAACACTTAAAATAACGACCTAAAAAAGACACTGAACCAACTTAACAGAAACATTAAAACTCTGATTGGACAATACCGACAAGACAAATGGCTAGAAACATGTAAAGAAATACAGAAGGACAAAGGCAAAACATACTGGCGAAAACTTAAGAAACTGGCGCAATACAGGAAGACTGGCACTACTGACTCAATTCACGAAAACAGAATAGAACGCTACACAGACAAAGAGAAAGCGGACGCATTCGCCAGACACTATCAAAGGGCCTTCAGCATATCGACAAACCTTAACTTCGACAATGACAACTGGAACTTGATCAACGACTGGTACTTGAACTATTTTAACAGCTCACCAAACTACACCTACAAACTGATCACAGACACAGAGTACGATGAAGCCCTAGCGCACATCAAAAACACTGCACCGGGGAAACATAAAATTAAAGCAAAACTATTGAAAAGCCTAACTCAAGAAACACACAAACTGATCCTAACTGAATTGAACAACTGCATCACAAATGGCAGAATCCCAAAATCATGGAAAAACGGCTTAATAATCCCTATACCCAAAAATGGACTGGACAATACACAACCGAGCAATTACAGACCAATTACACTGCTACCAGTACTTAGCAAGGTTTTTGAGTACATAATAGGGCAGCGACTGGGAAAACTAGTCGGAAAGTACATACCATCATATCAGTTCGGATTCAAACATCAGCACTCGACTATTCACCCACTCTTCACTCTGACTAACAATATACAAACAACCCACCTAACTGACAGAAAGACAGCTTGCCTGTTTATGGACATTAACAAAGCTTTTGATAGTGTCTGGCATAGAGGCTTACTATACAAACTATACAAACTACACACACCAACATATCTACTACACACCATAAAGAACTTACTAGAAAACAGACAACTACAAGTACGAATTGACAAAACACTGTCATTTTCTTTTTCCCCTGAACAAGGGCTCCCTCAAGGATCCCCGCTCTCACCGTTTCTCTACAATATATACTGCCATGACATATACAATTACAACTTACCAGACAAAAATCAAATCGACAGATCGGCATACATATTACAATACGCAGACGACACGGCACTTATTGTACATGACAAAACTACTGAGAGAGCAGCTCAAAGACTCCAAACACTAACAAACAACACAATGACATGGTTTTATAAATGGAGACTAACACCAAACGCGTCAAAAAACCAACTTCTGCTCACAAACCACAGACTCAACGCTGACTCCCCTACAATAACTGCAGACGGCCAAACGACACAACCAAAAAACGACGTAAAATACCTTGGAATCACAATTGACCACAAACTTAAATTCACTAATCACATACGAAACATCAGGGCAGAAACAATAAAGAGAACAAAACACTTCCGATCACTAACCTACAAAGACAGAGGAATCAGCACAAACACCGCCACCAAAATATATAAAGCTATTTGTAGACCCTTGCTAGACTTTGGACATATACTCATGACCAATGGAACAGAAAGGACAAAACGTTATACACAAACAACAGAACAAATTGCACTAAGACTAATAACACGAATAAGACACCCCCAAAACCCACTACACAACCCCCCCACCCAACTACTATACGAACGCACAACCATGACAAAGATCTCGGAAAGACTCATACAGCTACAGACAAAATGGACAAACAATCCTCTTTGCCTTACAAGACCAACCAGACAATCCCGCTTCCGTTTCCCTACATTAACGCTACTCGAACACTTACAAACGCAACTGACTAGTGGACAATAAAATAATTTCTTCTTGCCACTGAAATTTTATTTAATAATATCGTTAACCTAGAATAAGAGAATTTTCATCTTTGTTTTTTGTTTAGATTAAGACTACATGTATTAAACAAGGGCAGAAAGACCGATAGGTCGATAGCCTTTTTTAGAAATAAAGATGTTTACTACTACTAAGATTGTTAACCTAGAATAAGAGAATTTTCATCTTTGTTTTTTATTTAGACTAAGACTACATGTATTAAACAAGGGCAGAAAGACGGATAGGTCGATAGCCTTTTTTAGAAATAAAAATGTTTACTACTACTATATTTAAAATGCAATGCCAAATTTCAATTTAAAAAAAAGAAAAGCTCTTGATTTTTCATAAGCTAAAAATTAGTTTCCCACTTTGTGGTCAATTAGCAAGAGAAAAGGTCTCTAGAAATTTTTTTGTGCAACTTCCCATTTTTGAGTAACATAATAAAAGTCGAACCGTTGCACTATTCGAATAGCTAAGTGCTCAGCACATATTAATATAAACCGGATGTTCTAATTAAGAAAAGTGAAAGGCTCCTGATTTTTTCTAAACTAAAAATTAGTTTCTCACTTTATGATCAATTACGAAGAGAAAAGTATCTAGAAATTTTTTTGTGCCTGCAGTGAAATTTTTTCAACTGCCCGTTTTTGAGTAAAATAATCAAAGTCGAATCGTTACAGTATTCGAATAGTTAAGTACTAAAAACATATCACTATAAACCGGATGTTTTAATTAAGAAAAGTGAAAAGCACCTGATTTTTACTAAACTAAAAATTAGTTTCTCACTTTATGATCAATGAGGAAGAGAAACGATTTCTTTTCAATTTTTTAGTCGACGTTTCATTTTCGAGTAAAAAAAACCTTTTCGCTCACAGTCAGAGTACAGTGTCCCTTCGAAACTAATCACTCAATCAGACCATTGGGGGAAAATCCTGAGACTAAGAAAAACTAAAAGTGCAAGAAATCGAAACGACCATCCGGGGAATTTCCAAACACACCTGGACTAACTTGAGGTGGCATTTGTTTTCAAATTCCCACAGGGGATTGGATAAAATGTACCGAAACCCCAACTGAAACGCTTTGAACTTTAAACGATTTTGAAATGAAGCGCCTTGATTGAAATGTTCCCATTAATTCCTAATAATAGATCGGCTTTTGTTCGGGTGTATCGATCAGTTAATGCCAATACCATGTGCTTCATGTGCATTAATACCCTAAACAAACGAAAAAAAGACAGAACTTGTTAACCATGAATAGCACTAGAACAACACCCTCATTTGCGGCCTGTAGTTTCACTCTTGTGCTATCGGATTTTGCCCTGATTACGTTTCGATCGGTTGCCCCATAAGGGATTGCTTTGTATCAACTACCTCTTAAGGTGATTAAAAGTAAGAGCCTCAACTCAAGTTAGAGGATTACTGGTCAATGTTTCGGTTTTGGATCAATTAGTTCGTGAGACGCATAAGAACCCTTAAGGAATGTCTGTAGTCTAAAAACAAAATTAAAATGTTGTTTTTTCTAGAGGAAATTTATGTTCCAGTGTGATTTTCAAATAAACAGCGAAACAGAACACTTTAGTTCCAAGTCGGTTAAAGTCACTCCAACTCTTTGAGTGTTTTCACTCTCTGCTACTGCTTCCCGCCCATAAACACTAATTTCCATTCGATGCATCCAATGGGATAACACTAACCCTCCAATATTTATTGCCACTCTGTTGAGCTTTGTGCTTTATGATTCCAAACTGGAACTGATTAGTGGGTAATAAATTAGCGTTGCGGCAACGTAATGAATATGGTTTTAGCTAGAAATGTGCTCGTATGGTTGATTTAGCCGATACGAAGACATACAAATTGCATAGTTTCATCGATTTCACACAACAAACTGGGAGAAAGTCACATTATGAGACACTCAGCATTATTTTGATTCACAGACTTTTTCTTTGGTCTTAATGGATGAAAAGCTTTCCATTTTTAATTATGCATGTGCAGGGTGGTTAAGTCAAATATAGTCTGTTGAAGATCGAAACTGCTCAAATTTTTGACTGACTTTATTGGACTCCGCTCCGGCCCACAAAACGAAAGCGACTCAAAACTGGTGCCGGGCTCATTTTCCGGATTTCATGGAGTCGGTGGAATGGCCGCCCCACTCGCCAGATCACAATCCGATGGACTACAGTCTGTGGTCTATTTTGGAGACCAGGGCATATGCTACATGCCACAAATCTTTGGAGTGGCTGAAGCGGTCGCAGTGTGGGGAATGGGACCGATTGTCGACAGAAGAGGTGCGTGGCGCGGCAGAAAATTTTCGGAAGCGTTTGGTGTTCTGCCGAGACGCGCAAAAGAATGTTGTAGTCTAAATAGTTGTTTATTCATACATCTACAGACAAAATGGACAAACAACCCTTACAACTGGACCATACTGAATCCCCTTTGTCTTACAAGACCAACCAGACAATCCCGCTTCCGTTTCCCTACATCAACGCTACTCGAACACTTACAAACGCAACTGACTACTGGACAATGAAATAATTTTTTCTTGTCATTAGAATTGGAAAGTTTATTTAATAAGACTATTAACCTAGAATAAGAGAATTTTCATCTTTGTTTTTTATTTAGATTAAGACTACATGTATTAAACAAGGGCAGAAAGACTGATAGGTCGATAGCCTTTTTTAGAAATAAAGATGTTTACTACTACTACGCAAATAAAAGTTTTGTAAACGTAAATATATTAAATTAATTTTTGAAAACAATTACGTTGTCTACGTTCTGAATCTGTAAAGAATTGTTTCGTACCATTTTTCACACAAAGGGATTTCCGTTAAATCCAAGAAATCGTTGACAATTTTAAAATTATTAAACATTAACATACGTTAATCCAAGACATCGTTGACAATTAAAAAATTTTGTTTTTATTGAAAATTAAACATTTTATGAAGTTTTTGCTACAGGTCATTTTATATTGTCACCCTGTATACAGGATGTTTGATCATAAAGGGACAGATAGCGCTTGTTAAAGATGAGAAATTTTCAAAAAGGGATCAGATTTTTTCCGATTTTAGTTCTCAGTGTTCTTTTCTGTAATTCAAAGTTTGCTTAATTCCTCAATTTCTTTCTATAAAAATATGTACAATTTGAGGTATTTTGGGAGATTTAAATGTTTTCTAAAAAAATCGTAGAAGAAACTTTTTCCCAAAAAAAGGCAAAGTTTTCAATCAGTGTCTTTTGGAGCCTAGTTTTGGACTCAAGATGCTCACAATTATACATACAGGGTGATTCACGGTCGATGGCGTATTAGACGTTTAAGGAGAACGCGATGCCCAATCTATCTGCAAATTTGTACAACGAAGTCATCGGATATTCTCTATCGGCCTAAAATATTTTCAGTAATGCGAGGTTGCCGCTTATACCGAAAAGTTCATACAACTTTGATATTTCAAATGAGACACCCTGTATATTGTTGCACGGTTAGATTGGCTATATAGATCTGATTATTTTTGCATAACAATTCCTATATCTATCTAAAGCGGTTTCCGAAATATTAAATAAAATTCATTATTTCTAATCAAAACGTATCTCCAAGGAATCTTGTATTACAACGCGATTGCAAATAGAACACCCTGTATATTAGTTCATATACGGAAAGACCGTTAAATTCCCTGTGAAACGATATATCATGTTTCTATGCCTAAAGAGTGAAAGTTCCTAAATAAATGGACATTTTGGCAAAAATTCGATTATGTCGACGTATTTGTCAAAATAGCCATGAAATGTCATAATAGTTGAAGATTTTGCAATTCTTCAAACCACTTGTCAGCTTAGTTATAGATACAGCTTCTGTACGCTTTTTATACAAAATGGAGAGAAACAAATATTCAAACGAAGTTTTAATGAACCTATATATTCTTCACGGACAATGTGGCCAAGTTGTTGCAAGGACATGCAGAAAAATCAAAGAAATGTTTCCTAATTTAAAACAAATAAATGCAAAGAAGTTTGTGCGAATATAAGACAATTTAATTATTTAAGATATAGAACTGGATGGAAACATGTAAGCAAACGCATATCTGAGAATTAAAAGAAGGTGCTTAATAAATACTTTAAAACTATTTACAAAAAATTTTCGAAATGACGGCCATCGCTTTCCAAGCACTTCAAAATTCGTACATTTACAGAGTGGTTTATGGCTCTGTATCCCATCAACATCCAGTGTTAACAATGCAGTGGATGATTCGACGCCGGAATTCCCCTATGTTGTTGACCGGGGTCTTGTAAACATTTTCTTTTAATTTACCCCACAAGAAAAAATCCGGTGGCGTAAGATCGGGAGGTCTCGGAGGCCAGTCCGATGGCCCCAAGCGTCTAAACCAGAGGCCATCAAACATTTCGAAGAGCTCCATGGTAACCTCCTGAGTGCAATGAGCCGATGCTCCATCCAGTTGGAACCAACATGTGCGGTACTCTTTTAGTTTCAGATTTTATAAAAAATTGTTTACCACTGTCCTTAGAATTTGGAGGTACTTTGATGAATTTAACGATTCGTCATAAAGGTGCAACTTTATTTGATTATCCTTTATGAGGCAAAAATATTGATACTGAATCTTTCTTGAAATGACATTTGATGAACCACGTGTATACACAAATACGTCGACATAATCGAATTTTTGTAAAAATGTCCATTTATTTCGGAAATTTGACCCTTTAGGTATAGAAACATAATACATCGTTTCACAGGAAATTTAACGGTCTTTCCGTATTTGAACTAATATACAGGGTGTTCTATTTGACAAAAAATGTAATTGGAGCAGTTTTTATCTCTAGCCGAAAGGTCAGTATTTTCAAGACATCCTGTATAATTTGGAACAAATTGCTGTACGCCGGGCTCAAGCATAGGGTTTGCCTAACCCAGTACCAAAATTTTTAATTTCCAGGGAACGAAATCGCGTTGTAATACAAGATTCCTTGGGGCTACGTTTTGATTAAAAATAATGAATTTAATTTAATATTTCTGAAACCGCTTTAGATAGATATAGGAATCGTTAAGCAAAAATAATCAGATCTATACAGCCAATTTAACCGTTCAATAATATACAGGGTGTCGCATTTGAAATATCAAAGTTGTATGTATTTTTCGGTATAAGCGGCAACCTCGCACTGCTCAAAATATTTTAGGCCGATAGAGCATATCGGATTACTTATTACAGTCAGTTAGTACACATATGCAATTAGTACAAATTCGCAGATAGATCGGGCATCGCGTTCTTCTTAAACGCCTAATACGCCATCGACCGTGAATCACCCTGTATATAGGATGTTTCAAGATAAAAAGGAGGAGATATCGATGGTTAAAGATCGGAAATTTTCAAACTGGACCTACATTTTGAACGATTTTCGTTCGGAGAGTTCTAGCAGATTGTGCAATGGGCTCGTAGAATTCCTCTATTTCTTACCACGAAAATGAAGTACAATTTCAGGCATTTTGGGACACTTGAGTGTTTTTGAAAAATTTTAAAAACAGTAGAGCCACTTTGTGAAATTTTCAGTAAAAAACCGAAAAAACAGTTTTACGATAGATTTTAACCCAAGATGCTGGCCAGTGTATACATACAGAATATTTAAGGCTCGAATAGGGCGGATTTAAGGGGTTAAAGTACGGAATTTGCGAAAATGACCCAAATTTTTACCACTTTTGGTTCACAGTAATGTCGCGTGATATTCAATGGGTTCGTCAGATACTTCATTTTCTTGCGAGGAAAATTATATACAATTTGAATAGATTTTGGCCGCGAAAGTTGTCCTCTTGAATCATTTTAAAACTCCTCCTCATTATTATTTATTTCTCCTCACATTCTCTTTAATTTCTTTAATACACAGTAGAACTCAAAAGACAAAACAAAAAGTAGGAAAAACTTCAATTAAATCTCTTCGCATTTAAGTGCCAAATTTTAATAAAAAAATCGATTATACAGGATAAAAACCCTCGTTTTTTGTTTGATTTTTAAATTTAACGTAAAATTTTTTTTCTGCAATTTAACCCATCTCGATATTTACTCGTATGCGAAAAAATGGCGTTTGGAAAAAAATTTGGTGGTGGGGAAATTTACAGCTTAAGGGTTTTGTCCCGATTTGCCTTGTGGATTCAATTTTTTTATTAAAACATGTGCACTTAAGAATAATAAAATTCGTGTACGAGTATTTTTCGGAAAAAAAAAGTAATGGAAGTAATTTCCGCCTTTATAGACACACGTATAAAAAATTGGAGTCTCAAAAGCGCTCAATTTGAGCTAGAATTTTGGGTTATTTTTGGCTCAGAATGGCCGAGCGTGTCTACTCTTTAGTTTGATAAAATTCTCGCTTTTTTTGTCTTGAGTCTTGATGCCTCTTATCGCCCTTTCGTTAGTCTTCCAGAAAAAAACTTCTTTCTCTATTTTCCTAAAGTTCCGACTGAACTTTCGTCAATACTATATACTTTCCAGCCAATTATAAAGCGATTACATCATTGAAACTAACAAAACCAACCTAAATATTCTCATTATAACTTGCAAAATCCCATTCATAACAAGAAGAATAGTAAGAACGAAATCATATTGTTCTATGGCAATTAATTTCAATATTCCAGTCCTGTATCTTTTGCATGAAAGAAATTTTCGCAGATGTTTTTCTTCTTTCTTTGCGAGGAGCTAAGAAATGAGCAACAGTAATTATGCCAAAGCGAACTTCTCCGAATAAAATCGATGATAATTAAGTTGTTTGAGTTTAATTTAATTTGGAAGTGAACGGTGGACCGTGTAATTGTAGACGCTTTATAAAATTCGCCCTTAAACTGCTGCGGAGGAGATTGGAGATATTAATTAATAAAAAAAATGAGCCTTTTCGAACCGGCCTTATTATATTGATAAATCGTTCGCAGTTTAAACATTTTTGGGCAGTAATAAATGTATTTTTAAAGGAACATTTTTGAACTAATTAAGAACCAACCAAAAGTTTCTTATTTTTTTATTTTAACATACATTTTTTATCGAATATTGGGAGTTTATTGGGGAAAAAGTCCATCGGCCCATCGATCTTTTCGCCCAATGTTATTATGTAAGCTTATTGTTGAGAACATAAGTGACAAAATAAAATCAAACTAACTTTCTATTTCGTTTTTTTTCCTAAAGGAAATTTTATCCTAAAGCATTCAATCAGGGCCAAGAAAAGAAATCGCAATCGGGATTGTCCAGTTTGCCTTATTAGGTAAAGAGGGTTCAGTATAGTCCAGCTGTGCGGATTGTCCCACTTTGTCTGGATGTGGGACAGTCTTTCGAATATTTTCGTCACTTTTACAATCAATCTTAGTGATTTCTGTTCAGTTTGCGTTTAGTCTTAGTATGTTTCTATACTATGCCCAATGTCTACAGATGGATTTGTAAATTTTTAACACAGTTGCTGATATCTTTGCATTTGTATATAAAGGACCTCAAATGTTTAGTCTTCTAGCGCGAAGAAGAAATGAAGACACTCGTTAAGGAGATTAATCCAGAAATATAGTTTATTTCTTACGTCTTGCATATTTATCAAAGAAAAAAGATGAAAAGACTGCATACTTTTCCAGATAAAATAGATCATCCCATAGATACAAGAGTCACTTAATTGCAAAAAAACACGCAAAATTACTCCGCTTTTCAAAGCAAAAAAGTGCAACATTCTGTTTATGCCATATTGCCTGTGGAAGACAATACATACATTTATTACACTTAATTAAAATGTCACCACTGAATTTCAGTAGCAAACAACAGAATTCTAGCGACTGTATGATAGATACTAATTAAAGCCCGTAACTGTAACAATAATTTATAGAGCGGGATGAACTCAAACAAAGAGATTGCAGCCGAGATAATGGCGGCTTTGTTGAATCAATGCTTTAGGCAGTCACTCATTTTCCTCAAAAAACCAGCGGAAATGTGCTTAAAACATACCCTTCATGTGTGTGCCACACAAGTCAATTAAAGTTGAAAACCCACAAAAACACGCCAAATGCCTATTAAGACCTCTTAGTCTTCTTATAACAAGTCTTTTAGTGGAAAATATTAATCTACTGAAAACAATTCCTGATATTTTTGAGGAAAACATTTGTTATATAAAATCGCCCCTCATAACGCCCAGGCAAAGAAAATAAAATTTGCTCCCCCGTGGGAACCTGCAACGTTCATTTATAATATTCTGGAACACTCCTGGAAAATCTGAACACCCGAGAACGGGAAGGAAGAAAAATTATATGCAGCTGCGATCTTTCGACTTTTAATCTCCTTATTTCTTAGGCGTGACGAGCGTTAATTTCAGGTCTTAAAGGGAAAACTATTCTCGATTCCTTTAAATTTCAAGTAAAGCTACATTACATCAGAAAAGTGAATCTTTTGCGCTCCTAGCACAAAACTGGGGAGTTTCGAAACGTCAGGAAGAAATTCTTTTCCACTAGAGTCTAAAGCCCAAAATTTAGCCATTTGAATATTGTAAAACCCAACCATCATCAACTCTAAACCACCGTTGGGTAAAAACATCTATGCTTTATAGTCATAAGAGCGTAAAAGTTGAAAGCCTGTTTCGCATTGCGACAGTATGTTGGTGCATTAAATTATAAAGTTCAAAAGTACTATCATGCTGTTCGAGGAGCTTTAAACTTGTTACGAGTTTTGCTTCGTTGCGAACTTTTATAAAGTTCAAAATAACTGTGAGTGAAATAATGGGGAAGATCGTTATTTATTCAATAAGCTAGATCAACGTGAACTAGACAATTCCATTCCGGATTCCATTGGACGACTTGAGACCAATTTTCAGAATTAATTGAAATTACCGTTCATTTGCATGTGTCCGCTCGTCTGGATGCACATTAAGCTCCATTTGGTCTGATTGCTATCGCGGCATATGCCACAATTAGAGAGTGGAGAGATACTGAACAAGTAATGTGACTAGCCTAATTAGGAATTAGACCGCATTTTATAAAGGCAACTTACAACCAATATTATAACTGAAATCAAAACTCCTTGTAATTTTGAAAGGACTTTGAAAATTACCGTTTGTAGTCAAGCTCCATTCATCTAACATAAACTTGCGTGCATAGAAATCGGCCCACTGTAAACTTATGACTTTAACTATATTTTTTTAAATACTATTCATCAGATCAAATAAAGAAATATGCTGTTTGAAAGACGATTTAATATACTTTAATGTGAGTATAAATTTATCAAGAAGGCTTGTCGTTTATATGCGTTGCAACCAATGAAACATGTTTATGTGGTGATTGTAACGAAAATAAAAAAAATGTTTAATATTAAAATTATTGCGTTTGCAATTGAAATTTGCATATTAATTCCTTTTTCATAATCTCAATAGTGCTTAAGTGTGTTAGTTTAATGCATACTACACCACAAAAAGGCGGCCAAGTTATTGCTTTAATCGAAAATGGACTTAGTCAGCGAGCTGTTGCTAGACAATTGGATATGACACGCGCAGCGGTTCGAAGAGTCTGCAAACGTTATGAGGAGACTGGATCCTTTCATAGGCGACCTGGAACACGCAGAAGGCGATTTATAACCGCTCGTGATGACCGCTTTATTGTGTCAACAACATTAAGATATCGTCACCTTAATGCCGTTCAAGTGCAACGACAGCTCCGTGAGGTGCGAGGAGTGGCTATTAGTCAGTGGACAGTAAGACGAAGACTGCAGGAAAATAACCTGACCCCTAAAACACCTGCGATTGGTCCAAAACTTACTTCAGCTCATCGGCAAGCACGCCTGCGTTTTGCAGCGTTGGAACAATGGGGATCTGTTCTGTTCTCAGATGAGACCAGAATATGCTTCCATGATAGCGACCGAAGAAGGAAAGTGTACCGAAGATCAAGGGAGCGATTTGCAGATTGCTGCTTTGAAGAGCGGAGTGCTTATGGAGGTGGTTCCTGTATGATTTAGGGTGCAATTTCTATAGGAGCACGAACCGACCCTGAGTTCATTCGCAGGGGCGACCGTGCTCACGGAAGAAGAGGTTTAACGGCTGTTAGACATATCGCGGAGATTTTAGTTATTCATGTGGTACCTTACGTCGACTACATTGAAGACGAATTAACCTTTATGCATGACAATGCCAGGCCGCACACCGCAAGAATCGGGCAAGATTACATTGCAGAAGTCGGTTTTCGGGTTATGGAGTGGCCAGCCTACAGTCCTGCCCTAAATCCGATCGAACACTTATGGGATGAGCTAAAACGAAGAATTCGAGCTAGACTTCATACCCGAAACTCGATCCCAGAGCTTATTGTTGCAGTAGAAGAAGAGTGGTTTAACATCCCTCAAGAAACAACAGCAAACTTGATTAGATCTATGCCTAATCGCATGAGAGAAGTTATTAGGGAAAGAGGAGGTCATACCCATTATTAAAAAATTAAGTGTTAAGTTTTAAATTGTCAATAACCCTAATTATGTTAATAATAAAAAAGCTTAATTTACTTAATGCATTAATTCCACTATGTTAAACATAGGATACTCACGACAATTTATACTCACATTAAATCATATTAAATTATCTTTCAAACAGCATATTTCGTTTTCTGATCTGATAAATAGTTTAAAAAAAATAGTTAAAGTCAAAAGTTTACTGTGGGACGATTTCTATGCACGCAAGTGTATTTGCAAAAAAAAACATTAACGCGCTCATTCAACCTGAAATGTCCTGTATTGAATCGAATGCTCTCAAATATTCTAAACAAATTAATATGTTTATTTTTTATCTGTATTTAGAAGTCTTTTGTTTTTTCTGTCCAAGTTAAACCTTTTCTTCGTACCGTTTTAAACCGAGAATAGTCAGGAAGATTTTGAACTGTGAAAAATTAAGACAAATGCAATCTGTATGACTAGAATGTGACTGAGTTTTTAGAACACTCTGTGCAAAAACCGAACTCTACTTGCGCTTGCCCAAGCAAAATACATACTTCATATATCTACAGAGTGTTTTGAAATAATTCTATTGTGTCTAAACCGGTTATAGGTAGGCAAATAATAAAAATACAATATTTCCTTAATTTTGCCGTCTGCATATGCAGCTAAAATTATTATCAAGTTTACAGGGTCTCTCATGGAAGCACTACCGAAATCAACTCTGGTTTTTTAAATAGAACAACCACATTTTCTTCTCATTTTTTGCTCGTATCGTTTACCGGCAATTTTAGTATTTTGCCGAAAAGCATCTTTGGCCACTGGTATCTTGAAAAGTAATTTCGCAGAAACCATAAAAGATAGCGGTATACATCTTTTTGTGGATTTAACAGGAAGAAATGGGCTTTTTTTTCTTGCTTCACAGCTTCATTAGATGCTTATGTGTGTTTTCTACAAAATATCAAAATTTAATTTCATACCAACGAAAAAGCCTGTATAAGATTGAAATAAATCAAATGACCAGTGAAAAGTCATTTAATTTTTTTAAATGTAAATTTTTACTTTATACCTCCAAGTTTTTTTATATTTTTTTCCTCGATATACAAGGCGATGTGCTTGAAATTAGTAGTTTGAGAATATTTAAGATACATTTAGTATTATATGTACATTCAGTAGATTAATAATCGTGGAACACCCTGTATAGTGTGATAGAATAATAATCTATTTAGATTATTATTTAGATTATTATTCTATTCTGGATTATTATTCTATATAAAAAAATATTCACAAATTACGATAAAACGCTCAAATGTATACGGGTGTCACTTTGAAAACTTCCCACCCTTAATAGCTTTCTTGCAGTTAGAAAATCCGAATGACAAGTCAATTTTATTTGTAAGAGACACTTTAAATTAATATTTTTAGCCTTCTTGTTTCAACCCCCTAGGAGGGGTAGATGTCACCCTTAGAATCTTAAATGGGAACGGGGGTCATGTGGCACATCGTTTTAAAGGGCATTGACACCTCGTATAAAAATATTGTGTGTTAACAACATGGAACAACATGAAAATATCGCTCGAATGTTCGCGAAATGCTACTGAATAATCGAGGAGAACAAGGAAATTCTAGTCGCATTTTTGCGAATCCTGCAGAATAAAAGTGAATGTAACTGTGACAATTGGGTGAACTTTATGGTTTGTGTTGTAAAAAAACTGGTAAAGTGGAGTTAGCGATTAAAAAACATATTTCGATTTTTACAGACCTGATGTGTGCATAAATCCGGCGTAAAAACCCTAGAAAACAAAAAAAGGCGATCGAATGTTTGCGAACTTTGGTGATCGAACGTGTGAACACCTGTGAGAATTGTTTATTGAATAAATGAGAAAAGGTTTAGGCAATGGCTAAACTATATTTTGCGTTGTAATAAAAACAAAGTTTTTCAAAATAATTTCGATATTTTTCGGTCTTAATATATGCACAAATATCCCCCTGGAAAATCATGAAAATGCCGATAAAATGTGCGCGAATTCTGTTGAGCAAACATGTGTATACAAGCGAGAATTTCCTATTGAATAAATGCTGAATAACCGTAAAGGACAGATTAATTCCAGCTGAATGTCTGCGAATCGTAAAGAATCACAAATAAATTTAAGTGTGGCAATAATGTGAGCTTTTCCTTTGCGGTGTAATAAAAAGAAATCAAAGTAGAGTTAGGGATTTGTTAAAAATGGTTTCGATACCTTCCGTCTTGATACAGCTATAAATATTCCTCGTTAATAATCTAGAGAAACATAAAATGCCGAACAAATTTTCGCGAATTCTGCTGAACGAACGTGTGAACACCTATGAGAATTTCCTGTTGAATAAATGAAAAAAATCGACAAGACCACGAAACTTTTAGTCGATTTTTTGCGAATTCCGCAAAATGAAATAGAAATTTGAGCGTCCCAAAACGTAATTTCATCATTTACAGTAGTAGTAAACATCTTTATTTCTAAAAAATGCTATCGACCTATCGGTCTTTCTGCCGTTGTTTAGTACATGCAGTCTTAATTTAAACAAACAAATAAAGGTAAAAATTATCTTATTCTAGGTTAATAATTTAATAATTTTAATTCTGGCAAACAGAGATCTTACATTTATTGTCCAGTAGTCAGTTACTATTGAAAGTGTTCAAGTAGCGTTGATGTAGGGAAACGGAAGCGGGATTGTCTGGTTGGTCTTGTAAGACAAAGGGGATTCAGTATGGTCCAGTTGTAGGGGTTGTTTGTCCATTTTGTCTGTAGATGTATGAGTCTTTCCGAAATCTTTGTCATGTTTGTGCGTTCGTATAGTAGTTGGGTGGAGGGGTTGTGTAGTGGGTAGTTGGGAGTAGGGGAGTCAGCGTTGAGTCTGTGGCTTGTGAGCAGAAGTTGGTTTTTGAAGGGTTTGGTGTTAGTCTCCATTTATAAAACCATGTCAATGTGTTGTTTGTTAGTGTTTGGAGACTTTGAGCTGCTCTCTCAGTAGTTTTGTCATGTACAATAAGTGCCGTGTCGTCTGCGTATTGTAATATGTATGCCGATCTGTCGATTTGATTTTTGTCTGGTAAGTTGTAATTGTATATGTCATGGCAGTATATTGTTATGAATTTTACTTCCAACTATAATTATTTTATCTCGGGCGTGAGTTAGAGCAAGAGCTAGTACTTTGCGGCTAGTGAACAATTTTTGGAACGCTCAATGGACAATATAAAATTACGCACACTCAAATTCAACTGCACAACTAATGTATTTAAAGAAGTTAACAATTTTACTTAGAGAAAGAAAAGTAAAAAATATATATAAATTTACTTAGAGTGTATCACTCGGATATTTTTGGTAGCACCCTTAATCTATGGATACCTTAACTTCAATCAAGCCTGGATGGTGAAGGGGAAGGACCCTGAGGGGGACCTGCTGGAGTGATCACTTCAGTCAGTGGCCTCGCAGGTCTTCCAATGGGGATCGGTCGTGATCATAAATAAAAATAAAAAAATCCACAGTAAAGGGGTACCAAAATAAATAAGGAAATCACTCAGGTCCGACTGTGAATCGCAATTAAAGTAAAAAAAAAACAAAATGAACTGAATGCAGTCGAACTTGAATGTTTCAGCACAAGCAGTTAACTATAAAACGTTATTAATTCCAATTATAAAAAAATACTGTCATAAAAAAACTGATAAAAAAACAAAAGTCTTCACCAAAAGTTGGGCGCCAGCATGCTTCCAAGTAGCATACAACTTTTACCAAACTGGAAAACACCAGAGCCAGCCTCAACGTCAAAAATCCAACGGTCCCGCTGAGGTTCCCCAAAAGACCTGGTCTTGAATTGCTCCACGGATCTCGGATCAATTCCACGTGGTCATAGCGGCCATCATGGATTCGTCTATCTCGTTCTTGGGTCTCAAAATTTCAACTCGCCGATTAGATGATCACTTTTCCCAGTGGAAAGAAAGGCCTCTTGCAACCAATGCCACCATCAATGAATTTCTTGATTCTAAAATTCCCAAAAAAAAACCGACCATGCGGTAGCGCTGAACACAATGAAAATCTCAAAGCCCGACCGTGCGGAACAAACTCAAAAATCGACCTGCCGATCTGATCGTCACGGCCTAATTAAATCTTCAACCACCAAAAATCTACCGTTACACCAGTAGAAGTTTTTCCTCCCCCCAACCTTCCGTTGGCGCAGGAATCAAAAATCACCAAATTCATTGGCCCTAACGGACACGTGATTCCGCAATCTACCAAACATTTCTTTCACCTGCGATAAGAATCGAAACTGCGATAAGAATCGCCAAATTTGCTAGATTCGGATTTTACAGCCAAAATTTAACTCTATGATGAAAAAACCAAAACAGATATGCTTGGCAAATAACTTGCACACGCATACCGAGGTCGAAAACAAATTAACAGGTTTACGGCAAAATATTTGCACATAACAATATATTGTAGGGAAACGGTGAGAGCGGGGATCCTTGAGGGAGCCCTTATTCAGGGGAAAAAGAGAATGACACTGTTTTGTCAATTCGTACTTGTAGTTGTCTGTTTTCTAGTAAGTTCTTTATGGTGTGTAGTAGACATGTTGGTGTGTGTAGTTTGTATAGTAAGCCTCTATGCCAGACACTATCAAAAGCTTTGTTAATGTCCATAAACAGGCAAGCTGTCTTTCTGTCAGTTAGGTGGGTTGTTTGTATATTGTTAGTCAGAGTGAAGAGTGGGTGAATAGTCGAGTGGTGATGTTCGAATCCGAACTGATACGATGGTATGTAGTTTGTAACTTTCCGACAAGTTTTCCTAGTCGCTGCTTTATTATGTACTCAAAAACTTTGCTAAGTACTGGGAGCAATGTAATTGGTCTGTAATTGCTCGGTTGTATATTGTCCAGTCCATTTTTGGGTATAGGGATTATTAAGCCGTTTTTCCATGTTTTGGGAATTTTGTTATTTCTGATGCAGTTGTTCAATTCAGTTAGGATCAGTTTGTGTGTTCTTGCGTTAGGCTTTTCAGGAGTTTTGCGTTTATTTTATCTTTTCCCGGTGCTGTGTTTTTAATATGCGCTAGGGCTTCATCGTACTCTGTGTCTGTGATCAGTTTGTATGTATAGTTTGGTGTGCTGTTGAAATAGTTCAAGTTCCAGTCGTTGATCAAGTTCCAGTTGTCATTGTCGAAGTTAGGGTTTGTCGATATGCTAAAGGCCTTTTGATAGTGTCTGGCGAACGCGTCAGCTTTCTCTTTGTCTGTGTACTGTTCTATTCCGTTTTCGTCAATTGTGTCAGTAGTGTTAGTTTTTTTTGTATTGCGCTAGTTTCTTAATTTTTCGCCAGTATGTTTTGCCTTTGTCTTTTTGTATATCTTTACATGTTTCTAGCCATTTGTCTTGTCGGTATTGTCCAATCAAGGTTTTAACGCTTCTGTTGAGTTGGTTCAGTGTCTATTTTAGGCCGTTATTTTGAGTGTTTGTATATAGTCTGTACAGTTCTCTCTTTTGTTTTATGAGTCTCAGTATGTATTTGGGCAGTGTATGTGGGTAGAAAGCATTTTTTATTTCCGGGCTAAATTTTCCTATGGCTAGTGAAAGTTGTTATTGTATGGTTTCTATTGAAATGGGCTGTGCTTGCGATTGAATGTAGTCATGTATATGTTGTTTCACTTTGTCTATGTCAGTCTTTGTTAGGTTTAACTTTTTCTCTATAAGAGGTGTACTGGAGGTAGGTTGCGTATGTTGTAAGTCTATATTAAACGTAATATAAGTTTATGTCATCATTTACATTATACTAAAAATAAAATAAAAAGGGACTTAACGATTTGTAGTCAGTCTCGATATTTGTACAATTAGCCTCCCTCAATAACCTAGATAATCATGAACGTGCGGGTAAAATGTTCGCGAATTGGACAAACGTGTGAATACACATGGGAAGATTCTATTGAATATAATATGAATAATTGATAAAAACACGGAAATATGAGTGAAATTCTGCGAAATATAATGTGAAGTTTATCCTAAGTGAGAGTAAAGTTAGCGATTTTTTTGGCTACCTTCAATCGTGATCTATCCGCAAATATTCTCTGTCAATAACCTGGAAAAGCCTAAAAATGCGAATCGAATGTTAGCGAATTCTTCTGCACAAACGTGTGAATCGTCTATTGAGCAAATGAAGAATAATCGTCAAAAACACAAAAATTCTAGTCCAACATTGGCGGATTCTGCAGAATAAAATGCAAACTTTATCATTTGCGTTGTAGTTGAAAACATCGTAAACGTCGAGTTTGAAAAATCCTAAAAAGTCATGAAAATATCGAACGAATGTTGGCGAATCCTGCAGAATAAAGGCATAAAACGCAATCAGAACCTTCTGAAATTATGATGAATAAATCACACCTACTTGTAAGCAAAGACTTACTTTAAAGTTTTCTAATACAGTTTTTAAACTTGGTAAAACTGAAAAAAATCTCTTGCTACGATTATTATTGTTAATTTACATAGCAAATTACAACGTGAAAACAACCCGTTACTAATTGTAATACACACTACAAACACGATAACTCGATTTTAGTGTTATGCAATGTAATGTAGCACATACAAGATATGTTGCGTACGTTCAAACAATAATTTAACCAACTACGAATAATACTCGCGAATGTTCGGGGACTTGAGAAACATTGCAAATGGGTATCGACTTCCACCGTCTAGTTTGCAAATTAATTTGCCGATATTCAACCCTTTTCACTGGCTGCATGAAGTTATTCGTTCGTCTGTAAAGATCAGTTATTCGTCCACTTAGAATTAATTAACAAATGTTTACTCGTCACTTTTGTACCAATGCGACCCATTTCAACCGAGTTTCATTTGCCCTTTGCAAATGAAACCGAGCCATATATTCTGCTTTAATTAATTTAGTTTTTCGATTTAAACTTTGCTGACTGAGTGTATCATGAGCCGAAGGCTTTCAAAAAGTTTTCTTCATTTAATTGTTTCGCATACCTTTGGGATACGCCCCACTTAGCAGGCTATGCAAACCAGTCAAGCAACTCAGTTTTCTTCACAAAAAATAAACTCAATACAACCAACCATATTTCAGTCCTTAATTCCTCTAACTTTATTTGCGGCTCAAAAAACACGTCAGAAAAGATTATTTTTGGGATCAGGTGGGTCTAATATTGTACGTGCCTGCTGCTAAACAACTTTTATACGAGAAATAAACCATTTTAAACGTGAAACACAAAACAAAGAGTGCTTTAAAAAATAATTCTTGCTTGTATATTTGGATCGGCGGCATTTTGCACAAATTTCTATGAGAACGTTCCAGGAGTAATCCGCTGGAGACATGGGAAATTTACATTTATATTGAATATGTAATTTATTGAAAGTTTAATATCAAATTTTTAAATTTATTTAATTCTCCATGGAGGCACACGCAAGCTTTTGAAGAAATTTATGTATTTTTTTAGAAAGTAAACGAAATTACTGAACGTAAATAAAGCTCATCGAGGCGTGGTATCCTAAAATAACACTTCCGTGTTTTCTCGGATCTTCAGCTTGTACACTTGCTTAGCAATGGATGGATAAAAAAAATGGCGATAATCGAAAAATGCAAAGTAGTTGAGAGAAAATATTTTCCTGTACTCAAGACGTTGAAACTTGGGATTCCCAAGTGGAAATTGGCAAAATTGGCGATTTTTCGTTTGTAATGTAGTTTTTTTTTAATTGTAAGATTTCCCATTGGATATTTGGAAGTTACTTGAATCTATGATTTAGCAGAAATATTGTCTTTGCTTGTTCACCGATTGTGTTCAAGTTTGGCATAATTCCTACAAATGTTGCTCGGTGTAAATGATCAAAAAATTTAATTCACTTCTTATTCCCCAAGGGTCGAAATATGTCTGTCTTGATGTGAAGTAAAAAGCTGTGTTTCAAAAATTTCATTTTTTAAATAAATAAAGCATCAGACGAGAGATCACATAAAAACACACAAAAATTGTTAATAAACATGTGCTTATTCCATCTCTCAAACTCGAGCCATTTTCGAAAAAAACACTATTGAAGAATCTTCAAATGTATCAATAACAGCTAATGTAAAATCACCTCTATTTTATGCATCATTACGAGCTACTCTGTATTGAAGTAAGTTAATGCGGAAGATTTGGAAAAAAAGTCAACCTTTCACTCGCTCATTTTAAATAAAAGCTGGTTTGAACATGTTGTGAAACATTGCGAAAACAGATGCGCAACAAATACGCTTTTCAATGCCTCTTAAGAAACCTTCAGAAACTTACGACCCTGGCTGGGAACTCAAACAGAGTAAAACTAACTTGGGAAACTGGGACAAACAGGAGCAAAGGAAACGAGATTGCTGCGGAACTTGCTAAGGCCGGGGTCGAACAACCACTGACCAACCAAGAACCTGCTTGTGGTATATCTCATGCCCAAGTTAGGGCGGGAGTTGGGTAATGGATCTTGGAAGAACATAGAAAGTACTGGGAGGAGACACCGGGACTCCTTACTCGCAAGGCAGTTGGTGGGACCTCCACATCCAGTGCGTAAAAACGAACTTCTAGATCTCAGCAGGCAAAAAATAAGGAGGATAGTGGCCTTTTTAACAGGACACGTCCCCTGCAAAAAACACCTCTTTAGGATGGGACTGAGCGATCAACGGACCTGCAGGGGTGCGAATTAGAGGACGAAACTACTCTACATATTATGTGTCACTGCACGTCATATGGAACAGGTAGACGAAGACTCCTGGGAGGATATGAAGTTCTACCAGACCAGGTCATGCGTACCCCCCTCAAGATTCTTCTGGAATTCATTGTATACAGGGATAATGAGGAAGTAAAATACGAAGGCACAATAGGACAAAAATAACCGCGGTGCTAAGCCAAACACCACTTCGGAGGTGAGAAAGGGTTTTATTGGGTAATTGAGTCCCACACAGCCCAGAGCGCCAGAACATCAGCTCTGGAAGTGCGTAAGAGAGCATTTCCCAAACCTCACCAAAAAAAAAACCTTCAGGATAACTTTTTTACAAGAAAACAATTTTTTTTCTTTATAACAGAATAATAATTAAAAAGAAGCGAATCATCAGCAAACTTTCAAATAAAAACGAGCGTCGGATGGGTTTCACTGAAAAAGCTCACCATTATTTCGGGTAAACGAATGAGAAAGCATCGAGTTTCCAACAGTAATTTATAGTAAATTTTACAAAATCCTGTTAAGTCATTAAAAGTTGGTGTTGATCCATCAGTATTAAATTCCAAACAGTGCGCTACAGTTGAATAAAATTGGTGCAACAGCTGGATGGTTTTTACCGAAAGTTTCACGGGCATCGAGCATTCCACTGCATTTTCCTTTTACGAGAATGGAGAAGTTTTCAGTTGAGGCAAACGTTGACTATAAAGCCGAGATAATCGGAAAAAGTTTGATCAAATAAAGAAACGAATAAAGCATGTCGGCAATTTTCGCAAGTAATAGGTGAAAGAACGTGTAAGTTACATAGATGTTGTGGCAACAATTTCTTGCTCAAAAGTCATCAGTTTATATAAAAAGTGCCGTTTAAGTACTTTGCGGATGGAAGCATTTGAATAGGGCGCCGCTTTTCACATTCATTTAGAAAATGAACTTTCAGCAAAATATATCTGATAAATTACATCCGATGTGCTCATAAATCATTTATGATAAAATCTATACATTGGCATACTTCGGGAGTATACTTATGTATCCTTTCCAAATGATCTGTCTTGTCGCAAAGATTTATGAAGATTTTGATTAGGACTTTTAGCTTATGGTTATGAGTGATTACATTGCATCTTGTCCTTTATCAGAAAAGATTAACGCAGCAGTAAATCTAACTTTACAACACGAAAATATTCCAACTCTACTTAAGAATCTTTTAAGGTTTCCGGGCAATAACAGTTGAAGCTGTGGGAATTCTGCAGTGTCGGAAGTGAATTTGAATTCAGCTGGCAGGAATGAAAGGAAATATTAATCTGAACTGAAAAATAACAAAGTGAGCTCAAAATCAAGGCAACAAGAAAGTGCACTAAGCAAGCAAATGACGGAAATTTATCCAAGCGCCAGACAGAAGTACATCGTTTGAGTCTATTTAGAGGATTCTAAATCGTTCAGCTGCCAATCTTAAACAATCCTTTGTTGTGGAGGAAGATTTAAGCATTTTGCTTTGAAAGAATGCACATGGGCGGGTCATTTTCTATTCATTAGCATTTTAAAAATGCTAATTTTCAATGGAGAAATTCAATCAATACAAACGACGAAGAAGGATCTAGGACGAACAAAGCGTCCATAAATCCGGAGGCAAAATGCCGGATTATTTATGATATGGAAATTAGAGAACATGCGTTGGAATTTCAAACACCAAATTATCGCAAATAATTAGTGCAACATGCAAGATTGGCAGATTTTAATTTTGTGCCGGTTCATTAATATCGGATTCGAAATTGATGGGTGTTTTTTCGCATCGCAATCAATTAATTCAAGTATCCGGATAAAATGTTGGCAATCATTTAAATGCTCATCCGGGTGTGTTACATTTATTGGCAATTAATATTAAATACATATTATATTAATTGAACAAAGTAGCTTTATATTGCAACGTTCAACGTTCATATGAAATCAAAATCGATTAAATAAAATATAAAATTTCGGGTAATGTATTCCATTATCCTGACCTAATGGAAGTGGCTTTATTGTACTAATTTTAAAGAATTATCAATTAAATTTGTATTTCATGCACAGAAAAAAAGAGTAATAAGAGGTCGCAGACAGACAAAACAAACTTTAGTTTTAATTAGGAAACTCCGATTGCAAGATTTTCTGTTTATAAGAGTGACCAAACCAGTGATTTTTATAGTAAATAATACCATATAAAATCACTAAAAATAAATAATCAGATACTCGCATAATAAGGAAAATCGTTTCTCTTATAAGAAGACGAATATGTTATTTGGGGATCTTTCCTAATTAGCAGATATAAAGTGCTTGGGTATATAATAAACAAAATATAGCTCGTGAAAGATCGTGAATGCTCAAAAACTGCCTAAAATGGATCAAAAATTTTGAATATTTTGGATCCGAAGATTCTAATGTGGCTCTGAATAAGCTAATTGAATTCAGCGCTTCTTTCTAATAAAAATGATATCAGGTTCGAGAAATTTTCAGAAAATTTTTTGAAAAATTCGACCCTCTAAAATTATCGGTCAAAAATCAAAAAATCGCATGCGTGTTTTTTTGAGCTAAATCCATTGAGTTAGACGTAACGCTGCCCAATATCCATATATAAAGTGCTTGGAGATTTAATAAATAAAAAAGAGACCGTTAAAAATCGTTAATTCTCAAAAACCGCTTAAAATGTGGTTTTCAATAAGTTCATTGAAGTCAGCGCTTTCTTCAGATGAAAATAATGTAGAATTCGAGGGATTTTGAGATAATTGATGTTTTTTTCTAAAATTCGACTTCTACCCTTTATGAAATTTTCGGTCAAAAATCAAAAATTCGCTAGCGTGTTTTTTGAGCTGCATCGCTTCAGACGTAAGAAGCATAAATATAATAAAAATATGCATTTATAAAGTGTTTGGGTATATAATAAAGAACCGACTAAAATAAGAAAAAATCGCTTAAAATGAGTCAAAAATGTCGATAAGTTTGGATCTGAAGCTTCTAATGTGGCTTTTAATAAGCTCTTTGAATTCGGCGATTCTTTCAGTTCAAAATGATGTAAAATTCAAAGCATTTTGCGAAAATTTATATTTTTCGAAAAAATCGTTGCTTGAAAAAAAATTGCTCGCTTCTTGAGCTGAATTGGTTGATTTAGACGTAAGAAGCTGTAAAATATGCAAATATAAATTATTCGGGTAATAAAGAAAATATAGTCAGTTAAAGATTGTGAACTCAGCGCTTCTTTCGGGTGAAAATGATGTAAAATTACAGATATTTTGACAAACTTGATATTTATACATAGAGTTAGGCTTTCGAGGCCAGTCCTTGAAACTGGGGAGTATTTCGAGTTTTTAAGCCGTCGTAAAATAGAATTTCTTCCTGACGTTTCGTAAGCGCGAGTGGCTTGCATCTTTAAAAGTGGTTTGCTTGAGAGCTGATGCGGTTCCTCGGGCTCAGTCCGTATTTATGCACCGGTTGTGATGACGTGGCTTGTGATTTTATTCTCCGGTGTAGTATATTCTTCTTCTTGTCCTGTGGCGTTACCTTTCCTTGCCGTTTTTGCGTTGGTGAGTGCCGGAAACCATATCCGGTTTACCGCCATTGTATCTTTTTTTCTGTTAAAATTGTCGCTGTGCTTGTGTATTTCGATGGCTTCTCGTATTAGTCGGGGGCGATATCCAGTTGTTGTGGCTAGGACTTCAGTTTCTGCAAATTTAATGCTGTGCACTCCCTCGCTGTGGGCATGTTCCGCCACTGCCGACTTTTCCACATATCCCAATCTGCAATTTCGTCGATGTTCTTTGATCCTAGTCTTAACCGATCTCTTCGTGTTTTCTATATAGACGCTTCCACAGGAGCGAATCCCATGATAAATACCTGCAGTGGCGAGGGAAGGTCTTCTGTCCTTAACCGACCGTAGGCATTCCTGGATTCTTTTCTTTCTTCTTCTTTTAGAGCATTTCTGGAGTCGTGGACTTGTAGATCGTTTTTATATTATGTTTCCCTAGAATCTTCCCAATTCTGTCCGTAACTCTGGGAATGAGAGGCAGAAAGGCCCTTTGAGTGGTTTCACTCTTTTCGAAAAATTTTGATGTCAATCTGAGAGTATCCGTTCTGCAGTAATGCTGTAGTTCCGCTGATAGGTGCTGTGTGATGGTTGGATAGATCTGTAGATCTAGCTTGTGGAGGTATCTGGCCGTGTGGGTGGCTTTTCTATATACCCGATGATCCAATTGGTTCCCGTTCCTAGATACCAAGACATCCAGGAAAGCCAACTGTTGGTTTTGTTCAACTTCCATGGTAAATTTTATCTCTGGATGTTGTTTGTTCAGGTGATCGAGAAACTTGTCCAGGTTACCGCGTCCATGTCGCCATATCACGAACGTGTCATCGACATATCGATATCAGATAGTCGGTTTAAAGGGTGCAGTTCTCAAAGCTGTTTCCTCGAATTTCTCCATGAAGACATTTGCTACAACCGGGCTGAGTGGGCTGCCCATTTCTACTCCTTCCTTTTATTCGTAGAAGTTTCCATTCCACAGGAAGTAGGTGCCTTTTAGACAAGCTTTAAAGAGATTTGCGGTACTCTCCTGAAATAGCTCCGACACTCGTTCTATGGATTCGTCCACGGGTACTTTTGTGAACAGTGAAACGACATCTAAACCATCGTTGGTTCCAGACTAAGATCCTTGATTTTGCTAATAAACTGTTTGGAGTCTCTGATATAAGTGTCTGTGGATCCTATATGTGGCTGCAGAAGACAGACAATGGCGTTAAACCGGATATGGTTTCCGGCACTCACCAACGCAAAAACCCGAAAACTCTCCAGTTTCAACTTGATATTTTTTCGAAAATTCGACCTATGCCCTTACTAAAATTATCGATCAAAATTCAAAACTTCGCTTGCGTGTTTTTTAAGCTGAACCGCTTTATTTCGAGGTAAGAGGCACAATTTGCATAGACAATATCTTATTACTATTTGAAGCTGGCCCTGGGGGCACCTGAGATTAACCCCTATATATGTCAATGTAACATAATGTAACAAAAGAAAAACGGTTTTGCCAAATCAATTAGTGGGCGGATGAATTATTAAAATGTCGCTGGGAAAACGATCCAGCGAATAACAAAATTGAAACGGGATAGAGAAGATAATCTGACCGAAACAGGAGAATAGCCTCTTATAACTCGGTTACAACGTTCTGGAGCTATTTCTGTTTATCTGTTTTTCCCGGATCCTCTTGAGAATACTTACATGACCTGCCTAGAGCTCGAGAAGTAAATAAATTCAGCAAATGCCAGGACGTGGTGATCTTTTTTTTTTGTTTATCGGACACGACGAAGTCCCATTTCCGAGCTATTGAGTGTCTAGATTTTCTTTGCAAAGTTTCCTTTTTATATTAAATAAAAACGAAAATTTGATAACTTTGCGGAAGATTTTCAAAGACAGCAAATATTTTTGAACAACATTTTAACAGTTAAATTGATTAAATCCATTTAACAATTCCAATTAGTTAAGCACATTTTCGTAGTTGCTGGCAGAAGCTGTGGCAAGCTTCCGCGTCTACGGCATGCAATTTTCCTAACGAATAATTTTCCAATTTAAAACTAATCATACTATTTGGCTTCTGTATTGTACCAGTAGAATTCACCGGGAAATATAAAACTGGCAACGAATTAACAAAAGGGCAAATACATTTTTCAGCTTCAGCAGACGGCTACCGGCCCTATTTAATTAGGCTGAAAGCGAATCCATGTTCAAGGTGCTGAAAAACACTTACCATAGTCCGAGTCATCGGAAAATCCACCGTCCTCATAATCCAAATCGGTGAATGTGGACTCATTGTCCGAGTCCATTAGGCCAGTGTTTCCATTGGTCTGTGCGTTTCCATTGTTTGCAGCCAATCCAGATTCATTGTCCAGGATATCCTGGTTCGAGTGATCGTCAGCTGATGTTCTCGAGTCTTCTTTGGCAGATAATTTATTATAGCCTTTATGAGCGGGCCGGTTTTCTGAAAAAAATACACACAAAATAAAACAAACAGCTCTGCAATTTTGTTCCTGTGAAAATCGATTCACAGTTTAATTAATTAATTATATTCTATCGTCGATAACTCCCTTGCCAATCCATACACGTGCGTCTTGTAACAACATATAAAACCCTTGATAAAATAATAAGCCTCTTTTTGTGACGACTTTATTACATTTCTTCGGTGCTTCGCACGAATCAGCAATTTTTCCGCTCAATAGAAATACAACACATCTCTCTATATCCTTTTGGTCTTTAAGTATTCTATTCAGTCAGTGTAGGTGATGAAATGAACCTATTATATTACTTCTCTATCCCATTGTTGCCATTGAAAGCGTGGCAGATCCGAGAAGCCAACACTCGAGGTATGTGTTGAATTTCTCCTTTACAATAAATGATTGTCAGTTGATAATAACATGAGTTGAAGCAGATTATTTGGAATTTCCCAACATGACAATGGAAGATAAATTGCTGCTGAACTATTTTCTCATAGAAAATATTTTGTAATTAACGGTCGACTAACATAATCGGGGCTTTGCCTTAAAAATTAAATGGTAAAAGATGTCTATTTAGGTCGTTAAATTGGCATCTTTTAGCAATTACCATCACAGTCAAGGGAACCAGGGGAAGTCCACTGGGATCCTGATGCTGGACGTCGAAAGGGCCTTTGACAGGGTCTGGCATGACAGGATGGTCTATAAACTACGGACAAATGGTATCAGTGTTAAGCTGTGCCAATTAGTTGATGATTTTGTTCGCGGAAGAACCTTTAGCGTCCGAACTGAAGGAAGCAGGTCGACTAGTAGGAGCACGAAAGCAGGTGCCCCGCAGGGGGCGGTGCTCTCTCCAATGCTCTTCAATCTCTTCACTAGCGACATTCCTCGGACTACTAATACGACCCTGGCACTATTTGCCGATGACACAGCCCTCCTTGTGTCATCGAGTGCTTCTCGAATGCCGAGGAATGCCTAAGGCGGAGACTTCAGCTCGCAGTTGATGAACTACACGAGTGGTTTACTAAGTGGAAGGTAAAATTCACCCAGGCAAAAGTCAAGCCCTCCTCATTGGTAGGAGGCGGGACAGTGTTGATGGAAATATCAACATCGATGGGGTGGACGTCGAGTGGAAACAAGAGGCCAAGTACCTAGGCATCACCTTGGATAAGCAGCTTACCTGGAAGAAGCAGGTTCAAACATCTATTAATAAGGCCAAAGCTGTGAGCAGCAAGCTCTACCCACTCCTCAACCGCCAAAGTCATATGAGCATTAGGAACAAGCTCCTGCTGATCAAAACAATTGTCAGGCCCGCATTGGCGTATGGCTCTACGTCGTGGGGCTATGCGAGCGAATGCCACTTAAAAAGACTACAAACCACGGAAAACAAAATTCTGCGAATGGCAGTTGACGCGCCTTGATTCGCACGCAACAGCCTGATTTACAGATATCTAAAATGGGAACCACTCCGCGACTTCATAGCCCGAAAAGCAGGAGCTGACTTCCAGAAAGCGGAAAACCACTGCAATGAAGATCTTCGCAACGCGGTAAGTTATGAACCAATGGATATAGGCCCTGGGAAAAAAAGGCCCAGGCACCAGCTGACCCAGCAGGGCAACAGGCAAACGGTACAAACCGTGGTCTACAACCATCAAGTAGTTTAGCTTAATCAGCTTATTTAAGTTAGCAAGATGCCCACACCAGGCATAAAGCCTATGTGGAGAGAATACGATGCAACGGCATACGGGTGCCAGCACCGACACAAACTTTAGACGACTGCATGTTTTAAAGAATTTCCTGGAAACTACAGCGCAAATGGGGGTTTTTAGTTGATAAAAACCCAACACTACCCGGTATTGCGGGATACCGGGTGTCTTCGCCAAGATTTTTATCCTCCAGCCGCCGGGCAAAGAAAAAAAATCACAGTCACCAATAAACACCAACAGCAATTAAACATTAAAGCTGTTTATTACGCTACTAATTACGCCAGTCGTGAATTCATAAGAAACAAAATTCCATTGGTCACAAGAAGGTTTTCAAGCACAAGATTGAAATCTGGTTGAACATACTGAAACAATAAAGAAAAATAACCGGCATATCATACACTCATAAATTGTGAAAATGGCAAAGTTACACTGATCTGTCTGGACAAGCTGAAGTTCCATTGGAGATCCATTAAAAGTTTCTCTGGGAAACAATTTCATCTAGTTCTAGGATAAATCGATTTGGAAAACTTAAATTGAAAATGACCTGCGAAAATAAAACCTGCTGGGCTCAAATCAGAATTATCTCTCTACTCAGACCTTGACAAATCAGGCACTCAGGCACAATTATCGAAAGCTACGACTGAAATTCAACCTATCAAGGAATCAGTTACCTGCTACTAGCACGTTTACATATATTTCAAGAAATTTGGCTCCTTACCAATAAACTCATACAGAGAACAGGTCTTTAAATTCAAATAAAAGTTCAGAAGCTTGTGCGCCGACCAAATAATCCGAGCATCAAAGTACTACAGCATTTCAACCCTCACCGGGTTCGAGAACATCAAATTGAAATAGCCGAATTGAGAAAATCCGTTTAATATTTGAAGTCCTATAAATACGCGTGTTGGCCTATTAAACCTGCGAGTGGAAATCAACGAAAAAGTCGAGCCATAGTTAAACGAAAATAAATTGATCTTAAAAGAGGAAATTTGGGAAGGTTTGAGCTCGATTGTGGAAAAGAGGGTTCTCTAACTCTGAGACATTGAGGGCTGAATCGAATTAATAAGCAGCATCGCCTCGTTTGCACTTACACCCAGAATCGCCCAGCTCGTTAATAAGTTCCCTTTTATTCATTGTTGTATCCCGCCGCAAGTTAATTGACTTAACAACACTAAGGGCTGGACTTGATTGTATTGAACGCTGATTATATTTTATTAGGTATTCACAGGCCCGAATACTGGGGGGCCCTTAATGAAACAGAACCTCGAAGAGGCCCTTGATTTAAGACCAATCGAGCAACCGAGAACTGAGTGAAAAGTGAACAGCAAACACATAAGCTCTTTTGCAAAATCAAACAGGAAAACTTCCAGAACTCGATACGTCGACATGAGAAATAAACCTCGCTTCGGATAAAAATTCGTTTGTTTTGAAGTTTTCAGGGATAATTTCAGCAAAATACATCCGAATGAATTTTCAGTTGGAAGAAAGCGGCCGTTTAATGCCTGGAAACCGCAATTTCAGATCCATAACCAAAAGGCTCGGAGCTTCGGAATTCGTTTTATGTAATGGCCTTTAAAATTGTACGTGCGGAGCTTTTGCTTCGATTTACCTCTGGGAGTTTTATCGATAGAAAACGTTAGCAGAGTTACATTATAAATGGGTCAAGGAGAAATGTCGCGAAGTAATACAACATTTGTTTGTTTATCACGATTTGCATGCGTTTGAAATAATGTTTTTAAGTTTTTTTTACATTTCCATATAAAAAAATAGACCTCATGATATTAAACAGGTTTCTAGTGAAAAGTTTCCACATTTAAAGTGCGATTAATCTGCAAGTTAAATGCACCTGTTGATGTTATGGACATTTTCAAAGTTGCTGTTTTCTGGAGTTGTGTGTTTTCAACCTTAAAAATGTTCTCAAAATCCAGCTGGCCAATACATAAGAGCTTAAAGTTTCAGTCCTATTGCGCGCTCCACTGGTACTCTACAATTTTTTAAAGTTGCTCTTTTTTAGAAATGAATCTCATTTTTGGAGATTCGCTTTGAACTCTCATATAAGAGAAAGAACCAATAAATAAGTGCGTAAATTTCCAGTTCTATCACAATTTCGATTCAAGTTTAATAAATTGACAAACTTGCTGTTTTGGATGTCTTTTTTGCAACTAAGTGCCATACGAGCACAAAAACAGTTATATAAAAAATTAATATAAACATATCAACAGTCAATTTTTGGGAGTAGTAGTAGTAGTAAACATCTTTATTTCTAAAAAAGGCTATCGACCGATCGGTCTTCCTGCCCTTGTTTAATACATGTAGTCTTAATCTAAATAAAAAACAAATATGAAAATTATCTTATTCTAGGTTAACAATCTTATTAAATAAACTTTCCAATTCTAATGACAAGAAAAAATTATTTTATTGTCCAGTAGTCAGTTGCGTTTGTAAGTGTTCGAGTAGCGTTGATGTAGGGGAACGGAAGCGGGATTGTCTGGTTTGTCTTGTAAGACAAAGGGGATTCAGTATGGTCCAGTTGTAGGGGTAGTTTGTCTATTTTGTCTGTAGATGTATGAGTCTTTCCGAAATCTTTGTCATGTTTGTGCGTTCGTATAGTAGTTGGGTGGGGGGGTTGTGTAGTGGGTTTTGGGGGTGTCTTATTCGTGTTATTAGTCTTAGTGCAATTTGTTCTCTCGCTTGTATATAACGTTTTGTCCTTTCTGTTCCGTTGGTCATGAGTATATGTCCATAGTCTAGCAAGGGTCTACAAATAGCTTTATATATTTTGGTGGCGGTGTTTGTGCTAATTCCTCTGTCTTTGTAGGTTAGTGATCAGAAGTGTTTTGTTCTCTTTAATGTTTCTGCCCTGATGTTTCGTATGTGTTTAGTGAATTTAAGTTTGTGGTAAATTGTGATTCCAAGGTATTTTACGTCGTTTTTTGTTTGTCGTTTGGCCGTCTGCAGTTATTGTAGGGGAGTCATCGAGTCTGTGGTTTGTGAGCAGAAGTTGGTTTTTTGACGCGTTTGGTGTTAGTCTCCATTTATAAAACCATGTCATTGTGTTGTTTGTTAGTGTTTGGAGTCTTTGAGCTGATCTCTCAGTAGTTTTGTCATGTACAATAAGAGCCGTGTCGTCTGCGTATTGTAATATGTATGCCGATCTGTCGATTTGATTTTTGTCTGGTAAGTTGTAATTGTATATGTTATGCAAGTATATATTGTAGAGAAATGGTGAGAGCGGGGATCCTTGAGGGAGCCCTTGTTCAGGGGAAAAAGAAAATGACAGTGTTTTGTCAATACGTACTTGTAGTTGTCTGTTTTCTAGTAAGTTCTTTATGGTGTGTAGTAGATATGTTGGTGTGTGTAGTTTGTATAGTTTGTATAATAAGCCTCTATGCCAGACACTATCAAAAGCTTTGTTAATGTCTATAAACAGGTAAGCTGTCTTTCTGTCAGGTGGGTTGTTTGTATATTGTTAGTCAGAGTGAAGAGTGGGTGAATAGTCGAGTACTGATGTTTGAATCCGAACTGATACGATGGTACGTACTTTCCGACCAGTTTTCCCAGTCGCTGACTTATTATGTACTCAAAAACCTTGCTAAGTACTGGTAGCAGTGTAATTGGTCTGTAATTGCTCGGTTGTGTATTGTCCAGTCCATTTTTGGGTATAGGGATTATTAAGCCGTTTTTTCATGTTTTTGGAATTATGTTATTTCTGATGCAGTTGTTCAATTCAGTTAAGATCAGTTTGTGTGTTTCTTGAGTTAGGCTTTTCAGGAGTTTTGCCTTTATTTTATCTTTTCCCGGTGCTGTGTTTTTGATATGCACTAGGGCTTCCTCGTACTCTGTGTCTGTGATCAGTTTGTACGTATAGTTTGGTGAGCTGTTGAAATAGTTCAAGTACCAGTCGTTGATCAAGTTCCAGTTGTCATTGTCGAAGTTAGGGTTTGTCGATATGCTGAAGGCCCTTTGATAGTGTCTGGTGAACGCGTCAGCTTTCTCTTTGTCACTTTATCTTTATCACACTTTGTCACTTTATCGTTCTATTCCGTTTTCGTCTATTGTGTCAGTAGTGTTAGTTTTTTTGTATTGCGCTGGTTTCTTAATTTTTCGCCAGTATGTTTTGCCTTTGTATTTTTGTATTTCTTTACATGTTTCTAGCCATTTGTCTTGTCTGTATTGTCCAATCAAGGAATTTTTGGGATTTTGGGTTGAACTTTTGAATTGAACACTTTTACACAAATCCAGATCATTAGCAGCATTTTACGATGTAAACCTTTCATAGAAGTTCATCAATATGAAACGTTAATAAAGTGGAAATAAATCAACAAAAATAAAAGTTTTGGACCAAATCACAGCCGCAATTCTTCAATGAGTATCCAACTAAAAGCGTTCGAAAACGATGGAGGTTTTGTCTAAAAATAGTCTCGGTTAGCAATATCGTACAAGAGCTTTCGCGCTCCGAAGCATTCGGAAACTTTTTAATTAAATATACGTGAATTAATAGTCCGAATTAAATCTTGTTGAGTTGAGGGTAAAACCTATAAACAGGAACTCTGGTTTTAATAAAATATAACTAATTTATGTTCCAGGGTGAAACAAATTAGAAATATTTAGATTATCAGCAAGTGCTTGGTAAACCACAAAACCCGACATTTTCGTAATTTATTTCAATTAATCGAATTTTCAAGCAGGATTGCGAATGTATGCAAAGCCTAATCCAACCGGATTAGAGTGGCGGATTGTTGGAAATTTGAAATACACCGGGAGTGTATTTCTGCGCAAATTAATTTTTAATTCTTTCGGAAACCGAGGACATTAAGGGTTTCATAATGGCGAAAGTTCTAGCCCATTTGCAATAATTAATGGAGCGGCTATCGGGTTTTACCAAAGAACCGCACATGGAACCTACGGCTTGTAGGCAAGGGATATGAGGCATGATAAATGTGTTTTTTGGACTAAAATTCCAGCTAGTCATTAGACTAATAAATATAAATAGCAGAGCGTGAACATTGAAATAAATAGCAGCAGGAACAGAACCTCAATAAAAACTTTGTTTTAATCGTCGCTATAAAACGGCACGAAGTGAAATATGGTTTCTTTTCAACACTCTTCTGGTAGAGAGGTTAATGCCTTTAATAAAGGGAATTTATTACTGGATGATATCCAATAAAAGCCCCGATACTATCAGGGAACGATAATTAAATTTACCGAAGGAATGTTGCTCAACGTTCCGGTTTTAACCAGAAAACAACACCATGTTTCAGTTATTGATTCAGAATTGATTCAAATTTACTTTGGATTAATATCACTTAATTTGCTTTTAATTCACTTCAGCTAGCAGATGAGCTCCGCTCTATATTGGTCGTTTTTTAAACTGCTGTTCAACAAATTCGCTCTGATCCAGCTTGTGTCGAATAATTAATAACAAACTAATTTCCGCGGACGAAATTGGCGCCTAATTGATTTCACACTGATGAAACAAAATTTGAGATTATAAACTAAACACGAAAACTGTTTATCGAGCAAACAGGCAAAGTCCCAGGAGGGCTTATGTTGCCGAAATGAGTTCCCCAACTTGTTTATTCTTGTGACAGTGCGATTGGGGCTTCCAGAGCCGCTGTATTTTTAATAAACCCAATTTGATTAAGAACACATTATCCTCCGCTCGGAGAAATGGCAATTTTTCCCGTTTCTCTGTCACGCTTTATACTAAGAAATTATTAATTATTATTCGTCAACCAGGTGCCAAAACAACAACAACAACAACAACAATTCATCAATGGCAGGATTTGGCATAAAATTAAAACAGCAAAATTAATTTTTCCTGTTAATCCCCTATGGGCAATATTCTGGCCGGATATCGGATATTTTTCTGCCTAAGCCACTGATATTCATTTGTGCCGATAAATCCCCAAAGGGTAACGAAAAACGATCATTTCGCCATCAAAACAATTTAATTGACGCCCTGATCCCATCTGACCCACAAAATAAGGTTTAATCTGTAATCGGTGATGAAATCCTTAAAAGGACTTAGTTGAACGATTACTAAAAATCTAATACACAAATAATGAAACAGTATAGTGATGGAAAGAGTTATAGAACAATATAGTAATCTTATATTCGCAAAGAAGAAGAAGAAATATGTGCGTTTATTGATATCAAAAAGAGACAGTAACACGAGACTTTTGGAAAAAAGGATTTTGATTGATAGGAGCCATAAGAAAAAATTATACGAGGGAGGCGTGCTTTTGAGCAAAGCAATTGGATTTAAAAAGATATAAACGTTTAATCGAAGTTTACTGGTAACGAAAGAAGTTTCAAAAGAAGACAATTTTATTTCAAAACAAGTAACGATAAAGATGTATTCTCTCTACTTATTCCACTTAAATAACGTCTTCTATGTTAACAGACACTTAATTAACTTGTTTCATATTTTTATTTAATTGTTTTATATATTATTTTGCATTTATATAAAGCATCCATAATAAATAGATTACAGAATCGTCGATTATATCGATTTCAGTCAGCTAATATTTCAAATGACCAACATATCTACTACACACCATAAAGAACTTACTAGAAAACAGACAACTACAAGTACGAATTGACAAAACACTGTCATTTTCTTTTTCCCCTGAACAAGGGCTCCCTCAAGGATCCCCGCTCTCACCGTTTCTCTATAAGATATACTGCCATGACATATACAATTACAACTTACCAGACAAAAATCAAATCGACAGATCGGCATACATATTACAATACGCAGACGACACGGCACTTATTGTACATGACAAAACTACTGAGAGAGCACCTCAAAGACTCCAAACACTAACAAACAACACAATGACATGGTTTTATAAATGGAGACTAACACCAAACGCGTCAAAAAACCAACTTCTGCTCATAAACCACAGACTCAACGCTGACTCCCCTACAATAACTGCAGACGGCCAAACGACACAACCAAAAAACGACGTAAAATACCTTGGAATCACAATTGACCACAAACTTAAATTCACTAAACACATACGAAACATCAGGGCAGAAACAATAAAGAGAACAAAACACTTCCGATCACTAACCTACAAAGACAGAGGAATTAGCACAAACACCGCCACCAAAATATATAAAGCTATTGTTGTAGACCCTTGCTAGACTTTGGACATATACTCATGACCAACGGAACAGAAAAGACAAAACGTTATACACAAACAACAGAACAAATTGCACTAAGACTAATAACACGAATAAGACACCCCCAAAACCCACTACACAACCCCACCACCCAACTACTATACGAACGCACAAACATGACAAAGATCTCGGAAAGACTCATACAGCTACAGACAAAATGGACAAACAACCCCTACAACTGGACCATACTGAATCCCCTTTGTCTTACAAGACCAACCAGACAATCCCGTTTCCGTTTCCCTACATCAACGCTACTCGAACACTTACAAACGCAACTGACTAGTGGACAATAAAATAATTTTTTCTTGCCATTGAAATTTTATTTAATAATATTGTTAACCTAGAATAAGAGAATTTTCATATTTGTTTTTTATTTAGATTAAGACTACATGTATTAAACAAGGGCAGAAAGACCGATAGGTCGATAGCCTTTTTTAGAAATAAAGATGTTTACTACTACTACTATTTCAAATGCTTATTAATTCGATTAAAAAATTCGAATTACTATTTCGATTATTAATTACAAGGAATAAGTAATATCTCAAGAACATCAAAGACGACTTGTTACAACCTGATAAAATAAAAAAGAAACCCTGGATGACCGACGAGATTCTGCAGTGATTGAAACAACGAAGAAAAAAGCAAGACGACTATAGCGCATACACCAGCATAAACAAAATCATTAAAATAAAGGTCCGTCAAGCCAAGGAAAGAGACATTAGAGAAAAGTGTACTGAAATAGAAACACTGCAGGCAAGGCACGATAAGTGAGAGAGACATTTCAACGTACACCGAAAGGTTAAAGAGTTAACTGGGACGTCTAAACTTAAACATGTTACCACCATAACTAACAAGGAGGGAAAACCTATAACTAATGTTGCTGACTTGAAAGACACATGCAAAACATATATAGAACAACTCTTTTATGACACAAGACGATGATACAGGTCCAGATATCCTCATTGACGAGGTCAGAGCAGCCATAAAATCCATGAAGGACGGAAAATCCACGGGACCCGATAATATAAATACTTTGAAATACGTTCTTGAAACTTTTGATGAAGACAGCATGAGGTGGTTAACGAATTTGTTTAAAAATATATACGGTTCTGGTAGGATTCCGCACGAATGGCTCACATCGGAGTTAATCACCTTGCCTAAAAAATCAGGAGCTAAAAAGTGTGAAGACTTTAGAACGATAAGTCTCATGAGCCATCTACTGAAACTGTTCATTCCTAAAAATCATACACAGAAGAATCTACAGGAGCTGTGAAGAGCAAATATCACCTACACAGTTTGGTTTCAGAGATGCAGTAGGAACACGAGAGGCCATATATAGCATCCAAGTTTTATTTCAACGATGCAGAGACCTGAACTGTAGCGTGTTTGCATGTTTTGTTGACTACCAGACGGCTTCTGATAGAGTGAAACATCGAAAAATGGTAGAAATTCTGAAAAATGTAGGCTTGGATGGAAGGGACATCAACATAATAGTCAACCTGTACTGGAATCAATCAGCTTTTGTCAGAATCGGAAATGAGACAACAGAGGAAATGAAGATACTGAGAGGTGTAAGGCAGGGCTGCAGTCTCTCCCTATTATTGTTCAATATTTACTCAGAATTCATATTAATAGAAGCCTTAGAACACACAGACACAGGAATATCCCTGAATGGAGAAAGAGTGAACAATATTCGTTATGCAGATGATACGGTCGTATTTGCCGACAGCATAGAGGAGTTTCAAAATCCGTGTGGCTATATAGCCTGGACATATTAAAAAGACAAAACTAATGATTATAAGCAAAGACAACATTAATAACTGTCCGCTTATAATCAACCAAAAACCGATAGAACGAGTGAACAGTACTACTTATCTCGGAACTCTGGTGAACGAGCAATGGGATCATTCGCAGGAAATACGAAGCAGAATTGAAAAGGCTAGGAGTGCATTCAGCAAGAGGACACATCTGTTCACAAGCCATGACATAACATTGCACACCAAGATAAGACTCCTGCGCTGTTACGTGTTCTCTGTCCTGTTTTACCGAGTAGAAGCATGGACGCTTACTGAAGCCACAACAAAGAAATTGGAGACATTCGAGTTATGGTTGTATCGTAGAATATTGAAAATACCGTAGACGGGCCACATAATAAATATCGAGGTTCTCAACAGAATGGGCAAGGAAAGGGAAGTGGTTAATACTGTGAAGGAACGAAAGCTCCAATATTTGGGACACGTAATGAGAAATGAAAACAGATTTCACTTATTGCAGACTCTCTTGCAAGGAAAAGTACTAGGAAAACTAAGTGTGGGTAGAAGAGGAATCTCATGGTTAAAAAACCTTAGAACATGCTTTGTTATGAGTACAACTGAGTTGTTCCGGGCTGCAGTGAACGAGGTTAAGATAGCATGTATGATAGCTAACATCTGAAACGGTTAGGAACTATAAGAAGCAGAGTAATATCTCGATTGTAAAAACAATTCGATTATTCCGATCCTACTAGTAGCAACGTATTCTTTTATTTCCTTTTTGTTACATTTGATTTTCACTATCTTTTGAATTAGTTTCACTTCATTATTGACATGCAAAATTTTCATTTGGATGCAAACCCTTCTTTTGTAGCTAAGTAATAATAAAACAAACATATTAGCAAACAGGGGTATAAATTTCCCATTTTTTTCCAATTTCTGTCGAGTTTTATCAGAGACATTTCCATTACAAATGCAATGTGTCTCCTGTGTCCTTGTTTGTTTCACTTTAAACCAACCAACATTTACAAACGGAGCATTAGAGAAAAGTACATGAAATATTCTCTTTTATACACCACTTTTCGTCAAATTCCGCCCTTTGACTAACGCTCTTCATTCCTGAATAATAAATCATTCCTGAACCAGTTTTTCTGTGCCATAAAACGTGGGTCTGTTGGCTTGAACCCCCATGCTCTAACAGATAATAATTCAAAAAATGGTTACTAAAACTGAAATTCAGCCGTGTTGACGAAAAAAATTAATTTAAAAGCATAAATAATCATGATTGAAATTTTGAGCGTATTTAGTCCGCCATCATCCATATTCATTAACTTAACGTGAAAATAAATATGCGCGTATTGAAATTTAATTTCCCCGGAGAGGAAATTATTTATTTTAAAATGGAATCCCGCCCACTTTCAAAAGTGTCAGAACTAATTTCCGCTACTTTATCGTTTGAAAATTGCTTTTGAAATAAGGCGATTGATATCCAGTTTTATTTTCCACTTTATCTTGACGGCCAACAAAGTGCTTTATAGAATTCGCATTAAATTATTCAGTCAAAGAAATGCATTTCTCATATATGGAAAGTTATAGACAAATATTCTGAGATGAAGTTTGACAAACAAACCAATTTCACCATGCCGAATAAACTCGATCTAATATTTTAGAGTCAATAGGAATTGATGAAATGATTTTTCAAATACCCCTACAGTGTAAGTGGTCCCAGCAGATTCATGCAGATTTATTCTCCTAAAGAGAATTTAAAAAACAGACATGAGATTTGCCAAAGGCCTTTGACACTGTATACCACAAACTTCTAGAAAAGCTTCGTATAAAAGTATAGTATAAAGTAGCTTAGTATAAAAATTGTTCTAGGATTTAATGAACGATAAAAGCATATTGAACGCATTGTTGCTTTTATCAGACTGTGAAGGCTTTCACGGCCACTCAAGTTGCATTCAGAAATGTTTTCCGGGCTTTGAAGCCGTGGTCTAGTGAAAAACACAATACACGGGCAAAATTCACTGGATCCATTGGACAAAAGTAGAATGTGAAAGTCAATTTTGAATAGATTTTGTAGGGCAAGGCCTTCTATATGTGAAGAAAGTTTCGAGTAGTAGTAGTAAACATCTTTATTTCTAAAAAAGGCTATCGACCTATCGGTCTTTCTGCCCTTGTTCAGTACACACAGTCTTAATATTAATAAAGAAACAAATATAAAAATTCTGTTATTCTGGGTTAACAATTTAATTCAATAAACTGTCTAATTCTAATGACAAGAAAAAAATCTTTTATTGTCCAGTAGTCAGTTGCGTTTGTAAGTGTTCGAGTAGCGTTGATGTAGGGAAACGGAAGCGGGATTGTCTGGTTGGTCTTGTAAGACAAAGGGGATTCAGTATGATCCAGTTGTGGGGGTTGTTTGTCCATTTTGTCTGTAGATGTATGAGTCTTTCCGAAATCTCTGTCATGTTTGTGCGTTCGTATAGTAGTTGGGTGGAGGGGTTGTGTACTGGGTTTTGGGGTCTTATTCGTGTTATTAGTCTTAGTGCAATTTGTTCTGTTGTTAGTGATGTGTGGGTTAGTGATTGGAAGTGTTTTGTTCTCTTTATTGTTTCTGCCCTGATGTTTCGTATGTGTTTAGTGAATTTAAGTTTGTGGTCAATTGTGATTCCAAGGTATTTTACGTCGTTTCTTTGGTTGTGTCGTTTGGCCGTCTGCAGTTATTGTAGGGGAGTCAGCGTTGAGTCTGTGGTTTGTGAGCAGAAGTTGGTTTTTTGACGCGTTTGGTGTTAGTCTCCATTTATAAAACCATGTCATTGTGTTGTTTGTTAGTGTTTGGAGTCTTTGAGCTGCTCTCTCAGTAGTTTTGTCATGTACAATAAGTGCAGTGTCATCTGCGTATTGTAATATGTATGCCGATCTGTCGATTTGATTTTTGTCTGGTAAGTTGTAATTGTATATGTCATGGCAGTATATATTGTAGAGAAACGGTGAGAGCGGGGAACCTTGCGGGAGTCCTTGTTCAGGGGAAAAAGAAAAAGAGAATGTGTTCTCAATTCGTACTTGTAGCAGTCTGTTTTCAAGTAAGTTTTTTATGATGTGGAGTAGATATGTTGGTGTGTGGAGTTTATGAAGTTTGTAGAGTAAGCCCATATGCCAGACCTGTCAAAGGCCTTGTTAATGTCCATGAATAGACACGCCGACTTTCTGTCAGTTAGGTGAGTTGTTTGTACATTGTTAGCCAAAATAAAGAGCGGATGAATAGTCGAGTGATGTTGTTTGAAACCAAATTGGTAGGTAGGTATATATTTTCCGATCAGTTTTTCAAGTCGCTGCTTTATTATGTACTCAAAAACTTTGCTAAGTACTGGGAGTAATGTAATTGGTCTGTAATGGCTCGGTTGTGTATTGTCCAGTCCATTTTTCGGTATGGGGATTATTAAGCCGTTTTTCCATGTTTTTGGAATTTTGTTATTTGTGAGGCAGTTGTTCAATTCAGTTAGGATCAGTTTGCGTGTCTCTTGAGTTAGGCTTTTCAGGAGTTTTGCCTTTATTTTATCTTTTCCCGGTGCTGTGTTTTTGATATGCGCTAGGGCTTCATCGTACTCTGTGTCTGTGATCAGTTTGTATGTATAGTTTGGTGAGCTGTTGAAATAGTTCAAGTACCAGTCGTTGATGAAGTTGCAGTTGTCATTGTCGAAGTTAGGGTTTGTCGATATGCTGAAGGCCTTTTGATAGTGTCTGGCGAACGCGTCAGCTTTCTCTTTGTCTGTGTACCGTTCTATTCCGTTTTTGTCAATTGTGTCAGTAGTGTTAGTTTTTTTGTATTGCGCTAGTTCCTTAATTTTTCGCCAGTATGTTTTGCCTTTGTCTTTTTGTATTTCTTTACATGTTTCTAGCCATTTGTCTTGTCGGTATTGTCCAATCAAGGTTTTAATGTTTCTGTTGAGTTGGTACAGTGTCTTTTTTAGGTCGTTATTTTGAGTGTTTGTATATAGTATGTACAGTTTTTTGTTTTATGAGTCTCAGTATGAATTTGGGTAGTGTATGTCGGTAGAAAGCATTTTTTATTTCCGGGCTAAATTTTCCTATGGCTAGTGAAAGTTGTTGTTGTATGGTTTCTATTGAAATGGGCTGTGCTTGCGATTGAATGTAGTCATGTATATGTTGTTTCACTTTGTCTATGTCAGTCTTTGTTAGGTTTAACTTTTTCTCTATAGGAGGTGTACTGGAGGTAGGTTGCGTATGTTGTAAGTCTATGTTAAACGTAATAGCCAGGTGGTCGGATCCAAGTTCGTTGGTTAAGTTTATGTTGTTGATGGTGTTTGTTAAGTTTCTTGTGTGCAGTAGAACGTATGGTGTTGAATCTGGGTTTGCGGGCATCAGAAAAGTTGGTGGGGTGTGCTGTTTTATAAAGTCCGAATTTTGTAAAAATCTTTTAAGCTGTTTGTTTTGTTTTTGTTCAAATTAAACTCGCCTATAATTATTGCATATTTATAGATGCTTGCTTTGGTCAATGTGTTTTGTTCTAAGTTGGAGTGTGGGTGTATGTAGGTCATTTAAGTAGGGAATCGTAAAATGTATGCAGTCGTACAGAGGGTGGTTGAGGGAAGGAGGATTTGCTCTTCCAAGTTTAAACTTTGGTTTTAGGAGAGCTACGACCCTGCCCCTGGCATGATTAATGGTATTTCCATGTCTATAGACATACTGCTTCTGTACGTTGGTGTCTGTCCTTGTTTGGTTTTAGTCTCTCCAAATATGCAGCAGTCTGTGTTGTTTTGTTCTATGTAATTGTAAATAAGTGGTTTTTTACTGTTAAGTCCGTTGATGTTGGCGTAAAGTAGTCTCATGTTTAACGGTCTATGTTAGTGATTGTTTGTTTTAATTGTTCATGGGGTTCTGTCGGGGAGTTTTTGTTAAGTAGGAGCATGTCGAACATCAATACATACATATGGTTACCAAAAAAGACGACCGAGGTGTCGATGTCAAAATCTGCAATAAATTGTTTTCGCATTTTTTTTATCAAATCTTCTCTGTTAGTGTTGGTAGACTTGCTAATTTGTTTGTATTTGTTTAATATGAGATCGTGAGTTGTTACTGGTGAGTGTATTCTGTTATCCTTAGTTATCGTATCCGACACATCGGACGTTCTCTTGTTCAGACACTTAATTCTAACATTGGGGATATCACATAGAGAAACTAAAATAATTATTTTAGTTTCTCTATGAGGCAGCGCACTTGACGGGAAACGGAGAACTGCAACTCAATGTCGAATGAGGGCCAAGGCATTTGTTGCACTTAGCTGGTGTTTTGCAGGTTTCGGTCCGGTGTTCAAACGAGTTGCATTTGGTGCAAGGAGCAGGAATCGGTGCTGGAGGTTTACTCTCCACAATCCTAAACACGCTACCAAGGAAGTGCACTGTGCGGTCGCTCATCAGTTTCTCGTATGTCGCAAGGTCGCCCGTAATCAGCCTCATCAACAAGGTGGGACTGTTTCTCGCTCTGGATATGATTCTTTTGCAGAATCTAATTATCAGACCTGATTTTTCCAGATGTTTCAGGAACATTTCGTCCGTGATTTCAAGGTCCACTACAGTAGCAACCACTGAATATGTGGCTGTAATATGGTGGTTTGATCTTTGTTGTCGGATTAGTGGAGGTTATCGTTTTTTTGTAGTTTGAATGTCGATACCATGTTTTCTTGTTTCAGTTGTTGTAAAATTTGTGTTGCTTTGTCATCATGGTGAAAGTTTCGATTTTAGTAATTTCCAGGAAACTTTTGACAATTTTTCAAATTGCGTTTGGTTCACGAAGTTGTCTTTGCGGACCGGAGTTTTTCATTAATTAATTCAGGAACTAACAAAATGAAAAAGTCGCCTTTGTGTGAATTTTGTAGGGTAAAATCCTTTCTACAAGTGTCAAAAGTTTCGATTTCCAGTCATCATCAGGCAATTTTTAAGATTTTTTTTTTTGAAAATTGCGCTTGGTTTTTGCGGTGGTTTTGGCAGGCCGGAGTACTTCGTTGATGATTTTCTCTGTCACTTGCAAAACGGGAAAGTTTTTCGATGCATTTTGTAGGGCGACGTCCCTTACGTAAGTGAATAAAGTTGAGATTTTCAATCAACAGCAGGCAATTTTTGACTATTTTTTGCAGGCCAGAATTTGGCATTTCTTTAATCTGACAATCACGACGTGAAAGAGTCGCTTCTGCTTGTATTTTGTGGAGCAAAATCCGTTCTACAAATGTCAAAAGTTTCAATTTTCAGTCATCATTAGGTAATTTTCAAGACTTGTTCAAAGTTGCATATGGTTTTTGCGGATATTTAAGCAGATCGTAGTTTGACAATTATTTCCTCAGGAACTTGCGAAATGAGAGAGTCACTTTTGTACCACATTTGTAGGGCAAAGTCTGCTATACAACTGGAAAATGTTTCAATTTTGATTCATCTTCCAGAAATTTTTGAGAAAATATTCAAAATTTGTGTATATTCTGCCCTTGTTTATACAGGCCGGAATTTAACAGTTATTTGTTCAAAAACCAACTAAAGAGTGACTTTTGTATGGATTTTGTTGGGCATAACCTGCATAAGTTAGATATTTATTTTTGTATGTGTTTTGTAGGGCAAAGTGCGTTCCATGTGTGGGATAAAACTGTAGATTGTGAGTTTTCACAATACTATTTTCCAGATTTTTTTTCAATTTGCGATTCAAATTTATTGTCTATGCAGGCCTAAGTTTGCAAATTTTTTTCTCAGAAACCAATAAAGTTGGATATTTCCTTTTGAATGTGTTTTATAGGGCAAAACGCGTTCCATGTATGGGAAGAACGTTTCGATTTTCAGTTATCATCAGATAACTATTTTCCAGATTTTTTTAATTTGCGATAATTTTGTTATTGTCTATGTAGGCCTACGTTTAGCATTTATTTTCTCAGAAGCCAGTAAAGTTGAATACTCACTTTAGGGTGCATTTTGTAGAGAAAAATGCGTTCTATGAGTGGAAAAAACGTTTCCCAGAATAATCATTAGGCTACCTTCAAGATTTTAAAAATTTACCATACAAGTTTGTTGTTGTTTATGCAGGTCTAAGATTGGCATTTATTTTCTGAAAATCTAGAAAAATTGGCGAGTCAGTTGTATATATTTCGCAGCCAAAAACCGTGGCTTGTATTTTTTTTACCACGTATTGGGACGACTGGGATTACTCAAATCAGCCAAGAATCGATTTTTAAAGATATGTGCCAGTTTTATTCAAATGAAGCATTCATTGTGCAGAAAGTTTTCTTCTGTTTGCTTATCTGCGACCGTTCTTTGTTCAAATTTGAAAATAGCACTAAAAGCTATTTCGTTAAAGCCAGAAAATCAAGTGTTCCAATCTCAATCCCGGCGGAGTATGCAAAAGCTATTGAAAGCGCAAGCAAGTAAGACGACTTTTACAGTTCCAACAAGTGAAAAGCTTTTGTCCCAATGGAATTTTTACACAGTGACAACAGCAAACTGAGCCATTCTTAGCTACTTTATATGATTTTAGTATTAAGTTAATTGGATTATTTTTCGATTTTCAGAACCTCAAAAACTGGAGTTTTTTTGTAAAATTTCGAGCGGCTTCAATATTCCATGTAAACTAACATCATTAACACCCTGTATACCTTCGAGTGCGGTTGTTTCGAAACTGTTAAAATACATTGACTGCCCCAATCAATACACTTAGTGCAATTGATAAAAGCAATTCCAACAAAACTTGTTTATTCACGCTGCGGTTTTGCGGATTTGCAGTTTCGATCGAAAATAAACTGTTCACAATTTAAATTAATTAAAGCTTGTTGTCTCAGTTTAACGCGCATTTGGGTAATTGACTGTACTGGATTTTGGTTGATTTACATTTGCAACTGTTGCAATGGACCTGCGTTGAATGAACTAACTAAACCAGTCCAACCAAAGTCAATCCAGTTATTTGAAATAAATGGAATTATTGATTTTGCCATACACATTTGCATGTTTATTTTGATTGTAGCCAGAAAATTCCTCCAATTGCTTCTCTGTGGGAATTAGTCCGCCAACCACTGTTTCCGATCTATCAGCAATTGGAAATAAATCTAACTAGTGCTCGGAAAAATTAAGTTTAATTGCAGCCGCAATTTGTGCCAGCTGTAATTCCTGGATGCTAACTATATCAGTCTGGCTGGAAAATTTTCCAGCAATTCCCGACTTGATTTAATGTGATCAAAGAATAATTTGCACATTTTTTGATGGAAACCCTAAAGTGACTTAGGCGGAAATCACCGCGGAAATTCCTGATTATTCTATTATAACTGGAAAATTTAATACTAATTGAAGGCAAGAGCGAAAAGGAAAGGTCAGATTTACATTTCAATGTGCATGTCAATGAGAAAGTGGAGAATACTTTTTATTATGCAAACTGGGCAAAAAAATGATTTTCCATTTCCAAACACAGGATTCAATTATTCATTTTATGAGTCCATTCAATAACTTCCTCGTAGGAAATAGTTATGAAAAAACTAAGGATTTATTGAGGCTTCAAACTGCAACATTTTTTGTCTTATTTTCTAATTTACAATGCAGTTACGAGCGAGCGTATTTGCAAAGTTTAATTAAAAATTCTATTTGTCTTTAAACGGCGCCTATGCCACGAACAGCGTTATTAATTGATAATACAGTGGAAAATATCTCAAGAGAATCCAATAAAAAAATTACTAGCAGCTAATAAATCATTCTACTGCAAAAAGTGGCAGAAAGTGGCAAAGCTCGATGAAAAGTTCTAGCCAATTAAATGAAAAAAAAAAGCAATTGGCAATTTACTTTTTTTTAAATATATATGTTTTGAGCACGAATTTCGGTTTTTTTTGGCATGGGTAACTCAGTAAATTTTCAAGAGTTGGCGCAGTGCTGGCGGAATAGCTTGGTGCGCCAACCCAACGCACCGGCGCAGTAACTGACCGATGCAGTGGCGTGGCAGTCACCTACATGGGGTCAAACGTTATTCCTGAAAAATGTGGTGACTTTTTTTGACTGTTAAAATAAAGTATCTAAAAACTGGAAAAACGTTATCCATAAAAAATGTGGTGACCTTTTTTTAGCTGTTAAAATTAAGTTTCGAAAAACTGGAAAAACGTTACCCACAAAAAACCTTTTTTGTTAGGTTGTAAAATTCTAGTCCCGGACCTCGTAAAGCTTTAATCTGGTCCTGGGTTAAATGCTACGCGTAAGTTAATGCTTCAAAGTGCAGAGCAGTGAGACGCGATGAGTTATAACTCATTAACTCACAGAGCGGCATTAACTCAAAACCGCAACTCAACACAGTGTTACTCATGCCTAGTTTTTTTTGTTTGTTCTTTACCATGACTTTGTGTGAATTAAATTAAAATTAAATTTATTAAAATTTAAAATTTAAAATTTAAATTTTAATTAATAATAATAAATAAAATTTAAATAAAATTTAAAATTACTAAATGAAAAGATTCAACGCTTATTTTGGTTTCTAAATATTCAGTCCAAGAAAAATGAATCTCTACAGACACACTTTTTCTGCCTAAAACGTTCAAGTTTGGTGTTAAAATCGAGTGAAAACACCAACTTCACAATAATCTAGGAAATTCTGAACATTTGTGAAAAAGTAATGAGCAATTGTCTAACGACCGACTTATTTTCCTGTGAATATTTTCGTTTTGAGCAGTTCTTTACATGCGTTAATTTTTTTTGGGGGATCTTGCTTTTTAGCTGCGGCTAGAAGTAAATTTCTGAGCGATTGGTCGAATTTTTTATCAGTTGGTTCTTATTTACATCCGAATAACCGGGATCAACTTCGAGAGCCACACTTTTCCGGTATAAAACGGTCAATTTGGTGATAAAATCGAATCGTCTAACGGCTGACGCACTTTCCTGTAAATACCTCTGATTTGAGCACAAACCCAGTTTTTTGCTTGTTCTCTAAACATTCCATTATGGGTTTTATTTTAACGCATATTTGGTTTTTTAACATTCAGTCGAAAATATTAGCAATAAACAAAATGAATCTCTACAGACACTTTTCCGGTATAAAACGTTCAATTTTGGTGCAAAAATCGAGTAAAAACACCATCTTCACAACAATCTAGGAAATTGTGAACATTTGTGAAAAAGTGGAGACCGATTGTCTAACGACCGACTTACTTTTTTGTTAATAACTCTGTTTTCAGCACAATTTCACTTCTAAAATGTTTTCTTCAAACAGTTCTTTACATGCGGTAATTTTTCTTTTCAGCGGAATCTGTTTGTAGTTGCGGCCCGAAGTCAATCGAAAATGTTCAAATGCAAAAATACCTCTTTCCGAGTAATTGAAAATTTTTGCCACCGCAAATAAACCAAAAGGGTCTAATTTTCTCGAAAATCGGATCTTTTTGGTCCTAATTAAATCGGAAACACCGGGAGCGATTACTTAAAGTTAAAAGTCAGAGTTTAAGAGAAGGTAAGGTTCAAAATACTTTTGGGAAGAAAAATGAGATCAAATTAAAACTGAATTCAACGAGTTAAAACCCAAAAATCGAGGCTGCCAAAGCAACCAATCCTTCGACGGAAACTCTTGGTTTAAATATGTGGGAAAAATGACTGGAAATTTGGTTTTGTCCAAATCGCAACAAATAAAACTCCACTGATTTACTGGCTTTCCAAAAGAACAACTAAAAGGAAAGTTTCCGTTTTAAACAAAATGCAAAACATTCCCCTTGAGGCATGCTTTTTTTCAGCAAAGTCAAAAGTAGATATCCAATTTTCGTACAAAACTTTATTTATATGCAGCATTCCTGTCCAGGCCTCGAGAACAGGAAAAGAACAAGCATAATTTTGGAGTTTTCTGTCTATTTGCAACATACTTTACAACTGAAATAGCCGAAGTCTGCAGAAAAGTCCCAGTTGAAATTTAGCTTTGAAAATGACCTCTGAGTTGATTTAAAATCCCTTTGTTTTGCCCGGGTTGGGTAGCAAAAAGAGAATATTCAGGCAGCACAATAGGTTTCATAGAAACAACCAAAAAAATGTTTAAAAAATAGCACAAAAACCATTATGCGCTTAAGACTGGATTAAAGAAAAATAGAGTGTTTGTCGAGAGATTTGTCGTGATTGGTTTTTGTGCGCTTAGGGCAAAATCGGCAAAAAAATTTAACTTTTACCAACATAACTGTATCCCTTTTAAAAGTAATCGTTCGTTTAGTCAAGATTAGTGGGAAAGCTTCGCAATAAATTCAGACCCTTTAGGGACCCAAATCCCTTAGTAGGGCTGAACGTAAGCAAAGCATAATTGTAAATAATAGTTTTCACATAATTGACCACAATAAAGAAAATGTCTTCCCATGTGTGAGCCACTGTAACAGTTTTTCCAATGCGATTACATAAAACAATAAAATCCACCTCCAGGTTAAGTATTTATCTCGAAGAAACGCTCGAACAGAACCGGGGGAATGCTTAAGCGGAATTGCTGGCGATTATGTTAATAGGCGTTCAGCACATGGACTTAAGTTGGGAAAAAACCTGAATTTCCCGGCCAGGATAATTGGACTTTATACTGCAGAGAAGTCGCAATTTATGTAATAACACCAGAAAAACGCCAGTTTCAGCTTAATTTGATAATGCTTAAGGAAAAAGCAAAGGAAAACAATTAAGTGTTAAGTAACGGGATTAGTCTGCGAGCTTTGACCGAGCAAGCAAGCAATAAGCATTTCTCAGTTCGTTACTCATCGTAGGTGTTGCATCCGTTCCATTTTGGCTATTAATAAGATAGTGTTTTATCCGGCAGTTGCAGTTTTCAATTATAAACGCCCACAAGGCTGAACGGGAAATTATTAATAGAAAACTATAAACTTGTTCCATAAAAAAAATAAGAAACGTACTCTCAAACCACCCAAGAAAGCTTCTTGATACAAGCAATTGTTCTCAAAATAAGCGCTATTGAAAAATCACTCTGTATATCAGATCTGCTGGTACATCTATAGTTTGTCTCAAGCTATTTGGCAGTGACGTCATTATTGGAAGCGCCATATTGAAATTTACTCATGTCCGCGATTGGTTGGTTGTTGGATACTAGTAATAGAAAAAGAACGACAATCATTGCATCACTGCCAAAAAGCTTGCAACAGTCTATACCTAGAAATCTATTTATTGTTCAGTGCAAGAATAAAAATGCTTTGCTGAATTTTATTGCGCTTTTCCATCTATTTCCTCTGGTTAAATCTCGCATTGTATACAACAGCATTTGATTTAAATCAAAAGGCGCTAGTTTGATCTTTGAGCGCGCCCCCTTATCAAATCTGTAGCGAACAAATTTGACGAACGAAAATCCAATTAAAATCTAGCCAGTTAAACGAATGCAATGTTCGCTGATCGCTCTGAGATCCCACTTTAATTAAATTTATCATGGAAAATTAGCATATACTCATAAACCGCCTCAATCCTCATCCTTCAATCTTCTTAATTAAGAGTACGGATCTTGCAAGTTTCCTGTTTAATTGAAGTTGAGAAATCGACCGCGATAAAAACACTCCTGTGGCGAAAGTTGCCCTTTCGGTTTACGAGAACGACTTTTAATATCGGCGTCTTTAGCGCGAAAAAGGGCAGATTAAGGTGAACTTTCGGATAATTGCGGCGACCTGGTAGAACTGGCTGTTTCAACTCAATTACATCATTTAAGAGAGGATCAAAGACCATCCGCTTACCATCGAGGTTGGCGCGAAACTTTACTAGCGGCATTAGCGGATTTGTTTGCAAAAAAATCGCTGACGCTGATATGATTGATCTGAGCAAAGATGCTAAACAAACCCGTCGCTCAACGTACATCAGATATGTTTGCCGAGCGAACGAAACAATTTTGAAAAAGGGATATTGAGCATATATTTACACTGCCTTTCAGTAAGTTGAAAGGGCGACCTGGCAAAAGTCAGCCTAAGCGGAAAGTATCCACAAAAACCTTCCCAGATTCTTCACTCCTTAAATTACAGTTTCACTATTTAAACATGGAAAACATTAGGAATTCAACTGAAAACTTACCGTTGTTGTTTCCATTTAAAAGCGCGGCGGCGGACGTAAGGCCGACGCGCGTTCTTCGTAAAATCCACAACATGTCACCCTTCGAGACGCTGGGACGCACTGACGAAAGGGCGGCCGTCGCGACGCTAAATCACCAGGTTCAAACGCCGCGTGGTGCGTCGCGCTCATATCGAACAGACGAATTCAAGTTCACCAGGTGCTCTGAAAAATCATTAAAATGCTTACAGGTGGCCATTTTCACTACACATAAAAAACTCTTAACTTTTGACTAATTAAAGCCTAAAACTAACTGAAACCCTTTTGAAACCCTGTAAAGGTCAGCTAAAAGAGCTTGACAATCATTTACAATTTCCAAACGGATGCGAAGGAAAACTTTTCAAAGAACCAGCTGTTACAACCTTTTCATATGAAGCTTTATGCGGATATAAAATAAAGCGGGCCTTAGAGGAGTGTAGTTGGATAAATCTAGAGCTAGCGCGACCTTTGCAAAAGAATTGATGATGAGGATTACAAGGAGCAGTGGACAGAACGGCAAGACGAAGGTTTAAGCCCCAGTAGCTTAGCAAAGGAAAATATCATGTAACAGTCGGGCAAAGTTGACAATATCAGGATTAAAATACATATCCCCAAGTTTGCTCATAGTATCCAGATAAAGGTAAGGGGCAAATGCCGTGTTAACCGTTTTTGAATAATTAACTACTGAAAAGCCTTCCATGTCTCTTTAATAAGCAGGGATGCTCAAATCCCGCAAATCACTTTTAGGCGGAGGTATCATGTGAGTGTAAACCACTGGAAAGCATCGGGAATATATGGGTTTTCACCCAGTAAGCAGGGATGAATTTGAAAGTAGGGTAAATTGCGTGCGAACTTGCCAATTGCTGAGTTGAATTCAAACTAGGAATTTTTCAAACTGAGTTTGAGCGCATTTTTTCTTTGATCAATATCCACTTCTACTTGAAACAGCCAATTTTCTTCAATATTCGATGAGAAAGTTTTGGTCAATATACGGTGTATTCCAAAGATTTTTTTGTAGTATTTAGGAGTTCAACCGTTCTGGTAACTATGCAGTTATGCAATACAGAAAACACGTTGATACCTTAAGATTCACAGTTTTATACGCAAATGTTCCGAAAAAAGTGTCGAAATACCGAAGGTGTTTTTCGGAAAAAAGGGAATTTAATTAACAAAGTACACTCGGACCAAACCATAAGGCAGTTAAGCAAAAACGGCACTTATATTGATTGGAATGTTTATTGCATCAAAGAATCGGTGAAACTCGTTAAGCAAAGTGATTTAGGATGAATTTTCCAGCCATTAGTTTTTCTTGTAGTTGGGCTTAACTTTTCTCTAACTTTCTTTCACTTACAGATTAATAGATAATACTATTGCTGCAAATATACTTTTAATGCGTTTTCATCAGTAGTAGTAAACATCTTTATTTCTAAAAAAGGCTATCGACCTATCGGTCTTTCTGCCCTTATTTAATACATGTAGTCTAATCTAAATAAAAAACAAATATGAAAATTCTCTTATTCTAGGTTAACAATACTATTAAATAAATAAGATTTCAGTGGCAAGAAGAAATTATTTTATTGTCCACTAGTCCGTTGCGTTTGTAAGTGTTCGAGTAGCGTTGATGTACGGAAACGGAAGCGGGATTGTCTGGTTGGTCTTGTAAGACAAAGGGGATTCAGTATGGTCCAGTTGTAGGGGTTGTTTGTCCATTTTGTCTGTAGATGTATGAGTCAATCCGAAATCTTTGTCATGTTTGTGCGTGCGTATAGTAGTTGGGTGGAGGGGTTGTGTAGTGGGTTTTATTTCTTATTCGTGTTATTAGTCTTAGTGCAATTTGTTCTGTTGTTTGTATATAACGTTTTGTCCTTTATGTTCCCTTGGTCATGAGTATATGTCCATAGTTCAGCAAGGGTCTACAAATAGCTTTATATATTTTGGTGGCGGTGTTTGTGCTAATTCCTCTGTCTTTGTAGGTTAGTGATCGGAAGTGTTTTGTTCTCTTTATTGCTTCTGCCCTGATGTTTCGTATGTGTTTAGTGAATTTAAGTTTGTGGTCAATTGTGATTCCAAGGTATTTTACGTCGTTTTTCGGTTGTGTCGTTTGGCCGTCTGCAGTTATTGTAGGGGAGTCAGCGTTGAGTCTGTGGTTTTGTGAGCAGAAGTTGGTTTTTTGACGCGTTTGGTGTTAGTCTCCATTTATAAAACCATGTCATTGTGTTGTTTGTTAGTGTTTGGAGTCTTTGAGCTGCTCTCTCAGTAGTTTTGTCATGTACAATAAGTGCCGTGTCGTCTGCGTATTGTAATATGTATGCCGATCTGTCGATTTGATTTTTGTCTGGTAAGTTGTAATTGTAATAGTTGTCTGTTTTCCAGTAAGTTCTTTATGGTGTGTAGTAGATATGTTGGTGTGTGTAGTTTGTATAGTTTGTATAGTAAGCCTCTATACCAGACACTATCAAAAGCTTTGTTAATGTCCATAAACAGGCCAGCTGCCTTTCTGTCAGTTAGGTGGGTTGTTTGTATATTGTTAGTCAGAGTGAAGAGTGGGTGAATAGTCGAGTGCTGATGTTTGAATCCGAACTGATACGTTGGTATGTACTTTCCGACCAGTTTTCCCAGTCGCTGCCTTATTATATACTCAAAAACCTTGCTAAGTACTGGTAGCAGTGTAATTGGTCTGTAATTGCTCGGTTGTGTATTGTCCAGTCCATTTTTGGGTATAGGGATTATTAAGCTGTTTTCCATCTTTTTGGAATTATGTTATTTCTGATGCAGTTGTTCAATTCAGTTAGGATCAGTTTGTGTGTTTCTTGAGTTAGGCTTTTCAGGAGTTTTGCCTTTGTTTTATCTTTTCCCGGTGCTGTATTTTTGATATGCGCTAGGGCTTCATCGTACTCTGTGTCTGTGATCAGTTTGTATGTATAGTTTGGTGAGCTGTTGAAATAGTTCAAGTACCAGTCGTTGATCAAGTTCCAGTTGTCATTGTCGAAGTTAGGGTTTGTCGATATGCTGAAGGCCCTTTGATAGTGTCTGGCGAACGCGTCAGCTTTCTCTTTGTCTGTGTGACGTTCTATTCCGTTTTCGTCAATTGAGTCAGTAGTGTTAGTTTTTTTTTGTATTGCGCTAGTTTCTCAATTTTTCGCCAGTATGTTTTGCCTTTGACTTTTTGTATTTCTTTACATGTTTCTAGCCATTTGTCTTGTCGGTATTGTCCAATCAAGGTTTTAATGTTTCTGTTGAGTTGGTTCAGTGTCTTTTTTAGGTCGTTATTTTGAGTGTTTGTATATAGTCTGTACATTTCTCTCTTTTGTTTTGTGAGTCTCAGTATGAATTTGGGTAGTGTATGTCGGTAGAAAGCATTTTTATTTCCGGGCTAAATTTTCCTATGGCTAGTGAAAGTTGTTGTTGTATGGTTTCTATTGAAATGGGCTGTGCTTGCGATTGAATGTAGTCATGTATATGTTGTTTCACTTTGTCTATGTCAGTCTTTGTTAGGTTTAACTTTCTCTCTATAGGAGAAAACCTGAAACCAAAACACCCTGTATAACGCGGAATCAGTTCCCTTTTTCGCGTCACATATTTTATAACTAGGAAAAACCAACCTTGCAAGGCATTTAAAAGTTTTTAAAAATATTTCCTTGGAACACACTCTAACACTATAAGAGCGAATATTGAATTAACATTGTTGCAGAAAAGGAGCTCAATTTGAAATAGTCGAAGTTTGTTTGAAAGTTTGCGATTCCCGATTGGATTCAACTATCCGTGGGCATAAAGTTTAGAGTTTTCTAGCATATGAAATTTCTTTCTTCTTCAATTTTTCTACACGCAGACAAACCTTGCAATAACTTCAGAAGTTTTAATGTTAGAAAATTGTACACTGACTTAATTTTATCTTTTTATTAGATTTTTCTGGTTTCTTTTTTTTTCTCTACTATTAATCTACCTTAACTGCTCGTTAATTTTTTCGCTTATTAAAAAAATGGAAAAGTTAAATCATTTCGTGTACTAATGAAATGTTTGTAGATTGCTGCAAATAATGTTTTCTTAACATATTTTGCATGCATTATTCACCGAGTAGCAGGAAAACGCAGACATTTGTCCAAACAAAAATGGTTTCGAATGCAAATTTTACAGGTTTTATGAATTATTTATGCTGTTTTTCTCGTCCCGGAGAACCAACGAGATTTTACTGGCTATATTTTCATTATATTAGTGTTTAATCAATGTTTGTTCTGCAAATGTTATCGTTCATTAAAGGAAACTCTGTTCTGCAATGTTGCTCGTTTTATTCAACTTGTTTCAAATCAGTAGATGAAGTTATACAGGGTGATCCAAAGTTAATATAAAATTTAAAAAAAAAACAGTTTTTTTGGACATATTTTCCTATTTTCTAAGCTTATTTTACCTACATTTATACCTACTATATGAACATTCAGGTGCATTTGTTAGATGTCTCATTGGCGTAGATTTTGGGGTTGACTGAAATAATTTGCCTCCAACTTCTACGCCACTGGATATGGTATTCTATGCAAAACGGTGCTCTTAGCCAAAACCCCAATTTCAGTCGTTTTATAGAAAAAGTACATTTTATGATAAAAAAAAACATATTTCCAGCCTCAAGTCCATAAAAAAGAAGTCAATTTACTTTTTAACAGAAGGTACCAAAACTAAATGTATTTTTGATTGAAAAAAAGATAAATTTTAAACTAAGGACTTAGAATTTCCGAGTTTTTACTCATGTCTTGGCATCAGAAAATGCCGTTTTCTTTAAAAAGACGAGCGTAAAAGATTTTCAATAAAAGCAATTTTCTTATCTGGAAAACTGTGCCATTTCAAGTGATGAATATATGAAAATAATGTTTGCCCCCAAAAGTAACTAAAAGCATTGATAAAATCGATACAAAACTCGAGTTAGTTGAAAACCTCGAATATGGCCTAAAATATAGCAGACATTAAAAAAAAAGCTTTTGTTGTTGTATTTCTGCCTCTTAAAAGTAAGAGTAACCTTGTATTTTCATGATTTTATTATAAAGTAATTGGTAAAAAATTAATGTCATTAAAACTAAGTATGTTGTAAAAAATCACAAAATTAAACTGTTTGTTTAATATAAAAAGGAAAACGTTTGTTCGTTAACTGAACGAATGAAAGTGTGGGTATATGCAAAGACATTAATAGATTAATAATTAATCTGAGAGTATATGAATTGTTCAATAAGGGATCGATGGCGGAATTGAGAATTCAAGTACTGTTATTACCAGGCAGCTTCTTCTCGATTCTTATTAACCTACTGCTCTATTGGTTGTTGAACTAACAATATCAAAAGCGCACATAAGGAAAAGCGCCCATATTAGAAATAGTATAATTTTTCAGTCCTATCTTGGCTGAGAAACGCTTCAAAAATCCCTTCGAAAATCCATTCAAAAGAAAAAAGTTTGCAATAAGAGAGAAAACATCAGAAAAGTTCTTTTTTCGATTTAAATATCCACAAACGAATCATTATTCCGATAGGGCTCAAGTAAAAAAATATTAAACTTAACTATAAAAGAAAATAAAAACCGTGGACACTCGCCATTTTCTCTACAAAAATATTTCTGATTTTCCAAATTGTCAAGAATATTTCAATCTAAAATTGTAATTCCCAAAAACACCAACAAGAAATTGAGCAGCGATGCAATTAATTCGAAACAAAGGCAACAGGTTAAATTATACTATAAAAGAATGAATAGACAAAAAAATATATTCAACATATTTTAAAAACAAAATTATCAAATACCAGTTTTATATTTATATACACCTAATTATTGAATTATTTTAACACACATTCATACGATTTATTACAGTGCTGAGTGTTGACCAAACAAAATGCCCACATACAATCATTAGAATTGAATATAAAACAATAACAAAACGACCTACAACCCCCTACATTGACTTAGTTAAAAAAACAGACGACTGTTTAATATAAGCGTCCAACTTAGTTTTAAACAGTTCAGACTGTATTGGCTCATTCAAGTTGCATAGAGGATTCTTTACTACGTATTCCACAAAAATCTAAAAGAGAAAGTCTACATTAGTTCAGCAGCAGAGCAAGACAGAACTTTCTGGTAGAGTATAGAAATATACATGTTTAAGTATTGGCTAATGTGATTTTATTGTAAAACCCACCACCTCAGGGATAAACCTGATTCCATATGAACCATAAACTACACTTGCGTGCATAGACATCGGCCCACAGTAAACTTTTGACTTTAACTATTTTTTTTTTAAAAACTATTCATCAGATCAAAAAAATAAATATGCTGTTTGAAAGACAATTCAAAATGCTTTAATGTGAGTACAAATTATTGTGAGTATCCTATGTTTAACATAGTGAAATTAATGCATTAAGCAAATTAAGCTTTTTTATTATTAACATAAATAGGGTTATTTACAATTTAAAACTTAACACTTAATTTTTTAATAATGGGTATGACCTCCTCTTTCCCTAGTAACTTCTCTCATACGATTAGGCATAGATCTAATCAAGTTTGCTATTGTTTCTTGAGGGATGTTAAACCACTCTTCTTCTACTGCAACAATAAGCTCTGGGATCGAGTTTCGGGTATGAAGTCTATCTCGAATTCTTCGTTTTAGCTCATCCCATAAGCGTTCGATCGGATTTAACTCAGGACTGTATGCTGGCCACTCCATAACCCGAAAACCGACTTCTGCAATGTAATCTTGCACGATTCTTGCGGTGTGCGGCCTGGCATTGTCATGCATAAAGGTAAATTCGTCTCCAATGTAGTCGACGTAAGGTACCAAATGAATAACTAAAATCTCCTCGATATATCTAACAGCCGTTAAACCTCTTCTTCCGTGAACACGGTCGCCCCTACGAATGAACTCAGGGTCGGTTCATGCTCCTATAGAAATTGCACCCCAGATCATACAGGAACCACCTCCATAAGCACTCCGCTCTTCAAAGCAGCAATATGCAAATCGCTCTCTTGGTCTTCGGTACACTTTCCTTCTTCGGTCGCTACCATGGAGTCATATTCTGGTCTCATCTGAGAATAGAACAGATCCCCATTGTTCCAAAGTTCAATTCAGATGATCCCGTGCGTTTTAGGGGTCAGGTTATTTTCCTGCAGTCTTCGTCTTACTGTCCACTGACTAATAGCCACTCCTCGGACATCACGGAGCTGTCGTTGCACTTGAACGGCATTAAGGTGACGATTTCTTAATGTTGTTGACACAATAAAGCGGTCATCACGAGCGGTTGTAAATCGCCTTCTGCCTGTTCCAGGTCGCCTATGAAAGGATCCAGTCTCCTCATAACGTTTGCACACTCTTCAAACCGCTGCGCGTGTCATATCAAATTGTCTAGCAACAGCTCGCTGACTAAGTCCATTTTCGATTAAAGCAATAACTTGGCCGGCTTTTTGTGGTTTAGTATGCATTAAACTAACACAGTTAAACACTATTGAGATTATGAAAAACGAATTAATATGCAAATTTCAGTTGCAAACGCAATAATTTTAATATTTGACAATTTTTTTATTTTCGTTACAATCACCACATAAACACGTTTCATTGGTTTACCGGTTGGTACGCATATAAACGATAAGCTTTCTTGATAAATTTATACTCACATTAAAGCATATTAAATTGTCTTTCAAACAGCATATTTCTTTTTTTGATCTGATGAATAGTTAAAAAAATATAGTTAAAGTCAAAAGTTTACAGTGGGCCGATTTCTATGCACGCAAGTTTACAAGGCATAATTCAGGAATTTCAGAAGGAAGATTGTCTTTCCTCTAAGAGGGCTGGATGTGATAGCATGTGACTCTTACCTCCTTATAAATTTGTTGCAGCAAATCTCTGACTCCTTGCGAGTGATTGTCTGTGTTCAACACAAACTTTAAACCTGATGGGGTCTCTAAGAAGTGTAAGGTGTATTTCGAGGTTTTGTAATACAAAAATCCCTCTTTGGGATCAGTTGGGGATATTTTATTCACAAAAGATTTCAGCGAAAAGAGCATTCCATACATCAGTTTTGCCTCCTGTAAGCAAGAACATACGTAAAGGAACTAAAGTTGAATATCGCTATATATCAATTGTAAGGGAAGTTTATGAGCAATTGAACGTTTGGTTTCACTGAAACAGCTTAATTTCAAGTGTAGTTTAAGTTAAAAGCAAAAGTGCTGTTTACCTCTTCCTTAGTCATTCCAGAATTTTTCAATCGATTCCAGTCTTGGTAATACAGCAAAGTGCCCATTCTATCAAAAATATAAATGTTGTGGACCGTCATGCTAGCAAAAGAACCCCAGAAAATGAGTTTTTTAATTAATTAAAAGTGATTTAAGACACTCTAAATTAAATGTTGTTTGTAAACTTTGGCGTTGTCAACATCAGATTTCAATTGTCAACTTTCAAAAGTGGGCGATGCTCACAAGTGACGTCAGTGGGTGAATGCGCAAGGGACGTCATAAAACGTTTTTAAATTATTTTATTGAAACGATTAAGAAAATCTCAATTTTTTGCTAAAAATGCTTTTAAACCGGAGTTTGAAATCAAAGAATAACTCAATTTGTATTTTTTATTTGCACCAGATCGACAAATCGCAAAAGAAAAAAACATCACATTAGTAACACTGGGTTGGTATATAAAAGTAATAAAATATTATCCATTGGCCTATTTGTCTGATACATTGTGCTGTTTGAATAAACCGATAATGCAAAAATTCCTTACTGTGTAGCCAGTACAACCTACAATATTTGCTGATAAACAGTGTCCCAGAATATGTTAGCATTCGGATAGAACACAAAAGAGTTATGTGACACCCTGTATAATTTGATTTTTTTATATTTACTATGTTCCTCTGCTTTATTGCTGAACAAGTGGTCGTCAGATACAATATTTGCTTAAACAATAATTAGTTGGATCTATTTTCGAGACTAAAGAATAATTATGTAATTAACCAAGGTAAATTTTGGCTGATTTAACTGATAATCAACTATAAACATTTTCCTAAATCACTCAAATTATTTCGAAAAATCCACATTAAAAACAATAGAGTAGCGAAAATGTGCTATCACCCCCATTTAAATAGAAGAAAGAAATAATTGGTGCTCTAAAAATCCTTCTGTTTGAAGAAAACAGAACTATTTCTAGAACACCATAATCAGTCTTCGAGACTAGACACGACAAATTAAAAATGTGTTTGACTATTTTTGACTCATTAGAAGACTACTACATATTATATTATAGTATCAGATATACTGTAGTCTATAATAATCACTGTAATCATGCGAGTAGAAGCGTTGACTGTGTAACACCCCCATGACTATATTTAGCATTTATCAACAAAAGTTTATAGGTTTTTGCGCGAAAATCAGTCTTAAAAGGTTGATAAGTTAGTCAGTACCGAAATATTTCTGGCCAAAGTGGTTTGGAGCCACTGGATGCACTTCTGATGTTAGGATTTTCATCTGGAACAATTTTCAATGAGTTCCAGCTCTTAGAAGCCGAAAAATTGCCCTTACCTTAGGATATGAGTCCAAAATGGTTTGGACAGCTTGCGGTGTGCAGAACAGATTACTCAGGATTATGCATTCTTCCTTAACTCCATGCTCCTTCAGCACGTTCACTGCCTTGCTTACTGTGTTGCCTGTCGACATGATGGGATACATCAGCAAAACCTGGATAATACCGACTATTAAACTCGGCTAATTAAGGGTGAAAAATACTCACATGTCTTCGGGAAATATCGTCTGGAAATCGAGCATAAACCACTCTGGCTTCATGCGTATCAGCATCAGACTCTATGAGGATTTTCCCTATCCGAATGCTCCTACAACAGTCTCTTAGCCCTTGTTCCATGGATTCTCCAGACCTTACGATGGAAACTCCGCAGTTTCCCGATTTATATTTCAGGCCTGAAATCAAGGAAATTTTCTAATAAGTTTTCCAAAAGGGGATTGCACACTACCCACCATTATAAGTTGCACTTGTTGGTGTTATCACGTTACATTCAGTAAAGGGCAGCTGATTTAAACTCTCCTCTATCACAAGGCGGATCAGACGATCGGCGTAGAATTTGAAATCGCTTCGCGTTGTATTTCTGCGGCAAAATATTGCAGGTTCATGTGGTAATTGAACATTAGTTTTAATTCGAGGGTTTTATTCAAGCTTTTAAAGTAAAAAGTTCAAGTTGGTGTTTGCTTTAAATGGGAAGTGATTATTTGGTTGTAAATATGATACAGTCGTCACCTAGCTGAAAAAAATAATCAGGGAACTTTGAAAACCGGAAAAAATGAGATTTTATCAAAACCAATTAATCTAAGAAAATGAGTCGGAAATAGTTTATGAATTTATTGCAATCCTCTCAAGTTCAATGTATGCTTGCGTGTGTCAATAGATGAAAATGTATCGAATTATTCCGCAATTAGTGTTTCAAATTTCAAGGTTTCCCAAATTAACCATACTCAGAAAACGCACGCAGAGCTCTGAGGTTATACGCTTTTAATTTGCATATGCTTGCCCGAAACTCCAATAATTCACTGCAAGTACTTTTGCAATAACTTTTCAATTTCCACAAAGCTGATTTGCCTGATTAACTGAAACGAATATGTTGAAAACATGTGCCTTTACCTGTCTCTTAAAATGGTCTGTAGCTCTTTAATTTGGTCATTGGCGGGCAGGAGCCTCAAACTGGGATATTCCTTGCAATACTCAATTCCATTGGTAAGACTAAATTCGATACCAACACTTCCCATCCTCAAAACAGGTCAAATGCTGTTAAAATGCTTCTTTACTTTCGGCACCTGCTCTACTTGCGACATGAAATCGCGAAAATTTTAGGTTAACATTTCATGTGACCGTGGAAAATTTGCCAGTCAGTTCACAGGGTCATAAAAGCCATTATTTTTCATTATACTCGTATAAACACCCACGTCTACTCAATATTGGACTTATTTAGATCAATATGGTGTTGTTGATCCGCACAGAGAGTATTCCCTAGGGTACATTGGATCAGGATATACAGGGCGATTCAATTTTTTTTCTGGAATATGTAGTAGGTAGGAACTTGCACTTAACTAAGAATGTGTAGAGAATATCTTCGTTTGCGGCACTCCTACGTAATGCGTCTTTTGGTAGAGGTGGATTTCTCCATATTCATCTGGATAGTACAGTGCTTAAGATAAAACGAGACGCACGTGAGGAAGTACTTACAAACAATTTGTACTGAAGGCCTGAGTGCCATACGAGGGTCTGTTACATATTGAGGAGCAGCATAGGCATTTTTTCGCGAGGCGTCTGCTCTGATCGTGGCAGAACATTTTCTTTCTACCAGGCAGTTCTGATCCCGACAGGGTTGTATTGTGATCTGGTCCAAAATCGAAGCGCTCTGAGAAAGCCAACGCTGAAATAGCAGTGTAAGAATCCTCTATAAAAAGGATATTACACAAAAGATCGGTGAAGCTGTCGTTTGTGTCCCTGCAAATTTGTAGTAGTTTCTTGTTTTACCTTAAAGAACACTTCAAATTAAGCAGTTTCAGCGAAAAAAAATCCTGGATGGTCCATAAATTACGCCAAAAAACACTTACAAACTTTTGAAATGCGCTTTTCCAAAGTCATTTATTTATGCACGAAAATGAGATAGTCCGATGCTTTTTGCTGCTAAGCCGTGTATTAGGTATCAACAATTCATAACTCCACATGCAAACTTATCTCTAAGATGCATAATAATTGTGTTTTTCACAAAAGTTTCAGCATCTTTTCTAACGGCGTCCATTGATTGAGGACCATCCAGGAATTTTTTTCGCTGAAACTGCTTAATTTAAAGTGTTCTTTAAGGTAAAACAAGAAAAAACTACAAATTTTTAGTCAGGTAGTTTTAGCCAGGGACCCGCACTAGAACCGATAAGGACCCAAAACCGGAAAGGAACCGTTTCTTTTTTTGGACCGGAACCAAAACAGAACCCATATTTTTTATTGTTAGGTGCTGAACCGGAACCGCAATATTTTATTTCGGTTCTGCTTGTAACGTTTGAAAGAAATTACTGTAAATTTTACAAGCAAATGAAAAATCATTTACCCTCCTGCAAATGAATATAAAAATACGTTTCTATGTTCTAGTGAGCCGCAGTGTCACTGTTAATGTGCCGACAAAGGGTCGGAACTTCTAGCTAGTTCCTGCAATCGTTTTAATAGTCGGCGCCGCGACGCCGTCAAAGGGAGAAAATGTATATAGCTTAGATATTTTTCTTTTTATTAAATTGAATTCACTTCTTTTCATTCAAATTCACAAGTTTCTGTAAGTTTTGAAAGAACATTTTAACTGATTTGTTCTACAGTTGAACGCTGCTTTCTTTATAGACATACAAAAGATCCGTTAAGACCCGAGACCCGAGTTATGTGCACTACTTTTGTACACCTCTTGTATATCTTAGCTTAGTTAGTTGCAACCTCAGTACTTATATATTTGCTGATTGTGCTTTTATTGTTTACCTTTGCAGTGGTATGACTTAGCTTTAGGATTCTGTTCGAGACCTTTGTTGTGGTCAGATCTTTGCATCAGTTGCTCTAAATCAAATTGTCTTTTTTAAAAACAATTTATAACGGTGTTGATACATAATTCCCGTATTCGAAAATTTTGAGATTCAGACCTGTCGGGTTTTTTCAAAGATCCGGCTCACTGAGCCGGGCTAATTCCGACCCGCCCATCACTACTAGTAGTAAATATATACATAACCAAAAATATTCTACGCTTTTCCCTTTAAAAGTAAAGAGTAATTTATTTAATTGGAATATGGACGAAGCTAAAACTGTTTGGGTCGGTAATATTGGGGACCAAGTGACTGAAGAATTGCTCTACGAAATGTTCCTACAAGCTGGACCACTGGAGAGAGTGACTATTCGAGGCCACCAAGGTGGCATGGGTTTTGGATTTGTTACATTCAAGCATGAGGACTCTGTTCCATACGCTCTTCAGCTGTTTGAAGATCTGAATCTGTACGGACTCAATCTGAGCATTAAGCCTAGAGTAGGGGGCGGCCAGAGCAGGCAGAATTCCATGCGAAGGAGTGGAGGTAGTGCTTATTCCAATACACCTCAATCAAACACACATCAAAGGTAAACGCTTTGAGCTATGCAATCTGTATCAAATTTTGTTTGTTTGCGAAATTTTATATTTTAACAGCCTTTCGCTTTCGAAGTTAACAATATGCTCACCTTCTGATAATCTCTGTACTAGCCTCTTTTTCTAGTCGGTTTTTTTTTGTAGAGGTTTGGTTTTCAATCACTTTTCAGTCAATTCACTACTTTTCCATAACAAAGAACGGAGCTAGGGGCATACTGATCGAAAATTGCTTTCCTAAGTTGTTGCCTAAAAAGCATTGCAAAGGTCTAAGGTGAACAAACGGACATTTTGCAAAACAAAAGTTAAGAAACTCAGAAAGAGTAAAAACTCTATCAAAAGAGATAGACTTTCGAGGCCATTACTTGAAACAAGTGGGTTTTTCGGGTTTTTAGGCCGTCGTTCGGTAGAATTTCTTCTTGACGTTTCGCAAGCACGTGTGGCTTGCATCTTCAGAAGTGGTTTGCTTGAACGCTTATTTTTCATCAGAACAGTGTAAGCCTTCAAGCAAACCACTTCTGAAGATGCAAGCCACACGTGCTTGCGAAACGTCAAGAAGAAATTCTACCGAACGACGGCCTAAAAACTCGAAAAACCCACTTGTTTCAGTAAAAACTCTGTTACCAAACTTAAAGAAAAGCCGCATAACGACTACAAAGTGATTGGTTTTTTTCGAAATAACCAATACACTCGAAGGTACTACCCAAGAAAACTTAGATCAAACCCAATCAAGATTCATATACTTTACAGCCGCAAATCTTGATTTAAATCGGATAAAAGACTTTAAAATTTTATAAAATTTGCCCCCTTAATCGACGATTCTTTCCTAAGGCTTTGCTACTACAGCTCTAAAACCGCCTGTATTTAGTATTGATATGGATTGACTATTTAGCCTGTATTGTATAGGTTCGAGTCGATGGATTTAGCGAAAAAATTAGAAGACTTGGATAAACTGGGCCAACAGATGAGTGTTGGATATTCTGATAATGCAAAATCATATGACGAATTTGGCGGCTACAGTGATATTTCTAATGAACGAAATATGTCTGTTGATGAAAATAGGGGAAGAAGTTATCGACATTTCGATAGACCAACACATGTTAAACAGCACAGGAATAATCAGAGGACGCACAACAAAAAGGACAATTATAAGAGGAACAGGGGCAGGAGGCATCCGCTCTATTAGGAGGTTTATCAGCATTGTATATATGTATAATAGTTTTAATACTCGGAGTAATGTCGGAGTTATACATAAATGCCATGTTGATAAGTGTTTCTTTTAAATTAAAATATTTGAAAATAATAAAATTTTTGCTGTTTATTAAAATTTAAGCGGAAAATTTTTAAAAAATTACATGTTTTTTATAGTGGAAGGAAAAACTAAGACAACTATGTACATTAAAAACAAATGGTTCTTTTTTGTAACTTTTATATGATATACTGAAAGTTTGAGCAACATTTAATGTAACTCATCTACTTTTAGACTGATTATATTTTTAAGGGTGGAACATTGAAGCAATAAAATATACATTGAATTTTTATGTATTTTTTTAAGGGCGTGGTTTTTTATTTAGTGTGCGCTTTACTAATTGCTGCCACCACCCAGAAGATGTCACGACCCTGAAGGTGTTCACCCAGTTTGTAGAACTGTCAGGCAGTTGTTTATGTTTACATTGACTTTTTACAGTGTTTTTTCAATATTATTTTTTTATGATAATCAATATTCTTAAAAGGAATGGTTAGTGTGTAAGCATTAATTCTTTTCTTAATTCGACACTTGTTTTCATCGGCAAACCTTTCGTTTTGTAATGAAGCAAACAAGTGGCTGTTTTCCTGCTTTAAACCTCTTTGCAAGTGACTATGAGTGAATCGGACGATACAGACGATTTGTTACTTATTCCACCTGATTTCTTTCTAGTGCAATCTGAACCAGAACCTCCATATTTCGGAATTGTAGATAGTTTAATAAAACAGGTATGCCCTTTTAGTCAATTCACAAATCCTAACCACATAGTTGTGAAAAGACCGATCTAGATTTTATGCTCAATGTTCGTAAGCCCTAAGCATGGTAAATGGGATTTTTAGCGCTTCCTTAGATCATAGTGCCAAGGCATGTGTGATTTATCCGAAAAAAAGTTGTTTAATATGAATACTTATCCTAGATCAGCTTCTTTCCAAATGCTAGTTGTACAAGTTTACACTTGATATATTTGCTGCTCTAACTAGCAGGGCTCTGATATTCGATAGAGCGACTTATTTTAACTTAAGTTTGTGATATCAACATGTCGGGAAACGCTTACTTTTTGAGATAGAGGGTTCAAAGTGTTGGCTTTTTATTTCAAAGTCTTTTCCACACAGCGTCTGTAGTTTTCGTCATAATTTACTCAAATTTCTGCTCAGGATTATCCAATAAGTTCCACAAGTTTTGAAATAATGTATAAAATTAGGCATCCTACAAGGTAATGTTTTTTGACCTCCAAAAAAGTCGACCTCGTCTAGCATTCAGAAATGTTGGTGCTGCATTTCTGACTGTTTATTTGCCAATATTGGGATTTCGCGTGCAATTTGCAAACTATTTTGTCCTTTCCATTTTTATCGTAGCAGTAACCGTTGGCGAGAAATTTGAAAAAGTTTCTAAAAGAACATTTAATTAAAAAATATATTATTTAAAGAATTTTGAGTAACTGAAATCTGAACCAGATTTACAGCCACTGCAGGCGCAATTTCACCTGTGTCTAAGTTATCTCATTATACCTATCTTATTCATCTTCCATTCATCAAAGTCTTGCGCGAATAAGGAAAACGACGACTAAGTCAAAAAATATATTTACGTCAAATTGCGCCTGCATTTACTGCAAATTTAATTCAGATTTAAATTTTTCATAAAACCATCTACAAAATGAAGGATTTCCCGACGCATATTTCTATATAACAAACTGAACTATCTCAACATGTATAAACATATTAAAGCACTTCTGTGTAAATACTATTGACTCTCTTTGCCCTGTCTTTAACAACGTATTTTTTTCCTGACTTATAATTTAAGTCCTCCCAACACAACGTCGAGCTTATGTGTTCCACAGGTCTCAAATCTGCAAGATCGTATTGAAGGCATTGAATCTATGTCAGATGTGAGTCTCAGTAGCCACATAATCCAATTGCCCGATTTAGAAAGCAGTCCGAACATGTACAAGAAGCAGCCGAATGCTAAAAGGTATTATAGTCACGATGACTTGTATCAGACAGTCAGTTCTCAGACTACGCCTCAAAAATCCACTGACAAACTCAGACTCAGCTCACTGCCAAATACACCAATCGCTGCCCGATTTACTCCTAAGAAGAACACGGTCAAGTTCAGCCCGCCTCAGCAAGTCTGTAAGTCGAAAATTGGCAAAATTTGTCTGGTAAAAAGTTTCTTAGTTAATAAAATAGATTTCTTGTTCACACACACATCAGTTTAAGTTTTTTTTATGATGAACTTTTTACAATGTTCAGCAGCTGAACTTAATTGCGACAATTAGAAACGGCGACAGCTTTAAGCAGAAAATAATGGCTTGATTGCGGGGTGTTTTAGGAGAAAGAGGCATCACTTCAACCACGTATCTACAGGGTGTTGAAAACAAATTGCATTCAAACTTGCAACGGTATAAAAAGGATCTGAGACAGAAGTTTCTCTATCACGAAAACAGAAAAAAAAATTTAGGTGTTATAAATAATTCCTGACGAAAATACAAAGAAAGCACTTCCATCAAATTATTCATTTGCCTTTTTTCACAATTTACGGAACTTTTTCCCATTTAACTGAGCTGTTCTCGGCCTGTATAGGCCAAAACTCGTAAATTCTGAATAATTTCATGCCAGCTCTAAATCAACTTGCTTTCTGCATTGAAAGGACACTTTACGAATTATTTGTTTGTCGAATATAACGAAAAAACAGTTCCTTAGTCGATGCTTCTGGTAAAAATTTAATTTTTTTATAAATTACAACCATGTCTCACTGAGCTGTTGATCTTTGCAAAATTGATCAATATTCATTTTTAAAATGATATTTCAACACCCTGTAAATCAACAAGCAAGCATTTTGAGCTTCGTTTATAGAGCAAACTCTAGTTTATTTTCTGCAGTAAAATGCGTGGATAAACAACCACCCTTTTCTCATTAAAAGCCGTATATTCTCTGGCTTCACAAATACCTATTTCAGTGCCAATACCTTCAGCTAAAAAGCCAATCTCTGGGGATACTGAAGTACTACAGGAAATAGACACTTTCATCTCAAACGTTCAGGCTATTAAGAGAAATCATGCTGTACGAAACTTGGAAAATACTTTTAGCCAAATGGAAGCTTCCAATACTAAAAGGACGATGGAAAATGTTCGGAAATCCACGAATCAAGATGAAGAGCTGCAAGAAACTATCCGTCAACTGGATAGACAGTCAGAGAAGATTTCGGTTGAAAAAATGCCCAAAGCGGATGGTCTTGTGCAAGAACCCATTGGCAAGGTAAATGCCTGGCAATGTGGGGATAATATTAACAGTGTACCTGAGTATGGAGCAGGTGGGTGAAGCAAAGCTGTTATAGAAGAAAAGCGACGTTCAACTTTGAAATCAACAGGATTTAGAAATCAGCTCTACAGCCAAAAGGAAGCCAAACACCCTTATTCAAAGTTCACTTTGAATCAGCCCGAATCCACGACCACTGATTTCACTTCAACCAACACTAGCTTGGAAAAGTCGCTCGATAGCAGTTCAGATTCTACTCAGCTCACAGCTTACCATAAACTGACGAGGAAAGAAGGTCTTGGCCAATTCGCTACTCAGCTACAGACCGAACACAAAGAACCAACCATTCCACATTTCAAAGTATGTGTTTTTCTTCATATATTTTATATTTCTTTATTAATTAATATTATCGAAAATTTTTACTTTCAGAAACACCCTCCACCTTTTGATGCTTCTTACAATGATGCCTACAAGATTGATCAGGAGAGGAATGAGCTGTTGCATAGTCCTTTGCACGACAATGCCCTGTCCATCCTGAATATGCATAAGCAACTGTTGGAAAATACGAAAGTGGCTTCCAAGGACGAACGAGTACCCAAGAAGCGGTAATACTTAACACCATAAAACAATTCTTGAGCTGCAGTAATTTTTTTTATAGCGGTATCAATACTTTAAGCAACAATATGGGACTTTTGAGCTTAGCGGATATTTGGGGCTCGAATCATGCCTCGCAGAGCCCCAGCAAGCTGACCCAGAAAATCCAGGAAGAGAGGTTGAGACGACAGGTTGCTAAAGCGCTAAAAATGCTCTGAAACGTAATTTTACATAGTTTACATTTCAGCACTGTGAGCAGCTGATTCAGGAATTGCAATACAAAAATCTAGTCTTCCAACAGAAGCTGGCAGTGGCTGTTAAGGTTGACGGAACCAAAAACAACACCATTCAACAGTTCAGAGACGCCCTAAATTCTTTGTCATCAAAGCTGGAAAAACTTAACGAAGAAAAGGCTTCATGGGATCGAGATGTGGCTCGATTGAAAAATGACCAATCCATGGCTATGGAGTCTGTCAGTCAAGTTAGTAACCGCAGGTTTGCATTATACCATAAATATACACTCTATTTCACCTCAGAAAGCTGCGTACTATGAAAAAGACGCCACTAGAAGCCGAAACATGCTGCATGCAAATCAAGAAAAAATCTCGGCTTTGGAGGAAAGGTGTTCGCAGCTGCAACAGCAACTTAAACAGATCGAGGAAAAATTCGGCGAAGTCCAAGAAAACTACCAGAGGGAGTCAACTAGAAACCAACAGCTTGCAGATATCATCAGTCAAAAGGAAATTGAACTGAAAGAAGTGCGTTCTATTAAAGCAAGCAATTGTATTTATGCAGCATTAAACCTTTTCAGAACAAGAGCGTTTTAAGTGTAGCACGTGACGAAGTCTCACATAGCCGGAAAGCAGTGGAAGTGTGCCAAGCTGAATTTACAGCCCTAAAAAACGAATGTTCGAAACTGAAGACTGAACTTAGCGAGGACAAATCTACGATTTTAAATTTGACCGAGCAAAAACGAAAATTACTTAACGATATTCAAACGTATAAAAGCATCGAGGTGAGTACGGAAAATGCGTCAAAGACTTAAATAACACGTTAAAAACACCTCAGCAAAACCTCAAGGATGCCTTGGACGAGTCCAAGCTGAAATTAGACAATACTAAAGTGGAACTGCGAAACTTCTATCAAGGACAACTGGAAATCATAGTGGAGAATAAAAGGAAGGAAATGCAAAGCCAGCTGGACCAGCAAAGGCAAAATGGTTTGGAGGAAATAAGCAGAAAGGAATTGTCCATGGCTAAAACGGCGGCAAACCATATAAAGGAAATATCCGACAAGTACGTGAACAAACCTTTAGCGAAATTACCCAGGTCTAATGGGGAATATTTTAGATGTGCCTTGGAAATTAAGCTACTGGAGCAAAAGCATCAAGAGGAAATCAAATTATATCAAGCGCAGCTCATGCAAAAAGACAAGACAATCGAAACTTTGCAATCAAAAGTGGCTCAATTGCCAGAGAAAAGAGCGCAAATCGCCAAACAACTTCAGAAAGCGATGGAAAATCAATGGAATGAAGCTCTGAAAATGATCAGTGGCGGCTCTACACCGTTGAGCAATGATCAACAGGTATAAAGGAGAATCAAAGATTTTTTAAAATAAATTAAGTATTTTTCTCAGAGTTTTGCGAGCACAAATCCTCTCTTTCAAGCAGCGGCCGACAATGGCCACCTACATAAACAGTTGGAAAGCACATCGGATTACGATGAGACTCCTGTGTCGAGTCGAGGGGCCAAACAGTCTGAAAGTGAGATCCAGAAATACATCAATATGGTAAGTAATTTAATGTGAGCCTTTCCACAGAGACGCTTTAACTAAAGCCTTTAATAAATAACTGAGGACAACAGTTCGGGTTGCCGTTCCGGATTATACATGGTGCTTTCTATTTAGGGATCCCATTTTGTAGTTCGCGTTGTCAACAAGGTTCCGAAAACTCTCGAGAAGCTCGTCAGGTTCTACGCAATTTATATTTCAATTTTGTAGTTTAAAGGCTAAATAAAATAATCTGCGAAAATGTTTTTATCTGGGATTGGGGGAGAGTAATTGGAATACTTCCATCACTTGTTTTGAGTTAGAGAGTGAACGTCAATCTTGTCTTGCAGTTGCTAAACAGACCTCCAGGACATCCCGTCACAGAACCTGGAGACACCAAAATAACTCAAAGCCAAATGAGATCGACCTGGAGTCAGGGTGTAAGTATGTATTGCCCATTTCTCTAGTAATCTGTGAAATATTTCAGTAGAATGGTTGTAATAAGTGTGATTTTCAGGACCTCGAAAACCAAAGTAAGGATGAATCGCGACAACAATTCAGAGACAGAAAAACTGGCAAACCGCCTTGGAAATAACGTAACCAATATTTTGTACAATTTACTTAGGTCTCAATGTTTATATGGACTTTATTAAAAAAACTGAGATTCGAACTGGCCTTTGTGTGAAAGTTTTGCCAACGTGTTGATATATTTAGTTTTAATCGTGAATCATTAAACAGTACTCGTGAAAATATCAAGAAACTTTAATTGAAACTGCTAGTTTTAGTGCGCTGGAAGCTTTTTAGTAGAAGATAGAAATCGACGGTATTAACTCTCTTTTTCCATGAATTGTGTAAAAGTGATTAATTGCGCAAAAAACAATGATAAACAACCTGCAAAATGCGTACCAATAAAAAAAAATTACACACATTGAAATAAATGTCCACTGTTTTAACAAAAAACGATAGAGAATCCAAAGGAGTTTGCATTATAAACTATATTCAAGAATCGCTTCGTTACGGAAATACAGGGTGTTTAGTTTGTTAGTTGCCCCGCAAAAATAAAATTTATTAATTGTTGCCAAACAATAATCCAGGCTGTGGATATCTAAACGAATTTTTGCAGGCGACAGTTGCGAACGATGAAGCACATTTTGTAATAAAAACAATTTTTTTTATTTTGTACGTACCAACACGTCAATGGATGCTTTTAAATAAAAAAAATGAGACAAAACTTTGAATAGTTTATATTAAAAAATAACTTAAATTCTTCATTCAGTTCGAACGAAAGAAGTTTTCTTTCAACTTCTCTGTACAACTCAGCGTTTTCAAGTAAAACATAAAACAACCTCAATCTGTGATGTTCCCTCATTCACGAAAACTATAAGAATTGCTGGAAATTCATTAGTTCGGCGATGTTAAAAATGTATTGAACTACTGAGTGCACTACATTTCAAAGAATTTCTTTAATTTTTGTCGTGATACACCACCGATTGAATTTGTAATTTTTTCTTACAATTTTATTGAATGATTATCAGCTCTTTATTATTTTTTACTTGAAAACGCTGAGTTGTACAGAGTATTTAAAAGAAAACCCTTTTCTTTCATACTGAATGAAGACTCAGTTATTTGTATTTTGTGAAAAAGCAGCGACGTATCGTTTCCTTCTTTAAAAACATCCATTAATGTGTTAATACGGACGCCATTCGCAAAACAAAAAAAAAATTGTTTTTATTGCAAAATGTGCTCCTTCTTTGGCAGTTATCGTCTGCAGAAATTCGTTCAAAAATCCAAAGCCGTTTGGCAAGAATTGATACATTTGATTTTTTCAAGTCAAAGTTAAACTTAACGAAGCGTTTCTGGAATATATTTTATAATGCAAACTCAACTTGTCTTGTTGGTTTCAAGAGTGCGCTATACTCTTAATTCATTGCGATTGGAACTAGGCCACCCTGTAGATTGGTATTTTCGCAAAATTCGATTATTCCAATTAGGGGTTTTAAACACATTACACCATCTGACATTTTTATTCAATGCAAAAAATTGTGTCCGTATTAACACAACAGAACAGGAAAAAAAACGGAACTCTTATAACAAACGTTGAAGACCAAAAATTACTTACAAGATGTGTAAATTGAATGTTATATATTTACACTGGTAATTCCTAGTTATATAAAATGAAAAAAAAAAAGAAACCGAGTAATATCAAGTGTTATTTTAACTCTACAAACTATAGAACAGACCTTACAAATACATATAAATAAGAAACAAAAATACATTAGGTGGTATATAAAACTAAAAAACTACAATTCGAGTGTGCGCGGCCGCTGGTATATGAAATTAGAAAAGTAGTTTCGATTTTCCCTTCCAAAATTGCGATTCACTAACACTGAGCAGTCTCACGGAATGGCGCCCTTGTGAGCATGTTTACTTTTGAGTCAACTTTTTCAATGGAAATGAACATGCGACGTCTCAAAATAAACAACCCATCAGGTTTCCATAGATGTAAAAAACCGGTTCACAGAACCAAGACAGTCCATCGTCTCGTCAGAGCACGGGTAGTTGTCCACCCTGTATGTATGTATTGATGTATTTTTCACTACTTCGAGCATCTATACACTTTTACTGAAATATGTTACGCGACAAATTTAAAAAAAGCATGTTTATAATATACATTTAGTCCCCATCTATCATGACTTCAACCACAGTTTTCTGGGAAATCAAACTAGGCGTTTTACTGCGTCTCAATAAAATTAATAAATGCATAACAATAGCTGCTTGGCCGAAAATGTGGCTAAGTTTTGATAATAGAGTTTAATTAATTACGTGACCCATTAAAAATACGTATCTTCCTCTAACCGGACATTTGCGAAATTTGCTTGATTTTAGGGTTTACTGACTGGCAATAAATACACCAAGAATTCACACTAATAATTTAGAAAAAGCTAGATTACCAAGTAAAGGATAGTTAAGCACAATTGCCCACAACTGAAATCATAGAAAAAAAAGGTGAATCATAGCGAACTCGATTGTTAACAAACCGAATTCGACCGTTGTTGAAGAACAGCGAAAGACAATATACTTAACTGTTCTCCGTTATTAAATGTTGGACGAACTAGTGAAAATTGAACTGATGCGACTCAAATAAACTTCAAACGATCGTCTCTATAGCAAAGGTTGTCGCAGCACTCAGAAATTTTGACACAGTCACGTTAAGCGACGGCACCATTCACCATCGGTTTCTTGGGTTTTTCGCCACGTTCGTTAAAACGGGGCTGCGCCCTGATGGATTTGGGTTTTCTAGTGACATTCGGAGCGGCTACGCCGTTCTGTTTGGGCTCGTTAGTGCTGCTGGTGACTGGTTGTGGCGCGTCTGGTACTTCAGTCTGACTGTCCACTACAACAAAGAAAAATTCGCTTCAGTAACGCGATTTAAACGAATAATACCACGAAAATTATTTTATGAGGCCTGAAAACATGAATATTGCAATTTTCGCAAGCAAACGGATGGTGGTTTCCATTTGGACACCAGGTTTAGTTGGGTGAAAAGTCGTTAGATAGCGGACGGAGTCGCATTGGGCACAAACTTCATACCTGGCGTGCTCAAGTTGCTCTTATCATTGCTTTTATCCTGATCGTTTTGTCTGGATCCTTCTCGAACTTCCCGACGTGGCCCGCCTCTTCTTCTCCTTGCGGGTCTTCCGCTTTCAGACCATCGGCCGCCCTCTTGGCTCGAAACCGACTCTGCGATGTAATCATTTTGCATGTTATTTACTTGAGTTTTGCAAACAGCAGATGAAGCAGAAGCAAATTTGGAAACTCTTGTACGATAAAGATCTACTGTTCGTTCAGTTTTGTTACCAAAACGATTCGTTTTCATCTAACTCACTGAGGATGCCCTTTCTTCTAAAGGATTCATTTGAAACCAAAAAATTGTCGCATTTCAGTTTTGTTAGATTTTATGGGTAGTTTTGAAAAAGTATTGCAAAAATTGGTCAAACCATCCATTGCCCTTGTAAGAAACAAATCCGCAAAGCCAACGAGGCTACTGTTGCAGCTTTAAATTGCTTACCTCTGTCGACACTAGACACTTCCTGGCTATCCAAAACCGTTTCTTCCTCGTCGTGGTTTCTGCGCCTATCGTCTCCTCGTCTGCCGTAGCCCCTAGCAGAGCGATACCTCATATACTTTCTCGACTCAGACATGCGATCGTCTACTGAATCAGGAGTCTGATAACGCGAACCTATCAATAAAATCAGTCAGAGTTTATTCAGATTTAGATATTCTTCTAAAATACTATACTATAATAGAAATGTACAACCAACAAATACTTACCAAACACAGAAAAAAACAGTATATCTGCGTTAAAGTGAATCGGTAAATATCATTTTCGAACTAAAGTGTTAGCACACATATCCAAAGAAAGAAACTCAAATCAACATTGGATGTGTGGCAACCTTTCAAAGCCATTCAGTGCAAATAAACATTTCATCCATTACAAATCCATAAAATTCAAGCAACACATAGCAGTTGTATATAAAAAAAATAAAACAAATACAATAATAAACAAGCAAAACAATCCTTGAAAGGGTACCCAAGTCCAATGTCCTCTGATTAACTAAAGTAATAAAACAGCCTCAAGTCGGTTTTGTAATCAATTTATATTTCTAAAAAAGTCACAATTTAAAGATACGACAAATTTGAGAGCCAGTCTTTCAGCCTAATTCTTACGAATTTTTTTTGGCAGAAGTCGCCGGTATAACTTGGTTCTTTTTCCGGTCAGGACATCCTCGAATATATCAGTTAATTTTATTGAAACTTGTGAGTTTTATTGCAAAGATCCAATTATGCTAGAAATCAGAACTGAGCTAAAATTCTACTAATCTTCTACTTGATTGCTAAATGCCGCGGTAAATAAAAACAATTGGAGAATGTCCTTTAGTATTTGTTGATTTAGCAAACGCACAACTCTAGCATACCTCGAACGCTACCTACCTATGAATTAACATGAAAATTCGAATAAATTTCACACGAACATCTACAAAAATCTCCGATTTAACGTAATCAATCAGCGCAAAAAACAAAATTATAGATAGCGTCAGAGATTTACAACGTGTGACGGGACATGGCCTGGTTACGTACCCTTCCAGCAAAGTTCTTTAGTTTACTTTACTTAATATAAAACTCAGAGATACTTAGAAGCCTCTTGGGGTTTTACTAACTCTTTATATAGAATATATCGCGTCGTAACAGCAAATTAATATTCCCAATCCAACCCATTAATACTGCTATAGACTAAAACAGTAAGAGTTGTATTGCTTGTCGTTAGCTTTGCTGTTAAAACGCGATTTGCCTAAATACTTCACGATATAGATAATAAGAGATGCAGATATAAGCTGTAAATGAATCAGGATTGCCAATAAATTATGGAATGTTTTTTCAGTGTAATTTTTATTTCAATAGAAGTGTTTTAGATCTGAATGGCCAACATCTGCATCGATCTGTACAAAAGCCTTGAAACATCCACATTATTTTCCTTTAATATTTTTTCTGCTTCAAGCCAAAATATAGTCAAACAGTCACAAATTGGGTCTCAACGACTGAATTCCGCTATATAGCAGCTCGTAGCGTCTAGGTAAAATATTACAATATATGCTACACTTAATACAGCAAGTAAAATAAAAATATGAAAACAAAGTCAGGTTTTTAAGTGCCCAACTGTAAAGTCAATCAAAGAGGCATTAAGAAGTTATAAAGTGCAAGCTGACTCCCGTTAAAACATTATAGTAAATTACCTTGAAAATCAGATTTTGAAATGCAGCGAAATAGTTTGTGCTCACACACACACACAAAGGGTGTATAAAATTCTAATAATCTTCACAGAGCAATAAATTAATTATTCCTGTGCAAAACTATCCGAACTTGCAGCTTATAACCCCGCAATACCTTATATGAAAAATTGTTACACAATTTTTCCGAAATAATCGCACGTGATTTGTTATAAAATCGAAACTAAACAGATCGCACGGACCGTTGAAATGACTTTAAACCAAAACACGCCTCTCAATAAGATACTTTAAATGTGTACCTTAACACTGCTGACCAGTACTTATGGTACCAAAATATGGATTCGTAATGGTTGCAATTCGAGTTCAATGCTTAATAGCAGTTCGAAGTTGGTCAGCAATAAAGCATGTTAATAAAAGCAAAAATAGGGAAGTATGATGAAAATTAAATCTTGGAATATATACAATTACTCCTCCTACCACTGAAGTGGTACTATAGTCGCTTTTTCATCTAACAGTTTAATTGTCTGGAAATGTGAATTTCAAAAAAAAAGAGTAATGTATCAGCAATCGCGAATTAAAAAAGCCGTTATTTGAATCCGCTAACATAAAATTGATTTAAACTGAATAATGAAAAAACGAGCCAGATTTAAGAAAAAGTGACAACACCGAGATTTTTTTAAATCAACTAAAAAAATGCACAAGAATTCCTCGTAGATTGGTTGCGATGTTTTTCACGGTTACGGTGTAATGACCAACTTGGTGTATAGAATTAAACATTTATTCAATACATAACTTATGCCGCATGTGCCGGCATGACATTCACACGTTATTAGATAACTTTTAAACGACGAAATAATCAATGCACCAAGCTTGTACCATACACGCCCTTACAAAAAACACAACACATACCCATTGTGTTAAGTTGATCAGAAACGTGGTTAAATTGAGTCGTCGGCCGGGTCAGTCTATTTAAGTCATTTGAAAATTACACAATTTGTGGTTTTAGAATGAAACAGTAGGTCAGAGAGCATCCTGATTCCATTGAGCCGAGATTCGATTCCCAAACGTTGCTCCTGAAAGATATGCTTTCGACCAAATGCTGAATCATCGCAAAACCACAAATCATACAAGACAAAAGCAGCAATGCAGGCAGGTGTCTGGTCCTGCCTGCCGCTGCAGTCACGCGTTATTCTGGGCTACAGCATATTCAAGCCCCCCATATAACAGTTGAAACAATTGAACCCATCACTTCCTATCACCCGCTGAATCTACAGACGTTCTACCACGTGCTCCGCCCCTAGGAATACGACCATTTGGTGTATATCCCCCCCTTGGAGCGCCCTTATTACGACCCGGCCGCTCGTCAATGTTATTATAGTCGGTTTGAGACTGATGCGTACCCTGGCCATAACGATCTCCACCTTGTCTGGAGCCTCGTCCTCGACCACGGTGTCCGCCTCTTTCGCCTCTGTAGCCCCTACCGTCCATTCCACTGCTATGGCCTCGATCGGAACGACGGCCGCTCATTGTAAGCGACTGCATCGATCCCAAGTTTGAACCATGATGAATGCTACGCAGTTGTTGATCTATGTCCCGTTTTTCTTGACGCAGTTGTTCAACTTCCTGGAATTAATCATTTCCTATACACAAAGCTCAGTAAAACAAAAAAAAGTATTTACTTTTAGATGGGCCAGATGGTATTCCAAAAGGATCTTGACATTGGATATGCTTTCTACTGTGCCGACAAAAACGAAAGGAATCTGTCCCTCCTCGCGAGGAATTGTCGGTTCTGGTTCATTGTCGCCCTCGATTTTCACTCGAACCTGAATTCCAATAAAGTTAATAAACATCAAAACCAGTTAGCTTATCGCTTACCACTCCGCTTTTATCAACAATTTCTTGTATGATTCTACCATTCTTTCCAATAACTTTGCCCACTAGAGCTCTGGGGACTTGTAACGATTCCTGGCTGTATTCTAACATGGACCGTGCTTTTCTAACAGCCTCGTCTGATTCTCCGTAAATTTTAAAAGTACAGGTATTTTCTTCAAGTTCGATGTTTGTAATGCCCTCCACTTTTCTCGCTTGCTGTATATTTACACCATGTGCTCCAATAGCCAAACCCATTAAATCTTCCTTTACGTTAAATTCATCAGAACATCTGGAACAAGAAAATTATGCATTATTAAAGTAATGAGCTATTCGCGTTTTTTGAACTGTTATCGCCTGTGTTTGATCCCCATTTTTCAACAGTTTTATTTGTTAGATGTTTCAAAAATAAATGTGTTGGTTTGAAACCCGAATACCAGAATACGGGTATTCACATTAAACAAGCTTTTGATAGATTGTAACGCTAATTGAACAAAATCTTTCCTAGTCCCGCGGTTTATTTAATTTTAATTAAGCCAAAGATTCAAGAAAGTAACGAATGTAGAAGTTCCCTTAGCGAGTTAATCGAAGAAAATTACTTACCCTCCTATATTAGCCAACTTGGTGTTTTCCAACTGCCTTGCTAGTTCTTCCGTTCTCTTCAACAACAAGACCTTCTGAGACAGTCCTCTGAAGTGCATGTCTTGCAACAACGATGCCCGTTTCTGGCTAGTTTCGCATCTAGAAATAACAACTAGTACGCCTTTATCTGCGTTGTAAAATATGCGATCGGCGCCTATGACCTTTGCAAATTCTTTATGAGAGTCCTTTTTGCAACTGTAATAGAAAAAAAAACGGAAATTAGCTCGGAAACTTGGTAATAAACAACCACGACTTACTAGTCTCGCACATCTTCAGGAACTTCGATTTCGAATTTATAAAACATGCTTCTTTCAATGGGCGGGTTGGTGTTTTTCTGCCTAAGCCTGTCAGTATTTACTATCTCTGTGTATGTATTATCCCAACCCAGGTATTCAACCACGTAAAAATCGCCTTTCATCATTTTAATTGTGGCTTTCCACCAGCCGTATCCTTCTTGGTTGTTTGATCGGGAAAATACTTCCACTTCCATGTTTCTGGTGTATTCGACTGGGGTTTCGGGGGCGACAGGAGGTAACCGGACTTGTTCATAAGGAAACTTTGAATCAGGTTGCCAACTGCAACAATTAGAAAACCATTAGTCTCTATTTTGATTCTTTACTTTCAATATCAATTATGAAAATATTTTTTTTTTAAATAGAATGTGACTCAATGGCAAGTAATCTACTTATAAGCCATTAGTAGTTTAGAGATCAATCAAGAATTTTTACACCAATTTCATATAGATAAAGAACATGATCGCGGGAATTAAAGTAATTCTTAGTTGATAAGAATATATTTTTTCATATTTGGCAGCTACAAGGGTTTACGTTCTACAGAAAAAAAGTTTGGGAGATCAACGCGTCGAAATCTGTACATAATGTAAACTTTGGGGGCTCAAGATGACGTAGTTTCATTTTGTTTTCTATTACTAGTTTTGTCAATACACTGTAAGTTACAAATTTTTACGTGCATATTCTACTCCCAAAAATATTCAAGCCAATCGCGTTTGTGGCGCGCCAGTGGTACTTTATTCCACAACAACAACAAGAAATGGCAATAACATAATTAAAAACAGTTCAAATTAACATGAATTCAAATAAAGCCTACCTAAAGGAAGAATTGTAAACAAAATTCGTAAGTCCTTAAACATATTCGTATCTCGCAAACAAAGCCTTTGTGGACTAGTGTTCATATGAACTTTTTGTCTCGTTTTTAATTGTAGAATATGTAGTTTCAATGATGTAACCGAATCACTATCTACAGCTTTATCTACTGCATTTCATTACCACTTTATCAAACTTAATAATTACCGAAAAATCCTTTATGTAAAAAAAGTTCTTTATGAACACCAGTTTAAAATTAAAGCATGAACTGTTATTGTCAATATCTTCGTTGTTGCCCTTGTATTGTAATTCTAAACAGTTTAAATGGCCATAATCACTCACATGTGATACTGCAAGACTTATATTTCACTAGAATCGCGGTTTATGCTTGACGAAGCACTCCCCTTGTTTTCACTTCTCGGTTCGACAAATTCTATTTAAAATATTTCGAAATACGTGAATAGAAAAGACAAACTGCCATTGAAAATGGCCACCTGGATGGCCGGATTTATCACTACTGGACGCATCAGAAACTGAACCGAAGATGGATATAAATCGACAAATAAGTAATGATTCAAATACATAGGTAGAACTCATGTAATTTTTAAAGAAAGTGGATTTGGATAGCATGCACTGTGGTTAGAAATGCACAATAACTGCAAAGTTTAGTACAGGAAGTTGAAGTTATGACGAGCCAAAAAAAGGGCATGTACGTACAACTTTCACTCAAACAAGCATTTAGATACTTCTCCTCTTTTTTTTTTTTTTTTATTTAATTAAACTCCCTGTAGGACATTTACTAACATTACGATCTGATCAAAGTTGATCAATGAGTAATTCTGTTCTAACCTAACTTAACTATGGACAAATCTTAAAACTAAGGTCCTACTCACTAGTGTACCTTAGAGTCTCCTCTTTTTTTAATAAGAAAATTTGATATATGGAGCTAAAAAGTCAAATATATTTATATTTGCAGATGAAATAACTCTGTGAAACTTAGAAATATGTGAAACAATTTAAACTCCTTAATGTTAATGAATTCGACAGCAAACAGTTACAAAACTGAAATTTGGCAGTTTTTATTCTTGAGCTTAGATGAAATTGTGCCCAAACGAGAAGCTTTAAAGTAAAAAATAATACAGCCCTCGAAAATGTCGTTGTTTATCTGCAGACATTCAACAAATTTACACATAGACTTTGGGTTGGAAATCAATATCTTATAGATAGGGAAAATCCCAAGTTTCTACATGTAGAGAATGAGGCATATAGATTATGGAAATAATTGTTTCCTAAGAGCATTAGGAATTATTAACCGCCGACTCAATATTATCCAGGCTGAGACTACAGAGCCCATACATAAAATCAATTGTACTTAAAACAGATTTATCTTCTTAAAGTTGAACAAAAGTACATTTCTTTTTATGAAAAGCTTCGATGTTTCGGTGCTCCACAGAGCTTTTTCGGGCTCTTAACGGGGCAAAAAAACTCACCGGCTTCAGTGATAAATTTATCTTAGAGGACCTTTCGACAAATAAAAACTACTAAGAAAGTGCTATGCGCTTTTCCCGACGAACTGAAACCGATGGCCATTAGCGACAGTAGAAGAGCCTGCATATTTATATAAACTCACAACCCAAAGTTGTTCATAGCGTATTTCTGAAGAAACACCTATGGGACATCTTAATTTAGCCCCAATGGATGATCTGGAATTTGCTACAGATCATCAACAAACAATCACGATTGATTCAGCCAAAACAGGGAAAAATTTTGAATTTTTGTAAACTATTTTTGAAACCTTTCTGGAAGAGTGGACGACATTGCATCACTGTTCTTAGCATTCGAATGACCATTTAATAATTTAATTAATTTAGTTTGAGTTAGTTTGGGTACGTCTTGGTTGCAGTGACTTTCTTTCCTGTCATCCTTCTCGATTGATTCCTTTATTAAAAACCTGATTTAAAATCCATTTAGAACCACGCGGAGACTGAGTTGTTTAGGTTCTCCTTTACTAATCACCTTATTTCGTTTACGCCTTTGTTCTATGAAATGCATGGATTGTGTTACCAGATAATGACGAAAAACCCCCTAAATACATTATTGTCTGATTAAATGATTTGTTGACTCACGATAACAGACCTTTGCATTTGTAATCAAGACCGATATCTATGGCTAATTATTTAAGACAAAGCCATACTTACTCATCCTCGAAATCCACAAGAACTCCGTCATCGAATAGATCGAGAATGAAGCCCTGAAACAAGAAAGAAGCTATAAAAGGGGCCCAATGCTACTGTAATCCGATACGTTCACGAACATAACCTTATGCAAACGAACTGATTAAACGGTTTTTTGTGGAGATTTATTCTGAAAGAAGCTAAAATCTAGATCCCGTCGTGCTTAAAAGGGCATACTCCAGTATTTCAGGGGACACATGGAGTTTTATCACGCCCTGTCAAACGGTCATGGCGTCAAAAGAACCGCGTTTGCCAGCCGAGAAAATGTAAAAATGTCGATGGAAAAATGAGACAAATCCTCGCTGGTTGGTCGAATTGAAACCGGAATCTTTCGCACATCGTTTTATCGCACTTTAACCGCCCGTTTCGATATACTTTGAATAATACAAACCTTATAAAGGGCCCCATTTTCGCCGACAACTTCCACTGCTAAGTCCTCCATGTTGATTTCTCTTTTAGTTAAGGAAATAGCCTTGGGCTTACAACTACCTGCACTGCCGCTCTGCGGACAGAAACGACAAAATTAAATGACAGAATTTTTATAGGGCCGTAATAAGTCAAAAGCCCCGTAAAAAGTAAAAAATGACCACGCCTTAAGAGCTCGCGAGAGAGGGAAACATAACCTAACCTCCAATTTGTCGTGAAATTACTTCGAGAATCGCTGCCAACATCGTCATTGCACAGTGCGCAAATAACAAAAAAACCAAACAATTTTAGAAAAATGTTTACAATCCGCAATAATTTCGAGTATGCTCTAAGTCCGCAATAAATTATACAATTTGTCGATCGCAGCCCAATTCCACGCATTACGCTCATATTTAGTGACCTTCAATTCATAAGCCAAAAAATTGAAGAAATGGCCGTAGTGTAATACCGGCATTAAACCAATGAAGTTCCTACAAAAGACCTTTCATAGTTCTCGTTCTCCAAACTTGCGGATTCTTTCATTTGGCGGTAAACCGTGGATGTAACATGTAAAACACTCGAGATTTTTATTGAAATGGTTTAAACTGCTTTTCATACTTTTCGGCATTTTCTACATTAAGAAGAGCGACTCAGTCAATTAATTAAGTAATATATGTTTTTGCTGACAAGCACGGATTTTGATCATCTGCTGTTCATATAAAATTATATAAGCCAAAGAAAATTGTGTGAAACACTAAATCAAATATTCAAGTTTCAACCACAACACAAAATAACGTTTATTAAATGGAAAGTGCATTTGTACTAAATAAAACAAGGCAAAGGTGAACTCGTTACTATGGCAAAGTGAAAACAAAATTTACTGCTCCAAACAATCCAATAAGAAACTTTGAAGATTTCATTTGAACTTTTACAGACTTGCAAGTTTTAAACCATTTTTGAGTATTTCCATATCCAAAAATCAAAATATTGTTGTAGTATATTAATACAAAATACAAAATTTTATGAATATCCATACAGAGTGTAACATAAATGCTGGTCATAAATGAGTTATGTTATGTGCTACGAATGTTCCTTTCTAAGTTACGGGGGCTTCAACAATCGACAACTGAACCGAACATATTGAAGTATAATAAAATCAATCTAAAAACGTATTGAAGTATCGAATTTGGCGACTCATATTTTCACCGTCTTTCGTTATATTGCTCTTAAGCTTGCAATAACATTACATTCAAATGTGGAACTGACTTTTTCCCCGCGCTCAAAAATCGTTCGGAAGATCTTCATAAGAAACTAAGTAATGGGGAAATAAAAACAAACTGGTACACAAAGGATGTATGGTCTGGTAGATACTTGAATTACCAATCATATGCACCTATACAATATAAGAAAAGTGTTGTAACAGCTCTTACTGATAGAGCGATTAAATTGGCACATTATGGATATAGAACAAAAAATCTTGAAAAAATAAAAAAGATACTAATAATGAACAACTATCCCAAAGCTTTCTTCGAACCAATAATAAAACAAAGAATTAATAAAATCCACAATTCAAATAAATGGAACAACATAAATAATATAAATAAGAAAAAAGAAGGTGAAATCAAGTGTGTATCATTACCGTACATACCAGAAATCAACACAAAAATAAAAAGTGTTTTGAACGCACATAATATTACTATAGCGGAAAAAACTAAAAACAACTTGGCAAAAGAATGTTTTACAAAATTTAAACCTAAAAGCGATAAGTTGGACACACCTAACGTAATATACAAGATTGACTGTTTGAACTGTGACAACACATACATAGGTCAAACAGGACAATATTTAAAAAAAAGAATATACGAACATAAATATAGCTTAAGAAAGGTTAACGAAAATGGAACAGCATTAGCACAACATGCACAACAAAAGTTACATAGTTTTGATTTCGATAACACAAAAATATTAATCAATGAAAACAACTATAATAAGAGAAGAATCCATGAAATGATACAGATTAAAAAACATCAGAATGCAATGAATTTTAGATCAGACACAGACAATCTTAGCTCTGTGTATCACACACTAATTAAATGATCGCATGCATGAACTGATTGGACCAGGTAAGTGAAATATAAACACCTGATATTGAGGAATTGCAGAGCAATTCCTAGAATGCAAAGAAAAGGCGAAGAATAAACAGTTTTTTGTTCTCTCGCTCGATATGGAATAAAATAGGGAATTCAATAACCAGTCAAATGTGAAGATAGAAACAACTAGACACGTAATTTAAATTTAAATCTCTAAACAATAGATTCTAGTCTTTTCCCAGACATGTTTGTCCTGACTCATCACCTGAAAACCAATGTTCTTAATGTACTTTTTAATATGTGTGTGATTTGTATTTTAATATGTGAATTTTGGTGAAAGTTTTTTATTTAAATTGATGATAACTGTAAATATATATTTCAGACAAACTGATGATGGTGGAGAAAGACACCGAAACGTATTTGTAACATTTTAAATAATAAACAATAAAATTGACTGAAACCCAGGAATATTTTGAAATAAATTAAAGTACAGTCAGGAAAATATACACAATAAGAAACTAAGGTCATTGTCTAGGAGATTTCCGCTCGCAGACCCTCACATTTATGATTAACAATTGATCCAAGCTTATAAGGTGCATATGGAACTCATGGGATTCTCCATAGACTAGCCATGGGTACCCAGTGATTGATTTTCAGGAGTTGGCGCAGTGCTGCGCAAATGGCTTGGTACGCCAACCCAACTCACCGGTGCAGTTCCGTTGCGGTCACCTACTTGGTAAAAAAAAACGTTACTCATAAAGAATGAGGTAACCTTTTTTTTTTAGGTGGTTTAAGTAAAATTATTCCAGTTTCGGGTCTCGTAAAGCTTAGCTTTAGCTCACCGTTTAAATTTAAATGAGTTAATAAGTTTAATCATCTCATCGAGCAATGTGTTATACAACTCAAAAGCGCAACTCATCACAGTGTTACCCATGCCTATGACAAACCACTTTTCTTCCTGGATATTTTTCGAGAAAATTCCGTTTCCACCACTTTTCACGCACTAAAATTAACCGAATTTTCATACGATAACAAAGGACGGCATGACGTCTCCAACGTTCCACGGCGCTCAGGCCGAAAAAAATTGTGCATTTGCCAAATCTATCATTTGTTTTTACTTAATTTTCTCAAAAGTCCATGATCTTAACAATTACCGAAAATGGCACTGACAACTAGGAAAAAGAAAGAATTTTAAAGGTTGAAAACACTATTTTGGTTTTAAACAGGCGCGCCCTGGATATCAGAGAGAAGGGACTCTCTTTTGCCTCTGCTGTTTATCTGGTTTTGCAAACGCGAGTCCGGTTCTGTGCACTTGCCCAGCCCGTTAATGCATTGAAAGCGCTCTGTTTTATCGATATACTTTGACAAATGATGTCACATTTAAGTCAAATGACTGGCATTTAGTAAATAAAAGTGTATTCAAAATGGTATAATTTGTGTAATTTAGGATAAGGGCTGGTTATCGACTATTCACGATGTTACACTAATTGGGTTGATTGAACATGACAACACCTCGTAGCCGCAATGTCTAGCAGCAGTGATTCAGAGGAGTTTTATGACGCTGAGGATATTACACCCAATCATGGTTCCAGGTATTAAAGTTCAAAACATTATATCATATCTAATTAAAGAGATCACTTACCTCCAGATAGACTATCATGAACGTAGGACCAATTGAGTGATTTACTCGCATAACACTGACACTTAAACAAATAGCAATAAACAACGAAATACCTGACAGGTTGTCTGGTATCTTGATCTAGAATCCAGCACCCAGACTCCAAGGTTGCAGGAACCATTCAAATTGATCTAGTTATAGAAACCTTGTTGCTGTTCACAGCTCAAATGCAAATGTTCAAGCTTATCTCCATAAATATTGCTCAAAACTCTATCTAAGAGCATCATCTCTATTTATCAGCGTCCTAAAGTAATGTGGGAAAGTTTATTTGCATAATAAACCATTCAGTTGTTTTAACCCAATTCAGATTTCCCTTTAGGTAAGGTTTATTTTAGTGAGGGCAATAATATTTCTTATTTAATAATAGAAATATTAATTCGACTCTTCCCTTTACAAGTTTTTTTGGCAATTTTCCATTAGAAACAAACTTAAGAAGGGATCAACAGAAAGTATCACGAAAAGGTCCAGCTCTGAACCGAATTTCCCCGAAAACATCCAAACCCAATCGAAGCAAGTCGAAAGTTTCGAAGAAACCAGCCAGCATGTGTTTCTGAAGCCCCAAAACATATCACCTCCGACTAGCAAAAAGCGGTTTCAAGGTGAGCAGGCTTACAAAGTGGAAACAGAGTAGAAACCCCAATAATTGCACAGTTTCGAACCTGAGGACTTTGAACTTTTTTTTTGCTTCCAATAGAGCTACGGGAAAAACTTCAAAGAGAGGATGAGGATGGGTGTGGCAACATTACGCCCCCACATAGCCAGACTTCATCAGTTGAAGGCGTTTTTGCGGCTCCAAGTAAAGCGTCGCATCCTTTTCGCATTATTGAACAGGACACCCTTAGTTTACAAAGTATTAATTCTCTGGGCCGATTAATGAGAGTCACCAATGCTGGTAAGTATTAATTAAAATGTTTTTTTTTTCACCCACTGGACATACACTTTTATTTGCTATTTACTTTTGATTTTATATTTCCTATCAGATAATGCTAGAAAGGCAATTTCCATTTCCGCTTTGTCATCCAGTTCGCTGGATTCCGAATCAACGCAGAGCTCGAAAAAGTTTCCCAGTACTTTGGCATTGACCATCGCAGGTACTTTCCAGTTTGCCATCATTTCCTTAGAAAATCAACTTTATATTTGACTCAGGCGCCACCACCGCCCATACAACCGATTCAGACAAATCCACTTCGGCTCCTCTTCAAGAACCTGACGTGGTGGCCAGTACCAAAGCCTCTAATGCTTCGCAGCAAAAGCCGAACCTAATAGCTGCTGCTCCTGTTGCTCCACCTAGGCGCAAAAAGAAGATCAAAGCCCCTAACTATCCAGCTACTCTTGCGGTAAGGTTTAGCCTGTACAATTGATTGGGGTAGTGATTAATGAATCAAACATTCTTACAGAAATCAGCTTCAAGCAGTAGTTTTCCCACTGCAACTGATCTGACTAGTCCTGCCAGTACTATCGAGTCTCTAGCTCGCGAAATTGAGCGTCTTAATTCAGTATCATCGGTGAAATCTCAGTGTTTCAAGTCCGATAGGCTGGTGCAGAGTCAATCCGAGGGATCTAAAAGCTCCACTTTGAAAAGTGGACATTCGCTCGACATTACTCAAGTAAGTCTTAATTTCGAAATACTTTAAAACTTACTTTTAAATGGCATTTGAAAACTTTATAACGCGTTTTTTTTTCGTAAATAGGGGAACCCAATTGGCTTCAACATGACAAGTTCAGATAGTGCGGTATGTTTGTCTAAATAAGCGTTCTGCTTGCTATATGTTGCGTTCTTTTTAGCACTAGCTGTAGGAAAAGCTTGGATTTTGTCTGGAAACTCATTTTTAAAGTGTGTTAACATCTCAACTAGCACTGAGCCCGTTAATATGATCATTACTTTGTTAGTTATTCTATAATTCTAATACTTTGTTAACAACTTTTACATCAAACCGTCTTAAAAGCGCGACTTTTACTGGAGCCTACTGGAAATCACAATCAACGAAACACTGTTAACTTAAATTAGTTTGTAGCTTGTTGTGAAACTGTGAAAGTGCACGATTTCCAGTATAAGCAAAAAAAAAGGTTGATTAAAAAGTTGCGCTGAGTCCTCCGGGTGCGACTCAGTTTGGAACCCAAAGGAGCACTTAAAATGTATCATTTTTAGCTGCTTCTTCTCATACAACTTTCGCATTGAGCTGTCGAATTTTAACACTAACTCCAGAATCCACACAATCAATTTCAAATATTGATGAGGAAAACTACATTCGCATTTATTCTTTCCAGGTTACTCGAGGACAGTTTGTTGTTAAACCCATGGACACAGAGAGCATCAAAGCGCAAGGAACTGGCTACAATTGCTCCATGAAACCTGTGACTGAGTATGTTCCAACGCCTGGAGCCGATCGGTTAGTTGACAATTTTCATGAAACCACCATTTCCCATCATTTTTTTCCTTTATTTAGTTTAATACCGCCACTAGAAGAGAGCACCAGCGGCAGTAGTCGAACGTCAAATAGAAGTAGTTTAGGCCACTACAGCCTCGGTCCTCATCGGTAAATTTTGTTCGCCTTTTCTTTTAATTCTATATTTTTTAATGATTCTTTAGGGGAACGCATCAGATCTCCGGCCGACATACGTCGAGGGACCGAAGAAAATCAGCTGGAGATGAGAACCTGCTTTGTGCCAGCAACATGAAAGTGAGGACCCATACGGATTCTGGCAAGCAATTATCAGACTTGGAAATTTTGGAGCAAGTTACCGTTCTTAATCTTGACACAGGTAAGATGATTTGGTGTCTTATTGTGCGCGATTCAAACATGTTTATTTCGGCAATTTCGAATCATTTCTGCGAAAGCTGTTTCAAATCCCAAAGAAAATTGTCGAAAAAAACCTGCTAAATTATATAAAAAAACGTTGTAAATTCAAATTTATTTTGTTTTTTCAAGAATCAAATAAACTACAGCATTGCTACTTAGTCTCTGGTAAGATACACGATTTTTGTTTTCCTTGTAAATTGCTTCTGCAAAAAGCCGCTGCGAAGAAAATGGCAAAAAAAGCATTCAAATATCTTATTCCACTGGCAATTATTGTGATTTATAGATGGCACTAACGGCAGGCACCAATTTTTTTTGTGGTTTTGCTGAATTGATTCCAAAAACAGTAGGAAAATGTCGGTAGATGTATAGTTTTTAAATACTTTCATTAGCATAAGCAATATTTGGAATTGGAGTCTGATTAGATCAGCAGGAACTTGGCTTGTGAGCCACGGTAACAACCTAAAACCGAAAATGTATAAGTTGTTCAGGGTGTTTTATCTAAATACGAACGAAAATGGATATCGAAAAACTGTAATTGATTCAAATGGAGCAAAATTGGGCAATTAAAAGACTAACATAGCATTTTTTGTTTCCGGTTTGTTTGAAAAAAGACATAGCATTGCAGGGAACAAACCCATTTTACTTTACTGAGAAAATCGGCTTGCTGTTCTTGGAATCAAATAGTCAATTATTACATCGGATGTACAGCTCGATTAGTTTACTTCAAATCTGCACACAATTTTTTTTTAATATTCATTAAATAGAGCTAAACTGATTGTCGAGTTGTCCATTTTATACAAATGCAATGTTGACCAAGCACTAACAATGTTAACGCCACATTTTACAATTTTTTATTCCAGCCCCTTATGATGGTTACATTGACAATATAACACTCTTGTAAATATTGTCACACCAAGTGTTCATTGATTAAGCCTTAGAAATACTTTCAAATGTACGCGTTTGCAGGCGAACGCATTCCTTTAAGTGTGGCGGAAGATAAACTGCCGCAATGCATCAACCCCTTATCTTTGCATATCATGCGATTAACATCCGAGTACGTCAGTTCCTCCAGTATGGAAAAGGAAAAAGAAAGTGATGAGGAAAGTGTTGATATCAAGAAATCCGATATTCCTATTGTGGATGATCCTGAAGCTGGCGGTAAGGAACACTAGGTTGGTGGATGGAATTGATTCTAGTTGCACTTGCTTAGTAGGAATGCGCAAAAGAACGGCCAGATTAAAAAGGATATTCGGGTCAAATGTTAAGAAGGTTATGCATAAAGCGAAGAGCATCGCTCAGGAGGTATCTCATGCCAGGCACAAAGAGGACATCATTGATATCGTGGACAATGTCCATCCGGGGGAGCAAAATTGCAAGTTAAAGGTACACAATCAACACTTACCTCGGTTGCTTTATCGCTTTTAACACATTTTCTAGGCCTCAAACTCACACAAAGGGCCCTTCGAGTTTGAAAAAGTCGAACACATCCAGGAACTCAAAGACGATCAACACGAAGGTTCAATTTGGTGCATGAAATTCTCAAGCTGTGGACGATTGCTCGCCACCGCTGGCCAGGATAAGATTTTGAGAATATGGGTCATCAAAGATGCCTATCCGTTTTTCCAGGTGAGTCTTAATAATATAGACTGGCAGAAAAACTATCGGGCAATTTTAAACTGTAGAGTTTTGACTCTTAGGAGATAACATTATTTTTTGGGCTAAATTCGATCTACTCATGAGTTTGCTCGATTTTCGCCATTGTCTTGAATAGAAGATTCAATTCATCCTATTCAACAAGCAATTTTCAAAAATTTGTCAATAAAAACGAGAAGTTAGTAGTCTGAAAGCCACTTAAAAGGAAAACCGTGTTATTTGTCCTGCAAAAGGCGTTTTACTCGAAATTATGTCCTAGAGGGCAGAAAGACCGATAGGTCGATAGCCTTTTTTAGAAATAAAGATGTTTACTACTACTATGTCCTAGTTTTTGACAATTTTAGAAACTTAATGGTTGAAATTGCCATTTTTAATCAACGGGCGATTTTCAATATTTGTTAATGCAAACGGGGATCAGCTTATAACCTGTCTGAACACTAAAAGCCTAGACCACACTTTATAAAGAAACTTTACCACTTTACTCCCTTTTCGGTAATTTTTTACCACTCGCGCCCTGCACACTTTTAAAAATTTCCAATCAAAATGGGGACAAGCTAAAAGGCTATTTTTAACTACATTTCATTGAGAACATTATGCGCTTTATCAATCCTGCTAGTAACGATTGTCTCAAAGTTTTTACGATTTTTTTAGTCAACTTTTAGCGCGAAATTTGCCCGAAAATTATTCTTAGTATCACAAAAGAAAGTATATAAAAAAGCGAGCGAAAAAACGACCTGAGACCTTTGTAAACTTCAAAACCATGAATTAGTTTTGATTCGCAACTGTTAAATACCTGTCGTCTTATGTTTAAATCAACAAAGACATGTTTAGTGAACGGAATAAATTTTAGCTGGCCACGATTTATAGTTATAAAGCGAATAAACACGTAAAAAATGAGTCGATGTTTTTTGCCGCCAGTGTGTTTGAACTATTTTTTTTCAAAATTTAGGACATGAGAACAAAATACAACGCTGAAAAAGTATCGCCTACACCGTCCCAAGAATCACTTGCATCCCATCATTCAACCGATCACTCAAACTTGGCCGCATTGGAGGCATTAAGCCCTGAAGAGGCCAGTCGAATCACATTTATGCCGAAACCGTTTTGCACTTATTCGGGTCACACCTCAGATCTATTGGATGTTTCCTGGTCGAAAAACTACTTCATTCTTTCATCGAGTATGGATAAAACAGTTCGGTAAGCACATTTGCCTTCTGATTCCAATCGGATAAAATTGATTTTTTTGTTATAGATTGTGGCACATTTCCCGAAAGGAATGTCTGTGCTGTTTCCAACACATTGATTTCGTTACTGCCATCGTTTTCCATCCTAGGGATGATCGTTACTTTTTAAGTGGATCGTTGGATGGCAAGCTGAGGCTGTGGAATATCCCAGACAAAAAGGTAAATTTATTAATTAGGCCCAAAGGTAAGTAGCTACCGCCAGCTTCATTTTTTCAAGTTTTGAATTGATTGTGTTTAACGGTAAATCCATTTTACCTTGAAAAAAGATAATGTTTTCTCTTAAAACTTGCTCATTTTATCGATATCAACAAGGGTGTTTTTTCAGTTAAATGTTCCACGCATTTAGAAACTTTTTCTTGTTGTCTCCTGGATACAGAGTAAAAATAATTGGACCTAATGTTAGTAAACATTTTCTTTGCGATTTAATGGCAATTTGCGATTTAATGGCATTTTTTGGCAATTTTCCACCCTTGCCGAAAAATTATCATTATACAAATCGCAGCTCAAATTAAAAATCGATATTTCCGAAAGTTTTCAAAAATCCATCCCTGAAACAGCTTACGCATCCTGACTATACTACTTTTCTATTTCATAATAAATATCAATCTATTTAAATACATTTTATTATTATTAAATACAGGCACGATCTTACAAAGCAAATTATTTATTGTAAGTTTGTTTGTACTCAAGTTTTATCGGAGTTATTTTAATTAGGTTGCGGTATGGAACGAGGTGGAAGGAAATCCTAAACTGATTACAGCCGCAAATTTCTGCCAAAATGGGAAGTTCGCCGTGGTTGGGACCTACGATGGGCGATGTATCTTTTACAGGTAAACGCTTTCACTAAAAAAACCAAGAGACCCAACAGACTTTTATAAGAAAAGCGTAAAACGTCTAGTAAAAGTTGAATAGGAGAAGAAGTCAAGATAAATACATATTTACAGCACTGACCAACTAAAATACCACACACAAATCCATGTGCGATCGTCCAGAGGACGAAACGCAGTGGGAAGAAAAGTGAGCGGAATCGAACCGATGCCTGGAGAAGATAAAATACTGGTCACATCGAACGACAGCAGAATTAGGTTGTATGATTTACGCGACTTGAACGTTTCGTGTAAATATAAAGGAAAAGGTTAGTACTGAAACGTCTATCACTCGGATAAAAGCTAAACGAATTGATATTGCAGGGTATGTAAATATGAGCAGTCAAATCAAAGGGAGCTTTAGCCACGATGGAAAGTACATAATCAGCGGATCGGAAAATAGGGACATTTACATCTGGAAGACAAACCACGATTATGCCAAGTTTTCCTCCGTTAGAAGGGACAGGAATTATTTCTGGGAAGCCATAAAAGCACACAATGCCGTGGTAACTTGCGCAGTTTTTGCACCTAATCCAGAGGCCATAATCAAGATGTTGGAAGAGAATCAACGCAAAAGCATAGGGGCTAGTCGGGATGATATGAGTAGAGTAAGTAGCTGCAGAAAAGTGCACGCATCACCCTTTTAGCTAATGATTAATATTACGTTTCAGGTTGAAGATCCAGTAGTGGAACAGCACACCAAAGGCTGTGGCGGCTATGTGCTTGTCTCGGCTGATTTTAATGGATGTATAAAAGTATTCATCAACAAAACCAAACCAAAGCATAGTTCTTTGCCGGTTTCGGCAATGGCTTAGGAACAAGCATAGATTGTAAATTATGATGAAAGGATGATTGTATTAGGGCCGATACATAATTATTTTTCAATATTCGGTGCTGGACCCGTTAACATTCTCACACACTTTACAAATTAATTGCTATTAATAAACCGTTATTGTTAGCAGCATTACAAACTGTCTTAGTTTTAACAAATATTTTAAATTGTTATTGTATGGAAGTTGTTAAAATAAATGAATGAACCGTTCCCGTGGCTAACTTTTCTTTCAAAGATCCAAAAAATTCCAAAGATTGCAGAATATTAGCAACATTTATTGAAAAAATAAACGGTGACCTAAAAGTTGGTACTTACAAATATAATTTATACTTTACGCAAAAAATTAAAATAAATAATATATTACTTGCGGTTTTAAAAGCTCACTTTTCGGTGGTTCTTATTGGGCTTTGCGACCACGATCGTTCGTCTTTCTCGCCATCTTCCGTGAAAGACCATGATTTACTCCTGTGCAGTTTTTTTTGCTCCTTCAACTGTCTCGGAGTCATAAACTTCGTTGAATCCACGGAATTTGCCCTGGATCTGGATATAAAATCAACTAGATGACATGCGAAGCAGATTCTGAAACAAACCTTGATCTACTGCGCTTTAAATGACTACCGGATCTAGACCGGCTCCTCTTTTTCGATTTTCTGTCCCTTGACTTACTCCTACTTGCAGATCGGGTGTTTTTGGATTTCGATCGCGATCTTCTAGACTTTGAACGACTACGATGTCTACTTCTAGACCTAAATTATTACGAAAATGGGCATTTCGCTAACAGTTGAAGAGCCGAGTTTACCTAGATTTTCTTCTGTAACTCCTTGATCTACTTCTGGTGTCTCGATCGCTTTTCCTTGACCGTTTTCTGGATCTCGAACGGCTCCTGCTTCGCAATCTCCCATGCGAATGGCTTCTAGAGCGTGATCGCGAATTTCGAGATCTGCGTGGAGAGTAAGATCGTGAACTGAAAAACAAGGTTCAATGTATTATACAAGTTAATACATTAGTATTTGTAATAATTACCTGCGTTTGGGATACTGATTTCTCTTTCTATTGTACTGATTGCTGTATTCTTCATAGACTTCTGGTGGATAAGGCCCTCTTCCAACTTGAGCTCCTCTACATCGTTGATTAAATCCTCTTCCTCTTCCACGGCCTATGAAGAAAAAGGCATTGCAGCAGCAGCTGGTCGATGATTTTTAATTCCTGTCATACCTCTACCTCTAGCACCTCTATAAACACCAAAAATGTCGATATCTTGGTAGATTGGAGGCCCAAAAGGATGATACATTGGTTGATATGGAAAACCGTACATCGCCGGGGCTTGCCCATCAAAGAGAAAATCTGGCCGACGCTGGCTTCGCATTGGAGCAGTTACTCTTCGATCACCTAAATGAACCAATCAAAAAATCTTTTAAAATCCATGTTTTTATGATATTTACCCGGGCTGGCGTCTAAGGAAAGTTCTGAGTCGGAAGAGTCGGAGAATTTTGCGGGTTTTACCCCGTCTGATAGTATAGTCTTGAGCATTGCTCGCCCTTTGACTGCGTGATGAAGTTTCTCTTTTTGGCTTAGGTAGTCCAATTCTCTTATATTTTTTAGTCTTTTTAGCTATACATTTGAATAAAATTAATTTATGAATTAGAGACAAATTTATGTATTGGTACCTCATTTGCTTTAGGATCTGGCAATTCGTAGCGTTGACGATCTCCCTCATTTTTCTCCTGTAAAAGATTATTACATCTGGGATGATTTTTTAAGTACTAAATGAAAAAGTTCAAAAAGTATTACATTCGTCTGCTATGAAATTATGCTTACTTTAATCCTCTTAAAAAGCTCCTCCACTATTCGAATGGCCTCCAGTTTCCTCTGGACTTTAACAAGTTTCTTTTCCTCCTTGGCGATTTTCTCATTGATTTCGTCTGATCCAGTTATTTCCAATTTCTGTAATATTTTCGTTTTGCGCTTCTCTTCCCGCATTCGTCGACGGATCTCTTTTTGTGTTTTCAGGTTTTCATTCTTTTTTCTGAAAAGCAATTGAAACTATCATTCAATGTTGCCTGAATTACAAATGCACTGCAAACCTTTCAACTTCTTCCTGCTTCTTTATTTCTTCCAAAGCTATCTTATCCTTTTCCTCTTTTTCTTTGGCTTTCTTCACTAATCTATCTCTAACAATTTCCCTTCTCCTAATGGAGGCATCACTAAAACACACACTTTGAAGCCTAAACCAAAAATCTTGATCAACAGCAGCCATACCATAAATGTTTAGTTTTATCAAAATCCACTTTGATTTCTACTTCCACATAACCATCATTTTTATGCACCAGCTTTCTATCGCGGAAAAAATCCATCGCCTGAGTGAAGCCGATGTAGTCCTTAAACTGAATGTAACCCTCAAACCAGTCTAGTTTTTCAAAACTGGAAAATTTCAGTCCAGATATGTGTTCTTTCATTTTTTTGCGATAAGGGTCGCAAATTGGAATATCCACGTAACGAATGCTGCCAAACTTCTCAAATACCCTGTAGAGAATCTTTTCTGAAATGTATGGTGTTTTGATCATTGTGGGATGTTCAGTAGAGACTGAAGGAGTTTACCTGATGGCACTGTATCATCATCATTATCGCGATTTTGATGAAAAGGTGTAAACCATTTTGAGGGAATATTCGAGATATGCATCGTATCGGGACGCTCGCCAGGTTTCATTTCGTTCATGTTTTTCGCCTCTGCGAAAAAAGCATCCCAAACGCGTCTATTTGGAAATTCTGAGGGCGTTTCAGCAGCTTTCACTCGCATCAGGTCGCCGAAATCTTTCAATTTAATCATTTTGTTGTTGATTTTCGACACAACTCGCTCCAGCTTAGATCGTTTCTCCACCTCGGCCTCCAGCCTCACAAATTCCATCGTAGTTCTCGTCACTTTTAAAACAGTAAATTCATCAGGCCTGATCAGCTCCTTCAGTTTATCCATAATCTCCCAATGTGACACACTTTTGCCCAACTTTGTTAAGTTCGGCAACTGCAAGGATATGTTGAGTTTCGCTATGGGCCGCAGATATAACTGCTGGGGCAGATAAAGGGGCTCCAATTCCGATGTGTTTGGACATGTCTGAAAAACATTCATAATTAGAACTCTCAACCTGTTTAAAAACAGGCGGAAATTCTATATTATCAATGCTTTCCACACAAATGTTGTGGTTTTTATTAAATGTGAAAAGAAAATCAGAAAACTTTTTATGTTTAGTTGGTGGTTTGGTCTTTATGTTATGGTTTGACTTGACGCAACTGATTGTTTAGGTTAATGTTGTCAATATCCTCCTCTTCGTCGATTAATTTCTTTGTACTAGTCTTATTAGTAGAAATATGGCAACGCTACAGTTGAAGTCTGGTAGGGAATAATCCAAACGAAATAGAATATTTAAGGGTATAACTCTACACGGAAACTCTACACGGGACCCTACATGGAAAGTTAATGGAAAAAAATGTTTCGTTACGAAAATAAGAGCCTTGTTCGGTTTTTAGGGCCTTGCCCGAGATATTTTCCTTAACTTTCCATGTGGAGTTTAAATACTCTTATATCATTAAGAAACGCTTTTCCGTATCATTACGAAACCACACTCAAAAAGAAGTTTAGTTGCATTTGAGTGTTTATTCCGGATGGATAATTTTCAAACAAAATGTTAGAGAGTTGAATAGAACCTTGATATTTCAAACAAACATTTCATCTATTAACAATCCATTTATTACACATGCATACATATTACAACAGATAGCTTATTATTATTTAAATTGAGGTTCTTATGTATTTATGATTTTATCGCTGACATAAACGCTTAATTGCTTTTTAATATGCGACGCGTATATTATTAATATTTGTCGCGCTTTGCAGATGCTGTTTTTTCTTTGCATGGTTGGAACTTATTAGGAGATTTTTTGCAAAGCGCGCCCGTAGAAGGACAAGGTTAAACATGGTAGTATCTTGAAGACAATAAACAATTTTTTTTATTCTATATGAAAAAGACGCATTTGCCACTAAAGCCCTAATTATCTCTAATTATCTTCAATACCATAAGATTATATGGCTTTAACACTATTTCTGGGAATTATCTGCACTGTTGTTTATGGCCTTTAATATTACGGAGACAATAATTCTCCTCACGTAGGTAAGTGGATACAATTTTACCAACAGTTTACGCACCACAAGTCCTTGCTTTCTCCAAGATTAAACACCTAGGTTAATAACAAAATTGCCTATTTGTGATTATTTCGAAATAAGTTTCATAAAGACCCCGGAATGATTATCAATTTTAATTGTACAATAGGTATATTTTATGCGTTGCTGCAATGAGAGATGGTATCTAAACTGCATTGGCCAACGGTAGGAAACGTTAATTAAAAGCTCCTATAACTAATTAATTTGCCATATTTATTTTATTATCGAAATGAGTTTGCTTTGGCAGCCAATGCAATCAGGAAATGAGTAAAAATACACTTTTAATACAGAATAAATACAGTTACAACATGACGAAACAAATATTACGGTTAATAAAAAGAATTTGATGTAAATAAATATCAAACAAACTAGTTTTGTATTTAGGAAATATGCGGGTGAAATGAAAAATCACGCATGTACTCAGAAAACCGCTCAGAATCTCTATTCTGAGCGATCAAATTCACTTTAATTGAAGATCTGCCAAAATCCGAGACTTCGGCGGCAGTTCTAATTTGGGTCACTTTAATGCGACCCTGTATATTGAATTTTTATCTTCAGTCGACTATAAAGTTTTAGCTTCAACAAGAGCTCTATATTTTGAAAATCGATCCAACAGGAAAGATGTTATCACAGCAAAACCAAAAAGTTGATTTTTTTGAACACCCTGTAAATACAAGAGATAGGCAAAAAATTCAAAAACCGTTTCGAGATAGAAAGTCTTTCTTTATGCTTTTGGTGTTGAAAACCATAAACGTATTTTTGTGCAACTGGGAGCATCTCAACTTGTCAGCAAGTTTGCATTATTTTATTTTTGACCCTGTAGGATTTTTGTCTGAAGCCCTAATGTTTTCAAAAACACTCTACTGACAGAAAATAATTGGAGCTCAATGACGCTTCAAACAGAAACCAAATCGCTCTAAGCAATCAGAATTTTTCCGGTTCCAAAGTTAGGGCAAATTTGGGCCTGTAATTTTGTTGAGTAGTTTAGATATTTTGAAAAAAAATGCGTGTTTTTTGAGCTCAAGGGATCCTTTTCGGCCCTAGAAGCTCCCCAATAACCGTATATTGGGTGTTTCAAACCATATAACGCACGTTCTGTCGGTTAAAGGACGCAATTGCTAAAAATGGGGCAACATTTTCGATTTTTTTCTAACGAAATGGTTTAGCGATTAAAATAGGGCAGATATTGTCGGATCAAAATTGGTCAAATTTTTCGCTTATTTTAGATTAGAAAGGTTTGGTGTGTCCGTTTCTGATCTCGGTAGATCCTTGCTATTTTATTTAAAAATGGTATCGAATTTAAGACATTTCAAGGGATTTGAGTTTTTTCGAAAAAATAGTCACTTTTCTGATCTATCTGAACTGTTTTTGATAATAATAAAAATTAATTTTAGTATAATAATTAACGCGCGGTTGCAGACATTAGAATAATAATTATTTTCCCGTATAAAAACATATTATTTAATTAGTGTTGGATTGGACAAAAAAAAACGGAAAAGCAACTGGTCCAGATGACATATATATGCTGAAATTCTGAAGATTATGGTAGAAAACGACGAATCAGGTCTTGATCGTCTAACATCACTGTTCAACAGCATATATACCAGTGGCAGGATACCACTTAGCTGGCTAAGATCGACGTTCATCATCCTGCCAAAAAGGCTGGCTCCTCGAACTGTGACGATTACCGCCTGAAGTCTCAAGTTCTAAAGGCCTTCTTAAGAATAATCCACACAAGAATTTACCGCAAATGCGATACCCAAGTTAACGAAACCCAGTTTGGATTCCGGAATGGGGTTGGCACACGGGAAGCCCTTTTCCCTCTGAAATTCTTAACACAAAGATGTAGAGATATGAATATTGTCGTATACGCATGCTTTGAAGACTATCGCAAGGCATTTGACTACGTTAAACACGAAAAACTGATGCAGATCTTGACATCTACAGGTATAGATAATAGGGACATCCGTGTGATTGGTGACCTATCTTGGAGGCAATCGGCCAAAATCCGAATAAACGGCAAAACGTCTCGATCATGAAAGGAGTGTGGCAAGGCTGCGCCCTGTGACCGGTTCTTTTTAACATATACTCAGAAGCAATATTCAGAGAAGCACTTGACGAAACAACAGGAGAAATAGTAGAGAACGGGAAGGTAATAAATAACTTAAGATACGTGGATGACACCGTCATCATAGCCAGCAGTCCAAGTGAATTACAGGTGCGAAACAAAGCGAACGATATGGTCTTTTCATGAACATATTCAAAACCTAGACCATAGTCTTCTCCAAACCACATAAAAATATAAACTTGACCATAAAAGGCAAAGATGTAGGGTAGGTCTCCTCGTTTAAATACTTGGGCACCTTGATAGATCAGGACTGTGACCCTAAAAGGGAAATCACATCCAAAATAGAACAAGCGAGGCAGGTCTTCTCTAGTATGAATAAGCTCTTTACCATACTGGAATTGAGCTTGGAGCTTAGGAACATAGCATGCTCCGTTGCTATGTGTCTGTCCTGTTATACGGCAGTGAGAGCTGGACCCTTTATCCCATAACGGAGAAGAGAATCGACGCATTCAAGATGTATCTCCATCGACGTATGCTCAGAATTTTTTGGATACAGAAGATAACCAATATAGAAGTTCTAAGACGTATGAACAAAGGAAAGGAACTGCTACAGACGATAAAAGAAAGGAAAACACAGTATCTTGGACATATTATGAGGGGCAGCCGATACGAAATCCTGAGGCTCATCATCGAAGGGAAGATTCAAGGAGAAAGATCCATCGGAAGACGCCAGACCTCATGGCTGAAGGACACTGAGATCTCTCGAGCAGCTGTTTCCAAAACCACACTGGCCATTTGGATCGCCAACCTTCATAAGGAGACGGCGAGATAAGAAGAAGAAGAAGTGTTAGATTCCCTATCGAGAAAGACTTGGTAACTATTTATACACGGTGTTCAAAAAAAAAACAATTTAAAAATGAAATGCAGAAGTCTTCCAAAATTAAATTTTTTCACATCGAAATTTTCCAAATTATTTAGTATTCAAAATAAGTAAAAGTTTGTGTAAGATTATCTATTGCAAACATGTTTAGTTTTGGAAATTTTGCCAATTGAATCTTTTTATTTAGCGATTTAACGAAATTTAAACAAACTTCGTTTGTATAATTTTCATTCATTCTCGGCATGATTACTAATGATTATCAAACCGTAAGCGACATTTCATTCCATTCAACATGACTATAAAGAGCAGCTGCACTTAAAATTCGCAGCAAAATCGCCATAAAAAAAGATTTAATTGGCAAACTTTCGCAAACTGAACATTATTTTAATAGACAATCATACATAAACTTTCCATTATGTTTATTTCTGTATTAGATAAAATCATAAAATTTGGTGAATTCCACTTGAAAAATTGGGTTTGTTATATAATAAATGTTAAAATGTTATATAATAAAATATTATGTAAAGTATCTTGAAGAAGGTTCTTCTCAAAAAGATCCAACCAGCTTTTCTTATACAAAAAAAAAATAATAGAAAATCGGATTTGTTATTTGTTTTTCTTAATTTTTGAGCATTCCTTTCCATTAAATATTGTTAAATTACTCTCAAATTATATTATTTGTGTTAATAAATATAAATTTTTACTTGTCTAAGCAATGGCTTCAGTCAGCCATTTAGAAAAATTGAATTTTCTCAAAAATTATGAAAGATCGGTATAGAGAATTTACCCAAAATGAACGGCTTTCTTATCCTGAATAAATAACACTAACAATATACGGGGTGTGCCATTCAAAATAAGTGAGATTTTTGAGTTTGAAAATATGTTACTATGGGCGATAACTATGACCACCCTGTAGTGCCAAAATCAAATATTTTGCAGGCCAAATATTATCATGGTATTAGTCCTTTCTCCTGCCAAATTTCAAAATTTTGGTTTAAACGCAACAGAGAAATTTTCGATCTTATCTTATCTTTAAAAAATCTTAGGATATCTTCAGGCAAAAATGCAAAATTTTATGTTTTCAACCTACAAATCACCACAATACCCAAGGTGTTTGAATCTGTATATTGACCAATGGATAAAGATCAAAACTACAAAAAACCCCTACAATGAGCCAACATTTTTGTTTAATTTGGATCAGAAGGATCTAAAGTGCCTACGGCTGAGCTCGTTGGATTCCGCATATTCATACGCACATTAAATGTTAAATATAATTATAGACGGGATTTCCCCTTTCAAAAGCAAAGAAGCTCTTAACGTAAGTGAGACGTAATTGCAATGATCTGAACCTATTTATAACTTTTCGAACTGCAGAAAGCCTCGAGTGGACAGAAGCTCAAAAGAACAGCTTTTATCTGCAAAAATATACTAATTTCCCTTTATTAAATGAACTTACTTAACATACACAATCACTCAGGTTTCAAATGTTTTGAACCTTTTAAGAACAGTTAACTGCATTTTAAAGGGACGTTTCCCTTTATTTCAATAACCATTTAATAATTAAAAAGTCTCTTAACTGACTTATATTTTACGCATTCTTACTATCGACTATGCGGCAAAATAAGTCACGTTCATTCATCATCAACCACTTTCTGGTCAATATCAAACATTTGGTGTACGGGTAATTCCGGATTAAAATAGGTATTCGCTACTCATTCGAATTGACAATCAAAGAGTGGATTTACCAGAACTTCCTCAAAGTGGTACCGGTGTAGAATTCCCCCGTTAAGCTTAATCAGTCATCCCCTCCATCGGGCGGCAGTTTGAATTTGTAGTATTTACCTTAAACGCAAAATCTTCTGCATTATTTAGTTTTGAGTTGACGGTAATTCAAGCAAAACTTTGCTGAACCAAATCAAGAAAAAGAAAAACAATACGATTAATCGGTGCTTCAGTAGTGTGTTAGGAGGTTGAGTGTTTCAGGAATTTTCTCAACTGGTAAGCTCTTAAGAAAAAAAAATTATTCTACATAGAAATCTGTAAGAATTTTGTCAATTTTTAATAAAATATTGAAAAAGTGTACTGCCTAAGATCGTTTTTTATTTCTTTTCCATTTATAAAGTCAGAAAACTTTGGTAAATTGCCTGGTTTTTATGCAACCACTTTATTGAGAAATAGGCACAATTATTCTCATTGTTTTCTTATCAAACGTTTTGCTTGTATTTGCGGCTTTTTTGGTTTAACATAGGTGTTATCAATTCCTTTTTCTTACAAGTTGAAACAAAATTGTTATTGCTGATAAATAAGTTTTGAAAATGAGGAAACATTAACGATAAATTAAAAATATTTTGTAATAATTCTCTATTAAAAGCTGCAATATAATGAAAAGTGTCCCATTTGTAGAGTAAATAGTATTTCCTAAATTTTGAATATGCAAAACTTATTTTAAAAAAATATTATAAAAAAACTTTTTAAAAGTAATTTTATATTTATTAGTGAATTCTGCTTTAAATTTGCAATTATTTGATTTCCGTTATTCGGCCGTTTTTTGCCTAGAAAATTGAAATGTTTAACGGAAATAAAAATATTACAAAAATAAATATAAACCGTAAGAATTTAGAAAATTATTTTGTCAGTAACGGTAGGAGATTGACTTTGCATCTTTCTTCAGCTTTTAGAAGGAGAAATTCTACTTCGTTCTTCAAACTTGCATTAAATGCTCAACTGCATTTTCTATAAATGTTCAAAGATGAAATATTTCAACTGACTAAAACACATTTTTTCAAATTGGAAAACAATTTTTTTGCTTTAAAATAAAAAATAAAAAATTTGCTTTTGTTTTGAGCCTTCTCATATCAATAAACACAAAAACTGAAAAAAAAATCTAGTAAAAAAGTTAAGATTTAAGAAAAAAATGTTCGAAATTTGAAGAAAATTCTCCTGAGCAGCAAATGAAACGTTAAGGCAAGAAAAAGATGGCCTATTTCTTCCTTTTAAGACTGAAGAAATGAGCAAATTGCTATCTTACCGATCTTGAAAAGTTAATATTCAAATTACCCATTGCAAGGAACATTTTTCGCAAAAAAAATAAATTACAGGTCATCGATACGTGAGAAAGATGCAAAAAATGTAATGTATAATTCAGAAAAAAAAAGAAATATTTTTTGCATATGCAAATCACAAAATTAAAAAAGACGGATATTTTTAGTTGTTGCCTATCAGTAACCGTTTAGGCGCAAACAAACTATTTCGTACTAATGGGAGATCCTGTACATGCAAAATAATAAATAAAAATAGTAACAAAAGATTTTGCGGCGTTTGCGGCAATTGCTTCTAACTGGCGAGTTTTTCGTGATCATTTCTTCTTGATGTTTCGCAAGCACAAGTGGCTTGCATCTTCAGAGGTGGTTTGCTCGACTTAGCACCACTTTGAAGTTGTAAACCACTCGTGCTTGCGAAACGTCAGGAAACGATTATTTTCCACCACATCTTGAAAGCCTGAAAAACTTACCAGCAAAAAATATATTTAATTTGAACCTCATACAAAATTACGTCACATTTACCTGTAAAACAATAACGGACATTTTTCATTCATTCCACTCAGTCGTAAATAAACATTCCGAAGAGAGAAACCTTCATATTTAAGGTTGCGAACATCACATGATAAATATAATAATTAAAACTAGATGAGTCCATCGATGGCAAAGTGTTTTGTAATAATGATTCTTGCAACATTTTCCTCGTGAATTATTTATTAATTTTATACACGCGTCTAAACAGGTGCTTTACAAATTGACACTTGCATTGTTGTTGCAAAATACACAAATTATGGTAAATCACTTGGTCGAAGTACCGGTACTGATTGTTAGACGCTGCCATTTGCGAGAAGTTTAAGTTTTTTCTATTGCCCTGATTGAATTATTCTTTAGTTGCTTTTTTTATACAGCTGGTTTTTCTAAGGTTTGATGGTCATTAATAAAAGGTTGCGGTACATGATAAATCAACAGCAGGTTTTAACTGGCAATTTGTCTACAAGGTCTTTTTTCCAGTTTGTTCCTATTGATATTTGCTGTCACTTTATTTAAATGTCTATTTCATTTAAATTGTTTACTCTCCGGTGTTTTGCTTGAAATTCAAACTTATAATAAAAAAAATATATTATTTAAAAATATGTAAATAGTGCGCTCCATCAAGAAGTATGTAGTTATTAATTTTGTAACGAAAACAGATAAAAGGATGAAACTTGATATACATGTTCAGTTTTACAAGGTTAATACACCCAAGGAAAACTCATTTAGAAAAACTTGCTAAAGGAGATACTGGGGACGTCCAAAAAGTTTGCCAGGTCGAATCTTTTTTGACAGGAACTTTGAGCTATGCTTGTAAACTTTTCCTAAAACTACATAGTTTCTAACTTAAAAAGTTCGTCTTCAGATTTTTTGAAAAAGTCAATAGTTTTCGAGTAATTTGAAATTTCCCATACAAGTGCATGACCAGACTGACTTTTTTTAGAAACTTTATTAGGTACTTTACTTTGCGAGAGTTTGAGGAGGCTACGTTGGAGCTCACTTTTTAAATTTTTGGAAGGAAAAGCTCGATTTATTTAAGCACGTATAACAGAAAATCCTACAGAGTACTAGAGCTCATTGAAAAACTCAGTCGATTTGGTCGTGCACATGTTTGGGAAATTTAAAATTACACTAAAACTATCGACTTTTTCAAAAAGTCGCAAGACGCATTTTTTGACATAAAACCCATGTAGATTCCGAAAAAGTTTACGAGGTGCCTCAAAGCTACGGTGCAAACAGATTCGACCTATCAAAAGTTTTTGGACGCCCTCGATATTTCTTCCGAGAACTTTTTCTAATTGATATTATCATTCCCATTTTCCAGGCGGCGTCTGATAAATTTGTTAATAAAATTAGGTTTGTCAGTACTTTGCTTTTTAAAGCCGTTTAATAGCAAATAAAAAGTAAAAAATAAGCCAAAATAAAAGAAACGATTCTTCGTAGTATATTGGAATTCCCCCCCAACTACAATCTTATCGACCGGCAAAACCGGTGATTTTTTTACTTAAATGAGCGAATGAAAAAACCCAAAAAAATCTTCAGTTTTCCTACATATTATTTCCGGATGATCTCAGCAGGTGGTCATTGCTTGGTCATGATTTCTGCAGGAAAAACCCTACACGGGGCCAGAACCCAGCGAAGAATAAAATTGATGCTATTCTCTAAAAGTAAATGTAAATTTAATGAGCCGATTTAATCTCGGTTGGGTTCTGGACGGATTTACTACCGGATTATCTCGAGCGATAGCGGGATTTTGTGTAAATGATCACTAATTTCGCACAATTATTAACTACACCTCACATTTGTTGGGTTTCTTGACTTTGTTTAATTTGTTAGATATTTTTAAATAGTTTTAATCTCCACAGTTTGTCGCAAATTGACCATACGTGTGGTTGTATCGGATTTTTTTTGTCAGGACACACGAGGCTGGGTAATTTTCTATTAACTGTATTAAACCATGGATTTTGAATGATAACTAAAACAGTCTCGATGTAAAAAAATAAAACTTTATCTACTTATCAAAATTTTCTGTACTGCGGTCAATTCTAGATCTACTCTTTATAATTTCTCCTGTTGGAAAAGTCAAACAGTTTATATTCATTTTAAATTAAAATTTTAAATTTAACTAAATAATATTAAAAAACCGTTTTGTCGATCAACTCAAAAACAAATTTTCCATTAGATAAAGTAAAGAAAACATGTTTCAGATGCCATGTGGAAACATCTATGGCTTGTTGCGGTCGCATGCAATGCTGCTGTTGTCTTTGCAGGAATTAATGGTAGGTGTTTGTCTATTATTATACTTTAGAATTGATAGAACATTTTTCAGTAGCTGTAAACTATGCTAAAAATGATGCGATGCGTTGCATTATAATGGGCAAGGCTGTATCTAATGGCTCGTCAAGCCAGCCTTGAGAGAATCATAGTTCATTGATTAAAAACATTTCAATTAGCATGTTCTTTCAACTATTTCACTTCGATTTTGCTGGTGTAAATCAAATGTCTCGCAGGGAAAAAAATTTCAGGGAGTTTTTCAATAGTTGCGGTAACAAAAATTTGAGATTTTCTTTACAAGAAAAACGGGAAAATAAATGCACTTTAACAAAATAACTGGTGAGTTTTTCGGGCTTATAGGGTGTTTCACAAACACGAGTGGCTTGCATCTTCAGTGGTGTTAAAGCCACGCGTGGTCTAAAATCCTGGAAGACTTCTGCTGGCATTGTAAGTGCATAATCAAAATACCTCCAAACTTTATAACGGATTAATAACAGAAAATTAATGCACTTGAAAAAAAATTAAAAACACCATAAACTTTATTATCAATTGAAAGTTTTGTTGGTAATTGAGTCCTGTTTTATAATATCTCGGTAAATCCGGGTAAACGTCATAAAAGCTCGACTTTACACCATTAACATTCCATGCTAATGTGAGTTGTGAAGGTCAGAACCTCGGAAAATGCCTATACCTTTCAGTCAATTTAATGGAGTACCATATTTGCATAGAATGATTAAGCCAGTTATGCCACCGCAGCTTATATTCTTCAAGGAACCATCCGAATCGGATCTAGTGTAGTTTTTTTTGCAAAATTTCAATAGAAATCCACACCCCTTTCGCTTAATAAAACCTAATTTGTATGTTGTTTCAGACACCAGTTCCTTCACTAAACAGTACACATACGAAGAAGATCTTCATCCATGTGCCCGCAAGTGTATCCATGATAAACCCATGACTTGCCATTATTATTTCGAAGTCGAAAATTACTACACTTTATCGAAAGCTTGTCACGACTGTCCTCGAAATCAATCGGACTGTTTTCGAGTGGATTGCGTCCCTGGGGATGGACATGAAAGGGGATTGGTCACGGTAAACCGAAAAATTCCTGGACCTGCCATAGAGGTAAAAACGCCCCTAAAGAAACCTGCTTATGGCACTAAAATGGAACAATCGGGAATTTTTCCAGGTGTGCCAGAATGATGAAATAGTGGTAGATGTGAAGAACCTGCTGATGTCCGAAGGGACAACAATCCATTGGCATGGGCAACATATGAAAGACACCCCCTATATGGATGGGGTTCCGTATGTGACTCAGTGTCCTATTTTGCCCAGAACCACGTTTCGGTACAGTTTTAAGGCGACACAAGCAGGAACCCATTTTTGGCACTCGCATCTAGGTAAATATGGATTTGGCTTGAAGTCATTGAATTATTATTCACTGCAAACTCATAAAATAAATTAAGTTGCCATAAGCCATAACAATCTCATATTTACTACTACTACTGTTTTTGGAAACTTTTTAAATTTGGAAACTCTGTTTCCGTCGAGGAATGGCACCTAATCCTGAAGCGTTTCTAATTTTTGCTTGAATAATTTTTTTTATAGAATACAAAATATGCCCAAATTTTATCCAAATTTTCGAATTGAAAAACCGCCCTGCATGGATTTTTAAGCATTATTTAGGCTTTTTCCAGAGTTGTGACTTTATAAAATCAGAGGTGATTTAAGCGCTGTGCAATAAATAACAAATATGCACTAAATGACCCTGAGAAAAACCATCCGCAGAAACAATCCAAATTAAATTCAAATTCTGCTAACATTTGTTTTTCTTGTTGGCTCTGTTCCTTGTGGACAATTTTCCAGTTCAACATTTTATAAATTCTTTGATGGGCACGGCTTGGAATTGAACATCATTTTTCAACATTTTAGCAAAAAATTGAAATTTAATAACGGGAAATGCAAAGTTTTCTCTATTGAACGACGCATAAAATAGTTCCCGGTTAATTTTTCAAAGAAAAAGACAATCTAACAACAACTGAAGCGATTTCCAAAAGTCTTCCTGATAAATTCACCCCTAAACCGCCTAAAATTGCAGTTTAAATAATTCGTTTTTAAAAAGCAAAATAAACCTAAAGCAGATTCAATAATTTTTTTCAAGCCCAAATTGACGTAAAATTTTGTAACTGAAAAAATACTTCTTCGGACGTTTGGGCTCATTTTCTTTATTGAGCAGCGCCTAAATCAACTTTAGTTTTGTAAAATTAATGTTCAGAAAGCTGTAAAAATTTCAACAAAAACGTGAAATTGGAAGTGAAGTTTTCTCTGAAGAGAGGAACCTAAAACCACTAGCAGCTTTTCTCAAATAATTTCTAATGTAAGGAAATCAGAACGGTTAGAACATGGTTTTTCTCATCTATTGGCGCCTAAAGTGTACATATTTTTTTTTGTTGATGGTTTCTTAAAAGCTTAAAAACCGGATGTAGTTTGCAGGCAATTTTCAAAATTTGCCCAGTCGACAAAATTATGACAGAATTTCGAAATTGGCAACATTTTCAAAAGCAAAAAAACGTATTTCTGCTTATTGTGACTTAAGTGACTAAAACACGTTTTAAAAAACACGTTTTGAAATTCACGAATTTCAAATTGTTCTCAATTTTGACATATTTTCAATTCAAGAAACTTTCCGATCGGATAAAGCGCATATTTTTTATTCAACTGCGCCTTTAAGCAGCAGTAATTTTCGCTCAAATAATAGTCTTTAGAAGTCAGAAACTTTAAATTACGAATTTTATGTTTGAAAAATGAAAAATTTTACAAAGAAGTTACAGTGTGACTTTTTCGAAAATATCGCTTTAAATTTCTGATCAAATAATTCGTTTTTAAAAAGCGAAATTAGCGATTCAGAAAATATTTTGAATTTGGGAAAATTTTCAGTGTAGTTTTCCAGATTGAACAGCCCCATTGAACCAAATAACATCTAGTTCAGTTTCCAATTATCTAAAATTGATTAGTTTGGGTTTGTTTCGGATAGAATACATAAACAACTGTCCCTAATTGATGGACTAAAGAAACAAAATATTATGTTTGACTAATCAGCTAATTAAAAATACAAGTTCTTCATGGAAATTTCTCAAATGCGTAGATCACTTAATTTTGGGGACACCGAATTAATATCCACAGACTTTCTATTAATTATTTAATCAACAAATATTTTTTGCACTTAGGGGTGCAACGAGCGGATGGCTGTTACGGCCCCTTAATCGTTCGAGTTCCAGAAGAACTAAATCCCCATAACACTTTATACGACTTTGATTTATCCGCTCATACCATCACGCTGATCGACTGGGAAAAGAAAACTGGCATGGAGAAATTTCTGGATCACCATCACAGTGTTGGCAACAACAAACCATTGACTCTTTTGGTGAATGGAATGGGAAGAAACAGGGTGTTTCCTGATGAAACCAATGAGACTGTGCATACTCCTTTAGCGAGATTTTCAGTGGAGCAGGTAAATTGGGGAAAATTACTATTATTGGCTAGTTTTCATAAGTTTTTTTTACTGCGATTATTAGGGATATCGATACAGATTTCGAGTGATAAATGCAGGATTTCTCAATTGTCCTGTGGAGATATCAGTGGATAATCATTCAATTAGCCTTATTAGCTCAGATGGAGAAGATATCAATCCGGTTGAAGGTAAGTAGCGAGAAAAACGACCGAAAAACGAACGCCGAGAAAACCGAATCTAGGAAAAATGTGCTCATTATTTATAATAATCTGGCCTGCAAGTGTACGTGCTAATTGGCAAGTAACCAAAAATAGTTGCCGAATTAGGAAAACGTTTGGAACCAGTTTCGGCAAACTACCGACTGGTAATTGCAAGGCAAATTTTCTCACATTGTCACGAAACAATGAAGGCTTTATTAAGTTTTCAAGTAAATATCGGGCTTTTTCTTCGATCATTCGATGACTGACGCAATTTTTGCAACATAAGATAAAGTTTTTAAATTTTAAGTTTTAAAATTAGTTAAATGTATTTTCGAGTTCTTCCTGCATCTTCAAAGAGTACAATCGAGGAAATTAAAACTCTTTTTTAAGTAAAATTTGGAATTTTAAGACTTGCTGAGAAAAGCTGATTTATCCCCAGCTGGACTGGTTTTTCTCACCGCGAAGTGAAATTTATGGTTTCAAATGTTTCAAAAACGCAAAATTTTGAATTGAAACAAGCTAAAAATTCAGTTGTGTTCTTGGATGACATAAAATCAAAAAGCAAAACAATGTTATTATTAGCCGAGAATTTTTGTGCCAAATTTTTTCATCACTAAACGGATTTTTCTCATCACAACCCCACAGCTAATTAATATCATACTTAATTAATATATTATCATCATATTAACATCGATTTTTTCTTTGCTTCAACCGATACTCCAACAACTACAGAATAATATCCAAGATATCTAAGGTTTTGCAGATATTTGCAAATCAAATTCCACTGGTTTGCACCATAAATGGTCTTGAAATGCCTTTAGGGGGCAATTGGGGATTTTGCAATAATCGTTTCAACGCGTGACACCGTTATAATGATTTAGTGTCGTTCTTTTCAATTCTAACATACTGGCCTTTGGATCGAATTTCTTAAATATCAGATGTGAGGCATGTGCCGTAAATAACACAAACATATTACGAAACCGCATAGAATATTATGGAGATTATACTATATATTATTCACAAAGAGTCCGGTTAAAACCCTGCGGGTTTTGTTTTCAATAAATTCCCATCAAGCTTCTTTCCATAGCTGACTCCTTGGTGAGCTACGCAGGAGAGCGCTTTGACTTTGTTTTATCCGCTGACCAACCGAAGAATCTCTACTGGATTCGCTTTAGAGGCCTGATGGACTGCGACGAACGATACATGAAGGCTTTCCAAGTCGCTGTTTTAGAATACAAAGACTATGCAGAAGAAAAGGGAGTAGATGGTAATTATCCATCAAATTCGCCGTTTTTTTTTCTCAAATTTTGCTTTTGTTGCAGTTATGATGGATCAGAACACTACAACATGGGAATCCACTGAAATGATGAGCAATGAAACCGAGCTCAACAACGATGTAACTGACCAGCTTCCGACTCAGGTTACTTTATTGGAAGTTAATAATTTTGCAAAATTCTACAGTTCGGACGAAACGCTTCCAGATTCCGAACCGGACTATGAAAACTCCCGCAGAGGCGGCAAGGTGAGTTGGAAACTACTGTTTCAGTTTGCAGTAGAATTTAACTGCGAGTGATTTAAAATTGCTCATACAGAGTGACTAAAAGTAAGCACAAATCCTCGTTCGTTCGAAAAGCTTCGCTCAACTGAACGGGTATTTTGAAAAAAAAAATACAAACGATTGGCTTTAGCTGAAGATCGAGCATATTTCAATCTGCACAATATTAACTTCGGAGTGAATTAAAATCTGATGATCATGAACAATCTTTGAATAGATAATGAGGACCAATCATTTTTGGCCGGCAAGCGCTTCTGATCTGAATAAACTCGATTTCTTTTTATTTTTGTATCTATTTATCTAGGAAAAACCTCAGCCAAATTTATCTGGGTAAAATTTGCGTAATTAACTAATTGAAGTTTTCTTTGCACAAAAAATGAAGAACACTTGAAAATGTGCAAGTATTGTGTCTTTCTCTTTAGAGGTGAAGACTTTTTGAGAAAACTAAACTAATAAAGGAGGGACTCCCGCAAGGATCCCCGCTCTCACCATTCCTATATAATATATACTGCCATGATTAATTACCACTTACCAGACAAAAACCAAATAGACAATTCAGTGTACATATACTATTATAGTAGTACATATACTATTATAGTATAGCGTACTATACGCCGACGATACTGCACTAATAGTACACGACAAAACCACTTAAAAAGCGACTGAAAGACTCCAAACACTAACGAACAATACAATGTCATGGTTCTATAAATGGAGACTAACACCAAACGCGTGAAAAAATCAACTTCTACTCACAAACCACCGATTCAACGCTGACTCCCCTACAATAATTGCAGACGGCCAAACGACAGAACCAAAGAATGACATAAAATACCTAGGAACCACGATATATAAAGCTATTTGTAGTCACTTGCTAGACTATGGACATATACTCATGACCAACTAAGACTAATAACACGAATAAGACACCCCCAAAACCCACTACACAACCCCTTTACCCAACTACTATACGAACGCACAAACATGACAAAGATTTCGGAAAGACTCATACATCTACAGACAAAATGGACAAACAACCCCTTCAACTGGACCATACTGAATCCCCTTTGTCTTACAAGACCAAGCAGACAATCCCGCTTCCGTTTCCCTACATCAACGCTACTCGAACACTTACAAACGCAACTGACTACTGGACAATAAAATAATTTTTTCTTGTCATTAGAATTGGAAAGTTTATTTAATCAGATTATTAACCTAGAATAAGAGAATTTTCATCTTTGTTTTTTATTTAGATTAAGACTACATGTATTAAACAAGGGCAGAAAGACCGATAGGTCGATAGCCTTTTTTAGAAATAAAGATGTTTACTACTACTGAAGGAGAGTTCTTGAGATGCTTTATCGAAAAGCGTTCTGGTGATTATTCAACTAGTTCCAATCCAATTTAAAAATTCGGATTTATCCATTTAGAAGCTATACATTTTTCTGTAGAAAAAGCTTAAAAACCTTTCAGAATGACCTATCAGAGCGGATCTTGGGACTCATTAGGAATTGTCCACTATTTCCGAGGTTTATCATAGGTGTTGTTTTCATCAATTTTTGCTTTTATAGCTTTATTTGTTAGGAATTTCTAATAAAACAAAAGATCCAAAGATATTTTTCGAAATCGTCGAAAGGTCCTAAAGGTTATTTTGATAATCTCAACCGTTTTGGAGATTGTTTCGCAAAATTTGTCTTTTGTTTTCAGCAACTTAATTCATTAAACAAAGGAACGGAGTCGAACAATTCGCACATCAGTATACCGGATTTGTCCTCCATCCGAAAATGGGATCACCGATTGAAGCAGAAGCCGGATTATCAAGTTTTTTTGGCCTACGACTTTTACCGCATCGACAATCCCCATTTCCACGGCGATGGATACGAATTCTATAATGGTAAGCTGTTGAAAACCATTCAAAAAGTCAGTATTTGTAACTGAAAAAACTAAAATAACGCACATTTGGTTTGCAGTTTCTCCTAGTACGAAGCAACTACTGACGCCTCAAATCAACCACATATCTATGGAAATGCCTTCCTTTCCTCTACTGCCTCAACGAGACGATATCGCAGACAATTCCTTCTGTAACGAAAACACTATTGATAAGGAAAACTGCACTCGGGATTATTGCGAATGTCCCCATGCTTATGAGGTCAGTTTCCAAGACAATAACTCCAACAATTTCTGTACTGATCCCTGGCTGTTTTAGCTGAAACTAGATTCGGTGGTTGAACTGGTGATAATAGATGAAGGTTTCGCCTTCGATGCTAACCATCCTTTTCATCTTCATGGAAATGCGTTTCGGGTGGTGGCAATGGAGAAAATTGGAAGCAACGTCACTGTTGAACAGGTGAAGCTGAAGGATAGGAAAGGATTGATAAAGAGGAACCTGTTGGATGCGCCTATTAAAGACACTGTAACTGTGCCAGATGGTGGCTATACGGTTGTGAGGTTCCAAGCATCTAATCCAGGTGATTATTTAACTTTAACTAAATAAATTTAGTTAAAGTTTTCCATGTTTTTAGGGTTCTGGTTGTTCCATTGCCACTTGGAGTTTCATGCGGAAATAGGAATGGCGTTGGTGTTTAAAGTGGGCGATTATAGCGAAATGGCTCCAGTGCCTCTCAGTTTTCCCCGTTGTGGAAATTACATGCCTCAAGTGAGTGCGAAGCTGATTTTTAAGAGTTTTCCAACACTAACACCTTGTTTCTGCAGGCGGAAGCTCTAGACAGTGCTAAACCAACCTGCAGTAAATACCCATTACTAAGGGAATTTGAAAAAGTCCTGTTTGGCGACTATTGCCAATTAGTTTCTTCAGGAAGTGGTGGTTTACACTATGATAAAACACTAGCAGGAATTCTTCTGGGGCTTTGGATTTTCTATGGCATTTTATCTACATCCTAAGATGATTAGGAAGACGTCTATATTTGCCTTAGACAATATGTATTTTTACTACAAACTGGCCACATTAAATAAGTAAAATGTGATAAACTACTGTGATTCTAGTCAGATAATGTTATTAAGAAAAAATAAAGTATTTAAAATGTGAATTAATTTTTTAATACCTACTACAAAACCTTCATTTTCTTGGCGTTCTATTAATTTATTTCTGCGAAAAAATATAGTTTTCGTCAATAATAGACGATCAAATGTAATAAAATTCTGCGTTGATATACAGAGTGTTAAAAAGCTGGCAGCGTTTGCAAGCAGTGACAAAATCTTTAACTTTCGCTGTCTCCAAAATTCTCGACTCAAATTTTATACAAATATTTTCAAAATTGTTTGGGCATTTTTCTAAAAACTAAATGATAAACCTCGTATATTGAAATTCACGCATTTGTGAGATGAGAAAGAATTGAGAAAGTTGTATAATATGCAATTTAAATATTGCCCACTAATGTCTTGACGCCCTTTATATTATGTTTTAATGTACAAACATAGACAGCGCATTTTGCAAGAAAAAATATGAGAAAAGTTATTAAAACCATGAGTCCAAAACAGTTTTTTTTTCATGTAAGTTGTAGATATTTTTGCCAGTATTTTGAAAATCCGCTCTGAAGGGCATAAAAGTGATTTTTTTAAAAAGATCTTTATTTTGCTTTTTAAAAAAATAGAACAATGTAAAAATCGCCTAACTTTCAAAGACCAGAAAAAATAGGAAAAGCTAGGATTCTGAAAAAAATACGTTCACTCATAATTTGTTATGGACTTCATTTTTCCGCGTTAAATGAACATTTAATGTTTATTTACATAACATTTAAAGTATTTAAAAATCATTAGTGTTATGAGCCGTTCATACACTCATGTTTCAACAAAGTGTAACAAATTAATGTAAAACGTTGACCCGTGACTAAAACGTGAATAAAACTTAAAAAGTTACTTAATAAAATAAGTAATAAAATAAACAGAAAATAACTTAAGTAATATGTAAATAGATCAAGCTAAGATATTTTATTTAAAGTGTCGGCTTAAAACACCGAACCTCAGTATCTGTTCATCAAACTTTCCCTATTTTTTTCTGCTTCTGGGGCATTTAGATTTGTGATGTTCTTCGATACCAATTAAATAAGAGCAAAATGTATAGCTTTTTTACAAAACTTACATACAGAACTCGACATTTTTAGACATTCGGTATATTTCAAAATATTTTTTTCTTCAACAATTCGTATTTTTCAAATTTCTCAAGAGTACATTTTGCACTTTTTTTTTAAATCTTAATTGTTTTTGTTAATTATTGTTTCCAAATTTTTTCAAAAGTTCGTGGAAAAAATACATACACCGATGTTGCCGGATTTCTGATGCACTAATATAAGCATTTAATAATAATTGAAAACATTAAATAAAATTCATTCCAATGTATTCCTGGGTTTCAGTCAATTTTATTGTTTATTATTTAAAATGTTACAAATACGTTTCGGTGTCTTTATCCACCATCATCAGTTTGTCTAAAATATCCATTTTACATTTATTATCAATTCAATTAAAAAAACTTTCACAAAATTAACATATTAAAATTCAAATCACACACATATTAAAAAGTACATCCAGAACATTGGTTTTCAGGTGATGAGTCAGGACAATCATGTCTGGGAAAAGACTAGAATCTATTGTTTAGAGATCTAAATTTGACTTACATGTCTAGATGTTTCTACCTTTACATTTGGTTGGACATTGAATTACCTATTTTATTCGATATCGAGCGAGTGCCCGAAAAACCTATTTATATTTCGCCTTTTCTTTGCATTTTTGGAATTGCTCTGTAATTCTTCAATATCTGCTGTTTAATTTTTATTTATCAGGTCCATTCAATTCATGCATGCGATCATTTAATTAGCGTATGATACACAGAGCTAAGATTGTCTGTATCTGATCTGAAGTTTATTGCATTCTGATGTTTCTTAATTTGTATCATTTCATGGATTCTTCTCTTATTATAGTTGTCCTCATTGATCAATATTTGTGTGTTATCAAAATCAAAATCATGCAACTTTTGTTGTGCATGTTGTGCTAATGCTGTTGCATTTTCGTTAACCTTTCTTAAGCTATACTTATGTTCGTATATTCTTTTCTTTAAATATTGCCCTGTTTGGCCTATGTATGTGTTGTCACAGTTCAAACAGTCAATCTTGTATATTACGTTAGGTGTGTCCAACTTATCGCTTCTAGGCTTAAATTTTGTAAAACACTCTTTTGCTAAGTTGTTTTTAGTTTTTTCCGCTATAGTAATATTATGCGGTCTTAAAACATTTTTTATTTTTGTGTTGATTTCTGGCATGTGCGGTAATGATACATACTTGATTTCACCCTCTTTTTTCTTTTTTATATTATTTATGTTGTTCCATTTATTTGCATTGTATATTTTATTAATTCTTTGTTTTATAATTGGGCCAAAGTTTTCTATTAACAAAAAACAATACAAACCGGTTCATGAAGTCATAGCAAACATCGAACATGGAATCTTCTCTTTAAATAGCGATAAAAAAAACGAAATAAGAAGTAAGTTGTGTAATATATTAACAAATTTCAAGAGGGGAACGTCGAACAAAGGTGTGTCCAATGATATCAATAGGCTTATATGTGAAACCAAAACTTTTTTAAATGAACACACGAACATCTGCGTGTTAACGGCTGACAAATGTAGCAAGACAGTTGTTATGATGAAAAGTGAATATAGAACAAAAATGCATTGCTAGCATTACCCCTCCACCCAACTACTATACGAACGCACAAACATGACAAAGATCTCGGAAAGACTCATACAGCTACAGACAAAATGGACAAACAACCCCTACAACTGGACCATACTGAATCCCCTTTGTCTTACAAGACCAACCAGACAATCCCGCTTCCGTTTCCCTACATTAACGCTACTCGAACACTTACAAACGCAACGGACTAGTGGACAATAAAATAATTTCTTCTTGCCACTGAAATCTTATTTATTTAATAGTATTGTCAACCTAGAATAAGAGAATTTTCATATTTGTTTTTTATTTAGATTAAGACTGCATGTATTAAACAAGGGCAGAAAGACCGATAGGTCGATAGCCTTTTTTAGAAATAAAGATATTTACTACTACTACTAAAACCTTTGATTTTTTATTAAATAAATTGATTAATTGTGTGTTGACTACACACAATCAGTCGAATTTTCAATTTGTTCAAATAAAATTTTTAATGTTTTTCATTCGATTGTTGGTAGCAAATTAATTTGATATTAAAAAAACCAATTTCTAAAAGTCACATTTTTAAACGCATCAAACTATAATTTGGCACTTTTGTTATGATTATTTTTTATATATAGAATATAAAAAAAAAATAATAAATAAATAAATAAATAAAAAAAGATACGTGGATGACTGCATAATGTGCCTGCCAAACCAAAAAGTTCAATACACACTAGATAAGTTTAATGCATTCCATGAAACCATTAAATTCACCATTGAGGAGGACAAAAACAGATCATTAAACTTTTTGGATATGACGGTTATGTATGACAATAATGGGGAAATAAAAACAAACTGGTACACAAAGGATGTGTGGTCTGGTAGATACTTGAATTACCAATCATATGCACCTATTCAATATAAAAAAGTGTGGTAACAGCTCTTACTGATAGAGCGATAAAATTAGCACGTTGTGGATACAGACAAAAAAATATTGAAAAAATAAAAAAGGTACTAATAATGAACAACTATCCCAAAGAATTCTTCGAACCAATTATAAAACAAAGAATTAATAAAATATACAATGCAAATAAATGGAACAACATAAATAATATAAAAAGGAAAATGAGGGTGAAATCAAGTATGTATCATTACCGCACATACCAGAAATCAACACAAAAATAAAAAATGTTTTAAGACCGCATAATATTACTATAGCGGAAAAAACTAAAAACAACTTAGCAAAAGAGTGTTTTACAAAATTTAAGCCTAGTAGAAAATCTACAATTCAAGTAAATGGAACAGCATGAATGGTGTAAATAAGATAAAGGAAGGTGAAGTCAGATATGTATCATTACCGTACATGCCGGTGATAAACACAAAAATAAAGAGTGTTCTGAAGCCACATAATATTACTGTGGCGGAAAGAACTAAAAACAACTTGGTAAGGGAATGTTTCACAAAGTTTAAACCTAAAAGCGATAAGTTGGACACACCTAACGTAATATACAGGATTGACTGTTTGGGCTGTGACAAAGCATACATAGGTCAAACAGGACAATATTTGAAAAAAATAATATACGAGCATAAATATAGCCTAAGAAAGGTTAACGAAAATGCAACAGCATTAGCACAACATGCACAACAAAAGTTGCATGATTTTGATTTTGATAACACACAAATATTGATCAATGAGGACAACTATAATAAGAGAAGAATCCATGAAATGATACAAATTAAGAAACATCAGAATGCAATAAATTTCAGATCAGATACAGACAATCTTAGCTCTGTGTATCATACGCTAATTAGATGATCGCATGTATGAACTGATTGGACCAGGTAAATGAAATGTAAACATCTGATATTGAAGAATTGCCAAGCAATTCCTAGAATGCAAAGAAAAGACGAAAGATAAACAGTTTTTTTGTTTCGCTCGCTTGATATCGAATAAAATATGGAAAATTCAGTGACCAGTCAAATGTGAAGTTGGTAGCAACTATATACGTAAGTTGAATTTAGATCTCTAAAACAATAGATTCTAGTCTTTTCTCAGACATGTTTGTCCTGACTCATCACCTGAAAACCAATGTTCTGGATGTACTTTTTAACATGTGTGTGATTTGTATTTTAATATGTGAATTTTGGTGAAAGTTTTCTATTTAATTTGATGATAACTGTAAATATATATTTTAGACAAACTGATGATGGTGGATAAAGACACCGAAACGTATTTGTAACATTTTAAATAATAAACAATAAAATTGACTGAAACCCAGGAATACATTGGAATGAATTAAAGTACAGTCAGGAAAATATACAAAATTAAATAAAATTATTATTATTTTATTGTTAACAATTAATATTAAAAAAAATTAATTCTGTTTTAAATGTCCCAATCTTTCTTAACAATGGAAATAAAAAAATCAAAAGTAGTTACCTAATTTTGACTTTTGAAAAAATTGTACAAAACAAACCAAGGGTTTTTAAGAAAAATACTTAAAAAAAATACAGTGGGCCATAAATTTCTTCGTTGAATACATTTTCAATTCGTAAATAAATTTCTCCGTTCAATTTAAACATTTTTGTTCAATTCCTCAAGTATTTAGAATTTTTTGACAACTTGTATTTTAGTATTTTTAAAGCGTTTTTTATTTTTTTAAATATTTATTATATAAATTTTATTTTAATCTATGTTTTCAATTACTATTAAATATGTAACAAAAACAGAAATAGTGCATCGGAAATCTGGCAATAGCGTTGTATTTATTTCCTTCGTCGAGTAGCCAACGCTGTTATTAATGTCACTTGTCAACCACACCGGAGACAGATCTTCCTTACCATATTCTTTTCCGTAGGTTTGTTTTGGTGTTCCTAGGTAAGCAACTTATTTTAAACAAAATTTTCAATCATCCGCCTATATTAACCAAAAAAATACTCAAAAGACATGAATTCTCATTCTTCGACCGTTTACCTGTTGTATTAATTTAATATTTTTCATCTAGTCTCATTGAACTATGTAGAATATGAAAAAACCTCTCGATCTAACCTCTAAAGAATTGAACTTGCTTGTTACAGGTAAAGAACAGCACCGATCATGAAGTTCAATAAACTGGTAACCGCGTCCAGAAGCAAAAACAGGAAGAGGCATTTTTCAGCCCCCTCCCATATTAAGAGGACTCTTATGTCTGCCCCCCTTTCTAAGGAACTCCGGCAGAAATATAATGTCCGTTCCATGCCTATCCGTAAGGACGACGAAGTACAGGTAAGCCCCCAAATCAAACTTGCCATCAACTTAATAGCAACATGGACTTAATGATGAAACAAACCATTCGTAGACGGTAGAGCTTAAGACTGAATGGGGTTCCGATTTCAAAGGTTTTCTTTGTAATGCAGGCACCTAGTTTAGTTTTGCCCACTTTGTGGTGAAGCTGTGGCACTGATTGTTCATGAACATTTGAAATTGATTTACATTGTCTAATTTTTCATTTAACTGATATTATTTTATGTCTTATTTAGGTGGTAAGAGGCCACTACAAAGGTCAGCAAGTGGGCAAAGTTGTACAAGTGTACAGAAAGAAATTTGTCATCTATATTGAAAGGATACAGAGGGAAAAGGCCAATGGAGCTAGCGTGTATGTTGGTATTCATCCGTCAAAGGCAAGTTCTTATTGCAGACTAGCTCTCTATGTAGCGCAGGTTTTTAATTATTTAGGCTACAGTAGAGGCATTGAATCTAATGTTTGTTGTCACAGCTGTAAGATATTTCAATTCTTTAGTTTTACTGATCGATTAAAAACTAATTGCTGTTCTTATTCTCAATCCAAAATATTCCTGGGTTTCAGTCAATTTTATTGTTTATTATTCAAAATGTTACAAATACGATTCGGTGTCTTTCTCCACCATCATCAGTTTGTCTAAAATATATATTTACAGTTATCATCAATTTATTCTCAATTTTTTATCACGCTAGAAGCAAGTTTAGCATTCGGTAAAATCAGTCTTTCGCAGTATGAAATTGAGTTTATCTCCCTTCAAGCTCTAACTTTAGAGCTAAGTTAACTAAGCTCTATAAATAGTAATTAAAATGTTTTTATATAATGATGATTCTAACCATTCTTTGACGATAGGGATGAGCTTTGGTGGGGTTCCGGCTATATAGGTTTTCTATATGGCACGGGCACCCAACGAAATCTTGCCTATCTTGTGATATGAAATTAGCACTGAATATCTTAGAGACAAAATTTTCTTTCAAAAATTAATACGCCATATCTTACGCTTGATTTCTTATAGGTCGTAATTGTTAAGTTAAAAATGGACAAAGACAGGAAGAAAATCATTGACCGTAGAGCCAAAGGACGTCTGGCTGCTCTGGGCAAGGACAAAGGCAAATATTCGGAAGAATCTGCAGCAGGAACTGTAGAAACTTCTTAAGCTGGACCACTGTCCTTAATAAATAAGTTTAAAAAAGATCATCGAATTTTTATTTATGGACCTTTAGTTATTGTACCTTTTGATCATTTGCCACCACGTTTGATCTCTGCCAAATAAAGACGGCAACGATTCAAAGTATCTGTCAGTTTTAGTCAATATAAATCTGTTTTTGTGTTGAGGAAATTATGATCTGTTCATACAGCAAAGTAGTGCATTGTGAAACGCTTTTTTGACTATTAAAACGAAGTATGCCTGCTGTTCAATTTGGAGTATTATTTCTGGCTAAATCGCCTTTTCCAGATAATGAATCCCGGTAATTACGAGCAAAATTACTATGAAAACCAGCAGGACAACAATTGTGGTCAATTTTATCAAACTGAAGCGGATCATTTCGAGAACAATTACGAAGATCCCCCCAGTTTACGAGCTCCAGATGTCCGACTGTACGCAGATGTAAGCAATTTGATATATTTGCTCTTTGGCTAGGCTTGGAAAAGATTAATTTGGCACTCGGACCTAAAAAGCGCTTCACTCTGTCTTGGACGGCCAGATTGAGTGTTGACCTTTATCTGTAGATTTCCGGCCGTTTTTTTCAGCTAATACAAGACAAACAACTGATGCGACCATTACACGATTGATTTTTTCTGTAGCTTGAAATTTACGGCTTGCTGTCCGAATATAAAATACATTTTATCGCAGGGCTAGAACCGCAATGTTTTCTCATCTTCCGATTTTCTGTTCTTGAAAAGCTTCTGTACCCTTTTATGGACGATTTTTCTGCGAGACGATGTGTCTTTAACACAAAAAAACTTATTTCTGCGGGACTGCGACCTTTGATGCCCAACGCTCTGAATTATTTATGTGTACAACAGTACATATAAACTTTACTTCTTTGTTAATAATTTGTTTGTGCAATTTTTGCCAGGGTTTTCAGTATTTTAATGTAAGATAATTATATTTATAGGGTGTTGAGAATATGACCGAAATTTTTTCCCGAAATCCACCCTATTCCGACTCAGTTCCACCCTTGGAAATGCCCAAGCGGTCTGTAAACGTTGAGCAACCACCTGAGTGAGTTTCATTCTTTCGTGTTTTATGCTTATGAAAAATCATCTATTTCTGATTGTTTCCCGATCAATTTAGCAAACGTATTTGATGATAATTTTAATGCCCACTTTTCTACAGATATTTTTATAAAGTTGCGCACCACAAGCCACATTATGAGCCGGCAGTAACGCCTCAGCATCACAAAATTAGAGCCAATAATTACCATTATCCGCATTGCACCGAATATTCAACTTCTATGGAAGATCAAGTAATTCATAGAAGAAACGAAGAAATCTACATAGATGAAGATGGTTACTATTGCGAACAGTATCCGCATATGAAAGCTTCGCCTCATGTGTGTAAAGTGCATCAAAACAAAATGCAAACCTGTACTTTGCATCAGAATTATGGAAGTTTAAAGATGCCACCAGTTGAACCTCGCATGAAAAGTAAAAAACTCATCAAGGATGTGTATATTGATTACAGGGAAAAGAATTTTTATGGGCATAAGGTGGCAAGAGCAGCGCCTGTTAGAAGGCAGACAGTAACAGTAAAAACCCCCAAGTAAGTGAAAAAGTTCAATAATTGAAAGTTATTTTTCAAGAAGAGCAAACTTTTAGTTTGCAACACGAACAAATGAATAAAAAATTCTTAGTCATCCAACAAAAATTCATCGTCACTATAAGAATTTTTTTTTATTTTTAATTTAAAAAAAGTATTATTTTAAGTTTGATAAATGTAACATGGCAGTAAATGCTCTTTTTGTAAATGGCTGGAAAACGGTGGCACACACGAAAAATTTGCTAGATTGGACAATGTATTAGAATATAAGTTGTTTAAGGTCAGTGGCGCACCTCAAAAAGATCGGGGGTGTAAATGGGGACATGGGCCCCGAAAGAATATCATTCTACTTTCTTACAACCGCTTCAAACATTCAGCTTATGAAAACTCCAGAGCGCAACCTACCGTGTAAATTTTAAGGGAATATGTAAAAAACTGCAAGAATTTGCCTTTGCGTAACTATGCATTGAGGCCAATTTATGTGTGTTATCCATAGCGCGCCTCGAGGATGCCTAAATAAACGGCAATTAAAAAAACTGGCGTTTTGTTTTCACCTTGATCCAAGTTTTGCTGGTAAATAAAGAATATTAGCTACTTGTAAGGCTGCTTTAGCAGATTCAAACGGCTTTTATCATCATGTTTGAATAAGTGAAAATTTAATAGAAGAAAATGGCTAATATTGCAAAAGCTTTTTGGTCCATCTGATCTCAAACGCAAGAAAAAACAAACCTGATTGTTTTATAAAAATGTTGACTGAGAAACTAGATTGACTTTTGTTGTTAAATCGAATTAAAATAGGAAAAAATACTAATGTAGACCAGGATGAAAAAACAGTGAAAATCTATTGGGCCACACACGGGCAGACACATTATCTAGAGTGGCGTTCATTCTACATTATCTAGAGTCCCATTTAGTCTACTTGGATTCGGCAACTTGCATTTGATATGATTGTGCCCTTTCAGCCTGTGGCCGGCCTGTGGAAAGCCTAATTCTTGATGTACCGGCTGCTAATCAAAAGGGCACGTAGCCTGTATTGACTGCTTTTGCCACAAAGGACCGACTGTTAATTCGCTTCAATGCCTTAAAAGACACCGCTATTTGATCCCTTATTTTGCTGTGAATGTATATTTTAAGGCATTTGCTCATTCTTTTTAAATAGGTACTTTACAAGAAATGCACTGTCTGCAACAGGGAGTAAAAGGGCTTCAGTACTTTGTCTTCCGGTGGTAACTCAAGCCGATCCTGCGCTGACAAAAAGGAAAAGTAAAACGAGTCATGTAAGATTATTTATTGCAAGCTTGCTGCCTTTAAAAAATTCGATTTGATCAGTAAATTTGAAAAAAATTAAGTAAATCGTCAGTGTGAAACCGCAATTTGTCTAAATGATAAAAAGCTTTACAGTTTCACCTTAAAACATCGGATTTTTCTTCATCATTCAAATTTAAATGTTAAATTATAGCAAATGAGAAAAAATGTCCCACAAACAAAGACAGTGTTTGCTAACGCCTACGAGCAAAGCGACACTTTTTCCACGCACAAAATGCATTCACGAGGCGATGTTAAAGAGCATTTGGCCCCGAAAGAAGTTGAAACTTTTGTGGATAATTATGAGGATAATTTTGAGCAATCGGACGACTTTTATGATGTTAATCCTGGCAATGTTAACGAGCGAGAGGAGCACGAGTTTAAGGAGTTTGCCAAGTTCCTAAAACCCAGGGTGAGTTGAAATTTATTCGATGCATAAAACACTACATTTACACCAAAGAACATTATTTCGATAGGGTTTGGATTGTTTATTGAAACTTTCTTGATATTGATTTGAATAGTTGCTTGGCTCGGAAAACAATCAACTAATAACCCATTTTATAGAATTATCAGTTTTTTTAATCAATTACTGTTTTAGGTATAAAACCGACACATAAAACTTCCATTTTGTTGACTTGATACTTTGCTATCAACAATTTTAATCAATTAGTAGACTTTATGGTCATTATAATTCGATGTTACACCAGAAACATTTTTTTAATGTTTGTAAATAAAAGGGCTTTTGTTGTTGATAAAAGTTTTAATGAAATGATGTCGCCCACACACAATTGATTAATGCATGTTTAAAAGCGAAATGGATTGTTAGATATAATAAATTAGTTTAACATGGACATTTATACTCTGTCGTGTTAGAGGGAAAAGGGCGTATCTCTGCAATGTTCATGCTAATTTTCGGATGTTTTTAAATTCTATTAGTAGGTTAATAACATCAATGAATATAATTATCTGCGCACCAATTATAATTTAGTTATGTCTGGTTTGTTTCATTCAATTCAAGCTGAATTTTGGTTTATGAGTCAACCAAGCATATAATTATCTAAAAAATATATTATACGTTTTTAATACTACTTCTGTACCTTAAAGAAATAATTCAAAAGTATTTTTAGTTTGATGCTTCAAGATGAGACTTTAATCTACACTTCAGACTGTTTTCTTCGTTCCTTTTACATTTTTAATCGTTTTGTTGCTCAATATACTAGGTGAGTTACAAGTCAGGTTGAATTAGACAAAAGTTGTTAAATTTAACCAAATAACACTTTTAGTGTATGAGATATCGACACTAACTCCAACTTTTCAAATGCAAACCTGCCATTTTTTCTAGTTATTTCAAACGCTTCCTTTTTCTGATTTCAATGATGTACTTATTGCTTAGAAAATACAAATCCAACCGTAGTGGATTTGGGTTGTTAGTGTTACAGGATTCGTTGTTGAAAAAAAAACATAAATGTGAAACCCAATGCTGGATTGGGAACAATGGTCCTATAAACTGGCCACCTCGATAACCAGATGCTACCCCGATGGATTTTTCGGTATGAAGTTTTATAAAGATCTGGTTTATCAAAGACCCCCGGTAGATTTGCGTCAACTTATTTTTAAAATTCGAGCCGCCTCTGCTTAACTGACGCTTACTTTTTGCAAAATTTCCAAAAAATAGTTAAGCAATGTCTTCACTGCAATGGAGGAACGTTTCAACATTTGTAGTTATTTGCAATATGCGTGCATTTGATGTCACTAATTGAGATATTTTGAGGCAAATCTGCAATTAATTATTAATAATCATATTGATTTCATTAATCACAATGAACTATTTGTAGCCAAAAAAGTTAATTTTTCTGTTTTCTTATTAAAACTTAGGTACCTGAATTATAATCCTAAAACTCCAACGTAAAACAAAATGAAATGTATGGGTATTTTCAAATGGAAACCTAAAAGTATCAGGAACCGAAACATGCAATTTGCAACTGAAATCCAGGGTCGGACTTGTATTTTTTAGATAATAAACATTGATGACTAATTGCTGGTTCAAAACGTCGGCAGTTGTAAACATGTGGTGCATTATTAAAATCAGGAAAAAATTTACATTTAAAAGAACGAGACAAGAAGCCAGGTCCGTACTTAAAAAAATGGACTTAGTCTCTTCTTCTTTTTCAAGTAGCACTACAACCCTATGTGGGTCTTGACTGCAAGCACAATTTCCCTCCATCGACTTTATCTGGCATTGTTTCCAGTTCATTTTCAATGCCCATCTTCCGCATATCCGATAGAACATTGGCCCTCCATCTCAATTTAGGTGTTCCCGGTCGTCTTCTGCTCGTCGGTGCATCCTGCCATGCAATTTTCAGCATTCTGTCATCCGGTGCTCTGCCCATCTCAGTCTTTATGACTTTGCTTCTCTCATAATATCTCCCTGGTACAATTGTTCTGTCTCCGCGTTTGTTCTTATTCGATATTGCTTTGAACTAGTTCTTCTTGAACTGAATCTTCGCAGGACGTCTTCGTTTGCTTTGGTTAGGGTCCGTGAAGCGTGGACCCTAACCGTACATGACTACCGGTCTTACAGCAGAGATTAGTACTACTAATCTCTGCTTACAGTAAGTAGCATGGAACAATTTTAATTTTGAGAATCGCAACATTATTCTCGATAGGAATAGTTCTCTTAGTGCATAATAACATCTATTAGGGCAGAAAGACCGATAGGTCGATAGCCTTTTTTAGAAATAAAGATGTTTACTACTACTGACATCTATTACCGCTCTGTATGCGGGTCTTCATTTCTTTATTCATGTTGTTGTCTGCTGTGAAGACTACGCCGAGGTATTTGAATTCTGAGACCCGTTCAAAATTGTAGGTGTCAATGGTTACATTTTGCCCTAGTCGATCTCTTCTGCCTTCTTTTCTATTTTTCCAAACAATTGATTTCAATGATTGTTTTACTGACATTATCTATATCATCTGCAAATGCCAGTTTCAGGTTTGGTCCACTGCTTGAAAAAACTTCTACGTCAATGTAAGCTCATTTGATCGCTGCGTCCAAAACGATATTGAACAGTATTGGAGACAAACTATCAGCCTGTTTCAGGCCGTTGTCCACCACAAAGTTTTCTGACATGTTGTTCTCAACTTTAACACAGCACCGGCCACCCTCCATGCACACTTTTGTAATATTGACTATTTTATTTGGGATTTCACATTCTGCCATGGTTGCCCATACCATGGCCTCTTAACACGCGATCATAGGCTTGTTGGAAGTTGATAAATAGTTGGTGGAGATCCTTATCAAATTCCCAGTGTTTTTCGAGGATATTGCGAATAGTGAAGATTTGTTCATCGTTGACCTGCCCGGTCTAAAGCCGCACTGATAATAACCCATCCATTCTTCCGCGTATGGTGTTATGCGGATTAGAAACACGTTTGCAAGCACTTTATATGCGGTGTTGATGAGAGATATCCCTCTGTAGTTTTTGCACATCTGATAGCTTCCTTTTTTATGTAGGGGTATAATAACACTGTGTTTCCAGCTTTTCGGTAATGTTTCGCTGTCCCATATTAGTACGATATACTCATGCATCTTTTGATAGAGTACTGGACCTCCCATTTTCAGGCATTCAGAGGGGATAGTATCATTTCCTGGCGCTTTGTTGTTTTTTAGGCGTTGCATGGCCTTCGTCACTTCTTCTAGTGTTGGTTTCACGGTTTCTATTTCGGCGGTTAAACATACCGGTATATTTGTTGTGTCGTCCTTTGTTACATTGAGGAGTTTCTGAAAATGTTCTTTCTGGGTTTTTAATACCTCTGTAATGCCGGTGATGTGTTCACCATTATCTTTCCGTGTTATATACTTGTTTGCGGTTTAAGGCCCATTTTAATTCCAGATGTTTCTTTAAAGAATGACATGCAGTTGTTATGTCTTCCCTATCTTCGATGTCTTGTATTTGTTTCTTCTGATGTTCTCTCTTTTTTTCCCTAATGAGTTTTCTTACTCTACGTCTTGCATTGTTAAAGTTATCTATGTTGTCCTGTGAAGGGTCCTGTAAGATTTGAGCCCTAGCGCGGTGTCTTTGGTTCTGTACGTTCTCTCAGTCCGTATCGTACCAGTTGTTTTTCTTTATTCTTTAGCGCTTTCCGATAGTTGATTATATTGTTTCCAGTATAATCTTCTGTATAACATTCCACATGGTGTTGGCGTTATTCTTACACGTTTCTGGTATATTCCGCATTTTAGTTGCAATTTTAGATTTGTAGTTAGCGAGGGTTTGCTCTTCCTTAAGTTTATCAGTGTCCCATTTAGCTGTCTTATTTGCTTGTTGTGGACCTGTCTTCTGTTTCTTGACCTTTATTCTTGTTTTGACACATACTAGAAAATAGTCCGAGTCCGCATCAGCTCCTCTTTACTTCTAACGTCTATGATGTTATTTGAATTCCTGGAATCTATTAGGATGTGATCTATTTGGTTTCTTGTGATACCATCATTGGATACCCACGTCTGCTTCTGTATATATCTGTGTTCAAACATAGTAGATTGAACTATGAGATTGTTGAGTCCTACTAGATTTGCTACCCCTAGTCCGATGTTGTTGCTTACATAGTGTAGGCTATGTCATCCAACATGTGGTATTAACCAGTCTTCTCTATCCAGTTTTGCGTTGAAGTCGCCCAGTACCAACAACATATCCTGCTTGGGGATCGAGCCGAGAATTCTGGTGAGTTGGTCATAGAAAGTGTCCCTCTCATAATCGTCCTTCTCTTCCGTTGGTGGGTGTACCGATATTACTGTGTAGTTGTACCAAACATATTCTTTCATTAATTGGTACAAAGTCCATTACTGTGTCCAATAAGTATTCCTGTATTACAAAGCCAGTTCCGAATTGATGGGCGCCATCTTTGTTGCCACTGTAAAATACTACCGACTTATTAACTGTTATATTACCCGTACCTGGCCACTTGATTTCCTGGATAGCCGTAATATCCATTCCATACTTTCTAGGTATGATATAGTTCTCTTGGCTGCTCCTGGTCGATACTAGCCTAAGGAATACGATCGATACCAGCTTAAGGAAAGGAGTTAGTCTCGTTTTCTCTTAAACTAAAAGTGCTATTTTATTTCATTTAATATCAATGCGTAGAGTTAGACAACTAATTAAACGCCGTGAGAATGTTTTGTTTCGATTTATTCGCCGAAAACATTTTCGGTAATATTTATTGCCGACATTGCAATTGCCTAATTTAACCGAACTTGAAAATCTTATAGTTTAGAAGATAGCAATAGTGGTCCCTAGCAATTGGACCACCCTGTATATATTGAGCATAATAATCAATATGCATATAATGTAATGAAACATTTCATTATATACGGCGCTTTCTAACTAATAAAAATCCCATTTGTAAAAGATGATATTGAAATTTTTAACGTATTCGTCCAGCTACAACAAACTGGCACTTTAATTTAAACTTATTAAAAAAATATATCTTTCATAAATACAAACTATTTTCGTAGTTTCCGGCCATTTATCGTTGATATTCTAGTAATATTTGTGTAAGTGTCGCTATCCCATCATTCTGAAAGTCTAAACCCTAACAAATTTTAGTATACATATAGTCAAGCTAGAAAATTCATATCACAATATATTGGAAAAAACACATAAATTTCCAATTCACATTAATCGCAACCCTTAGAGGAAAATGGCCCGTATTTCAGGTACCTTCGTCAATCAAAATCAGACAAGAAAAGATAGCAAATATGAAAGCGCAAACATCGCTTGAACCGAAGCTGAAGCTGAGTCTAGACAAATTGCTAAATCGGCTACAGAAATGCGAAAATGCTGAAAGTATTGAAAAAGTGTCCGTCGGTTGTTCGCACGAGGACCCACAAGTAAAAAATGAAAAATGCAAAGATAAAAGAGAAATGAAGATTGATAAGGTATTGATTAGACCATTTAAATTGCAATTTTGTTTTAAAGGTCGATGTAACCCTTGAAAATAGATTTATTCAGTTAAAAGCTGCTCAAATAAACGTTCGGGTTGAACGTTTTTTCCACACATTCAGAGGGCGCAAATTATTCTGTGATTTAGGGTGATTTTTCTAATTGCTCAGATTTGATCAGATAAACGACCAACATTCGTCAGTGCTTAATGTTTCGTGCCTGCTAAACTTCCCAATCCTTTTAACTTTTAATATCTCAAAACAGCGCAAAATTGCGTTTTAACGCATTTTTCTTCCATCCGTATATTCTCCCTTTGCCATTTCCCAGTTCCATCCCGCAATATTCTCGAGCTGACGAATACTCGCAATAATATTTCGTGGAAAATTATAATTTAAAATGACTCTACAAGGCTAACGAAGTGATGTTGACAGTGTACACAAAATCTCTTTACCATAAAACTTTGAAATAAGACGTTGCCTTGAAAGTTACAACTTCCATAAATATGCTTCTATGTTTTACCGGAAATAGATGCTAATTTTCAACTCTGAGTTATTCGTAACCTTGTCGGTTTTCCGACATTTCCGATCTTTTGCATAGAACGAATAAACAGATCAATCTAATACAATAGTATTTCTTAGAGTTTTGGATTTGCATATACATATCATTTCAACCTCTGATTTCACTCTTGTTTCCCAACGAAGTGGCGTGTTATAAAAAGAAGTTACAAAATACTGTGAATGTTAACAGGTAGACAGTTTTAACTATGAAACTCTCTCGCGGAAATGTTCGCCGACAAATGAAGAGTCGGAGGTGTTTAATTCTGGAAAAGCGAAGCCAGTTAGCAAATGGTTTGGGCCTTTGGATCAGGAAAAATCCGTGAAACTGCTGAGGCCAATGGATGATCAATGCGCTCTCGATTTGCATAAATCGAAAAGCTATATAGTGGATTTGATTGATCGGGCCTTAAGTAAGGAGTTGGGCACAGTTCCTCGAGACCAGACGGTAAGTTGCAACATTTTCCCGGCATTGAAAAAATTTACTCTTTGTTTAATTAACATTTTTCGACGAGTATGTATGTATGTATGTGGCTTTTAAAACCCCAGTACGTTATTAAAACATACCTTTGCATTATGTGGCGTAAAACTCTTCAGACTAGAGCCTATTGCAAGGGTTTATTAATAATGTTGTGTGCTGTTTGATCCAGTTATGCAAAGCTTCTATTTAAAGCGTGCAATAAGCATATTTAACGGCCATTCTCCGAAAGGAGAATGAAAGGAGAGTTAATTAACATTTTTATGAAGTCTATTTTTTTACTTATTTTACTTTCCAGGCAAGGATTTCTTATTCCGTTGCTTTTTTTTACTTTTGGACGTCATTTTGATACTGAGTATTTCGATTTTTCTTTTTTCTTTAGTGACTTATTACATATGAATTAAATGACATTTTTTGGGTTTAAGGGTTTTGAAAATTTGACTCCTAACAAGGCGGTGGCAACTATAAGTAGGCAACAAAAATTCCAGCATCGTAATGGAGTTAGCTACGAGGTGACAGCCGCCTTGACAGATTCCATTATTTCCAATGCTTCCGCGCCTCCCAATCTGGATTCTAATCAGTTGGTGGAACGAAGTAGAAGCCAGGGTGAGATGAAGGAAAAGAGTGGTGCGTTACACGCATATTTAAGAGTTTTCCGTATCTCTTTAAATCTGTGGTCAAGCAAAAAATTTCCAGGATTTTATCACTCCAGAGTCAGTGGCACATCTACAAACTCTATTATTTTGCTGCCGTTAATTCAGCTCTGGAGTTTCAGTAATAAATCACGTTTATTTTGCTTTATAGGTGAAGATGGTTATATAAAGCAGTTGAAACAGCTCAGATGGGGCCATATAAGGCACATCCAGCACGAGGCGCGAAGACTGGCCGATCTGGAGGAGTTCCTGGAAAAGTGTGGCGAAATAGAATACTAACACTAGACGATTGTTTGATGAAATTATCTGAGAAATAAATTATTGTGGGTTAACTTTGATTTTGACTTCTGAATACCTTCAGTGAGTCAGCAACCGATTCACTCAGAAAATCCAGAGTTTTAGGGAAAACCCCCAAATAAATTCCAGATTTTTGAAAAAAAAATCTCTTGAAATGCGTTCCTTTACTTTGGATATTTCAGTCCTCAATACTCAACTGATTAAAAAGTTACCAGACAGTTTTTTTTGTGTTATTGCTGTTATTCTGCTAGTGAAACACGCAAAGTCGACAGTGAATGACAGAAGAAAAACCACGCACAATCTCTGGAATTTGCACACAGGAAAAATCGCGGAATTTATCGCTAGTCGACGCTGGTTCGGCCAACTATCCAGACGCCGCGATGCTTTATCCAAATAAAGTTCCGGGCGCATTTTCCGGAGTTCTGAAAGTTTGTCGTCGCTTTGTTTGAATTTTTCCATTCAGATATTTCCATTGAACTTTAACAAGGTAGGCCCTGTAATTTCATTGCAAAAAGTTTTCTAATTCGTTTGTGTTTGCTAAATGTTGGAAAATTGCCGTTGAATTTGTTACATTTGCGGAGTTTTCGAGTTTAAGTTTAATGTTATTTCATTCATTAGTTGTTTTTGTTTCGGTTACAAGACCGTTTTGTTTTAATTATTAAGTCCATCTGAGTATAACTCGATATCATTTTGTTGTGGTTTTTTCCAGATTTTTGTAAAAAATCTGTTCAATTATTATTGAATTTAAGCAACATTTATTTGAAATACCAAATATACGAATTTTCCAGCAATTTTCCACAGGGGCAATTTCAGCTGAATGCTCAATGTATTGCACAGGGTGTTGAAACTAAGCCAGCATTATTGGTAACAATATTATTTGGGAAAAAAATTTGGGCGTTAATTACAATAATAAGACAACAAATTTCCATAAAACACATTTTTTTATGGTGAATCATGTATATTATTTGATATGATTTGGCGTTGAAGTCGACGCACAATTTAGCCAATTGACAATTTATTTATTTTGCACCAAAAATTTAATGTAGTTTCATGCACAATTCAATTCTGCTTTAAATATACAGGGCATTAAATAATTATTTTCCAACCTTTAGACTGCCTTCACTGATAAGAACCAAGCTGTTTTGTTTTTGATAAGACAAATTATATTCTATAATTTTGTATGCATAATTATAATAAATTTATATTAATTACTGTGAGCAAAGTTGTTTCCCGAGTGCTGTGTGCAATTTCCCTACTATTAACACCACTTAGTTAAGTACTTTTTGGGTATCTTTAAAACGGGGTAAATCGTCGCATTTATTATTCATCTGGGATATGAGTATTATCACTGTTGGTTGAAGCTTTGCAAAAAGCGACGTAAAAGTAAAAGGGAATCTATTTAGAACCCAAGAAACTGAAAGACTTTCCTTTGGGGGATTTCCGTATAAATGTGTTGTTTCCCACTCAAAGAGAACGAACAACTGGCTCAAAGAATTTCCGATTCCGGCCGGGACATCTGGACTTCTCTCTGGATATTTTGCGAGAGCAGAAAAAGTGTGAAAAAGTGGCGACGCATGACTTAGACAGGTTCGACCATTTGTTCAAATTCAAATGCAATAATTCATGGGTTTTGTTATTCTTAAAATATGGAAATTTTTCCAAGGTAAAAAAGTAGTTAGAGATGTACCGAAATAATTTTCGTAATGTGTTAATATACCGGGTGTCCCAGAAAATGTATGCTTTATGTATCCGCAAGCATGTGAGTGTTCGCTGATTTTCTAAAAAAAAAACAACTTAGTCACTCGAATTAGAGAAGCGATTTTTTTTCGGTCAACTGCCCATCGATGAGGGGATTATTTTATGAGGAATTAGGCCCAAAAAGTTAAATCTCGATCACTTTGAAACGAGTGACTAGCAAAATGTTGCTATGAACAAATATACATCGCTTTCCATCATTTATTTCTTTAATTTCCTTTAATTATGTTTACTCAAGTAAATTTATGACCACTTTTGGTTCCCCTTAAGCTACTTGAGTGTGGAAAGTGACTGCGCGTATGAAAAAAACAGGGATATGAATTATTGCTTGTTTCACGTAAAAAATTGATATTTTTTAAAGCAAAATTAAAAATCAATTCATGCGTCGACTTACATTTTCAGACACTCGTTTTTCCGGTCAATATTCTACTTTTTGAGACGATTTTAGCTGAAAATAAGTACCATAAGCCTGGGGGATTTTCACAAAAAAACCCGTTGCTTAGAATTGCAATTTTTTTGGTAAACAGAATTCTCCTGGGATAACTGTAATTGGGCGATTTGCTTGACCCTCGCTTTCCTGAATTTATTTCTATATTTTCTCCAATTGAGCTTAAGCAATGGAAGTTTCTTGTTAAAGAACACTTTGTTCGCTTTTAACCAGTTGAGTGTGGAAAGTGACTGGAGCGTTTGAAATAATAGGATCACATAGGGTGCATCCAAATATTCCTTGTTTAACGTGGAAAATTGGAGTTTTTAAATCATAAATAAAAAATAAATGCAAGTATCCCAATTCGCTTGTCCTACTCTCGTTTTTTCGGTCAATATTTGCATTTGCAAATCTGCTTTTTGAGATGATTTTAGCTGAAAATAAGTACCATGAGCATGGGGAATATAAATTGTTTGTTGAAAAAAACGTTCTCCCGGGATGAATGTAAGCCAGCGACTTGCTTGCGCGTCACTTTCTGGCATTTATTTCTTTAATTTCTCCAACAAACATTAAGCAATGGTTTAACTTGTTGGCAAGTTTGACACTGTTGATTCGCTTTTAACTACTTGAGTGTGGAAAGTGACAGGCGTATTTGAAAAAATAGAGTGAGAAAAATTATTCAATATTTAACGTGCAAAATTGGAATTTTTCCAAGCAAAAATCAATGAAACAGTGTGTGTTTTCTTGCATTCATTTTTTCAATCGATATTCGACCTTTTGGGACGATTTTAGCTGAAAACGAGTACCGGGTCGATAGGATGTTTTTCATCAATTTAAAGTTTACTTTGGCAAAATAATTTTTGGGACTCATTGAAAATGAAATAAAAATATTCCATTTTTCACATGGAAATTAATCACTCCGGTTGTTAACAGGCCGGAAAAAATGGTTCATTTTTTCAATGTCAAACAATACTACATTTTTTTAGTTTAGACTAAAAGCTATTTAAAAATAGTACCCATCGAGCTAAAACTTAAGCGTCTTAACTAAAATCGTCTGAAAAGCTCAATTTGTCATTAGAATTACAATAGTCTCAATGGTACCGTCGTTCGGGGGTGAAGCCGGACGATTTTTTCAGTTTTTTCTTAATAAAAGTATAATTTTGAAAAGGAAATTTCCAATAAAATAATTTATAGTCTTCCGTGTCTCCTTTGTCGAATTCCATAATATAACAAATTAACTTTTCATTCCCCCTAATTTTTTTTAGATAAAGGGTGTCCGCCTTCACCCCTATGTGTGGGGTAAAGGCGAACGACCCTTTATTAAGCGTTAAAAATGGTATTAGCACCTTGTAAGAGGCGTTATTCGGACAACAAAAAATAAAACAATATATACATATATGGGTAAAAAAGCAAAATAGTAGGTTTCCCTTTTTCTTGTGAAACTAGGCACTGTCCGCCATGTTTCTTCGTTTTTTTCCCTTTTTTCTTATCGTGTAAGGTAGATTTTGAAATTTTATAATTTTCAGCAGCAGCCTTAAACTTTTTCAGCCTTGTCGAATATCTCCGAGTGCCCTAGCGACGTTTTCTTCATTGTAGTTCTTAAAATTAATACCGATTTTCTTTTTGTACTGCTTAACCATGGTGGCCGCCTTCCTCTTTTTTTATTCATATTTTCTTCTTCGCTTTCGTTGTCTGAATCATTGCCTCTTTGCAGTTTTTCTTCTTAACCCTATCGCAAAGTGAAGATTTTCGAATTTTTTTTGCACTTGCTGCAGCACGTGATGACATTCGACCTTGCAAAATATCAGCTACTGCCTTCTTCATGTCTTCCTCCGAAACTTCGTCTTGGAATTTATTTCTTTTGTATGTGCGTACCATCCTATTTGGAATAAAATTACACTGTTTTGATATTAATTTTTTATGTTACAAAAACAAAATATTCCAGAATAAAGTACTTTACTCTTTATTTCCCATCTGTGGGGCCGCCCCTGATTGTGTGGGGCCTTTGGAGAGTCCGCACGTGCCCCAAATGAAATGTCCGGAACTGTCCCACTAGGCATCTGAATGGAATAATCACAAATATGCCCAATGCGTTACTCCAACGCGTTCAATTTAGATGTTAGGTTTAAGAGAAATCTATTATGAATGCATTAACAATTTCACATTTACCTCAAAATGCGTTGTTTTAGAGTAGCTCCTCACGGCGACGTTCGCACTAATTACATTAAATCACTACACACCAAAAATTCACAGATTTTCGATTTATGTCTTAATCGAAATGCACTAAAGTGCATGTCAAACTCGCAGTAAATAAATGCATGTATTAAACTTGCATCATAAATAGGACTATTAATGCGGCAATGTTGATAGAATCACTCCATTTTAAGACGGGCAATTAGAATTGTCCGGAGGTGCCCCGTATCCGTACCTGCCCCACCCTACCCTACTCCTAATGAGACTAGAAACGTAACTGAAGGGAATATGACGGTTGGGTACTTTTTTACGAGGTGCATCAAATGATCTTGACGAAAACATTGACCAATAACGGTCTGCCCGAGTTCGCCCCCACAGTCGGATTTCATGCCGAATGACCGGTATTCGCCAAAATTGAATTGTACAAAAAAAAAGAATAAAGGACAGAGTGTTTGGTGTGAGTCGATCAACAAATAGCTACAGTAGCCACAACGGTTCATTTAATCGAAGAAGAGAACATTTCTTCAGTTTATGCTTCCAGCTAACTAAACAATTTTGCTAACATCTTGATCATACAGGGTGTTAAAATATGAGCCTTAATTTGTTCAAGCTGGTCGGTCCTTAGCGAACTCAACCACCAAAATTAGATTACAGTTTTTCATCTTCTTCATTCTTGATTTTAGGCGCATTGCCTGTTCAATTATCGTCCACGTGCGTGAAGCTGTCGTTCCATCGTTTCCAACATCTCTTCGTCCTAATGGGGACTTGTCCCGAGGGATTCTCACAAGTTTGCGGTGGTCCATCCTGCTTATGTGCTCATTCCATTCCTTCTTCATGTGTGCTACCCATTCATTGATGTTCTTGACATTACAGGCTGTTCTGATATTCTTGCTTCTCTCTCTACCGAGCAGTGTTTTTCCGGTGATTCTACGGAGTATTTTCATCTCAGCTGTCTGTAGGAGTCTTTTGATTTTCGCTGTTTCTGGCCTGGTTTCTGCGGTATATGTCATCACCGGCCTCACGACGGTTTTGTAGATCCTCGATTTAGTGTCCATTCCCAAACTCTTATTGCACCATATTGTATTCAGGCAGCCAGCTATTCTAATTGCTTTTGTTGCTTGATCTCTGACCTCTGCCTCAATATCCCCAAAGCCGGAAAGTTCTATGCCAAGGTAGATAGATTTCATTTTCTGCTCGATTACTTTACCATAAAGTTCTAGTTTGCATCTTAGAGGTGATTTTCATGTTGTTAAGCACTTTGTTTTGGTCGGTGATATTTCCATATTTAGAGACTTGGCTGCAGGTTGAATAAGTGAATACCCTTGGTAAGTCATCTTCACTTTCTGTAATGAGAGCGGCATCGTCAGCATAACACACTATTTTGATTTCTGCATCCCCCATTTTGTACCCCTTTAGCCCTCAAACACTTTTTGTGTTTTCACAACAATTTCTTCCATTATTAAATTGAAAAGGGTAGGACTCAGGGAGTCTCCTTGGCGAATACCGCTACCCGCTGGTATTGGTTCTGTGAGGTCTCCTTCTATTTGTGCTCGTATTTTATTGTTTGTATAATGTTCTCTATAGTTTTAATGAGATTGTGTGGGATTTGCCTGTTGTAAAGGAGATGCAGGAAGTGTTTCAGCTGGACATGGTCAAATGCTCTAGTTAGATCAACAACACATATAAACGCTGGCTTGTTGTATTCAACGATTTATCCACTATTTGTCTTAATACGAACACGGCGTCTATGGAAGATCTTCCGGATCTGAATCCCTGTTGTTCGTCCGCCAACGATGTAAGACTGTTAATTTTGATCGTAATTACTTTAGTTGTTAGTTTTAGAGCAGTGCTTAAAAGGTTTACTCCTTTATAATTTGATGGTATCCTCTTGTCCCCTTTTTTGAACATTAGCACAGTAGTGCTGGCTCGCCATTCATGTGGGATTTTGTGTTGATATATAATTTTCTGTATTAAAGTTGTTAATTCTTCTGTTAGTCTTTGCCCACCGTATTTGAGCAATTCGTTTTGTATAACGTCATGCCCGGCGCTTTTTCTAGTTCTTAATTTCTGTAGTGCGTTTTCTACGTCAGATGTATTGATCGTGACATCTTTGTTAATAGTTATTCCTGGTGTGGTAGGCTCATCTGCCGTGTTTGTCGTTTTATACAGATCGGTTAAATATCTGATCCACTCTTCCTTTTTGTAGGTTGGTTTTAGCAGTTCATTGACCTCCTTTCTCTGCCCTCTCATAAATCGCCATATCTGCTTTTGAAGCCCGTAGAAATCATCTTCCAGGCGTTTGGATAACATTTCCCAGTGATTGTTTTTGGTTCTTTCACTAATTCTTTAGTTTTGTTTCTAACTTGCTTATATTCGTTATATGATTCTGGCGTTCGCAGAGTACAATATGTTAGGTAGGCTTTTCTTTTTTCTTTGCACTGTTCCTTGATTTCTGGGCGGAACCATGGTGTCTTGTGGTTGATTACTTGGTTCACTTTTATGGTTCGTTCTCCAAGTGCCTCCCTTGCTGAATTCTTGAATTTTTCCCAAGCTAGATTGATGTCGTTAGTATTTGAAATAGGGTTTTCTTCGATTTTTTGTTGTAGTCTATTTTTGCATAGGTATTTTATCGTAGGGTCCCATAGTAGCTCAATATTGTTTGTGTCAATCAAGTTTCTGTGTTTATATCACCGGTCTTGGTTGTTTTGGTATTCGGATTTCCAATCTAATTCTTCCGAGTAAAAGGTTATGATCGCTTCCTATATTTGTCGAATTGAGCGTTCTGATTTCGAGTATTTGAGTTGGGTGAAATTGCCTATTAGTCACAATGTAATCGATTGTCGATGTGTGGCCTCTGTTATTTGCAAATGTAAATTTATACTGGGGTTTTAGGTCGAAAAACGTATTATTGATACGCAATTCACTGTAAGTAGATAGGTCTATCATTAGTTCCTCGTTATCATTCAGCACATTTTCGTTGAACCTTTGTTTAATTCCTGGAACTATTCCGTTTCCAACTCGTGCATTAAAGTCCTCAAGCACTATCATGGGTTGGTCACTTGGTGGTGAGTCAATTGTGGTTTGGAGTTGATCAAAAAACGAGTCTCTCAGGAGTTGCGGTCTGTTGTCTTCTGGGGGATCTGGGGATATTGATAGTATATTGTATTGTATTTATGCAATTTTGGTATTTCGTGCTGATTGCCATCGCAATACCCTCTGTTGCTCTTTTGTGCTTCTCAACTCCGCTGTAGATTACCATATATTCTGCGTATTTCTTTTGGCCTCTTCCTTTTATCTTTGTTTCCTCTAGAGCGCATATATCGATCTTGTTATCTGTCAGTACTTTTAGGATTTCTTGGTCTTTGTTATTGTATGATCTCACATTCCAAGTAGCAACACGCAGCAGATCATTCTTTCTCCAATTCGTTGTCCGTTTTCTCGCGTGGGTCGTCGTGGTTAGATCAGTCCTGTTCCGAGGCAAGTGTCCGTTTCTGTGAGCTTGTGGTTTCTTTTCCCCAGGGTGCTAGCCTGACCCTGGAATCTTCCTCCTTTATCCGGAATTAGGACTGGCAGCATAGTCATCAAGCTACTCAGTTCACCCAATGAATACATACAGCCAGAGTTGATTACATTTTTTGTACTATAAAATTATTAAATTACATCAACTGCTTTAAATGTTGTTTAATAAAATCCTATTTTCAGGGGCTTAAATCTTAGCCTTGTACATGTATCTGAAAGCAAGCTCACATTTTCCAGGACACTTTGTATAGTAGATCAGGAAACAATATATAAAACATTCAAACGACATAATTGTTATACATTAATAACACACACCAGTATGCCATAGGGTATAAAGTTTGGTGTATTTAAGCTTGAAAGCTTTGATGTATATTTAAATGGCCACAGACGGAATATATCATTAGAGGTCCTGCTTGGTTTATTTAACTGACTTGGGCATTTCTACTTAATAAACATGACCAGACTTGCTGATATAATTTATATGCTAGTGTGTTTGGCTTAGTGCAATATGAATGATCCTCATAAGAAGACAACGATCAAATTGTTCATCTATCGGGAAATTGACACTAATCCAGCAATCAAATGTCCCAATTTACAGTTAATGCAATATCCATTCGTTATATTCATTGGAAAGCTTCAGCTCTCCAAAATTGTATTCTGAATTTATATGAAACCTGTAGCGGTTGGCTTATTCGCAATTAACACTAGTAGGATTTCCATTATAAAATATCCTAAAGGCTATAGGGGACGTAAACTATCAATAACTCCATTTCAGCTGGCAAATGTTCAGTATTATTTGGCTTATCCAAGCTAACTAAACAATTAGTTCCAATTCTTTGAAGTCACAAACCCAGATTTTTTATTTTAAAAATTCGTTGCGATTAAATCAACAACTTGCTTACATTAATGTTATCTTATTCGATATTAAATAGCCCATCGTAGATCTTTGGCCGTTTATTTTTAACAATCCGGAAAAGAACGGGGGAATTTCCCAGAAATACTGCAATGCCGCTTTTATACGAACTTTTTATTCAACCTGGATTTATTAATTTTTCTCAACAACGATAATTACTAGTTATTAATATGCCATGTCGAGGCTGTTGTACGCAATCGTGCTGGAAAGGGCATTCGTTTTAACCAGGTTTTATTCTTTCCGAGTTACTTTAAACTTCAATTAGATTAGTATAGCGATTTTTGGAAAAGGTTTTCACAATGTTGATTGATTAATGAACGGGCACAATGGAAACTAAATATAAATGTCCAAACAGTCGCATTTGTCGTACCGCAATAAATACAAATCGTTTATAGACGTTATTTGCACGATAGTTAAGATTATTGCAACTTCTAAGGTTCCGCGGGTCATAAATATTTGCATAAAATCATCATGCGGAATGGGAGTTTTGCAAACAGGGCAATGAGTGTTTGAAACGACTGGAATAATTGAAGTGGATATTTGGAAGTTTGGTGATTCACCTTTTTTTCAAAAGCAAATTCATTGACTCAACTTTACAGGAAAATAAATACATAATACCCCACGACATAGTATTTGAAAGGCGCATCAAATGAACTTTTTGATGACGCTGAATATCTCATTCAAGTTCAATTTTATGGATTATTTTCGATTTTGTAACGATCCTGCTTTTCTCTCTAGGATCCTTCTCAATTACATTGTTTGTTTGTTTAACGGGACTTGGATCGATTCAAAGCAAAAGCCTGTTTTTTAAAATCGCCGATGGTTTGCCATAGTTATTTTTAAAAAACAGGCCTTTGTTTTACCTCGATCTAAATCCCGTTAAAGAAACAACCAAATTCATTTGTTTACCAGAAAACGTTCTACTGAATTGCAAAGAAAATTCTAGGAAAGTCGTTTATTAGTTGCGATTCAAACACAGATTAAATGCAGCGAACTATTTCAGCACAGATGACTGTTTCTGAAATCGTTATACATTTGGTTTTTATCGCTTTTTAGGTCTTTCATGTGATATAATGACCTGTAATTCACAGACTAATCGAGGCAATAAATACGTTAGAAACGACTTTTAAACAACAGCAGTTAGCCAGATTCTTAATTTCATCATTTCCAATATTTTGAACCTTTCTTGTACCGAATGCAAGTTTAGACAAGGGTCGTTTCGGAAAGGCTGCAAAGTTTAAAACCAAACCCCGATTATAAAGTGATTTCAATCAGAGGTTGGATCGGAGAATGATGTATAAACCGATTATCATTACTTTGGACGAAACCGCTTTGTTCCATGAATCGTTTTGCGTCTAAAAATAAAAAGACGCTTTCAAGAAAATAAATGGAAGCTGCAGAATTTATCCTTAAATCCCTAACAACGGACGATTTTTATACTTTATGTATTATACCGCGGGTTATTTTTGTCAAATTTATACAGCGCCCTGTCCAGTGTTTATTTAATTAATTAAGTTGTCACTGGGACAACTCAAACTCTAAAGTTTTATTTTGTTAATTGCATCTACCCGGATTTGGCTTTTTATTTCGGTAATTCCTTTCAACTTTTTACTCGCTTTACGAGGTTAGATTAAATTAACTTGCCTGGAATTCAGTGAGCTTGTATTGATCTGTTTTTATTAGCAGGACATTAAATTAGAAACATTCAAAGGGGTTTTCACGTTGCAAAAACACGACTGATGTTCAATCACCTATAGCTGGAATCGTTGGAACTACATAAAACAAAGGGTGTAAATTAAGACCGCGTTTCAAAACCATTTTTTGCATAGATAGTACAGGCTCAATTTTATCAATGGGGCGTCGAATGTGGCCTTTCAGTTTATGAATCGTTTGTTGCGTTTTAACGCGAGGTTCAAAATTGAAAACTGGAAAAAGAAAATTCGCCTCATCAAAAAAAAATTTTTTGTTTGAAAATTCAACGATTCAATTGTTGCTGCTTTAAGGCCCATTTTGTAAATGTTCTTGTGTTAATTGTAAGCACGCAAAAGCTCATATTTAGTCAAAATTTTCCGCAAACGGTTTCCTGAAAGATTCAATAACTGTGAATGATGATGAATCGAGGTGGAAGATTCTTTTCTTCTCAACACTTTCCCTAACTCCTGCAGTGTCTTCATTAGACCGAACTGTATGAATACGAACAGGTCTTTTGTTCTCTTGTTGGCTTCAATTTATAAATTATTTTGAGACCAAAAATTTTTTCAATATTTGAACTATGTCCAGTCCAGAACACCATTTCGGTAAAGGGTTTTCGCAACTCCTAACTGTTCTGCGTCATCACACTCATCACACCTTAAAATAACAATGCTGACCGATCGACACAAGAAAAAATTACGCTAAATTGAAAATTGACTCTCCTAATGGGACCTTAGAGGCCCAATTTTTAAAATAATTCTAGCATTCATTTAGTGTAATAAATAACACTTTTAATCTACCGACATACACTGCCCAAATACATACTGAGACTAATAAAACATAAGAGAGAACTGTACAGACTATATACAAACACTCAAAATAACGACCTAAAAAAGACACTGAACCAACTTAACAGAAACATTAAAACTATGATTGGACAATACCGACAAGACAAATGGCTGGAAACATGTAAAGAAATACAGAAGGACAAAGGCAAAACATACTGGCGAAAAATTAAGAAACTGGCGCAATACAGGAAGACTGGCACTACTGACACAATTGACGAAAACGGAATAGAACGCTACACAGACAAAGAGAAAGCGGACGCATTCGCCAGACACTATCAAAGGGCCTTCAGCATATCGACAAACCTTAACTTCGACAATGACAACTGGAACTTGATCAACGACTGGTACTTGAACTATTTTAACAGCTCACCAAACTACACCTACAAACTGATCACAGACACAGAGTACGATGAAGCCCTAGCGCACACCAAAAACACTGCACCGGGGAAAGATAAAATTAAGGCAAAACTCTTGAAAAGCCTAACTCAAGAAACACACAAACTGATCCTAACTGAATTGAACAACTGCATCACAAATGGCAGAATCCCAGAAACATGGAAAAACGGCTTAATAATCCCTATACCCAAAAATGGACTGGACAATACACAACCGAGCAACTACAGACCAATTACACTACTTCCAGTACTAAGCAAAATTTTTGAATACATAATGAAGCAGCAGCTTGAAAAAGTGATTGGAAAATATATACCTACCTACCAATTTGGTTTCAAACAGCATCACTCGACTGTTCATCCGCTCTTTATTTTGGCCAACAATATACAAATTACCCACCTAACTGACAGAAAGACAGCTTGCCTGTTTATGGACATTAACAAGGCTTTTGATGGTGTCTGGCATGAGGGCTTACTACACAAACTATACAAACTACACATACCAACATATCTACTACACACCATAAAGAACTTACTAGAAAACAGACAACTACAAGTATGAATTGACAAAACACTCTCATTTTCTTTTTCCCCTGAACAAGGGCTCCCTCAAGGATCCCCGCTCTCACCGTTTCTCTACAATATATACTGCCATGACATATACAATTACAACTTACCAGACAAAAATAAAATCGACAGATCGGCATACATATTACAATACGCAGACGACACGGCACTTATTGTACATGACAAAACTACTGAGAGAGCAGCTCAAAGACTCCAAACACTAACAAACAACACAATGACATGGTTTTATAAATGGAGACTAACACCAAACGCGTCAAAAAACCAACTTCTGCTCACAAACCACAGACTCAACGCTGACTCCCCTACAATAACTGCAGACGACCAAACGACACAACCAAAAAACGACGTAAAATACCTTGGAATCACAATTGACCACAAACTTAAATTCACCAAACACATACGAAACATCAGGGCAGAAACAATAAAGAGAACAAAACACTTCCGATCGCTAACCTACAAAGACAGAGGAATTAGCACAAACACCGCCACCAAAATATATAAAGCTATTTGTAGACCCTTGCTAGACTTTGGACATATACTCATGACCAACGGAACAGAAAGGACAAAACGTTATACACAAACAACAGAACAAATTGCACTAAGACTAATAACACGAATAAGACACCCCCAAAACCCACTACACAACCCCCCCACCCAACTACTATACGAACGCACAAACATGACAAAGATGTCGGAAAGACTCATACAGCTACATACATGGACAAACAACCCCTACAACTGGACCATACTGAATCCCCTTTGTCTTACAAGACCAACCAGACAATCCCGCTTCCGTATCCCTACATCAACGCTACTGGAACACTTACAAACGCAACTGACTAGTGGACAATAAAATAATTTCTTCTTGCCACTGAAATTTTATTTAATAATATTGTTAACCTAGAATAAGAGAATTTTCATATTTGTTTTTTATTTAGATTAAGACTACATGTATTAAACAAGGGCAGAAAGACCGATAGGTCGATAGCCTTTTTTAGAAATAAAGATGTTTACTACTACTAACACTTTTAAAGTAAATTTCACAAATAAAAACACGATAAAGAATAAATTCTGGGTTGAAGTTGGAAATTAGCATTACTTATTTGAAGCCAAGAACTTCCTTTATGAAGCATGTTTGGATAAGACGATTTACATTAAATCGACGTGAAATTATCTCTAAAACTTGCTGTTTTTTGTCGTTGGTTTCTGATCACCCAGGATAATTAAATATACAGGGTGTTCCGTAAATATGTTAAAGTATTTTAAGGGCGTGTTCTTCTAGTCATTTTAGAAGGGGGTCTTAATGAGGATTTTTTTTATTTGAGGTCTCGTTGTTGAGATATATGATTTCCAAAATGGCGGAAAATATTAGTTTTTGTTGTTTTTCTTTAAAACGGTTAAACATAGGAACTTCAATTTTGGTATACATTATAAGCTAATTGAGTACCATTTTATGGTAGTGTACTGTGGTTAAGTTTACTTTTATACAGGGTAGAAATGTGGAACCCACACTTTTGTTTTGTTCAGAACTTTTTTGTGTGCACTAAAACTTTTATCAACATAATTTTTTTAATTACTACAAGTTATTTGCCAACTTTTTTCTCTCTTATTGTTTTTTCCAAAGACCACTAGTTTGCCCGGAAAAAAATTTTAATAGTTTTCTTTGCCGTTCTCAAAATGTGTAAATAGTTAATTTTTAAAAGTTAATTTTTAAAAATCTAATATCGTTTTCATATAACACTTTTGGTACGCATTATTAGTTAATTACTAACAATCTAAATTATTTTTCGAAATTGTGTATTTTGGTTCAGATTACAATTATTGAGTTTTAATAAATTTTACTTAAATAATAACTTCGTTTTGTATATTCTTTTTCCTGACTGTACTTTAATTCATTCCAATGTATTCCTGGGTTTTCAGTCAATTTTATTGTCACTAATTATGGTGTTATGTGATGAGCCCTGCGTTTCGTCCCGGGTCTACCTATTGGACTCGTCAGTAAGGCTTAGGTAGACCCTGCCTTATACGCCGGACACCGGTTATACGCGTTCGGACGTAATGGGACGAAACGCATGGCTCATCACATAACACCATCATTAGTGGCAATGAAATTGACTGAAACCCAGGAATACATTGGAATGAATTAAAGTACAGCCAGGAAAAAGAATATACAAAACGAAAGATAGATGCTTGGGAACAAAAGCAGAATGGAACGAGTGGCAGCATCAGCAACACGGGTTGCCAATATCTCACCGCACAAGATCTACGCCGGCTCGGTTCATTTACGTCCGAACGCGTATAACCGGTGTCCGGCGTATAAGGCAGGGTCTACCTAAGCCTTACTGACGAGTCCAATAGGTAGACCCGGGACGAAACGCATGGCTCATCACATAACACCATAATTAGTGACAATGAAATTGACTGAAACCCAGGAATATATTGGAATGACTTAAATAATAACATGGTAACAATATGAGCAACGATATAAGCAAACAAAATTAAATTTAAATAACCATTCTAATGTTAACTTAGCAGCTGTTCAAAATGGTCACCTTGACATTCTTGGCATAATCGCCGTCTCTAATGAAATTAAAATTTACAGACCGTAAAGTTCTTATTTCGTAAGAAATATTAAAAATTATTTCCTGAAGTTCTTCGATTGTATTCACTTCTGTTGAATACACCATATTTTTTAAATGGCCCCAGAAATAAAAAGGCAAGCGCGTTTAGATCGGAAGATCTAGGAGGCCAGTTTATAGGAGCTTCTTGACCTCTCCCAATCCAACGGCCTGGAAAGTGTTGATCAAGCCAATGTCGGACCTGCAAAGAAAAATGAGCAGGGGCACCATCGTGCATATACCATATTTTTTGTCGTAGTTGGAGTAGCAAATTTTCCAATAACTCAAAAAGATTGTTTTGTAAACAGTTGAAGTACTCAGCCCCTCCTAAGCATCTAGGTAAGATCTGCGGTCCTATTAAAAAATCTCCGACTATTCCAACCCAGACGTTGACAGAAAACGAATGCTGGTATTTTGTTGTCATGACAGAATTTGGATTCTCGGCAGACCATTCATGCATATGGTGGTGCTTAAGAACGCCTCCTCTTGTAAATAAAGGTTCATCGGTGAACGATTGCCTAGAGTTTCTACTCAAAATCCTACTCGCAGTTCATTATCTGTTGGTAATAACTCTTGTACTCTTTTAAAGTGGAAAGGATGCAAGCCGCTTTCTGATAAAATGCGCCAAACACTAGTGGCAGACATATTAGAATGTCTTGATGCTTCCCGGGTAGATGCTCTTGAATTGTCATCAAAATAATCCAAAACGGCACCTTCTTGTCGAATACTAATTGCAAACTCCATACCTTCATTTCGTTGACGGGTAAATATTCCAGTGGCTCGAAATCGTAAATGAATATTGGTAGAAGTTGGATGGCTAGGAACCCGACGATTAGGAAATCCTTCTGCGTAAAGCCTCGCGGCTTGAAGAGCGTTGTCATGACATTCTCCGTATATCAAATGTATATCTGTATATTTTTCATAATTATAATAGTAGTAGTAGTAAACATCCTTATTTCTAAAAAAGGCTATCGACCTATCGGTCTTTCTGCCCTTGTTTAATACATGTAGTCTTAATCTAAATAAAAAACAAATATGAAAATTCTCTTATTCTAGGTTAACAATATTATTAAATAAAATTCCAATGACAAGAAAAAATTATTTTATTGGCCACTAGTCAGTTGCGTTTGTAAGTGTTCGAGTAGCGTTGACGTAGGGAAACGGAAGCGGGATTGTCTGGTTGGTCTTGTAAGACAAAGGGGATTCAGTATGGTCCAGTTGTAGGGGTTGTTTGTCCATTTTGTCTGTAGATGTATGTCTTTCCGAAATCTTTGTCATGTTTGTGCGTTCGTATAGTAGTTGGGTGGGGGGGTTGTGTAGTGGGTTTTGGGGGTGTCTTATTCGTGTTATTAGTGTGTGTTTAGTGAATTTAAGTTTGTGGTCAATAATTATAATAATTATTGCAGTTATTCATATTTTATGTCTAACATAAAAACTAATGCAACCAAGAAACCAACCAACTAAACTTACTTAACAGCAGGTCAGCATCCGCTGTAAATTTTTTTACAATGAAAACTAAACAATATTTAACTGTCACAGACACAGCCTCCTCTGTTTATTGAAATTTTTGTATTCGAACGTTATTAAATAAAAAAGTCACTTAATTACTTACACATTTTGAGAACGGCAAAGAAAACGATTAATTTTTTTGCGGGCGAACTAGTGGTCTTAGGAAAAAACAATAAGAGTTAAAAAAGTTGGCAAATAACTTGTAGTAATTTAAAAAATATATGTTGCTAAAAGTTTACCTGACCTGCACACAAAAAAGTTATAAACAAAGCAAAAGTAGGGTTTCCACATTTCTACCCTGTATAAAAGTAAACTGAACCAGAAAACACTACCATAAAATGGCACTCAATTAGCTTATAACAAAACTGAAGTTTCTATGTTTAACCGTTTTTAAGAAAAACAACAAAATCTAATATTTTCCGCCATTTTGGAAATCAAATATCTCTACAATGAGACCTCAAATTTAAAAAATTCTGAGGAAGACCCCCTCTAAAATGACTAGAAGAACACGCTGTTAAACTATTTTAGCATATTTACGGAACACCCTGTATAACTTATGAAACAACGCAAATAGTTAACTTGAAAGTCGATTTACTATTTTATAAAAATATGATTTTAATAAAAGAGCAATGACAGCGTAGTTATTATACTTCCTCTTCTAGCCGTTTTCTATCCTTTGGATATAAGCCTCTCTCATATTTTTCCAGGTTTCCCTGTGTTCTGTGCCACTTGGTAGCAGTTGTCCGGCTGTTCTTTTGATGTCATTATACCATCCTTGTTATGGTTTGCCAGTGCTTCTTTTCTCCCCCAAGGTCTCCATCTTGTTGTTTTTCCGCTCCAATTGGTTGTATTTCGGGCAACATGTCCGGCGCAGTTCCATTTAAGTCTACCTATGCACATTAGTTCTATTTCTTATCCACTCATTGGTTTTATGATCTTTAAGCGTTATTTCTGGCATTTTCCGTTCTATTGATCTTTGGTGTATCTTTAATTTATTTACAATTTTCTTTGCTAGAACCCATGTTTCACATTCGTAGATTGTTACTGGGAGAATGCATTCCATGTACACCTTGGTTTTTAGTTTGAGGGGTAGGTTGGAGTTGAAGACGAGGCCCATCTTCCCGTAGGCCGCCCATCCTAGATGTAATATATGGTTAATTTCAAGTTCTTGATTAGTTTTTCCCAATGTTATTTGAATACTTGGGAGACATAAGAGTTCTCTACTTGTTGTCCTAGCACATTTATACTCTCTATATTTGTCAGTTGGTTTGTTATGAATTTGGTTTTAGAAATGTTCATTTCTAGGCCTACTTTTCTTGCTTCTTGTTGTAGTTCTAGAAGCTTCTCGTCCAATTCTTCACTGTTTGGGGCAAAAATGCAAATCAGCAAATCTTAGGTTACTAAGTTTTTCTCTCGATATATTAATTCCTCTGTCTTCCCAATATAGGCTTTTGAAAACATCCTCCAGCACTAAACAATTTGGGTGACATAATGTCTTCTTGTCTAACGCCTCTTTTAATCAGGATTTCGTCGGTGTCTTCATGTAGCCTTACTTTCATTTGTGAGCGGTTATTTAGTGTCTATATAATGGTAATATATCGTTGGTCTATTCTTATATTTTTCATTGGCCTAATAATTGTCCAAAATTCAACTGTGTCGAAGGGCTTTCTAAAGTCTATGAAGGCGACCCATCTTGGGATGTTATATTCCGTTCAGAATCTTTACGGTGTGGAGATGTTCTATTGCACTCATGCCTTTTCTGAAACCCGCCTGCTCATAGGGTTGGTATGTGTCAAGTTTGGATTCAAGGCAGTTTGTTATTATTCTCATAAATTACTTGTAGATCTGTGATAACAGGCTGATTGGTCTATAGTTTTCTAGGTGTTCCAATCCTGTGCTATTTTTCCCTGGTTTAGGCATGTATTAAATAGTGAATTAAGCTCCCTTTCCAGTAAGCTTCCACCTTCCACCTTCCTTCAACATTTCCGGTATGATGTTATCGTCACCTGCTGCCTTTGCGTTTTTTAATTGGTTTAAAACTTTCCAAATTTATTCTTCTTCAATCTCTGGTAGATCCTGGGAGCCAACATTACATATCCTGTTTTTCTGGTCATTGTTTGCTCTTCTGGCATCTTCATTGTCTATTTTGGACTCGTACAAACCTGTGTAGAACGTCTCTGTTGCCTTGAGTACCTCTCTTCGATCCACTGTTATGTTACCCTGTCCTTCTCTCAGCTTAATCATGTCTTCTTTATGTGGGTGTTCCTTTTTAAAGATGTTCAAGCTTCTGTTTTGCTGTATCAATTCTTCTATTCGATTCTCTTGACGTTTTCCTACGTCCTCCTTGGCCATTTTCCTTGTTGTTTTGTTTAGTTCGGCATACTCTACTGTATTCCTTTTCTTGTGTTTAATAAGCTCTCTCCTTTATTACAGCAGCTGTTTGGTTTGTGTTGTGGGCTTTTCTATTCTTTTAGTTTTGATGTTACTAAACTTGCGGTTGTTTCTTTCAATGTTTTTATCAGTCTAGTGTTTGTTTCGTCCAAGCTCTCGTGTGGTGATGTTGTTTCCTTTGTTAGCCGTTCTGTCCACCTTTTACTATGTATTGACTTATTGCCTCTTATTGTGCCAGGATCTTCACGGTATTGGGTGCTGTTGAACTTTTTTGCTCTTTCCAATTTTGTGTTTATTATGATCTTGCACCGAACTAACCTGTGATCACTGCCCGTGGTAAAGGAGTTCAGAACGTATCTTGAACGATATGTTTATTTGGTGTTAGCACGGAGTCTATTTAATTTTTTGTATTTCCATCCGGACTGGCCCAGTTCCATTTTCTGTGAGGTCTTCTTTTGAAAAACGTATCCATTATGTATAGTTGTTCTCTTTCCAGGTAATTTGCAATGGTAGTTATTATTAAATTCATTCCAATATATTCCTGGTGTAAACTGGTTATTATTAAAGCTGCTCAATTCAATAATCAATCAAACCTACATTGTTCCGTTCTGGAAATTGTAAATTCAATTCTTCTCATTTCAAAATTATTTGAATAACATAATTAACCAATCCTGCAAAGAAACACACAAAATGTAAAATAATGCCATTTTGAGTAAAGAAAAAAAAAGGAAAGTGTCCAGTTAGTTAATGTCCCACCTCCATTTCTTAAAGCAAAAATAATGAGCCTCCTAAGAGGCCCCCTTTTGAATAGAATGTCAAAAGGTAATCAGCCGCTCTTTCAGTCACCATGAACTAGATTTTTGCCCTTTAAAACCCACCCTTTAACTTAAGACATTTGATGTTCAAGTAAATGATGCATTTTTACCGCATTTTCGTGTCTTTTCAGTGCAAGAATAAAACATGAATCGTAAAAGAAGATCTGAAGTTTAGGTCAAATTTTATTACATATTGATCACTGCAAAAGCATTTTTACAGTATCCTGTTCATTTTCAGCAAAAATCATTCGAGCACCGTTTTAATAGTGAAAGAAGTCGCTTTATGTCAGCCCAATCCAGTCGAGTCTGAAATCCATTAATCTCGAACACTTATTTCGCAAAAAAACCTGATAATAAAATAAACTTTCACGTAATGGGTGGGCCATTACTTGAGGAATAATAAACTATATTGTGATCAGTTGCCTCATATTTTAAGTAGCCTATATTTAAAAATTCGGAAATATGTTTGTTTTCGCATATTTTTCAGAAGAATCAATGAAATCACAATTATTATGAGTTTGTTTTAACGTTTCCTATTTTCCTAGAATAGCTGAATATTGCTGATGTCCATCATCAGCTATATACCGAAATAGGGGTTCCTTATAAACATTTTAAGATATCAAATTATATGTATTCCGCTCTTTAATACATTTTTTTGCATATTAACTAATAGATGACATCAGGGGTGGCGACAATAAAAAATGTATGTTATGCTTCGTAAGCGATATCCATTAAGCAATAATGGAGGTGACAAGACGCTTCCTATGAGTGATTTTATATCTTGTCGTGTGCAATGTACGCTCTAATGGCCTAATGTGTTGCCTATGTAATATTTGATTTATAAAGTTCTATTTTCGGGATAGAAAATATTCTTGAGAATAGAAAATTTGCATTTGAAAAATCCTCTACTTTATTAGAACTGAAACCAACACTAGACTAATCAAGACTCGAAAGGCTCAATATTGAAAGCTATTAAGTCCGTGTAACGATGATAAAACACATTTTCTGTTTACTGTTAGTAGAGGGCCAATCTCTACTTCCTTGTGGACGTAAATATTAACATAAAACGAGGTTATTTAATCCGGTAATTTTATTTGTTTCTTTTTCCCTTCCTGTTTAATCACTTCTTAGTGGGATTTTCCGTTTTAACCGGATTTCGCTTTGTTCGGTATTAAACCCTTAAACAAATACAGACAGTGAAATTGAATAAATTTACTCTGAGCAATAAAAATGCACATAAAGTGCCGCCTTATTTATGTGGCTGCTAAGTTTCCAAAGAAAAACACTTTCACAGCTCCATTGATCCTAATCGGACCGACTGATGTACATGGGAAATATGGGAGTAAAAGAAGTAACAAGAACAAGCCGACTAGAAAATGGACAGTTCGGACATTCTTAGTTATTTCATTCCAATGTATTCCTGGGTTTTCAGTCAATTTTATTGTCACTAATTATGGTGTTATGTGATGAGCCCTGCGTTTCGTCCCGGGTCTACCTATTGGACTCGTCAGTAAGGCTTAGGTAGACCCTGCCTTATACGCCAGACATCGGTTCTACGTGTTCGGACGTAAATGAACCGAGCCGGCATAGATCTTCTGCGGTGAGATATTGGCAACCCGTGTTGCCGATTAGCATTAGATTGAAAGCCACTCGTTCCATTCTGCTTTTTTTTCTCCCAAGCATCTATATCTTTTTTGTATATTTCTTTTTCCTGACTGTACTTTAATTCATTCCAATGTATTCCTGGGTTTTCAGTCAATTTTATTGTCACTAATTATGGTGTTATGTGATGAGCCCTGCGTTTCGTCCCGGGTCTACCTATTGGACTCGTCAGTAAGGCTTAGGTAGACCCTGCCTTATACGCCAGACATCGGTTCTACGTGTTCGGACGTAAATGAACCGAGCCGGTATAGATCTTCTGCGGTGAGATATTGGCAACCCGTGTTGCCGATTAGCATTAGATTGAAAGCCACTCGTTCCATTCTTCTTTTTTTAAGGCGTATAAGGCAGGGTCTACCTAAGCCTTACTGATGAGTCCAATAGGTAGACCCGGGACGAAACGCAGGGCTCATCACATAACACCATAATTAGTGACAATAAAATTGACTGAAAACCCAGGAATACATTGGAATGAATTAAAGTACAGTCAGGAAAAAGAAATATACAAAAAAAAAATTCTTAGTTATATCGGCTATGTTAGCAAATTCGGACGTTTTTTTCATGTTATCAGAAGAATTGTCCTAAGATTTCCACACAGAGAGGGATTGAAAAATTACTCAGTCATCAAATAATTTGTCAAAATGTGAAATATTATGGAATGGCGCACTAAAATCGTTTAGTTTTATGCGAAACTCGAGGAAGCGCGCGGTACTCCCGCTAACGGGGTTAATTTTTATGTCGGAATACTCGTTTTAATGATATTTGCCATTCATCATCATCATTATTAGCCAGTCTTTTGCATCCACTGCAGGCCTCCTCCATTTCTGCCCGCTGTCCTCTATCTTGAGCGCTCCGCACGTAGTTTGTGGTTATTCTTTTGATATCGTCTGTCCATCGCGTGGGAGGTTCTGGTTCTGTTTCTGAGTCTAGATTTATTTTATTGCTATTTCATTGCATTTTTAGAATACCTTCCCGGTTTGTTATAATATAACCTTGATTGTCCTTAACCTTCGTCATTTGCCTTTTTCCTCCTTCTAGTTTTAAATGTAATACCTTCATGCTCTTATTGTTTTCTATTGTTTGTTCAAACTGCTCTTGGTTGCATGTTCTGATGTCACGTCTTATAGCCCGTGATATTTCCCTGTTAATCTGTCTTAGCTCCTCATCAGTAGTCAGTTCATCACTTCTCATGTCTCTTCTTTGTTGCATTTTCCGCATAGTAGCTTCGCTTAATTTCCATTCTTTCTTGGTTGTTAGGCAGTATCTGTTTTGACTCTCTAGCAGGGAAGTCGTGATGGTCTCATTTAAGACATTGATGTTTTCTTCCTCTTCAGTACCATATAGCTTACTCGTAATGGATTGCTGGAAACCATCTATGTCGCCGGACTCTTCCGTGGTCTGTTCTTGCCGGTCTTTTTGATCAGCTTATGCCGTTCCTTACCGATGTCAATAATTAATTTGACTCGTACAATGGTGTGGTCCCTTCCGGTGGCTACCTTGTTCAGTACTGACACATCTCTAACTATGTATCTCTTGTCAGTGATTATGAAATCTATCTCATTCTTTGTTCGTCCATCTGGGCTTTTCCTTGTTCATCTCTTGTTTGGTCTCTTAGGGAAGAAGCTATTCATCTGGAATAAGTTGTTTTGCAACAAGAAACCAAGCAGTGTTTCGCCCCTATCATTTCTTCCTTCCAATCCGTGGTTTCCCAGTGAAACCTCGGCATCGTCCGACCTTATTCCCACATTAGCATTAAAATCACCACATATGATAGTATAATGTGTCTGCTGATCGCTAAGAGCATCTCTGATGTCAAAGAATATTCTTCGTCTGTATGATATGAGGTAGAGGCGAAAGCTTTATAATTTTGATATTATATCTGGCGTTAAGTTTGAGGACAAGGTATATTATTCTTTTGGAGATTTTCTTCAGAGACATAATGTTTGTTTGGTGGCGCTTATGTATCAGAAAGCACATTGAGCCATTGTTATCTCCTACGTAATAGAAATTTAGTCGATATTTGCCATTGCCCGTTGCTAAATCTTTACAAAAATTAGAAAAATTACATCAAACGTTCCGTTAATCTCTGGGCATGTGGCTGGTAAGTTTTCTAAGAATGTTTTTCTAAGCACTATTTATTTAAATTGAATTGAAATCTTTACAGTGGGAAGACAAGAGGAAAGAACCCTTTGCAAAAATAAACCGACCAGAAAATAAACCGATCAGGCGTTTTGAGTTATAGGGAGGCTTGCTTTAGGCCGCTATTGCATCTTTTCATGGTTTCGGATCAGTTGTCTTGGCAGTAAAAAGATATAACGAAAAATTATCTTCAAATTAATATTAAAATTGGAAAATGATACAATTCGGTTAAGTATAACATATACATTTGAAGGACCAGTAAAATTACCAAAAAATATCTAATAGATCTGTTGAGAAACAAGCAAATAAGGCGCTATCAAAACTTTTCTACCTAAATAAAATTATCGCAAAATTCGAAAATGCGAGTAATGCTCCCGCCAATTGGGGAAATGCGTTTCGCCTCTTTCTTATACATGCCTTTGCGGTGTTTTTTCTTGTCTTTTTCCATTTCAATCAGACTTTTTTTAGTTCGTTGATAAATTGTCTAAAATGGCAGGTATATAAGTACCTACATTTTACTTTGGGGAAGAAAAGAACAAAAAGCGGAAAATTGCACAAGAAAATTTGTTTTCCACGCCATTGATTCAAACCCAGTTGACCTCTATGCATGCTGAGATGCGAGAAATAAAACCAATAACAAAAACCAATTAAAAATGAAAATATCAATTTTACAATTCAGTTACATGGAAGGATCTGAGAAACAGCTAAAAATTGCTTTAAAAGTGAAGGAACGAAAGCATCAAGCCAACTAATTAGTTTAGCATAAACCTCGAGAAGGCTAGCAGCACTCCTATCAACAGGACCAGTGCATTTCGTCTTTTTCAAATTCACACAGTTGCTCGTTGTCTTTCATACGTTTTTAAACAAGAAATATTGCTATAACAGAACAAAATGGCGTAAATTACAAAGAAAAATATATTCTTGACGCGATTTATTCAAATCCAATTGAAAGTTATACTTGATAGTGTGATAGACAAGAACAAAAATGATAGTAAAGAGTAACAATGATATTAATTTTACAATTAAGCTAGAACATTCAATTGTTAATGGAAGGGTCTTTAAGATAGCTAAAAATTGTTCAAAAGTCCAATATCAAAAGCATCACGTCAAAGTCGAGGAAGCGAGCAGTACTCCCGTCTAAGAATTAAGGAGACTTTGTCTCTTTCTTATACGAGTAGAAACTCTGTGTCTTTCATACAGTTTTCCATTTAAACCAACATTTTAGTAGTTCGTTGTTAAATTCTTTGAAAATGAGGATACAGTAACGTCGAGTAGATTTTATTCTTGTTCTTTGTTGACTTCAATTTGTTAAATTGCAGTCAACAATTTTTGGGATAACGCCATTTCCAATTCGAGCATTAAAATCTCCTAACATAATTGGTTCTTTTGGATGTAGTATGTCCACTAGAGATTGCAATTCTTCGTAAAAAGCCTCCATTTCTCCGAAGGTCTTGCAATCCTCGGGCTGTATATAGATATAATATTTAGTTTACGTTGATCTATTAGAATTTTTAAGCATATCATTCCTTCCGAGAGATATTTGCAATTTTCGTAGTAGCGGTATTCCTACTCCAGCCTATGCTCTTTGATCCTTTTCAACCCCTGAATATGCTAGTATGTGGTTTTCGTTCTCCTACTGACCCTTGCCTTTTCTTTTTGTTTCTTCGATAGGACAGATGTCTATGTTTTTGGGTTTTAGTTCTTCTATCATTTCTTGATCTTTGTTGATAGATGATTTGCTATTCCAAGTACCTATCCTTTAAAATACTTTCTTTGAAAATGTAAATCAGGAGATTTTTCCACCCCCCCTGCTGCTATCACCGATATTAATGTTCCTCCTTGAACATTGATATCCAGTTGAAATGCACGATACCGATTTTAATTGCTAAAAAGAACAAAACATTCCCCACAATAACCGTATCGCCTACGAGACCAGGGATCCATTTCCTGCAATTTACCCACATTTTATCCATAAACGCAATTTTCCAGTCAAGGCGTCGAGTCACAGGGGCTGGGTCATGGGTTGGGGTCCTACTTCGTATTTTTAAACACTCATTTAGTTAATTAATATCTCGGATATTGTTTCACCGATATATGTGAGACAGTAAGTGCTTTGTAGACCAGAAACTCATTTGTTTAATGATATTTGCTTTGCTGGTTGCTGATATGTACGTCAAAACGCTACTATGAGACACTTTATTTCAGACCAGAGATTAAGGGAGTGCTTGTTCGTAACCTATTAATTAGACTTTTAGTCCGATTAATAATTTCATTAGGCGACCAATTTAACAGTGGTGCCCATATTCTTGGAATGGGTTTAGATAAGTTGCAATAAAAAGCAATTACTTTACCGAAAATGCAATTTAAACAAAGTGCATTCCAACTTTTTTAAATATTTTTCTTCAATTTATTTAGAAAAAGTTTTGAAAATATTCGTACTCTGAGGAAAAGAGTTAATTTAATTCCGTCATGAATGTAAAAGGAATCAAATAATGTAAAAAATCCGTTGATGTGAGTATAGCTCGCGTTCTCGAATTTTTTGCTTAACAGATCTTTAACTTGACTTTTAGTGCAATTATTGCTATTTTACAGATCCTTAATTTGTCAAACTCCAACTAAATTTGAATCAATAGAGCTATTAAGAATACATTTTTCTTATGTAATTTACGACGTTAAAAATGCTTTTAAATTCAGTTTGTATGCAGCTCCGAGCACTTTTTGAGTTAAAAGTTTTTTCTTCATACAGCCTTCTTAAGTGGGCAACATATGGGATACTTTTTATATTATTAATTTTGCTAAAACATTTTATTCTGCATGTTCTAAAATCTAAAACGGAATCACCAGATATAATTGGTTTGCGGTAGTGTACGTGGCTTTTAACAAAAAAAAGTTTAATTGCTTCAGAATCTTCAAAACTCTTCTAAATGGCGTTACTGATAACAGTTGCTCTTGAACGCTTATGAAATGGGCTAAAGCAATATCTTTAGTTTAACGCCCTTGTAAATATGCATGTAATGTAACACCGCCATCCCACACATATACACGAGCCTTGTTTACAGGAAAGGCGTAATATAAAGAATAGCGTTCATTTTCTATAGTGATTTCCTAAATTCGCCAGTCTGCCACTTTCCCGCAGATGTTCAGCACTCTTTTGATTAACGCGAATTTGTTACTCCTATATTCCATTGCAGCTTTGAAACCGTTTCGTATATTTTGCTTAATCAAATATATTTTTTTTAAATGACTGGGTTTCTGCCCAACAAACGAAAAATTAAATTACCAGAAACTAAATATAAACTAGACTAGGTATAACGTTTCAATTAATAGCCCTTAATTAAATAATATTATTACATTATTTCGTATTCACATCCGTTCCACATGTAGCTAAAGACAACTATAACGATTGTTACGTGTAATGCCTGCAAGTCTCATTAACTTCTCGTTTCAAATAGAACAATGTGTGTTCAGAACGGTTGCAAACTGCAATGCGGTGGCCAAAGCTTTGAACTTTAAAAAGCATTTGACTAACACATTTGTTTCGCTTGGTGTAAAACTAAAGCAAAAAACTTTCATTAAGTAGATCGAAGGAGTTTTTTTAATCAGTTGCAGACGTAAGTAATAATAAAACTATACAAAAACAAGTTGAAGTGCTAAAAAAACGAAATTCATCAAAGCGACGTGAAACTTGTATACTTGAAATCAGTATCATCTGGCTTAGTGACTAGAAAGGCCAGAAACTAAACTTTCTGGCGCTGATTAAAATGCTCGTTCGTTGTTTTTTTTGTCATATTAAGCGGGCTATAAATTAAATACATTAATCTATCCGGAACTAATAAATACAGTTGGATTTGAAAAACAAATAAACGAGCCGATTAAGCAGGGAAAATTAGTCAAGGCTGGTATGGGGATGGAAATGTTAACGAACATGTCCACTAAACAATATAAGTAACGCAAATTCAATATCTGCAAGCATTAATGGAGGACAATGATTCATTACTGCTTACAGCATCAAGCATAATCAGAATCAGCGACGGTAAAATTAATTGTTTTTAGTGTTAATGACATGTCGGTTGGCTAGACAATTTATGTTTGGTCATAACTGAATACTTAAAACCGATAGAATTATGCCGATTTGTTCTGTAGTTTCTCGGAATAGTAATTGCTAAAGCCAGAGTTACCCATAATTTACAGATCACTTAGAATAAAGCAACTGTCGAAATAATTGCCCATTTATTTCCTGGAAACAGGAACGAAAAAAGAAAAGCTCAATTTTGGAAATTTAAGACTACCTCGACTAAGTGGAATTTATTTGTTTCATTACTTTTTCAGTTCCGGATCCAGACAGATTTTCAATTATATTAAGATCCTTTGTCGTCTTTGCTTTTACAATTTCATAAATACATTTATATAAAAATGTACGTATTTAGGCGAAGTTAGTAATTTATAAACATTTCCCAATTCTTTAAAAAATTCTGCAAATTGGGCGGGGTCGCAGCTCTCCTAAAACCAACATTTAAACTTGGAAGAGCAAATCCTCCTTCCCTCAACAACCCTATGAACCACTGTCTACATTTTACCATACCCTACTTAAACGACCTGATACACATATTTCTGACATACATACACCCACACTCCAACCTAGAACAAAACATACTGACTAAGGCGAGCATCTATAAATATGCAATAATTATAGGCGACTTTAACTTGAATACAAACAAAACGAAACAACTTAAAAGATTTTTGCAAAATTCCGACTTTATAAAACAGCACACCCCACCAACTTTTCTGATGCCCGCAAACCCAGACTCAACACCAGACGTTCTACTGCACACAAGAAAATTGACAAACACCATCAACAACATAAACTTAACCAACGAACTTGGATCCGACCACCTGGCTATTACGTTTAACATAGACTTACAACATACGCAACCTACCTCCAATACACCTCCTATAGAGAAAAACTTAAACCTAACAAAGATTGACATAGACAAGGTGAAACAACATATACATGACTTCATTCAATCACAAGCACAGCACATTTCAATAGAAACCATACAACAACAACTTACACTAGCCATACGAAAATTTAGCCCGGAAATAAAAAATGCTTTCTACCGACATACACTGCCCAAATACATACTGAGACTAATAAAACATAAGAGAGAACTGTACAGACTATATACAAACACTCAAAATAACGACCTAAAAAAGACACTGAATCAACTTAACAGAAACATTAAAACTCTGATTGGACAATACCGACAAGACAAATGGCTAGAAACATGTAAAGAAATTCAGAAGGACAAAGGCAAAACATACTGGCGAAAAATTAAGAAACTGGCGCAATACAGGAAGACTGGCACTACTGACACAATTGACGAAAACGGAATAGAACGCTACACAGACAAAGAGAAAGCGGACGCATTCGCCAGACACTATCAAAGGGCCTTCAGCATATCGACAAACCCTAACTTCGACAATGACAACTGGAACTTGATCAACGACTGGTACTTGAACTATTTTAACAACTCACCAAACTATACCTGCACACTGATCACAGACACAGAGTACGATGAAGCCCTAGCGCACATCAAGAACACTGCACCGGGGAAAGATAAAATTAAGGCAAAACTCTTGAAAAGCCTAACTCAAGAAACACACAAACTGATCCTAACTGAATTGAACAACTGCATCACAAATGGCAGAATCCCAGAAACATGGAAAAACGGCTTAATAATCCCTATACCCAAAAATGGACTGGACAATACACAACCGAGCAACTACAGACCAATTACACTACTTCCAGTACTAAGCAAAATTTTTGAATACATAATAAAGCAGCGGCTTGAAAAAGTGATTCGAAAATATATACCTACCTACCAATTTGGTTTCAAACAACATCACTCGACTGTTCATCCGTTCTTTATTTTGGCCATTATATACAAACTACCCACCTAACTGACAGAAAGACAGCTTGCCTGTTATGTGGACATTAACAAGGCTTTCGATAGTGTCTGGCATAGAGGCTTACTATACAAACTATACAAACTACACACACCAACATATCTACTACACACCATAAAGAACTTACTAGAAAACAGACAACTACAAGTACGAATTGACAAAACACTGTCATTTTCTTCTTCCCCTGAGCAAGGGCTCCCTCAAGGATCACCGCTCTCACCGTTTCTCTACAATATATACTGCCATGACATATACAATTACAACTTAACAGACAAAACTCAAATCGACAGATCGGCATACATATTACAATACGCAGACGACACGGCACTTATTGTACATGACAAAACTACTGAGAGAGCAGCTCAAAGACTCCAAACACTAACAAACAATACAATGACATGGTTTTATAAATGGAGACTAACACCAAACGAGTCAAAAAACCAACTTCTGCTCACAAACCACAGACTCAACGCTGACTCCCCTACAATAACTGCAGTCGGCCAAACGACACAACCAAAAAACGACGTAAAATACCTTGGAATCACTATTGACCACAAACTTAAATGCACTAAACACATACGAAACATCAGGGCAGAAACAATAAAGAGAACAAAACACTTCCGATCACTAACCTACAAAGACAGAGGAATTAGCACAAACACCGCCACCAAAATATATAAAGCGATTTGTAGACCCTTGCTTGACTTTGGACATATACTCATGACCAACGGAACAGAAAGGACAAAACGTTATACACAAACAACAGAACAAATTGCACTAAGACTAATAACACGAATAAGACACCCCCAAAACCCACTGCACAACCCCCCCACCCAACTGCTATACGAACGCACAAACATGACAAAGATCTCGGAAAGACTCATACATCTACAGACAAAATGGAAAAACAACCCCTACAATTGGACCATACAGAATCCCCTTTGTCTTACAAGACCAACCAGACAATCCCGCTTCCGTTTCCCTACATCAACGATACTCGAACACTTACAAACTAGCAACTGACTAGTGGACAATAAACTAATTTTTTCTTGTCATTGGAATTTTAATTAATAATATTGTTAACCTAGAATAAGAGAATTTTCATATTTGATTTTTATTTAGATTAAGACTACATGTATTAAACAAGGGCAGAAATACCGATAGGTCGATAGCCTTTTTTAGAAATAAAGATGTTTACTACTACTATACATTTCAGAGTAAATGTATATTTAAAAATGTATATTAAATAATCCGATCAAATTTCAAATGTTTTAAGCGCGTTTTTAATGCTCAAAAACGGTGGCGGTTCACACAAAGTCAATATAATACTATTGCAATTTTGTCTTTGTTAATGAGAAGCGATTTTTTAAACATTTATGCATTATTTTTATTATAATTTAAAATTGGAAAGATAAACCGTTTTATTATTTAAAATCTATTTACCAATCAGGTTTAAATCTAGTGTTCATCAAACGGTAGAAAACTCAAAGTTTTCAAATGTGTGCAATTTTTGCTTGAAAATCATCAGAAACTTCTAAATTTTATAAAGACACGCGTCCTGTAAAAGTTTTCCCATTTGCGCTTATGAATATTACTGGCCTTTTCATGTTTACAACTTTATGTTTTATCAACATTTAAGTTACTGTCGTTTAAATTACTTTGAAAATGGACGGCTTTTAGCAAACAAGTTTAAAAGTTGCTTTTAATTTGAACTGAAAATCCGAAAGACATCGTTATGTCGTGGAAGCTTCTGGTTTTCATATAGAAAACGTTTGTAAAATGTATTTAGTAGCAAGCGGAAATTTTATTCTAATTCCAAATTGTTCATTATCAGTGTGATTCTTATTTTAGATGGCATGTATTTTAATTATTTCATTTCCTCTGTAAATATGTTTGCAAAATAACGAAAGGTGTCTCATTTCTGGTTATCTTCATACTCAATGGACTTAGGCACCAAAAACTTTATAACGTAAATGCTCACTTTGAGTAAGAAAACATTAAAGCTTGAATAACCTTTGCTAGCGAATATCATAGTCATATTAGGCTGCGTTAAAAATACCCTTAGAACAAAGGGAAATACTTTGAATTTTTCATGATCCCGCCCCTCGGTCGCTAAATCTTCATAAGCGTCATAAGCGTGTTAAATTTATAAAGATATGCGTCCAACCGAGTTTAGCAAAGTTTTCACATTTAGGCCTATTTATTTTACCTCCCCTTTTATATTTATCACTTCATATTTAGCTGGTAAACCGACCATGTTAAAATAAGTTTTAATAGCTGACAAAACCGCTTTTAGAAACTTTTAATTGCTGATTTGGTATTCTTAAAGTGCCGTTATTTTACCATCTGAAAATCGGCAAAAGAAATGAGTCTTAAAATATCATCCACAATATGCAAAGTACGTGCAGGTTTCCAAGTAATCAGCAAAACTGGAAGAACACGATGCAATTTTCTCCGTAATATTTCAACACTATTCCTCCATTAGCGTTCATAATCGCATACATTGCACAACACTGGGGAAGTTTCGGGTTTTTCTTTGGTTGAAGTATCTAATTAAAAAGCGGGAGCTAAAGGCACATTGTTTCGTTTCATTTCAGTTAATTACACTGATTTGACCAGAAAACCACAATATTCTTTGCTCTTGTTTTATAGAAATTTTGCTCCTTCGCATAGTTCTAATATTTTTATGTATTATATTTTGAAAGTGCATATTCCAAGATCACATGGATCCAAGATGGAAAATTGGTTGATTGGAAGCCTATGAAATATGGAAAATAAAAAACGGAATTTTTAGGTGTGGGTAACTTTTATACCATTTTTTATGTGTATGAGTAAGATGTATTTAGACTCCGAAAACTTGTTTACAAAATTCCGATCAGGCAATTTTTATGTGGAAGAACGTTCTGGAAGGCGAATTAAACACTATAAAGGCATTTATTATAATAAAAAAACAACTCGAAAATTTGCTGAGAGATTAACTTGATCAAATTCAAAGGGATTCAAAAATCTCTTGGACCAGTTTTTTGCCAGTAAAACCCAAACATTTTTATGCCCGTGGAAATTCATGCTGCTGCCCGAAAGATGGCAAAAGGTATTTGCCGAGAATGGACAATACATAATTCAATAAGAGATTCGCACAAAAAACACCATCCTCTATTTCCATAAAAAGTGGAAATGCCTTCCCAAACAGCCCAATGGTTTATCTGATTCGTAAATTTTAGATTATATTTTTTTTGTTTATTAGAAGCTTTTTTTCCGAAACGTCCTGCCAGCATGTAGAAGCATTTTAATCTTGGATTTATAGAACTTCTATTAAGTTTCATAAAAAGGTGATACAGTGTGCCAGCTTTTTTAATTAATTTTAGTCAAAACAAATTCCTGGGTTCCATTCAATATTATTGTTTATTAGTCAAAACATTTTACAAATACGTTTCGGTGTCTTTCTCCACCATCATCAGTTTGTACGTATGGCTGTTTCTACCCTCACATTTGGCCAACTCTTGTTGGCAAAGTTGAGACAATAATATTGACTAGAACCCAGGAATTTCTTTTGAATTAAATTGAAATACAGTCAGGAAGTATACACAATAATTAATTTTAATAAATTTTATTAGAGAGAAAGGAAATATTTTCAATAATATACAACTAAGGCCGGATTCTACAATGCAAGTAAAAATAACGGTATTGTTATTCCTGGTATAACCTATACCCGCAGATATTTGGAGTATATCTCTGAGTGAGTTCTACTTCTCTGAGTGAGTGAATCTCTTGTTCGTCTAGGTATAACTATACCTGGAACTAGTTCAAAGGCGTGAAAATAGTTCAATTGTCCGCGTGTATAGTTTATTTAGCGCCTGGCAATGTGATAGTTTTGACAATTATTAACGGGGGAACGTCCCTTTGAGCATCTGGTTTACGATTTGAGAACACATTGTTGTACGTTTTTATCGCAGATTGTTTTGATTTAGTAACAAAATTAACCAAAAAAGATGCATAACTACTCACAAAATGAGATTGAGATGTTAGTAGATCAGGTAGAAGAACTTAAAGAAATTCTCGGTCGACGTAATAGTAAATTCCCTATGTCGTCATCAGAATCGAATACATTCACGTGCACGACCTCTATTTTATTTAATTTTGATAGTTATTATAATTAAAATTACAGTTACAGTTACATAAGTTAATAATAGAAATTACAAAATATTATCATGCACAAAACACACTTTGCTCAATAACATACTAAAAATCAACATTAATGCGGGTTATGTTAACAGCCAAATTGACCAATAGCATGCAAGAATTGCCTTATTCGAAGTATAGCTCAATAATCAATTTTGTCGGTGTAACATATTCCGCAGATATACCAGGAATAAAGTTATTCCGTGATTCTAGAAGGGAAATCGCTAATTATATTAGCCTAGTAAAGATGGTTCTGAGTTTATACCTGTGTTGTAGACCCCGGCCTAAGGCAAAGGCTTAAGCTACAACTGAAAAAGATGCAATCTTCCAACCAAAATGATAAGCTAAACATAGATAAACTTCGAAATGTGGACCTACAGGAAAATCTTGAGAATTTTATGGGAAGACCGAATCATAAACACTGAAGTGCTGAGAAGGATGGACAAAGAAATAGATGTTGAAGTCTGAATTAAACAGAAAAAGTGGCAGTATCAGAATGCGTGGGAGACAGAATGCGTGGAGGGAAGAAGTCTTACGATTAATAATGCAAGAGCAAGATAGAAGGCAAAATAAGTGTATGAAGGAAACTCTTTGGAGCAGTTGCCTCAAAGGTCAGGATGATGATTGTCAATCTTCGTCGCGGAGATGGCACTTGAAGAAGAGGAAGAAGGAACTAAGAGCGGGAGAATTTTTTTCAATAGTGCTAAATTTGGAAATGCCCAAATAAAAGGAGTTGTAATTATGGACTCGCCTAGGTCATATAGAACGGACTCACCTACAATAAAACATTTGTTAAGCCTGGTTATGGACAGCAACTTGAATAGAAAATAGAAAAACACGGCAATTAATAAACAAGTAACGAGGACATAATGGTATTTTTTTCCTAGTGTAATTTACTGATAATATCGACCAATTAATTAAAAGGGCAATTTAAAATATCCATTCGTTTGTATATTTTTCCAAAGACTCGGAACATTTAGGGGTTTACGTCTTACTACAACAGTGCAAATTATTAGAAACACGGTAAATTCACTGATTTTTCTTTCACGTGTTCCAACCCATTCCATTACTGTTTCTGAACGTATTAAATTTGAATATCTACAATACAATCTATTTGCATGCAAACTATGCTTCGTTGCGGCTTAATATGCGAAATACGCATCGGTTTGCTCTAAAATAAAGATGAAAAAACCAGCAGGTAGTCAGCATAATAATTCCCTGAAAGGGAATTAAAATTAGCCCATTATTAGTGACCGAAAAAACCACTCCCAGGTGCAAGCAGTTTAATTTTCGAGCTTAACCTACACTATACCATATTAAAATAATTGCCATACATTCCGTCATAATGCATAAACAGAATTCTAAGTGAGACTTTATGTAAATAAAGGAAATGCGGCTGTCATACGTTGCTAAATTATGAATTTATCTTTCGATTTGAGTCGTGTAGTAACGGAGCGCTTTCTATTTGCAACTTCAAATATTGACTAGAATAAACTGTTGCGGAAGTAACATGTGAATTTCAGTCAGCAAAAACACAGGTTAGTAAGGGAAATGGAGAAGTTGAATGTTACAAAATGCGAAATATAATCGAAATAATCTGCAAGGGCATAGTTGTGTCTTTGCTACAGAAAACTAATAACTTTCCTGTACTTTATGTGTTAATTCTCCACTGTTTTTGTCAGCAATATGCCAAATCAACAAAAAATTAAATGAAACATTTAACACATAACATTATTTATGCACATGTTAAATAAGGGAGATTATTTCAGCCGATTTAATTAAGAATTTCTGGTGCCATTTTGAATACGTTAAAGCGAAAACTAAATGCTATAAGAACTAGGGTAATGTAATCAACAGCCGAGCGGGTGCTCTGAATAACAGCCAGAAATAAGCAGCATCTAATTTTCCCACTAAATGGCAAAACGTATAACGAAAAGGAACAGATAGACTGTGGCATATGGTAGCATGTCTTAAGCAAAAACCCTGAAATGGTACTTTTAAACGGAAAACACAACGGGAACTATTTTTATTAAATATAAAAAAAAAATTGACTTTCTCTCCGTCTGTTGCTATTAAAGTTTTTATTGACTTGAAACTGTTTAAATGACATAGATCTACAAGTAATTTACAGCACCAATGTTTTAATCTAGAGTCTAGACAAAACCTTATTTGACTTAATATAGGGTGATTCAAGAAAAAAGACGAATCTTCAAGTACAATTAATTTTTTTCGTATATTTCTTTTTCCTGACTGTATTTTTAATTCATTCCAATATATTCCTGGGTTTTTCAGTCAATTTTATTGTCACTAATTATGGTGTTATGTGAAGGTGTGTGAATGGTGTGTCAGGCATCATTTACGTCCGAACACGTAGAACCGATGTCTGGCGTATAAGGCAGGGTCTACCTAAAGCCTTACTGACGAGTCCAATAGGTAGACCCGGGACGAAACGCAGGGCTCATCACATAACACCATAATTAGTGACAATAAAATTGACTGAAAAACCCAGGAATATATTGGAATGAGTACAATTAATCAAAGTATGTTGAATTTGAGCTTATTTTGTTATGTTAAAAATATTTACATTTCCTCCTAAACCACCCTGTACGAAGTTCTACTGCAACTCAACATAAAATACTAGAGAGAGAGTGATTATTTCTTAATAAATTCATTATATTTCAGATTGCCAAAAGAACAGCTACATCGGATTGAAACTGTCTCATGTAAGTATCAAAGACCGTCAGCTAATATAAAGGCCCGTTTAAGCCTTCAGGCATCAGTATGCTTTCGCATACATAAAAACTCCGACATGTAAGTTAGGAGCAATTTTCCCAGTTTTCAACTTGTTTTTAGTACCTAAACCTTGGCTTGGTCCTTTGATAAATCGAAAACGATTTTATTTTGAAACGATCTCGAATCCCGTAAAAGCAACAATAAATATTCTTTATATTCACTCAACCGAGGTAACTTCATAGGTGACACATCAATATTATTATGCCCATAAAAATATGATCCCTATGCAGTAAAAATCAACATATAAATTGCACACATGACTGCTATTACCATATGGCTGAATGTTCTCGCAGGTTATCACATCAAATGATTAGACTTTTTGGGATTAATGGGACTTAATGGGATTTTTAATGCAATTATCTGATCATATTGAGGGTAAAAAAACACATTTATAATCAATTCACAAAACAACTAACTTTTGTTATTCAAATATTATTTTTCAAGGACTCCAATTTTATTCAGGGGCATGTGCAATTTTACAATCATATATTCGATAACTGGCAGCAAGAAAGGAATAGTAAAAATAAGAAAACTGACGGGAAAAATTTCCAAACTAGTTTTCTACCAAAAGGTTAAAATAAGACGCTTGTGGGCTGATGTGGGCGTTAAAACATGCAGGCAACCCTTTTACGGTGACTCAAACGTAGCTTTCTTATAAAATATTGTCATTATTCAAGCCGTCCGATAACGTACTTACGGGAATTAAAAGCATGGAAGACATGTAAATAAAAGTTTCCATTATACATCAGTCTATTTTAAGAATTTTAATTTCCTTGAACGAACGTTTTCCACATCACCTCAACTTATAAGCGGAAAAATCAAAATAAAACTCCAAATAAAATCGATTATAAAAAACAGGGAACAAATTATTCCCTGTCAATTGCAGGCCGGAATATCAAGCAGGTATAACTGTCCTAATATGGAGAACATTTGTGAAAAGTACAATTTTCCAATTTCATTTTTACGCCCATACTCCGAACTTGAAAACATTAATTCCGATGCGAGTCGTGTAGAGAGCGAAAAACATATTCTAAACGAAAAATTTGGTTTAGTCAGGAGGATCAATTTAAGTTTGAATGTTAATAAAATTGTACCAAAGAAGCTTCTCATTATGAGGCTTAAACTTGGAAAATGATGTATTCGTGTTGCTTATTATTGCATTATTTTGGCAGCAGCTACTTTACTTCAGTTAATTAATTATCCGCCAGAATATGCATTAAAGCGATTAATTACACGGTAATAATAATAATAATAAAGTAACAATGAGCCAATAAACATGACACTCGTAAAGAGCTAAATTGAACATTTTCTTCACAATTTTGAATATAATGTTAGAAAACCTACTGAAGATGTATGTTAAACAACAAATTTTGTTGAAATTCAAACCACGTCGTTTTCCAAGTGATCGGAACCTAGAAATCTACTTTATATTTACAGGATAATAGGTTGCCAATATTCGGCAAGAATTCGTAATAGTGAAGGAAAATTATTCAGATAAATCATTATGTAAAAACCAGATGGAAAATTCGAGCTCGTAAGAAAAACAGCTCAAAAAAGCAAAGAGAGTTGAATGACGCCCACGTAAACGTAATTAGTGCAGAACGTGCACAATTTCTATCCGTTAGCTACTCAGAAAGCTTAATCAGACAAATAGCTATAACCATTTAAAACAAATTTGCACACTTCGCTCTTCCCACCTACGAAAAAAAATTTAAATCCCCATTCTACTGATCCGAGTTCTTGTTAAATTAAAACCGTTCAAATAACATAATAATTATTTTGATTGATTGGGAAATTTTCAGAAAATCGCCTCTAATAACGTAAGATATATTTCCAGCGTAAATGGAATATATATTTTATATTTAGCGACAGATAAGTACGACGAACAATACAATATCGGCTAATCTCAACTTATACTTGAAGTTTATTGAAGCAAATCGCTTTACGCCTTAGGAATTTTAAGATCTCGAGTGACTTAGTTTATCGTCTACTGGCTTCAATACCATGTCAGTTTCATCGAATGTTTTTTAAGTGAAGAAGTAGTTTTTTGTTAAGTTGTGTCTAGATACTCTCATTATCAACTAAGTACATTTTTAAGGTAACCCCAATTTTGCTTATCCTTTAGATCAGTTAGTAGTTAGGTTGAATTAATATTCACTGATAATTCAGATAAAAGCGCCAATAAAATAGGTTGGTTGTTTATTTCATTGCCGTTATTCCAGTAGGATCTGCTTATGCTCGCCAATGCAAGAAAAGGCGGACAGCTTTGACTAATCAAAACGCCTTAATATTAAAATAGACCTTCATGTAACGATAAACTATCCATAATGCAGGTTGCATTGGAAATTTAGCAGGAAACTACTGAAAAACAATGGAAACTTTTACGTTCGAATGGATATTATGCTGGGATAGTTGGGCAGTTTGATCTACGATTCTTCTTATTTGAAATCGAACACTTGGACGTCGTATATTACTTTATTTATGGCTTTTACGTTACATTTCGAGCACTTGCTCTAAAAACACTTTTATTTCCTTTTGCAATATTTGCAGCATTGCAGTTTCAGAACCGAAAGATTAATGATAATGATTAAACTCTGAAACGGAGAAAATTATTATTTGCAACAATAGAAAGCTAATAAAGTAAGCTGGTTGTTTTCAATTCAGTTTCATGCAAAATATTTGCTAATTGTTTTTGTGGTAAATCAATCGTTGATGTATCAACATTTGTATAGTAGGCCTAATAATCAAAAATGCGTGGTAACCTACGGGCCTATAAGCTTCATTTCGTCCGTTATACATTAAAGTATCAATGTAAACTGTTACTGCGTGAGCTCATTGAAAACCTTCTATGTCTGGCAGTGATGCACTATTTCTTTTCATTTCTCCTGTTCGTCTATAGTTTAATTCAAATTAAAAGTTTAGCTATTTATTTTCTATTATGTGGAAATTTATTACCATTTAATTACTGGTAACTTATGCAACATGTTTTGATGAAAATGTTTTATTGCAAATTGGAAAAAACTCATGCCACAATTTTATGTGTGCATATACACATCGTTTCTGGTGATAATGCAATTGCACACAATCGTCATTCAATTTAATTGCATAATTTACTGTGTAGATCGGTGGTTTTCACTATGCAAATAAACTAGGTTTCCAAAACTGCACATTTGTGCATAGCTAATCAATATTGAGGATAATAAACACTTTCTGTAGAAATATGTGGATTTTCAAAGCCGAAAGGAACTACATGTTTTGCTCTCTAATCATAGACAACGTTTCGATATAACCGAGTCTATTTACAGAAAAAATTGTTGGAAGAACGTTTACTATAAGACTGGCATCAGGGGACCTAGAACTGCATGCCAAGCACAACAATTTACTTTTTCATTGAACCTCATCTTTGCTATGAGCTTATTATACTGGTACATCCTGAAATTCAATCCTGATATTGGAAAAGCGGACCTTTCGATGCATTTGCAACGCAAAAGCCTTTGAGTAAACCCCATGTTAGCAGGCAAAGGACCTGAACTGTATTTTGCTTTTTTACATTGAAATGAGTTTGTTTGGTCCGTAATACAGGGTGGACTAAGTTTTCCTCAAATTTGTCTAGCAGGAAACAAAATGTTCTTCTTTTTTGGGTTTTTTTGGGTCAACTAAGGGTTAAGTTAATAGTTTTTTTTTCGATGGACAAGTAATAGCAAAAGAACGACAATTATTGCGTCACTGCCAAAAAACTTGGGACAGATTATACAGGGTTTTTCGCTATGTCACAAGCAAATAATTCTAGGACTGGTTTCGGACCTATTAGTCATCAACTGGGTTTTCAACAGTTTAGTTTCTTAATATTCCATCCGTTGTTCTATTGGATATTTTTTTTACTTCCCGTTCGCATTAAAAACTATTCTATTAATTGTTTAATTAAATGGTGGCAATGATCTCAACAACAACCATAAATAGCTTTAGAATTACCTATGCAATATTATATGTTGGAGTTGGGCGTAATAACTGGTTGGGTAATTATTAATGCAATAATTGAAATTTTATTGTGGTAATCTCAAAAGTACGGATTCCTGACAACTAAATTGCATGTTTTGATGTGTTCAGTAACATTATTTTAATTAGATGCATAAATACCAAAGTGTCGTCAGGACACTAAAACGTGCGTCATTAAAAGAGCATCGGGATGACTTGCAAACTGGCCAAAGTTCTTTGAAAGAAAGTTGATAAAAAATTGTATGTTAATTCAAACTAAACCGCCGAAATATTGTAAAGTAATCAACGTTTACCTATTTGCCGGAAAACTACATGAATATGTTATTTAAAATTATATTATGATTTGATTTTAATACAAAAAATTGGGCTAAATTTTGTAATTTGATCAATTCATTCTTGACTTTGTTTAGTATTGATTTTCATCCTGCTCACACAATTTTTTCAAATCTACAAACACCTTTAACAAAACCGAATAGAACAAAAATGAAAACATTATTTAAAAAAACTTTCGATTCAACATTTTCTATTACAACCATAAAAATCATCGAGCTAATGATTGGTTGAAATGTTTAATTTTACGTAAATTTTCCGTATTTGGCACGTGTTTGTAGAATGAACATTTGCGCCTTGGAGTTTTATTTAGATTGACGCACTATTATTAATTTGTTGTATGGTCAGAACAGGTCAGTTTTTGCAAGTTTCCATTTCCATTCAGATAGATTTGTATCAAACGCGCATTGAAAAGTACCTATGCGTGACTGTGAAAATATAAAATTACGGTTATTTGCTAAAAGGAATATATTGAAATAAGATTCTAGATGTATGCTGGTTTCAAAGTTTTCAAGATCGATGGATTTTTATTGTCAGGACAGGGCGGTTTTGGTGAAAAATATAATTTAAAAGTAAGTACAAACTTAACAGATAAAAAGTGAGTAGTCAATAATGCTTACATATTTTTCAAATAGGAGAAATGCGAAAATTTGCTTCACTTACGAAATTTGGGATGAATTTGGAATTTGAAAACTGCAGTTGTACAGTTTTTATAAATAAGCATTGAAATTTTAAATGTGTTAATTAATAATACGGAACATAAAGCAATTTGAAACCTCTCTGTGCCTCACTATCTCTGATCGTTCTCTCATTACTGAGAATCGTGATCATTAATCTCCATTGGCTTCGGTTCCACGCTTTATTTACAGCATAGTAAAACGAAGTGGCGATGGCCTTTTCAATCTAATGTGTTCATTGAGCTGGTCAAAACGATCAAACTCTTCAGATTATTCTGGTCCCTTCGTGCAATTTATTCGAAATACTTGATGATGCCTGTAAGAAAAATGCAGGAGAATCGATACTAGATGTTCAATTCTCAAAGAAGCGACTTTCACCATCTGTGGGTTGTCCATGGAATTCGGGCCATGCGTCTCCAGCACCACTTTTCGAACACATGAACTTTCCTTCAGCTCCCTTTTTAATGGTCCAGGTTTCAGCCTCATATGGAAAAATTGGTTTTCAAATCTCATTGAACTAGTCTTATTTCAATAACTGTTTTAATATAACTTCGGAATAGTTCTTCGGATGGTCTAGGATTTAGTGAGTTAGAGCGAAGAAAATTATAATTTACAGCGTTAGAACGATCGACAGTCATAATTTTGGTTTTCTCTGCCTTGCTTTCTGTCTCAACCCGGTTTAGAAGGTCCGACATTTTCTCCTCTGATGGTATTAACGTTGTATTGTACATTTCGTATTATGCATTCTTCGTGAATATTAAAGAGATCTGGAGAGAGAGGATGCATCCCTGGCAAACGCAACTACAAATCTTAAATAGGAAAAGTGTAGGTTCTCTATTGTTGCTTTTGACATCTTGTTCTCGTAAAGGTTTCTTATGGGAGCAATTAGTTCATTGCAATCCATGCAATTCCGTAATATTTTGCGATTTACGCAGTCTAAAGCCTTTTGGTAATCCAAGGAACAGACGGCCAATGGAATATTGAATTCTCGACATTTTTCTATGAGTTTTCATAATTTGAGAATCGATTGTCTGGTCTCCTTTCCCTTTAAAACCTTGCTTGTTCTTATGGGATTGACCACACTTTGTAGTTGCGATCATTTTATGTATTGTAAAGAATATGGAGATTAGCCAGTCTTTGAGCCGTTCATCGTTCTATAGTCGCAGCCTGGATATTTAAAAAAAGGACATTTAAAAAATGACTGTCTTTCCTATTTATGCTTGCAAGACGTCCGTTTTGTGTTCAATTTCGTTTTTGTTAAAAAAATCTGCCCTCTTTCTCATGACTTCGTTCTCAATATTTCTGCTGTGCGTCCAACATTGTCCCATGAATTGCAAGTGTCGTTTGAAATCGTTCGCGAGAAGATCGACGGTCTCTTTCATTTCAAGTCGACTAGGAAGCTTTAGCTTCAACAAGCGCCCTAAATTTTGATATCGATTCACTGGAAAAAAGATCACTGCAATTCAAAAAAGTTGATTTTTTTAAGACCACTCTGTAAATAAACGAGATGAGCAAAAAATTCAAAAAGTTTGTTTGGGATTCAAGGTCTATCCTGTGGTGTTGAAATACAAAAAAACGCAAAATTTGCATTGTTTGATTTGCCCCCCTGTAGAAACTTTATCTGAAGCACTATATTTTTGCAAAAACACGCACTAACCGTTCGCCTAAGAGAGAATCGTTCGCAACAATCAGAATTTATCCAATTCTAAAGTTGGTCCAAATTTATCAGTAAAACGTTGATTTTTTTGAGAAGTTTATTTGGATTCCCAATTTGTTTTGGGTCAAAATCTCCCATGAGTTAAGTCACGGTCTTGTACAACCTCTACTCATCAGGACAGATGCTGAGTCCGCAGTTCTTTAGACAAAACAATGCGCGAGAACGTTGCAACATAATTATCATTAATTCATTCTTAATATGCACTTCTAACCAATATACTTACTTCTGTAACAATTTAAATTGTAGTTTTTAAAAACGGTCTTACCATATTCAAAGAGTTAACTCATGCTTCTCTTGGGATAATCGAGTCTAGTGATGAGCGAGACTGGTCTTGGTCTTGCAGTCTTGGTCTTACAAAAAAAGCAAGACCAAGACTGGTATGCAAGAACAAGACCAATACCAAGACCAAGACCATGTCCTGCAAGACCAAGACTTTTGCAAGAGTCTTGCCAGAGTCTCCAAGCATGGGTTATCCCGGCAGAAAACGGTAAAACAATACGAAATGTGGCCAATACGGTAATCCGATACTGATTGTGTGACATGCTGATTTCCGAAAATCCGTTTTTTTCGTCTTGGGAGATCGCGGGCGGTGGCTATTAAAACACCCTGACAATGGATTGCATAATTTTACGCTGATGAGATTTATATAAATCTATAACATATGTTAGACTAGAGAATAGACCGAACCTGTCGAAATGTGACTATTGGGTGAATTTACGTCTTGACAGAAACTCCTAAAAAAATTCATAAATTATAAATTAACTTGCATAAAATAAATTAATCTATGCACACGCTACCAGAAACATATAAATTGTGTCTAAAAAGTCTCTTAAAGCAAGACTTTCAAGACTCTTGCTGCAAGACCAAGACCAAGACTTAACATGAAAGGCCAAGACCAAGACCAAGACTGCCGTTGATTTGCAAGGCCAAGACCAAGTCTATGTATGCAAGAACAAGACCAAGACCATGACCATGCAAGTCTTGGTCTTGGTCTTGCTTTGCTTTGATTCGTATACTTCATTTTTAATTTGTTTCCACAATTATTTATTATGGTAAAATAAATATTTCTAAGCTCAAATTATCAGACCGATCTTCGTATTATAAAAAAAACTCCATATAAAAGAACTACACAACTTGAACGAATTTGTAACTGAGCAAAGAATTCAATCTAGTGGTTTTTTAAATTCCCTTTCTAGAATGTAAACATTTAATGTGTTCTAATACAGCAGCGACAGAAAAAGCGCTCGGTCGTAAAAAACATGCACTTTAGAGGTCGAGAGATTAACTGTTCCCCCGTTATTTCTGTCGGCGTTCTTTAAAAAACTCGTTTGTAGCATGTTCATCTGTCGCAATATACTCTGCATACGCCAGCAAAATTAGGGTTTTTCTGGAGACTTAAATGATTCAAAATGGTAAGCCCACATCCAAACCGAACACATTTCCGTACAGCTTACGCGTGCCGTCTTCTAATCTTATATCTCAAGATGCAAATTTCCTGTCTTACTAGACCCTTTTTTCCAATTTCCTTACAACTCATTTATTTTATTTTTTTCTTGTACCCAGATATTTTGCTGAAGAAGAAGTTAGGTAACGCTTTGGATTTAATGACGCAAATTTCATTACGGTCGTTAATTTACAGTTAAAGCATAAATAGCGTTAAAGCGAAGTAATGGATTTTGTATATTTGCCAGATAGTTGATTAACATTTTGCTGGAAAAGCCCTGCAACGATCTCGTTCCCGTTAATACTAGCACCGCAATAAGTAAAAAATAAACTAGACTGGGTAGTAAATCCTGGATGTGTAATCTATGCAAACAAGATAGCGCGATTAATTTAATACAATTTCCCATACTTCCCACCAAAATAAAAAGCGTAATTAGTAATATGACTTAATCTATCGAAGATTTACTTTTAATTTATGCGAGTACTTGAACGGTATGCTGGATTAGTAAGGGGCTTTGGATGAACGTAAGCTGTAGTGTTTAATTAGAATTCTGCGGTGCGTCAGTTTTACATGAAAATGTACTTTGGGGGATGTATGATTATTCTAAATTAATTTACATCTCAGAAAAGGATTACGGGAATTTTGCGTAAGTAATTCAATACAATGGTTAATGACTTGTCTTTTTCGCAACATTAATTTTCAGTACATTTTAATTCCTCAAATAATCCTTTAGCGTTATCTTTTTATTCTGATTATGTACGCATCATAGTACCCAGAAAACACTTTTCTGATACTCTCATTTTAAGGGACTAGTTATCACACACTTTAATAGTTTTTCTTAACTTTCCAAACTGGCAAAATATGTTTTAATTCAATGTAGATTCCAATTCAAAGATCGCCCAACAGCATCGAACATAAGCAATTCATGTGACAAGCATGTGAACCATGTTATAATCCTGGATAAGATAAACTTATGAAATACCTGTCAATCTTCTAGCGAAAAACAAATTAACAAACATTTCTCCGACTTTAATAACAGCACAAAACGGAAAAGCAATAATCAACTGTCAGGTTACAGTTTCGTTTTAAAATTTGTTTAGTCGTTTTTCTTCTATCTAAACAAATATAGACTGTTTGGTGAGCAAAGTCAAATGTTTTCGTTTTATTTTTTTTTTAATAGAGGGGATTAACGTACATTAATTTACATCTATTGAATTTTGTTGCATATACAGGGTGTTGGTGAAACAATGTTTTTCATACAAAATCGATTGACAACTTTGATTGTTTGAAGCTTGTTTTGTTTTCTGAAAGTGTGAGAAAGTTGTAAGTAAAAAAATTATGTGGAACAAGGTTTTGTCATATTTACCATAAAATCCATTTTTCATTCGGTGATAAATTTTGAGGACATATGAAAAATTTAGTTGACTGATATGCGCTTCAAACCAGAGCTAATTCAAAATTTTATGACTGCAGTTGCATCCATAAAACACAAGCCAGCCCCTCTTCAGAAAGCTACGTATTCAATTATTAGAGGAGCAAGAAGTTTTCATCAAAATTTTAAACTTTTGTTAGTAATAAAACATTACATTACTTTAAATTTTTTACGGTCGTACATTCGAACCATAGAAACTCTACCAAAAATTTTTTTTCTGGGTGTTGACCAATTATATTTTTGATAAATATTCAATTAGGGCTTGAGAGAAGATAAAAATACGCAAAATTTTCGCTTGTTTTTACATCTTTTTTATCGTTTTAATATCGTTTCCAGCGGCTCATGAAAAAATCTACAGAATTATAAAATGACCGATTAAGTAAAAAGCTTTAATCAGGTTTGAGAGAAGTTAAGAGCATTTGTTTAAAAACGAGCCGGTATTCAAGTCACAAACGTAAACTCACTGAGAATAAAGTTGTGCCACGCCCTTCGAAATATCCCCAACCAGGGTTGTGCCCGTAGACATATAAAAATGTCTTATAAACATAAGCTAAAAGCCCAGGTCTTATCACGTTGTAAGCGTTCAAACATATGATGATTCAAAGTTTAGATAACATTTCTTACCGGGTGCGAAATTAGCCTAAAGCTGCTTGTTTCGTGCCAGATCATCCTTTCCATTGTTATAAAATCCGCAAACCCTCAAAAAGTCTTTAAAAAGTACCAATCATATGCACCTCTAAAATATAAAAAAGTGCTGTAACGGCTCTTACTGATAGAGCGATTAAATTGGCACATTATGATTATAGAGCAAAAAATCTCGAAAAAATAAAAAAGATATTAATAATGAACAACTACCTCAAATCATTCTTCGAACCAATCATAAAACGAAAAATAAATAAAGTTTACAATTCAAATAAATGGAACAACATAAATAATAATATAAAAAAAAGAAGATGATATCAAGTATATATCATTACCGTATATTCCGGAAATTAACACAAAAATAAAAAATATTTTCAAGCCACATAATGTTACTATAGCAGAAAAAACTAAAAACAACTTATCAAAGGAATGTTTCACAAAATTTAAGCCTAGAAGTGATAAGTTAAACACACCTAATGTAATATACAAGACTGACTGTTTGAACATGTATGCGTTACAACGCATACATAGGTCAAACAGGACAATATTTAAAGAAAAGAATATACGAACATAAATATAGCTTAAGAAAGGTTAACGAAAATGGAACAGCATTAGCACAACATGCACAACAAATGTTACATAATTTTGATTTTGATAACACAAAAATATTAATCAATGAAGACAATTATAATAAGAGAAGAATCAAAGAATTTTAGATCAGACACAGACAATCTTAGCTCTGTATATCATGCACTAATTAAATGAAAACATAAAATATGAACACCTGGTATATTGAATAAATGCAGACCAAGTGATATCCTCAGAATGCGAAGAAAAATGCCAACTATTATAAACAGTTTTTTATTCTCTCGCTCGATGTTAGACAAAGTAAACATTTTTCAATGGCTTGCCAAAGGTGAAGATGGAAACAGCCATACATGTAAGTAAAATTTAAAGCTCTAAACAATAAATCCTAGTCTTTTCCCGAACATGATTGTCCTGACTCATCACCTGTGATCCCAAGAGATTCAAACAAATTTCAATATGCGTTTTAATATGTTTGTAATTTATATTTTAGTATGTATATTTTAACAGAGCTCTTGTTTTTAAATTAAAGAGGACTGTGAATATATATTTTAGACAAACTGATGATGTTGGAAAAAGACACCGAAACGTATTTTTAAAATGTTTTAAATAATAAACAATAAAATTGACTGGAACCCAGGAATTTCTGTTGAATTGTTTTTAATTTATAAGGTTTTCATGCTTAAAATAAACTTTTAAATAAAAAAATAATGAAAATTTGCGACACACACTTAAATGGTCATTATAATAAAATAAATAACAAAAATAAAATGTTATGTGGATGTTCAGATCAACAGTATAATATTATATTCGCCCATTTTCGGCACCTAAGCTTTTTTATTCCATCAAAAATGTCGGGGCCATTGCTAGAGACTGATGAGCTTTTATGGCTTTTAACCGACGAAATGATCCCTTCCTGACGTTTCGCAAGCACAAGTGGCTTGCATCTTCAGAGGTGGCTTTCTACTTCAGTTTAGGGTTTGTCACTTGTTATTGTTTATAAATATTGTCACATTTATTCGTTCCACTTCGCACCTCAACAATACCGATTTCTAAGACACCGTTCGTGTAAATTTAACAATTTTTATAAAATTTCAAATCACATTTAAAGTTCATCATTTCTTTCAATCCGCCTTAAGCTCCATCTAGAACTTTATCTTTCGGTAATGTTGCTATTTTGTAAATTTATTTACCCATTTGCAAGTCAAATGGCAAACTCCATGAAACTTTCGGTGATATTATGAATGTTCCAGCAGGTTTCTGGAACTTTGTTTCAATAAATATTGCGTTCTTGCTTTTTACGTCACTTTGCTGGCAGGCAGGCAGGCCTGCAGGAGATTAACTTGTCGATAAATAATCGGTTTATATCAAATATTTGAAGTAATAAATAAAAGCAGCCTAAGCCAATGAAACGAGTAGAGAAACTCTAAGTCCCATCGCCGTTTTTAATGAATAAAGTAATCAATTTGGAACATTGTTGATTATAAACTTTTTAATTAGTTTTTTCTTTACAGAAATGATCATTCATTATGACTACGACCGTGGTCACGCCCGCGGAAAACAATGCTTCCAACATGACCCTGTTTCCGTTCCAAGAAGCCGCCCCTGGAAAATTCGGTTATCAACAGGCATTCCTAGTGATCCTTTTGAGCATAGTGATTGTGATAGTAGTGATAGGAAACACTCTAGTGATAGCAGCCGTGATCACAACGAAACGTTTGAGAACAGTAACGAATTGTTTCGTCATGTCTTTGGCGGTTGCCGATTGGCTCGTGGGGATTTTTGTTATGCCACCAGCTGTGGCTTACCTTATAATGGGTAAGATCAATAAGGATAAACCAATAAAAACCGCTATTTGCTTCCATCTGTTGCCAAAAAGTAAATATGGTAATATGAGCGGGGGAAATATGTATTTATTCCCTATAGGTATTGGGGCGAAGTGAATGGATTCTAATATTAAATAAATTATGCATTTTTTATATTCTATATATAAAAAATAATCATAACAAAAGTGCCAAATTATAGTTTGATGCGTTTAAAAAGGTGACTTTTAGAAATTGTTTTTTTTTAATATCAAATTAATTTGCTACCAACAATCGAATGAAAAACATTAAAAATTTTATTTGAAGAAATTGAAAATTCGACTTTTGACTACACACAATTAATCAATTTATTTAATAAAAAATCAAAGGTTTTATTTGACACTCAAATTCCACTAAACATTTTCAAAGTTTCATCGTCGATTTAATGAAGAAATGAAGTGAAATTTTGACTCATTCTAAATTTATTTAATTGATGATGATGCGTTAATATATTGTATAAAAGCTGCTGCAAATTTGTTCGATTTACACAGAAACCCTGGCAGTAATCGGTATTTAACAAAAGTAACTTTTTATAGTAAATACGTTACTCTATCGAAACGCTAAAGGAACAATCTTTTTTTCAACCGGCAAACAAGTTTGAAATGTTTGAGTTACAAATGACCTGAAATGGTCTACGGAATTCTATTAACGTCTGATTTTTAAATATTTGCACGATTTAACTGAGTTATTGTCCAAAAATTCAGCAAAATTATATAAGCGGTTTAAAATTTATTTTAAAAATTTAAACTTGAGATATGTAGATCTCAAACTATTAAATTTTCTGCAAGGATATCATTGGTTAAATCGGAGTGTGTTGAACCAAAAAAGAAATAATAGGGAAGCGTTTTATATATTCCGATCTCGTTTTCTGGAAAAGAACCTTTTAGAATATTAAATGTGAAATTTTCTTCAAAAAAATCGCTAGAACTAATAAAATAAGAGGAGAATGTACAAATTGTATGTTTCGACAGTAAGGCCTAAACTATTAACCAGAAATATACAAATTTAATTTTAAAAAAACTGTTGACTGAATTAATATAATGCTTTGGTCAGTAACTAAATGCTCAATTTTAATTCATATAGAAATTTTTTTATTTATAAGTCATTTATAATTCCTTCAGGTTAATTCTCCAAAAGCTATTAATTTTTTTCCTCGCCTTCCATTTCTGCCAGCTGAATGGGAGTAAAATAATGCAACTTTCACTAATCAATACTAAATATGTAGGTCTAAAAAAGCTTATTAATACACATTAACCAGTGATTATTACGTTTATAACAATGCAAATAGTTCTGGATCGATTTATTCTATTGAAAATCATTTATCGGAGGATGTCTTTTGTCTTTTTATACGGTGTGGAACTTTACCGAACTTTCCTCTCAGCAAAATATGGACAAACAAAATTCAACTCGCAAGTTCTTTGTTATCGCTGTACAAAATAGTAAGCTTATAAGTTTAAAATGAGCTTTTCTGCGTCATTTTAGAGGCAATGGCCATGCTCTTGTAGTGCGAGTTTCTAAAGAACTTTTTGAGACACCAGGATGAAGAGCACCAGTAATCGATCGAAGAAACATGAGTTTACTCGGAATGTGCTTTTGGTTCCAGTCGAGTATATGGTTCCTTCATCATTAATTTTTGAACTTTTAATAAATTTTGCACGGTTTTTCGCTTTCGCAGCTGTTTTTGCATCATGCTCTTTTAGAGCGCGTTTTTAAAGAACCACTTGAGTGATTCTTCAGTAATCGATAGAGGAAGCTTCATTTGACTCAAGATGCGCTTTTGGTTCATGTGGAGTAAATGAATCCTTCATAATTCATTATTGAAGTTTTTATAGCTTTTGCACGGAGCGCGTCTGGAAAGAACCATTTCAGACACCGGTAATCGATAGAGGAAGCTTCAGCTTACTCGGAATGCGCTTTTGGTTCCCTTGGAGTAAATCGATAAAGGAAGCCTCAAGTATATCAAGTAATAATTATATTTAAAGGTATATTTTTGGTTGTATTGTAAAGTGTTCACGTAAATGAATGGAGACTAAACTAAAAAATAACTAAAAAAGTTAAGGGGTTTGCCTGAATACTACATAGAAACACCCAAAAACAATTAAACTGTGAACAATTTTACATAAAACTTTCCTTGGCGCAGCAAATGAGAGATAATTGTTTTAATAATCAGTAAACTTTTTTTTTAATCGACTAAAGTTTTTTCAATTGAGGGACAAAATATTAAATTTAACGGCAAGATCGTAACCGTCCCTATCTCGCAAAAGAAGCATTTGTTCAAATGAACTTTTTCGCATTTTGCTGCTTAGAATCCCCTCTAGATTTGAAACGCCCCCCTGTATAGATATTCAGAGCACAACCAGAAAAAAAATTACGCCTGCGAAAGATCGCGTTAAACGTGATGAATAAAAAAGAGTTGCACAAAAAATTACAATCCCTATATTCACTTAAATTGTTAATTTTCTTCACAAAATTCCCCTTTTTTATTTTTTAATTCAATTTTCGATAAATTTGTTTAGAAAATACTGATTTTCACTTAATTTCACGGTTAATTAATTAAGCATTAAAATGCATAGGAAATGGTATGAATGCATTAAATAATCGATTAAAATAATTTTCGGTAATTACAAATCAGCTATTTATGCAGACTCAAAAAGCAATTCTATTAGTTAACACTAAAACCCTTTTAGGAAAAATATAAAGTAAGTAAAATGTTGAAACAAGAAAACTCCTTTCGAGCGAAAGCGGACGTTGTAAAAACTTTAGTTTAATGTCAAGTCTTCCGCGTTCCGTTTAATAGTCTAAAACGGAGGGCCGGAAAGCAATTGCGATGACACCCGGTATGGAAGCAGGTCTTTTTGTTAAATTATTCATGATCAGTCCCATTTATCTTGGCACTGAAAAGAAATAATGGAACTTCTTTAAGTCGCTTGTTATAAAATGCAAAATTGTCGACTTGAAAAAAATTAAATGTGTAGTCAACCTGGTGAAGAGCTAAAGAATGGCTTTATTAAGTCATAAAATTGATCAGTCAAGAATACATTCGGAAACTACGCTTCTAAACGACACTTAAAAAGTTCAATGGCGATATCTTTATTCATGAATTGGCTCGATTTTTCTGATTGCTCTCGAATGAAAATATTTCCAGACCACTGTAATCTTCTGCAATAAAAACTGTAGTAGAATTCTCATTTCTCTTCTTATATGAGACTGAGGTTATTTAAGAAAGGAACACTCAATCCTATCGTCGAAAATAAATGATTCGGTCTGGATTAATTGGATTTATCGCCCTCCATTCCGCAGATATTTCGACGTAGTTTCAGGGAATTAGTATCATAATACATTTTTAATGGGAGAGGTAAAGTAATATTGTTATTTGGGACTCTTTAGGTGCATGGGAGTTGGGATGGGTACTTTGCGACCTTTGGGTCTCGTTGGATATCCTACTTTGTACGGCCTCAATTCTCAGCTTATGTGCGATTAGTGTGGATCGCTACTTGGCAGTCACCCAACCTCTCAGTTATTCCAAAAAACGAAGATCGAAAAGTTTGGCCTTCGTAATGATACTTATCGTATGGGTTAGTTCTGCATTAATCACAGCACCGCCTATGTTCGGGTGGTAAGCAAGAAGGTAATTATCTATCTACTAGGTTGAAGAAATATGTTCTTTTTTAGGTACGAATCAGGCAGACACGGCCAGAAAACCTGCAGATATAACCAAAATACTGGCTATGTGATTTTCTCTGCAATGGGCTCGTTTTTCATTCCCATGATTGTGATGCTGTACGTCTACGTGAGAATATCCTGTGTTATTGCCCAGAGACATGATCAATTGAGTCACATAAATAGCTCCTACACTAGGGTAAGTGCGATGTAAAACAATATCTATGTAATACCTCAGATTTGCTATGCAGAAAAGTAAGCAGAATGGGATTACCATTGAAGAATCCGATATCGAAAGAATCTCAGTTGAAACTGAAGACAGACCTGCAAGGTATACTGGACAAACATGTTTAAATAAAAACAAATTAAATAATAGTTTTGTTTTAGCGCGCGTTCTTCCAGTTTGGTCAACAACTACAGAAATAGCATGCTACCTGACACGCCTCGGAAATCATCCTCCAGACTACTCAATCCGAATACAAGCTTTTCATTCCATGATCACAGATCCTTAACGCCTGTTAGGAGCTTCAATAATTTTAGGTAGGAGCGCTAATTTACACTTAGAAAATTTGTTCAGGCCTTATTGAAAATTTTAGATCATCTTTGCCAACTAAACCAGTAACATCACCATCCCATGTAGAATTAACCATGTTAAACTATGAGCCTGCATCGAGAGTATCGTCGTTGCGAAGAGAATCAAAGACTACACAAACCCTTAGCATCGTAATGGGTAAGTCTCCTCCGACTGAACAACGAAAACTAATTGTCTAAATGAATTTTACTTTTTCCAGGTGGTTTCATCCTATGTTGGTTGCCATTTTTCATCAACTACTTGCTTGCGCCGTTCATTCAACCCAACGAAGTCAACCGGCTCATCATGAATTATATGACATGGCTGGGATGGATTAACTCAGCTATAAATCCATTTATCTACGCCTTTTATAGTCCCGACTTCAGAATAGCCTTTTGGCGATTAACTATCAATCACTTCAAAAAGGGGGTAAATGATAGGGCAGAGTTCACTGAGTCGCAACCAAAACGATTGGAATTGGGATAACCTGGCCGGTGCCAGTGAATTTTATAATTCATTTTTAAAGTTGTACAAAAAAGTTACTCTTAACGATGTTAAAAAACCAAACTGATTATTTGTGCTTGTTATTGTTGTAGATGCTGATGCCGCAATAAAGTAGTAAAGCAATTTGAATTGATTGGTCTATGATTTTTATCTAACGTTCTTTGTAGTCTTACTAAGAAACGGCTATAAAAACACGAAATGCTTATTCACTGAGCAGAACTGGGATTTAACAAACTAGGCGAATTTATTATAGGGAGTACTTACGTGAGGAAAACATCGAAAAATTCTTTATATTCAACGGTTAATTTTTTACATATTTACTTAGTGGTTTTCCTCTTTCTCCTAACGGTCGTTTTTGGGGGTGAAGGATCCTCATCACTATCATCGGGCTTGAATTCTTCTTTTCGATTCCATTCCTTCTTGAGCTCATTTAGCATGTCCGGTGTCAGGATTCCTTGAGCTAATAGTCGTTGCGTAAGTCTCCCTTTGCCAACAGGTGACGACCGGATATCTAAAACAATTATTGAAATTAAATTCTTACTAATAAATGTTGCCTAATGATCTTGAAAAACGCAACAAAGAAAAATTGCTTGCTTACTTCGTAAATAATTTTGTTTCTTATTATGGCTGTCGAATACTTCTTCATCAGCTTTAGATGTACCTGAGCTAATACCTGTTTCGGAATTTATCAGCAATCTGGTCAGTTGAACCACTCCTTGCTGTATAATTTGGTCTAACTCTTTCTGCATGTCTCTAACTAAATCCGCCTGGTTGAACAAATCCATAAACCGGTAACTACAATGCATGAACACTGCGAATTTACAATTTGCTATACAAAAATCCCCGACTTACCTTAACCAAAGGTACAAGTCGAGAACATCGAAAACAGCTTCTAGATGTACGAGGTCGATGATTGTTCGAGGGGGTTGTAGAGGCCAACCAATCGACGAACATAACCAGTCGAAGGTGATGGGTTCGTTTTTGCTAAACTGTCTAGTGAACTAAAAACGCAAGCCAAATAAAATTACCGTTGTGATTTTTCCTGCAAATTGCTTACCTTGAGGAACATGGTACAAACAAATGGCATCTTTTTATTGATTGGTGAACAGCAGAAGACATATCTGGCTCGAAGCGGCAAAGGAACATGCTGAATCATATCGGCTAGAAATTTAAAGTCCTCGATGTTGCACATGAAATACAACGAATTGTCCACAGTGCAGAGATTGACGAATATATCCTAAAAGCAAGTATCATATTTAAAGACTCCGGCAAAAATACAGAAGAAGAATTTCCTGTCGAAGAAGCATTTTCAATACAAAACCATACTACTTACCATCAAATTGCTTAAAGTCGAATTAGGCAAATGATAGGCATACAGCTCGATCTGTTCCGCAGTCGGGTGAAGACCCGCTTGTGTTAAAGGCTCTGGCTGAGAGGCCATCAACGTCTTTAAAGTTGGCAGATCCTCAGTTTTAAACGTTGTTACGAAGCCTTGATCCCATTTGGTGCCGTACCTTCGAAAAGTCGAAATAAATAGTAAAAAATGAAAGGATAAAAAATTACGTTTTTTACCTTCCAGCTCGGCCAGCGATTTGCAATGCTTGTGACACTGAGATCGTGTCCATTTCTTTCTCGCCCTTCTCATTCATAGTCGGTTTGATTAGGGAGTAAAAAATCACTCTTCTTATACTCCTGGGGAATAAAAATAAAATAAAAATGAAATTATCCAAATATTCCCGTCGTAGACTTACAGATTTAGGCCCATTCCGATTGCATCGGTAGCCACTAGTATTTTGCAACTGTTTTCTGGATCATTAAACTTTGCTGCTTGCGCCAGCTTAGTTCCTGAGATAACAAGGATTAAAAATGTGATAATAAGAAATAAAAATAGGTTTACCTGGTGGCAAGCCCCCATATATTACCGCCACTTCTTTTCCAATACTTTCAATTTTACGCGACACAGAATATATGTCGTTTTTACTGAAGCAAACTATGCAATCGCCTGGTTCCACACTTTCCAAGCTTCCTGCAAAGAAAAGAAGAAATACTGCATTCTTTACCAAAAGAATGAATCCTTTCCATTCGCTTACCTAAAGCGTGATTTTCAATTTTCAGATCAGTCAATCGCTTGTAATTCCGAACCTCTATATCTTCGCCCGTTGTAAGGCACAGTTGACTAACTAAATTCACAGCTCCTGCTTCGCCGCACAAATGGATTTCCTCAGCCCTCAGCCCTAGAAGGGCTCTAGTCCAGGCCCAGCCTCTTTGTGGGTCTCTGATCATTTGAATTTCATCAATTACAGCTACTTCGTCTAAAATAGACGAGATTCAGTCACCAATATAACGATTTTTTTCTGAAGTCACCTACAAGGATTGGTTACTGAAGTCATCTCAACTGTACAAGCCACATGGGCGGATGGGTTTTGTAAAGGATCTGCAAATTTTCTTTCCTCTCCTGTTACAAGATCACAGGGTGTTCCCTGCAACATTTTTTTTTATATTTCTTTTGCTTTAATTTATCCACGATTATTAGATTTTTTTAATGCAAACGTCTGTACTATAACGTTTAAAATCAACATTATTTTGCGAGTAAGTAACAATTTTAAATAATGGGTAAGGCTTTCATCCCCTTTCATAGTTTGACGAGCTGGTGATTCTCGACTGGCCCACTGGGAAAGAGTGTGCAGTTAGTTAATTAACTACTGCTTCTAAATATAAATTGATTGTTCACACCCGTAAACCAACCTCTCTAGACACCCAGGTGGATGCGCCTCTATGAACGTTATTTATACCCATCGAATAGGAGTTAAAAATGCGCATTTTTAGTACTTAAAAGACAAAAACCAATTCCTTAGCTATTACAGTTCCTTTCTTATACACTCCTATAACCACCAAACCTAAATATATTGCCAAAAGCTTAAACACGGGCGCTGAAGCGACCAGGAGCTCCCCAGATTCTCGGGTTGTTTGATACGAAAGTCTAATTTATTTTAAGGTGCAAATAAAAATTCGAACTATAAAAAACATTTTCTACTGTTAAAGAAAAGACATACCCTTTCGTTGCACTTATTAAAAACCTCCGATGCTAGCAATTTAAGTGGGCCGCAGTAAACCCCCGATTTGGCAGTGATATACCTTTCCAAAGCATGGTAAGTTTTCCCTGAATTAGTTGGGCCTGCATGGAAGATTATTTTTCTATTCAATGCTCTGGCTTCCGGGTACCAGTTAGCTGGAGACCTAAGTTTGATGGGAATAATCTTACGTTAAAAGAACACTGAAATGTACTACCCAGAACCGTTTACTACCTTAGATCAGAAATTTTCTTTAGATCATCCATACATTCCAAATGGGGAAACATCTGCTTGGCGTGCCGTAAAAAATACGGAAATATATCAGTATGGTTTCCAGCACCTTGTAAAATATCGCTGACGACTACATGTAGATCAACAGGCAGCGTATTTGCCTCCAAACAGTATCTTCTAAAGCTTACATAGGCCTGATGCTGCAGGTAGGCTGGGTAAAATACCTTAATGATTTAAAATCCCTAATCCTTATTAACATCGGTACTTACTGTCTAAGCCATTCTCCGTAAGTAGGTGCTTTATGCTTGGGTTCTGGTAAAACTTATTTAAAACTTTCAGCAAATCTGCTTTATTTAAATTCCCTGTAAGCTCTGCCCCCACGTTGATATCGTCTGGATTTGGTTTAATCTGTACGGGTGTAAAAAGTGACGAAACATTGTCTTTCGAGGACCCCCTTTTAGTCCGCAATTGAATTAAACCAGCGAAAGTTGGCCTTAAGAAAGTTGGGGCTGATAAAGTGGAAACGATTGAATTCACCGTTTTGAACACTGTGTAAATTTTCGGTTTCTGCAGCATATTGACACAAACGTGCGTAAAAAGCGATTAAATTACTGTGTGGGGTTCATTATATCAAAATTTAAGAAATAAATAAGACTAAACTAAAATGTTTAACACTCTAATTCCTTGGTTATGTTTGCTATCTTCGCCTGTTTCATAGGCCTGTTTGAGTGGCGATGGTTTTGTCTGACGTCAGTTAAGAGGGAGACAAGATTATTGACCAAAAAAAAATAGAAGTCTCCAACGATAGTAAAAGATTTTGGATTTGATTAATATTTTCAGTTTGAAACCTACGAATATTGAGAAGATTATAATAGGAACTAACTTTGTATTAATATGATTTTTTTATTATTGTATGTAATTTTCATAGTATTATTTTAAACGGATTTATTATTGCAGTTTAATTCAAAAGTATTTTTAATTGAAAAACAACACAAGATTGAACTGTTACAAGGAAAAAAGTAGTACAAATAGTTTTGAAATGCCCAGAAAGTTTTGCCCAATGTTCCGTTTGGGGTTTGAAGAAATTTATAATTTTGCGCCTTTGAGCTTTCGTTAGTATACAGGGTGAGTTAGTTTATAGTAGCAGCACTTTGACGGTCGATAGAAAATCCAATTTCAAATCAAAATATCATACAAACATATACTGAAAACGCCTTCGTTTTTGAGATACAGGGTAGCAAAGTTATCATTTTATTTTAATTTTTTCAATAGTTCACGCAAATTTTAAGATACTGTAAAAAATTATATACTCTGGGACTTATCGCAATACCACATCCAATCATTGAAAATTTACTTTAGAAATCTAAAATTGTTTAGTTTAAGTTTGATACTTTGTTCTGCATAATCTACGATTAAACAGTTTTTTGAAAAAATCTTGAAAACGGTTACTGTTAGCGACTTCAAACAAGAATACTTTGTAAGCCCTCTGTAAATTTGGCGAAAACTTGGACATGATTGGCCACAAAACCACATTGGATGTGGTAATGCGATAAGTCCCAGAATATAAAATTTTATTACAGTATTTTAAGACTTGGGAGAACTATTTTAAAAAAATGAAAAAAAAAACTTATATCTCACCTATGCCACCCTGTATCTCAAAAACGAACCCGTTTTCAATATATTTGTATGATATTTTCATCTTAAAATTGGATTTTCTGTAGAACGTTAAAGTCTTGCTACTATAAACTGACTCACCGTGTAAATTTTTGGCCGCAGAATATCAATACACATTAAATTAAATTTTTTGTAACCCATGTAAATTGCAAATATTAAATCGCTGTATTGGTTGCGAAAGCTTTTTCCAAATTGTTATGATACGTGTATACAGGGTGGTGCAATCAACACGGGGTTGAAGATTACAGCAAACTGGAGTAAAATTTTGAAATTATTTTTCTAAGCGATAGTGGCATCAATAGTGGCGATCCACCAAAAATTATTTCCGTTACACAGGGTGTTCCCAAAAGGCCGTGGTATAGCAAACTTGTATTTTTTTAGGGAACACCGCATACGTTATTATGCTATTTCAAAGGTCTTTCAATAAGCTTTCAGAAAATGCATTGAGAAAAGTTTTTTTTAAAACCCCGATTGTTTAAAAAGTTACCACAACGTCTCCCGTCGCTCACTCACGCTTATACAAAATGCGCCTTAAATCTTAGCAATAAAACAATGAAAATTTGAGTAAAACCGTAGAAAATTCAGGTAAATTTCGAAATCAAACCCCCCCCCCCCCCATGATGCCATACCCAGTAGCTGAACAGTTTAAATTGGTTGTTGGGCACCGGACGACAATTCGAACATAAATTAGAAAGCTTAAAGCGATTTTAGGGCCGCGGAGGCGCCAAAAATAATCACTGAAGACACGCAGTTTTCCGATATTAGGCCCATTAGCTAATTGACGGATAGTCAGAGTGGTAAAATCCACTATCAAGAAATATAACACAGAAGCCCTTTTTTGCTTATAGGAATTGTCGATAAGCGACTTAATGGGTGAAGTTTAACTAGAACCGTCGTAAGTATTTCAAATGGATGCTGTTGGTATGGTGTGTTAATGATTTTGCTGGCAAAGTGGTGCTTAAACTTGATGCAAAGTCTAGCTTGTTTATAAATATTGGGATTTTAAAATTGGGCTTATAAAAGACCGTCGGTTTTTTTCCAACTTGGAATTTTGGCATGTACATCACTTGAACTTACTTGACTCACTTAAAGGGGGCCAGCAAAAAAATCCTTGTAAATTTAGCTTAAAATCACTTTAGAATTGAATTAGGCAATTGTTTTATGGCGGATAAGCCAGACGGTGGACGCCGGTTCGCTTAATGGAAATTTCCAAAAATCTGAACATCTTCCTAATTTTGTGCCTCGTGTTGTTGATTTTCCGAAAAAGGAAGTTTTTCTTTTCGGTTTTGTGGTACTGTTCAGTCCGGTAGTGCGATTTTCTTAATAAAACACTGCAGTTTATATCGGGATTATTTTAACATTTACTCTTCATCCTACATCGGATATCTTCATATGCCGTCAAGACTTTCTAAATTTTCCGGTAGAGTTATGAGGACTTTGCAACTTTAGTAATGGACCATATGGAAGGAGAAATGTGCCCCTTAATGGTAAGTGCAGTTTTTCTAAACCATTGCCCTTGGGCGGACGTGAATTTGAAAAAAATCTTGCATGTAGTAAGATATTGTCTTAATTACAGTAATTATGCAAAATAATTTTTACATTTTTACAAAATTGGCTGCCGCTGATAATAATCATATTCCACACCTATTTGGATTAAGGCTGAAGGCCTAATTAAGGTTGGTAGGAGACATTCAAACAAGCAGTATTTCCTTTATAAATATATGCATCAAGACGATGTGTTTTTGAGATACAGAGCGAGGAATTTTGTAAAAAACGCGTTACAGTCTGGAAATGCTTGAATTTGTCGAAAAATGCTGAAAAAGAGCCGAATTAAAAATATATGCAAGGAATATTTGAAAAAAGCTATGAAATTATACCAAAATGAATCTGTACACCAGCCCCTGTGGAGGCTAAACTTTAAAATCTTAAATAGGGACCTTATTTAGACAGGGTGAGTCAATGTATAGTAGCAGGACTTTAACGGTCGATAAAATTTTTAAGATCAACCATCATTTTAAGAAGTCACCAAAATATTATACAAACATATATTGAAAACGGCTTCGGTTTTGCGATAGGTACAGGGAGGCAAAGTTTTTTTTTCCGATGAAGTTTGGGAAATGCTCGCTTACGCACACCCAGAGCTGATGTTCTGGCTCTCTGGGCTGTCTGGGACTCCAGCTTAGCTGTCTACCCACTAAAACCCTTCCTCACCTCCGAAGTGGTGTTTGACCTAGCACCGCGGTCATTTCTGTCCTATTATGCCTTCGTATTTTACTCCCGCATTATCCCTGTGTATTCAATGAATCCCTGTCTATCAGAAGAATCTTGAGGGGGGTACGCATGACCTGGTCTGAGGTACAACATCATCTCCTCCCAGGAGTCTTCCTCTACCTGTTGCATATGACGTGCAGTGACACATAATATGTAGAGTAGTTTCTTCCTCTAAATCCTGAAGAGGTGTTTTTTGTAGGGGGCGTGTCCTGTTAAAAAGGCCACTAGCCTCCTTATTTTTTGCCTGCTGAGATCTAGTAGTTCATTTTTACCCACTGGCTGTGGAGGTCTCACCAACTGCCTTGCGGTAAGGAGTCACGGTGTCTCCTCCCAGTACTTTCTATATTCTTCCAAGATCCATTGCCCAACTCCCGCCCTAACTTGGGCATACCACAAGCAGGTTCTTGGTTGGTTTAGTTGTTCGGCCCCTGCCTTAGCAAGTTCCGCAGCAATCTCGTTGCCATCGCTCCTGTTTGTCCCAGTTGCCCAAGTGATTTTTACTCTGTTTTAGTGCCCAGTCAGGATAGTAAGTTCTTTTACACCATCTAGCACACATTGTGACCTGATTGTGTACGATTCCAGTGCCTTTATTGTGGGTTCATCTCCGGTTACGATGGTAATATGCTTACGTGTGTAGGCTCTTTCCCTCATTATCCGGGCGCAATTTGTTATCGCTAGTATACTTGCTTGAAAAGCGGTAGTGATTGTACTCAAGTTTAAGGTAATCTTTTCCCCGGTTCTTCCTCTTTCGACTATACCAGCACCTGTGCCCGATGCTGTTTTTGTGCCTTCCGTATACCGTTCCGGTTCCGGTCTCCATACGGAGTCCCCTGTGATTGCTGATGGAGTCGCTTCACCATCTCGCGCCTCATCCAGAACATAAGTTCTGATAGGTACCGAAATGCTTAGAGTTTTAATTCGATCAGCTTTCAATCCCATGGGTTCGACTGTCTTCAGCTTTCGGAAGATCGCGCTTTGTCCCAATTCCGTCGCTTTCCTGAAGGCACCGTCACCCATACGGTGAGCGCTTCTTAGGGCCTCAGCTTCAATGGATAAGTGCAAAGGCTCTAGCCCCAGGAGTGTCTCCATAGCGGCCTTCGGTGTTGTTGACATTGCTCTAGTTATTCCCAGACAAGCCAGCCTCTGAACCTGGTTCAGAGACTGTCGATATGTACTGTGGCAAAGTCAACATTTTATTTTAATTTTTTTATAATTCACGCAAATCTTAAGATACTGTAATAAAATTCTATATTCTAGGACTTATCGAAATACCACATCCAAATCATGTCCAAGTTATTGTCAAATTTACAAGGGGCGCCCCATGGCACTCATATTTTATTTCTGAATAATAATAACTTTTTTGTGCCTACCCGTATCAACCAGATTTTAAAATAAAATAATTTTCCGTTGATATTTACGTAAGAAAGGTATTCTTGTGTGAAGTTTCTAAGAGTAACTTCTTAACTCTACGCTAAAGTAAATAAATAGAGTTTTCCGATTAAGTAATTCTTTAAGCTTCCAATACAACTTTTTGGATGTTAATTTTTGATCGTATCCCTCTACATTTCCTTATGTCGGAAAAACGACAGACATTTGCTAACCGTACATTCCGTACGTGTACAAACACGTACGGAAGGGGATCGAGGATTGAAACCGACGAAAGATGAATTATTCAAGAGTTTTTAATAAAACATCTCCTATTTGCTATCTTTATAATATGGGCAGTAGAGTGTTATTTAAATTTTATTCAGCATTTTATATGCAAACAAATTAATTGCATTTTCCCTAGAGACATCAGCAATTTCCCGAACCTTTACACTAGTATTCAAGGGTACTAAAATCAAACCTTTACAAGTCCACCATTTAATCCTCAAATTTTAATGTTCGTACTTAAGAAATTACTGCTGTTTTAAACTCAACTTCTCTATGTATAATTTGAAAATTCTGAGTTTGAAATAAGTGATCAGGGTTTTACAATTTCAAATAGTTAATAAAAGTACTTTAAAAAATGATAACTTTCTGCACCGACATAATGCAACAACATCCGCATATAAGATTCGTTCCAAAAAAAACTTAAATAAATTGGCGATTGCAATTAAGCAATTAAATCAATTGTTTCAACCATCATTTTTTAAAGTTCTGAGCCACTTTGTTTTCAGTTACAAACAATTTGAACAGGTAGCTAAAGAAGTTAAAAAGTGTTAAAATTACGGTTCTTCGAAGCCATTTTGACGATATTTTGTTGGAAGAAAGCCGGGTCCATATAATCAATAGGGCATTATTTAAAAAACAAAACGCAATTTTGGTTCGTCACACATTTTTGGATTACCAAAAATGATTTGGGAATACAGCCCTTACCAGCGGGTAGAACTTTTTAGGAAACATGCTGAGTAACTGCTGTAATTAAGGCGATATCTGATTTTACCACAAAATTGCTGTGTTTATAAAAACCGATGTTTGGTCTAAAAGGTTGATTAGCTATAATTTTTGGGAATAACCGTGATGTAAAAAACTATGTCATTCATGTGAGATATTCCAAATAATACTTTTATTCGATCTTCTAGAACCTTTTTAGTCATAGTGTTTATGTTGGCGTTTAAATTATTTAGAGTTACTTTATTAGTTCGGATTGGTAGGCACAAACTGCAACAAATCCAATCTTGGCATAAATTAATAAATAAAACATAAGTCGCAAAGGATGTTAACCGTTCGCCAAGATTTTCAGCCTTAAGTGCAAACTTAAGATGGATCTTGTTTAGAAATCTACCAATCTTCAGACAAATATTTATAGTGCCATAAAAGTAAACAGTGCAAGAGATACTGAAATTTCGCGGTTTGGTGTCAATGCAAAGACAAGACGAACAGTTGAGGTTCTTCTAACACAAACAATGCTGACACGAAAGATGTGTTAGTGTGGGCTAGCGAAAGAACAGGGTCGGATATACAGGGTCGGTTTTTTTAAGTCTCTAAAAATATGCCAGCAGCAATAAAATGCAAAAATCACGACTAGTATAATATGATGGAGACGGAATAGATTCCAACTGTATCCAAGAATGAATAAAAATCATTTAGTAAGACGCTTAGAGATATATTGGGCGTTTCTATCTTTCATAATCTGAGGATTGGATCACTCCAGATTCTACAATTAATTTTGAGAGTGCCATTCAAATGTGCACTTACCGCTAAAGCAAACGATGAGCAATACCGTCTCGCAGTATTCAATTCGTCGCTCTGGATCATCTTCATTTAATTTCTGAATAAGTTGAATTTTGTATGGATGCATTCTGTAAACTTTTATAACTTTTCCGCCCGATATTGTTGACAATTTCCGGTTTAACTATATGCTTGAAGGAAAGACAATGATGGATTTTGTGTAAATTATCTGGGAACTTCGATTTGAGCAGGCACATCTAATATACGGGGTGTCAATTTGAAAACTTCCCGCCCTTAATATCTCTCTTCAAGTTAAAAATATGAAAAATCGGAAAGACACATTAATTTTATTTATAAGGGGGACACTTTAAATTAATATTTTTAGCCTGCTTGTTTCAACCCCCTACGAGGACACATCGTTTTAAAGGGCCTTCAATTCTCTTTTCAGTGGCATGACTCTACCCTGCCTCTTCCTCCCTACGCCCATGGGTGGCTACGTTTCAAACTTTATTTGAAAATAATTATTTGTAAATAACATTTACATACAAACCCGATGAACCCATTGAGGAATTCTACAACGAAGTGAATAATATCATACAATCCTTAAAATCACGAGATATAACGATATTATTGATTGAAAGGTAAGTTTGATAGATATGTAGGCGAATATGGCCTTCGTGAAAGAAACGACAGAGGCGATCGTTTACTACAATTCTGTCCACAAAACGTCTTTACTATATCGAACACCTTTTTCAAGCTACCAAACCGTCGACTCTACACGTGGAAATCTCCACAGGATAACTCAGAAAATAAAGTAAAAAATCAAATCGATTATATCTTGATAAACAACAGATATAAAAATGCAATGAAATCAGCAAAGACCTATCCATGAGCAGATGTTTCATCAGACCACAACCATCTAATAGCTCGCTTCTAATAAAGTTAAAAAAACAAAAGATCACGCCAACAACAAACGATATAGAGGTCTCTGGTCTAAAGAACGAAGAAACAAGACAAAAATTGAAAGATACGATCAATGACAACATGAGAATACTCGAAAATAACCAGGAAGACATAAACAGAAATTGGGAACAAGTAAAGAGTGCATTAATGGAGCCCAGCAGGAAAATCCTAATCAAAGTAAAAAAAAGAGAAAAAACAGGAATGGATGACCTCAAATATTCTAAATCTGATGGAAAAACGCCGAAGGACAAAGGACGATAGCGAAACAAACAAAAGAATACAGAAGGAAATTCGGTCAAAAATAAGACACGCAAAAGAGTTCTACAGAAACAAATGCGAAGAAATAGAGACCCTACAAGCAAAGCATGACAACTTTAATATACACAAAAAAGTAAAGGAAGTAGCATGATTACTGAAAAACAGACAGCCTACAATACTAACCGACCAGGGGGGCAGAATAATTATTACATACATTGAAGAGAAATTGAAAACATGGAAGAACTACATAGAGGAACTATTTGAGGATGATAGACCAGGACCAGAGATCACTGAACAAGAGATAATCCTTGCAATAGGGACCATAAAAGACGGAAAAGCTGCAGGCCCACACGAGTTACCTGCTGAAATTCTAAAATTGGTAGAAGAAGAGAATACTCACCATCTTACAAATCTGTTCAACACCATATACAGAACAGGTATCATATCCAAAGAATGGCTGTTATCAACGTTTGTCATCACTCCAAAAAAACATAATGCAAGGCAGTGTACAGACTACCGAAGTACTCAGAAGACTACTATTAGTCTCATGAATCACACGCTAAAAATTATTCTGAAACTGATACATAATAGAATGTACAAAATCTTAGAACAAGATATTGGCGAGACTCAGTTCGGTTTTCGAGATGGCTTGGGATCAAGAGAAGCACTCTTTGCGCTTAACGTTCTTGCGCAACGTAATATGGACATGAACCAGGATCTTTATGTGTGCTTCATTGATTACAACAAGGCGTTTGATAAGGTACGTCACGAACTTCTCATCCAGGTCCTTAAAAAGAAAAATCTAGACACCCGTAACGTCAAAATCATCACGAATCTTTACTTCAATTAAAAAGCAGCTGTGAAGATAGAAGGGAAGAACACGAATGGAATAAAAATACGAAAAGGTATCAGGCAAGGATGCGTATTATCCCCAATGTTGTTTAACCTCTACTCAGAAGAAATAATGAAAAGAGCACTAGAAGACGAATCGAATGGTGTTGTATCGAAAGGTATGCGGTTGATACTATTCTGATAGCTACTAGTCTGGAGGATTTACAGGTGATGCTAGACAAAGTAAATAACACTGGCGAAGAATTCGGACTGTCGCTCGAGCTGTGGGTATACCGCAGAATGCTGAAGATAAAATGGACCGATAGAACAACGAATGTGGAAGTCATGAGAATAATGAGAAAGGATAGAGAGATTGTTCATACGGTAAAGAAACGCAAGCTGCAATATTTGGGACATTTGATGAGGGGAGAAAAATACCACTTACTGCGACTCATAATGCAAGGAAAAATACAGGGACGGAGAAGTGTGGGGAGAAGACGCCATTCTTGACCTCCACAACCAGTGCGTAAAAACGAACTGCTAGATCTCAGCAGGCAAAAAATAAGGAAGATAGTGGCCTTTATAACAGGACACGCCCCCTGCAAAAAACGCCTCTTCAGGATGGGACTGAGCGATCAACCGACCTGCAGGGGGTGCGAATTAGAGGACGAAACTACTCTACATATTATGTGTCACTGCACGTCATATGGAACAGGTAGACGATGACTCCTGGGAGGAGATGAAGTGCTACCAGACCAGGTCATGCGTACTCCTCTCAAGATTCTTCTGGGATTCATTGAATACACAGGGATAATGAGGGGGTAAAATACGAAGGCACAATAGGACAGAAATGACCGCGGTGCTAGGCCAAACCCCACTTCGTAGATAAGGAAGGATTTTAGTGGGTAAAATAGCTAAGCTGGAGTCCCACACAGCCCAGAGCAGCAGAACATCAGCTCTGGGTGTGCGTAAGAGAGCATTTCCCAAACCTCACCGGAAAAAAAAAAGAAAAATGAGACTGAAATAATAAAAAACGGATTTCACATATTTGCTAAACAGAAAAATATTCACCCATACACTAAAAACCTAATTTTTACATTTAACGCTGGTATTGAGGAATGTGAATATGTGTTTGGCTACTCTTGGTGTTGGAATTAATTAAACATCAATACTATTGAAAATTTTATTGAAAATGCTGTCTTTCCGGATGACATGTTGCAACCATACCTTTGCTATCTAAAAAAGGGAGTTGGGGTACATTTAGTAGAATGTAAAGAGTTAAACATACTGATTATGAATATAAGACATTGGAAAAAAATGGTGAAGGAAACTAATAAATTCCAAGAGGGCGCCCAAATGGACAAAGGAAGTCGCATTTGGAAAGTTCGATTTATACGTTAACACCATAAACCTCGCTAGCATGACGTTGTGAAAGCTATAAAAAAGCGGCTCAAAACAATAACCAGTGATTTACGGGGAAGACACCACAGTCAGGTGTTTTGTTTTACCTCCCAGAGAGATTAGTAGACTACCTAAAACCTGGAGGAGAACTTAAACTAAACTCCTCCCAACGGCAAGAATCGGGGAGCAAACTTGACTCAAACTCCACGCAACCTGGAGATGGAGATCTTTGAATAAATAAAGGAAATCACTCGCGGTACTATTAGTGAGAATTCCCTACATCCTGGAAAACCGCCTCTATCTTACTAATCCCCAAACCCACTAAAAACAAAACGTTCCCCCAAAACTGGAGACCTGTCAGCCTTCTCTCTATGCTCTCAAAACTCACCGAACGACTATTCCTTGAACGCCTCAACGATCTACTCTCCCAAAACCAAACGAACCCTCGGGAGCAGTTCGGTTTCATGCAAAAACATGATGCCGAACTGCAAGCAGCCAGGCTAATTCAAGATGCCACGATCGCGCTCCAGGGAAAGGGCTCCACTGGAATCATTTTCCTGGACATAGAAAAGGCTTTCGACAAAGTATGGCACGAGGGCTTGGTTTGGGAACTCCAAAACATCCACAACCTACCCCTAACCTTCATTCAGTTCGTGGCAAACTTTCTCCACGAGCGAAAGTTTTTCATAACTCTGAACGAAACCAAATCCTCCACCCGATCCATAAAAGCAGGAGTCCCACTGGTCGCCCGCTTTCCCCAACTCTTTACATCCTATACACAGCTGATGCTCCAAAAAGCCCCCATTCCAAAGTTGTTCTTTTCGCTGATGACACTAACCTCTATTATTGTAATAAAAACATCAACTACATAATCCCACCTTTACAACGACATTTAAACACTTTCCAAGCCTCGGCTGACACCTGGAAAATCAAAATTAACTCTGAAAAAACTAAAGACATGATAATAACTAGAAAAACAGTCAACACAAACACTCCAAAACTAACACTGAACAACACGTAAATCGAATACACAAAGGCAGTCTAATATCTTGGCATAATAATAGACTCTAAGCTAAACTTCTCTCATCACATAAACAAAAGTATTAAAACAGGAATTCAAACTGCCGCCTACCTACACCCTCTTCTTAATCGCAAAAGCACAGTCTCACTACAAAACAAAACTCTAATTTACAAACAAGTGATCAGAGCACAAATTTGTTACGGGGCACCTGTCATCGGCCAAACATGCAACACAAACATCAAGAAACTCCAAACATTCCAAAACAAACTTTTACGTCGAATTTCACGCGCTCCTTGGTACATTCGAAACATCCAAATCCACAAATACCTCGAAATGGAAACGATTCAGGAATTCATCTCGAAATTACACAAAAAGTTCTAAACCAAAATCCTCGATCACACAAATCCCCTAATCCAAGAGACTTTTTCCCGAACAATCCCAAAACTCCACTTCAAATTTCCCAATAGTCTAATGGCAGACCCCCCCTTGGGAACACCCACCTTAAGAAAAAACTCGGCTAAATGAAAAACTAAATTTAAACACATTAAAGATAAATAAGGCCAAACCACAGAACCAGTTTCTTCCAAACTACCCAAAACTTACCTTTTATTTTTCAGTGGATCTATTTTTTGTCCACTCATTAATCTCAGGCAAATAATCCCCTTCCTCACCTAGGCTTACTAGGCCAGTACTAAAGACTAAAAGCCTTAAATGACTAAGTCTAAAAAAAAAGTCCAACACGGTACTATGAGTGTTTGTTTAGATCCAGCGTCATATTTATCAGCATCAGTTGGTGCCACTTCGTGCTAGTGTGAAAATTATTCATCAAGTGAGTGTTTCTCACAGAGTAGCCTCTTCAGCATATTTACTATTGGTTAAACATTAAGCATAGTAACCTCTTCAACTATAGTTCAATATTCATTTTGTCTTTCTCTTATATTTATTTATGTTTCTTAGTATTACACTACTTTTCTTCAATATCCATTTAAAGTTAAATACTGTTAACGCTTTGTATAAAACCTTAAAGAGAAAGCGACTGCAACTCGTTAATTGCAAAGTACCGAGTACTGGCTGTGGAGGTGCCGCAGTACTTGAGTCAGACTTCTATTTAGTCAGTTTGAGTAATTATGTTAGGGACGGGTACTGGCTGTGTGGTTTCCCCGCAGTACCTGGGCTCTGAACCCATTGAGAGAGAGAACCCTAGAGGCGAGTGCTGGCTGTGTTCTGATTCCACCAGTACTTAGTATGGCCAATGTTGAAACTATTTATCATGATAAACGCCGATGACTAGTGAAGCTCTCCTGAGGAGGTCTTTCGCGCGGTTTCCCCTTTATGCCTCTTAACAACTCAGGAGTAGCGGAGGTTAGAGGCTTTTCCTGGGTAGGTATTTCACGCGGTTTCCCTTTAATACCTCTTAACAACTCAGGATTAGCGGTGGCAGGATGCAACTTCGGTTGTAGTTCTGCGGGGTTCAGAGATAGTGAAAGAGATCATCACTTAAAGTTTCCATAAGAATTATGGGTAGATAACTGTTGGCTCCAAGTGGGGACTCTGGATTGAGTCATATCTTGTTGAGGCACGTTTGATGCTTGTAGCTGAACCTGACATATTTACAAGTTTCTATAATTATCAATGATATCCCTTTTCTTGTTGAACTGGTTACTCAATTACTTTTTCAAAGTTGTTTCAGATGCATTATCTCGATCGACTACCTGACGAATTGCCATTAGAAAAGTATTGGTTTACGAAATGTAAGTGTACCTAATTATCTGGTTATCAAAGTAGTTGATGTTTATTTATAACAATTATAAACTAACGCCCTATACGAATTATCAGTCTGAATTATCTTCTCTTATCATATATTAAGTAGACGCAGTTTTGGATTTTTTGGAAAAGGTCGGTTTTTGAAACTACAGTAAGCGCAAACTTACTTTTCAGTAAATGTAAATTTACTCTATCGTTGGGATACCCTGTATATTGAAGCAAATATGCAGATTGATGATTCGGTTATTAATTAGGCTTTGGATTTGTTTGACAACTTTCTCGGTGACTAACACGTAGCTTAACGGATGTGTCTATGATACATTTAACATTATCTAAAGATTAATGAACCAGTGAAAGTTAAAAGGGAAAATCGGGCTTGACCAAAATCACTTGCACTACTTAAGGAATGTTACCTTCCTGATGCCTCTAGCCCATGAAAGTGTGAAACCCCCTACAGGGAAGGTTCTTCAATTGTAAAATGCCTATTGTTCCATGCTAGCACGCTTCGTATTGTAAGAAAAGTGACAGAATTCTTACCAAGGACCCGGACCGAAACGAAATAACTGATCTGTTCTAGTTTCGGTCCAAGGCAAAATTTAAAATTTCGGTTCCGTTACGGTACCGGTTTAGAAAATACTACGGTACGCTTAATAATAGAGAGTTATTGGACGGTCAATAAGGGGATGCAGTTATAAAGTTTGTGGTATTTTGACTCATACGCCGGCGCAATTGAGTCTAAAAATAAGGGACTCCTTAATAAGGGTACTGTTCTGTGCTAATTGTGCAGCGATACTGCACGTTTTATTTCTACCTTAAACTGGCAGTTGACATTTCTAACCTCTGTGTCTAACGTCCGCGAAACATAACTCGGTTTCAGATACACGTGTTTTTCAATTGAGAATTTTTTTGAATGAGAAATGCTCAAAAATCCAATAAAAAAGTTAAATAATACAAAGTCAACAACGCTAAACTCTGTAAAGTTAGGCACGGAGGTTAGGTTAAAGGTTAGAGCCTTTTAATACTGAAAGCAGTGAACTAGACATTCCAATAACTATCATTTCGTTAACGAAATAAAGCTAATGCAGTATTAAATTAAGGATTAACCTTATTACTGCATTACTGTATTTATAATTTCCAATAACTCTCTAATATAATTATCTAATACTTGGGCAAGCATGTATAACTCGGGATTAAGCTCATTCTTTTTCTTCCAGAAATCAAAAATCGTTTAATTTTTCCGTAAGCGTATGCGACTTTGTTCCACTTCATAGGAATTTAAAATATTTTCAATTTTGTTAAGGGCTACAAATGAACCTCGTGAAGAAAATTCGTGCTGATTAATTCCTTTTAAAAATTTTTGCTCTGAATCTTTATGTCTCGAAAAGGCTTCCATTTCATCGCTTGATGAAGAACTAGATGATTCCGTTTCCATATCGTGTTGGTCAGGGTCAGATTTAGAATTAGAAGAATTGCACTCTTAACATCAGTCTAGTCCATAACGAGTTTAAATGTGCTTTTGCTATTTCTACTTGATTGTCGTCTAAAACTACCTTATACCAAAAAAATTGTTATTTTGTGATTTATACAAGATCTTGTCAGTAGTAGTAAACATATTTATTTCTAAAAATATCGACCTATCGGTCTTTCTGCCTTTGTTTAATACATGTAGTCTTAATCTGAATAAAAAATAGATATGAAAATTCTCTTATTCTACGATAACAATCTTATTAATAAACTTTCCAATGCCAATGACAAGAAAAAATTATTTTATTGTCCAGTAGTCAGTTGCGTTTGTAGCGTTGATGTAGGGAAACGGAAGCGGGATTGTCTGGTTGGTCTTGTAAGACAAAGGGGATTCAGTATGGTCCAGTTGTAGGGGTTGTTTGTCCATTTTGTCTGTAGATGTATGAGTCTTTCCGAAATCTTTGTCATGTTTGTGCGTTCGTATAGTAGTTGGGTGGAGGGGTTGTGTAGTGGGTTTTGGGGGTGTCTTATTCGTGTTATTAGTCTTAGTGCAATTTGATCTGTTGTTTGTATATAATGTCCATAGTCTAGCAAGGGTCTACAGATAGCTTTATATATTTTGGTGGCGGTGTTTGTGCTAATTCCTCTGTCTTTGTAAGTTAGTGATCGGAAGTGTTTTGTTCTCTTTATTGTTTCTGCCCTGATGTTTCGTATGTGTTCAGTGAATTTAAGTTTGTGGTCAATTGTGATTCCAAGGTATTTTACGTCGTTTTTTGGTTGTGTCGTTTGGCCGTCTGCAGTTATCGTAGGGGAGTCAGCGTTGAGTCTGTGGTTTGTGAGCAGAAGTTGGTTTTTTGACGCGTTTGGTGTTAGTCTCCATTTATAAAACCATGTCATTGTGTTGTTTGTTAGTGTTTGGAGTCAAGATCTTGTCATTTGCGACAACTAGCCGCAAAGAATAGCCCTTATATTTTCTTCCTTTCACGGCGTCACGGCACCGACTATTAAATCGATTCCAGGAACTAAATAAAAGAAGTTTCGACCCTTTGTCGACACATTAATAGTGACACCGTGGCTCACCAAAACACAGAAACGTAATTTTATATTCATTTGCAGGAGGGTAAATGATTTTTCATTTGCTTGTAAAATTTACAGTAATTTCTTTCAAACGTTACAAGCAGAACCGCAAAAAAACCGAAATCACCGAAATAAAATATTTCGGTTCCGGTTCAGCACCTAACAGTGTGTTAATATAAAATCCTGATCCCTGATTCTTCCACCACAGGTAGTGTAAATTTGAGCAAATGTTGAAAGGGTTTATAAATCATAGTAACATTTTTGATTAACTTTGTAAGCCCTGGTCTGTTCACTATTTTATGTGTTCACCAGTACTTAGAATCATTAGATTTATACAAAGTGACTGCGAAAAGTTCTACTAATTTTTCTGCTGATTTTTCGCTGATTACTCAATAAGGGGCCAAGTCGGCTCCAGGCCAAAGAAAGGCAACTTTTAAGGAGTTAGAAGATATTTTAGGGACGTCAATGAATTGAAAACGAATTTTCTACAAGTTCCTTAGAGAATTTAATTTTTAGAGAACCAAAACCAAAGAGAAGAATTTTTCAAAATAGTCCGAATATTTTGTAATATTGACATTACTCAGCAATTTGCATGATAATTTTTTAAATTAAATACTGTTTTTGAAGGCAAGAGATATCTGCAAGAGTTTTTTCGATAAATCCTGGGGAACCAAATCAAACTTGCTCATGATTAGAGATACATTTTTTTTTACAAACATTTAAGCAGATATTTTCTACAAACATTTAAAATTCGGCAGCGAACTTAAATACTAGATATCCAAAATCCTCGCACATTGTTGAAATATGTGTTTTATGAAATAGAAACTTTGGATATAGTCCAGATATAGGAATTTTTCGGCTTTTACCACTTAAAATTTTTTATTGATTCACAATTTATTATAAGAGATATTTTCGAACATGAAGAGTTTATATTTTCTGTAAGAATTTTTTGTCTACCTGGAGACAACTTAGGACATTTGAATGGAACATCCCATCCCTCAATGGTTTTTTGGTCATAAGAAAGTGTTGGAATTTGTTATAAAGTTAAAAAAATGCTTACCCAAATGTAATTGTTCTTCTATTTAGCTTCATTTGCTCAGCGTTAAAGTGAGAGTCTGCGTAAAATTGAACTGAAGCTATTAAAGGTGTTGAAAAGGGACACATGATGAACTCCCCAGTATGGTCATAAATAAAATGTGGTAGAATTATAGTTTAAGCAAGTACATGATATTTTGGTTGGGAGTTTTAGCGCCTGTCCTCGATGGGACGGCCACCCTACTTTTGGCGGTATTGTGTCACAAGCGCCAAACATGCTATTAAATTGATAATGAGATCTCGAAGGTGGCGTCTGACGACAATCCCGAAGACATATGGTTTGGCTGCCACATTTGCGATGGGATTCGAACTGGTCACTTTCGTTACTACGCATTTTTTGTGAGTAAGGTCATCGAAAAGTGCTAGGCCGATTTTATTGGGGCTGTGATTTTTCGGTACCTATACGGACGAACGGAAGAGTGGCGTCTAAGATGCGCAGCCTTAAAGATAGTCAGATTTTTCGGTATGCATATATATTTCTGTATCAAAATTTGATTTGGTATCATATTTAGATAATGCAATGTTGTTTTTAATGATTAAAGTCATTGAACGTGTTGCAAATGAATAGTTTTGATGATGCCAATTGAAACAAAACAATAAAGACAGGTTTAAATAATGTGCAACTAAATTTACTAGTTAAAAAATAATTATGGGACAAGAGTAAAACAACACATTGATAAGTTTTCAAACCTAATAAAAGTGTTTTTTTTTTGTTTGTTTCAGAAATTGTATATTTTTTGCTCCTTATTTGACATTTTTCAAATCTCTATCGGCCGCTTGTCCGGTGTTTTTCAAATGCAACCTTTATTTGCAAGGATCGCTTAATATTATGCTTTTTTCACTATATTTTTTTTCCTTTTGGGGTGTTTCATATTTTTCCCTAATCTCTTTGTTCCACATGCTCTAAACTCTTCGTTTTAATAAAATTCGTCTTTGTTTTGCTTATTAGCAAATCTACACCTTCGACATGCTCAATTTGTGTCTCATTCGGTTGAAATTGTATCAATATGTTCTTTCTTTTCCATAAAAGTAGCCAAATCATTTTTCCGTCATTGTTTTCAGTTTCGCTCAGTATTTTTATTTATTAAATATGTATATGATTTGTCAATTATTTTCTTGTTTTGGCAGTTGTTTATTCGGAGTCCCATTGATATTTTTTTTACATTGCCTTTAGTTTTGTTCAGTTTTTTCTTAAACATAATACCTAGTTCTTACAAAAAACTGACATATTTGCAAAAACCCAATTTACATCCTAATCTGTAAGGGCGTTATTTACATTTTTCATTCGAATTATTCTCTCCTTCTAAACATTCTTAAAGAAATTATTGAGAAATCATAAAATTACATTTTCAGGCTAGCACAATAATTATTCAACCACCCCTTTCTTGCCTGCCAAGTGTAGAAGTAACCCGAAGTAAATGAAAATTGAAGTTTTCTAAACATCTTGTTTGTAGGGTTTTCAATTCTTAGTTGGTTAGCTGTATAATATCAAAATAAATAAATTTCCTAAATCAAAATTCTTAAAGAAAAGTAGGTGCGTACTGATAATTAAAAATCATCAGGCCATTCAAATGTTCGCGCTACAGGCAGGCAACCATCATCATTTAAAGTGGCTTCTAAGCTTAAGAAAGTTATTCCCAAATGGATATAGTACCATTCTTTAACTATTGCAACAATCACCCCTAAGTGGAAAAGGAGCGGCGTTAAAAGAACTGGCGACCCGAAGGCGACAAAAATCACGAGGTGGTACGTCTAGACTTGGACACCCCTGGTTGGTGCCATATAGCTTTGCTTCCAATTTTGCTGTTTGCATTTCTAAAGCGTGATAGGCGTTTTTGACAAGGTTCCTGTTTTTGGCGACCCAGCGACGGAACTAATTTGTAGATAATAAATCCCATTATAATAGGAACTGTCTGTTTACTTTCGTGCATTCCAACAACAGTCCATGACTAGACTAATTCTGATAGTGTTAATGTTAACTATGTGTGAGGAAGCGCCAAATTATTTTTTCTATTATCGCCAACTTATTTTAACTGTTTGGGGACTTAGTACGAGTACGAAAATTCGCTTATTTCACATTCTACGCTATTAAATATTTTTAAAAAAACATTCTACTTATGCTACACGTAGAATCGGGCAGATTAATCGAAGACGAGCCGCAGATCTAAAAAAATGTATGGCTTTTAACGGATAAAAACGAATTATTCAGCAAAAATATTGCGTTTGTTCGATTTGCTAAGAAATAATTTGAGATCTTGGATCTGGAGAAATAATTTGAGATCTTCATCTTGGTGATAAAACTACTAGATTAGCTTAAGTTAGGAACCAAAAGAAGTTACTTGTTTAAGAACAGATTATTATTAAGATTAGATTATGATTCACAAAATACAATTTTAAATAAAACTGATTTATTGCCTGTGGTTTCATTTCCTGAAAGTTGAAAGACAAAAACCAGGCATTTGCCCAAAATAAACGAGAATAAAAAATTTATTTAAAAAATGGCACGGGCTACATTAAAAGTCAAAAGTAAGAAAAAAATGCGTACCTAATAGAATAATTTTGTCATGCTTTTGGTAAGATGTAGTTTAGGCTCACGTTAATTTGAATATCTGGCATAAAACAGCGAAATATTCACACATAAAAATGTAATAGAATTTGCTGATGATTCAGTTTTCTGAAAGATAGGAAAGCACACGAATATCAATTCGAATACAAATATGAATAATAGTAACAACGATGGAAATAATTTTGGTTAAAGAAACCGTATATAAAAAGCGAGAAACAGATTTGTTCAAATTTATTTAATCAATAAAGTTGAACTAAACGATTAATTTTCTTTACTTTTAATTACTTTTAAGAAAAGTAATCAAAATTATTAAAAATCAAATGAAAACAAATTTTTTGAGTAGCGGAGAGTGGTTCACCATGAGACTAAGACTAACACCGTGAGACATAAGCAAATCACCTAAACCTCGGCTTAAACAAAATTAAAACTAAAAAAAATTACTCGAAAAAAATTACAATTTTTCGAAAAACACTTAACAATTATTAAAATGCTAAAATTTAGCTCAAATTTATAATAAAACTGCAATCTTTTTGTTTTATCTAAAATACATGGTAAAGGCAAAATCATTTTTATCTATTTTAAGGAAAAAGTTCTAATATAAGGTTGATCAACTTCTTCGCCACAAGTAATAATTTTCCCTACGAAGAAAACGTTCCTAATCTTTAAATTATTAAACTAAACTAACACAAAATCATCTTCTTTGGGTTGTCTATTTAATTCCTCGAACGCAGTTGGATCGCCCCGTTCAGGTATACAAACAGAATCGTCGTCTGAATTCGCTAATGGGACATCTTCTCCGTCGTCATAGGAGGACATCTCTTTTATTAAAATGTTAAAATTCTTTGAAAAGCGATTCTCTTCGCTGTTTCTTTTTTGGGAAATTACTATCTTTTTCTTTGCATCTCATTTAAATTTTCTCTTTTTCTCGAGTATCCGCAGGGATGTTGTTGCTTTTTTCCTTTGACTATTGCAGAGTTTTCTGTTAGAAGCTTTTGGGTAACCTCTAAATACCTCTGGACTTCGCAATGACGGTTTTACTCCACTTACTCCCATTAAAACTTCTTGGGCTGCTCGTTTCATATTTTCTTCTGGGACTCGTTGGAATCTAAAGATACAAAATGACGCAATTAATTACTAAAAGCTTAAAAGTTTCTCCCTAAGGCAGTGTCTCAAGGTGGCCCCAAAAAGTGCCTCGTGGTAGCCCATTTATACGTTATAACTTTTTTTTAAATTGTTGGTAAATTCGATTAAAAATCACAAAGTTTCCTTATACAATTAAAAACCACTCACAACACTATATCTACAACTTAAATTTCTTGCCTTTAGCTTTATGTTTTCACTAAAAAATTTGGCTCAGAATAATACAGGTGAAAACAAAACGTCTTCGCTCACATGCGTCTTTGTCCAAATTTCAGTCAAGACTGATTCAGACAGGAAGAAACTTTTACCACCGAAGCAACACTGTGCTAGTAACACCCAAACGGGGTAATAGATGCTTCCAGTTATTGTAAAAGAAAATATTGCAAAGTTTTATGGTAGCCCGTGTCCCGTGGTGCATACCGAGATATCTCGCTGCTTCCGCAGACGATTCTCGTCTCATAGTATATGTTACATGGATTGATTTGTCCTCATTCACGCACTTATATCGTCTAGGCTATTTTGTAGCATCCTTGAAGCCGTATGAGCTTTTCTTAGTAATAGTAAACATATTTATTTCTAAAAAAGGTTATCGACCTATCGGTCTTTCTGCCCTTGTTTAATACATGTAGTCTTAATCTAAATAAAAAACAAATATGAAAATTCTCTTATTCTAGATTAATAATCTTATTACATAAACTTTCCAATTCTAATGACAAGAAAAATTTATTTTATTCTCCAGTAGTCAGTTGCGTTTGTAAGTGTTCGAGTAGCGTTGATGTAGGGAAACGGAAGCGGGATTGATGGTTGGTCTTGTAAGAAAAAGGGGATTCAGTATGGTCCAGTTGTAGGGGTTGTTTGTCCATTTTGTCTGTAGATGTATGTCTTTCCGAAATCTTTGTCATGTTTGTGCGTTCGTATAGGAGTTGGGTGGGGGGGGGGGGGGGGGGGGGGTTGTGTGGTGGGTTTTGGGGGTGTCTTATTCGTGTTATTAGTCTTAGTTCATTCCAATGTATTCCTGGGTTTTCAGTCAATTTTATTGTCACTAATTATGGTGTTATGTGATGAGCCCTGCGTTTCGTCCCGGGTCTACCTATTGGACTCGTCAGTAAGTCCAGTCAGGAAAAAGAATATACAAAACGAAATTAGTCTTAGTGCAATTTGTTCTGTTGTTTGTATATAACGTTTTGTCCTTTCTGTTCCGTTGGTCATGAGTATATGTTCATAGTATAGCAAGGGTCTACAAATAGCTTTATATATTTTGGTGGCGGTGTTTGTGCTAATTCCTCTGCCTTTGTAGGTTAGTGATCGGAAGTGTTTTGTTCTCTTTATTGTTTCTGCCCTGATGTTTCGTATGTGTTTAGTGAATTTAAGTTTGTGGTCAATTGGGATTCCAAGGTATTTTACGTCGTTTTTTGGTTGTGTTGTTTGGCCGTCTGCAGTTATTGTAGGGGAGTCAGCGTTGAGTCTGTGGTTTGTGAGCAGAAGTTGGTTTTTTGACGCGTTTGGTGTTAGGCTCCATTTATAAAACCATGACATTGTATTGTTCGTTAGTGTTTGGAGTCTTTCAGTCGCTTTTTCAGTGGTTTTGTCGTGTACTATTAGTGCAGTATCGTCGGCGTATAGTAATATGTACGCTGATTTGTCTATTTGGTTTTTGTCTGGTAAGTGGTAATTATAGATATCATGGCAGTATATATTATATAGGAATGGTGAGAGCGGGGATCCTTGCGGGAGTCCTTGTTCAGGGGAAAAAGAAAAAGATAATGTGTTGTCAATTCGTACTTGTAGTTGTCTGTTTTAAAGTAAGTTTTTTATGATGTGAAGTAGATATGTTGATGTGTGGAGTTTGTGAAGTTTGTAGAGTAAGCCCATATCCCAGACACTGTCAAAGGCCTTGTTAATGTCCATGAATAGACATGCCGACTTTCTGTCAGTTAGGTGAGTCGTTTGTATAGTTGGCCAAAATAAAGAGCGGATGAACAGTCGAGTGATGCTGTTTGAAACCAAATTGGTAGGTAGGTATATATTTTTCAATCACTTTTTCAAGCCGCTGCTTTATTATGTATTCAAAAACTTTGCTTAGTACTGGAAGTAGTGTAATTGGTCTGTAGTTGCTCGGATGTGTATTGTCCAGTCCATTTTTGGGTATAGGGATTATTAAGCCGTTTTTCCATGTTTTTGGGATTTTGTTATTTGTGATGCAGTTGTTCAATTCAGTTAGGATCAGTTGGTGTGTTTCTTGAGTTAGGCTTCTCAAGAGTTTTGCCTTAATTTTATCTTTTCCCGGTGCTGTGTTTTTGATATGCACTAAGGCTTCATCATACTCTGTGTCGGTGATCAGTTTGTAGGTATAGTTTGGTGAGCTGTTAAAATAGTTCAAGTACCAGTCGTTGATCAAGTTCCAGTTGTCATTGTCGAAGTTAAGGTTTGTCGATATGCTGAAGGCCCTTTGATAGTGTCTGGCGAACGCGACCGCTTTCTCTTTGTCTGTGTAACGTTCTATTCCGTTTTCGTCAATTGTGTCAGTAGTGCTAGTTTTTTTGTATTGCGCTAGTTTCTTAATTTTTCGCCACTATGTTTTGCATTTTTTACATTTTTTTTTGCAAATGTTTTGCCTTTGTCTTTTTGTATTTCTTTACATGTTTCTAGCCATTTGTCTTGTCGGTATTGTCCAATCAAAGTTTTAATGTTTCTGTTAAGTTGGTTCAGTGTCTTTTTTAGGGCGTTATTTTGAGTGTTTGTATATAGTCTGTACAGTTCTCTCTTCTGTTTTATGAGTCTCAGTATGAATTTGGGCAGTGTATGTCGGTACAAAGCATTTTTTATTTCCGGGCTAAATTTTCCTGATTGGTGTCCAGTCGTTACTTCTGATTGGTGTCCAGTCGTAGATCAGCGGTATAGCCATAATTCTAGATAGAAAGTATAGAATGGGTCCCAGTACGTTTCCCTGCGGGACACCCGCGTGAATAGCCATAATTGAAGATCGCTCTTGCTGGAATTGTTCTCGGAAACATGTGTGGTAAACCACGTCCGCTTGAGCTTGTATAATAAGCCGGGGTGCCAAACTGTGTCAAATGCTTGTGACACGTTTAGAAATGCGGTTGAGCAAAATGTTTTAGATTGTAAGTTCTTGTTAATAATGGATGGCCAAAATTAACCACGCAAAAACCACTAAATTTCAATAGAAATATGAATTAGTTTCAAACATGTATATTGTTATCGAAAAAATAAAATGTATGAGAAATAAGAATCACATTAACCAGTAGACGGAGCATTGGGAGAGAAGGATTAAAAAATGAAAGAAAAATGATTAATATAATTAATTATATTGCAGCCTTAAAAGATAACATATTTTAAATTGATCGATCACATATTTTCAATGTACTTATCACATGTGTATAACCAATTTCTGCAAACTTGTTATATAAAGATAAACTAATACAAACCAACAAAAAACAAATTTTCAATTCTTGGGAAAAAAAATATTAACATTTTATATTCGTAATAGATAAAAGATATAAACTTAAATAGATAAAATATAGTTTCGAAAACTAAAACATATACTGACGTTATAAAGATAAACTAATACAAATTAACAAATACTTCTTTGGGTACTGATAACTGTTCATATTTTTGGTATATGTATAATAACTTGAATAGATAAACGATAAGTTCAAAAAGTTTAATATACTGATGTGAAACTGTCATTTATCTATTTATGTTTTTTTTCCTAGGATGTTATTAATGGAAAAGTCACTGAATGCTCTAACTGGGTCGTAATGGACTGGGTAACCGAACGGTGTCATATTATAAGGAGACGGATAACAATATCCGGGCATATATGGATTAGGTGCATATGCAAACGGATTACGATAGAAATATTCAAAATTAGGTGGATATAGTAGAGGGGGACCTGAATTCCACATAAAATTTGGTCGACTTCTGACTCTACAACAACTTTCTTCGCATGCCTTGCCGTTGTTGTATTCCATCTTTGGAGGTGATGGAACGTATTCATCACCTGCACGGACTGCACCATCTGCACGGACTGCACCTTCTTTATTACAACCATTTTCACTAGAACTTCTTGGTGATAAATCTAAACATGTGCTTCTCTGCGATAAATCTAAAGATTCATCCTTTGAATGTGATGTTTGTTCTGCTGGCGTAGACGGTGATAAGCTAGACACTCCGCTGGACGATGCAGGGCTGACGGAATATCGTGACCGCTTTGAAGGTTCTGGTCGTTTTTCATCACTGTCGTCAAGATCAACCACGTTAATGTATTTTTCAGACTGGTATTGCTTCCTTTTCCTCTTGCACTTTTCACCGGACAGGCACTTTGCCTGTCCGGTCTCCTTGAATCCCTTCGCAAAAGGATTTCGATCTATCTTTAACTTAGTGACTTGACTGTTTTGGTAAGCCGTTACTGCGACAAATTCTGTTTCCGGCACATCAATTCGCCAAGTTTGACCCCAGCCATCCAATGTGGGATCGGTCTGCACAATGACGATGCATGGTTGATATCTGTGCATTGACGTCAAACATACCTGAAAAAATTAATGTAACTTGTAAACCTTTCTTTGGAAAACTGTGTTTAAAAAAACGAGCGATGAAGACTTTATGCCTACCTGATTTCTTGGAGGAGATGGGGTGTTGGTAATTCGGATTTGATCGAACTTAATGGACGGTTTCGACATCCATTGCTCGCCCGTGATTTCGCCCTCAGGATGTTTGTAGGCGAAAAAAATGTTTTGCCCTTCCCCTGTTCCTGAAATAGAACATAGCATTAAGATGATGAAAAGGGCATAGAATAAAAGTGAATTTTTTAAAGTTAAGTTCCTTACCTGCTCGTGCCCAACCACTACCTTTACAATACTTGAATCTGTTCCTTGAAGCAAGGCGAAACTCCAAGTAAACGGCGTAAGTAAGGTGAGGCTTCATTCCGTCGACATTTATGTCAATGACAGGAAACATTTTTCTGCAAAAAAATATTTGTAAATTTTTAAATATTTGTTTAAGTTTTTTCAATAAAAGAAACTAAATTCGCAGATGGTTGCTTAGTTGTTTTCATATTTTGCCAACGAATTTCATTGGAATCAGTAGCAAATAACCATTTAAGAAAGCCGCTGCAAAAAAATTCAAAAGAGTTTGGCGATAGCTTGAAACTGACGAGTTCTCCCACTGTGTGTGTTTTTTTCAGTTTTTATACATTTATATTTTGAAGAATTTTACTCAAGAATAAAGAGTGTTTGATTTGCGTCTACTTTAAACTTAAACAAAACTCCCAAAGGCCAAAACGTCGTTTTTTCTTGGTTTCCCTGCGACCATTTCAGCACATCAACAGCATTTCGCTAGTTTGAAAATTAGTTTAAATCCACTTCCACCCAAAAAGACATTATTTAATCCAACTAAATGCCTTTGTGCCCGGTGGTTTCATTATCAAAGGTGCCGACATAGTAAATCTATTCACCTCTGCCTACAAGTAAACATAGGAAAAAGACCAGTAGAACGGCTTCTCTCAGGAAGAAAATGAGCGAATTTCATACATGGCTAAGTCAGGAGCACCTTGCTGTGTTGCGGTGCTACCGTAGAAGACATTGTGTGATTTTATCTTTTGTGCCGTTAGAAAGAAAGATAGGCTTTACAATGGGTGTTAGGGACAGTAAGGACTTAATAATAAAAAATCGCAAACAGCAGAAGTATCTGAAAATCGTTTTGAGTTTTCTGAAGGAGTATTTTCCAATAATTACTAATGGTTGTAAAAGTAAGATTACAGTCAAAGAAAGTATGCATACCATTTAAGGATGACCTAAAGAACGAAATATAAGATGTGGGTGGTCAACAAATGGTGTTTTCCCATATAACAGTAAAACAGCTCTGTAAGTGCGGCATCTTTGGTTAAGGCTGAAATCAAGTGTTAAGACGACGCCACAATGGACTTAAGAACGGCTAGTCTGGTATCTCTTTTGTCTGTTTCTTCCGACAGCAGGCAACTCGGCGAGTAGCTGGATTTTTGCCATGTGTCGCAATATTTTACAGCTTATGATTGGCAGGTTGTAATTTAAATTTTCCTGGGGCTGTCCTTTGAGCTAACAATTTTTTTTGTTTTGAATTAATTGGTCTGTTTTTAATTACTTTTAAACGTTTTTTTACATGTTTTTCTATTATTATTTGTATTTTTGTCCAGTTTTATTTTCAGATTATGCGGAACTTTGTAATGTACTTCCATTTGTAGATGTACTTCCATTTGAGACAACGTCTTATTACTTAGAATCTTGAAATATTTTTCAACACTTTTGAGCTTTAATCGCGAAATATGAACGACTGAATGACAAAGTTGCAAAGAAATAGCTTGCTATTTTGAAACATTAGATACTTTTTCTGACTTTGTCTTTAAGGAAATTTTCAATAAGGTTGCGATCTTCATAATAAATTACACTTTTATGTAGATTTTGAATACGTTACATTGTGTTTTGAACATTATAGCCATTAAAGTTGAGAAGTAGTAAAGAGTTCTTTTACGAACAAACTTAAGTTTGTCATATAAACATACAGTGGGTCCTAGAAGTGATTTTTGAATTCATTTAAAATTTAGCGAGCTGTTTTTTGAGAAAAAAAAGCTCGAAGCCGTCAGTTTTTATTTGTAAATGTGATTTTTTATATCAAATTTATTTATACAAGGAGATGAATCATACTTAGAATTCACTGGAGAATTCAAAATGAAAATTAAACGCAGGTGCTTCTATTTGAAATAAATAAGTTGATAGTCGTAACTTAGTTTTGGACAATCACCAAATAAAAATTGACGCGTCCGAGCTAGTGATGAGTGAGACTGGTCTTGGTCTTGCAAAAAAAGCAAGATCAAGACCATTCCATAATTATATAATCCCAATTAAAACATTTAAATATCTACCACTTACTGTAGATATTTCAATGTGGTTGTACTTTTGTTAGAATATGTACTTCTGGATGAAGATCTTCTAGATCTTAATAGACAAAGAAAAATTATCGGTCAAAATTTTTTAATTACCCAATAATTAAATTTATTAAAATAGCAAATAGTCTGAGAATTTTTAAATTGTTTCGTATTGATTATTATTAACTTTTAATTTAATTATTATTATAGCCATTATTAAATAAATTTTGTCTAATTTTACGGCATATGTTAAAGCAAGACTTGCAAGACTCTTGCTGCAAGACCAAGACCAAGACCAAGGTTCAACATGCAAGACCAAGATCAAGACTGCCGTTGATTTGCAAGACCAAGACCAAGACTATGTATGCAAGAACAAGACCATGCAAGTCTTGGTCTTGGTCTTTAGATATTTCAATGTGATTGTACTTTCGTTAGAATTTGTAATTTACACTACTTGAAAATATATTCGATTTCTCTGGATGAACATCTTCTGGATCTTAATAGATAAAGAAAAATTACAGGTCAACAATTTTGAATTACCCAATAATTAAATTTATTAAAAAAGCAAATAGTCTGAGTTTTTTTAAATTGTTTCGAATTGATCGAATCGATTACTATTATATTTTAATTTAATTATTATTATGGTTATTATTAAATAAATTTTGTCTAATTTTACGGCATATGTTAAAGCAAGACTTGCAAGACTCTTGCTGCAAGACCAAGGCCAAGACCAAGATTCAACATGCGAGACCAAGATCAAGACTGCCGTTGATTTGCAAGACCAAGACCAAGACCATGCAAGTCTTGATCTTGGTCTTGCTTTGCTCATCACTAGTCCGAGCTTTTTTTTAAAAAACAATCCGCTGAATTTTAAATGAATTTAGACATTATTTCTTGTACTCACTGTATATCGACAACCGCTTAATTTTTTTAAACACAGGGTGTATAAAATATTGAATTTTTTGACTGATTCTGTCTGTCAACTCTGTACTATACTGTATTTAAATCAGCAAGTAATGGAAATTAATAATAAACCGATAAAATATATCACAAAAAGCAAATAACAATGAGATATAGAATGGAAAGTCAAGTAAGCAAGTAATTTCACACGAACAACGTTTTAACACAGTGAATAGAGCCCCAATCGGTTCTAAGCAACGTTGCGCGTTAGTGCTCAATTTTCATAGTTCTATGAACATTTCCTGTATAGAATAAAATTTTAACGAGCTGCATTTGCAAGTTAAATATGTTCATTTTATCGCACAAACTTGATGTAATTGTACCTAAACCCCAAATCAAAACTAATTACCCTCACACGACTGAAACCCCAAAGTTTCAACTATCTGGGACTTTTCCTCACTTTCAATACATGGTACATGGTTTCAGGTAGATTAGAAACATGTTGTGTTTAAAATGCGACACCAAAGAATACTTAAAATGTTGAACTTAACCGAATTACCTTAAATAAAAACAAAGCGAAGTGGAATTTTATGCACACCTTGCTCAGGTGGTATCAAAAGTAGGTACTGTTGGGGGAATGTGCTACTCGAAGGACCAAAGTGTATGCGAGTGACGTAGTGTATGGTGGGTGAAGTTGGGAGTAACTACAGGAATAACTAAGACCTTGCCCAAATGGCACTAGATGGGACCGTTTAATAAATACTGATACTGCACTATTAGGCTGCGCAGTATGAACATCCACTGATAGATAATTCAGTGATAGTTGTATAGCCCGAGCGTGAGTTGTAGTAAAGTTGAGGGTTAGCTGCTCGATAGAGTACTTTGGAGGAATTAGAGAGGAAATTTCCCGAGAGAGAACCTTTAGACAATGTGAGGCAATAAACCCGAGAGAGTCCTTGATGCGCCTGAATTCCACAGCTCATTTGTAGCCATAGATGAATGCAAGTACGTTGAGTGAGTGACGGCCGTGTTCACCTTCGACCCCTGAAGTTAAATTCTTGGTAGAAGTGAAAAGGACTATAATACCTAAATTGGCTGACCCAACAGAGTTTGAGTTTGTTCGAATTCTTAAAACTCGGTGGGAGCTGACCAAAACCGGCTTTGTCTGTCCAGGAAAATGGCCATACGTGGGGTTTACTGATATACGTATATGAACACTTTCAGGGGCTCACAAGATTACAAGCCCAACGACTACTAAACTTTTCAATATTATTTGAACATATTATTACTGTGCGAGTAATTTTAACAAAATTACACTGCAAGGCCGGAATCAAGTATTGGTATGCTCTCGCGCGTCCTTTAGGGATTATATTTTAATGGCTTTTAAATGGGTGCTCGTTAAAAATCGGTGATTCATTGAACAGTGGCAATAGGTTTCAAACTTTTGGAGTTGCAGTGAAAATATCGCAATTCCTCACTACAAGTAATCGGGAAATGACAAGCTTTATGCTCAGGAAGTGGTTTTACTATCGCGTAAAACAACACATGTTACGGAATTAAAATTCAGCACCCAAAACCACATGGGGTGTATCCCATCACGGCAAATTTATAGTTTATTTACAATTTGGCCCAAATCAACACGACGCACATGCAAGCATATCGAAAAAGAAAAACACCACAGTCGGAAGATTTTGGCATTTTCAAGTAATCCCTATATCCGACATAAATAGAAGACATCCTTTATATTTTTCCAAACATTTCTTACCTTCCAGTTTTGGTGATGATCATTTCCGTGTCCAGTTGGTGAAATGCTTGCCATAATTCTAACTCTTTCAACGTAATTTTTAGGTCGCAATTGAGGGCTGCGGCTGTAATAAATAAATAAAATTCATTCCAAACTGAATAAACAATAACTACGAAGACTCTGGCTCATCATCTCTATGAACTGAATCTGAACAAAAGTGCATTTGCTCTTCTTTTAAGGTTGAATTTTTTGAAGCATTTTTGGAAAGTCTGCTTTGGTAAACATGTCGCTATTTTCCTAGGCAAATTAGGTATCAGCCTTTGCACGGAATATATATTCTTCTTGTTTAGATTATCCAAATTTGGATTTTTATTTGCTTGGATTCATAAATCTTTTCGTATAAGCGACAATATGGAAAGCTGTATTAAATTACTAATCTTGAAATTTTGTCCATTAAGACACATGAGAAAAATTATATATTGCAAATGTAGAGCGGGATTGTTCAATGGAAAATCGAAACGAAATAGTTCTTTCGTTTTTTGCTTTGCGAAAGGAAACATCTCTAAAACACAAATGAAAGGACTAATTGAGAAAATTGAATCTTTTGAAGAGGAAAGAATCAGCGGAAAAAACATCTACCACTTTGCGAGATTTTTAGATTATTTTTGCATGTTTGAATCTCTGAACAAATTCGAAAATATCTTGTTTGTGCTTTCAATATACCTATAACTTTTTAACTCCCTTCGAGCACGATAAATGCAATTTTCTACTGGAGATTTGGAGGCAAAATGGGAATTACTTGCATATAAAAAATATGCAAAATCCATACCAATATGATAAAATCTTAAATAAAAAAAATTGTTCAAAAAAACATTAACGCAATCATCACTAACTTGTTGAAACAACATGAAAAAGACATACAAAATGAATTCGTTTCGATTTATTGATGTTCTCTCTTTAACCAATGGGTTTTCCGCTGTTTTAAGTTTTAAAGCACAACTAGAAACAAATTAATTAAAAACTAGTTAAGGAAAAAACTCAAAACAATTTCCATTTTGTATTTAATTAAATATTAAAATACTCCACTTACCATTACAAACGTATCCGTCCATGATCTTAGACACGAAAACCACGAAAACACCACAACACTTTCTGTAAATTTTTTCAAAGTACTAAAACCGCTCTGTACAAAGCTAGACCTGGAAATGTGACAAATTGTCAGGTTCTTGGTGCCAAGTACTCCGTGGCCGGTTTCCACCCCTGTTGATTACTTGAGCTCTGATTGGTTGCGATAAGGGTGCTCCCTGGTCGTGGTCAGAGTACGCCCGTTCTATTGGTGCGCAGCTCCTCAGGAAATTGGTTGATTCTAGAATCTGACGTCTCCGCTCAAGAATTAGAGCTTTCCAAATTTGACAACCTGCGACTGTTACACAGCCCTAAAATGGCAGCAAATTTTAGTAATTAGCTGGCAGTTTAAGCTGGCAGTTTAAGCATGGCACCTCATGGTGGTTTTAAATTCTTCAATTTGATGTTATATGCCTAATAATGCCTTTGGCGCCAACAAAAAACCCAAAGTAGATAATATTTAGTACTAGTAAAGTAATATTTCTGATTTTAATAACTTAAAAATTTAATAATATAAGTTACACATTATTGTAATTTTGTGTCCATTTCACATGCGGATTCTGGCATTTGAATGTTTTTTCCATTAGTACTACTGCAGACAAGTTGTGCTTGTTCCAATAGCAAATAAGTCTTTTGCTTCCCTTAAGACAGAAGTTTATCCAAATCAATTCTTAAAGTTCAACTTGTTATTGCTGCAAAATGCAATTTTTGTCTAGAAAATGAGTATCAATCCTACTGTTTCTGAGTCATGATTCACACAATCATTAGTGCTTAAAGTTGTGACTCATCCGAAGAATGCCTGTCAAAATGCAGAGTTTCTAATTGCGGTATTTATCGCAAGAGAAAAGCAAATACAATTCCAATCCATTAATGCCCATTCTTGTTAATTGTCTTTATCAAGTACATAAACGGAAATGGTTATCTTTACAAACATTGGGAATCAATAATTAATATTTTTGTGTTGAAAATTCAACTGATCTGTTTATGTTGCAGGTCTTGAGCACGAGCCCAGGAGCTGATTAAAGCCAAAAATTAGAAGAAAACCATGAAAGGTTGGTGAGTGTTTCAAAATTGTTTTTTAATTCACTGAGTATGTTTAGTAAAGCTTGATTTATCTGCACCAGAGAAAGGTTCGAATTCTAGTAACTGAAACATGATACTTGATACTTTACATTGCAGCAACCAACCTAAACCGATGTTAAAATCACAAACTTTCGCATAGTAATTAGCTGCTAAATCTGATTCATTCAAGCAACAAGAACAATAAGTAGAAAAGCGGAATCATTAGATGAAACTAAATATATCGAGCACTTTTTTCCAAATGTTCTTTAAATTCCTTTTTTTAATGTTTTCTCACTACCACTACATATATCATATGCTTTAAAATTCACACTGGAACCACTATTTTTAATCTATGAAAGGATATAGAGTGTGGAGTTTTCACTCGCTTATTTGTCCCAAATATGCAATTGGAATGTTAAAGCGCATGTATTTTAGTACAAACATATAAATGCTTGGAACTTTATAAAATTTGTATAATTTATATTTCAGTAATTTAAAAAACCTTCAAAACTTTTTAAAGGATATTCTGAATATTTGTCGGAAACGAAACTTTATTGTACTAATTTTAGTCAATTTTGGCGCAGTGATGAACTTTGGATCTGTTTATCCTCAAAGTATATCAACGGGGACAATCTTTTCCTAGAAGAAGACTGATTTTCTTTTTACATCTCATGGCCAACTATTTGTGTTCAAAGGTCACTGCTTTCAGTCGAACCGTATGCTTCAGAGTCATTTGGTCTCAAGGCGATAACATGTACTATTTAAACACATTAATGAGAACCCTTAAGTACCAATTTTGAAGCCATAGTAATTAAGCTATTACCTAATCTGACATTTATTATTAATCTATTATTAATTAATGCATTTTTCATCCCGCACAACAACATCCCTTAATGTATTTTAGTATTAAAGAACAAATTATAAAACTGTATGCAAATTTTTTCGTAAAAATAAATGGGAAGCCGATTTGTCTGGTTTCCGAAACCCTCAAATGAAAGCAAGGACCATAACTGGATGTATTGAATGGCTGAAAATACGATTCCCTTTTTGGATGAAAAATACGATTTAAAAAATATTTGCATATTTTAGTATTGAATCATACCAAGGGTTTCTAATTGACAATTTGATGCAATTAGACCCATCTGAAATACTAGGAGTTCTAACTATTCACTTAATGTCTTGAATTTATTATGGTAATAGTTTGTTCGAGGAAAATTTTAAAAGGTCCCAGTTGAGATAAAGAGCGATAAGGATAATACCCCTTCAATGTGTTTACTTTAGCATTATTATACAAACTTCACTGCTGCGAGGCTAATTAACAAATAATGCATTTGCTAATCGCTTTCTTATTGCGGTTCCTGTCATTAGTTAGCTAATATTTACTTAAATCGGACTGACATTCTTTAACTGCATACACATTTGGCAATTGATTAGAATGTTAGACTTATTTTACTTTATTTTTCGTTCTCCTGGTTCAAAATAACTCTTGATCTTCTGTTTTTTTAGGATTCTATTGCTTAGTTTTAAAGATATTTGAAAATAAATCGTCATGGTTTGAAACCCGCACGAAAACGGTCCGATTCTACTCCTTCATCTGAGACGTAGATTATATGTAGAAACAAGGCTTTTCGAACAACACATTTCAAGTCAGGAACTATATGAATACACCCAAAAGCTAAATATTATAGTTATTTTAGTTAATTTAACTCACCATTATATTTGATTACTTTTGAATACTCGTAACGACTACATGATGTCGAAGAGGCAAACGAGGACATCCAAATGGTGGAACTCGGGACTCTCAACGATGAGGGAAACGGTGAGAAAGCTATGTAACAGGGCCAAACGAAACTAGGCCTTCTGGGGTGAATACAAAACATCGACGAGATATGGCAACGCCATAAAAAAGCACAAAGGGCTTCATGGAGGAAAGAATGCAAGGTTATCGAAGATACTCCGAGCTACGCTGGACCCCATAAGGCACTTTCAAAAGAACCACAGCAAAAACTGGGCTCCCTGATAAAATCATAGGGAGGATATACAATAAAAGAAGAGGAAACCCTGGAGCTTATGCTCAAGACTCACTTTCCTGGATCAATGCTGGGAACAGTCAGAGAACAGTCAGAGAATGCTCGACAGCGTACTCGGAAAGAACACTGGACACCTACCTCAAGTATTGTAAACCAGTCCAAAGTTAAATGGACCATAAGTTTTTTCAGACCATTTAAATCACCGGGAACAGATGACTTAATGCCAGTTGTTCTACAGCAGGGAACCGATTTACTGGTGCCCCTCTTGTGCAAAATGCTCCTGGCCAGCCTGGCCCTGGCATACATACCAATGGAATGGAGAATGGCGAAAGTAGTATTTATTCCAAAACCAGGGCGTGGGACGTACGCCCAGGCCAAATCCCTTCGCCCAATCAGCCTAGCATCGTTCTTACTTAAAACACTAGAGAAACTGATCGACACGCATATCAGGGAAGAGATTCTTACCAGAAATCCTCTAAACCACAACCAATATGCCTACCAAACGGGATCCTGCGAATCTGCTATCCATGAACTGGTGCAGAGGGCAGAAACTTCACTAGGGCGCAATGGATGGATTGGAGGGCTGAAATTCAGCCCATCCAAAACATCTATTATCGCTTTCACAAAGAAAAGAGATCTTAGAGTCCTTCGACTAATGTATGTTATATTTGATATACAAATATAATAAACAAAAAACTTTATTGATTTAAACTTTTTATAATAATGGAACAAGAATAACGACTTATTACTCTTATGTCTATTAAAATTCTGAACGATTGTTACTGGACCTGTCTTTTTTTATACAATTAAAATGACTGGTCAGCAACTCTTAAAGTCGTGTGCAAAAGTACAGTTGCAAATTCCTGTTACATTGTATTTAAAATGGGACAGTTCTTCGTTGGTTCGAAATACTGGCTGACGAAGATCCTGGCTGGGTCAATGGGTCAGGATCATGGCATCACGGCTGGATGATGCTTGGCTGAGCTTGCAGATACAATGGCTCTTTGTTGCATACATTTTTGTGGGCACTTAGTCACATAGAAGCATGTTTAGAGGTCACCTTGATTGTAGACTTGATATAACATGTATATATATGGGAACACAATACATATGTCCGACACTGTTAAATATCTTGGGGTAACCCTGGATAAGAAACTGCTATATAAAGAACATGTGGAACAGAAAACAAACAAGGCGATCAGGGCTTTATGGACCTGCAAACGCACTTTTGGAAAAACATGGGGAATTTCACCGAAGATGGTGTACTGGACGTACGTCACCATTGTGAAACCTATAATCACATATGTCGCCGTAATATGGTGGCATAAAACCAAAATCAGCACAGTGTCTGGGAATAACTGGAGCAATGTCAACAACACCGACGACCGCTATGGAGACACTACTGGGGCTGGAGCCTTTGCACTTACCTATTGCAGCTGAGGCCCTAAGAAGCGCTTACCGTATGGGTGACGGTGCCCTCAGGAAAGCGACGTAATTGGGACAGCGCGATCTTCAGAAAGCTAAAGACAGTCGAACCCATGGGATTGAAAGCTGATCGAGTTAAAACTTAGTACGAAATGCATTTCGGTACCTTTCAGAACTTATATTCTGGATAAGGGGCGAGATAGTGGAGCGACTCCATCAGCTTTCACAGGGGACTCCGTATGGTATACGAAAGGCACAAAAACAGCATCGGGCACAGGCGCTGGTATAGTCGAAAGAGGAAGAACCGGGGAAAGGATTAACCTGAGAGAATTAACCTGAGAGAATTACCTGGGTATAATCACGACCGCTTTTCAAGCAAGTATACTAGCGATTACAAATTGCGCCCGGAAAATGAGGGAAAGAGCCTACACACGTACGCATATTACCTTCGTGACCGGAGATGAGGCCACAATAAAGGCACTTGAATCGTACACAATCGGGTCACAATGTGTGCTAGATTGTGTAAAAGAAGATATTCTTTGACCCTGGCTGGGAACTCAAACAGAGTAAAACTCACTCGGGCAACTGGGACAAACAGGACCAAAGGAAACGAGATTGCTGCGGAACTTGCTAAGGCAGGGGCCGAGCAACCACTGACCAACCAATAACCTGCTTGTGGTATATCTCATGCCCAAGTTAGGGCGGGAGTTGGGCAATGGATCTTGGAAGAACACAGAAAGTACTGGGAGGAGACACCGGGACTCCTTACCGCAAGGCTGTTGGTGGGACCTCCACAACCAGTGCGTAAAAACGAACTGCTAGATCTCAGCAGGCAAAAAATAAGGAGGATAGTGGCCTTTTTTATAGGCCACGCCCTATGCAAAAAACACCTCTTCTAGATGGGACCGAGCGATCAACCGACCTGCAGGGGGTGGGAATTAGAGGACGAAACTACGCTACATATTATGTGTCACTGCACGTCATATGCAACAGGTAGAGGAGGACTCCTGGGAGGGGATGAAGTTCTACCAGACTAGGTCATGCGTACCTCCCTCAAGATTATCTGATACTTCTCCCCCAAATATACCTGTTACTTCTAATTACTAGTTAGTCTGAGCGAGTACGAGTAGTAGTAGTAGAGCGAGAACGAAAAAGATTTTGTTGCTTGAAAGGTTTAGTTCATTGAGAATGGAAACGTTTTTGTAGAGGCCCTAGGTTTGATTAGTTTTTGAAGTTTAAATTTGGAATAGTTTTTTGAAATTTGGAAAATGCCGTGATACGATAAGGCGGGTGCGCCCAGGGAGGGTCGGCCATGAGGCTAGTTGGGGTTTGGAAGTTTAGTTTTGGAATTCTTTGGGAGAAAGCGTCTTGGATTAGGGGATGTTCGTAGGTGAAGACTCGGTTTTTGAATTTTAAGTGGAGTTTCAAAATGAATTCCGTTATCGTCTCCATTTCGAGGTTGGCGTGGATGTGGGAGTTGCGGATGTACCAGGGTGCGTGTGTTATCCTGAGACGGAGTTTGTTTTGGAAGGGTTGGAGTTTGGAAATGTTGGTTTTGGATGTTTGACTGATAATTGGAGCAATAACAAACATAACCATAACAAATTTGAGATATGGTAACCTGCTTGTAAAGTAGAATTTTACTTTTGAGTGGCAGAATGCTTTTATGATTTAGAAGAGGGTACAAGTAGGCTGCTGTTTGGTTTCTTTTGGAGATTATTTTGTTTACATGTTCGGTGAAATTTAATTTGGAGTCAATTATTATGCCTAAATATTTAATAGGTTTTGAGAAGTCGATTTCTGTGTTATTTATTGAAAGTTTAGGTGTGTTTTTAGTGATTTTCTTTTTAGAGATGGTCATGGCTTTAGTTTTATCTGTATTAATTTTAACTTTCCAAATGTCGGCCCATTCTTGAAAGTTGTTTAAGTGCCGTTGTAGAGTGCAAATAATGTATTTAAAGTTTTTATTTGAGTGAGTTTGTGAGGTAGTCCAGTAACGTATTCGGATTCGGACTCGGAAGGTTAGGATGGGTGACTTGATTTTCTGAGAACGATTACTGAATACTCGTTTGATAGCTTGGTTCGGTAATCGTTACTGCGGATACGGATGGGTAACAAGTACTCGAGTAACGATTGGTTACTTTTTTCCCACCTCTACCATTTATGTACCAAGGGTGTTACGGATTGTATAATGCCCTGAAGTCGAAATAGCCCGAGGGATAGGTTTCAGCCTGCATTATTGTCTCTGTAACGCCTGTGGTACATACAATGCTTTATGTTTCACGTAATGGTTTTTCATCAATTATTTATAGTTATTAGCATAAAAAAAGGTATACCTGTACCTGTATGAAATAATTTAATGATTTGTGATTTTTATCTAAAGTGACTACCTTTTTTTCGTTTGTTTGTGACAATTTTTTGAGCACAAGACTGTTTGGTGCTCGATAAAATAAGTTTTTGCCGTCATTTTTCAAAAAACTGTGACTCAAAACGAAATAGAGGAAATCAAATTCTATTTGCTCGAAAATAGTCAAAATGTATACATTTTTTGTTCGTTTTTGTGCAATTTTTGTACACGAGATTGTCGGGTGCTGGATAAAATAAAATTTTGCTGCCATTGTTCAAAAATATGTAACTCAAAATTAAATTTTATCTGTTCAAAAATAGTCAAAATTGTAAATTGTTAGTTCTTTTCTGACAAATTTTTGAACATAAGACTGTTTGTTGCTCGATAAAATCAGTTTTTGCCTTCATTTTTCAAAAAAATGTGACTCAAAATAAAATGGAGGAAATCAAATTCTATTTGCTCAAAATATTAAGATTTTATACATTTTGTGATAGTTTTTTGCAAGTTTCTGGATATGAGATTGTCGGGTGGTGGATAAAATATTTTTTGCGGCTTTGTTTAAAAATGTAAACTGTAAACAAAATAGAGAAAATTAAATTGTATCTGCTCAAAAATAGTCAAAACTTGTAAATGTTTTGTTCGTTGGGAAAATTTTTAATCACGAGACTCTCTGGTGCTCGATAAAATCCATTTTTTCTCTGCCATTCTTCAAAAATATGCAACGCAAATCGAAATAAAATTCTATCTGTTCGAAAATACTCTCAATTTATACATTTTTCGTTCGTTTGGGGAAAATTTTTGAACACAAGACTGTTTGGTGCTCGATAAAATCAATGTCTGTCGTCATTTTTCAAAAAATGTGGAACTCAAGACGAACCAGAGGAAACGAGCTTCCATTTGCTCGAAAATAGTCAAAATTTACCTCTTTTTTGTTAGTTTTTAGCAACGTTTTGAGCACGAGACTGTTTAGTGCTCGATAAAATCAAATTATGTAGTAATTTTTTAAACATCTGTATCTCGAAACGAAATAGAGGAAATTCTGTCTGCACGAACATTGCAGACTGAAAAAATTGGCAAAAATCCCAGTTAATTTGCAAGTTAACTGCAACTACAATAAGGCACGAAAATGATCAGCTTCTTTCAATGATTCATCTAGCAACTAATTTTCTCAACTAAACAATATAAAGACTTGGATTTGATCGACGGAAGAAATAAGAAAGAAAGTGCACAGAACAGGAACCTAAATGAAAACAGTGGACTCAATATACTCGGGCTTGAACTAATTTACGCCAAAATTTTTGCAAAAACACAGGAGGGTATCAAATGTTTTCCAAAGCTCTGTTGCTTGTTATATTGTGAATGGGTAAGATAACAATTAACTTTCTCGTTGTGATTTTGTGGTTTGTGCTGTTGATACATGTTGGAAATGGAATAGTTAAAATGTCACTTCCATGCGGTTGTATCGTGGGTAAAACAGCCTCAGTTAATGGTTCAATTTTGCCCAGATTTACTAAGTGAACTGTAAAAAATCCCCAGTCATCAATCAGCCGAATTACTTATTCTTATAATGCATGATATGCACAATAAATCTTCCCTCCATTTCCAATGCACACAAGCTGCTTAATTTAAAGCAAACACGATAATAATTATCGTGCTGCCCTAAATTACATTATGAAGTTTACTAAATTTCAGTTAGCAGATTGTACGAGTTTAATCTAAAATTACACTATTACCGATATCTCTGCACACCGCCTCACTGTTCTATTGATCTAAAATAAGCTGGAGATTTAGGGAAACTTTGGAGAAGCTTTTATTTAACTTGCCTCTAACTAAATGGCATGTTTCTGCTTTTAGAACGACTTCCAGAAACGCCTAGCTTTAGTTAATTGAAACGGATAATGAGGAGTTGAAATGCCCCAATTTCAACTATTTTCCTCTAAAATTGAGGCGGAAAGTCCAGATTTCCTGAAAATTGTGTGAATGCTTTCCCATACGTAAACGTACAGGTGCTTACCTTCAAGCGAGGTGCACTCAGAGAAATGTCCATTTACGCCAAGTACTAGTGAGGAAATTGGGTTTAATTTGATTGCTTGCCAAAGGTGAAAAACACTCAAAGAATGTTGTGATGGTCGTTAATCTATGGAGCAAACGACATTTAAAAAATGATTGTCCTGACTCATCACCTGTAAACCTATTGTTTTTAATATACTTTTTAATATGTGTGTAATTTGTATTTTAGTATGTGAATTTTGATAGAACTTTTTTTAAAATTAATGATGACTGTGAATGTGTATTTTAGACAAACTGAGGATCGTGGAGAAAGACAGCGAAACCTATTTGTGACATTTTAAATAATAAACAATAAAATTGACTGGAACCCAGGAATTTCTTTTGGATTAAATTGAAATACAGTCAGGAAAATATACACAGTAATTTAAAAAATGTTCTGACACTAATAATTGATAAAAACGCGTAATAAATGCCCTCAAACTAATTTTTTTACTTACTTTCCTCTAGAAAAAAAATGACAAATATATTATTTTATGTCTTAAACGTGCTTTGAAAGCAACATGTCTTTTTTAGGCGTCATTCTTATTCCCCAAGATCTGCCCAAATGTCCTTGGATGTTTTCACTTATAACTCGGAAATGGTTGAAAATATCGGACTCCCCATCATTCAGCCCTTTTCGATAGCGCAGATTCAGAGCTATATTTTCGTTCACCTGATATTCCTAGCCCTTAAAAAATTGAAACCGTCGTGGCTGAAAAACCCGTATCTTAAAAGCTGTTGAAAATACTAGTGCATCCAACCAGGTTAAAAGAGCTGATTAGAAACTGTCTTTCACTAATTTGTTTCTCCTATCTCCTAACCTTTAAACAGTTGGAAGCAAAAATAAGAAAATTTAAGAAATCGCCAAAGTTTGAATGCTTGGATCTCAGAAACGGTTGAGAATATTTAGTTAGCGCCAATGACATTTTTGATATAATGTCTCACAAGCTCTCCTTTACCATTAAGGTTTAATCGGAAATTCCTAACCTTTAAAAAGATAGAAGCAAAAATGTGAAAATGTAGCGAATTGTTGAAGTTTACAAGCCCGTACCTCAGAAACCATTGAAAATACCTGTTGTCCTGTAATGACCTTTTCGGTAGAGCGTCTCAAGGACTCTCACGTACTGTCAAGGTTTGACATTAAATTCCTAACCTTTCAAAAGATGGAAACGAAAATGTAAAAATTTAGCAAACCGCCAAACTTTACAAGCCCGGATCTCAGAAACGGTGGAGAATACTGATTGTGCCCTATCAACGTTTTTGATAGAGCGTCTCAAACACTCTTCTTTACTGCTAAGGTTTGATCAGAAATTCCGAACCTTTAAAAAGATGGAAGCAAAAATGTGAAAATGTAGTAAATTGCTGAAGTTTGCAGGCCCGTAGCTCAGAAACGGTTGAAAATAAATACATGTTGTCCTGTAAGGACCTTTTCGGTATAGCGTCTCAAGGACTCTCATTTACTGTCAAGGTTTGACATTAAATTCCTAACCTTTCAAAAGATAGAAACGAAAATGTGAAAGTTTAGCAAACCGACAAACTTTACAAGCGCAGATCTCAGAAACGGTGGACAATACCGATTTTGCCCTATCAACCTTTTTTGATAGAGCGTCTCAAACACTCTTCTTTACTGCTAAGGTTTGACCAGAAATTCCTAACCTTTAAAAAGCTGGAAGCAAAAATGTGAAAATGTAGCAAATTGCTGAAGATTGAAAATACCTGTTGTCCTGTAATGCCCTTTTCGGTAGAGCGTCTCAAGGACTCTCATTTACTGTCTAGGTTTGACCTTAAATTCCTAATCTTTCAAAGGATGGAAACGAAAATGTGAAAGTTTAACAAACCGCCAAACTTTACAAGCCCGGATCTCAGAAACGGTGGAGAATACTGATTGTGCCCTATCAACGTTTTTGATAGAGCGTCTCAAACACTCTTCTTTACTGCTAATGTTTGATCAGAAATTCCGAACCTTTAAAAAGATGGAAGCAAAAATGTGAAAATGTAGTAAATTGCTGAAGTTTGCAGGCCCGTAGCTCAGAAACGGTTGAAAATAAATACATGTTGTCCTGTAAGAACCTTTTCGGTATAGCGTCTCAAGGACTCTCATTTACTGTCAAGGTTTGACATTAAATTCCTAACCTTTCAAAAGATAGAAACGAAAATGTGAAAGTTTAGCAAACGGACAAACTTTACAAGCGCAGATCTCAGAAACGGTGGACAATACCGATTTTGCCCTATCAACCTTTTTTGATAGAGCGTCTCAAACACTCTTCTTTACTGCTAAGGTTTGACCAGAAATTCCTAACCTTTAAAAAGCTGGAAGCAAAAATGTGAAAATGTAGCAAATTGCTGAAGATTGAAAATACCTGTTGTCCTGTAATGCCCTTTTCGGTAGAGCGTCTCAAGGACTCTTATTTACTGTCAAGGTTTGACCTTAAATTCCTAATGTTTCAAAGGATGGAAACGAAAATGTGAAAGTTTAGCAAACCGCCAAACTTTACAAGCCCAAGCAAAAAAAAATGGTAGAAATTCATCAAAATATTAGAGAAAACGCAGCAAAAGCTACAGAAAATTTGCTGCCTATAAAGTCGAGGGCATCCTATGATAGGGAGTATGAGTTCAGAATCTTTTTCAAGAATTCAGTTCAAAATCAGAATATGAGCGGGCATTATAAGCGGGCGTTATTATAATGCCCGCTTATAATCCCCTGCGGTTGTTATGAATATTATTATGTTTAATTTCTAAGGTATTATGGAGCAATAGTAAGTAGGTCAAACATAAAATTATAATTAAAATCGGTTACTTGAATGCAAGCTAATAGTGGAACAAGGGTAGAAAATCATAAAAATGAAAAAATAAAACACAAAGGTCTAAAGAAAATCATATTTATTAACATATTTGGTATTGATTTTTAACTTATTACGTTAATCTACTGCTCATAAGAGCTAAAAAATATTGAAAAGCGAGACGTAACCGAATTAAAAAAATGCGTAAAATTAATTATAAAATAAATAACAAATATGATCGTTTGATTCAACTGACTAGAAGCTAGCAGTCATGGAAAATGACAAAAAATAAAAATACGTTTATAAGCAAATCAACTTCATAATACTAAATTGTGCGAATTCTTTACTGGCCATTTCCAAACTAGGAAATGGTCTTTTTACTCTTTAAAATTTGGCGGTAGTCACTCGAGTGCCAGTATAATAACTCATCTCTGGAACAGGTTCGGGACTAGGAATATTCTGATTCAAATGTAAATTGGCATCTCGTCTATGCAAATTTGAATTAACTAGCAATATCATTCCGGCACATGCAGCGAGAATGAATAAAATCACCACAAAGGTCCAAAGGTAGTCGATGGCTTCGAACAGCCCTTCAAATAGAAGAGTTGCTGCAATGGATAAAAAATAATAAGCCGCGTTGAATGTTGAAGAACTGCATGCTTCAGGTATTGGGTATGTAACTTCAACCAGATACTCAAAGCCCACGATGAGTACAGGAGCGATGAAAAAACTGAAATTAAAAAAAATCTGTTAGAGTGTTTCGAAAAAATCCTCTTGCAAGAGGATTAGCGCATTAAACCATGTATGAAGAATAAAAGAAACATTGACTTACCCGAAAATTGGTATGGTAATGTAAGTACCAATGCGGCTCTTTTGAAGCAATGAAATACCCACAAAGATGAAGGTAAAGGCTGACATTCCCAAAATGCCGAAACTGACTTTCCTAAAAGAAAATTTTAATACCTTTTTAAGAACTCTCTAGTGATAAGCAAAATTATGATTAACAACACTATCCATTTTCACATCAACTTTCAAAGTTTTCAGATTGGTCTCCGAAAAAGTCTTGGCTTTGTGCACAAAGCTAAAATCCTCTTATTTTCACAGTTATTGTTAGGATATTTGGGTGGAATTTGTACATATAGGATTTTTACTTCTTCAAATGGAATCCGCCAGAACCGATTGGATTAGAATTTCAATAGGCACGTCTAGACAATAAACGACAAAGAAACTATAAATCAAGACAGACACAAGGGTTTCTGACCTGATTATTTGAGAACACCCAAAGTAAAAGACAGTTCTGAGTAATGCACAATAATAGCATGACCAAATTCAGAAATGAAAGAAGAGAAAGATATTTTACAGTAGTAATCTTACATGAGTAAGATTCCTTTCCGGAAAACCTTATTTCAGAAGATGTCGTGCTGTTCAAAAATAATTCTTTTTCAGAAAGATCAATATCTTGTCCTTGTAATCGAGTGTGTTACAAATAAAAATACTCACTTAAATTGATGGGTTCTATCCAGTATGATTCCAAAAAACATGCTTCCAATACAACCACCGGATATTATAGTAATCAGTGCTATTATCCCAGCATCAGTTTTGCCATTCTACAACAGTTCGGTTCTATTTAGTCTACATTGGCGTCTACTGCAATAAACTAACTGGAAAATAGTTGAGGTATATAGAATTCAGTAGCACTCCGAAGGAGTTCCAAACCCCATTCGCCAATCCTAAGGATAGGACAATATACCAGAAATTCGGATTTTTAGCGACGTTTTTCATCTGAGTGAAAAACGTTGCTGTAGTTCCATTGCTGCTGGCCATTGCCAGGAGATTCTGCTGGGATTGGCTTGGAGGCAAATTGGGATTCGACCTGAAAACTTCCATCAAAAATTAGCAAGATTTATCAAAGCCAAAAATGTTCATACTCCAGTTGGCTTACATATTGCAACCACACCAAATATACAGCCAGTTATGATGGCTTGATATAAAAACATATTGAAAAGTTGTTGTCCCACTTCATCTACTTCTTCACTTCTTACAATGAATGGCGATTGCACGCAACCTAAAGCTGAACCTACAAGATCAACTATTTGTTGCATTGCCCGTTGCAAATGGTAAAAAGAAAACCAACCAAGTTGCATTCCTAAAACAGCAATAGCACATGCTGTGGACACTTCTTCAGCCCCAAACCAGGTGGTGGCAACTTTTGAGGGTAAACTGCAGATTTGAACCTGCCCAATGCCGATGAGAAATTGAGCTACCAAGACGAGCCAAATGCGATCCGAAGTGGAAGCAAGCAGTTTCAGCAAGTTTCCTATCAGTGTTAATCCTGTAGCGACCAGGACGGTCAGTTTGAGTTTCTAAAAGATCACACCTGATTTTAATAAAGCGAGTGCTGGTTTTGCGTATGTTACGGCCAACTTACGTGTTTCTCTATCAGGAAACTGACGGGGTAGAAGAACAAGATGTAGGAAAGGAAAAATATTATCGTGGTGAAATCAACTAAGTATCCCGGTACGTTGTAAAACCTACAATGAACATTATTTTAAATTGTAATTGCAATTATATTTAACTATTTTTATTACTTGGTCATGGTATCGGCAATGATGGAAAACTGGAGCAGTTGCATGAAATTCACCACAGAGACTAATACGAATATTGTTATGATTATCCATCTGTATTTGAAAACGCGAATTTCGTTAACAGATTGACTAGAACCAGCAGTTGATTGCAATGGCATCTTGGATGGTGCATTTGAGGATGTCTATTTGTACTGAAAAAAGGAAATTGGATTGCCATTAAAAAAACAGATGTTAATGAGGAGACCCAAAGAGGGTAAAGGAGGTTTTGAAGGTCGATAGAATCTCGAATTTCTGATAGCTGCACGGTGTTCCATAAAAATTTAATAAAGGTTCCATTTCATTATCGATGTTAATGAATTAATCGTCAAGATGATATGTTATAGGCATGGGTAACACTGAGTTGAGTTGCGCTTTTGAGTTGTTGCCGATCTGTGAGTTGATGAGTTATAACCAAGGACCCGGGTCGAAACGAAATAACTGTTCCGTTCCGGTTCAGTTTTTTTTCGGTTCATTTCGGTTCCAAAATCTATATATAACAACGAACGAAAGATAAAGGCTACTCTAATTAGGAATCTCACTATCTCTTTCCTTGCTTGTTGTATTATACAAATAAAAGATGAGCAATCGATCCACTGCTTCATACGGTAGTTCGGCTGGTTGCATGGTAGGGGGTAGGAGGACTAGCAACCCCAGACAATATTAGATACAAAAATTAATTTAATCGTTTTATTTTTGAAAAGTAATTTGTTAATGAATTTTCTGACTTTAGCGCGTTTCTCTTCTTTTCGTTTTCACCCAGGTCCACAATTTCGTCAATTCCTCTTCTTTCACTTTTATTGCCGTTTAAAGATTGTTCTTCCTGGTTCATGTCTTCACACTCTTCACCATCTTCTGAGGAGTTGCTTTTGTCCAAAATTCCAATTTCAAATGTTTCGTTGTTGGTGATCGAAGAACTAAAATAATTCAACTTCTAAAAGAATTTTAAAAATAGTGTATAAACGTAGGTACGGTGTTTGTTCTTTACGATTGAAAAGTCGGCTGGTCCTCACAAATAATTGTTCCTTAAATTTTTTCTTTAATATTTGACCTCGAAGGCAGCAACAAAAATTTGAGTCCTGCGAATAACCTCTCAACACTAACTTGAGTTGCCGGTACTCTTAACACTACTTGAGCAAGCATGTATAACTCGGGATTAAGTTCATTCTTTTTCTTCCAGAAATCAAAAATCGTTTCATTTTTCGGTAAGCGTATGCGGCTTTGTTCCACTTTATAGTAATTTAAAATATTTTCAATTTTGTTAAGGGCTACAAATGAACCTTGTGAAGAAAATTCGTGCTGATTAATTCCTTTTAAAAAATTTTGCTCTGAATCTTTATGTCTCAAAAAGGCTTCCATTTCATCGCTTGATGAAGAACTAGATGATTCCGTTTCCATATCGTGTTGGTCAGGGTCAGATTTAGAATTAGAAGAATTGCACTCTTGTCTTATACAACATAATCTTGTTATTTGGGGCAACTAGCCGCAAAGAAAAGCGCTTATATTTTCTCCCTTTGACGGCGTCGCGCGCCGACTTTTAAAACGATTCCAGGAACTAACTAAAAGAAGTGCCGAAACTTTGTCGCCACTTTAATAGTGGTACCGCGGCTCACCAGAAGATTATATATTCATCTGCAGAAGGGTAAATTATTATTTTCATTTGCTTCTAAAATGTAGAGTAATTTCTTACAAACGTTGCAAGCAGAACCGAGAAAAAAACCGAAAAAATCGAAATAAAATATTGTGGTTCCGGTTCAGCACCTAACAGTGTATTAATTTAAAATATGGGTTCAGTTTTGGTTCCGATCCAAAAATAGAAAACAGTTCCGTTCCGGTTTTGGGTCCATATCGGTTCCGGTCCCCGCCCCTGACCTAAACTCGCCACAGACGTAAACAAAAACCTTCTGTGTAAGGTTGATACATATCAATGATTAATATTAATCAAATAAAATACAATTAAGTTGTTAAATCACAAGAGGTTGACGAATTTATCCCGCTTAACTCCAAACATGTTTGCGCTCGTGTCACATCACTTTATTGTGCACTCTTCGCAGCATTCTCTGCTCACATTTTGAGCAGCTTCTCGTATTGGATAAATTAACTCCTGCTCAATTTGTACCGAAGTTCGGAAGATCAGAGATTTAATGTGTCCTTGTGTCCTGTGTATCTTACATACACGGTAGGAATGTAACTCTTCCTAGGGGGAGTTATCGGGACAATTATCCGGTGCCTGGGAAAGTGTCAGTGGTTATGCAATGCTCCGAGCACTCTTGGAAAGCTCTACTGCAATTATCTCCTATACCTGTTCCTCTGAATCTGGAACCCGAGCACCTCTAGATCGTCCACAATCTGAGTCAATTTCTGGAGCCAATCGTCCAGTGTCTCTAGCTCTCTAGCTGGTGTAAGTTCTTACACCTGCTATGTTACTGTGGTATTTCCCCATAACTAATCGCATAACCGCAGAGTTGATGTTGGTGTACATTTTGTGAAAGGAGCTCAAATAGGCTACCAATCAAACATGGGGCTATTTTAAAATAATTCTTAACAGCAAAGTTCGAATTCGATTTTCAACTGTTAATATCTTCTAGAAATTTTCTAGAAAAAAAATTTCAATATTTTTCTCGTACTCTGCAAGTGAGCCCCTATAACCTCTTAAAAGGAATGACGCCAATTTTGTATCACCGAATACAACGTGTATAAACGAATACATTAGAGACATGTTTAAAGCCGTAAGGGCTTTAACTTAACTGAATCAACTGAAGAAAATTAATTGTGGTTTTATTGTTCTTACTGGAACCCTGCGGTTGAAATAATAATCGTTGTCGTATTAGAACTCAAGTCCCAATCACAAATCTCTTGTACCCGTTAAAAGCATCACAAGGCTAAGAGATAAAACGAGTGTTAAACGACATTAGTGATAGGTATATTTTAAACATCTCGAAGATGAGACTTGACAAAAGATTGGTCGAGACGCAGCCGATGTCCCGCAGATTCAGGGCGCCATTTATCAGCTCCATGATTCCACAAAACGCATTTGGCTAATTTGATTAACACATTGTGAGAAATTGCGCACATTCAATAAAAGTATAAAAAAAGTTGGCAAAAAGAAAATTTTTCATTTTATTTTTTTTATTAAACTCCCCGTAGGACATTTACTAACATTACGATCTGATCAAAGTTGATCAATGAGTAATTCTGTTCTAACCTAACTTAACTATGGATAACTCTTCAAACTAAGGTCCTACTCACTAGTGTATCTTAGAGTCTGGTGGTCTAGTGACATAGCTAGAAGACCGCACAATGTTCTGCTTTTGCACTGACATAGTCCCTTACATAGCTCAAAAGACTTTACCCTCTTGAGTCTTCTTGTCAGGTTGGTATTGTCGAGGAGCTGAATCGCCTCGACATTCACGTGTTGATGAAGCCGTTGTTGGTGACTCTTTGCAAATCTCGTGATAGTCTGGTTAACAGTATCCATCTGAACGTCTCGATAAATATCACTATTCCTGATGTACAAGGCACATTAAGAATGTGTCTCAGTACTTTATTCTGGAATCTCTGGATAATTAGGATGTGACTCTTGCTAGCACAACCCCAGAGCTGTAAGCCGTAGGTCCACACTGGTTTGAGGATTTGTTTATACAGAAGTACTTTGTTGTAGGTTGATAGTCTAGAGTGCCTACCCAGTAGCCAGTACATTTTCCATCTTATATCGAGCTCTTCCTTTTTTTTCTTAACATGGGCTTTCCAGCGCAGTCTTGCATCTAATGTTATGCCCAGATACTTTGCTGAGTTTGCATAAGGGATCTGAGCATTATTTAAGTGAATTGGTACCTGCTGGTTAGTTTTATTTGTGAAGTTAATGTGTACAGACTTGGTCTCGTTTAGTTTGATACGCCATTTTTTGGTCCAATCATATATTTGTGAAACTGATGTTTGCAGTTTAATTGCTGCTTCCTTATGGGTTTTCCCTACCGGTAATATAGCGGTATCGTCTGCAAAGGTAGCTATAGTATTAAGATCTGAGTAGAGTAAATCACTGGTGTACATCAGGTACAGGTTAGGTCCTAGGACATTTCCCTGTGGCACCCCTGCTCTCATTTTTTTTATTTCAGTGAATGCTTCTTCTTGTTTTACTCTGAAGGCTCTGTCCGAAATGTAGGATTCCAATAGTTTCGAGTATTTTTGTGGGAGTAGCATATTTAGCTTATGTTTCAGCCCATTATGCCATACTTTGTCAAAGGCCTGCGATACATCAAGGAAGATGGCTGAGCATACTTCCTTACTTTCCAGTGCTCTTTCAATCACATCTGAAATTCTGTGTACTTGGTCTATCGTTGAGTGGTTTTCTCTGAACCCAAACTGATGATTTGGTATTATATTCCTTTCTTCGATGATGGGTTTCAGCCTTGTCAGGAGTATTTTTTCGAACAGTTTCGATATCATAGGCGGTAGAGAGATTGGCCTATACGATGAAACATCGTGAGAGGCTTTGCCTGGTTTATGAATCATAATGATTTCCGCTACTTTCCACATCCTAGGAACATACCTTAATCTGAATAAGGCAATAAAAAGATGTGTAAGTTTGGTTATAGCTTTTTTGGGGAGCTGTTTTAGCACTTCACCAGTAATTAAATCAAAGCCAGGAGCTTTTTTATGATTAATGTTTGTTTTTATTTCCGTTGCTTCTTCTTTTGTGAAAGTTGGTCTAATGTTCGTGCTATCTCCGTCAGAGAAGTCCCAGTTCGGCAATTCTTCGCCATCGTTTGGTTGGAAGATTTTTTCAAGATGAACTGCAAACCTGTTGGCTTTCTGAGTATTGTTTCTAGCCCAGCTGCCATCTGCATTCCTGATTGGTGCGGTCTGTAGTATCGGACTTTTTAATATCCTAGTGGATTTCCAGACTGAGTAGTCGGTGCTTTTGTCATTTGTCAACTCATTCAGATAGTCACTAATAGATTAATTTTTTATTCTTTCTATTTTTCTCTTTAACTGTTGAGTGGCATTATTGAGTATGGTTTTATCTGCTGGAGCTCTGGTCTGGTGCCATTTCCTCCTAAGTTTTCTTTTCTCTGAGATCAAGTGTCTTACTTCCATGGGGTATTTGTTTCCTTTTGTCCTCTGAACAATGGATGGGGTGTTATTCCATGCTGCTTGTTGAATTAGGGTAACAATATTTTCCACTTCATCATCCAACTGTTCTATTGTTCTTAATGGAACAGTTAAATTAATAGCATTTTCAAGTTCTAATCTGAAACTCTGCCAATCTGTTCGCCTGTTTGTTAGTCTAGAAGAATTTTGATTTTGGATAATAGAATCGATAAGAGTGAGGAGAATGGGAGAGTGGTATGAGTTCATGTCCCACGCCTCATCAACTTGAATATAGTTTGCTGAGATATTCCGCACAACAAAAAAATCTATTAGGTCAGGTATTTTATTTCTATCTGTGGGCCAATAAGTTCATTTCCCAGTTGAGTGTGCTTCGCATTTTATCTGTCTTATTGCTTTCATCAATTGTTTGCCTTTGATTGTGGTTAACCTAGATCCCCAATGGGTGTGCTTAGCATTGAAGTCGCCTCCAATGATAAATCTAATTCCTTGGCTATTAAAGAAATCCATGTATTGCTCATGCTGTATGGCATGTCTTGGAAAAAGAAAATAGCAAAAATAAAATAATGCGCCAATGATGAACGTAACACAACAACACTTTAATGTAATCGTTTCAGAAACTTTTAAGTCTTTAAAAAATTGCCATTCCAATGAAGAAGTTTTTAAAATTTGTCAAAAGTCGCCTATTTTCCTCTGCACAACCAACGTCCCTCTAATCAACAGTAAATAAATCTGTAAAACAGAAAATAAAATTTGTTTTTGAATTTTCAGGCCCCCAATTCCAAGACAAAGCATTAAAAGTTACTCTTTGCTGATAATTTATAAAATTTGATAAGGCCTAGTATACTTTCAGTTGTAATTTAGACTGCTTGGCCAATTTTAAATATTCTGCAAATGTTATCCCAGAATCTGATATACCTACATTTTATTATCATTTTTTCGAATCAATAATGGCCAGTTTCAAATTGCTGCGGTGATCAGGAATTTTCTTAAAATATGCCTGTAGTCTGAGCTGTCGCAAACTCATACATAAATAACACTTTACTCCACACGTTATTATCATCGACTTACCATTAATAGCAAACTAATTATGTCGTCAACCAATTACACTAGAAACCAATATGTTTGAAATTGACGATGAACAAAACGAGTCGCTTAGTCAGACTTGCTAAACCTGATCATTAGCTTTCGCTTGAAGGTAAAATATGAACAATTCTAATGAGCGATAATGATTATTGTGTCCGAGAATATGTACATGACAAGTGGGACCAAACCATGCGAATCTAATTATCTATGGTTCTCACAGATATTAAGTGTATATTAAATTCTACTCACATGCCCACTATCTTCAGATTATTTCTATAAGTTTGACTAAATACAAGTGGAACTGAAAAATGCTTACTTTCTAAGCGTTTCTCACATGTAGTTAATCTTTAAGATAAACGATTTCCAAATCGTTTCTATCGCGGTATTGCAATGGCGTGATTGTTTTCGAATTGAATGATTTTAGCGCGAATGCAACTGATCAACTAAATAAAAAGTGCGTTTTACTAAACTTTTACATGGAAAATTGACTAATTGCCGATGACTTGTTACATGGCCGACAGATAATTATGTTAATGAATCTGTTCAGTGAATAAATACCTGAAAACATGTCTACGTAAATAAATTATTAGACATTTAATTTTAATTAAAAAAATAGTATTCTTATGAAATCTAATTGCCAAAAATCTATTTTTGGACAATAAAAGAACTCTGAAAGTTTGGAAAAAATGTCTACACACTCGTTAAACGCTCTGATTCCTACATAGAGTGTTAACTCAGTTCTTGCTCAATTCTTTCAGTATCTAGCACATTCGAGGTGCATTCGTCGTTTTAATTAAATTTTAATTTTTTTTATTAAAAGATTAAATGCAGTGTTCAAAACATTATCAAGAAGTTCACTTCTTTTTATCTCTATTCGTGTCCTTAATTGAAAGCAAATTCGTTTTTCAATCAATTGATCAGTTTCCTTATGGAAACTTTGTTGGATGATAGAAACCTCTCTACCGCCTGCTTCGCAGCACTGTCAAATTTACCCATTTTCGAAATGCTTTAATCAGTAGCACACGGCATCAGCGCTTTGTCACGAATGTCAGTTGGACATTTTAATTGCTCAGTGAATGTTTTTATTTTGATAATTTTATCTCCAAACAATTAACTTAGTGTTTAACCTTGTGGATAAGCAGAAAAAGAACTATTACAGAGCATTAATGAATGACAAGAGTGGGTTTCTGTTAATGAACATTATTATTGGCGTCTAATACAGGTATGTGCAAAATTCCTCTTGCTAAAGGATAACTTTCGATTTTTTTGGGGTGTTTGAATACCAGAGCTGCAAATATCTTCTCGTCGAAGCTTTTGTGGTATTTTTAAATTCCACTGTACGAAAGCAATATTCCAGCATGCCCCAAATTCGTTGATAACAAGAGCTGGAAGAGTAGTAGTTTACAGAAGTTACCATTCACAATAAGACAGGAAACTCCTAAGTAGTTATGGTCTCATTGTGTGAGTTTGCACGAATTTAAGTGCAATATAAACGAAAAAAAAAACAGTCGTTTATGTGTAACTATGTAATAACTGTAGACAATCACACAGCACAATTAGGTGGTGTACTTTAACAACTTTCCGCAAGATAATTTACTGAAAAATCCATCAAGTATGTAAAATAGAATCTTCCAGAACCCTCCAGTCTTAAGTACCTATTTAAAAATGGCAATGTTCTGTATGTGTATATGCAAAAGGTGATAAAGACTACATAACATTTCCAATTTTGTTCTGGCCTTATCTTTAGTTGTTTTGTTTTTATTAGGACTAAAGTTCTGCAAGTTCTTCATTTGTGTCTTAATTTTGATGAAGCCCATATCTTAACAGCACATTTTTTTTATGTCCGATAAAGTAAAATAGAGACACAATAATAATGTATAATATAGAATATATATATAATATAATAATATATTTATAGGAAAATATCGAACTGATCCATATCAATAAATTTGTTAAGAAATCAATTAGGTATTTGCTGATTTAACAGCTTTTTATTTACACCAGCTACTTTACATACCAATAAACATGATAGATTTGCAAGCAATTTCATATTGCCAATAAAATTTTCCAAACGACCGCACAATGGCTGATAATAAACGTTGACAATCGAGTCATAAAAACTAATAATTGCGAATTCTTTTTAATTACATGGCTGTTAGTAGGGGCTTGAGTCTTAGACAAATATTACCTTGCGCTGATATGAAACTCTTTCAACATCGTCTTGTTGAAGTTTGCAATTGTATTTTTTCCAATTTGAGGTTTAATCGCGACACTCTTTCTAAGCGTTCAGTCAAAAGTATCTCTGATCGATCATTCCGTTTTGTTTAATAATACCTGTTAAGTGCTGAATGTTATTCTAGATAATGGAGTGATAAAAGGTTGTCTGATTAGCTTTATGGTGCCAAATTCGTAGGTCATCTGCGTGGATGCTAGATAAACGTAATCATTCCCTGAAATCTTGTGCTTTTATTATTTTTACCGTCTGACGAACTGTACTTTATATGAGTTTAGTTGATTTTTCCCTATGAATTGATCATGTCGCATAAAACGAGTCGAAGTGATAGTCATGAGGTTGCCTACAAACCAGTATCGACGAAATGGAAGGATATACCATTTCGAAGTAGAAGTAGGAATTCTGAGGTACCTAATTTAAGATCTAGTTAAGTGTTTGATTAAAAACCCAAACAAATATGCTTCTAGGACATTTTCAAAGACACTTAAGTTCCAGACCCGATAAGAATTGAAGCATTTCTTTCCTTGATTAATTCAGTTTATGCAAACTCACCGTTAACAATACACTTTGGGGTCCGCCAGTAAAAACATGCCTATTTTTAACGGCAGGATTTGTAATTTACTAATATCGGAAACATACTCTAATGACGAACCACGTTTAACTGCCGAATTAGTCATAGGAAGTTCACAGGTTCTGTTGAAACTGTACGGTTTGCCAGTAACTTAAATGGTACAATGACGCATTTTTGGCAACACACTTGGAAATTTTTAAATTGTTTCTTCCATCAATAGGTACTGATTAAATTTTTTTTCAATTCAACTTGTAGTTAAAATTCTGCTAAAAACCTTCCAAACTGTTTGGAGCCAACAATACCTATGCTTTAATCGTTAGAACACTGAAACAGCCTCATGATAAATAAGCGAAACGGATCCATGAATAAATATGTGTGAATTCAAGGAAAATTTTGCGTTAAGTCCAGATCAAATAAATCACGTCCACAGCTTTCCATGAATACGTACCGTGGGAATAATTTATAATTACCCCAAGAATACAATGCACATCATTTTTATCTCTGCTTATCAATCATTTTTACACCATTTCAGTTCGAGGCTTCTTTGTTTTCCCCATAGATTTGTCACAAATTGACTACATACACTTTTCAATAAATACGTGTTATCAGTCGTAAATGTTTTGATGTTGTACCATTACATGTAAATCTGTCAGGACGTTTAAATGCGTACATTAAACGAGAATGTTAATTGACCTGATTAAATGACTTGGAAATGTCCAAAGGATTTAGTTCGGGAAGTTTATCGAGTGTTGAACGATTGAGTGATCGAACCCTCAACTCAAACAATACAAGAATCAACGAACGTATTCCGATTATCCTTCGCAGACCTACTAGTTATGGCTCCGTGTTTCCTTACTTTCACTTCGTTAGGGCAAATAACGGCAGATATGATTCCAATCAGGTATGAAATGGTTGCAATTGATTATACATTCAATACTTGTATTTTCAGAGGAAAATAAAAAATTAATCGGTGGTTGCAGGGATTTTCTTTTTAAAGGAACGCTCAAATGCGTGTTTAATTTATGCGAGTGCGAGGCGTGAGACATTTGCCTAGATATTATGGGTGGAGGCGCTTGAAAAAACTTTTTCCCCAATGAATTCTCAATGTTTTTCGAAAAGCTTGACAAAATCCACGATTAGGTTGGCCATTTTCGAATATTATTTTAATTCCCCGCCATAAAAAAGTCCCGCCCGGAAAAGTGGATCTTTTTAGTTTGTAGCCCCAGTTTTTTATATAGGTTTCATAGCGCCAAGTCCGTTGAATTTTCATAGCTTTCGGTGAAGAACAAATATTATATTTGCTGCTTATCTATAACTGAAAAAAAAAATCAGAAATCAGGTCATCAATTTATCTATTCTATTTCTTTTTTTCTTGAGTTGCTTGCAAAATGACGACAGTAATTCGTTAGTTGATAATACAGTGCAGTACATTAAACATTGTTAAATTAAGACTGCAACCTTAGATTACACACAATTATTTTCTATTTGTTTAATGCAAATTTACCCATCTTGTTATTTACGGCTTGAAATAGCACATATTTACAATTTCTCGTGTATGTGTTGTGCGAAAGTGTCATTAACTTTTATTGCAGCTGTCTAGCTCAAATATTTGGTATCGCCTTTAATTGGTTTAATGATTTTCATCTGATTGCTCTGGATCGGTAGCTTACTGAATAATCTGACTTAGTCAGTTGTGGTCGTGTGATTTAATCGATATGGCTAAAGCTTTGAGAACGCGAATTTTTTCGAACCATCATCATCTTCACAGTCAGGTATTTAGTTAATAATTAATTAGGAAAACTGAGCATCAAGTCAATAATTGAATTTTAGCTCACTTGTTGTTTTCATGTTCCACGTTCAATGAGATTCAAACGAATTCAAAGTTGAAAAAATAATTTAAATTTGCTTGGCAGCTGCAACTAATTTATAATTACTCGTATTCCCGGCGATACTGAAAATAGTACATTAAAATGAACGTCATACGAAAATAAAACAAAAATAAAAAATCATGTTATTTCAATAATTTCCTTTAGCTTTAAGGTAATGACATTAAATGTGGATAAGTCCCGGTCTTTTAAATGGTGGGCGTATTATGACGAGCAGTGGCATAAAATGTATTATTGCAGATTTTGGAACTTACTTTTTTACTTTACTGTTTTTATTTGTTTGCGCTCAGCATGTTAAAAATGGCCATCGATCTGATATTTGGGTGGTAAGTCGACAATTTTGAAAAGGTTCACTCTTCTAATACTAATTCCACTGATTAATAAAAAACTGCTTACTTACTTCGTTCTGCACATCGTATATTCTATTTCAAACGCCAACATTTTATGGCAATCGACGAATCAACTTCTACAAGATATTGGCTGATATTCATCTAAGTTTATTTTATCAAAACCGAATTATCTATCAGCGCGTTGCAGTATGCAGTCGTTAATTGCATACTAGCAACATATTACGATTGAAACAGTGCAGTTATTAGTTGGTTAAATGTTTGCTTGTCCATTTAGTTAAATCCAATGTGATAAGAGGGAAATCATTGGGTGCTTAATCGCATGTAAGTAGTATATTCCGGATTCTGAATCCCATTTTCAATTGCATATTGCTATAAGTATTAGGATATGATTAAGAGTGGAAAAACTAGAAAATTTTGTCCTGTTTTTTACGCAGAAAAGTTGAATTTTCAATAGAAAAAATCATTTGTTTAGTTGGATTTTTAATCAACATTTCATATTTCGTTGTTTCAGATGAAAATATTCACGTTTTATGATTAAATTTAATGCAAACATTTTAACGAAAAAAAACCTTGTATGCTCGCAGCAAATACAGGGTGCCCTGAAATTAGGTAGCATCTAATCATTTTAACTGCATGTTCTTCGACTAAAGATACGAAGAAAGATGGTGTTCGTATCCAATCATAGTTCTTCAAGTAAGTCAAAAACGAGGTCAGATAAATACAAGAAACACAAGAAACCAGAAAGTTTTCAAAGTGAAGAAAGAATTTTAAAAAATTTGTTATATTTTAGGGGCGCACCACAAAAAAGTGCGCGATGGTAAAATGGGACAAGGCCCCTAAAACAAATCACCCTGTATGTTCATTGAACCATGTAGAACTAAGCTCGTAACGATAGCCTTTTCTTAGTAATAAAGATGTTTACTACTACTACTACTACTACTACTACTACTACAAAATAACATTTCTAATGTATCTCGCAATTGAAGTGTTTGCGGAAATGTTTATAGGAGCTTTTCCACTTAATTTTGTCGGTTTTATTACCTTATAATTTTGCCGATTTCTATATTTAAAGTCTTAGCAGTAATTCATTTTCAGGATCGCATGCTTATCTTCATTTATGCACGTATTATACACTGTAAAAACGATAAAAATCAAAATGCCCATTATTTCTTAATTTATTGATCAAGCAAGTTTTCAACTATATGAAATTGGTTGCTCCTAGCAGAATAAAAGGCATCGCGCTAGAATTAAGCAATGGATAGCCAACGTGAGTCTCCACTCAGCAACACAGCCGAAGCCCCTGAGAAAGAACCCCCTGAGAAGACCCCACCAGATCCAAATCGGTCTTCAGCCCGGCATAGTATAGCTTCAGACATTCCAATGGGCAGACGAAGACCCTCGTTTCTGAGCCTCAAAATTCCAGATAGAAGCGAAACCAGTTCTTCTGTGTCGGCTTCCTCCAGTTGGAGGGGCTCTTTGACCCATATGGGGTTGCCCTTGTTCACCCTCACATCCCCCGAAGGCGACACTGGACGAAAATTCAGTTTCGGTCTCGGTTTAAGAAGACATTCCCACAACGTTAGTTTTGACTGTGTGTGTGGATTTGCCCAAGAAACTAGCCATATTAATTCAGGCTGTTGTTCCAGATTAACAGAGATTAACATTTTGTTTTGATGTGTTTCTAGGTCGATATTTTCTGTTATTGCAGTTCAGTATTGCATGCACTTTGCTATACAGGTGGCCCACTAAAAGGACGTTGTTGCTGTTTATGACTCTACTGATTGAATTTAAAAAAGTTCAAACATTTTCTATTTAGGCATCTTATCTTGTATACTAAAACTCCATTATACAATGATTTTCAAACACAAGGAGAGGAAGGGAAGGGATTATACAGGGATTTCAAACACACGGGGAAAGTCTAAATAATCTGAAGTTTGCGGTAAATTGGGTTAACCGAGTCATTCCCAACCCTGGGAAATGAGTAGAATTTCAACTGAATATTCGTTGAAATTTTAGAAGTGTGGACTCTTATTGATGAAAGACCCTGTATAATGGGGTTTAAGTGAACATATTTATAATCGAATTAAACACCGAAAGAGTCAGGATGAGGGTTGTGACCGTTATATTGGGCCATCCTGTATATAGAGTTTTTCATTGTTTTTCCTTAATCTTCAAAAACCTATTCTACCGATAGTCATATATCAAGAAAAATGCCTTGATTTGTAAACTTGCAAATGTTTGTCCACACGTTTTCCTATGTTTGCTTAATAACTCGTCACATAAACAAAAGCTCCTAGTTGCTAACTCAATTTGAATAGTGATAATCCCTGTGAATTAGCAGTTTTTTTTACATCTTTGTGTAAAGGTGACATAAAAAGTGTTGTAAGCTTTCTATTATGCATCGAACACATATTATGAAAAAGGTAATGTTTTTCTTATTATTTAGTGCTGAATGTTTTTGGTGTATTAACGCATGAAATCCTCTATAGCAGAACCTCCGATTACCAAATTTTACGAGTTATTGAACCTGTAAATTTTACTGTTGTTAATATGGAAATCTACTTTGAACTGTTTTGTCTGTAGAGGCAATGTTTACATTCAGGTCTTTTCTTGGAGCTTTATTGGAGAGACCTTGGTTTCATTTCGCTATATTTTACACAAAAAATGTTTTTTATTCAAATCCGTTGTAAAAACACGAGAGGAGTTTTGACAAAACTGTTTTTTAATACTTTTATGGGTTTTTGTTTTTCAAGTTCATTATTTAAACTGACTTTTTAAAACCGTTTGATTTTTGCATTTCAGCCACATTTCGCGAGAAGCAAATTGTTTTGGTTTGAATTACTGTTTTATGTACTTCAACAAGGTAAAAATTTCCAAATAACACTCTATTTTATTCTAGACGCTGCATAAGACAGAGTCCATGGTATCCCTATGCTTCCAGTCTCTGGTATCCTTCGTCAATAGTGATAATTTACCTGGACTTCAGTCCTTTTTGGAAACCAAACAACTTCAGATAGATGACAAAGACGAAGTATGCCTTTTTATAAACAAGCACATGAAATACACGAAAAATTAATTATATTTTGATATTAATTAAAAAACCTACATAAAATATTTTCTTTTTAGAATGGCGCTACAGCCCTTATGGTGGCTTCTACCAAAGGGAAAGGCGCTTTTGTTAAAGAGATGCTCGCTCATGGTGCAGATCCAAACGCCGAAGACAACGACAATTGGACTGCCTTGCTTTGCGCTTCAAAAGAAGGACATTATGATATAGTTTTGCAACTTTTGGAGCACAATGCGGAAATTGATCATCGAGACATGGTAATATATCTTAAGCACTATACTAAAAGTTTCTTCATAAGTAAATCAACAGGTAAAATTACAATTTATTAGATGAGTTTCGATCATGTTTATTGAGCCTTTTAAGCACCGGCTCTACCTCGCACTGCATTCATCCCAATCCGCAGTTCCAGTCCTTCATAAAAATGTGTTGTTTCAGGGCGGATGGACGGCGCTTATGTGGGCAACATACAAAGGACATACAAATGTTGCCATTCACTTGCTCGATAGAGGGGCTGAAGTTAACTCACATGGAAACTTTCACATTTCGTCACTGTTGTGGGCTGCTGGCCGAGGATATTTAGAGGTTTGTTGGTTTTTTTGTCGAATATTCCATATCTAAACTTATACCATTCCAGGTCACTAAGGCACTGATAAATCACGGCGCCAAAGTAAATGTTGGGGACAAATATGGAACTACTGCCCTCGTTTGGGCCAGTAGAAAGGGATATACGGAAATCGTCGAGCTGTTACTCAAAGCCGGTGAGTTTTCCCAAGTTATCTAAAAAATTGATTTCATAATTGTGGTTTTCAATAGGTGCTAACGTAGATACGGCCGGCATGTATTCATGGACTCCATTGATAGTGGCGACTTACGGGAATCATGTGGATGTTGTCAATGTTCTTCTCGAACATAAGCCCAATGTTAATGCTTTGGACAAGGATGGCTGCAGTCCTCTGACTATTGCGTGCAAAGAAGGATATTATGAAATTGCTAGCGCTCTTCTGACTGCAGGAGCCTATATCAATATCCAAGTCAGTTAATCAAACAAGTAAGTCTGGAGTATCAATTTATATATTTTTTGCCATTTAGGATAGAGTAGGAGATACAAATCTCATTCATGCAGTCAAAGGTGGACACAAAAGCGTAGTGGAGGCCTTGTTAAAAAAATACGCAGACGTAGAGATAGTAGGCAAGGACCGAAAGTCAGCTATCTATGTGGCTGTTGAGAAGGGGAACGTTAGTATAGTTAAATTGCTCATAAGTCACAATCCCGACTTGGAAAACGCCACTAAAGACGGAGATACACCACTGCTGAAAGCTGTTAGGAATCGGTAAGTGGTTCCAGTAGTTAATGGATTAAGCTAATTATTTTTTCTTAACTAGCAACGCCGAGTTGGTTCAGTTGCTTCTGGAGAAAAAGTCCAAAGTCTCGGCTACTGACAAAAAAGGGGACACCGCTCTACATATAGCAATGAGAGCGAGATCCAAAGCAATAGTGGAAATTCTATTAAGAAACCCCAAACACAGTCAAATATTGTATCGGCCGAACAGAGCAGGAGAAACACCATATAATATTGACATGAATCATCCTAAAACCATACTGGGTCAAATATTTGGAGCTAGTGAGTTAGAGAATTAATGCTCCTGAATCCTACAAAATTCTTTCGGTGATTCTAGGACGATTAAACACTAATGAGGATAACGAGAATATGTTAGGCTACGATTTGTATAGTAGTGCATTGGCTGATATTTTGAGCGAACCCAGTTTGTCAATGCCGATCACTGTTGGACTATATGCGAAATGGGGCAGTGGGAAAAGCTTTTTACTAAAAAAATTGCGAGGTAAGTTGCACGAAACACCCAGCATTACATTCACAATCTGTTTCAAATTCTTGTTTCAGACGAGATGAATAACTTTGCAAAAGAATGGGCGGACCAAGCGTTTCAATTCAACATATTGTTGTTTTTAATAATATTACATCTATCAATCCTTGTTGCCACCATTGTCTATGCAGTTATAGAATCCACCACAATAGACCACCAGCCCGAAATGTGGTCTTTTGGGGTTGGTGTTACTTTTTTCTCATTGTGCTTTATTTTCTTATCCTTTATTTGGTTTGCCAGCAAAAAGTAAGTGGCAACTTCTTCTGTTGGTTTTATAGACAATAGTATTGGTTTTATTATTTTTTTTAGATGTGATTGGGATTGGCCGTATAATTTAAATATTAAGTTAGCGAGGAAATTGACCAATCTCAAACTGGTATTGGAAATATTGTTTTGTCACCCACCAGGTGCTTCAAATCAGGATGGAATGTCGGCACAACCAATACGGTGTGATTTTTATGGTATATAATTAAAAAAATGCTGGTTTAATCGATGTGATGTTTCAGATTCTATTTCACCGACCAAACCAGGGTGAGCAGTACAACCGGTGGTGAAAATTCGGTTGTTCAAATGATCGGTTCTCTTTATGATTCAATAGAAAGCCACTATGGAACTCTATCCACTCGACTTTACAGAGCTTTCAAGCCTAAGCCTGGTAGCTAAAAACATGTGGTTTATATATAATTTATTATGTTACGGGTTTCAGTGAAATCGTCCTCGACATGGACCTGGAGGAAAATGTGCTGCGTGCCATATATTATTATATCTGAAATCACCTTTTGCATGTTAATTGTAGGAGCAAATGCACTAGCCTACTACGTAAAGAGAAGAAATTCTGAAACAACGTGAGTTGGAAGACACCTTTTATAGCACAATTTATTCATTGCGAATTTTGGGTTAGTGGGAGTGAAAGCGTAGCCAAGCCATCCCTCGAAATAGTCCTCATAGGTGCAGCTTTGTTATTGGCAGTTGGTACTGTAGCTAATGCGTACACTTGGAGCAAACTGTTCATGTCCGTGCTGTTTTCGCAGAGGAGGCATTTGCAAAGGTCGATTACAAATTTGGATGTTTTGAAAAGCGAGGGACTCTTGCAGGCGTTACGGCAAGAGGTAAATAAGGACTTGGTGTTTTATTATTAATTTTATTTGTGATGAATTTTAGGTGAATCTCATGAAGGATATGGTAAAATGCTTGGACGGTCTCAGCGCACAACAAACTAGATTAGTCATAATTGTTGATGGACTGGACAGTTGTGAGCAGGAGAAGGTTTTACTCATCCTAGATACTGTTCATATGCTCTTTTCCGACGCCAATTCGCCTTTCATTGTCGTACTGGCAATTGATCCTCATGTAATTGCTAAGGTTAGTATTACTATCGTTCATTGATTTACAGTAGAAACTTTTGATGAATTGCAAATGGGTTAGGATATAGTTTAATGTTGTTTAGTGGTTCCGATTAGTAGGTATTCAGAATAGACAGATTTATCATTGCCAAATATGTTTTTTACTTACATTGAAATGCTTTAAATCATATACTAACAAGTGCTTATCACGTTTTTGGACAGGTTGCGTGGGACCAGGTTAGTGTAAATGTTGTGAATGAAAATCGACATTTTTCCTTTGAATGTTATGACTTGATCAGCGATTATTTTCTTAAGGAAAAGTGTGGATTCTTTTGCCAATGTTGTGCTATGTTGATACTGTTGTTTCTCTGAATTGTCCGTACTCAATTTCTTCAGATTTTGTGGGCTTTTCAAGGTATATGCTATAGGCGTTTGCCATTTATGCAAATTTATACTATTAAAAGTCTCAGATGAAATTAATTTCTAATGTCGGTAGTAGGTATCGAAGATTCTATTAATGTTGACTGGCAGCAGTAGTCAAGCCTTGAAAAACTTTCAATATATGAACAACTTAATATCTTTGTAAACTATTTTCTTGTTGTCTATGTCTATAAGCATGTCAGTAGCGAGGGTTCGAGAACACAAGAGTGTAATGGGTTTTAACTTGTAACTACTATTGACTTGTTTTTCTCTTGGTTTTTACTCAGACTGAATATTAGTCATTTTTTCTCCAGTGTGCGTAGTTTTTCACGTAGATCGTAGTAAGACGTCGATCCCAAAGAGGAAAATGTAATTAAGCCAAATTTTATACCGGATACCTTATTAATCAAACGGAAGTCATTTTCGGACTACTTTATCAGTTGCGTTATATCCTTTTGTCTGTAGTAGTTACGGGTTAAAAAAAATAAGATAATTTTTTTGGATCAGAAACACCGACCTGTGATAAAATCTTTCCACGTATAATGTTGCTCTGTAGGCAGTGGAAATGAATGCTCGACGTCTTTTTACCGAAACCAACATAGGCGGTCACAGCTACTTAAACAACATGGTCCATCTACCATTCTACCTACAAAATTCCGGCCTCAGAAAAGTTAAAGTGGCCCAGCAGACGTCTGCTGCCCATAGAAAAGCTCAAGGAAGCGCCGGGGTATGGTCCGAGAACGATGAGAATTTAAATACATTCCTTGCTCGATCGGTAAGTGTTTATTTATAAAAATTAGACAGACTGAGGCCTAATAACTGTAATAACTGTAATATTGAACCTAATAACTGTAATATTGAACATGATAATAATGTTCTATCGTTTTTAGTCTTCTAATCGTCGGTTGTCCAATGAGAATACCCTGGTTTCAGCTAGCAGGGAAAACTTAAAATATGCGGGCGCTAGAAAAGGGTCGAGAAAGCTGAAACTCTCAGACTCAGTAGCTAGTTCCATTGGTTCGAATCTCAATAAAATAGGTAGTGTTCATTCATAGACATGTAAGTTTGTGTTGGAACATCGTTCATTTTTTGCCCAGGTGGAGCTCAAGATTTGACTAAGATGCTCCTCACGGATGACTATTTCAGTGACGTGAATCCGCGTTCAATGAGAAGACTGATGAATGTTGTATATATAACAGGTATATTTGATGGCATCTAAATGTCCATAACGACTAACATTATCGATTTCAGGTCGTTTGCTTAAGGCCTTCCAAATAGACTTTAACTGGTACCGATTAGCTTCATGGATCAATATAACGGAACAGTGGCCATTTAGGACTTCTTGGATCATTTATCATTACGACCTCTACGAGGATCAATTAGAGGATAGTACGCCTTTGAAGTCGATATATGATAAGTAAGTGTTTTTAACTGAAATTTAACTAACGAAACATTTATCTTATTGTAGACATTTTTTCCAGAATACGTCCGCTTATTCCATCTATTAAAGATTCGGAACCGTTACTCGAATTGGATAGGGATGAAAAGAAATTTGATATATTCCTAACATTTCACAGATCCAGCTTATTAGTCAGCGACCTGAAAATATTCCTGCCATTTACTATTAATTTAGATCCTTACTTAAAGAAAGTGATAAAAGGTAAATACTCGGAAACATTTAGTGAGTCTTTAAAAAATGCGATTTGCTGCAGAAGAGACACAAGGCTTAGATGAGGATGGACTGTTTATGCCTGTTCGTACGCAATATGCTACCCAGGCTCAGTACCCGATGCAAACTTGGACCAATCAAATGTCGGCAGGTTGGGGAGCTTCCTCTAGGCCGTACATAAATTGTACTAATATGCGTGATAGGCGTCAGGTAAATCTATATATTCGCGTTTGCCATATTGTCTGATAGATTGTATTTTCAGACTGTTGTGAACTTATCAAAAGTGGGCCCTCCTCCTGGTTTACCATACGGACAAGCAGGCGCCGGTCCATCACATTGGGCCCAATTTGACCCATTGGGAGGTGCTGCAAGTGTTTCCAGAGCATCATCCGGCCTCCCACCTGTAACACTTTTAGAAGTGAGTTTCCGTTGCTTCTGAAATAAATACCCTTGCCGAACCAGCTGGTTCAATTTCAGCATGAATCGATGAAGATGAGGCTTTCAACTTTAAATGTGGAAGGAGTTTGTAAATTATTGTGTACCTTGGAAGATCTGAATCAGATCGTCGTGCCGGAATACATCCGGTTAATCAAAGAGAATAACATCAATGGGAAAGTGTTGCTACATTGCGATTTGGATGACTTGAAGAAGGTAAATTGAACTGATACGAGTGTGTTGATGTTGTCTAATGGTTTCTTTCAGTTATTGCAAATGTCTTTTGGAGACTGGGAAATGTTTAAAGTCACCCTGATTCAATTGAGAGAGTACGAGATAGCCAGTATATTGCGGCAGGACGATGTGCCACAGAACGTTCCTCGAAAACCTGAAAGAAAAAGTGAGTAAGTGGAAAGTCCCCTAATGAGTTTTGTGTTGATGAATAAAACGCGTTCGTTATCCGATATGTACATAGGAAACTAGTTGAAATGCTCGTCTTTTCATGTATTTTATTGGTTACTTCATTTGCAGCAAGCGTAAAGGGCAGTAACAGTGGAGTAGATAAAGCCGACAGCAAAATGCAAACCGAAGTTCCTAGAGAAAGAAAACAAAGCGTTATTGAAAAACAGGTACTATATTTGAACTATTTAAAGCTAATTAACGAAAGTTAATGCCACAGATCTTGCACTAATTTAACGTCTTATTTCGCACGCTTAAAACGCGCAGTATCAAGTAAGTATGAAAGGGCACAAGTGCGGAATTCAACTACACTTAGGATTTATTGCAAAATAATGAGCAATTTCTTACATTCAGATTTGCCTTTTTGCTATGTACAGGTTACTCTTGAAGAGCAAATGATTTGCGGCGCATTGCAAACTCTCAACGAAGAAGCGTGTGAAGATGTGTTTGAGGAAACTGAGGAGGCGCAAGTGATAATTGATCAAGAGCTACCACAAACCACAGTGATACCGCCCAGCCCTGATTGCCCTCAAGGTGAATGTCTTTTACAGTCAATTTATAAAAAAAACAGCGTATTCCACATTGAAAAAAACAGTAAAAAGGTTACGTATAAAGACGAGGTAAAGGATACTAAGGGCAATGGTGGTCGTGCATTGCAAAGCCGATCGAATCCGGCTATTTACATAATCGAAGGAGATTCATAAATATAATCGTTTAATACTTCGTCTCAGACAACCCGTAGTTTCAGTAATAAAGAGATAAAAATTTATTTTTTTGCTAGTCTAATAGTTTGCTTAATATTAGGCTAAAATCGTGACTAACTAAACTCTCAGATGGCTTATAAACGGACTAGTAAGTAAACCCTCAAAGGGTTGATTAGAGTTTTGATAAAACATTTAGGAGAAGAATATCTAGATCATATCATCGTTAAGGTATGTGTTTTTATTTGGCTACTAACTGATACTAATATTGCATTGTGTTCACGCTTACGCACACCTTTTTTCCGCACACGACTCTAATCATATTAATTTGGCTACTGAATCTCTTTAATCATGTTTAAGGTATTAAATACTGTGCGGAATGTATATAGTAAGAATTAGAGAGGTGCCAGTATTAAACGTACAGTTATTGAATTCACAATAAACATAATTTAGGCTAAGTTCTTTTAACCGAGGGTTTGCCGATGGAAATGCCCCTAACTGTTTGATTCTGGAACATCTTTGGTATGGATAAGATTGTAAAACGGAATCACGCCTGTTTTCATTTTAACTGGATTAATTTTAGTATTAAAAATAGTAGTTAAGTTTTGTAGTTTTAGTTTTCTTTCTGTGTAAATTATAATAAAGTTTTGTTTTCAGTTGAGTTATTTATTTATTTATTTATGTAAAAGTGTCTAAACCATGTCGCTTTGTGGCGTTTGCTGTTACTTGTGAATTCAGTAACTGACAGTGTTTTATAAGTATTTGCATGTGGCTTGAATAGATTTTTGCATGTTTTGGTCGGTTATTGTAGATTGGGTGGAAAGTAGTAGTTTGTGGCATGCGATTTGGTGCTTTTTCAGGGATGTGAAGTGTTAAATTGTAATTTTCTGTTTGCGAAGAATTGGTAATTGGCTGGTAATTTAAAATTGCACATAGTTGAATATGAATAGAAACTGAAAAGAAATGGCCTGATGATAGACGATAGCTGCCTTGTATGTAAACCTTGCTCTAATAATTATTTAATTTATATTAAATAAGGTGATGATTTGATGCGAATAAAAGATCGGAAGCCCCAGAAGGTATAAGGCAGAAAAAGTTGGATTTTATAACAGCGTTGCATGGAATTTATTTAACTGTTAGTGAGAACGAACGTTCATTTATTGTTAGAGGTTATCGATTTGAGTGTACAAATAAATGAGGCGTTTGGAAAAAAATACAAACACCAACACAAGTGAACCGCGACTACTTGTGGCCCAATGTGGAGGCACTAACTTGTTTCATTGTTGATGCACATTTTCCATTAATCATATTACTCTCACAATTCAAGTACATCACTTAGCTTTTCTACGCTTTCTTTGGCTCTATTTGTAGATAATCAAGCCGCTGCGCTCTCTCGTGGAAACCGATCTCGTACCAACAGTTCTTCAGGTATAGGTGAGACCGATTTCGTGCTTTTACAATCATCGCCCGTTGGTCACATGCATTGGCAGCCAGTCGGATTATCTATAGCTGGATATTCGGAAAGCCTGAGCGGTAATAGTTCTAGATGTAGTTCTCAGCCACCCTCTCCAGGTAAGTAATTCATCGTACTCTGAAAGCTAAAAACTACTTCAGGGCAGTAAATGTAATATTGCCATCCCTCCATCGTTCCAGCGATGCTTGATGTTCTTTAACTAGAATCTCTGATGGTTTTCTCTCATTTCTAGTGCAAGAACGTCGTTACTCCAACGGCAATAAGACCACTATAAAATTTGCTCAAGAAATTCCAAACAGAGGCAGGCATGTGGTGATTAAAACGGATTCAGATGCTCAAAGAGTCAGTATCTCCAGCAATAATTCCACGGTTGTATATGAAAGCTCGAGTAAGCAGCCAGATTGTCCTCAGCCGCGAATTGCCACTCAAAGGCCTAGTACTTTGTCTTTAGGCCAGAAAGAGCCGAATCCACATAGGCTGGCTCTGAGAAATAGGTCTAGAAGTATTGACAATAGTAACCACTTCCGCAAAGATCGTTCCAGAGAGAGGTTGTCTAGTAGGGAGCGACTGCAACGTTTCAAGGAAAAGCTGCTGCAATCAAGTCCGGATTTGAATGAGACTAGCGATGAGAGCACTCCATTGGTTTCCGAAGTTTCGTCACCATCTAACAAGTCGGGGCAAAGCTCTGGCTCGAAAACCAGTTCAGATAGATGCCAGACATCTCCAGCGAATGCAACCCCCGATAGGGATGTGAAAAAGCACACGAGAAGCGAACAAAATTTAACAGATTCTCCGGATTACTCTCCATTCCATCCCTCTATAAGTGACTGTGATTATGATAGAGATTCGAATCCACATGGACCGACCCACGCACTATCTCCAGACCGTTACCAGGCGCGATCCAGAACTTTGTCAGAAAACTCCGATACTTCGTTGACAGCTTTCCTGCCCGATGCTCATACCAAGGACGATTTGACTAACAGCAATTGCAGCTTGCAAAGTTTATCTCCTAGTTCCGGACACTTGTCCAGACAAAATGCACTTGATTCCGAAGAGAATCTCGCCGATGTGTATTGCAATCCATCTAGAATCAATTGACATCAGTTTGGTTTCAAATGGGGTATTTAACTTCTTTTGAAAATGCCAGTCGACTGGCTGGTGTAGTTAAATAAATGTGATGTTTAATTATGTTTAAGTAAGATAAAGTTAGCAATCCGAACAAGTATTAGTTGTAGATTTAGACATATTTGGCAAATGGTATCTAATAAAAAGAACAACTGGTTACAAACACACTTAATCTGTTTTATTTGCTACAGTCCTCCATATTCTGGGACAAAAATCCTCTCTAAGATCCAAACGCGATGGGTTAACATTTTGCGCTTCGACCGGATAATTCTAGCTCTTTCTAGAGTAGGTAAAAGCTCCATCTCGTATCCCTAACTTTAAAACGATGCATAAACTACTTACAGCATAAACCATTTCAACATTTTCTAACAGAACCAAGTGTTTCTATCCATTTTTACAACTTGATGCTCGTTTGTGAGCGCAAGGATTTCTTCGTGTCAAATTTCTGGTTTATACATGGGTCGAACGTATGGAGGCGGACTCGGTCTACAATGAACTCCTCTCGCTAGTGTAGAATTGGGACTATCACTGTGGTTACAGCTGAGAAAAACCAATAAGAAAATGTTAAGTGGTTTGAGAAAAAAACACTGTTTTAGCCATCATCAGTGCTCTCGAAGGGAGCAGAGTACAATTAGACTTTAGGGTATTAGAAGCGCATAAAATGCCATTTGCAAGAAACTAGAGAAAATAGGCTGCGAATAACGAACACTACAAACAGTTCATGCAGTTAAACATTAAAAAAAAGAACAAATCCTATTTCCCCTATTTCAAAATGTTCATAGTTTTTTTTTAACAGTGAGGGTTTCTAGGAGTTGTAACACGCTCCAGTCTAAATCTACTTTGTTCGCTTTCAAAGCCCAGATGCTGGCCGAAATGTTTGCTCAGGAAAAATTGCGTTTCTAATTCAGCGTAGTTTTTCATTGGTTTCTTTTACTTGTTGAAGTGTTACAGTCGCGGTTTTAAAAAACTAATAAACTGATCAAAAAATTTGACTTAATATTATTTAAAATCAAACAAGGTTTAGTTACGTTCATTGAATTTCAAATAGTGCGAGAGATTTTATACAAACTAAATACCTGAACAGTAACTATTTTAGTTTGATTGATCAATTTATTTACCATGGAACAATTTATTGGCAAAAGCAGTGGAAATATTTGTTTACCTTGAAATTTAACCAGACCAACAAGCAAAATTGTCTTCTTCTCGAAAACCAAAATTTTGATCTGTTGGATCTACTATTTATTTAAAAAGAGCACTGGGATTAGCCAATATATTATTTAACTTAACTTTTCTCTAGTTTGTAATTTTCAGTTTAAGACAAAAATCTTTTGCTGCAAAAAACTAAATTTGTTAGATCTCATCTCTTTATCGCAAAAGGCAACAATTAACTTTGCCGTATTATACAAGAACATTTGCAGTTGAACGAGAAGTAATATAAAAATGGCTCTCACATCCTTTTTTCAATCGACAATAGCCCAAGAGCTTAGTCCCTTGCATACTTACTAAGAGTCAAAAAAATATTATTGAGTAATTGCAAATTTACCTTAAAAGCATGCCATCAGGAGAGACGTTTTGCTCTCTGCTTATTATCAGACTGGGATCGGTCTGATTTTTGGCTGCCAAGAATCGCTGCGGAGTCGATTGCTCCTCATAAGTTGCCAGCTCGTTAGATATATTGATTCTATAAAAAAATTCATAACATTATGTAACGGCAATAAATAAATTAATTTTAAAACGAAAAATCAATCTTCACATCTTAATAACACTTAAATAATCGCTAGCAAAGTTAAAAATAAAATGCGTAGTCAGAAAACTATATTTTGTCAAAAAATTTTTTTTCCTATAAAACTTTAACTCTGTTTTTCTAAAGTTAAATCGGCTTAATTAAGCGCTTGTTGCTCGCTTATTAATTATATTAATCATAAATTTTGCGAACGTAGAAATGGAAATGTTAAGTCAATTTCCTTAAAAAAATCACATAAAGCATTTTGCATTTCTTAAGAAATTTCTAATACTAGTTCATGTTCATGATGGTACTAAATGCTCATAATTTCTGCGTTTTTAAACATTATTATATAAGGCTTTGTGATAATATTACTCTTGTTTACTACGAAATACTCTAAAATGTGTTTGGAATATCAGTCAAAATCGACCCTTTTTCTTGGTTTCTTCTTAAAAAATATGTATTTATTGCTTCACAGCTAAAATATATAACAAAATAATCAAAACGAATGCAAATAAAAATCATACAGATAATGTTTATTCTAAAGCAGAGTCAATGATGTGAAAATCGGGTAAAAAATCAAAAAAACTCGGTCAATACAACAATTTCTTTTCAACTTTCTTCAGTACGAGACGAGAAGAAGCAGCAATTTATTATAATTACTATATTATTGCGTTCGTTTTCTTCTTGAAATATATAAACTCCTGTTCCTTCATGCGTGAAAGAAAGCATTTTTAACACATTAAAGTTAATAGCCAAACTGTCCCTAAACGAACTAAATCTGAGTTACAAAAAGGCCAATTTATCGCTCCTCGTTTGTCAAATCGCAGCAAAAATATTTCCTTCTCTTGGTTTCTTTGAAACTCTATTTTGTTTTGTTCCTTGATCAGTTTACTCAATTGAACTCCTGATAAGCACGATGAAACACCAGAAATACGATATAAAAACTATTTTATCTTTATTTCTAAATATCCTTGATAAATATGTGGGCTATTTATGGTTAATTACTTTAAAGTCTTCGATTTTGTCAATAATGCGAAAAATAAGTTATACTTTATAGCAAGTCCAGGCTAAATTCATGTAAAATATGCAAAATATTTCTAAACTCAACGTTTCATCAACGAAGAATTCAAGAATTTAAACAGCTTCTCAAAAATCACCTTAACATTGTACATACAGGACAGCCTGTGTATATCAAGCACTTCTACAAGCAAAAAAACCCAGCAAGCCCAAATACTCAACAAACTTTTATAAATGTCCTTTGAAACCTTTCAGTTTTTAAGGTACAACGTGGCAAACTTTCGAATTTCAGCGTTTCTTGTTAGTAATCAGAACTAACCACTCCAGAAAAAAACCCAAAACGTTTCAAAAACTCAAGTGAAAATTCCTTCACACAATCGAAATTACCTTTCATTATACCAATCGACACAAATATGGAAAATGTTTTCAAAGAAAAAATCACTTTGTTCATCGACCCTATAAAATTCGAGCATTTACGTCGATTTCAACCGATTGGCTCGCTATACTTACATGTCGTTTTTATAGCAGATAATGAATGACAAAACCACAACCAGCACAGTCATGATCATCATCGGGATACCAATTGCTATTATCAGTTCCTTCCTATAAGGCCTCTCGGGAACGTTTTCCCGATAAAACGATATGGACGCGCTATCTCCGAACTCCTCAACATTTTCATAGTCAATGTCCGATTTTTGATGGGCTGATTTATTTACTTTTCTTTCTATCTATGAATTAGATAAACAATCTTAAAAGATAAGCGAAGATGTTCATTTTCATTGAATTGAATTTAAATCCTTATCAAACTTAAATATCTTTTTACTCTAACATGTTTTTAATATTTTCAGGCAACTTCAGGCGAGCGGTTAAAATTCTTTTAGGCACATTTAGCACTTCCTGTGCTTTAAGTGAAGTTATTATTTAAAAATTTTAATAACAAAGAAAACGATAGTTACTAACCAGGTGAAATGCACACCAATCTAAAATAAACCCCGCATCCCTAAAAAATCTTTCCACTGAAGTTCTTTTGAAGTTTCTTGGACAGGGTTGCATCTTATTTAAAGGCTGAACCTCCTTTTGCAATTCTAGCAATTCAGTGGAGAACATTGATTTACTGCCCAGTCTTATCACCACCCTGGAAGCCACGCATTGTGAATTGCCGATCGAAAAACGCACATTCTTACCCTTCGCCTTCCTGTGGTCTTAGAGGTTTTCTCGCCCCCAATTCGAGGGCACTTTTCAAAAACGTTACGTATATCTCATAGTCGGTGTTTTTCCATAAAATCCGAGTGAAAATCTCTTTTAGCGCGTTCATGTGATCACCAATAAACATATCGGTCACGTTCAAATTGTCGATTTTCATATTCACTTCGTAGAGTGCCGGATTGAGTTTTTCCTGGATTTCGATGTCAATCGGTTTAACACTGGAATATATTTGCAAGTTTTTTTTCCGTGTCAAGTCTTAAAAGCTGCTTTTACCTGACTGTGTAACCCTTGTGTCTGTTTAACGAAACAATAATTAAATGTACAACCGGTTCAGGTTGTGGTAAAGTGGGTGGAACGCCGTATAAGAATTTCGATTGATGCATTCTGCTATCTATATAGTAGATCCAAGAAGGTAAGTCTGCATAATTGGCGAGTGCTGGCATCAGTTCAATTTGCTCTGGCCGATCCTCGTAGGTCCAATTGAACAAGGAAGCGTCTAGTTCAATAACGAACACTTCTGTTTCCAGTACATTATATACTTTGGTCTCGGCCTGGCCTACTAACCAGACAGTTAGCATGGAAAGAGCACAGGTTAGCACAAAAGAACTGGGTGCCATTTTTTCTCAGCAGCCACAAGTAAATTACTAGTTAATCCAGATTTTGAGGAACTAAGTGGAATCAATATGAGACTGGATAATATACATTTCTGGATCGCGAACGAAACGGGGGCTGCGTCGACGTCGTCTATTTTAGCAGCGGCGTCGGCGTCGCAACGTTTATTTTTTTTTAACTGAGGTTTATCGACGTATAAAATAATATCGGAGGTATAGAGGCGTGGCATTTCAAGCAGGTTTTTTTGGGGAAAAAACATTTAAAATACATTATCTTTGAGCGATTTATGTACAAAGCAGAGGTTTTCAAAATTTTTATATTTGTCGTATGGGATGGCGAAAAAAGGTTTTGAAAGCCACCCGTGAAGCTAAATTTGAACAACTGTGGATAATTTAAAAACATTTAAAAATCTTAATTCGATAATGTATTCTTACAATAATAGACTGTATTTATTGTTGCGCACACTTTTAGTTTTCGTTTTTTATTTTATTCATACAGCGAACAGCAGCAGACTTCTTAGTTATAAATTATTGATTTATATTTTATTAATAATCAACTGTATTTATTATTTTAGAATGAATAAATCAAGTACAGACCGGAAGCAAATAAAAATTATTATTAACACAATGAATAGTGTGTTTAGTTTTGTTAAAGAATGCATTAATTTTTCTTGTCAATCACTTGAAAACACGCGTAAGAAAACCCATTTTGTACAGAAAAAGAAAACTGCATATGTAAAAAAAAGGTAAAACTTCGCTTTCGTTGCAGTTTTCGCAAAAAATCTGGGGAATATTGGCAGGCTTTTGAAGCGACACTTGTCATGCGTCCCAACAACTTTCATTGATGCGTAGTTCTTTTTCAAAAATTTATTTTGCGAAAAACTAGGTTTGTGGGTCCATTGAAAAGGGCAAACTTCGTTCTCAATACAGAAAAAGTTTAATTTTTCAAAAATAATTGGGAAAAACTGAAATGTTTTTGAAGCGACACTTGCCATGCGTTCCAACAACTTTATAAGATGCGCAGTTGTTTTTCAAAAAAAAAAATTTGCAAAAACTAGGCTAGACGGAAAAGTGCTTGTCAGTCCACTTCAAAGAGAAAACATCGCTTTTAAGCCACAAGAAGTTTCATGTTTGGGAAAAAATCTGGGAAAAATTGGCAGTCTCTTGAAGTGAGACTTGTCAAGCGTCTCAACAAGTTCCTTAGTAGCGTACTTGCTTTTCAAAATTTATTTTGAAAAAACTAGTTTAGACTGAAAAGCGATTGTCGGTACATTCAAAAAGGAAAAACTTCGCTTTCAATGCCCAAAAAAGTTTCATTTTTGGAAAATATCTGGAAAGAACTGGAAGGTTTTTGAAGCGACACTTGCCATGCGTTCCAAAACTTTATAAGATGCGCAGTTGTTTTTAAAAAAAATATTTTGCAAAAACTAGGCTAGATGGAAAAGTGCTTGTCAGTCCACTTCAAAGAGAAAACATCGCTTTTAAGCCACAAGAAGTTTCATGTTTGGGAAAAAATCTGGGAAAAATTGGCAGTCTCTTGAAGTGAGACTTGTCAAGCGTCTCAACAAGTTCCTTAGTAGCGTACTTGCTTTTCAAAAATTCATTTTGCAAAAACTAGGCTAGACTGAAAAGCGATTCTCAGTACATTGAAAAGGAAAAACTATGCTTTCATTGCAGAAAAGTTTCATTTTTGGAAAAAACTGGAAGGTTTTTGAAACGACACTGGTCATGCGTTCCAACAACTTTTCTAGATGCGCAGTTGTTTAAAAAAAAACATTTTACAAAAACTAGGCTAGACGGAAAAGTGTCTGTCAGTCCACTTGAAAAAGAAAACTACGCTTTTAAGACACAAGAAGTTTTATGTTTGGGCAAAAATCTGGGAAAAATTGTCAGTCTCTTGAAGTGAGACTTGTCATGCGCCCCAACAAGTTTCTTAGAGGCATACTTGCTTTTCAAAAATTTATTTTGCAATAATTAGGCTAGACTGAAGAGCGGTTGTCGGAAAAATAGAATAGCAGAATGCGACGTTTTTTTAGCAAATTTTTAAATAAACTGAAATAAATAAGTTTAATGTCTAAAATCTCGATTCGAAGGAAATTCAATAGATTGTATGAATTGTAGTTCGTAGGGAAAGGCACAACAGAAAACTATAGAAAAATAAGAAAAAATGAACATTTTAGATAAGAAAGAAGTTTTTCACGTCGGGGCGATTCAACATCTGAATATTTAAGTACGCGAAATCTGAAATGGAAAGGGCATTTTTCCGACGCAAAACGATCGAAAAGTGTAGTTAAGAAGCCAAATTTTGCAGCCAGAGTTTCAAATCCAATTCTACATGATGCTTCAGTTTTCAGAGGTGAAACTTTAAAAACAATGAAGAAACGAAAAATAACATATAAATCGTTAAATAAATACATCAATTTTATTAATTATTGTCCAACGGTTGGGAATATTTGAATAAGTTTTTGTAGCCGGCAACAGCCATCGGAGAGCATGTTTTGCAAGGAAAAATATGGTTTTATTTGTTTAAAAAAATTCGACCCGCATTATCATGAAATAAAAAGCTGAATTCGATTGAATAAAAAATACTTTTTAACTTTTTTTGTTCAAGTCAGCCTTTGCGACTGAAAGAAAATTATTAAGTACTTTAAAATAAGAAAATTGCAATAATTAAAAGGAACAACAACAAATTTAAGTAGTCACGCTCAACAACAATAAAATAAGATAAACATGTAAAGTATAGAACATTTTCGCGCACCGGCTAATAAGTAATTACTAAAAAACAAACAGTTATCGGTGTTAAATAATATTTTTGATACGAAAACGTGCTCATTTTTTCAAATGCTCACCCTAAAACAGATTAACGTAGCATTTTTAGAGTATAAGTTATTAAGCAAACTCATTTATACAGTGGTACCTCGACATACGAGTTTAATTCGTTCCGTAACCTTGCTCTTATCTCAAAGCAATTTTCCCCATTGAAATTAATTGAAATGCCATTAATTCGTCCCAGATCTCAAAAACCACCTCAGTTGTTTTTGTTAAGTTTTTTAATTAAGAAAAATGTCTTTACAAGAAGAAACATTTATTTATAAATAACAAATACATATTCTATAAAAACATAAAAGAAAAAGTCAAGTCCTTACGAAAGCGCTTAATTTTCGTCACGCTTTGCTCATTTCCACCTGCAGATCGTTTAAAAAAACTGCCCAAAGAGGTTTGAACAACTCCGATGCACGACCAGTTGTAACTTTTTCGGGGTGATTTTTATCCACGAACTCTACAACGTTCTCCCATATTCCCAAGATCTCCGTTATATCTCTTGTAGAGATAACCTCCTCCATCTCTGGCTCCCCTGCAAAACTAATTTTTCGCTGAACCACCGTATGCTGTTGCGAATGTAGGCTGTCTAACTCCTCGGTTGTCAGCTAATGAGACTGTTCCTCGGCGAGTTCGTTCACATCTCTCTCATCCACCTCCAGACCCATGGATTTTCCCAGAGAAACAATCTTTTCTACCACTGACACTTCGGGTGCCAATCCTTCGAAGGCCCTTTCAGCTACAGCCTCAGGCCATAGCTTCTTCCATTCAGAGGTTAATGTCCTCGTTGTAACACCCAGCCAGGCCTGATCAATAATTCTTAGACATATCACAATGTTAAATTCCAGAACTCTCGAAGGGTAAGGTTTGTGTTCTCCGTCACCTCAAAGCAGCGCCAAAAAATGGGCTTGGTGTACAACTTCTTAAAATTCGAAATCACCTGCTGATCCATGGGCTGCAGGAAAGGAGTGGTGTTGGGTGGTAGGTAGAGAACCTTTATAAACTTGAACTCTTCGACTAAATCATCTTCGAGATATGGTGGGTGAGCAGGGGCATTTTCGAGGACGAGAAGGGCTTGCATGGGTAGGTTGTTTTCCTCTAGATATTTTTTAACAGAAGGGCCAAACACCAGGTTTATCCACTCCACCAAGAATGTCCTGGTGACCCACGCCTTCGGATTTGCCCTCCACATAACTTGCAGTTTTCTTTTAAAATCTTACGTGACTTAAACGCCCTGGGATTTTCCGAATGGTATACTAGCAGAGGCTTGATTTAGCAGTCGCCACTCGGATTGGCGCAAGACGCTCCTTCATGGGTTTGTGACCTGGCATCATCTTCTCCTCTGCCGTTATGTAAGTCCTAGTCGGCATCCTTTTCCGGAAAAGCCCTGTCTCGTCACAGTTGAAGACTTGCTGGGGGATGTATCCTTTGGCTTCTATCAGTTTGGAAAACGTTTTGCCGTACACCTCAGCTGCCTTCACATCCCAACTTGCTGCCTCATCATGCCTGACGACGGAGTGAATGCCGGTCCTTTTCCAAAAGTTGTCAAACCAGCCCCGACTGGCTTTAAACGAGTCTTCCGATTCCTCGTTTGTGGAGGTGTGTCGGATTTGCTACCGTAAATCGCTGATGCCTTCTCACATACGATGCTTTGTGTTAAGGTTCCTCCTTGAAGCTGCTTCTCGGTCTCCCATACCATCAGTAATTTCTCCATCTTTTCATGGAGAGAGGCCCGGAGCTTGGAAATTATTGTAACGTCCTTAGCTGGCGTTATACCCTTTACCAACTCCTTCTGTTTCAGCACAGTACATATCATTGATGTGCTACTCCCGTACATCCTGGCCAAGTCAATTACTCGCACATCTTGCTCTTCTTCGGACCCATGGTTATAAGAGTAAATGTGATAATGTACCAAACGCAAAAAGCGCGAACCGAATTTATCAAAAGTGCTTCGAAAATAAGCTAAACAAGCACACTGACTGAGGGCTAGATTCCTCGTATCTCAAATCTTGCTCTCATCTCAAAGCAAAATGTATCGCTCGCTCGGCGGCTTGTATCTCAAAACACTCGTATATCGAGGTACCACTGTATTTCGATTCTTTGGCCTCTAAATTTTCAGCTCTTAAAATTGAAGCCTCCTGTACAGAACTAACAAAGCTTCACGTTTATCAGTTAGGATCAAGACATTAATGTTAATTAAAGGACCAATTAAAATACGCCTTAAACAACAGAATTAACTAAAGAATTTTAGATTTTTCAAATTAAATGTGACTAAAAAATGCGAAATTTAATGCTGCGCCTACGCAAACCACCGTGTATATACATATAAAAAAATAATCCCTTACAATGTCAATGATTTTGTATTTCATCGTCGACAACCATGTACTTCAAACTTGTCGATGTTATTTTAAGCAACTGGAATGTAGACATCCTTTTATTGAAAATCTACCTGTCCATTTTACCACACACACACGATTACAAACGATTTCTCACGCAACAGGATTTAGGCAAAGTTTACAGAATATAATATATTATATTCTGTAAGCCTTGTGTTAGGCCCCCAAAATAAATTACCACTCGCTGTCAACCATTCGCTTCTGATGTTAATTAAAAATAATTATAATTGCCCGTATTTACTGCTTTATTTCTATTTTTTTTAAATTGAAACAAGCTTAAGGCATGGTCTTTTCATTTGTAACGAACATAATTTGCGGTTTTATTGCAATCAAGAGCAATTTGTAGATGCAAATCGGCTATAGTTAGTAGGTAGGGAGCTAACTGGCCAGGAACCCTTCGAGGTAGACGTACTGTTGCGAAACGGCAGTTTCAGATCTAAATTGTATGCTCGAGAGACAATGGCTTTCATTATAAGAAGCGGTCAGTGGATGCCGGCAAGCCGGTCTAAATTTTTAAGTGGGTTCTAGCCAAAAAATTGTACTTGTGGAAAGTTGCGCCCATTCTTTATCAACAACAGGCCGTTGACTATTTTTTTTCAGTTGAATAGTGGGGATTTTTGAACTTTTTAATGTCCTCTTTTTGGTGAATAATTAAAATGCCAGTCATCGGAACCCCACTTAAATGTATTACAATCTTTGAAAAAAATCAAATCAACGCCAATTAAACCTAACTGCTCTTACTAGGAGATATTAACAAAATGGATATTAAGAAAGATGAAGAACGTGGAAGGAATTGACGCATATCCCTTTTATTATTATTATTATTCATTTTATTTATCAGAAATTTTTTCAATTATTGTCAGTTACTTCTGCAAAACACGTATGCTTGATTGCAAGAAACATATGTTTCTTTCAGACTCAAAACATGTGCCATCAATACATTGAGGTCGCATTTTTCAATTTTAGGGGAACTCTGAAGAGTCATAGTCATAAGATGTTAAAAAATATGCGTCTGTATTTAAGGGGCTGATTTTTTAACACATTTACCAAGAAAATGTATCTATGTGCTATGAAGATACATCCAAAAATGTATTATTTCGATGCTGTAGAAAGCTTTGTAACGTTGCTTGTAGTCATGAGATGCTTATTCGGCCCAGTCCAGAACAATATTTTCTTAAGTCCAGCTGCGTTAGGGCCTTAACAAAATGTATAAGAAAAACATTACGTCACTGGCTTTTTTGAAATAAGCAACCAACAAAGCAAATTTCTCACTTGAACTCTTGAATTTTTGTCGTATTTTGTTTCGTTTACAAGATAAACAATAAAAAAAACATTTTTGCATGACTATTTATCATACAGGGTCAGAGTCAATTATTAATAACAAATCTCACGATTTTGTCGACAAACTTTTTAGAAACTGAAACACTGCCGACTTTTCCACATGTCCCAATCTGCAATTTCGACGATGTTCTTCGATCCTCGTCTTAACCGATCTCTTCGTAGTGCCTATGTAGACGCTTCCACAGGTGCATGGGATTCGGTAGATACCTGCAGTGGCAAGGGAAGGTCTTGCCTTGTGTCCTTAACCGACCTTAGACATTCCTAGATCTTTGTCGTGGGCTTGTAGATCATTATTATATTATGTTTCCATAGGATCTTCCCAATTCTGTCCGTAACTCAGGACCCAGCACGAACTGTGGTAAATCTTAGCAGTCATTCTTTAACACCTTAGGAGCAATGTGTCTTGGCCAAGGGAGGAAACTTTGCTGGCAGTCCGAAAATGATTCCAATAGAGAAAATCATCTCTGGCACTGAAGCGGCGCTGCAAGGACTTCCGGAACAAGCAGCAAATGAAATACGCCTGAAAACCGCCCAAATCCTTCGGAGAGCAAAACCACCGCCAAGCAACCTAAGGGGAGAAGAACAACAAGCTCTCAAAGAAATAAGAAGGAACACAAACATCGTTGTCCTTCCAGCTGACAAAGGCAATGGTACTGTCATTATGAACAGAGAGGAATATGAGCAGAAGATCCAAGACCTACTGGATCCAGCTGCCTACACAAAGCTCAAGAAGGACCCGACTCAGGTCAAGCTGAGGAACATCAACCGCCTTATAAAAATGTCGTCATTAGACGAGACCGTCATGAAGAAGATCATTAAGTCAGAAGCCTTTCCACCACGTTTGTATGGATTACCTAAAATTCACAAGGACGGAGTCCCACTTAGACCAACTGAGAGTGCCCCGGGATCGCTAATATACGATGTGGAAAAATATCTAGCCTCGCTTCTGCAGCCACATATGGGATCCACAGGCACTTATATCAGAGACTCCAAACAGTTTATTAGTAAAATCAAGGATGTGAGACTGGAACCAACGGACATGCTAGTCAGTTTTGATGTCGATTCACTGTTCACAAAAGTACCCGTGTACGAATCCATAGAACTAGTGTCAGAGCTATTTGAGGAAAGTACCGTAAATCTCTTCAAAGCTTGTCTAAAAGGCAACCTAAATCACAAACCACGGCATTACAACCGGTGCATAAATACGAACTGCGCCCGAGGAACCGCATCAGTACAGTGTAAGCTCTCAAGCAAACCACTTCTGAAGATGCAAAGCACTCGTGCTTGCGAAACGTCAGGAAGAAATTGTGTGTGAAATAAAAATTGACATTGTTTCGTTGCTGAAGACTTTGTTGAAGGCTCTTGAGAAAATAGGAAAAAAAAGTTTTTTAATGTTTTTCACTCAATTAATTCAAACCTTTTTGATGACACTTTTTTCAAAAATTATGTTTGATGGTCAAAAATGCAATTTTTAGGTACACGCAGATCAATTATTTAAATTTTTTTTCAAATTGCTCGAAGCGCTAGACTTTGACGAAATGAAGTGACTCGACAAATTATACAGAAAGCAAAAGGAAGCAGAAATATCAATAAATGCAGAATATTCGATATCTTTAAACTGTGCCATCCTATTACATAAACAGGGTGTTGAAAAGTTGGCATTATTTCCTTGAACCAGATATTGAAGACTCTTCAAGGAACAGCGAAAACATATTTTTTAAAAGTCCATATCCAACAGGGCATAAAACACTAGGAAGAGGAAACCCAGATGGAAGCTGAAGAATCTCAAGTTGGTTTATCATTGATGAAATAAAATAACTCGAAGATCTAGATGGAAAGTAGGTGAAAGAAGAAAGATGAATTAATCCAGTTTGTGCGATGGTACTCCGGCCTGAAAATCGGTATAGTACCGTTGAAAACCACATGCTAATCGAGCTGATGCGATCCTATCTCAGGCATAATCGTCGACCAAGTTTCACCCGCGTTCGGTTCAAGTTTGTCAGACTGTTGACCGACTTAACCTAGGTCGTACCGCTCGCTCGTCGTGGTTCTCGTCGAGTCAATCGGCGTGTTTTCGGTGTGAAAAGCCGGCCGTCTCGATCTCGTTTTTCCACTTCATTTGCTTTTGATAAGGGTGAAGTGTTCTATTATTGGGTACCGAATGTGGAATTTTAGTTTCAGTAGAAGTGAACCAAAGTTTAGTGGAGTACATGGAAATATTTGCGTTGGTACTCAAACTCACCCTTGACCACCAACCCCTCAAACGAAACAGTTCAACACAGTAATGTTCAATAAACTAGTTTTTCGAACGATTTTAGAGTAAAATTTAAAAAATTGATATCAAACTATTTTTAAATTCAATGGAGCGTACTTGAACTTTGACATGGTCTTAAGTTATGTGCGATGGCTCCGTCACCAGTACTGCCCTGGAACTCGTTATGATGATCATAATAGTGAAACTATATCGGAAGTAAGAAAAGTCATTTTTGCGTGCCGGTAGTGTTGGGGTAATAATGCGCCAGTGTCGATACGAAAATGGCTAGACCCAAGAAAGTGTTGAAGGTAATCTTGGGTATCATTATCGGGGTGATATTTTCGCAATTATTTATGAGTACGTCGAAATTTTGCTCACCTCATACTGTTCAAAAAAGTGAAGAAGTCGGTGACAAAGATTACTTGGCTGGGAAATCTACACCGAGAAGCAAGAATTTACTACTCGTTGGTAAGAAATGGTTTTTGCAAAATGGTTTTCAATATTTTTGTATACTTCTAGTAGTAGTAGTAGTACTGATAAAATAACTTTAAGTTACTTTGTTCGAGGCTTATACGTTGTGAAGGTTTGATTTGTGGGTTTTTGGAGCTGGTGAAATTTTCGAGCAAAAATTGAAATTTCAGTTCTGTGTTTATTCAGTTCAATGATAGTTTTGCGCCAAGAAGCTCCCCATTATGCATATGCCAAATATCTGACTCTATCTAAGGCAGATAGTCGGCTAAAGATCAAAATCGCTCATAAACTACTCAGAAAGTCCCAAAATTTTCAAGTATTTCGTATCTGAGAAGTATAGTGGGTTTTTCAATGCGCTTCTTGGAGAATTTTATAACATTTCTGACATCCTGAGAGATTTGATTTTGTTTTTTTTTTCGATTCTTTTTTCAAAAATAAAAGTCAAAATTTCACATGCGTGTTTCTTGCGCTCATTGCAGAGCTTTCGACCTAAGAAGCTCCTCAATATGCATATATAGAGCATTTGCGTCTATAATGAGAAACATCGTCAGTTAAAGAATGTAACCGCTCAAAACCTACTTTAAATGGCTATAAATTTTGGATTATTTCGGAGCTGTACGATCTAACGTGTTTTTCAGTGAGCTAATTGTATTATTCACGTCCTTGAGACGAAAATTATGTACAATTTGAGGCATTTTGAGAAAATTGATAATTTTTCAAAAACTGGACCTTGCAAAATTTTCGGTTAAAAGTCTAAATGGTATATGCGTGTTTTTTGCGCTCATTGCATAGCTTTCGGTCTAAGAAGCTCCGCAATATGAATTTATTTTGCGACCAGAATAAAAAGATATCGAAAGCTAAAAATTGTAACCGCTTAAAACCCTCATAAAATGGGTCTACATTTTCGATTATTTTGGATCTGAAGATGAAAATGATGTAGAATTTGAGGCACTTTGAGAATTTTTTTTTTCAAAAATCAAAGTCAAAATTTCACATGCGTGTTTCTTGCTCTCATTGCTTTCGACCTAAGAGCTTCTCAGAGAGTTTGCGTCTATATTGAGAAAGACATAGTCAGTTAAAGAACGTAACCGCTCAATACGTTCATAAAATGGGTCAAAATTCTCGATTGTGTGGTGGTGTGATTTTAATTAGTGTTTCTTAATTAGCAGTTTGCTTTGCTCACCTTTTGCCGATCAAAATGATATAAAAATTGCGGCAGTTTGCGCGATTTGAGCTTTTTCGAGTAGTAGGTACCTTTCAACTTTTTCGGTCAAAAATCAACTTTTTACACGTGTGTTTCGAGCTCAATGAAGAGCTTTGGAGGATTTTTTTTTCTCTAAACCCCTCAAATTCTAAATAATTTTAATCGCAAAAATGCGATCATTCATACTCTTCTTTCACACTCTTCTTCAGTTGGACAAAAACAATCATCAGGACCATCTATCTTGCATTTATTGCTATACAGTGGACCGCAGAAAAACGAAAATCTACAAACTCAACTGCAGAAACTAGTCGTTGTTTCGCCTTTTCGCCCAAACATCTTAATAAAAACGTGCATTTGTTGCAGGTGTAATGACAGCTGAGCAATATCTAAGCACGCGTGCGAAAGTTGTATGGAACACCTGGGGTCAAGAAGTGCCGGGCAAAATGTTGATTTTCTCCTCAGAAAACTCGACCAGCGTTGAAATTCCTCTCGTGGCTCTACCGGGTATCGACGACAGTTATCCTCCTCAAAAAAAGTCGTTCACCATGCTCAAGTACATGCACGACAACTTCATCGATCAGTTCGAGTGGTTTATGAGAGCGGATGATGATCTCTATGTCCGAAACGACAAGCTGGAGGAACTGTTACGGGCGATCGATTCGAGGAAGCCGCTGTTTATCGGACAGACTGGACGCGGCACCAAAGAGGAGCGAGGACATCTTTCGTTGGGTGAGTGAGTATTTTTGAGGAGTTACGGTTCGGCTCTGAACTCGGTTTGAATTTTTCATTTTCAGACACAGATGAAAACTTCTGCATGGGAGGACCAGGGATGATAATGAGCAGGGAGACTCTAAAGAGAATAGCGCCTTTCATAGAGGATTGTCTAGTGAACCTCTACACGACTCATGAGGATGTGGAAATTGGTAGATGCGTTAAAAAGTTTGCTGGAGTCTCTTGCACGTGGAATTATGAGGTAGGAGAACAAGCAACAACAATCCCACATAGTTTGATGGTTGAAAGTAGCAGCAAAGATTCAATCGCATGAAAATAGACTCTATACTAGTTTATCTCTTATATGGAAATGCGGTTCTAAACGTTCCAATTGCGATAAAGCGAAGTATAAATAACTGTCACATTGCTATATTCGCTTTTTCTAGCCATTTTTCATTAGGTTTCCTTCTCATTATCACAGTTTATTGCATTCCAAGCTGATTACCATTCAATATTGCATGTTGACACAATAATAAGATTACGATCGGACCGTCGATGCTTCCCTCTTTTGTTTAAGATTTCCTCTAGCTATTCGGCCTGTTAGCAGCAATGAAAAAAATACTCAAACACTTACGATCTACTTGCTCAGGACTTATATTTTATATATAGCCCGATATAAAGCCGATAACATTTTAATTACTGAACAATTTCGGCAAGAGATAATCATGTACTAATCCTGCGCTTAGCGTGAATCCCTTTTCAGGTGAAAACATTTTTAAGTTACTTACGCACCAAACGTGAAATTTTGCATTGAAAAAAGAGCCAGGTTTTAACAGAAGCCAGTAATTATGCTTGAATGTAGGTACACTCGATCGCATGTTCCTGATGTAATAATTCACGTAATTTCGATTCAATGATCGACAAATTCGCAATAACTGTTTACAATTTCCACGTAATTGCACATTTCGAATTCTGATGACGAATTACTAACTGAAAATAATCGTTAATTAAGTAAACTTTCAAAGACCATTCAGCATTATTTGCCATTCTGCACTGGGTATATAAAGCACCTCGATTGGTCTTTTCATACAAAACTTTTTTAACATTTCATACAACTCGCTTTAAGGGAGTTTAATTTGCATTTGATTGAATTTAATTTTATGATCAAAAATGCATGGAAAGTTGATGATTTAAAAGAAAGTTAAGTAAAAAGTTGAAATGTTCCTAATCAGCAACGCATTATTTTGGCCATAAAACCGACAATCAGATTTCTATTAGAATCCTTGTAATAAATAGATAAAAAGTGTGTACAGAATAAAAATGTGAGTAACAGTTAAAGACAACCAAAAACCATTTTTAAAAAATCATCGAAATGGAATTTTTGTACAAAAATCTTTATCTGAAGCGAGGACTGTGCGGTAAAAATTAAACTTCTGGAAAAATCGGCACAGTTTTTTGGGTTTTAATCTAACTGTTTTGTTCATCCACCTTGTATACAGGGCGAGTTTTTTAAAGTGTTACCAGGCTATACCTCAGAAACGGTTTCAAATATATTTATAAAATTTTGGGAAAGTAAGAAAAAGGTAGGGGACGTATTTTACATATATTTTATTAGTCTACTCAAGTGCCCTCTATGAGAGGTAAAGGCAACATTAAAATTTTCAATGGAATGATATATTTTTGATTGTGAAATTAAAATCAACATAAGAAACTACGTATGTGTGAAATTTTTGTGTCACTTGATCACTTAATTCCAGAATAATGACGTGCAACATACATTTAAAAAAATCAATTTATTAAATTATGACCCGAATAATAGTAATCAACTATGTTTCAGGAGATGTTCAAAATGTCTCTCTTCAACTTCCAAACACTTTACTACTCTTTTTTAAAGAATTTTGCACTCGCGCTTACATTTCAGGTGTCACTAACAAGCAGGCAGAGCGAGTTCTCTCCTTCATATCATCTGAGGAGTTGGGTGCAGTGGCCATCACTTTATCCTTTATAAAACCCCACAAAAAAAATTAAGCGGCGTCAGATCTGGAGATCGCGCAGGCCAGTTGACGGCATGCGGGATTTTGGATTGTTAGGAAATCTTTGCGCCCACAATTGGCACTTGCACTTTCCAAAATTTTTATAAATATATTTGAAACTGTTTCTCAGATGTAGCCTTGTATCACTTTAAAAAACTCATCCTGTATATTTTCTTTATAACCAGATCGATTTGGAAAACTGTAAAACCCACAATCGTTTACACATACTGATTTACAAACGAAAAATGCTTTTGATGTTGAAACAGCGACCATTTCGACTACACGAGACCTGAAGTAATAAAACTTATTGTAAAAATAATTGCTGCTTTTGCATGGAAGGCACTATAAAGTTTTATTTTAATGGATTTTCGTATAGGTTAATGCAGTACTAACCAAATAAATACATTTTGCTTTCTAAGATAACGCGCAACCTAATTGAAATACATATTTATTTACAATCGCTGCTAATGAAATATGAGGATAGTAAATCTTTGGGAATTAATAACAACGTAATTAATTTCGAAGGAGAAACCTTCAAAAAATTGGATCTATGTGGCAACAGAATGAGATTGATGATTTGGATAATTGGGGAAAAATTGACTGGAATTGAATGATCTAGCTATAGAAGTAGTCGATCAGGATAAATAGACCGACCAATGGAAGAATTTTTGATAGTTTTTTAACGCAAATTGTTTATTATTCACCTGATGTGGATTTGACCTACTTCCTAAGAAAAAAATTAAACACTTTCTAACTTACAGCTTCAATTTTATAGGCAATATTAAAGGCAGTTTTTGAGTTTTGAGTATGTGTACAAGCCAATTTGCGCGAATTAACTGAATGAAAAGTTGCCGTTTACAGCCGTCGTTCGGTTTGCTCAAATGTGAAGGGAAAGACAGTGAAAATTGTATTTTGTTGTGATCAAGGTGGAAAATTTGGGCAAAGAAGTAATTCCTGCATCAACGGCTGCAGTGTGCGTTATAACGAAAAAATTGCTGTGCGTCACGGGACGCTCGACAGAAGTTATAACTTTATATGATATTTATTGCAACAATAATTTTATAATTTCAATATTCTTGTTTGTCTAATAATTTATAAATGGATCAGGAATATGTAAAATGTAATTTAATTTCCTTTTAAATTTAAATATATATTTTATTTACAACATTTAACAGTTTTCAAATTAATAGTTGCAGTTGACTCGTTGGTTACATTATCATTATCTAAACTTACAAAAGTGACAATTGGTGTATGCTAACTGTAATACGAAACAAAATTGTGACACTCGATTTTATTTAAGTATCTGGAAAATACCGTATCAATCGTAGTATCATGACAGGTAGTAGCTTCTGATCTGGATTATTTATCATCTTAAATAGCAACTGAGATTCGAGAAATGATATTACATTTTGGGCTCGATCAGAAGAAAAATCAACATTAAAATCTCCACTTAGAATAAGTGGTAATTGATGGTAGTTTTGGCCAAGGACTAGTCGTTGGTCTCAACTGGGTCGCCGTTGCGTGCGAGAGAGAAAACAAGAGACCGCATGCTGGGGCCAGACGTAACGGTGGCGCCGTCATCGAATTCCAATGGATTTACCCAATCCCATAAGAAGTTATAACTTCAAAAAATGTTTGATTTCTTCGATAACAGTCAACATTGATTTTTTGAGCTACAGTTGGCCTCTGTATCCAAAACTCGTATTTTTTAACAAAAAGATACACGAGAAAATATTTAGCCCTGCAATATGCAGGCAATAGTCTATTCTTCACTTTCCGACACACAAGGGAACGACCTGCATGTTTCAATCCAGTCTCAAAGATGTTTTCCATTAGGCATTTTGATCAATAAAAATGTTTATGATATGGAAAATACAACCGTAATAATTAGAAACAGACAACCAAACACTGATTGGACACTCAAGCCAATACACCATATCAAGCCAATTTTTTATCAGGAGAGCTTATAAAGGGTGTTCCAATAAGAACGATGGATTTAAATGTTAATTAAAACATATATATTTGTGGCATAAGTTTGAAACATTTATTGAAAAATGAAGTACACATCATGAGGTTATGAATGGAATAAGATTTCGGACAAATGATCGCCTCAGCTTTGCTGGCACAGACGTGCTCTTTTCATGAAAATTTCAAGGACTGTTGCACATAAATTTTGCGGTATTTCTTAGATACAGCGTTGAATTTAATCTTTTTAGGCTTCAATCGTTGTTGGTTTGTTCACATAAACTTGTGACGTTAAAAAAAACCAAGACAAAGTCCAAAGGCGTTAAATCGCATGACCTGGGCGGCCAATGCCGATCTCCAAAACGAGAAATAACACGACCAGGAAATGACTCGTGCAGTAATTCAACAGTTTCTCTGGCTGTATGGCATGTTGCACCGTTCTGCTGAAACCACATGCTGTTGAGATCCATATTTTGCAATTTTGGCACAAAAAAGTTAGTTGACATTTCATGATAACGAACACCATTCACGCTTAATGCTTGACCAACTGCATTTTCGAAGAAAAATGGTCCGATGATGCCTCCAGCCCACAATGCACACCAAACAGTGACTCTTTTTGGATGCATCTGTGTCTGAACGATCACTCGTGGATTTTCGGAACCCCAAATGCGACAATTTTGTCATCAAGCCATCAAGATGAAAATGGGTCTCGTCACCAAAGATGATTTTCGTTGAAAAATCATCGTCCAATTGCCGTTGTTCCAAAATCCAATCAACAAAGGTTCTTCGTCTCCCATGGTCTTCCCGCTTTAGCTCTTCAGCCAATTCATGTGCGCATGAAGCTTCAAATCTTTTATTAAAATCCGATGAATAGTGGTTGTGGAAACACCAATTTTGTGAGCTCTATGCCGAATTGATGTGGTTGGGATTTCCTCAACGTTTGCACATGTTTCTGTTTTCACTTCAAATTTCTTCATAAATTTTCTCCCAGTGGCGTCAGCTGGAGCATTCCGATGACCCATAATTGTACGAATTTTGCGAACTGTGGCTGCAAAACTTTCACCACTTTGATAATAATTTTTCGCAATGAGAATTCGTTTTTGTGGATTGAACCGCTTCTATACTTAACCTCCTGCTGCCTAATAACGAACGGCCTTTTTTTAAATGTCAAATCATGACACTACGAGTGGCGCGCAATACAAAGAAGAACGGCGGGTTCTTATTGGAACACCCTTTACTCAAGCAAACCTTTTGGGCTTCTAATCGTTGGATCTAGCAAACGAGCCCCAGCCTCCTTAAAAAAATGCGACCATTTTTTTAATGCATGCATGCCTTGGTGTTTAAAACTTTTATTAAATTACAAACCGCTTTGGTTAAAATAAATTGATACCTAGGTGGGGCACCTTATTCTAATCCAATCATCAATTATATTACGTCCCAGTCCTTGTGTCTCTATAAGATACCCATAATCTCTGATAGGAAACGACATTAAGGTGATTGCAATAATTCGTTCACGTTCTCGCAATAGATTTACACTGTACATAGATGTTCATGACCATTACTTGAGTATCATACCAATATAAAATTACTATACACAATGATCCACTAGAATAAAATTAGATATCCCTTTGTTAAAATCGACATTTTGCGCAATAAATGCCAAACTTTCCAGATGAAATAATCCGCAACATAATCCCCCGGTTTAAGTTGGCGTGATATCTCCATGAGATTCGAAGAAACAAGAGGATTAACTAGATTTAATATCTGCATCTATTAGAATTTAATGATCGCATAATTAGGTTTAGTTGCTAGCAGGGGTTCTCACTTGGTTTACATGGAATTATCGCTTTTTTTGGGTTTTAAATTGAATTAAGTGCTCGAGAATTAACGTATATGTCGTTAAATGCCATCCAAGTTAAAACACTTAAACAAATGCCTAAAACACTTGCTTTATGGTTTTTACATTAGCAACTTGGAACAAAAAGGTACTCAAACACTATAACGCATTATGGTGTTTATCAGTAGTTCAAATAATGATTCAATGATTCCGGGAATTAATTTAAGCATAGATTTTTGGTATTTGGAATTGAAAGTGTCAAGGTTTCTTTGAGTAAATCTATATCTATCTTTATTGAAATAAACGTAGATGTGACACGAGCAGATTAACGAATTTGTGTTTTATTTTTTTGAAAACATGTGAATACCATATTTTATTACCTCATTTTTAATGATGACAATGTCAACTGTAAGTGATTGCTTTTCGGAAATTTTGCACAGAGTCGCGTAAAATGAGCTCGAAAGCGCAAAATGTTTCCTAACTTTGTAATTACTGACCTATGCAGGGTGTAGTCACTAAAGGCGCCGTTATATATTCTCCTAATACAACAAATTTCAAATAATAGTTAGGAACTATAAAATGCTTCATACTTTTTTTCTAATTAGTCTTAGTTCTATTTTCAAATATTTTTTTGGCTGATTGTAAACAGTGTCACTTTAAAGGTAACCGACGTTCACTTTCAGGAAAACATATTTTTAAATCTAAATATCTCCAATACTCCGCTACTCCGTAACGTTATAATAGAACGAATAATTATAACTAGTCCGTGAGTGTTGACACTAGACAGTGTTGTATAAGCACAGGAAGCCGATATCAGAAAAAAAAAAGGATTACGAATCCCGTTCATTGCTTTACTTTAACTACCCACCTATCTAACAACTTCTTCTTCTTCCTTTTTGTAAGGCATCAGCCTTGTTCTCTACTTTCTTAGAGTTGTATCTGGGATGATGAATTCCAGTATTCATGCCAACGTATGGGTGGACGTCCAGGTGGTCTGCTGGATTTTGGGAGGCCATCTCTTGCAATCTTCGGCAATCTGTTGTCGTCATCCGTTCAACATGATCTCTCCATTCGCGACGTCTGTTTCGGGACCATCTAACTATGTCTTGGACATCGAAAAGTTCTCAGATGTCTTCGTTTCTTTTGTGGTCCCTTATTGTGCAGCCTGAAATGGATTTTAGAAACCTCATCTCTGCTGTGCGGATAATCCTTTTTGTTGTGGAGTTTTCAGCTCCAGCAGTATATAGCCAATTTACATCTTCTGGGCTCTTTTGAGATGGTTAGCACTTTTCATTTCCGATATCTCCATGTTGTATTTGGCAGCTGTCTTTTCGAACTGATAAAGCATTCTCTGCAGGTTGTCCTCACCCTCTGAGACCAGCACGGCATCGTCCGCGTAGCAAATTACTTTTAGTTCTTTGTCCCCTAGTGAGTATCCCTTTCCAACCTTTTTTACTTCAGCTATAACTTCGTCCATATTCAAGTTGAAGAGGATGGGGCTTTTGCATGGGTAGTCTGCGTGTCTTTCTCCCTTCCACTTGTATTTGGGTCCAGTTGTTAGTGTTTAACTCCGCAACAATGGTTGGAATATCCGGGTGTACGTTTTTCTTTTTGAGAAGTTTCAGTCAGTGAGTCTTACTCGGTCAAATGCTTTCGTAAGATCTATAAAACACATATATGCTGTTTTGTTGTATTCTATAGTCTCTTCAGCAGTTTGCCTGATAGCAAAGATGGCATCTACTGTTGACTTGTTTTTTCTGAAGCCTTGTTGCTCTTCGCATATGACATAAGAGGATATACCTTCTGCCAGTATTTTAGTGAATAGTTTTAGCACTGAACTTAATTGTTTAATTCCTCTATAGTTTTCTGGGTCTTTTTTGCTTCCCTTCTTGAAGATTGGAATGGTTATGCTTCGTTCGTTCGGTATTTTTTTGGATTCTATCATTTTGTTGAAGAGAACGTGTAGCTCTTTGGATAGTGTGATCCCTCCGTGCTTCAGTAATTCGTTGGATATTTCGTCTATTCCCGCGGACTTGCGGTTTATCAATTTGGTGATCGATTGTTTGTCTCCCATCGGACACAGTCCACGGTTTTTGAGGGTTGTCAGTATGCTGTTCTGTGTCAGGATTTACTATGTCATCGCTTTAGAGTTGACAAACGTGTTTTTCCCAATCGTTAAGTGCAATTTTCGTTATGTTTATATGTTCGTTGATTTTTTCCTATTCCTTACATGTTCCAAATCTTCATCAGGCCTCCGTAAAGGTCGTGTTCCATGTCTGCTGAGAAACTTTCCCAATTTGCTCTTTTAATGTATTGGATTTTGTTGCTTCCGTTTTGTATTTCTTACGGCTTTGTATTCGTCCAGTGTTAAGGTTTGTGAACTGTATTTCAGGTATGCTTTGCGCTTTTCGTTTGCTAGTTCTTTGTACTTCCATAGTAAATCATGGTTTTCTGTTTGGTTTGGTAGATTTATTTGATGTTCTTCTTCCAACAGCTTCTTTGGCGGCTTTGAGTATGTTTGATTTAATTTTTTGCCAGGCATCTTCAGCGTTATTTTTAGTGTATTGAACGTTGGCAGTTATTTTGGCCAGTACTAAGTTATGATTGGTTGCCGCGTTTGTAGATGTTAAGACTCTGACGTCTTGGATTCTATTTGAGTGAATGTTTTTATTTGTAATTATGTAATCAATCACTGATTTCTGGCCTCGAGTATTTTCGAATGTAAATCTGTGCTGTGGTTTGTGAGGGAAGTATGTGTTATTAATTCTTAGTTCGTTAATAGCGCTATATCTGAGTTAACAATTCTCCGCTTTCGTTGTGTGACTTTCTTCGTTGAATCCGTTTTTAACACCAGGGTACTACGTTGTTTCCAATTCGAGCGTTAAGGTCTCCCAGTATTATCACCTCCATCTTGTCTTGGGATGTTATCTAGTACTGCCTGGATGTTCTGATAGAATTGATCTATTTCGTTCTTCGGTTTGCCAGTATCTGGAGCATAGACACTCGCTAGGTATGTGCTTGGGTTTTTGTAGGTTGATGGTCACCTGCAGTATTCTATCGGAAATATATTTTGTGTCGTGGATGTTGTTTTGGGGCCTCTCATGTATGAGTAGACCGACCCCGGAGGTTGCTCTTCGTTCTTGTCTTTGCCGTTATAGATTAAGATGTACTCACCATATTCTGTGTTGCCTTTGCCTTTCTTTTAGGTTTCCGAAAGTGCACATATATCAATCTTATGTCGTTTTATTTCTAGGACTACTTCTTGAGCTTTGTTGTTCAGAGATGTTACATTCCAGCATCGAAGTATGAGTGGTTTTTGTTTCTGTTTCCATAAAAGTTTTCTTTTTCGTGCCTGGTCGTCATCGTTTTTTCCTGTCCTGTCCGAGGCTATGTTATCGTTTCTTTCAGCACTGTATTACCCTCTGGCAGGTCGCTAGCCTTACCGGAGGTCCCTCCTCTTTTATCCGGGCTGGGGACCGGCTGCAGTTCGAATGAGCTACTCGGTTCACCCATTCTCTCCGCAGGCAGAGTTCCTATCAACTTAAAAACGGAAAAAGCTAGGTTTAAAATACAACATTCCTATCTAAAGTGTAGGGTGTCAAATTTTACACTCTACTAAAACGGTAATGAAATCTAAACAATATGCGAAGGGGATTATTTTTAGACTGAGTAAAACCCCTGTTCAGTGCTATTTCACTATACTAAATTAGTAGGCACACGAAAGAAAATTATTTTTTAAATTATTCATTGAAGCTATACAGACTAAACTGATTTGTCTGACCTCCAAAACCGATTATTTTTTCTGCAGGCGAACGAGCTAAAATCGTATGTTTCTAACTGCGTGTGTAGAGGAAAGTCGGAAAACCCTGAACATTTTAATTTGAGTCACCAACAAAAAGTTTATAAAAAATACACCAAAAAAATGTTAATTTCTTTGAAAGATTTGGACAAACGACCAATCGGTTTGCCACTTCATTGGAAATACAACATCAACAAATAACTTCTTCATTTATATCGCTAAAAATCTGAAGGGCGTCTACAGCATATCAACATGTAGACACTTTTTATTTCAATAAATTGAGGGTATTTCAACAATTTTAAAAGAGTTACTTTCATCCCTCAGCCTTTACCATTCAGAAATGTTAAAAAATTAAGCACTAGCAGGAGATTTTAGGCAGATCAAATTTAGCAGTTTTCAGAGAGTGTTTCATGATAGCGACATAATCTTTCACTGAATTAAATGTAAAACATTGAAATAGAATCGTTGGGATCAACACATGGAAACTTTTTTATTTCAAAAATAAATTGAAGTTATTTTGCAATTTTAAGAGAGTCAACTTTTTATCAAATTTCAATAATCGAGTTCTAGAATGTGATTTTAACCAGATGAAATGGGCCGTAATTCTATGGTAGGGTGCTGTGCTTTAACAGGTTTAAGAGAGTACGTTTCTTCATGCAGGCGTCGCATTTCAGGGAAGTAAAAGAAAAAATGTTGAAATGAGAAAGACTTTTCAACACATCAACATGTTCAGCCTCTTTTTCTTCAACAACAAACTGATGTTCTTTTAGCAATTTTAAGAGAGTCAGCGTTCCATTCTAGGATTTGTCATTCATAGGATTTTGCATAAATCTTTTTTGTTTTTTCGTTTGTGTCTCTTGTTTTTGGCACTGTTATTAATTATTCATATTCAGTGGAACCTTACAGATAACTTTGTTTCCTATAGTCTTAAAATTCATGTATTCATGAATTAATGCTTGTTATTAATCACAATCTATTATACAAAATAGTGGCAAAATATCTGTAATTTCCACATGGCGCCAACCCAAAAATGACTTCTTCCATGTTAACATTAGCATACAATTTGGGACGTAGGAATATAATTAGAGACCAGTTTACTGTTATTAATTAGGTTTTTTTTTGTAATCGTCAAGCGACCCGATCACCTTGACGCACGTTACTTACGTTTTTATGAGTCGTTTTTTTTTTCTGGACAGTATCTCAACCATGACCCTTTTAAATTTGATTTGCATGTTTATGCAATTCGATTGCAGGAACTTGTGAGTTTCATAATTTTCAATCACTAGAGATCATTAAAGTTTTATTTATACAGTGTTTGGATTTCTCTCTTAATTGAGTTTAAAATCAATTAAAGAATACTGTTTAAAGTGCCCGATAAATGTATCCTCTTTAAGCCAAATACATTTTCTATTATGCAATGTATTTAGGCATTTGGACACCAAATATTGAAGATATTTTCTGCATTGGAACTGCCTAAAAATATATTAATTTTTCGGTCCTGTCTGGTCGCTAAGTGGAACATCTGTGTCGCTTCAGACAATCGCTTGTTTAATTATAAGATGAAATTGCTAATTATTTTTTAAGATTTGTTAAAGTCAATTTTGCAAGACTAAAGCAACTTGGAGAAAATTGGCCCCCAATGGCTCCTATTGCTTGTGAGTAATTGTTTATGAACAGGCTTTCAGAAATTCAGATTTCCTTATAAAAAGTCGTCGATTTCTTCAGGTATTAATGCAATTGAACTGATTAATTATTCAACCTTTTGGTATTCGGGCTATACGAATTAATTCTTAGTATAGAGATCATTTCCTCGAATGTCCAACTATATATTATTTAATTTTTTATCTTCCTAAGACAACTTTAGCCGAATACATATCGCGTTCGTGTAATAGTTGGTATTTTGACTATTTGGCCAGATGTTCTTCTCAGAAGTCTTTTTCACATGGGTCATTATTATAACTGACAGGAAATGTCTTCATTTAAGTGCTACTTCTGAAATGGCCTCTCCCATACATTTAGCTGCGTCATGAACAGTGTTTAAGACATAAAAACTGGTTAGTTAAAAATCGGCCTCTTCCGTAGTTAATATGAAGAGCTGGAGTGATTGATTGAAGAAGCAGAAAGACATATACACACTCTATAGATGTTTAAGTGTCTGTTAAATCAGTTACAACAGATCATTTAGTGTTATGTCGCATCTGAGGCTAAAGACAATATTTACGAATATTGTTTTCAGAAAACTATGGGAAAACTGAATGTATAAGGTCCATTTGCCAAGCCTTCATATTTTTGAAATTTTGGTAATTATATTAATTAATTATCCCAAAGACTTTTGCGTTGTTACCTTAGAGCAAAAAAACACATAATTCTTGTCAGTCAAGGGAAAAACTTATTTTTCTGAAAATGATTCCAAAACCAGTAAAATTATGCAACAGAAGTTTTCGCTTTTTTTTTCAAAATTTTTGCTTGCTTGTGCCATGTGAATGTACAGCGTGGTGCTGAACCATGTTTATAAACTATTTGCAAATGTACTGATAACCGAAAAAATCCACACATGTACACGAGCGAAAATATCCATTGATAAAAGATGTATGCTAATATTAGCTGAACGATAACATGATAAATCCTTAGTTAATATTAATCCCTTGAAGTTATTTTAAGTGGTAAACAGATTTTGAGCCGTTTGTTCTTTTCCGCACGCGATTTGCTCACTCATGTGCTTGGGGAAGTATTAAGAAACGAATACAAAAACACATTGTCTAAGAGCACGCACTAATTAGCTGGTGTTATCAAAAATATCCCATCAAAACAGGGAAACATAAAAGGAAAAACTGCAGAGCCACATAAACAACATAATGATAACAGACGATATCAACCAAGTAGCATCCGACATAACAGGGGCAATGAGGAAAGTAGCAAATGAAGTAGCTGAAAGAAAGCCCAGAAAAACAAACAAAATATCATGCGAAACCAAACTAAAGATAGAAGAAAGAGGAACTCTGTATTAAATTGGTTTATACGCAACGGAACAATACCAAAATATCAGAAGAGAGGCAAGGATAATGATAAGAAAGGATAGGGAAGAGAACTATAGAGTAATGGCAGAGAAGGTGATTGAAGAAAACAAAAACCTTAAATGCCTAAGGAAGGAAAACACCAAATAACAGCTCTGAAGGACGATAACAATGTGGAAACAAGAAACACAGAGAAAATTAAAGAAATAGCCCATAAGTTCTATCAAGACCTTTACTCACCAAGAACAGAAAGACCACCAGGAAACCAAAACAAAGGAAAAGTATTCAACGTTGGCTCTGAAGAGATACCAGACATAAACGAGGAAGAAATTATACATGCTATAAACTGAATGAAGAGAAATAAGGCACCAGGAGGAGGTGATATAATCGTGGAAATGCTCAAGGAGGCACAAGAAATTGTCAAACCGCAGCTAAAGCACCTTTTCAATCTCTGTATAGAACAACAAACAATACCCACGAATTGAAATGAGGCAATAATAGTTATATTATTTAAAAAAGCTCATCTTGCTGTCTCAGATATATAAGCTTTTTCCCCGAATCATAACCAACAGAATTACAAATAAGCTGGATACCTACCAACCGGTAGAACAAGCCGCATTTCGCAAAGGATATAGCACTAATGACCACTTACTTACAGTAAAGATCATAATAGAAAAGTCGACCGAATATAACTTTCCAATACACATGGCTTTCGTGGTCTACGAGAAGGCTTTTGACTCCGTAGAACATTGGGCAATGGTTGAAGAACTAGACAAAGCGCGGATAGACCATCGGTACAAGAACCTTCTTAAAAATATATATCAAAGAGCAAATGCAAAAATCAGGCTACACGAAGAAACAGACCACATTGAAATCAAAAGGGTTATCAGACAAGGAGATACAATATCCCCAAAACTCTTTACCTTAGCTCTGGAAGGAATTTTCAAAAAAATTGAATAGGGAAATATGGGATTGAACATAAGTGGAACCAAAATATCGCACTTAAGATTTGCAGACAATATTGTTCTATTCACTGGCAACACAGCGGACCTTGAAAAAATGCTTTCCGAACTAGACAGGGAATCTTAAAAAATCGGTCTAAAATGAATCAGAAAAAATCAAAGATAATGAGCCTAGACCAAGTACAAATAACAGTCAACGGGCACAAATTGGAAAATGTTCAAGACTATATATATCTGGGACAGCAAATAGAGATGGGAAAGGGTAACAAGGATTTAGGATAAAAAGATACCGAAATGCCTTAGAACAAGAATATTGGAACAGTGTGTAGTACCGGCGAAAACATATGGAGCACAGACCTGAACTCTCACAAAAACAATGGTGAATAAATTGAGTACAACACAAAGAGCCATGGAAAGAGTTATGATAGGCGTAGCACTAAGAGGCAGAAAGAGAAACGAATGGATTAGACTCAGAACAAAGGTCGTAGATGGTGAGAGAGTCACAAGCCTGAAGTGGAATTTTGCAGGACATATAGCCCGCCTTACAGACGACAGATGGAATAGCAGAATAATACGCTGGAGACCATGGGAAGGAAAGAGAGGACGAGGAAGACCAATTAAGCGATGGTATGAGGACATAAAACGAGGGGCAGGATTTGGATGGTCGAGAACAGCACAAAACCGAGAGAACTGAAAAGGGAGGCCTATGCTCAATACTGGGCGCAATAAAAGGCTTCGTGATGATGGTGATGATGATTTATTTGATCCATCGCATTAATCAATAATGAGTAAACATGAACGAATAATCATGAATCGAATTTACTTAACACAAATTTTGAATAAAACATTTTCAAGACATCATAAAAAAAATGTGCTTCACATTTCCAATGGTTGATTCTGAGAAATTAGAGCACAATTTTTTACATTTTGTAAAGGAACGATAGACTTTCTAGGCTTGCATAGATGATCCAGTAATGTATCCCGTTTAAAATTGTTTCAACCATAATGAAATTACTAAATGAACCAAACATAACAAACATGCCTTCATTTATTTTCATAACGCTTTATCGGTCCGCCATTAATAGCGTATAACTAACTTGTTTATTTTTTTAAAGTGGCTTTGAAACTAGGCTGAACACTAGCATGCATTAATTACCCCAAAACTCCAGCCGCATTAATTTCGGGAATTTTTGGTCGTCTCAAATTATTAAAACTGGTTTATTTTTATAAAATGCTGTGGAAATCCCAGCTAATTCGCATTACAGATCACACTGAGCTCGAAAAAATTCTCCTGAATCATCAACATCCTGAAAGGATGCAATTGTGATTTTGGAGGATTGAAAGTTCCACGTTTTCGTCGTCCATGTATTTTTCGATGAAAAACAGATGGTCTACTCTCAACAGCAATATTAAGCGATTGACAATTATTCCCATTAAACTTTAGCCTCCACTTTATCAGAATTAAAAATTCGTCTACTTTATCAGAATTATTTCCATTCCAGCTACACAATTACACATATTAATTAATTAAATAACTATTCCATGTATAATGAATGTACTGATTTCGTAGTTAGAAACTCATGTATTTCAGATGCAAGTGGTGTTCTATCACAACAAGAGCGGAAATGCTGCTTATTCCGGAAACTTGAAGACCAAAGAAGTCCACAAAGCTATCACACTGCACCCGTTGAAACAGCCGGAATATACGTACAGACTTCACAAGTATATTCAAGTAAGTTTTTCCGTGGTTGCTGTTTAAATGCATAGCGTTTAGTAGAAAATGAAGCTGCATACTTAAGTATAAGTGGCACCTAACTGCCAATATCCTTCAACAGAGCCAACTCTCCATTACTTCAGCATTTAGGCCACAAATAAAAATAATGTACTTTTTACTAGGCAATTTTAACGTCTATCAATCTATTTAGAGCACAACTTAGTACATGTCTTTTTATGCTTGAAGAGTTCAAGTTACTCCGTCAATACGCTGCCTAATTTCAACCTTCAGTGGTCCATTAAACCAGATTAGCTAAACTTAGTTAAAATTCAACTAGATTTAATAAGCCAATTATGTGAGACCAAAATGAAATCACTCGACAGTTAAATTGGCTAATCCAGTGCAAGGACCGCTAATGTTCCTATAAATAATTGTTTAAACAGTATTTATTTCGTAATTTTCACCCTTACTGTTTTTATTGAATTATTATTTAAATGAAATATTATTAATAATAGTGTGTAAAGCAAGGGCAGAAAGACCGATAGGTCGATAGCCTTTTTTAGAAATAAAGATGTTTACTACTACTAGTGTGTAAAATGGAGCTAAATTAGTTCAATTATCTTAGCTTTAGAAGGGATGGAGAAATTATTATATTTATTGAAATGAAGCAATTGTTCAATATTTCAGTGCAATCAACTAATAAATCGCTGGCACTGATTGGATTATGAGGAATTTTATTACTCTGTTCTGTTTCAAAATAAACTTGCTTTTGCCAATGGTTTTCGGTAAATGCGTTCAGTGTTTTATAATTCTGTTTTTTATTGAGATTGCATAAAATCGTAAAATTTTTAAAATGTTTATGGATGTAAAACACACGTTTTATATTAATAATCGCGTTGGTACAAATGGCAATTGCATATGAAGGTAACGGTGCATTAAAATATGCTTTACTTTTTCCTTTTTGATAATATCAAATGATGACCATGCAGAACGAATCATTTCGTAAAAAGCTGACTAATTTAACATTAATAAAACAAAGCCAGCTGGGTAATAAATGGAAATTTCGAACGTTTCATTCAATATATACGTTCCAGATCACCAGTTTGTATCAGAACACTATACAATTGCAAAAAATAGCTTCTCTAAAAATGCTTAGTAATAAATAAGTTTTCTCAGAAATAGCTCTCAAACCTGAGTTAAACGTTTTTTAAATTTCCTCTCAAGTTTGCGTTTTCCTATTTATTTCACAAAATTTGAACTAATTTTAGGGTTTGAAAATCCAAGACGCCCTACAAAAGTCAATTTTACTTCATCGAGATATCGCCAAATCAATGCAGGAATTGGGATATAATATGTCCAGTTTGGAAAATGCCATGCTCGAAACGGATATGCCATTGTTTCCAGAAAAGAAGGGAACCGATGGCTATTTAGGAGACACGGCTTTGCTTGGAATACCAGCCAGTATTAACAGATACCAGCCAAGAAATCTGTCGAATGTCTTGGAATGGGAGCTGATTTCGAAATCGCTCTATTCGCATCGGGATTTAAATCCCCGAAAGCGAATTGGGTCGTCCTTAAAAGAAGGATTGGGAGACGTTACCAGAGAGGTAAGATCTGCAGTGAATTTCTCAACCTATCGCAAAATGTTATCTTTATTACATTTAACATGTTATCTTTATTACATTTTACATGTTATCTTCATTACATACATCACTCCATATCATTACATGATCCAAAGATCATATTTACGACAACGCAGGTTTATTTAATTAGTGACTTTTACCCTTTCGAATCTAGAAATATTTCAGTATTACTTTGAGCTGGCATATTTTCAATGAAAGTATTATTCTTAAATTGATACAGTCAGTAGTGCCGGAACTGTAGCAATTACAATAAAGTTTCAAGGATGATTTTGTATATGCAAAGTCCAATCAATTCGTTACATTGGCATACTTAAATTATGTTTCGCATCCAGATACGTTGTTACTGGCTCTAGTATTTACAATAAAGCATAAAAATAGACTAAAATGATCAGTTTGGGTAAACTAACGATGCTGGAAGGACTTTATACAGATTTTTTAAACATCGCTTTAATAATAGTGAAATAACATAAAGGATCAAGGCTGAGTATCACCTGAACTATAAGAAGACCGAGAGATTTATATTTTTAATTTAATGCCAGTGTTTCCAACATAATGGTAAGGCCGTTTTTAGGTCCTCAGACAGATAGGAAATCGTATATTGACTGTGTTTTCATATAAAAAGTTAAATTTTAACGTGATTTTCAGTTCGACTCAATTTTGGCAAACATGACGCCACCTTTTTGGTCGTGTTTCAAGAACAACTAGAGCTACCGCGGTAGATTTACTATCTAGATAGAGATTTTCTATCTAGAGATATCTCTGTCGATAGAGAATTGAAAATTCCATTCTCTAAAAAGAACTTGAGTTCGGAAATAGTGGCAATTTTCACACAACAAGCAACATTTTAACACTACACATTCAGGTGCAAAATCGTTTCAATCTCGACGCCAGTGACTCCACTTTTCTGATCATATCTCAGAAACAAGTTGAGCTAGTGAACTCATTCATACACGACTGGATAAAGAGTTAAATAGCAAATTTATAAAATAAAACATCGCTTGGGAAATATTGACATTTTTCACAAAAAAAGCGAAATGTCTACGTGGTTTCCAGTTTTACCGATTTTTGCCAAAACTGGGCCCTCGGCTTAAACATGACGGTACATTTCTGGTCATATCTCAAGATCTATTAGAGCTACATACCACTAAATAGAGAATTGAAAAACCCACTTATCGAGTGTGACATCAGTTAGGAAATGTGGACAGGTTTCACACAGAAAACGGAATTTCAAAGTGTTTTCATGCATTGATGGCAAAACTGGGCCCTCGGCTGATACATGGCATGACGTCACCTTTTTGATCATATTTTGGATCCATAGAACAGCAGTTAGAAAATGTGGACAGTTTTCACACAAAAAACGAAATTGAATAATACACATTTAGGTACAAGATAGACCATAATTTCAAGCATGACTCCACATTTTTTCTCATATTTCAGGAACAAATTGAGCTATCGCGCTCAGTTCTTCATCACTGGATAGTGAATTAAATAGCACAGTTGAAAAAATCACAGAGAAACTAAGCAAAAACTTTTTTTTCCAGTTAATGGAACTAATCAACTCATATTCGAAGCAACGTGGTCGTGTGATTGATTTCCGTGAGATTTTGTATGGATACTGGAGGCTAAACCCTGTCCATGGAGTTGATCTGATACTGGACCTTCTCCTCGTGTACCGGAAATATCGAGGCCACAAGATGACTGTTCAAGTCCGGAGGCATGCCTATGTGCAGCAAACGTTTACAGGTACGCCACTTCAAACATCATAAAGCGCACCGTTACAATCTTGTTTTTAGGAACTTTTATTCGAGAAATTCCGAATCCTTCCGCTACTGTGACTAGGGATGGAAATATCCTGGACAAAGTGATAAATAAAATCAGCAACAAAATTGGACTACTGCCATTCAACCGTGATAGTCAGAGTGAAACTGTGATAAATTTCCTGCTGCCCCTGAGCGGTCGCCATGATACCTTTAAGAGATTCCTAGCCATGTATGAGGATGTATGTGTAAAAAATTGGGAGGCCACAAAGCTCCATGTGATATTATTTAGAAGCAATGAGAGTCCAAGTGATTATAATGCAACACTATCACTCATAAACAGCACTAATCATAGAATTAATGCGAATAAAAACCGGCAGACAATTAATGTGATTGCTAGTGGTGTTGGAGAGACTTTTTCCCGAGCCAGTGCCTTGCAGAAAGCTGTGAATGTGCTTTCATTAACTGATTTGATGCTTTTTATCGACGTAGATATCGTGTTCGATCAGTCCTTTTTGAGACGAGTTCGGAGGAACACTTTTATCGGAAGAAGCGTATATTTTCCTATTTTGTATAGTTTATACAGTCCGAAGTTATTGGATATTGGGTTGCAAACCTACGCAAACACCAGCTTCTCCTACTTTACCAGTAATCAAACTGATGCCAACAGAGGCTTTTGGAGACAGTTCGGTTTTGGTATAGCTTCGATGTATAAAATCGATTACCAAGCATTAGGGGGTTTCGACATTAAAATCACTGGTTGGGGCATGGAAGACGTGATGTTGTTCGACAATATTGTCGAAAGACACGTCTATAAAATAATTAGGAGCGTGGATCCAGGATTGATCCACGTTTTCCACGAAGTGAAGTGCGATTCTAAAGATTTGGATGCCGAGCAGAAATCTATGTGTTTGGGCACCAAAGGCAGCACTTTGGGCTCACTGAATAGCTTGCAAAAACTTTTCGAAAAATATAGATCATTGTTTAGGTAGCGCAAGTCCTGGATCGGCCGTAGTAAATTGAATTTGTCCTAGTGAAAAGTAGCTCAATGGCGAAGACTTTCATATGTATTATATAATTCACAGGGTATTTAATGTCTTGAAAGTTTCAGGAAATTCAAGCCTTTGATATTGAAAAAGAAAGCAATTAAAGCCCCAAACTTTCTAGACAATAATAGTGTAAGATTGTCGTAGACTGTGATGTTCACTTGGAGGCAACGACTTTTGATATTAATTCAGTAGAATGTATTTATGTAGAATGAAATTATGTTATTAATAAATTCGCGGAAAAACATCTATGAAGGTTTCATTTCCAAAAATAGTCAGATTTCACTAGGTCAACATCGGTTGAAACTAAATCGAGATAAAATAAGACAAAATTCTGTGTTTTTGCCCACATAGACGTTCCCGAAATTCTGCAAACTTTTCAAACGATTAAAATGGAAAACTGCTGAAAATGCTGCATTCATCAAAATGCGAAACTTTACTGAACGAAAAAAAACTTTGAAGATAAAACTGGAACTCGAGACCTGTTCCTTCAGCAATTAACATTTATCTCTAAAAAGATAGGAGAAAGAATTGTGAAGTTTATGCATAAAACCTGAAAATGTGTTAAAAACCTCCAATCAGTCTTCATGATCTTTTTATTAACCGAAACCGGCATTACTAATAATAAATTCTTTGAGAAAAAAAGTTCGAAAATACTTGATGAGTGATGAGAACCTTCTAAAGGCCAATTAGAAGGCCATTTTCCTTAGATAGGAGTTAAATTTCCAACCTACAAAGCGACGAAGCTAAAATTTGATCAATTGTTCAGAATTTTAATTCCTTTCGTGCAACCGAACAATTTTTTGCTTGCAAGAATTCAAAAGAAATTCCTGGGTTCCAGTCAATATTATTGTTTATTATTTAAAACATTTTACAAATACGTTTCGGTGTCTTTCTCCACCATAATTCATAAATCAGTGTGTCTAAAATATACATTCACAGTCGTCATTAATTTAAAAACAAGAGCTCTGTTAAAATATACATACTAAAATACAAATTACAAACATATTAAAAAGCAGCCAATCGCCAAAAGAAAAAAATTGATGCACTTACGGAAAGGTTTCACCAATCCAGAAAAACAGGACCATCACCCGACGAGAATCACCGGAAGATTGTAGTCAACTTGACCAGCAAAGAACTTACTGCCGACGAACAAAGCGTGCTGACCAAGGGAGGAAACTTTGCCATAGTACCGTCCAGGCTACCCGTGGAAGACATCATAGCAAATGTCGAGAGTGGAATACGTTCGCTACCTATTCAAACCGCGGAGCAGATAAGGGCTGAGACATCACGAATTTTACAACGCTCAAAACCTCCGAAAAGCAATCTCACCTTCAGAGAAAGAAATGCCTTGAAAACGCTCAACGAGGATAAGGAGATTCTTGTTTTGCCAGCTGATAAGGGCAATGCAACTGTCGTCATGTCATCATTGAACTACGAGGACAAAATTTAAGAACTTTTGACCCCGTCAACGTACACGAAGTTGGCACGGGATCCGACGGCACGGATACTAAGGACAACAAACAAATTAATTAACGACATGGCATTTCCGTCCGAGCAGTTGGCCAAACTCAGAAAATCAGAAGCACTCCCACCAAGGCTCTACGGACTGCCCAAGATTCATAAATCAGATGTACCACTGAGACCCATTGTGAGCGCTATTGGAAGTCCAACCTATGATATTGCAAAATATCTAACAAAAATTTTACAGCCCAAAATAGGAAAAACCGACAGTTTTATAAAGGACTCATCCCATTTTGTTCAGAGGCTGCACTCGTTGTCATTAGCTCCCGGAGAAAGCCTTGTGGGTTTTGATGTTGTTTCGTTGTTCACAATGGTACCAATCAAAGAGGCAATGGAACTTATTGAGAGAGAATTTCGACCAGGCATCGCCAAACTGTTCGAACACTGCTTAACCACAACTTACTTTCAGTGGAAAAACGAATTCGATGAACAGACGGATGGAGTAGCAATGGGCAGCCCCTTAGTCCAGTGATAGCCAACTACTTTATGGAGAAATTTGAGATCGACGCTCTGGGCACAGCCGCGAGGAGACCTAAGTGTTGGTTTCGATATGTTGATGACACTTTCGTTGTTTAGGGCCATGGTTTGGTTGAACTTAAAGACTTCCTGAGGCACCTCAACTCAATCAACTCAAAAATACAGGTCATTATGGAAGTGGAGAAGGATGGGCGACTGCCATTTTTAGATGTCTTGGGAACCAGAAAAACCAACGGAAAGCTGGCCCACACGGTGTACAGGAAACCGACACATACCGACCGGTACCTGCACAGTGGATCAAACCATTATCCCAGTCAAAAGAGAGGAGTCATTAAAACCCTCACCGAAAGAGCCAGAAGAATTTGCGAACCATATGAGTTAGAAAGAGAATTGAAACACCTAGAAAGAGTCTTTGGTTGGAATAGATACAGCAACAACGAGTTTAATAGAGCAATTCGGCCAAGAAACAGTGGAGGTCGTCCTGAGGAAACAGATACGCATGATGAGCGTAAGGGTTAGGCTTGCTTCCCATACATACATGGAGTCGCGGACAGGATCGACAGGATACTGGAGAAACACAGAGTGAAAACAGTCTTTAAACCAACTCGAACAATCCAACAGACTTTGAGATCGGCCAAAGACAAACGGGATCCTTTATCGGCACCACGAGTCTACAGGGTTCCATGCAGTTGTGGCAGAGCATATATCGGCACCACAAAACGTAGTGTAAACACGAGGATCACTGAGCATAATTGAAGTTGCAGATTAGGACAAACAGAGAAATCAGCAGTAGCGGAACACGCACTTCTAGACGGCCACCAAATACGTTTCGATGAAGTGGACATTTTGCACCAATCTCAACGGTATTATCCGAGACTAACCAGAGAGGCCATTGAGATCTTCAAACATGACATCAATTTTAACAGGAAAGAAGAAGTCACGGTCCTTAATCGAGATTGGTAACGCGTTTTGCGGCAGACAGCGTGTACGCCAAAACCATTGAGGCGCCTCCCAGTCCTCACGCATGAGCTCACACGGCCGGACTGCATAAATACGACAAAGAATCCAGTAGTTGAACCAGTCTTAGTCGGAATGCACGGGAGATCACTTCGCCCACTGCCTCATCGCCTTTGATAATGTCCACCGCAGTTGTGGTCGAAACGTCAGGAAGAAATTCCCATGGACCACGGCTTCAAAGCCCGAAAAACATTTCTGTATGTGATATTAAAAAGCATATTACAATTTGTTTGAATCTCTTGGGATCACAGGTGATGAGTCGGGACAATCATGTTCGGGAAAAGACAAGAATTTATTGTTCAGAGCCTTAAATTTTACTTACATGTAAGGCAGGGTCTACCTAAGCCTTACTGACGAGTCCAATATGTAGGTGGTGTCCCCAACATGGTGCTTCATTGCCCAAACCCATGTTTAATGTCTACAAAAATTTCCAAAATTTCTGAAGAGTAATAAAAATTATTTTGATAGGGCAGTTTTGAGAGCATTTTACCCCATCTGCATCTGCGAAAACAGTCACTTCAACAAAGTATAGTCGATTTATTCAACATTTTCATTTATTTCTCGGAATCGGTTGAAACTTTATGAACAATTATTAAGAGCTGTGGCGTACAAACAAGTTCAATTGGAAAAATGTAAGTGGTTCTCGCGGTACCTCTAAAGCGCGCCGAAATTTGCGTTTTCCCATGTGGGTTTTATGGCATCGTTAAAGAATTATAAGTGAGAAGGTAAAATATTTAACGATCGTCAAACTTAAAGAGCTTGTAACGCAAAAACTGTTCAAAATATTTAGTCAGGTATTTTTCTATTTAATAAAATAGACGGAAATTGATAACTGTCTTTCCATCATGAAGCGTTCTAGATAATTCCTAACCTCTAAAAAGTTGGAATAAATTTTTTTTACGTTTAGAAACTTATAAGCAGAAAAAAATTAAATCTAACTGAACAAGCATTCTATAAAGCTGAACGGGAACTGTCTTTGTATCAGCGATTTCAAAGCTCCAAAGAAATAGACCCTTTATTATTTATAGCCCTAAAGTATCTCAAAATTCGCAATTTCTGATCTATTCCAGCCAGTTAAAAAATGGAAAAACGTGTAACTAATCTTTTTACTTTTAACTTTCTTAAACAAAACAACGTTTTTTTTTGAAGCGTTAATTGAAGATACAAGAATCCAAAGTTTGATATTTGAAAAATAGTAGTAGTAGAAGTAACCATCTTTATTTCTAAGAAAAGGCTATCGACCTATCGATCTTTCTGCCCTGGATTGATTACAAAGTTTTGTATGGAAACTTAATAACTAATAACTAATATAATTAACAAACATGTACATAATTTATGTCTGGAGATGCTCCAATAGGGTTGAGGTTGGGAAGAGGAAACGCGTTTGTCTGGTCGGTCTTCTTAAACAGAGGGGGTCCAGGAAGGTGAGATTGTGAGGGTTGTGTTTCCATCTTGATTGCAAGACAAGTAGTTTTTCCGAGATCCTTGTCAAGTTTGTGCGTTCGTAGAGTAGTCGGTTTCGTCAGTGAAAAATATATTTAACATACTTTCCAAGACTATTTACTTCCTCTTCTATTTAATTATGTCGAGTAATAATACAAAATTCAAAATTTTATATTATTCTTGCAAAAAATTCATTTTAAATTTGATGCTCAAATTAGCACCCTCTATTAGACCATCCAGTAAATATACATTTAGTAAGTGCCACAGATAACCTCAAATCATGAGCTGGAAACTTTAAAGGCTTTTTTCGTGAGTTTTCAAGTAGTGGTCGTAATTAAAACCAAACTAACCATGGGTAGGCGCAGCAGGTCAATTCCTGATAGGTACGTAGCATCGAATTCAACACCAATAGGCTACAATAGAGCGACTCTTTAAACTCTCCATATGTTAACCAACGAAATGGTGTGGGTCATTTTAATAAAACCTGTCAACATTGGAAACTGATGTAATCTATAAACAGATGGACTATTCGCAAACACTATTTAAGATGCTCTAAGAACACTGTAGAGTCGGCTGGTGTTAAAACTTTGAGCAATTGCTTTTATCAGCTGAGAGAGTTTAGTTCCATTTAGCAGACTTTTAGTCATTCTCCCGCCATCTACCATTCCCAGAAAAAACTAAATTCAAGAAATTTACAAAATCATTACCTTAGAATTTTATTGAGGAGCGGGATTTAAAAAACCGACTGATTAACTAAATTCATCTAAATACGCCGTTTCAGTTAGGAAAACCTCCGCATTTTTCCACACTTAATTGCATTTTTGGTCGAATAAACATCTTGTAATCTGTTCAGTGTTTTCTCCATTTAACTTCGCTAAAGTTGTCTGTATAATTTCTAACGGTTTGATGGTGCAGGAATGGAATAATCCTCGGGTTTGCGCGTGCAACTATAGATGGCGAAACCTCTCTGTAAAACCGGTTTTTTTTTAGATGGTTGGATTACAAACCGATCGGAGAGCCCGTTTTTGGAACCTCCATAGTGGCGTTTAAGGTGCCACTGCGACTGGTAAGTGCCAGTACAGTCGTTATATGAAAAAAAACTTTAGGAACATCAAAATATTCGGAACGTTTTTCGCAGCTGATATGGCGAAAGTCTGCAAATTATTGCAGGTCAAACCGCCACTCAATGCAATTTATATAATTTTGAAATTTAACGCCTCTAAATATCAATTTCCGAGATGCGGGCCTATAAATCGTCGGGTCTTGTTTCCTTGCATTATTTCAGTATTATGCCTCCCTTTAATTAGCTGTCTCTTTTATGGGCGATCTTTTATGTGGCCCACTCAAACTGGCCACTCTGTACAAGAGTCTCCCATGGCGGTAACCATATACCCGAACTGGTGATAATAGAGGTGAACGTCGAATTTTAAAAGGTCTTAGCTAAATTAGATGGGAATTAAGTTTTTTTTTCTTTACTTCGGATCGTCTTTATATTGTCCATTCGTAGCTCTTATCTAAATTAGCTGTAAAAGGTCTAGGGTTCATGTAGAATGGACTTGATTTTTTAAATATTTTGGTTAAAAGTCAATATCATTAATATTTAAACTTTGGGTGGCTTCTGGGTCGAAAGCTGATTATTTCATAGTTTTCCCCATGCTGACTGTAATAGAAACTGACCAACTCGGGACATCCGTTCGAAATTACGGGAAAGCATTTGCAGACTTTTTCTATACTAATTACCAATCTACCAGATTTTCACAGTTAAAGTTAAATTTTTAAAGGTATATTGAGTTACGCCATCGCCTAAAAGAATGGCATCTTCAATAGTTTTAACAACAAAAAATGGCTCATAAATCACGACAACAAAATGTATTTATCGAGTGTCCAGATATTTCGAATCCGACGTTTCTTTTCACGCTGAGAGCATGACTTGGAATTAACTTGTGAAATTTTAACTTGAAATTGTGGTGAAAAACTTCGGTCACATGGCTTATCGAGGCCGCTGGGAAATTGTTAGCAAAACCTGTTTAGAAATTACAATTTTTCACATTACTTTTTTTTCCTAACCTTTCAGCGGTTATTAAGAGAGTCTCGAAAAAATGAAAATATTCCAGAGACTACAGTTTGGCGTCTATCTCTTTAGAGGTTGGATATACATGCTGTCAATTTGAAAATTTCCCACCCGTAATATATCTCTTACAGTTAAAAATATTAAAAATCGGAAAGACACGTCAATTTTATTTGTAAGGGGGACACTTTTAATTAATATTTTTTAGCCTTCTTGTTTCAACCCCCTAGGATGTCACCCTTAGAATCTTAAATGGGAATTGGGGTCAAGTGGCACATCGTTTTAAAGGGCCTTCAATTCTCTTTTCAGTGGCATGACCCTCCCCGTTCCTCTTCCTCGCTACGCCCATGGCTGTCACCGTTTCAAACTTTATTTGAAAATAATTATGTCTTAATTGAAATTCCACAAAAGCCTTTAAATTATATAAAGAAATTCTAAATATACGTTGTTTTTTAACCAAAAAACATGGTCAGAAAATTGAAGAAAAAGATGTAGCCAAATTAGGAATATTATTGTTAATTCGCTTTTGCTTCTTGAGCTATTCATTAATAACTTTTATTAAGTGTATAAAGTATGAGAATGGTTTATTCTCTTCAAGAAAGAACTGAAATTATTTTCATTTATATAGAGATTAGAAGGTGCGCACGAAAGGCGGCATTGGTTCTCAATGAAAGAAATCGGAATCATGAAGTAAGTCACAGATTTGTGCTGGATTTGGTAAAAAAGTTCTCCGAAACTGGTTCGGTGAGCTGAATGAAGGAGCTCAACATAAGGTTTTGAGATAATATGCTATAGAGCCCACCAACTCCTTGCGGACAGTAGCAGAAAAGACAGGAATATCACACGAGACTGTAAAAAAGCATTGAAAATGCATCAACTCCCTCCATACAAAATGCAGATACTTCAAGAACTATATGACGATGATTTTGATAGAAGAATATAGTTCTGTGAATTCATGAGTCATCAAGTCAACGCCATCTCCAATATTCTGCTGAATATCTGTTTCAGCGATGAATGTTCATTTTTTCTAAATGGAAATGTTAACAAACAAAATTGGCGATATTGGAGTGACGAAAACGAGCATATTTTTCGAGAAAGACATACACAAAATCCTCAAAAAGTGAATGTTTGGGCTGGTATTCTTGGAAATGCCATTATTTATGCTTCATTTATTGAAGGAAACTTGACAGGTGATCTGTGCGTTAAGATGCTTGAAGAGACTATTGATCCTCTTATCACGCATGAGCCAGAAACGCAAATTGATGCAGAATGTAATTCAGTTTTACGGAGGGTTGGTTAACATTCCAGCAGGACCGTGCTCCACCTCATTATTTGCTTCCGGTCCGACAGTGGTTAAACGAAAGATTCCCAAATAGATAGATTGGCAGAAGGGGACCAATTGAATGGCCTCGAGGATCACCTGATTTAATACCCTTAGACTTCTTTCTTTAGGGGGCATTTAAAGTCGATTGTTTATAAGACACAACCTTCTGATATTGATTATCTTAAAAGGCGAATTACAGCAGAATGCCGGTCAATTCCCGGTATAGTTTTCCGAAATGTTAGGGAGGAGTTCGAAAACAGACTTTATTATTGTTTACCGGAAAAAGATCAATATTTTGAACAACTGATATGATAGTGCGTAAACAGATTCCATGTGTTTTATTGTAGAAATTTGTCTCCCGCAAATAAAAAGTTATTTTTGTCGAAGTAAAATAATCAATAAATGTTAATATCTCATTATTGATTATTTTACTGTTATTCAACGATTTTAACGGCGTCACCTATTCTTCTAATCATTTGTACTGCAAGAAGAGCCAATGCAATAATTTTTGTGAAAACACTAACCTGGAAGCCAACATTGCAATGCAGGAAAGTTTAATTGTTTCTGCAACTTTGAAACGCGATTAATCAGAGATAGAACATAATCAAAATTCTGAAAAAGGTGTAATTGGCGGAAAGCAGCAAGTATTAATGATTTAAAAAACGGTATGTACAAATTTAGGAGGTTAGGTTTATATTAACTCATGTAACGAATTAGCATGGTTTATTTCTGTATAGCAGAATTGAAGTAATAAACGTAGGAGGAACTCTTAAATTAATAAAATTAAGAAAGTCCTCAGGTGATGTTATATTATTTGTATCATGCAATAAAGAGCTTTATGAAATCTTATTACAAGCTCATATTTCCACAGGTCATGGAGGAGACCGAATGATTAAAGAAATTAATTTAAAGTGGGTACGCATTTGTCACAAGGGAAACTGTTTCAATTTTCCTGTCTCTATGCGAAGACTGAAAACTAAACAAGTTTGCATTGGTTTTTCAAGATCATTTTACAAATTTTGTTCAGTTGCGACCTTTAAAATCAAAAACAGCAACTGAAGTGGCTTGGGAACTTTACAACATTTTCTGCATATTTAGGACTCCGAGTATTTTGCCGACAATTTGCGGCAGATAATTTGAAAATAAAGTTTTAAAAGAACTCTTATTACGTTGGCCAGAATGCTAGTTAGTCAATGGAAAGCCGCGGCACTGCCAATCGCAAGCTAGTGGTTGAGAAGGCTAATCAAGATATAGAGAATATCCTAATTACTTCTATGGCTGACCATAAAACAAGTAACTGGGCACAACTCCTTATCTTTGTGCAAATTTCAAAAATGAGAGGAATCTCCAGGAATCCGTCGCTCTCCTTACGAAAGTCTTTTTGGATTACCCTTAAAAGCTGGTATTAGTGGATTGCCAATACCACAAGATATGATCGATGAAATTAATTAATTTAATTAATATTAAATTATTAACAGGAAGAGAAGAGGAATTAGAACAAATTTACTTTGATACTGATATGGAAAGTCGACATATAATAATAAATGCGAACAATAATAGGGTAAAAACTCAATCAAATGAAATGATAGTCAATTTGGGAAGTCAAAAAGTAGTGTTAGAAAAGGAGGATTGAAAATCGCAAAGTAATACGAGTAAAGGAACTAGAAAAAAATTATGTAGGGGAAGAAAGAAGTGGAATGGTGATTGAGAGAATCAGACGAGAAAACAAGAGGATTGCTGCAAGTGTGGAAACTGCTGCTTGTCATGAAAATAATAATGCCGCTACTACTACCTACAGAAGCACTGTTAAATCCAATTGTTATCGTTTCAGAAGTAAATTTCAAATAATGCACAGATGACTCAATGGACAATGCCACTGCCATACAAATCGAAGTCTCAGACATGGCAAATGTCTTAGAAATAAAGTGTTGTGCAACAGCCGATGCCACTATTCTAATCCTTGCAAAAATAAATGACTTGTTTAGTAGTATTTATCAACTTATTTAGGTGTTTTGTTGTAGCATTTTTGTAGCAAATATATTTTTTATTTAATGGGGAAATATCATTCTTTTACAAAAGACAAAACAATTTAATGTAATAAGATAATTATCAACAACATTATACAAAAGTATTAAAGCCATAAATCATTAGCTTCCTAACCGCGGAAGTTATTTAAATTTTTGTGTACTCACAAAATTATGCTATCAGTTTGTTTTCGTTAACGACTTTTACATATTTCCAGCCCATCGTCTCTCGAAAATCTTGTATGTTATTTCATATTTAGTCTTTGATTTTTCATTCAAAAAGATGTCCTCTATTCATTAAACTGGTTCCCTTTTAAACTAAATTATAGACCCCTATACCAAACTGCCAAAAAAGGAACATTTTTTACATGACCTAATAGGACACATTATAAACAAACTAATAATCAATAGGGAACACTTTGGAAACGCGGCACAATTCTTAATTATTATTTAGATATTATCAATCCAATATCGGTCGAAGAATTTATTAATTTTTCGTATTCTTAATATTCGATCTTGATCTATAGTAGTAGTAGCAGTAAACATCTTTATTTCTAAAAAAGGCTATCGACCTATCGGTCTTTCTGCCCTTGTTTAATACATGCAGTCTTAATCTAGATAAAAAACCAATATGAAAATTCTCTTATTCTAGGTTAACAATACTATTAAATAAATAAGATTTCAGTGGCAAGAAGAAATTATTTTATTGTCCACTAGTCCGTTGCGTTTGTAAGTGTTCGAGTAGCGTTAATGTAGGGAAACGGAAGCGGGATTGTCTGGTTGGTCTTGTAAGACAAAGGGGATTCAGTATGGTCCAGTTGTAGGGGTTGTTTGTCCATTTTGTCTGTAGCTGTATGAGTCTTTCCGAGATCTTTGTCATGTTTGTGCGTTCGTATAGTAGTTGGGTGGGGGGGTTGTGTAGTGGGTTTTGGGGGTGTCTTATTCGTGTTATTAGTCTTAGTGCAATTTGCTCTGTTGTTTGTGTATAACGTTTTGTCCTTTCTGTTCCGTTGGTCATGAGTACATGTCCAAAGTCTAGCAAGGGTCTACAAATAGCTTTATATATTTTGGTGGCGGTGTTTGTGCTAATTCCTCTGTCTTTGTAGGTTAGTGATCGGAAGTGTTTCGCTCTCTTCATTGTTTCTGCCCTGATGTTTCGCATGTGTTTAGTGAATCTAAGTTTGTGGTCGATTGTGATTCCAAGGTATTTTACGTCGTTTTTTGGTTGTGTCGTTTGGCCGTCTGCTGTTATTGTAGGGGAATCAGCGTTGAGTCTGTGGTTTGTGAGCAGAAGTTGGTTTTTTGACGCGTTTGGTGTTAGTCTCCATTTATAAAACCATGTCATTGTGTTGTTTGTTAGTGTTTGGAGTCTTTGCGTTGCTCTCTCAGTAGTTTTGTCATGTACAATAAGTGCCGTGTCGTCTGCGTATTGTAATATGTATGCCGATCTGTCGATTTGATTTTTGTCTGGTAAGTTGTAATTGTATATGTCATGGCAGTATATATTGTAGAGAAACGGTGAGAGCGGGGATCCTTGAGGGAGCCCTTGTTCAGGGGAAAAAGAAAATGACAGTGTTTTGTCAATTCGTACTTGTAGTTGTCTGTTTTCTAGTAAGTTCTTTATGGTGTGTAGTAGATATGTTGGTGTGTGTAGTTTGTATAGTTTGTATAGTAAGCCTCTATGCCAGACACTGTCAAAAGCCTTGTTAATGTCCATAAACAGGCAAGCTGTCTTTCTGTCAGTTAGGTGGGTAGTTTGTATATTGTTGGCCAAAATAAAGAGCGGATGAACAGTCGAGTGATGCTGTTTGAAACCAAATTGGTAGGTAGGTATATATTTTCCAATCACTTTTTCAAGCCGCTGCTTTATTATGTATTCAAAAATTTTGCTTAGTACTGGAAGTAGTGTAATTGGTCTGTAGTTGCTCGGTTGTGTATTGTCCAGTCCATTTTTGGGTATAGGGATTATTAAGCCGTTTTTCCATGTTTCTGGGATTCTGCCATTTGTGATGCAGTTGTTCAATTCAGTTAGGATCAGTTTGTGTGTTTCTTGAGTTAGGCTTTTCAAGACTTTTGCCTTAATTTTATCTTTCCCCGGTGCAGTGTTCTTGATGTGCGCTAGGGCTTCATCGTACTCTGTGTCTGTGATCAGTGTGCAGGCATAGTTTGGTGAGTTGTTAAAATAGTTCAAGTACCAGTCGTTGATCAAGTTCCAGTTGTCATTGTCGAAGTCAGGGTTTGTCGATGTGCTGAAGGCCCTTTGATAGTGTCTGGGGAATGCGTCCGCTTTCTCTTTGTCTGTGTAGCGTTCTATTCCGTTTTCGTCAATTGGGTCAGTAGTGCCAGTCTTCCTGTATTGCGCCAGTTTCTTAATTTTTCGCCAGTATGTTTTGCCTTTGTCCTTCTGTATTTCTTTACATGTTTCTAGCCATTTGTCTTGTCGGTATTGTCCAATCATAGTTTTAATGTTTCTGTTAAGTTGGTTCATTGTCTTTTTTAGGTCGTTATTTTGAGTGTTTGTATATAGTCTATACAGTTCTCTCTTATGTTTTATTAGTCTCAGTATGTATTTGGGTAGTGTATGTCGGTAGAAAGCATTTTTTATTTCCGGGCTAAGTTTTCCTATGGCTAGTGAAAGTTGTTGTTGTATGGTTTCTATTGAAATGTGCTGTGCTTGTGATTGAATGTAGTCATGTATATGTTGTTTCACTTTGTCTATGTCAGTCTTTGTTAGGTTTAAGTTTTTCTCTATAGGAGGTGTATTGGAGGTAGGTTGCGTATGTTGTAAGTCTATGTTAAACGTAATAGCCAGGTGGTCGGATCCCAGCTCGTTGGTTAAGTTTATGTTGTTGATGGTGTTTGTCAAGTTTTTTGTGTGCAGTAGAACGTCTGGTGTTGAGTCTGGGTGTGCGGGCATCAGAAAAGTTGGTGGGGTGTGCTGTTTTATAAAGTCGGAGTTTTGCAAAAATCTTTTAAGTTGTTTCGTTTTGTTCGTGTTCAAGTTAAAGTCGCCTATAATTATTGCATATTTGTAGATGTTCGCCTTAGTCAGTATGTTTTGTTCTAGGTTGGAGTGTGGGTGTATGTATGTCAGAAATATATGTATCAGGTCGTTTAAGTATGGAATGGTAAAATGTAGACAGTCGTTGAAAGGGTTGTTGAGGGAAGGATTTTTTGCTCTTCCAAGTTTATGTGTTGGTTTTAGGAGAGCTGCGACCCCGCCCATGGCATGATTGATGGTATTTCCATGCCTATAGATATACTGCCAATTTCTGTACGTTGGTGTTTGTCCTAGTTTGGTTTTAGTCTCTACAAATATGCAGCAGTCTATGTCGTTTTGTTCTATGTAGTTGTAAATAAGTGGTTTTTTACTGTTAAGTCCGTTGATGTTCGCGTAAAGTACTTTCATATTGAATCTTGTATTTTTGTTACTGTCTGTCTCACTTGTTCGCAGGGTTCCGTTGGAGAGCGTTCCTCGGGCAGGAGCATGTCAAACATTAATATGTAGACATGGTTCCCGAAGAAAACCACTGAGGTGTCGATGTCGAAGTCTTCTATAAATTGTTTTCGTAGTTTTTTTAGTAGTTCGTCTCTGTTGGTATTGTTTGTCTTGTTAAGTTGATGTTTGTATTTGTTTATGATGTGGTCATGTGTTGTAATGGGTGTGTGTATTCTACTTGCCACTGTCGTTGTCTCCGCAATCTTGGACGTACGTTTGTTAACACATTTTATTTTAACGTTTGGGATTCCGACGATTGGGGCTGTCGGTCGTTTTGGGCACTTCATGCTCCATGCTGCGTGGTCCTCTGAGTTGCATGCTGCGCACTTGGTTGGCAGTGGCGACTCGCACCTGGAAGTTGGATGGGGTCCCTGGCACTTGTTGCATCTTGGCGATTGTTTGCAATCTTCAGTTTTCTTGATCTATATTATCTTTTGGATTATTATTTGGATGTTAAACTGTTTTCTTCAACCCGGATGAGAACAAATCTACTAAATAGAGCAACTTATAACTTCCAAAATAGTTTGCCCTTTGTATATTGTGGTCCCTCAAGCACTTTTTTATGCTGCTTGAATCCAAGAAAATTCTAATCAGAGTATTGTGAATCGAAAATTGTGATCCATTAAGACACAGTGCGATGTTGACTGGACGCCCTCTGTGCTAGTGCATTCTACCTGCCATCGCACGGGTGGCAAAAAGGCGGCGTTTTTGTTTTCCGAAAATCTGAGAACCTGGCTAAACGCTAATGTTTTAATTTTTTATTGTCACCCGAAATCGGGTGCCAGGCGAAGGGGCGATATTTCACACCAGTCATTGGGCAACTTAGTTGTCGCACGCTAAGATAAAACGACAAGGGCATTTATATATATTTTGTTCTTTTCTATGGGTTTGTGAGATAGAAGCCCTTTTGTGACCAAATAAAAATAATCGTAATATTCGTTCTAGATTCGGGCAATTTCATCTGAAACGGCTGAATCTGGCTGCTACATTGAGCAATAATTGAAGTTAAATCTCTCTTCTATCGTATTATTCTGATTTTACCTCTGTGAAAATATATCTAGGGCAATAGGTATTTACCTAATGTTATAGAGTGGGTATCCCTTAAGCTGACTTCTCGCATGAGTTACGCAATTTATTGAGCAACTCTCGAGTTGGCTTTATTCCACAACTCTGTGTTCGCACTAGCGCAATTTTGCTTAACAAATGAGAGCAATTAAATGACCAACTTAACAACATTAAAATTGTCCTATTAATGCATTTTTGTAATCCAGTAGACAAACACAAAAATAATAAAAGCAGTGTGTCGTCAAGTGTTTGACTAGTGCGCTGCAATAGCACTTGAAAAACCATAAATAAAGGATTACGAAGAGATTACATATGAATCTATTGATGTCACCTCTAAAAATTATTTTTAGAGGTTTTTAGTTTCCCAAATATCAATCTTAAGCCAACAGTACAACTTAAATGTCACCAAAAACGCTAAAGTTGCAACTGAAGAATTGCGTAAAATATAACGCGTTCTATTGCATGCAATTCATTGTGCAATACAAAATTGCTTACAAAAATGTCTAGCGTGAACCAATAATTGCATGCAATTCGACAGTTGCTGCAGCGAAGTGAGAACCTAGTTGTAATCTAGCGAAATATATTTGCCTCCAACTACCCAAAAAAGCCCTCTTTGTCCCCTGCACAGAAAATACGCCAATTTCGAATCCCTCTTTATAACCACATATGAAATTTGAAGCTGAACACAGGCAAATGTTATTTGGTGTAACATAATCGGATGGTAGTTATTGATGATGGAATTTGAGCGGGACCGTGCGCTAGTTGGTATGCAAAGATAATCAGTAAAACCCTAAAGAGTGTCTCGTTTTTCCGGACAAGAGACACGAAAAGTCACGAGCTCACATGATAAATGATTATAAAAATGGTTCTCACGATTCTTTTCATCCAAAATCGCCGCCGTCGTGGGCGTCTGATGCATCGGCAAGAAGCGGTCTCGCCAAATACGGCCGTCGCGTCGCGCCATTCTACACGACGACGACGCCACTTCCAATTTATTGGGCCACGTGAAATGCGAACTACATACATAACGTGAGTGACCAAACACGATTTACTTCACTCACTAACTGAATGTCTTTATGATCAGAATTAAGTCGAAACGAACACTAAGGACGGAGTCAGAAAAAATCGCTACACACAAAAACCGTTCCAGCTCTTCAGAAAATCATAAAACCAAAATGCCAATCATAGGAGATTCTTCCTTAGCAGTCTAAACGTCGAACTGTACATATGTTTTAGTAGATAAATGATATCTGAATTAGAAGTGCGTGAATTAATAATTCGAAATTTTCATGAAAATCCATCGTGGACCCACCGAAAATTTGCCACAGATGTAAAAGTTCATAGAACGACCGTATCAAACGTTATTAAGCGGTTCAGCAAACATTAAATGCTAACCGAAAAGTGGATTTACACGCCCACAAACAATGAAGAAATATGTCGAGAAATTGGAGAAGAATCCTAGGTTCCCAATCGGAAAATGGGCAATAAAGTAGGTTGCAGTGAGAGCACCGTACGCCGAATCAAAACCAAGATGGGCTCCAAGACTTATAAAGTTCAGACGACAGTAGACAGAAATGGAAGTAAGAATCTGGAAGCAAAAAAACTGGCTCAAAAATTGAACACTGTATTTTTCCTAAAAAAGATTGCTGTCTGATGGATGACGAAACGTACGTTCTTTGTGACTTCTCCCAGCTTCCGGGTCAAGAATTTTACGCAGCTGTGAGCGCGGAGGTGTCAATGAAGAGTTCAGGACTAAGAAAAAGTCAAGTTCGTGTGGCAAGCCTTGTGTAGATGTGGGAAGCGCAGCAAATCTTTGGGACGAATGGGACGATAAACACCACAAAATCAACAAAGCTACCATAAAGTCGATGGTGGAAAGGATTCCAGAAAAAATAAAAAATGTCTGTCAAAACAAATGATTTCAGCTTCATTTTTTTAAAATTACTCGTAATAAAATCATCTTTAAAACGCTTTTTGTTTCATTAGGATTTTGTCAAGGGTTCGTAAGTTATTAAGGTTTTTGTGTGTAGCGATTTTTTTCTGACTCAGTCCTTAGGCAGAGGAAGACCTATAACATTTTTAAAGTTACAATAGAAGAATTAGGACCACACCCCAAATATTCATTGGCTAATGCAAACCAATTTGAGAAAAACATTGTCAGAACCGAAGAAATAGAGTCCCAACGAGGCCTCATTCATCTAACATCATCGAAGACAATGATAAAGAGACCTCATTGGTCTGCTACGTTGTGGCATCAATTTTACGTCATAACAGCGTGGGCTGCACAAGCAAATGTCGTTAATATGTTCATGTTTTATATTAGCAAAATAAAGGATCCAAAGAAGAATAAGCTGCTCGTTGACAAGCTGGATGGCCTCATATAAATCACATTGACGACCTATTCAAGTAAACGACAACTAACTTTGGCACAAAGTTCAGACAATTCAGTCAAGCAAACGATCATACAGGGTGGCCATTTGATGACAGTATTCACTTGCTGCACCTATAGAACCATTTACTTTAATTAAGTTTAGTTTTCCGCAATTTCTTGGCAACCAATCAAGACAAAAATGTATTTCCAGTTGAAGGTCGTACGAAGACCAGTAATGGAAAACGTATCAAACAAATGTAAGACATTGGGAAAAAAATGATGAAGGGAAACTAATAAATTCCAAGAGGCGCCCAAATGGACAAAGGAAGTCGCATTTGGAAAGCGTATCAACATATCAATAACTATATGTTAACACCATAAACCTCGCTAGCATGATATTGTGAAAGCTATAAAAGAGCGGCTCAAAGCAATAACCAGTGATTTACGGGGAAGATACCACAGTCAGGTGTTTGGTTTTACCTCCCAGAGAGATTAGTAGACTACCTAAAACCTGGGGGAGAACTTAAACTAAACTCCTCCCCAACGGCAAGAATCGGGGAGCAAACTTGACTCAAACTCCACCCAATCGGGGGGTGGAAATATTTGAATAAATAAGGGAAACCACCCTCCTGAACTACTAGTGCTTGTTTAGATCCAGTGTCATATTTATCAGTTGGTGCCACTTCGTGCTAGTGTGAAAATTATTCAACAGGTGAGTGTTTCTCACAGAGTAGCCTATTCAGCATATTTCTATTTGGTGAACCATTAAAGATAACGTTAATTAGTGAGTGTTCTCACAGAGTAGCCTATTCAGCATATTTCTATTTGGTGAACCATTAAAGATAACGTTAATTAGTGAGTGTTCTCACAGAGTAGCCTCTTCAGCATATTTCTATTTGGTGAACCATTAACGATAATGTTAAGTAGTGAGTGTTCTCACATAGTAGCCTATTCAGCATATTTCTATTTGGTGCACCATTAAAGTGAATGTCAAGTAGTGAGTGTTCTCACAGAGTAGCCTATTCAGCATATTTCTATTTGGTGAACCATTAACGATAATGTTAAGTAGTGAGTGTTTCTCACAGAGTAGCCTCTTCAGCATATTTACTATTGGTTAAACATTAAAGATAGTAACCTCTTCAACTATAGCTCAATATTCATTCTGTCTTTCTTTTATATTTATTTACCTTTCTTAATATTTAACTGTTTCTCTTCAATATCCATTTAAAGTTAGATACTGTTAACGCTTCGTATAAAGCCATAAAAAGGAAACGAGTGCAGCTCGTCAAGTTGTAATCTATTTAGTCAGTTTGAGTAATATTGTTAGGGACGGGTACTGTTTTCGCGTTGTTCCCGCAGTACCTGGGCTCTTAACCCGTTGAGAGAGAGAACGCTAGTAGGCGGGTGCTGGCTGTGTGCTGATTCCAGCAGTACTTAGTATGGCCAATTAAGAGACTATTTATCATGATAAACGCCGATGACTAGTAAGGCTCTCCTGAGGAGTTATTACGTGCGCTGTTCCCTTAATATCTCTTAACAACTCAGGAGTAGCGGTGGTTAGAGGCTTTTCCTGAGGAGGTTTTTCGTGCGCTGTTCCCTTAATACCTCTTGACAACTCAGGATTAGCGGTGGCAGGATGCAACTTCGGTTGTAGTCTTGCGGGGTTCAGAGATAGTGAAAGAGATCATCAATTAAAGTTTCCATAAGAATTATGGGTTGATAACTGTTGGCTCCAAGTGGGGACTCTGGATTGAGTCATATCTTGTTGAGGTACGTTTGATGCTTGTAGCTGAACCTGATATATCTACAAGTTTCTATAATTATCAATAATATCTCTTTTCTTGTTGAACTGGTTACTCAATTACTTTTTCAAAGTTGTTTGAGATGTATTATCTCGATCGACCACCTGACGAATTGCCATTAGAAAAGTATTGGTTTACGTAATGTAAGTGTGTTGTAAGTGTAATTATCTGATTATCAAGGTAGTTGATGTTTATTTATAACAATTATAAACCAACGCCCTATACAAAGTGAGAAATTTTTAGAGATAAAGACGTCCAAATTATCAATGTTGACCAAAAGAGATACGATAATTTTTCATTTAAATAATCGCAATAATCGCAATTGCTTCCTTGGTTGATACTAGAAAATATTTAAAATACATTTCCCTTGCTCGATTTAACCCATGACATATTCTTCCATAACTATTTCGCCAACATTACTGAAACACCCTGTATATTTCACATCACCATCTACTCTGGTTTATTGAGAAAAAAAGCCAAACATTCTCCTTATCTAGAGCACGCATCTAGGAAAGTTTAGAGTCAGTTTTGTTTCGTCATGCTTCTTCCACTTGGTGCTTTGATCCAATCGAAGAACGAAAACCTCAAGATTAAATAATTAAACGCGAGTTATAACCACTACTTCTTCATGGTTTTATCGTCGTTTTCCCCAGAGCGAGTAATAATGAGCACCTTGAGAGCGGCTACTTGTTATAAATTAATTCCATTACGGCAGCTTATTCTTCACACCGATATTGTCTATAGCAGCAAAATTGCTGCAGGCCATTTTCTGATTACACACCCGTTCTTCTTTATTACATTCGTGTAATGGTGGCATTCGATAATAAGGGCATATATATTAGGAAAGGTCATGAAGGGTTTGTTGGTCTAATTCATCGCAAAATTACAAAAATTGATGAGCTAATGAGGATTTTTTCCTATGAAATTTTCGTGTTCGTTAAAGAGATTTTGAGTTGCTAATTCATTTGATATTGGAAGTAAATGGTCTGGACGCAACTCCTTTGCAAGAAACTCCTGAAAAAAACGCATTGTGAATGTGCTTAAAACCACACATTGCCTAAAGTGTTCCTGCAAGGGCTCTGAAAAAATTTCAAACATAACACGAACTGAAGTAGGACAAGCACTCCGAGAAAGAAATAACAGTCAACCTTCTGATGAAGATGGAAATTCGAAGAAGTTAACCAACTTGTTAAGAAAGTTTACTCTTTGCCCATTCACTTGTTGCAACAGCCTCAGAACACCTTTAATTTTCTGCCATTGTTCCTAGCAATAGCAAAAAAGCGCCTTAGAAACGAAATTTTCATGTGAATTTCGACTAATTGAATAATACTCTAGACCAAATACTCGGGCCATCCAGATGATTTTTAAGAATCTTTTGATTTGTCTACTTTCATTACGCAAGTTTGAGCTTTTGCCGAGACAAACGCGCTCCAACTCAACTTTTCACATCTACCGTTTTTCTTAATACCAACATGTAATTCCCGGACATTTACTCTCCGAAATAGCCGTAAAGTCAAAAATTACAGTTCATAACCATTTGAGCAAAAACTGGCACAACAATAGTAAAACACAGTTAAGCTTCTTACCTTGCGGTCCATCTACTTGCAGCGTTGCTTTGCAGGATGGCACCCTGTCCACAATTGAGTCCCAGATAACTGAAAAAAAAAACTAATTCAAAGCGAGCAATAAAGTGTGAAAACTCGGCTGTGCTGCCAGGTGTGAGAATAATCACCAACATTACCAGATTACCACCTTCTTTGTGGCCAAATGCCCGGTGGGTAATTGAATACAACGATCATGATTTAGAGAGTTATGCGTTCCAAAATGTACGATAAACGCACTTAATAACTGCGATTATAAAACAATTGGCTTGCAACAGCGAGAAATTGTGCTTTCGGACACGGATCCCAAATGCTAAGGACTTCATCGATGCGTAAAATCATTCGACCTCCCTCAGTAGTTAGATGCGATCTTATATAAAGTCGCGGCCTAAAGAAACGCAAAAGACATCCGAATAAAGATCCTGAAGATGTGAAAGCTGTGCTGATCATTTAGCAGCTGTCAATTCTGCACGAGACTGCAATTTGTCGCTTCGAATCAGGGATGCGTCTTGACGCCATTCGCTGTCATGTCACAATTAATAACAGTGAGTTAAACATCGAAAAATCAGATATGATTTGTGTCGATAGCGCTCTCGAGATACCCCACATCCAACCGGACCCCATACGGCATTCTTTTACCTGCCTCTTTTGTGTGAATGTTGTGTCTTATGCATTCAAATTAATTCCTTCGCTCTTTTATTAAACTGAACAATCAGAATAACGGTTCTTTCCCTTAAAGTGCATAGCTGGAAATTGAGGTTTCCACTGTATTGATAAAAAGAACGGACGATTATTTTATACTTGACTAGGGCGGCATCGAATGATGATTATCAAAGTTATTGATCAAAGGCAGATGGTTGATGATGTTGAACACAAATTCTAGAACAGCTCAAGATACGTGGTATTTAATGCAGTTGCAACTTTCAACTGTAATCCATTATGTTTTAGTGAAAACATTTGCGAAAATCGCTGTTGAAACTGCAAGTTTAATGTAACTGAGTTTTGAATGGATGACGAATTTCTCCTAGTATTGCTGAAATCTGTGATCGGTAAATTGAAATGATAACTTGGAAAAGTTCAGAGAACCTGCCAACACTGGCCGAAAAATGAAATCAATAATTTTAATTTTCTTCCGTCCTTCTGCGAATTGTAACAATTTGATGAATGACGTACATTAACAACAAATTTCCGTCTCGCTCGCTGGACATGTAATAGAAAAAGATCGACAATTATTGGGTCACTGCCAAAAAGTTTGGGATGAACTATACCTAATTGGTATAAATAATTGTCTTTCGTCGAAACACTTTGGATATCTCGCGTAGAAATGGAAACACTTAGAATTTTTCGACAATTGGTGTTAATTGATGCAAATCTTTGCTCTTTTCCGGTTTAAACCCAGAAGAAAAATTCAAAATTTCATTTTGAATTTTTATTTCATTTCAAAATTTCATTTCAAATTCAGAAATTTTCAAAATACTCGCTATTTTTGCAAAAAACGCTGATAAATATGCTGGGACTGAGGAATAGTTGAACCCATCGAAGATAAAAACCTGCCGATTTTGAAGCAACGATGCCCAGAGCAGACGGAAGGGGCAGAAAACATATAAAAGTCGAATCAAAGAAGATAAACTTAATATAAAACAAGGCTACAATAAACAGCACTTTTAGACCGCAGAAAGATATTCTTCATGTTCTTCTCACTTTGCATAAAATCGAGTTCAACTGTTCTCTTGTCTGGCCATGCAGCAAAACTACCGTTAGACGACAAGAACACAATAATTTATTATCTAATAACAAATTGCCTATACAATTCCAACAAATCAATCGACAAATATCAGCATTGATGTGAACGTGTCTGCGGTGGTCTGTTCTTCGACTGCTGCCGGCTGTCATGTGATTGATGTGGCTGTAACGTCGAATATGTCAACGGTTTGGATCGTTGCGTAAAAGCCTTTTGGGATTTCGGGTGGGTTGTTACAAACGAACTTCGAGCATTAGACTTAACTGCCTTTTATGTCTGCTTTTTCAATTCGAAACTCCAAATTTGACTTAGTGATGTGGAATCGATTGTATGTTTTCTTAGAAGTTGAAGAGAACTCTAGAGAACATTATCGCAAACCATTTGCTCCAAACATATTGAATCACTGAAATCCACTGAAATATAGATAGCACCGCCAACGGTATATTAAAGCGTTATTGGAAATTATAAATACTGTAATGCAGTAATAAGGTTAATCCTTATTTTAATACTGCATTAGCTTTATTTCGTTAACGAAATGATAGTTATTGGAATTGTTGTGTAAAATATGTAATGTAAATAAAAAAATATAAACAGTTTATTTTATTCTCTCGCTCGATATCGAATAAAATATGGAATTCAATAGGCAGTCAAATGTGAAGGTAGAAACAACTATACACGTAAGTTAAATTTAAATCTCTAAACAATAGATTCTAGTCTTTTCCCAGACATGATTGTCCTGACTCATCACCTGAAAACCATTGTTTTTAATGTACTTTTTGTGTGTGATTTGTATTTTAATATGTGAATTTTGATGGAAAATTTTTATATAAATTAATGATAACTGTAAATGTATATTTTAGACAAACTGATGATGGTGGAGAAAGACACCGAAACGTATTTGTGACATTTTTAATAATAAACATTAAAATTGACTGAAACCCAGGAATTTTTTTGGATTAAATTTATTGGAATGTCTAGTTCACTGCTTTCAGTATTAAGACTCTAACCTTTAACCTAACCTCTGTGCCTAACCTTACAGAATTTAACGTTGTTGACTTTGTATTATTTACCTTTTTTATTGAATTTTTGATGCTGTTTGAGCATTTCTTAGACACAGAGGTCAGAAATGTCAACTGCCAGTTTAAGGTAGAAATAAAACGTGCAGTATCGCTGCACAATTGGCACAGAACAGTATCCTTATTAAGGGGTCCCTTGTTTTTAGACTGAATTGCGCCGGAGTATGAGTCAAAATACCACAAACTTTATTACTGCATCCCCTTATTGACCGTCCAATAACTCTCTATTATACATATGCACTACCGTACTTAATCTGTTTTGCTTGTTTTTTAGGAAGCTTTGTTAGAAAAATTTCCAAAAAAACATTTTGCCACATTTGCTTCAAGGTATTCAAGGTTTGCGCAAATGAATCAATTTTATTCTGGCTTGTGCAGTTCTTGGATTTATTGAACATTATTAAGCAAGATTTGAAAGACGCAGTTCAAATAAGAATACATTTTATAAAGGAGCCTGAAGAAAACATTTTAAAAATTATTGTAAACAATGTAATGTCTTTTTTTTAGAAATTAAAGACACTGGATGAAGAATCACACTTATTTGCCGAAAAGCTCATTTCCTTGCGATTCCACCTGTAAAATTCGATATCATTGAAACTGAACAACACTTAAGAGGACGTTCTTTTTGGGAATCGACTTTTTTGCTGGGAATCTGGTTAAGACCATAAACATCGGAAAATTACAACAAACAATATATAACATTTTGCATAATTCTACACCAAAAGCTGAAAATTATTCCAAGTATTTCGAATGCAGGTGAAATTGTGAAATAGCCAAAGTTTGGAAACGACAATTGTTGCCGCCAAATTGATATTTCGGTAGCAAAACTTAGGATTTGGTTTGGTTACTCTAAGTGCAATTTATTTGCCATATGTTGTGTGAAGCCTATTAAACTATATGGATTTCTAGTGTATACATTTACATAAAAAGTTCACTAGCATTTAGACAAATTGCCGCAAATCCAGCATTTATCTGCAGATATTTAGAGCGACAGCTAGAAAATGTTCCAAATCTGAGCTTGGAACTTAAAGATACAATTATTACCACCAAACCGGAATGTTTTTTAATGACTTTCGACAAAAAAATGGGAAAAAAATTACCAAGCATTTCAAACTTAGTTTGTAGCACTTAGCAATTATTGAAGATTCTCGAGAAAAGCTGATTTACCAGAAATGTTGTGGACTAAAATCTTGTGACAATAAGCAATTCCTGGTATTCCTATACTGCCCAAATCTGTTTCATCAATATCGCGAACTCAAATGGAAATCAAAAGGGGGATAGACTTTCGAGGCCATTCCTTGAAACAAGTGGGTTTTTCGGGTTTTTAGGCCGTCGTTCGGTAGAATTTCTTCTTGACGTTTCGCAAGCACGTGTGGCTTGCATCTTCAGAAGTGGTTTGCTTGAACGCTTACACTGTTCTGATGCGATTCCTCGGGCGCAGTCCGTATTTATGCACCGGTCGCGATGGCGTGGTTTGTGATGACGTGGCCTGTGTCATCGGAGCTTGCAAATTCTGTTGGATGTTGCTATCCTCCGGTGTACATGATTCTCTCTCCTGTCCTGAGCTGTTGTTTTTTCTTGCTGTTTTTGCGTTGGTGAGTGCTGGAAACCATATCCTGTTCAGCGCCATTGTCTCTTCTTTTCTGTTGAAATTGTCGTCGTGTTTGTAGATTTCAATGGCTTCTCGTATTAGTCGGGGGCGATACCCTGTTGTCGTGGCCAGGACCTGTGCCTCTCCGAAATATATGTTGTGTGTTCCATCGCTGAGGGCATGTTCCGCCACTGCCGACTTCTCCACATGTCCAAGTTTGCAATTCCGTCGATGTTCTTCTAATCTTGTCGCAACCGATCTCTTAGTAGTTCCTATGTAGACGCTTCCACAGGAGCATGGAATCCGGTAGATTCCCGCAGTTGCTAGGTGAGGTCTTTTGTCTTTAACTGACCCTAGACATTCTCGGATCTTTGTTGTGGGCTTGTAGACCGTTCTTATGTTGTGTTTCCTCAAGAGCCTTCCAATTCTGTCCGTAACCCTGGGAACATAGGGCAGCAAAGCTTTCAGAGTAGACTCACTTTTTTCAGCACGTCCCACTCCTACAGCTTTTTTGATGTCCAACTGGGAATATCCGTTCTGAAGAAAAGCTTTTTCCAAGTGCTGTAGTTCCGTTGTTAGATCTATTCATGGAGAAGTTTGAGGAAGCAGCGTTGAGCACCGCACCCCTTAAACCAACGATCTGGTACCGATATGTCGATAACACGTTCGTGCTATGGAGGCATGGACGCAAAAACCTGGACATGTTCCTCGACCATCTAAACAAACAGCACCCAGACATCCAATTCACCATGGAAGTTGAACAAAACCACCAACTGGCCTTCCTGGATGTTTTGGTGTCTAGGCAGGGGAATCGTTTGGACCACAAGGTATATCGAAAAGCCACCCACACAGACAGATATCTTCACAAGCTATCTAACCACCATCCGAGTCAGAAGCAGGGAATCATTAAGACTCTCACGGATAGAGCCAGAAAAATATGTGGACCACAACATCTAACAACGGAACTACAGCACTTGGAAAAAGCTTTTCTTCAGAACGGATATTCCCAGTTGGACATCAAAAAAGCTGTAGGAGTGGGACGTGCTGAAAAAAGTGAGTCTACTCTGAAAGCTTTGCTGCCCTATGTTCCCAGGGTTACGGACAGAATTGGAAGTCTCTTGAGGAAACACAACATAAGAACGGTCTACAAGCCCACAACAAAGATCCGAGAATGTCTAGGGTCAGTTAAAGACAAAAGACCTCACCTAGCAACTGCGGGAATCTACCGGATTCTATGCTCCTGTGGAAGCGTCTACATAGGAACTACTAAGAGATCGGTTGCGACAAGATTAGAAGAACATCGACGGAATTGCAAACTTGGACATGTGGAGAAGTCGGCAGTGGCGGAACATGCCCTCAGCGATGGAACACACAACATATATTTCGGAGAGGCACAGGTCCTGGCCACGACAACAGGGTATCGCCCCCGACTAATACGAGAAGCCATTGAAATCTACAAACACGACGACAATTTCAACAGAAAAGAAGAGACAATGGCGCTGAACAGGATATGGTTTCCAGCACTCACCAACGCAAAAACAGCAAGAAAAAACAACAGCTCAGGACAGGAGAGAGAATCATGTACACCGGAGGATAGCAACATCCAACAGAATGCGCAAGCTCCGATGACACAGGCCACGTCATCACAAACCACGCCATCGCGACCGGTGCATAAATACGGACTGCGCCCGAGGAATCGCATCAGAACAGTGTAAGCGTTCAAGCAAACCACTTCTGAAGATGCAAGCCACACGTGCTTGCGAAACGTCAAGAAGAAATTCTACCGAACGACGGCCTAAAAACCCGAAAAACCCACTTGTTTCAAATGGAAATATTTGGAATACTGAAAATTCAGATGGAAAAAGTGACACAATTCGGTCAAAAAAAAGGTCAAAGATTATTTAAAAAAGCAATGTTTCATAGGAATCTAAAAATGTAAAAAATCTGTTAAGAGTCGCTCAAAGATTAACAAGTGCAGAATTCCCAAAAGCGCTTATCTGCAAATAAAAACGTCCCATTTACTTGTACTGCGGAAAATTTAGAGCTATCATCATTTCAAAACTTTAAACAAACACAGTTGTTTTCACTCTTTTAAATTTAAGATCGGATTATTACTTTTTCCGCATTCTACCACTTTTAAATTCTATGCGATCCAACACTTTGATGGTTTTCTCTATTCAGAGTTTCCTCATTCATGTTACTGCATCTTGAGCAGGAATGCCCGCTTACAAAACATACTTTTGCGACATTAACAATATCCTTACAATTACCTCAAGAAGATAAAAGCATTTTAAATGAAAATCGATTAGATGTACCTACTTGTTGGCTTCATTAGCCTAAGTAACTTGGGTGGGTCATCAATTTATACCGGAGAAAATCATGTTTTTCCGCACGTCTCATTTTAACCGTCCGGGGGCATTTATTTTCATTGAACTTAATAAGCTGCACACTCTAATCCTCCAAAATCCCCGCTTAATATGTCAGTGATTGACAGCAATTTTCGTGGGCCTTCGTGTTTTAATCATGGCCATGGCTTTAACAATAGTGAGCTTATAATATGGACATGAAGACATGAGGCACGTGGGGTTGGAATGTAGAGCCCGGTAATGTACAACGGAAAATACTTATGCATAATTTGTTGACAAATATTTGTCTATTAGATAAGTGAAAAACGTTTTCTCACATATCTATCTGTTGAACTTTTGTTAAGGAAATTCATCAATGAATATGATTAATGCAGCAGAATATATTGAAGGATCTGGTGTAGGTGGTGATAAAATCAATAGAAGTTTCTATTCGATTTTGATTGATTTTTACACTGAGTGGGACCAAAATTGTCGAGTCAAGCAAGTTTACCACTTATTAACATTTGTCTTTTACACTCACACAAAACAAAAGTTTTTCCGTTTTACGAAAATATGAATTTATTCCTACACTTGTCGTCTCAAAACAGCTGATAAGGAACTAAAGGAAAAAGGTAAGTTCCTGCAAAATGTTAGTTTGCTTGTGACTGTCTTTCTAAAGCGTCTTTTTGGATCAAAGTAAAAACCTTCTTGAATTTGCAACTCACGTTTCATGTCACCTTCATTAACCGCCTCCTCTCTAAAAACCCTCGTTCAATTTCGCGGCCATCAGACTCTCAATTGCCCTTACCTCTTTCTCCACTAACCTTTCTTATCTAGTCTTTTATTCCCGGGTATTTATACGACAAACACTTGAGTTTATTCGAATGCCAACAAACAAAAGACTAAAATTCCCCTTTAATGTGCTGCTTGGAGGTGCTTCTGATTTGTATGAGGCCGTTGGAGAATTTATTTCTGTTGATCGAGACGGTATGACAACTTCACTATAGCGAAGAAAAAACAACGGCAATGCTAATGCTAATTTTATCTGCCAGTGGTGCAGTTGAGCGAAAACAATTAATTTAAAAGATGAAAGAAATCCAACAAAACAGTCCCTTATTTTCTTCAATTTCTTCTATCTTAGTCATGACGTAATACCTAATTTCGATAGTTATTTTCATTTAAACTCAGCTGAAAACTGATGAATAATCTGCCGCTAAAATATGAATACAGTTGGGTATAGGTTGGTTGGTAGTATTGAGATGAAGATGTACCAAGGAGATCCAGCCATCACGTGACAGGTTCGTTTTCTGTATACCACCCTAGATAATGATGCCTATCAGCCAGATATCTTATTCCCTGTCAGGCTCATACTACCTTTTTCTTACAATAAATGGGCTTATCTTGATGCCGTATTGTTTTTACACGCCTCCGGGTTGCCAGTAGCGTATCAACTGGATCCCATCAACAGGAGTAACGTGATACTTTTATTACAGCAAAATTTATGTGTTCTTGATTTTGTCATGTGTGATTCAGGGCAGTTATGCAATTTCACTTAGGCACTTAGTTGGAAGCAAATACAATATAATTTCTATGGAGAAACGTGGGATTGCAATTGTTATAAGCCTAAGGAAGAAGATGATTCAAAATTGGCCCTAGAAATGATTATTTTCTCTTTAAAATCACGTAAATATCTGGTGCTTTATTCATTGGAACGAAGACAAAAAAAACATTTGAAATTAAAAGACAAATAAGAAAGAAATGATCATTTTACTAATGAAACTGTAAATTTGGCCATCGAATCATTGAGAATTATTAAGAGATCAAAACTGAGTTTTTCAATTGCCTGCGTTTCAATGTGTGCTCTTTTAGTTCATAACCTCACTTCACAACATCAGTTTCCATACTTTACAAGAGTGTTTCGGGCTTCTATGCAGCTTCATTCTAAATCAAACTGTTCTGGTGGAAAAATTAATCAAACCGATTTAAAAAAATAATTTTTTTCAATTTTTTTTTCGAAAAAGAAGTTTGATATCAAAAAAACCATGCGCAAAACATTTCAACGGTTTTGCATGCCTGGATCTGGTGGTTGCTTCCATTAAACTCAACATCGTCTTAATAGTGCTTATGAGCATTGCCTTCAATATTACTTGAGAACCATGTTCACATCACAAACACACCGTCGATTCTTTGGCGCATTTCTCATGTAGAAGATTAGATCTATTTGGAGTCAATGTTTTAAAATGACCAAAAATCCATCTTAAAATAGTTTCATTTTTTGGATTAAAAAAAAAACGTTCTACGCCCGTAACTTTCTAGTTTGTTTATACATCAATATGAATCACCCTGTATATTGCACTTTGCAACAACATCATTTTAAAATCAAAATAAAGACTTCAACCCTAAAAGGCATAATATGGACAGACTTACTTTACTTTTTCGTGTCTAAAACAACAACTCATAATGTTTGCTCCCAGTATTGGGCGACGTCAATGGCGTTCCGTTCAGCATTCGATAAATCATTTAGAGAGCAAGTGTTGGGGCAGTTTCTGCAGCTTGGGAGATGCACCATGTCTTGTATTTCTCCGCAGTCACATAAAGGGTCCTTATGGTATATTTGGTCCCATCTAATCTTGTTGTTTTTCACAGCTGCAACTCCAGTTCTGATTCTATTCAATGTTTGCCACGTTTGCTAGCCCCGATCTACCCCTCCAGGATTTTTGTGGCGTAATGGTTAGTTTTCAAAGGGTTCTTCACAAACTATCTTAAGGAAGTGTCTGCGTGATTTGAGCCTTCCCTGTGTCACACATGTTCCGTATAGTGTGTGCCTTTCATCAAAGGTCATCGCATCGGTGGGCTGGTCTGTGGAGTGCTGGTAAAGGTGTTGCTTTCATGCACCCGGTGGTTATTCGGCATGTCTCATTGAGGGCTATGGCGACCTTTTTGGCATGGCTAGATTTACTCCATACTGGACAGGCGTATTCTACAGTCGAAAAACAAACCCTCTGCTGTTCATTGTAGCACTGAAGGTCGAGCACCCCACTTGTTGGAAGCGAGTTTTTTGAGGGCATTGTTCCTTGTTGATACTTTTTGCCTCGTCTTAATGCAGTGCTGTTTATAGGTAAGCGTCCGGTCTAATGTAATACCTAGGTATTTTGGGAATCCCGTGTGTTCCAGCTCGCTACGCTGCCACCTGACTCTTAACCTCCGTCGTGCCTGCTTGTTCCTTAGATGAAAGGCACCCACTTGGGTTTTCGTTGGGTTGGGCCGCAGAGCATTCTCTTCATAGTACTTGGCCATTTCTTTCAAAGCTTTCTCTAGTTTCGCTTCAACTAAGCAAAAATTCATGTCTTGCACCGTTAAACTGAGATCGTCAGCGTAAACAAAGCTTTTCGAGTCTTCCCCAAGAGGCTGGTCGTTGGTATAAATAGTAAAGGGAGTTGGGACAAGAACACTCCCTTGCGGGCGGCCAGCTTTGATCTCTCCACCTGCATTTTCTCACCATTCAGAACCACATAGAAGCGTCGGTTTTGTAGTAGAGAGGAGACTACTTGTGTGAGTTTGTAGTCTTTGGTGAGGTTATACATTTTTGTTAAAAGTCTTTTTATGGTTTACGGTATCATAAGCCGCTCATAAGGCCACGAATGCAACGCCCGTGATAAGTTTTTCTTCCAATCCCTTTTCTATATGTTCTGTTAGTGCAAGTTAGGACTTGACCAGTACATGATTTCCCAGGTCGAAAGCCTGCTTGTTGCGGTATGAGTTTAGGCTCGATGGTTTTTCCCACACGATTTAAAATCAAACGTTCACAAACATTAAAAAGATGGCATACATAGCTGCTGGCAGATTCCGGATCCTTTCCTGGTTAAAGCAGACAAATCAATTTGGATTTTCTCCATAGCTTTGAAATTTTAAGGTCTGAATCGCAGTTGTTAAAGAGGATTGGCAACCAGTTTTCATTACAGGACCAAAATGCTTTATTTGTTCCGTACATATGTTGTCCACTCCACCGGCCTTCCCATTTTTCATTGTGTTGACGGCATTATTAAACTCTTTGACGGTAAAAGGTGCTTCCAAGCTATTGGTTTCTATTGCGTAATCTCTATGAAGTCTTCTTATCTTGATCCTTTTCTCAGTTTTGCGGTTTTTTAATAGTTGTTGATCTACTTGGTTGGGGGTTACATTGACAGAATGTTGTTTTACCTCTAAGCTTCTTAATAAAATTATAAGCTACTTTGCTTCTATGTGTCATGTCTAGGCCCTCCAATTGCCTTGTATCGCTGAGCTGCTAGACCAGTGGGATACCACAGTTTATGGTATCCTCGCTGAATGGGTCAAGTTCATACAGTTTAGTATATTTACTCAAGATATCCTTAGTATTGTCAGACAGACCCGCCATGTATTGGGTTCTGCCTCCTCTCGGTATGGTATTTCTAGAGATTTCTTTAAGTATCTCGGTAAACTGTTCGTAGTTTTCCGGTCTCGGTCCTACACTGCTAAGTCTCTGGTCCGGCATTTTGGCAAATTCTGACCAATTTGCTTTTTTGAAGTTAAATATGCGTCAGAAGGAAATGGTTGGTGCTTTTACGGCAGCATAAACTTCAAGGCCAACCTGTCGGTGATGGGTTTTTGGTATGGGATCGTATACTCTTTTGACACACAGATCAGCCAACTTAGCACTGGCAAAGCACAGGTCAGGGTTGTATCATCTTCTCCAGATTTTACTTTGGAATGAGTATGGGAGTTTAGAATCATGTATAAGGGAGAAATAATTCCCTTCACATCATTCTGGTTCCCCGTTGTCGGTCTCAGAGTAACCCCATGAGGTGTTATGACTGAAATCGCCAATGACAAGTCGATGAGTCTGAGAATCAAAGTTTTTTGGCGGTGCAAAAGCAAACGCTTCTGCAGGAGGTTTGTAGGCGGATCTGACTGTGACTCTGCCTATTTCTATAGTGATGATTTCAATTCCTTTGTTCTGGGTGCAATATGCTGATGATATACCCTTATCGGGCTTGGCGAAAATAGCACCTCCGTGTTTGGTGTGCGGAGTTTCTGCTAACATGTGCATTCCTGCGATCTGGGGTCTATGATGGGTCACGTCCCTATGGGTTTTTTGTACACACAGAATGTCGCATCCGGTCTTTATACAGAAATCTGATGGTAGCGCCTCTTTGTTTTTTGTTAAGCCCTCTATGTTATGGATGCTATTGTCAGAGTTTGTTCTGAAAAAAACCTTGCGTTGGTTTTGGTTTTTATTTTGATTTCTTGTTGTTGCTTAGGTGGTGGAAGAATTGAATAAGAAAGACGTTTCCAGGGGACGCCGGCAACAGTCCTGAGATTTCTAGTCTGTTGCTCGCTTGCAGGCTCCTTCCGTGTCGCCCATATGGACAGAAATTGCTACATTTTATATGCATGCATTTTTCAACAGGCGTATGATGTAAATATATGGATAAATTTTCTATTTTCTTCAAACTCATCCACAACGCGTAAAGTTGAAATCTTTTCAATTTTAAAACTCAAGTTTTCTGACCAGTTCGTAAAGACATTAGTAAAAAGTTTCAGTTTTTTTTCATTTGTCATTGCATATTTCCTTTTCTATTCTCTAGTTAAATCTTTGATAAACAGTTTCAGTTTTGGAAATCTGAGCGTTTAGGCATTTAAATTAAATGAATTCGTCGCATATTCATCAAATGTATCCATATTAATGCTAAACTAAAAATAGTCTACAGATGCATGTGCAGGTCTCTACAAGGTGATTCATGTTTTCACCTGCGGAAAAAAACGAATTTATTCAGAACCTTAGGTGTTGCACAGTAACACTACGAGCGATCCACCCCTTTATTGTATTGAAGTAAATTGTCGTGGGCATTATCCTTGGGAATATACAACTTGAATAAGTAGCTTAAATGTTTCCTATTAACTAAGGTCAGGTTTATTTAGATGCGACTTTTGCTCTGGTTACTTTTATGGTTTTGTATTATTTTATACACTGTACCGCAAATTTATTGATTAACTTAAATATTCTCTAATTTTTGTGAATATCTACACAATCGTTAATCTGATTTGAACAGTTTTTTTGTATCCAGTAGTAGTAAACATCTTTATTTCTAAAAAAGGCTATCGACCTATCGTTGTGTCGACCAACCTAAGTTTGTGGTCAATTGTGATTCCAAGGTATTTTACGTCGTTTTTTGGTTGTGTCGTTTAGCCGTCTGCAGTTATTGTAGGGGAGTCAGCGTTGAGTCTGTGGTTTGTGAGCAGAAGTTGGTTTTTTGACGCGTTTTTGTATCCAATTATAGCTCTTTTCTTGGACAAAATTTAATTTATAAGATTTTAAGATTTAAGATTAAAGAAACACGACAGCATTTAAACAACATGTACAATAAATTAATATTTTGCTTATCTTATAACTTCAATTTTGTCCAAGAACAGAGCCAGGATTCGATAAAAAAATTATTGAACTCGGACCAGCAACTCACAAATTATTCACCCTCAAAATTTCGGAAATATTTAAGCTCGTTGCAAAACTTTTAAATTGTAGTTTCAAACTAATTTGCTTGTAGAAGTGAAAGAAGCAAATCAGCGACCATGAAAAGAGCTTTAAAAGCGGCTACTCTGAAATATGACATTTCTTCTTCGCTAAAACCGATCCAACAAAATGTATTTAAACCATATTTAAAATGTGAAATCGTTGTAGCGTGGGGGGTGGATACCCAGACACATAATTTACATTCGAGTCGTCTGTTCGGTAGCACAAACTGTTTTAAAACTAGCCATTAAAGCTGGTTTTATAATACCGCATTTATGTAAAATATATCTTTATGTGTTTGTTAAGCAGTGAAATCGCGAGAATTATTGCTAAATTCCACATGGGAGGTTCCATGTCGCTGAAAGTCAACAGTAATAATATTAATTGCTTGCAAGTGGTTTCTTAATTAATAATTATACCTTTCATGGCAGGAATGTTTATTAATTGGCTAAATTTTAACCTTGACTAGCTTGTTACTAAATGCAGAGTCGTATTATTAATTGCCACAAAAATCGCCACAATCATGTTTTATTTTTTGTTTTGTGGTTGAATATATTACAGAAAATGTGTATATTCAAAACAAGTTCTGGTCGAATGGGAAAATTGGATTTCCAAATTTCGAAACAAGAGCGACAATAAGGCTTGCGCCCAAAATTTTTTACCTATAATAAAACAAAAAGACAAATGTACTTCCTACATAAATGTAACTAAAAAGGGTTAAAGCCACTAAATCTCCAGCATTGCCAATAAAGATCCGAAACGAATCCGGTTGAAAGTTTTTGTAAAGTCCGGCTTAAATAAAGTCCTTTTAGCCAAGGCATTCAGACAAGTGTATTTTTCCAGTTCAAATCGGGCGCACAAATTGTGCAATTTTCTTGGAAAAATTTACTATTTCGAAAAGAAAAATTAAGAAATCTAGACCGCTTTCGACTTATTCAGAAGCAAAAAAACAGAGCAACTGTTAAAGTGTTTAAAATATCTTTCTCTAAGCAAAAGCAAGCAGAATTTCTGCTTGAAGTCTTGAATCTTAGACGTGAGCTTGCAGATTGTTTGTGGATCATATTTTCCCAAAAACCATCTAGGATTCTATCCGTCATTCTTGGAATGAAGTGTAAAATTTTGCGTGCTGTTTCGCTTTGTGCAGATCTTTTTGTGCCAAAACTGTGCCATTTAACCGCTTCCTTGTTCTCCTTATGGAAATATATGCCCTGAAGAAAAGCCAAGGCTTCTTCTAGAAGTTTCTTATTCCAGATCTTGCGGTCCGCCGATTGTGCTCGTGGAAGAAGCATCCAACTTCTACTCCCATAGTGAATTCTATGCCTGTTTCAGATTGTCTGGGACGTTGTTGCATTCATGTTGCCATATTACATAAGTGTCATCCACATATGTCGTATGGGATGTTTTAATGTTAAATATAATTTCAATCAATCAATCATCGTCAACGACGTAATGATTATGAATCGGGTCACAATTTCGACGCATTGCACCGTTACAATTTGATAATTTATTTATAATAAATACATATTTATTATACCAGTTCTGTTATCTAAACAAGAAGTCTTCGTCGGCGCCACACTTTTTACGGTCACACACATATTTCATGGTAATTAAATGGTTGTGCAATAACATGGGACCAATTATCTTTAAAGGCCCATCTGCCCAAAAATAGCGCGCTTCTTGATGGATCAATTTGGGTGGCCGAAAGCTCATAAATTAATGGTTCGTTTTTTTTTCTCGTATTTAACAGAGTTTGCCATCTCAGCTACACCAACGCTCACCGAGTGCTTGCTCTATTTTTTTTCATTGAAATTATCTGATTTTGGGTACATTTATCTGCTAAAGCATTCGAGTTGTCGTTTCTTCGTCAATACCCAACTAAAGTGTAATTAATTGACTACATCACTTCACTTAAAAGCATTCAGTCGCTTTTTAGAATACTTCAAGGTTGTTACAAAGAACGAATTCCATTTATTCTTGGGGTCTTCTTTGAAATTTCACTCATTTCAAGCTGCTTGACCTGCATCTCGACTATATGGCAGTTATTAATTCGGAAAGGTTCCATATATAGCCCGAAGTCACTTAACTGCTAAAAGCTTGTTTTGCTGCAACGAAAACTCAATTACTAAAATTTTCCGATAAAACTGTTTTCGCAATATAGCAGCCAATTTAAGTAGCTTCAGCATCCTGAAAGTTTCAGATAGCTATTAAGGTTGACAGCCTTGATATATGATGTTAAATTTCAACATTACAAATTTGATGTTTTCTTCAAATTATAACTGACAACAAATATAGTTACGAAAATTCAGGTTTAAAATCGACTGAACTGTTTTGAGAGAGGGTTTTTCAGAAACAGAAATTTTGGCAAACTTTATATACTTTACATATGCGCGGAATCAATTAAAACCTTTGTAACTATGACTCTTGGCTAGACTTGTATTTGAAAAAATATTTTCATAAAAATTTCATCACACGGAAATGGTGGTGCTCATTAGACACACTTGAAGGTTCAGATCTGAAATATTCGAAATTTTTAGTCCATTTTAAGTGGTTTTTGAGTGGTCATGATCACTCATCACATAATCACGACATTTTCCTTATTATGACTCAAACACTTAATATTCACATATTGGGAAATTTCTTACGTCAAAAGCTCAAAAAATCCGCATGTGAGATTTTGACTTTTGACCGAAAATTTCAAAAGAGGTAGAGGTGGATTTTCAAAAAAATATAAATTTTCGCAAAATGCTTTATCCTACACAATTTTCGTCTCCAGGAAGCGAAAAATATATCGCGCTCATTGAAAAACACGTTAGATCTTAGAGATCGGAAATAATTGAGCATTTTATCCGGGTTTTAACAGCTAATTTTTCAATAGATTTTCAATGTTCAACAATATTTTCCTTATTATAAACGCTAACACTCTATATATGCATATTGGGTAGTTTCTTGTTTCTTTCTTCTACAAATTTTTACTTTAGACTTTAGAGAAAAGTTTGGCCGAGGTGGATTTTTGAAAAAATATAAATTCACTGAAAATATCTCAAATTCCACATCATTTTCGTGTCAAAGGGGCAAATAATACAAGATCATTGAAAAACACGTTAAATCCTACAGATCGAAAATAATTAAACATTTAGAGCCATTTTATGAGGGTTTTGAACGGTTACAATCTTTAACCTGCGATATCCTTCTTATTATAAACGCAAACCCTCCATTTATGTATATTGAGGAAGTTACTTTGACCGAAATTTTCATGAAGTAGAGGTGGAATTTACAAAAAATTTCAATTCTCTCAAAATGCCTCGAAATCTACATCATCTTCAGCACAAAGAAGCGAGGAATGCACGATGCCCATTGAAAAGCACAATAGATCCTTCAAATTTAAAATAATTGAGGTTTTTCCAAATTACTGACTTATACCCGACTATACCTTTCTTATTATTTTCAAACTCTTTATACAGGGTGTCCCGGAATCTGTGGGCATGCTCTCGGATTTGTACCGGGGACGTTAAAAAAACATAACATGTTTTTTTGGAGCAAGATAACATATGAATCAAGAGATTTTTTGGTTTAAGGTTAAAGCTACCTAAATATATTATTTTCGTGTCTTCATTGTAAAAATTATTGATAAAAGGTTAAAAAAATTGCACGAAGTATTCTAACAGTTATTTTTAAAAAAATCGATTCTCAGGTGGCTCCGTTAGAGACCTGTATCTCCGAGGGGGCCCTCTGGAAACTTGTTATGGTTTTTTAACGTCACCTTTACAAATTCGAGAGCAAGCCCACATTTCTGGGACACCCTGTATATGCACATTTAGAGCTTTTAAGGTCGGAAAACACGCATGTGAATTTTTTTTAAATTAATCTTTCATAAATCTACAACCATAATGCAGAAAAGAACTTGAAAGCAGATAACACATAAGAAAAATTGTGGTCTTTACCCTCTGGACGGTGCAAATGAGAGCATTTTTAAACCTAATCGACAACAAAATCGACAATTCAATCTGAAAATCTCTGAAAACTCTCTTTGAAGAACGATAGTTCACAAACTCGCACAAATCAATATTACTGATCAGATACTTTTAACGGTTTTAAAGAAATTATTTTTTAAAACTTTCAGTTGCCTGAAAAACGGCGAGGTAAAAAACTGCTTTTTTGAAAACTTTCTTACAAAGGCTGCCAAATTTCCCGTCGTTTTCCATCGGAATCAAACTATTTAAAAAATGCAAAAATAGAAGTGCAAATTTCAAATTTATCAATTTAATTTAGAGCCCCAAACTAACCCATATATCGATTCAAAATATAAATTACAAAAACACTTGACTTGCGATCATTTCAGGACCATTTACTACGATTTATCTATTTTTAAAACATCTGATATCATCAATTAGAAGAAAAGGCATAGATTCGATACATTTTGACCAGCTTCATATCAGTTCCGCCAAGTTGGGCGGTTCTATGTGTGTTTATAAATCGTCTGAAAGAGCCGATTTTAATGGGCAAAAAGACCGCTGAGTTCCGAAAGGGTCTTTTCGGGCATCAAATTTACATTTCGGATCCGCAGGGGTCGGCAAATCTACTACATTCAATTAACTTAACTCCAATTATTGGATATTATTTTTTTATGGAATTCAGCACGATATTGGTTGATTTATGCAAAGATCAGCTTACCGGCGATGGTTGAAATTTTAACTGAGAATTATGATTTTTTTTGTTACCAATCTAGTTTTCAGATTTGTTTTATTGATTGCAATTTCACAACGAACTTCAGATTTTTGAAAATTTGCCGATCTAAAGCCGATTAAATTATTCCCCTTCTAATTAAAATCCACACTTGACACCTAATTTGTCTTTTCAACACGGTGATTAACATTCGAAATTAATTCTGGGACTGCATCGACAATTTTATAATTGATCGAACGCGAGGAGAATCCACAAGACCTTGTACGAATTCGTGTCTCTGGTGTTAATTGTAGTTTTTCTAGACGTTTGAAGATGTTACGAGTGAAAAATGTTAATTAACGATGGTCGGAGTTCGGATCATCCTCGTTTCGTAACTCTGAATAATTTGAATGTCTTTGGTGAGAGGCCAGTGCCAACAGCATGATAAATTGATACAAATTTGTCAGGTTTTTATGAACATTTCAACTATGAAAAATGCGTTTGGTTTAAAAAAAATCCAACAAAATTCCTAACCCAGTTTAGTTGATTTGACTTTCAAACCTGAAAGTTCTTCGTATTTAAAACCTCCCTGCATTACATGCCAGGCAATAAAGCTATTACCTTCGCAGGAATTTCTTTTTCAGTTTTTGTGAAAGTTGCCAGTAAAAAAATATAATCGTGCTTGCAAAACGTCAGATATGAATTATTTTTCACGAGGGCCTAAAAGCCCCAAACTCACCAGTTTCACTACGTGTGTGGGATGGAAGAAAAATGCAAACGTAAAGTGCTAAAGAGTAGTTAAATTTTTGGAAGAATCGATTTGGTTTCGTTCCGTTACTGAAAAACTGAATTTTTATTCATTTGTTGACCGAATGAGGATCATCATTATTAATAACTGTGATTATCCACAACTGAAAAACAAATAGTCTTGAAAGACAGGCAATTTGAATATTATAATGTAAATGTCTTCAAATAAGCCCAGATAATTTATAACAAAAGGGGCAATCGGTAACCTGAAAAACCCACTTGACTCAGTACATCAGATTTATTTTAAGGCGATTTACTAATAATCAAATAAATAAATAATTATCTCTTTACATTTTTGATTAGTATTTGTGAAATTGCGACGCCAAAGATGGACATTTGCATTTCGGCGAGAATTAAGAATTGAAAATGTTCGAAAATATTGACATAGCCGGCGAAGAAAATGCTAAACAGGCGGATTTGAAAGTGGTGTGATATCGTTTGGGGCGATAAAATCATACCGAAAAAATAACCATGATAATGTTTTTTTTTTATCAACGATAAATCAATTGATTTAAAAAAAAATAATTAAACAAAAAATTACGAAAACTTAATACAATGTAATAAAACACAACTGAGAGCTTAAACTCTAGATTAATTTTGCCAGCCTTCTAAAACGTAAGCATTGTCTGTTCTCGTATCTGTCCTTCTATATCAGTGAGAAAAGAATGGATATATTAATTTCAAGTCCACTTAATTTTGGCATAATAATAAATTGCCTTCGCGAGAGGTCTGTCTTTTGTATACGAAATGAAGGCTGAGTCAGAGCAAAAGTGGCGCCATATTAATAAGCATTTAATACAGTTTTCCATGCCATCTTTCACGTCTGCATGCTTATTCTTTTAACCTAATTTTGAGTGAAGAGGCGTAGCCAAAACTCCCTGTTTGTCCAGCCTCAAGATATATTAAACATTATAGACATTAACAGCATTTCCTGGTAGGAAAATTTACTATAACTGCACTAGAGAGTACCTGCATACTTAAACTACAATAGTGTTTTGACAAAAGGCAATATTGCAAGGTATAAAGCCAACCAACCGGATCAGATACCGGTGTTTGAACATTATAAGAACGAAAATTATCTGTGTTATCTTGTTGTTCGAGTGGAACACGAAAGGCCATATTTTTGGTTCATGTTTAACAAGCTGCTTTACAAAAGGTATCATTTTCCAAAACCATTTAAGTGGTTGTAAGTTCATTTTTCACGTCCTTTTGTCTCCGCGGAATACGACACGTCGTAAGAATAATAAACGTTATTACCAAACACTTTGTTTGTTTATAAGGTAACAAGAGTCCTAAAGTGTGGTCGCACCTTTTTTCAGCTCCCACGTATTTTTCGAGCGCAACAGAACTGTGTTTCTGGGTTGTCAATTTTAATACTGTAAATTGTATGTTGTTTTTAAACTCTTTTTTTTCCTCTGTTGCAGGAGATGTGCCGGAATAATTTGCCCGAAGATGAGTGGTAAGTTATCTAGATTTTTCTTTATTTTAATGCCGATTAAATTTCCAATGCAAAGAGAAAGTTACTTCAACCTTAACCAACCAGGAAATTTATAAACATTTTTTTAACGAAATATAAATTTTGTTGATCTTCTGGCTTACCCAGGATCACCGTGTATATTCACTTGTTTTACTTCCATTTACTTTTTCAAACGTTAAATAATTGTTAGGATTTATCATTTTATGCAAATAAGTAGATTTACTTTTATCAAAACAGGTAAAGTAATGAATCGTTTGCGTCTTCGTATCATTATACCAGCGGTTTGTATGAATATTAATAAGCGCGTAATAGCTTTTGATTTGCCATAAGCAGGGCTGAGAAAAAGTTGTTGGATCATTAAATCGGGTTTTAAGCATTTTATTGCCGATAAAACCGCCGAATTATTGCAATTAGATTTATTTTATCGGCTACAAGATATGTGAAAGCTGCCGTCTATAGATCGATTCGAGCATTTTGGGCTGTGAAGTGAATCGTCCGCAGTTTTCTGTCGCCCTGAATAGATACATCAAATTTTAATTAACACCCCGACAGATGCGTCTTGGCCTCAAAGCGGTGCCGCAAAGCCGAAATTTTCGTTTCGCAATTAAATTTTGAAAAATCGACCGTAAATTGCAACTGGTCGGCCACATCGCAGATGGCCTTTGGACAAAACAATGGCAGAAAACAATTGCCGCCGCGCGTGGGCTACTACAATAATCGATTCATCAGTTTATCGCCAGGCCTGCCAACTGCTCCTGTCATGTTGGCGGCACTGAATGCGCACTTTGCACTTACAAAGATGTTCTACACGAATTACCGAGGTAGGAGGCAGACAGTTCAGAATCGCACCCAACTAAAAGATTACTGTACGTATTTGACGCTCACTGGATATAAATTTATTTAAATCTTCATGCAATTACAGCCTATTAGGATGATTATATTGAGTAGCATGAAAAGGATGTTTCCAGTTATTTTGCCATAACAAGATGGTGGTCAATGCGCAGATGATTCTGATTTTTATAGGTTATGACTCGGGTTTTTATAGTAAGAGCAATGTATCATCATCTAAACAATAATTCGATCTTTAAAAGCTTTGTCTTAATATAATACGTTTGAATTTACGAGGTCGATATATCATACATACATCAACGAAAAGTTGATTAAGAACAGTTTTAGGGGGAATTTTCCACAATAAAGTAAATGATCTCATACGAAAGAAGAATCAAAGATATAATATTGTTATGTTTTTGGGGTTCGAAAGATTCCAGTAACTCGCTCTGTTTGTAAACTCAATTTTCATAACCCAACAATTCATAAATTCAACATAACCAAAATTATAACCAACAATAATCGCCCTGCTATTTATCCTTGATTCATAGTTCCTTCACTAACTAACTCCAGGGAGCTTCGCTTATTCTTCATTAAAAACAAAAAAAATAACCTAACCCCTAATTATTTGCCACTTTACCTCGAGAATCGCTGCCAACATCGTCATTCCACAGTTAGCAAACAACAAATAACCCCAAAAAATCCCAGGAAATTATCACAATCCGCAATAATTTGGTGATCTGGCGCATGTCTGGTGATCCTCAATAATTGGCCCAATTTAGTGGCCAATAAATCGGGGACAAGTGAGTAGTGTAAACCGGTGTGAAAAGACGTACATGTTAATATGCCGAGAGTTCTTTTGAATTTTTATATATTATTTTCTATACTCAACGACCGTAAAAAAAATTGAGGCAATAGACAAGACAAATTGAGGAAATAAATTCAAAATTCCATAGATATTTTAAGAAACGGCAACAAACTGATGCCTCCATTTTAAATTTCTGCGTCGATTCAATCTTTGTAAGGGCATTAACTCAGATGGATCACACATTTTAAGATCGTAAACAATGAAAACAAAAATATTTATTTAAGAAATACGCGATTTATTAATAAAAATTTCATTTTTAAAATATTTAGTTGAGTGAATGGCATTATTCTTCTCTTGACATGCGGCGAACTTTAAACTTTCTATATCTCAAGAAGTAATGTCTGTAGAGAGTTTTATCCAGAGACGTTTTCCTCATAGGAAATATGTAAAAAACAAATATGCAATAAAAAAGTCTGGCTGCTACTTCTTCAATGAGCATGAAAAACGTTAACGCATTCAAATTCCTCGACCAAAAAAAACCCAGTTGTGGAATTTAATTCTGATAGTAACAATATAATGGAAATAATCCTTCTTTCTAGAGTTAAAATTTTTAACCTCCCAAGGCTCCTGTGCATCGAAATAACGTCTTTTGTATATCTTCTCTCAATACCAATAAATATACGCGAATATCAAACTATCGATCGTGTTATTTTCATTCCTGTATTTTTTTTAAACTATTTTTAACATCGATATACTTTCTATAATCGAAGAATTCGAATTATCTAATTCGTACATATGAAGAGCGGAAAGTCTTTGGAAGTCTCAAATAGACAAAACCAGGCGAATTTGAACATGCAATTGTTGTTCATAACCTTAAGAACACAAATTTGTGTGTTTGACGAACAACAACTTTGACGGGAAGTTTTTCCATAAACTCATACGCTCAATTACACTCCTTATATTAATTTCATGCTCACGCATATCAAACAAAACATATAAAATAATTCATTTGTTTTGTAGGTTTACACCGGGCATGTTGCTCGAGCAATCTCCCGAGATCAAGACTGTGGTTGATCTGACAAATACGCATCGATACTATAATCCCGAGGTAAGTAAAATAGAAGAAGGAAAGAGGGTTTTGCTGAATTTATATAAAATATTAGAAAGTAGATGAAGCTCTGCTATCAACAATTTGCTTCTTAATTGGAAAATTTACTTCAACAAATTTCCACCTAATACGATTTTCACTGATAAGAGAGAAGAGAAACAATAAGCAACTTGAACAAAAGCATCGATACAAGACAGACAACACCAAAGAAGTCAAATATTGTGTTGCAGTTTCCTTTCCAGGCTCCTTCCTAGACCATTTTTAATTCGTGCGGGTCAATTCCTTAAATCAAATTATTATTTTCTAGAGAAGCTTCAAATACTTTATAAACTTCAATATCGCTATTTTTGAAACTCTTCTTCTCTATCGTGGAATCTTTCGAACGTCACTTGTGTTGTTAAATTCCTAATCTGATCAATGAGCTGATGGTCCTTTACTCATTACCTCACCAATCTTTGTCTTTGTATACTTGATAGAAAACAGTCCTTGGGATTTATTCAGAAGTTCATTCGCATTCAAGGGTTCAATTCTCCATCGGCAAGTGGCAGAGCCATTGAGAGTCACGCCACTTAAGCAACCTTCTATCTTGATGTGGTGTTTTGTCATGTTTTAGCCAGTTTTGGGATTGCAGATTTTGCCATTCCAATTCCTCTTTTAAGTTCTTCTGCTAAACTCCCAGATAAATTACTTTTTCGCTCCTTTGCATGTTTGGCAGCAGTTGGAAAGCTTGAGGCAGTACTTTGGCTTTAGCTTTTGATTACATTGAGAATATTGAGTTTTAAGCCTCTCTCTACACTGTAATGTTCAATTAGTAGGAGTAAAATTGCCAGCTCCTATTCTGACTGTGCTAACAGAGTTGTGACGTCAGCGTAACGCAAAGGGGATATTTTTCTCCAACTGATACTCTCACCCATCCAGCCCTGTATGGGCACCCAATTCTTGTGTTTTGCGATTTGAAAACCAACTTATCTTTAAAATAATAATTATAGCAAAAACTTTCTTGAATAGCTATACGGGGTGTCAATTTGAAAACTTCCCACCCGTAATAGGTATCTCTCTTACAGTTAAAAATATGAAAACTCGGAAAGACACGTCGGGCGCACACTTTAAATTAATATTTTTAGCCTTCTTGTTTCAAGCCCCTAGGAGGGGTAGATGTAGCCCATAGAATCTTAAATGGGAATGGGGATCAAGTGGGACATCGTTTCAAAGGGCCTTCAATTCTCTTTTCAGTGGCATGACCCTCCCCTGCCTCTTCCTTGCTACGCCCATGGGTGGCACCGTTTCAAACTCAGTTTGAAAATAATTATTTGTAAATAACATTTCGATGGTCCTACGAGTACTTCGTTAATTTCCGTTCATTCGATGTGTTATCGCTGAAATTCCACAAAACTTTTTAAATTCTATCAGGAAATTCTAAAAATACGTTGTTTTTTTAGGCAAGAAAAATGGTTAGAAAATTTAAAAGATGTAGCTAAAATAGGAATATTATTGTTAATTCGCTCTTGCTTCTTGGGCTGTTCAGTGATCACTTTTATTAAGTGCATAAAGTGTGAGAATGATTTATACTCTTCAAGAAAGAATTAAAATTACTTTCATTTATGGATAGGTTAGAAAGTGTGCACGAAAGACGGCATCGGTTTTCAATGAAAGAAATCGGAATCATGAAGTAAGTCACAGATATGTGCTGGATTTGGTAAAAAGTTCTCCAAAACTGGTTCGGAAGTAATAGAAAAAGAAACAACCTACGAGTGATGAATCAAGGAGCTCAAAATGAGGTTTTGGGATTATTTGCTGGAGAGCGCACCAACTCCTTGCGAATAGTAGCAGAACAGACAGGAATATCACACGAGACAGTAAGAAAAGCACTGAAAATGCATAAACTCAATCCATACAAAATGCAGATACCTCAAGAACTTTATAACGATGATTTTGATAGAAGAATAGAGTTCTGTGAATTCATGAGTCGTCAAGTCAACGCTATCCCCAATATTCTGCCGAATATCTATTTCACCGATGAATGTTCACATTTTCTAAATGGAAATGTTAACAAACAAAATTGTCGATATTGGAGTAACGAAAACCTTCATATTTTTCGAAAAAGACATACACAATATCCTCAAAAAGTTAATATTTGAGCTGGTATTCTTGGAAAAGGCATTATTGGTCCTTTATTTATTGAAGGAAACTTGACAGGTGATCTGTACGTTAAGATGATTGACGAGACTATTGATCCTCTTATCACGCATGAGCTAGAAACTCAAATTGATGCAGAAGGTAATTCAGTTTTACAGGAGGATTGGGTAACATTCCAGCAGGACGGTGCTCCACCTCATTATTTTCTTTCAGTCCGACAGTGGTTAAACGAGAGATTCCCGAATAGATGGATTGGCGGAAGGGGACCAATTGAATGGCCTCCAAGATCACCTGATTTAATACCCTTAACCTTCTTTCTTTGGGGACATCTAAAGTCCATTGTTTATAAGACACAACCTGCTGATATTGATGATCTTAAAAGGCGAATTGCAACAGAATGCCGGTCAATTCCCGGTGAAGTTTAATTGTTTCTGCAACTTTGAAACGCGATTAGTCGGAAACCTTTGTACAAAAAGCAACTTAGTAGGATACCACTGAAAAGAGAATTGAAGGCCCTTTAAAACGATGTGTCATTTGACCCTCATTCCGATTTAAGATTCTAATAGTGACATCTACCCCTCCTAAGGAGTTCAAACAAGAAGACTAAAAATATTAATTTAAAGTGTCCCCCTTACAAATAAAATTGAAGTTTTTTTTTCTGATTTTTCAAATTTCTAACTGCAAGAAAGATATTAAGGATGGTAAGTTTTCAAATTGACACCCCGTATAATATCTGACTGCGACCTCTCTCTATTCCCTTTTTTTTTCGGTTCAAGCTTTCAAATTTCTGAGTGATTCAATAATAATCAGGTTATTTAGTAGCTCCGATTAAAACCCTACCATTACGGATTCAGCGCCTAAAGCCCATATCATGTTGGATTGTTTTCGAGCTTAATAGAATCGTTTATATTGGGTTATAAACCTATTATTATGGATGTCAAGCCCTATTACCGACAAGCGGATTTGTTTATAAACCCATTGTATTCGAATAACGATGTAACTGTCTGTCAAAACTGTCTGCTAACTTGTTCAGAAGTCGATATTATTTAAATAATAAAATTACTTTCCATGTAAAGTGGAAGCCTGCTCGTATAATTTTGTTTTTGGATGGTTTTTCACTCTCACCGAAACATCTACATAACGGACTATTTAAACATACATGTTTATTAAAAATCAATGAAAACTGCGCCTAATCATTAACAAAATCCTCGCAAACCATTTCGGATTATTATTTTGATAAATTAGCTTGTTAAAGATTTGTCGACATCTCCCTATTGACCTCTATAGGGCCAATTGAGCGTCAATAGATGCACCTGACTCTAATCGGACAAATAATGTTTATTCTGTCCTAATTAACGTGGATTCGTATTAACCTACTTAGTATCCGCCTTTCTACTCTCTTCCATCGACGAAAGAACAACACTCAAAAGGGGCAGGCATAATATTTATCAACACTTTACGACCTTTAAACAAAACGCATTTAAAACGTCCACTTTGGGCCGAACATAAAAAATATCTCTTCCTAGGTTTTGTAGTCTATTTATTTCCCAGAGTATTTTAATAAGCCAATTTCACGCTTAGGAATTAAAACTATCATAATAGACTCGACTCCACAATCAAAACGATCAGAGAGGCATTCTTAAAACAACGATTTTCTTAGACAACTTTAGCATTGATTACCGTAATTTAACCACATTTTGTTTTAAGTTTTTAATTGCGTGTGTGCAAGATTGGCGCTGACAGTAGCAACTGGTTTACGAAACTTTTAAAATTTGTGAAAAAGTGTATTTTCGCGGCAAAGTTTTCATGAGCCGTTGCTGAAACTCTTCAATTTCCATGACTAATCCAAAGACTACGCCCATCTAAACGTTATAATTTGACCGTTCAAGTACTTAAAAATCTTAATCTTAATTTGACATCCCGACTCAACACTTAAGTAAAAAAAGGTCGCTGCATGGTCGGTTTTATCGTAAGCTTTGTTATTGATACCAGAACTTTCATCTTTCACTCTGGTACGTGGACCACTAAATTTATGTTGTCTTCCAACAATTATTCCTAGGAAAATGCGACAAACAACGGGCAGTGCGATTTTGTTTGTGACCCATTATCGATTAAGTTGGCATAAATAGAAACATTCATTTTTCAGGAGGAATTCGGGACAAAGGGCATTGACCACGTGAAAATACTGGTTCAGGGCAACGGAAGGATTCCTCCCTCATTTCAAATTAAGAGGTAAGTGACCCAACATGTTTTCACCGGAATTTATCGTGTTTGTGGTGAAAAATACCATAAGTAATGGAGCTTGACTAGTTCGAAAAGGTAAAGAATAAAGGTCAGGACGACCACAAAGTCCAATAGTTTTCAAGTGAAATAGTTGTTAGATGGAGGATTCTTAAAAATCGATCAAGGGAAATGTTGAAAATCGTTCTATTCTGACTATTTTTGCGAAATTTATTTCTGATTATTGATATTTTTTATTTTGTGGAGAACTATACAACTAAGGCGAAAAAGCACATATAAAAACATTACAAATGGATGGATTTCATGGATTTTCATGTTAAAAGTGTCCTTTAACAACATTTTTGCTGTTAACTAAAATAATTGATTTATTTAGAGCACAAAGGGCCATTTTTAGTGGATTTAAAATTTTTGTTACCGAACTATTCTCTCTCGAGAAATTTGAACTTTTAATATACCGGTTTATAGAAGCAGTAGTAGTAAACATCTTATTTCTAAAAAAAGGCTATCGACCTATCGGTCTTTCTGCCCTTGTTTAGTACATGCAGTCTTAATCTAAACAAACAAATAAAGGTAAAAATTATCTTATTCTAGGTTACTAATTGAATAATTTTAATTCTGGCAAACAGAGATCTTGGATTTATTGCCCAGTAGTCAGTTACTATTGTAAGAGTTCGAGTAGCGTTGATGTAGGGAAACGGAAGCGGGATTGTCTGGTTGGTCTTGTTAGACAAAGGGGATTCAGTATGGTCCAGTTGTAGGGGTTGTTTGTCCATTTTGTCTGTAGGTGTATGAGTCTTTCCGAAATCTTTGTCATGTTTGTGCGTTCGTATAGTAGTTGGGTGGAGGGGTTGTATAGTGGGTTTTGGGGGTTTGTCTTATTCGTGTTATTAGTCTTAGTGCAATTTGTTCTGTTGTTTGTATATAACGTTTTGTCCTTTCTGTTCCGTTGGACATGAGTATATGCCCATAGTCTAGCAAGGGTCTACAAATAGCTTTATATATTTTGGTGGCGGTATTTGTGCTGATTCCTCTGCCTTTGTAGGTTAGTGATCGGAAGTGTTTTGTTCTCTTTATTGTTTCTGTCCTGATGTTTCGTATGTGTTTAGTGAATTTAAGTTTGTGGTCAATTGTGATTCCAAGGTATTTTACGTCGTTTTTTGGTTGTGTCGTTTGGCCGTCTGCAGTTATTGTAGGGGAGTCAGCGTTGAGTCTGTGGTTTGTGAGCAGAAGTTGGTTTTTTGAAGGGTTTGGTGTTACTCTCCATTTATAAAACCATGTCATTGTGTTGTTTGTTAGTGTTTGGAGTCTTTGAGCTGTTCTCTCAGTAGTTTTGTCATGTACGACAAGTGCCGTGTCGTCTGCGTATTGTAATATGTATGCCGATCTGTCGATTTGATTTTTGTCTGGTAAGTTGTAATTGTATATGTCATGGCAGTATATATTGTAGAGAAACGGTGAGAGCGGGGATCCTTGAGGGAGCCCTTGTTCAGGGGAAAAAGAAAATGACAGTGTTTTGTCAATTCGTACTTGTAGTTGTCTGTTTTCTAGTAAGTTCTTTATGGTGTGTAGTAGATATGTTGGTGTGTGTAGTTTGTATAGTTTGTATAGTAAGCCTCTATGCCAGACACTATCAAAAGCCCTGTTAATGTCCATAAACAGGCAAGCTGTCTTTCTGTCAGTTAGGTGGGTAGTTTGTATATTGTTGGCCAAAATAAAGAGCGGATGAATAGTCGAGTGATGTTGTTTGAAACCAAATTGGTAGGGTTTATAGAAATTTTTGGTTTTATTTATCATTTTCTAATTAATGTGTGAGTCATAGTTCCCCCATTTGCAACTTTTTTTAAAATAGTTTTTCGAAATTTTCAACCAGAAAAAAAGTTCTTCAGATTAAATTCAGTTCTTAAATTACACTGATATAATACCCGACGTCTTTTGAAAATGGGCCCGAAACTTTTCAATAATTATTTAAAGAAACCACTTTCGGTCTTGAGTTTTGACCTTTTTTTCCGAAACTAAACCGTTTATCTTTATTTTATTTTATTTTTCTAAAGTAAAATTTAGATGAATTATTTCAGGCCAATTAAAAGAGTGAAACACTTGACGATTCAAGACCCAATGACACTATTGTAATGAAAACACTTTTCACTCGTACATGGTCACATAGGTATAAATTGCGTGATTTGTCCCAACCCATGTGCTTGATGATGTTCAGTGTGATCCAACATTCAAAAATAAATTATTACTGTCGTTATTTACCGAACGTTTCGATCTAAATCAATTGAAAAACACCTCTAATAAGCTTATGAAAGGCAGATATTTGCTAAAACCATTAATAACGTTTAACGTAACATGATCAGGATCAGCCTAATTTATCAATGATTTGTCAAGTCGCGTTAGGTTTGTTTTCCGTGTTGGTTTTACTGCGGTTTGCTGCCAAGAATAAGTCTTGGACAGTTATAAATATTTTTAAGCTTTATTGAATGCGGATATTTTGATGATTTTATTTACATCGATCTTATGAATGTCTTGAACCGACGTTAATGTGTTTTTGGGTTTTTCTCCGAAGAAACTAAAGTGGTTAAAATTTCAGGCCATTTAATAGGAAAGCTGTCGATTACAGTTTGATTTTGCTGAGTGTAATTAAACGGAAATATCCCCGTTAGAATAGTGTCACAATATGTCAAAATTCATTAGGCATATCGGTGTAATTTGGATTTTAATTATCCGCGACACGCAATAGCCTGCGTGTTTATTGGCCGGCTTAAACACGACATCATCAGCATCAATGTTGCTCTGTTAGTTTACACGACGATGTCTTCATATTATCCCATCAACAGGGTGTGGTTCAATTGGCGCGTTTCAACTTCGTCAGCTTCAATGTTTCAACTAACGAGAATCAAAACTGATGAACTGAAGCAAATCAACGGAATAACGAACCCGGTCCGGAATGCATTCATTCAACAGCCTAGAAGTTATTAACTGATCGTTTGCCGGTTTTTTGGCAATAACTCAAATCGAAACGGTTCGAATTTAGGGCCTCATAAACCAGATAAAATTAGTCCGACTTTCGATCTCCAACTGTTTTTTAAATTGCCCGGGAATGAAGTGTTATTTAGCGGCTCCGCGGGGGTGTCAAAGGTTTTTTGGAAATTAACCAGCCCGAGTTCGGTAATATTTAGAATTGTTGAGCGGTTTAATGCCTTGTAGACCTAATCGATTGCAGGCAGCTCCATGTCGATAAAGTGAAATGGTGCATCGATTTATCTCAATGGTTAATCATTTTCAGTCGGCTTATAGTAATATTATATCATTTGCTAATAAACAAATATCTCCTGTTTATCGGAACCCTTCCTTAGTCATAGAATTTGCCCTTTATTAGGAAATTATTTCAATTTTAAATCCTCAAAAAGGCACATGGTGCCTTTTTGCCGATTGCTGTCGACAGTCGAATATTTTGAAAAATATTTTGAGCAGACATTTTTTTCATAAGGGGGATTGGAGATTGAGGAATTGCAGGACAAAATGGCCCAAATTAATTATTTACCACACTTGCTTAAACAGTCAAACAAATCTGGCTAAAATACATTCGACTAAATTCGAAAGATCTTAGCAATTTTTAACGTAGTTTAATACTGATTTGTAAAACTGCTAAAACTAAGGAGTGTACAAATTATCTTAAACTTAAAGAATCACTTAATTTAGACAAATTACGATTCTAAGATTTTTACTTCAAAAATTGCAACGGTAATCATGTATCCAGGCACAAATTTGTTGAAAACATGTCAGTCTTTCGTAAAATGTATAATAATGTCAAACATGTGTAAAGTTTACCGTCCTTGTCGAGGCTCTAAATAGGTCAATTCTGAATGAAAAAAGCGAAAATTCCACGGTGTTTTGTTTATTGCAAGCATACTGACTCTTCTGAGAAAACGAAATTAAAATTTCCGACGAAGAACGAAAAGTGACCACAACTGAAATCATAACTACACTAACACCAGTCAAATAAAACCAAGACTTTTGAATAAATGCCGTATCAAACAACAGTCTGAAAAATATCGCCATCATTATAAACCTTACTTCACTAGAAAACTCTCCTTTATCAAGCTGCGATATAAACAATAAAAACTCATGTTGTGAAGTGAGGTTATGAAACTACTGTTCATCTGCAAATAACGAACTTTACGTTTGTCTGGTGTTTGGTACTCATTTGCTTCTTTGATTGAAGATGTTTCTAAAACTTCTTCTTCCTCTTTTTCTTAGGCATTGTGCCTGTTTGTCATTAGCATATGGCCTCATCGTGGCGGCGATTCTATCGATGAAGAGGCCTAACTTTCCGCCCATCTTTTTGATGGTCTTCCCGGTTGTGTTTTGCCCAGGGGGATTCCGTCTCGCACTATTTTCGGTAACCGATCTTCATCCATGCTATCGACGTGAGCGTTCCATTCTTTCTGGTCTTGGTGAATTTGATTATGTCCTGGATGTCGCATTTGTTCCTGATTTCTCGACTAGGTATTCTGTCGTGGAGAGTTACACCTGCTATCGTCCTTAGCGCCCTCATCTCGGTTACTCTGAGCCTTTGTTTTGTTTTGCTCGTCTCAGCTCTAGTTTCGCTCGCGTAGGTCAGTGTTGGTCTTACTATGCTTTTGTAGATTCTGACTTTATTCGTTACCGACATGTATCTGTTCCGCTATATGACGTCTCGAAGGCAACGCGATACTATGGCGCCCTTATACGATTGTTTCATTACATCTCTGTTTTAGGTAACGTGCGCTAGAGATATCAACTCCTAGATAGTTGTAAGACATCACTTGTTCGATGACGCGGTCATCGATTTCCAGTTTGCACCTTAGAGGTTCCTTTGATATTGTCAGGCATTTTGTTTTCTCCTTAGATACTTCCATGTTAACGTTTCTTGCTGTTGTTATGAATTGGAATAGGAGTCTTTGGAGGTCGTCATCGCTGCTGGCAATCAGGACCGCATCGTCTGCATAGCATATCACATTCACACTGCTTCCTCCCATTCTGTATCCGTTCTTGGATTTGACGCTGCCGATAATTTTGTCCATTATGATGTTGAACAGCATAGGGCTTAGCGAGTCGCCTTAACGTATTCCCGACCTTGTTGGGATTTCTGCTGTTATGTAGTCACCTGCTTTAATACATGTTGTTGTATCTTGGTATAGGTGTTGAATCAGATTAGTTAGCGGTCTGGAGACTTCCTTTTCAGTGAATATTGCTATTACGTCTTCGAGCCTCACACGGCCGAATGCTTTAGAAAGATCAACGAAACACATCAAGGCCGGAGAATTGTATTCTATCGATTTTTCAACGATTTGTCGTATGACAAATATGACGTCGGTGGTTGACCTGTTTTTCCGGAATCCCATCTGTTCTCCATTATTTTCCAGATCTAAGTTGAGCTTGTTAAGAGTGACTTTTGTTATAAGTTTCAAGACGGAGCTGAGCAAAGTGATTCCTCGATAGTTTTCGGGTATTTTTTGTCGCCCTTTTTATGTATCGGTATGGTGATACTATTCTTCATTTCCTTAGGGATTTCCTGGTTGTCAAAGATTTTTTTGGTGAGTACAGTTAGTTCTGATATTAGATCGGCGCCCCCTTACTTTAACAGTTCGTTTGGTACTTCGTCTGGACCTTGTGCCTTTCTCCCCCTCAGATTTTTCAATGCTTTCTCGATGTCTTCTGTATCCATTATGATAGTATTATTCTATATCTGTCTGTCAGTGTGATCGTCGCCTGTTGGCATTTGATCGTACATATTTTTGAAATATTCATACCAGTCTTCTGTGCTTATTTTACAGGTGGTGAAATTTTCACTTATATCTTTCCTTTGGTTCCGAATCATTTTCCATACCTTGTTCTGTGCTCCGGTTATGTCATGTTCTAAGTCTTTGGTAAATCTTTCCCAGTATTCTTCTTTAATTTGGCGGATTCTGGCGTTGGTTTTGTTACGTATTTCCTTATATTTAGTGTAGTCCGATGGCGTTTGTAAGGACTTATATTTCAGGTACGCTTCTTTCTTTAACTGACTTAGTTTCTTCACTTCATCTGTAAACCAAGGGGTTTTTGTGTTGTTGGTTCCCGTCGTAACTGTCCTTGTGCCGCATGCTTCCTTTGATGCAGATGTGATGTTTGCCTTTAGCTTTAGCTCTATTTTCTAAAATTTTCTTTTGCAAAAATTTTTGCAAACTATACTCCCCTGTTGCTAATAAATTCAGCTTCGGCCATCCCAAAAGAGGCATCCATTATAAATAAACATAGACTTTCTTTCGAGCACTTACCAATGGTCAATACTCATTACACACTTGTGACTAAATCCTTCTGAAAACAATTAACAACAATCATAAATCTCAAACACCATCACTGTGTATTTGAAATTCAAGGAGTGGTTTCAATTTGTTTAACTAAACCGCTTCCTATAATTTATTATTATTAATATTTCATGTTTGATTACATTATTGTGAAGGATGGATTTACATTTTATGGCATTTTTATGGGCCTTTTCAGTGCGCTAGTACCGCTTTGATGGATTAGAATAAATTCTTTTCGTTAGCAACAAATGATTTTTATTGCTAGCTCCTTTGTGATTGGCTTTGTTTATTTACCTGGATTTATTGGCTTTTAAATTTGACCTTTGGTTCCTCCTCCTTATTGCTGTTATTTTGAAAACTGCTTTAAGCTATGCTTTCCAACTTAAATCGCTTGATTTTAGGACATTTCATTGGATAGATGGTTAAAACGCAAAACACCCCTATTACAATGAAAGATCAGAAATCCATAAATGTGTTTGATTGGTTACCTAAAGTTTATATACAATTTTTCTATTTTCGTTATTTTGCTCTCTGAATTTTGTCATATAATATTGGCAATTAATTTTTACACTCTCTGTGATTCTTCCTAGTACAATCTGTATAGTTTTTCAGATACTTTTGTATTCCAAATTATAATCATGTTGTCAGATTAATATTTTGTTTCAACTATTATTTCTCTGCATCAATTTTTTTGTCAAAAGTTATTTTTTACAAATTTCCACTCAAGATTTCCGACCCATCAGATATAAATCAACACCAATTTTTAAAAGCGATCAACGTAATTGTTTTAGGGATACTTTCAATTTCGATTTATTTATTACGTTATTCAGGACATTTTTGTGCAACGACTGCTATAACTTAGGTCCGTTTGCGTCCACTTAAAACTTATGCATGTAGAGACGGTTCCGAAACTTACTTCACGGGAAAACTAAACGTTGAAACACGGAGAAAAGTTGGAAATATTGAGCAACCGAAAAATAAAGTCTTTCTTCTCAGATGCACGTTAGCAGTTTGATTTGCGGCTTTGTTTACTACTTTTCGGAAACTTCAACTTGCTGGAGTTTTAGGGCATTGCACCGTGGTGCACGCAGGTTATACGATTATGTCTTGTGAATCATCTTGTTGTTTTCGAATGAACATTCTTACTCGAGAGGCCAAGGAAAAATATTAGACATAAACGGTGCTTTTATTCCTGATACGACAAAAATATCGCTTAGATTCAGTTCTATTGCTGTAGAATGAAGATTTACCTCCGATAGCAGTGGACGGCAAACGAAAACGTCTCAAATTGAATCAAAAATCCCATCTAGTTGAAGAAATAATAAGTCTCTGATAGTAACATTTTGGCACGTGACCTTTTAGACGGCCTCAACAGGCGTGACCGTTGGAAGTTAATGAGCCACTAGGACGTAGGAGTTGAAAGGAAGTTAAAAGAGCCGCATCCGATGATCCAATTTATATCTAATATGTCCGCCTAATAGAGATGTCGGCCGGTCGGCTTATGGGGCTATATTTTATATCTCTCTCAGGACTGTTTCAAATTTCACCGAGTCATTTGAGAAATTATCTGTGATTAATAAGCCACGAACGCTTAGTGATATCGAACTTCAGCTTCTCGCAGTGGAATGCACAAATCTCCATCTTGTTCATGTTTTAATTGGCTGAATTTTTATTAGTTGCATGTATAGCGGAGATACGTGATAAATATATACCGAGTAATTAACTACAAGCGAAATTAACATTCAGCAACTTCTTGGATATTTAACTATCAAATCGGATTCGAGTAAATGTAAGTGATTACTGCACTAATGGTTTTTTCGTAATGACTCCAAGTGTATCTACTTTTTGCTCATTTTTTCACCTTCAAAAGGCCAAATTGTTGAAACAATTGTAAATAGGAACAGGACTAGATGGATTTGAAATCTCCTTTTTCTACGTCGTATTGCATTTTTTTTTTATTTTTCAGATTTTTCGACGTCATGGATCAGCATATTGAAAAATATGGCAGTCGTACTGGTAAGACACTTTTCCACGCTCAAACCTTGAATCCCGGATTGATTAGAAATATCGTTTTAAAAATGAACTCCTGTGATTGTTATGTTTATTATATATTCATTTTTATCAAGAAGAAAAAATGTGGGTTAACCTTACATGTTTTCGTCGTGTTCATACCAGCGACTACAAAATGGTTCGCCTTGAAGTGGAATTGATACGTTGTTCGCATAAATTTGATACTGTATTAACAGTTGCGAATGATTATGAATATTGGGTAGCTCACTGAGTGAGTGTCTATTTGAATCGTTTATTGTTGAAAGGAGGCAAGCCACATTTTGCAAGTTCTGAGAAAATCGCAAAAAAACTGTAGTGAGTTATACTGTTATTTTTGATAAGTTTTCTTGTTTAAACTTAACCGAATATTTATAAATACGCACATCAATGTGCGAAACAAATTCAAATTTTTTTGTTTAAATAAATTATTTTGGTTTTTTTAACTGTCACTTAGCCCCTTTCAACAACTTAAGAAATAAAACATTTTTTTTAAGTGTATATTAGGGAAATACTTTCAGAACAAGAAAACAATACAGTTTATTTCTATTTTTTGGTTGGCCAGTTAACAATATCATCGTAAAATGACCTGACAATCGTCAGTCTGGTCTGATTTATTTTGGTTTCCTTAATCGGAATCTTGCTTGGAGATGCCTTATTTGATGGCAATCTCACGAAACCTGCACTAGGCATTTTTAAATGAAAAATATGTGTATTACAAGGACTATTAATATAGGGGGAAGCAGTAACATATCCGGGTTTAGAGATCATGCTTAAAGTGATAAAACTGTGATACTGAAAAATTCTGTTTTTTATTTCGTGGCTTGTTTCTTGTGTTTGTCTCCAGAGAAACAGTATTCTTCTTATAAATTCTAGTCCACTAGTTTTTAAAATCCAAGATATCTTTGTTCTCAACTTCCATTCCTGTGAAGTTTCTACTTGCACTTGATGTGATTATTAGGTTGGTGAACACATGCACAGAGGAAAGTGTGTCGTAACGCCTCAGATGTTTTTTCACAGTGTCAAAATCCCTATCGCATGGCAAAAACGAGTGCCCCCTAATGTGATAAATCAGTTCAACTTTTGTGAATCTCTTCTCAACTAATTTCAAAATTTCCTGGGTTTCAGTCAAATTTTATTGTTTATTATTTAAAATGTTACAAATACGTTTCGGTGTCTTTCTCCACCATCATCAGTTTGTGTATATAGTTGCTACCAACTTCACATTTGACTGGTCACTGAATTTTCCATATTTTATTCGATATCAAGCGAGCGAAACAAAAAAAAACTGATGACTCAACTAATGTCATACACATCCTAACCACTGTATTATTTTTATTTTGATTAAGGCAATTGTCACAAAATAAAAGCAATTCTTCCGCATGATCTGGTACATAGTTTTCTATATAATGCAGTAAAAAAGAGCATACCTTGTTCGGCCCTTTACCGGCTTTTCCTTCGTGGTAAATATAAAAGAAATTTTCACCGGTTTTAAAATTATTAATATTGAACAGGTTTACGGTCGTTCGTGTGAGATAGAAAGATCTTGTACGGGAATTTCAGGAACGCGAAGATTTTGCATGTAGTCAAACGACAGAGCTAACATATTTTCATTAGTTTTGCAACGAGTTTTCAGCTTCCTTAACATATGTGTAAAACTTTTTGGCTCTTCGTTTGTGTATGAGTAGCTCAGCAGCAGCAGCCCGTTAAGCTGATTCACCAAGCGAGGGACTCTTAACTTTCATTCCAAGTTCCTCACACTGACAACATGTATCCATCTGAGGTCGGCCAAAACGGTATTTAAAGTGTTCTTTAAAATATTTCAGGTAATAATCATACTTTATTGATGATGCTGGGTTTTTCTCCTTGAAAAGCTCATACATAAGCTTGACTTTCAGTCTTACATCGAGATATGACATGGCTCTGCCGGAATAATGTGTCTGTTTAAGAGGAAACGATTCAACATGTTGCCTCATTAACATATTGTTTTCTTCCGAAATTGCATGAGTCTTTGGATTGTGCCCCCTTTTGTCACGTGGTGTTTCGATATTTGATAAGACATTTTTAATCCGATCCACTCTCTTTTTTCAAATACCATTTACACTGAGAAAAGCTTTTTGATAAACTCGTATTCGAGTGTCACTAACTAGAACAAAATTAATATAAATCAATCAATCAACTAGCACTACAACCCTGGGTGGGTCTAAGCTGACTGCACAACTTTTCTCCAGGTGTTTGGATCCTCCATCATTCTATGTTCAAGGGGATGTTCATTTTTTGTAGATCTGACACAATGTTGTCTCTCCATCGCATTCTGGGTCGTCCAGGTGGTCTTCTTCCCGTGGGAACCTCCTCCCACATCAACTCCACCAATCTCTCATCCTGCAGTCTATGCACATGTCCTGCCCATCTCAGTCTCTGGCCCTTGATTTCCTGCAGCACATCCCCATCCCTATACAATCTCCTAATTTCGGCATTTGTTCTCATTCTATATTCATTCGTGGTAGTGTCGTGGTATGGTCCGAATTTTTTTTTCAAAATCTGGCTCTCAAACCGCCTGAGTTTTTCTTCGTTCTCTTTTGTCATGCTCCACGTCTCCACGGACAATAGTTTTGTAGATTTTCACTTTTAATGTTCTTGTAAGACTTTTCGATTTTATCGGATTATCCAGTGCGAACATACATCGGCTTGTCGATTGTATCCTGCTCCTTATTTCTTCCGTGATGTCGTTATCTGCGGTGATTGTTGCTCCCAGATATTTGAAGCCTTCCACTCTTTCGAAATTGAGGGTGCCGAATGTGATGTTTTGGCCTAATATATCTCGCCTTTGTGTTCGGTTTACGCACATATATTTCGTTTTTTCTTCGTTCACTTTTAACCCTACTCTACAGTGGCTCTTTCAACGTTTCTTTTACAATGGTTGTGGATCTTCGTACAATGCCAATATCGTCTGCGTATGCCAGCAGCAGTTTAGGTCCTTGTGATGTAAGTAACTTTGTTTTTTACTCCGGCTTCTGTCACTGCTTCCTCTAGGACAATATTGAAAATCACAGGTTATAGGGCGTCACCATGCTTGAGCCCGTTTTCTATTTCAAAACTGCCAGAAAGTTTATTGTTGACACGTACTTTTGATACTCCGTCCTCCATGCACATTTTGGTCATTCGATTCAATTTTCTTGGTATCGAGAGCCCTGCCATCGCATTCCACACTTGGCTCCTTTCTATGCTGTCATAAGCTGGTTGTAAGTCTATGAAAAGGTTGTGTATGGGTTTGTTATATTCCCATCCTTTCTCCAGGAGCTGCCTTAGTGTGAATAACTGGTCTATTGTAAATCTGTGTGGTCTAAAACCGGCTTGATAATATCCTATGACGTTTTCAACATAGGGGGTTAGTGTGCTAAGTAGTATGTTTGACTGGATTCTGTATGTGGCGTTTATTATGGAGATTCTTCTATAATTGGAGTTTTTCATTTTATCACCTTTATTATGAATAGGCACAATGATATTTTCCTTCCATCCTGATGGTATCTCCGCATTATGCCATATACGCGTTATTAATTTGTGCAGCTGGCGTTGCAGAGTCTCTCCCCCAGATTTTATGCATTCCGCTGGTATTTCATCCTCCCTGCTTCTTTATGATTCTTCATCTTATTTATGGCTTTTTGAGTTTCTTCAAAGGAAGCTTCGTCTACCGGAAAATCTGCTGCCATATATGTTTCTTCCTTGTGTGTATCTTCATGAGTTATGTTTATAAGCTCCCTAAAATATTTTCTCCACTCTTCTCTCACGATGTTGTTTTGTTGTTTCTTCATTTCTTTGTTCGTTTGCTTGTCTTTGCTCTGCTGGCTCGTTTTCATGTTCTATTTTCGAGCTCCTTCGGCGCCTAGCTTGAAGGTCCTATCAATTGTTAGAAGTGTTGGACTTTCTTTCTCCTGCATGGATTCTCGGATTGTTTCCCACTGCAGGTTTCGGTAGATCTGCGATGTTATCTTAACTTTTCAAGAACCAGGGCGTTTCTAATACTGCTGTTAGCAGTTTGCTTTCTAGAGCTTCAAGTCTAGTCCGCAATAGTCGAAAAGCGACTGATTGAAAACACTTCACATCTGAGAGGTGAGGTAAAATGGATTAAACCGATTAACAGGATGTCCTCCACTATCTCCTAACTCCAGCACCATTCGTTTTTCATGCAAAGTATCCGTTAAAGGTTTAACATATATTTTGGTATTGAGTTGTGTAATTTTCATTTCCAAATAGAACACTTGTTGCAAGTGATTAGGAAGATTTCATCTGGAGAATTTGACCACTCGAAGCTACAGATTCTACAGTTGCAACAAGACATATTTTATTGTGGAAAAGTACGTAATTGATGTTTTATTGGAATGGTTTCGGAGGCGAGTATTCTTGCCAAGCTTGAATTTGATTTTCTTCAATTTATCCAGGAACTGGAAAATGAGGTTCATCCATTTAGCACGCATTTCATTTTGTACATTTTCAAAAGATTGTCTTCAGTTCTTCCACATAAAAGGGCAAAGTTCCATTAATTACATTACAAAACACACGTTGTTTTTGGTAATGGCTTCTCAAAGACCAAACGGAAGCATATCGCGCGAGTGGTTTCACGTCACGACCAATAAGCACTACAATACGAAACTATCCATCCAGTCAATATTGCGCAACCAAAACATAAACATTATAAGCGATTGCATTAAATTTATTCAATTTAAATTGACAGTAGGATTTATTGTAAATGACGCGGCGCTTCGTCAGATGGATCGTGATCTGGGCAGTAAGGCGGTCTCTGGTTAGAAACGGCGTATGAACGGTAATAAATGTAGTAGTTACTGACATGAAGTGGACACCCCGTCGAGTGCTTTTGATATCGAGAAATCGACCGATTATTTGTTGAAGTAAAAGTACGGAACGATATGGGAGGTTCACTTGTCATCGCAACCAATCGCTATGCACAGTTCGACTTGGTTCTGGGTCATTGTTGGCCGTCGCTTTATTTCTTCTAACTTCAATTAGTTTAGTTTCACTTCAACGAGCACAAGGAGTTATTTGTATTTTTCTAGTCCGTATTTTGATAATTTCTGTCGCGTGTAAACGTTACGTTCGAATCGAAACCATATCTGCTTGACGTAAAACCATGTTATAAGCAGCGATGGAGCCAAAAACCGTCATTTAAAACCGTAAAAAATGGCCAGCTCCTAACTGATAATTTGTCAGTATTAAATTCGGTGCATTCCAAGGATGTTTCATTCGAGAAGTTTAATATTAAAAAATTGATTGTTGTGCCGCGAAGAATAATAAAAAGTCGTAAAAATGAGGCGCTTGAATGTAAATTGGCTTTTACGTTTTTCCGTGACGACGTAACTGTTTATGAAAACACGTTCGGACGTGTCAATAACTGATAAGGCCAAATTCGACGATTGTAAATGTGGTAAAATGTTGTAAAGTTGCTTTTTAAGGAGTTGGGAGAGTTTTCTCTAATGCAATCACCAGATATTCAGATGTGGGATTCGCTTTCCTTTGATAAAGTTGCTCAATTATCGTCACTAATATCTATAAATCCTACACATCAATACCAATGATGAAATACTTTGCCGCTGCATAAATTGATAGAGAATTGTGAAGAAAACTTACCATTCTGATGGCGACTGGTATCCTTTTCATAAAAGCTGCATGTACCCCACTGAGCTGTAATGAGAAATAAAGGCATGATAAGATCAAGTTCAATATTTCAAGATCTGTTAAGTGAATTCGGAGAACACTGTTTGTTTATTACTTCGTACAGCACACAAACATGACGTTAGTCTTTACTGGACGGTGGATTTACTGATGGACATTATTTAGTAAGTATCTGCTCAATTTGCCAAAATGATTCCTAGACCCTTTGATTGATTGAGCCAGCAACTTTACAATTTTCTGTTCGCTACACAGACGTTTCAAAGTGCATTCTTTCACAGTTTAATTTATTTAAATTTTAGCTTCCAACGAATGGCGGGTGACAATTGAATCAGATTATTTTCCTGCTTTTCATTATCTTTTTATTCGTTGAAAACATCTCCCAAAAATGTCGGTGAAAGATACCAACAGGAATAGTAATCGAAAACAACCAGTTACTAAGAGGCCTCATTTAGATTACGTGCAGCTCAACATCTATAAATCTTCATTTTATCATGGGAATAGAATGGAAAAACAAATTATACAGAATTGTCATCATCCCAGAATAAATCCATTATCTCATATATTGGATGTTTTATTTATATACAGGGTTATTCACGTTATACCAAACGGAAGATTGCGACCAAACTGCTATTTTATATATTGCACAATTCTACAATTTTTTTAACCACAAAACTAAGAAAAATTGCATTAAATTAAATTTTTTAAAACTAGTTACCTCACACGTTTCAAGAATTTGCCCCAAGCAGCCGTTCATCTTGTACATTGTATTGGAAGATTAAGTAATAAAAAGGCAAACCAACAACATAATTATGTAAATATGTCCGTAAATAATCACCGTTTTAACAAAAAAATAGCTCGATAAGCCCGTATTGGCGGCTACTATCGAAAGTTATGTTTTTTCTATTTTCGACACCTTTGTGTCGATAGCCTACGTATCTTCCAGTCTCTATTACAAAATTCAATGTCCGAAAGCCGAAAAATCACCGCATTTGGCATGGTTTATGGCTTCCCAAAGTCATTTTCTCGAGAAAATATGGGAGATGCAACTTGAGTTTACATAGCCGAAATCTTATGGGATGGTATTATAGATATAGGTGTGTCTAACAAGATGGATGAGCTGGAGTTCTGTCCAAGTTTCAGATAGTTGCCGATTATTCATTATTTTTGTTGCCGTCGTGCTTGGAACGGACTCATCAGGAACGTACTAAAAGGGATCAATTGACTTATGGAGGATCAATTAATTTTGCATGCAATTTCAAGAAGTTTAATTTTCTTTTGTGCAATTAACTACTGGTGATTGAATAAACCGAATATTTTCCGGATCTATTTGAAAAAGCACGTACTCCAAACAGCGATGCTACAAACCGGGGTATTAAGCGCATGCCGAAAAACATCTTTTTCGCTTGAATATAAACGAAAAATGCGACTCTTTATTCCACCCCTGGCCTCTCCAAAACTATCCGAGAAACGCACGTAATCTAGATTAAAGTACCTACGAAGAGCATACATCATCATTTCCCTCGTCTCTCGTACAAAATAAATGTTTATACTTCGATCAAACTTATCAATTGATGTCGACGGTGTTTACCACCTCGATTTCTTCCACACTACCGGCAGAATTTACTGCATTTTACGTCTGTTGAAAAGCAGGGGCAGGTTTTTGAATTTCCATTAAATTGACAAACTTTTCATTAATTTTCAACTTCCCTGCTAATTGTAGCTGCTTTTTTGGTCTTGCTTTTGTTGCCGATGTTAAAACAAGTTAATACTAGCCGAAGAGTATATTCTCAGTTAGACACCGATTAATAAATGACGACTGATGGATAAAAATACAAATATTTTCTCTGAAAAGAGCGCGGGTTGTTCTCTTAACCAACCAATCGACTAATTTCCGGCCAGTTATACGAATAAATTACACAGTCCAGCCCTGCTACAGGGAACAATAAACTTTGCAAATATTAAATCCCAAAACTAGGTTAGTTCCATAAATTATTGTTCGATGTGAAGTCTCTGATATATAAATTTGTTATGGCGCGTAAAGTTTGATTTCAGATAAAGCGCGATTTTTCAAATGGAAAATGTAGTTCGCCTATAATTTATTGTCGGATAAATTTAAGTGTCATTCGATCGAGTAGAAGTGAATTAAGACCGATCGGTGAACGGACTGACAGTTACTGATTATTAATAAGCTAACACCGTATACAGGGTGCTCAAAGTATGTCACTTTAACATTAAACTATCTAAAACGTTGAGGCAAAAGTATAGTCTGCCCAACCTTTTTGGCAGTGACGCAATAATTGTCGATCTTTTTCTATTAGTTGTCCACCCAGCGAGACGGAAATTTAATGTTATAAACCTATGTCTTTCATCAAATTGTTAAAATTTGGGGATTTATGGAAGAAAATTGAAATTATTGATTTGAGTTCCTGGCGAGTGTTGGCAGTTTCTGTGAATTTTTCGCAGTTATCATTTCAAATTACTAATACATTTTCTATTTGTGTGTGTATTATTTTCGGGTCCCGAAAATGCCTAAGAAAGATTGTGAGGACAAATAACCGTTTATTTTACCCATATTTTCACCACCATCGCTTAGAGAAGCTTGTATGAGTTCCTAATTTATTTCTTCCATTTTCTTCACAATTTGACTGCAGGTTTACCACCACGAAAATTACACACTTGCACAAGAACTGAAGAAGAAGAAAGAAGAAGCACAATTGCGGGAAATTGATAACGAAAGTGAAGGAAGTGATTTATTTTCCCGATTAATTGTATTCTTAATTGTGTATTTTATAGAGAAAGAAAATTTTATAGAGAAAGACAAACGGAAAGATTTTTCCGTTTGTCTTTTCGAAATAGTTAAATTTTCTAGTTAAACGATTCGATTATTTTGCCAACTGCAATCTTGCCAACAGTGATAACAAACTGTCTAAATGAAAAAAAAAATGCCAAAGAAGCCTAAAAACAATTAGGAAAAACACTAGGGATTAATAAAAAAACGCAAAGTAAATTCGATGCTTCTGCATTTTCGTTGACATCAAATTACGAACTAATCGAAAGGAATTCAATTATTAGTGGAAAAAAATCTAAATGGGCACGCATCTAAGCGGCGGTGAAACAGGTAACATGAACCTGTTCCCCATTCGAAATTGATTAAGCGGACAGTAAATAATAATTGTGAAGATCGAAAATCTATTACGGTCCGCTGAAGATTCATTCTTCATAACTTTTGAAGAATTTTCGTGTGGGAGGACTGGACACGCACTTATCGATAATTATTAGTGAACCTGGTTTTATCGAGTATCGAGTTCTAAGTTCCGTTTATATAGCATTAGAACATTCTTTCCTTCAATCGAAAGGAAAATATGCAGAACCAACCAAACAATGCCATTTTTTGTCTATCTCTATACGTTTTGAGGAATTTTGCTTTCAGATGCTTTGGTTGGAGTGCACTGTACCCATGGTCTCAACAGAACTGGTTACTTCGTCTGTCGATGGATGGTAGATCGTTTGAAAATGACACCCAACGATGCAATTGCCTGTGAGTAAATTAAAATATTTTGGGTGCTACATACGAGAGAAATGAGTATTTTTTAGATTTCAACCGAGCCAGGGGTCACGATATGGAACGAATTCCTTATCTAAATGAGCTAAGATTAGTGCTTCCCTTTATTCTACCTAATCCGGCTCCTACGAGAAGAGTCAGCTATTATTCGCCTCTTGAAGACGCGTCATATGACGAAGTACCTACAGAAAGCAGATATAGCCGAAGATCAGGCGGTGGTAGGCGATATGAACCATACAAGCTCGAGAGGGATAGCAAGACGCGTTTAAGACGTTAGTCCATTAACTGCGGTGCAAAAAGCGTATTTCCTTCCAACAAAAGATGAAAAATTCTGAATCTAATTTAGTCAGAATATCTTTGATTTTAATTCCCAAAGGAAATATTATATTGTTTCTTTATTGTCAATAATTGTATTTTCTGTCAACTTTTAATGTATCACTTTTAAAGTAACACAAAAAATAAAATTACTTTTTACAAACGTGTTTGCTTTACATTGACTTCCTTTCAACATTTTTTCGATTTAATCTTCGTCTTGTAGCATGACTGAAAGGGTTTTTTTTTTGATAACTTCCAGTTTCAAAGTTCCTAATATTAGGTTGTATTTCCTTTTCCGTATTTCCTTTTCCTTTTGAGTTTGATCAAATAATACTAATTCTGGTGCCTCTGCTAATGATCTTGATTTCAGACCGCTTAAGAAAATTGGCTGATTTTTAAATTGCATTGCGTGGGCAAAAAAACACTTGTGAAATAGAATTTTTGAATGAGAACAGACTTCCATTATTTCTCCATTAGCTCTTATTGCAATTAAACGTTTATTGATGTAGTAGTCAGCTGCTCACAAGACGTTTCTACACTTGTGCGTGAACAACACAATAAACAAAAAGACGTCTTCAATGGAAATAGCTGTATTTTCACTTTCTCGCTATTACTGACACATTCATTCACACTCCATTCATGCCCGTTGCACCTCTCGAATTTCCACTTACCAAAAGTGTATTTTTCCATGTAAATACCAGCTTTATATGGCCGCGTAGGCTTCAGGTACACTCAACAATTCTTATAGCTGACATATGGGCTAACATGGTATTTTTTTTGAAAGATTTTGTTGTTGGTTTTGGTATGCAGAGATGGACGCCAATGTAAATGCTTTTACACTGAACTACGATACAGTAGAACGGAAAGCGGTTACTGGCTCATTCTCTATTCGGCGCAGCTCTAATTTCGAAACTGTATATGAAAATGTTGTAAGTAGGTGTGAATTCTTATTTAAAGTTTATTATTACATGGCGGATTGTGTTGATTGTAAAGATCGCCTCTAAATATGGTGTAAGATTTTTCGGATCGATAAAGTTGATTTAGGAATTTATAGATTTTTTATGTGGCCTCTAAGTTTCGGACAAGCTGATTGCTGTTTCTGGTTTTAGTACTTACATTTCAGATTTAGTTATGGAAATAGACATAAAATATCTCAAAAAAATGTGAGAATTCCTGCTGAAGGAGCTGCTCATAGGATAAAGAGGCACCTGAAACTCAGAAAATGTAGCGATCAACTGAAAATATTAAGTGAAATTTTATTAGTTCAATTCATCTTCTGTAAAAGTAACTCAACTAAACCAGAATATTATAATAAAAACAATGGAACCTAAACACACAACAGCATATGTAGGAGAATGTTACAAAGCTGCAGAACTAAGCTTTTTTAGGACATTTTTAAGTAAAAGAAAGACCTTTTATAAAACTGGTTTTGTCGTTAAGATTTATCATAACCCACTGAAACAAATTTTTATAGAATCTCAACTGAGGTGCTGGAATCCCAACAATTGGAATTTTAAGTGCACCTGAAAACCGGGGGATTTAAACAATTAAAAAAACAACCAGGAAGACAAAGGTGCACAGAAGAAAAACCTCAAACATAACTCAGAAGCAGCTAATAAAAACAACCAGCAACACTTTGGAGAGTAAAAAACAGCTACAAAAATATGCTCATATTACCATATTTTTCGTTTAATACTTGATAGATGATTCTGCTAACAAGATAGTTAGATACATAAAACTACCGTCGTATCTAACGGGTTTCAAACGCAAATAATCGACGGTTGGGAATTGACTAAATGCCGATTGGAACGTACACTGGAAGTATCGGCAGGTTTAAACCAGCTCTTGTCAAAACAATATAGCACTGAAATGATGAGCATTTTCCCACAGATCCATGAAGAGCGCGTCGAAAAACTTGACGAAAAAAAGAGAACGAAAAGCGAAATTAAAAGTTGGAAGATGAGCTGCAGCAGACCTGTATTTAAAAATTAACCATGGTTTTAATAGCGGCTGGAAGCGAGCGGGTCAAAGGCAAAGCCCCTACGAGACCTTTTTTCGAAAGGTATTACCATATCTAATCGACCGAAGAGCGGAGTTGTGGCCGAGTGACTGACCGCTCAAACAAGAGCAAAACGTGAATGACACTTTTACTAGAGAACAAGTGGATTATTTACTTCTCCAGACGAAATGAAAAAGTGGTCAAAAATTTCGGTAATCAATCAAAATCGTACATGTAATTTTGAGCAATATGTAAACGCTCCAATTCTTACATGATTTACTTTCTCTGCAAAAGAACCAACATCTCGGTAATCAATCAAAGTGATGCATGTGCTTTTCAACAGTACGTTAAGTAAAGAGATTATTTTCTGTTTCAAGCCAAATAATGTGTCTATTTTCGTTCATTTTCAGACAAAATATGAACATTTCTAAAACAAATTCAATGTAACTGGTACATTTCTCCTGCTTTTAGGCCGTAGTGGAAAATTTTTTCCCTGACGTTTCGCAAGCACAAGTGGCTTGCATCTTAAGAGTTTGCTCTGCTCTAAGTGTTTTTAATTTTCAATCTACCGTACTGTTTAAAGCTCCTAAATGCTCCTGTTTAATGCTCCTCCTCGCATGTTTTAAATAGTAGTTTCCGCTCATAGTTCTGAAGCCAAAAAGTACATTAATTTTCAAATCATATAATAAAATTCCGAACAATTGTGACGACCCAATAAAATGACGAAAAAAGCTCTAAATCCTTCATATTATTATGTATCTTTCGCAGTTCTCAAATTCACAAGCCTGTACTTTTTCCGAATTTTTATTAATTTTCAGACCAAAAAAGAAACGGTTTCACTTTTAGAAATCAATCAAATTGGTGCATGTAACTTTTCGTCAACTTCCAAAAGCTGTCAAGATTCATTGCTCAAAATATTAAGTGTCCACTTAAAATTTTTTCAATTCTATAATTATTAATAATTAATAATAATAATAATAATTACTATTATAAGGCTTCCAAAGTAGAACACTCTCTTAAACCTTTTTAAAATTTGCAAGCAAAACGAAAATTCACTCAAAGTTCTAAAGCTCCAAAGATCTTTTTTTTTTCTCTATTATCAGACAAAATGGAAAAATTGCTAACATTTATGGAATCAATCAAAGAGATGCGAGTAGTGCGTCAAAAGTTCTAGAAATTACATACTTTTACACCATTTCCCACTCAAAATTCCCAAATTAAAACGCAGGTTTTTATATTCTTAACTTGATTTTCCTCCAACAATTTTCCTGAACAGTCCTCCTAAGTGTTTTGTTATGCCAATGAAACTCAAACGGCACAAACACAATTTTATTGATTTCCGAAAATAAAGCCCTTGTTTATTCCATTATTCATATTCATGTGCCCGCTTGATACTCAGAATGATTAAACAAAAAAATACACTCTCAACAAATTATGATTCGGGATTATGAATATGATAATGTCGACCCATTTTCGGAGGTGATACCTCGAGATACATTTCTAACAATGGATCATTGTTTACGCTTCTTAAGGTTAGTGTAAAAGTACAAGCAAAGGGCAGGGCCTTCAGGCGACGATATTCTTACATCCTGGTACCGTTTGCCTGCCACCTGGAATCCGCCCTCCTCTTTACCAGCCGGGTTAACGAAACAACAGCAAATCCCTGATAATCCCATTAAAAAAAAATCGAAAATTATGTATTTGTGTCACGGAAATATCATATAATAGATAAACACGCCAGACTATTAATAACTGATACCTCTTTAAGGATTAAGGGTTTATCAGGCATTATTATTTCCACACATGGGATTTTATTATTTATTATATGTATTGTATGGCTCGTTATGAAGGAGGAGAGGCGCCACTTGATGGCATAACCTTGATTATCTGATATCTTTCCTTAACAAACCTAATATGTATTTAATATAGCCAATACGGAAATCTTGGTACATTTCTTAGTTTCAAATATCTCAAAATATTGGCTTCTACTTTTCAGTATTTTTTGGAAATTTCCTTAATCTAATTTAAATTTGCCAGAAAAGATGAATCGCAAGTGTAAACTGCAGTTGAACAGAATGATGGTCTATCAACCCTTAAGAACTTATCTTAGCTTTTCAAAAAAAAATGTCGGAACGACGATATCAAAGAGTAAAAACCCCAGGAAAACAGCGACCCTGTTAATCGCCCAAGGACAATAAACTCTTCAGCAGATCGATATCGGTCAGTTTTGTCAACTAAAATGCTCACCTATTATTTCTCAGGCCCAGATTGTTTCGATACCATTCCGAATAGGTATAAATTGAGGCTGACGAGATTTTTAATAGTCTCAGATTTGTAGCTCTAAATCATGTCACACTGGTATGTGTAGAAATGATTTCTATTGATTTAACTAGAGCTTTTGATCGGGTGACCGATTAACTGAAAATAATAAGGCTGTAGTGAAAGTGATAGGCAAAGGAGGAATGGAACGATGAAGATCGAATTGAGAAGAAAGACCACAGCGTTAATTTTGGAGATATTGCTACGAAACATCAGTTCTGTCAGCTCCATTTCATCTACCTATAGAGTGAGGCAGAAGAGGAGGCAGCTTTCGCAACTATTACCTGTTGATGAAAATTGGATCAAGTGCAAGTTATTTCCAGATGTTGAAGATTTAAGGGCTACAAGGCAAGCAAAGAAGAAGCTGAAATATGGAAGGTTAATATCCCGAAGGAGCCTGAGAAACTTACCGCATTAACAGACAATTAAGGTCGCGAGCCGAGAACAAATGCAGAGAAAGCAACAGCAAAGTAAAGAAGCAAAGGAAGAAGGAACATAAAACTCAACACGAAAATAAAGCAGTACATAGTTGAATCCGCGTTTTATCAGTGAATTGAGATGAAACTGATGTTGCAATCTGAAATCGGGCACTGTCTACCTAGAGGGGTACGAATGTAGATTCTGAAACATTTCGGATTCTGGACATTTGGAATGTTCCTGTAAATTAAAGGGACCATAATGAAATGCCATGAAAAGTGTGAGGCGCCTCAAGGTAGCCATAGGCGTACAATTTACGACCGCTGCTTCTAAGAAAACGGTGTCGATTCGAGGCGAGCGACTTTCTTGTTAATGAAACATTGTCAGCAGTTCGTTTCTTGGGACGATTCCTTTCAAGAAGCAAGCAATTTGAGAATTCTGCAAGCTAAATTCAGCTGAGAGGATATTAACGAATACTCGCTCGTGGGAAAAGTGGTCATCTAAGGCGCATTTCAAGCACTAGTTTTGTAACTTTTGGCTGAAAAATCCTCAACATTGACGAATTGAAGAGAAACATTCCAAATGTAATATTTTACCCATACCACTTGAACAGGATTATTTCAAGTTCACAGGAAATGACTGCCATTGTTCGCATTAATCGCAGCGCTTAAAGGAACCACTGCTAATCCTTGTACAATCCTTGAGTTCTATTTTCACTTTGAATTCGTATGTTTGCAGCAGATAGATCGTTAGAAGGTAGTAGGTTTTTAACTGGGGAACCCCTTTTAAACATATTTGGCATAAAAATTACTCTGTTTAGATCTTGCTTGGATCAAGAGATGAAATCTATTGATCCAGGGATTATGGAAGTTTTACCGTGCTCTTTTTTGACCTGAAGCAAGAATGTTGGTACATAATTTTGTCAAAGTCTTTTACTTGAAACTAGTTTAAATGACTTTACTGATTTAGCCTCTCTACTCTACACTTTTACGTATTTGTAATAATTGACACCAGTTTGATTTTATACAAAAACCCACAAAAGCATATATTTCCCCTCAAAAATAATAAAAATCACTTAACTTTTTAAACCGTTGCCCTAATCCAATACAATCCACTTTTTTACTCACAAATACCCGAAAATAAACACGTTTCGAAAGTAATTCATTAGGTATCGCTCAGGAGATCTCTGTAATTGGTCCGCACCGAAATATATCGATCTAACCAGAACGATAAGACTAAAGGCTGCCTGGGTAGCTAATTAGGGATTTTTTACAAAATTAAAGGAAAACAACACGTAGGGCCGACTTATCTCACTTTAAGATATACACTGGGCTCAAGAGAACATGTTTATCCTATTTGAGCTTTGAAGCTCTTTTAAAGCGAAGCTAATAAGAATAACATTTCTAGATGAAACTGCGGGTGATAAGGATGCTTTAAAATTGGAAATCCACAAAATAAAACCGAAGCACAAAAGAACAAAAAATCTTTAGTGCTTCGTTCAATTTTAAGAATTGGTCTTTACTTCTGGATACGAAAATGGTTTTGCCTCGTAACTTTCGGAAACAAGAACAAGACTTGATAAAGACCTTGCAGGAGTTTCCAGCCGCTGTCTAAATCCTGTACCAGAAATAGACTGGACCTCATCAATGAAACTATGGCGAAGTCGTCAACATGGTGAATCGATAAATGAAATATTTATAAAGGCCAAAGGGTTTTGGCACAACATCCTATTTATCAAAAGAGCTGCTTTCAGGTTGATGTTTTCTTGCTTGATGTATATTTAGTCCAAGGGCGAATGTCTTTAAAGTGAAGTTCATTGCCTATTTTTCGCATCAAATAAATGCGAATCGAACAAAAGATAGTTGTGCAAAAAAATCGAAAATAATGTTAGAGCGGTTTTATTTAAATCTTGCAATTTCTTGTTGTTTACAAACATTTCCGTAAATTCATTTAAATATTGACATCAAAATTAATGTTTAGAATTCCATATAACAATGAACGAGACAAACAAAAGTGAGGACTTTGCAGTTGGAAGTGTGTAACCAAGGAATTTAAACATCACGATATGCTACATTTTTATCTTAAACTTCTTTTATCTTACAAACAAACGACACCATTTGCTTTGAGAAATTTCAGTAGAATTTCAAATATTAACAGCCAGTTTCTTAGTAAACAGAGAAGCTCATACATCATGTGAGGATTTTTCGATCTGAGCGCAAAAATTTTTTTGGGGAGCTTTGGTAAAACTATGCTGACGGCCAAGGCTTCTTGTGCGTGCTTGCTGATGTACATTAAGCAGGCTTTCCTCATTCGATTGGTTCTATTTCCATATAACATTTAATGTTAAACGTCTACAATATTAAGCACCAGCCATTGCCCAACCAGTTTCACATCGTAATGCATCGCACATACAGGAAAAACTTTTAACAACCCCGCCAAATTTCCGCATTGGCAACTAACTTTTCCATTCCGGAACGAGATGTCCATTGTGGGCGAATAATGGAAAAACTGTTTTCCTATTTTCCACTGGAAAATGCCAACGATGCGAATTTACTCAGTCGCAAAACTTGTTTAATTGAAGTGAAACTTTCGCATTTGGATCGTAAAATTTTCGATCAGGGTAATCACCGTTACGATCTAGATGCTCCTCATATTAACCCGAGAAATGTCACATTTTCATTGTAGGTATATTTATTCAACGGGAAAACTTGGCGATATTTGAATTTGTTCTTTTCCCACAAAACTTTCTGGAAGCAAAGCAAAAGCTGGAAAAGTATCAGCAATTAGTATGATTTTTCCCAATGATGGTCTGTGCAGAGCAACGTGATCACATAGGAGCAAATAAGTGATAATGGCGCTATTTAAACCGGATGAGAGAAGCAAACCCGTTGTCGCTATAGCCTTTAGATCGCGCAATCAAAAAGAATGTCAAGTTTTGTAACATTTACAATCCACTCTCAACCCCTTGACGGCGACGGCGAGCGTCGTCGACATCTGAGCGCATCGGCCAGTCTACATTTCAACTTCCTGGAAGTTGCAACTCCCAGAACAAATCGGGAAAGTCGTCTGGCTAACATCCGATTTTCTTTTCGAGTTTATCGCTCTACTGTGCGCACTTTTGTTCCTGTTTAGTAACACTTTAATTTTCGTTGCCAGTTGGTGAATTTTGACAATTATCCAATGGACGATTAGTTGAAGAGCACGAGGCACTTTGGTCTTTGGGCCGTTGGACCAATGCAGCCCCCGTAGACACATGTCCGAGAAAGTTGGGTAAGTAAAATACCGAAAAGTTTCGCAACATTCAATTAATTGAAATCCACATCGTAAACCAGCTGGTTTGTTTTGCCTAATCCAGATCTGGATTACCGCAATTATTTTCAGGCAAATTGAACACTGGCAGATGAGCAAGCTTCTTGGAAGTGATTATAGCTTCCATATAGGAACATTGGCTTTTTAACCCAAAAACCCCATTAATAAATCCAGCGACTTGATTCAAATTAGAAATTTTATCGTTTCAAAATCACCTCATTTACCTATGGTATGCAAGGCTTATTTACCTAGATTAACGCAGTTCTTAAAACAATTGTCTACAAAATATTACACAGTTACAGTTTTATCTTCTATTTGACATTCCTCGGGCATCATGTTCAAATATAATTAGATCTTTTAGTTATAAGCCCGCTAGACCGGGAACTACGTCTATAAAAAATAATTGCCTTAGTGGAACTGATGCCGTATGGTTGGTTCCATTAATGTCTTGTATTATTACAAGAACCTTGCGTGTGTTCTTTTGAAAGCTTGCAGAGAAAATATGCAGAAATTCATAGATTCTCAAATACAGCATCTTTTTGTCACTAGAGACTAGTTATGGTTGTTCGCTAGAGTATTTTGAGTAGAAAATGCTGAAAATTATTCATAACACAGTATGAGCTGACAACGTTATCAGGCGCTATCAGAAGTTTAGTATTTAGTATCTAATCCAGACAGGAGGTGCCACAGGTAAAGAAAAAAAATTGTATCAACTTGTGCGCACTCTTGTCTAAGTTTTATCTTCGAGCGAAAACAGTTAGACGATTAGTATGGAACTTTTATTTATTTATAAGTTGTGGTTTTACTCGAGGTATTTCCAGGAGATTTAGGAACTGCATGTTGATAAGCAAAGTATACCAGGAATGCATGCAAAACCCCCGAACTAAGCTTGTCAAGGCTTTAACAGTTACAGTTTGATTGCACACTCCAGATAAGATTATTTGCAAATATTACCCATACTTTGCATATGTGTATTCTTCTATAGCCACATGTTTTAGTCGGAAAATAATTGCGATTAGCTAAATACTCCTACTGAAGGCAGGTTGCAAATTACCGTAAATCTCTGTGTCCGAAGACTGTCCACGTCATTTACTATGCCACATATTTAAATCGAGTGAGGAAGCCAGGTTTACTAGGAATTGGTCGTATGCTGTTCGGACCGTTGGCGCTTGAATAGTTTAGGAGCTATTCCAACCCAAGAATTTATATTGAAAGCTTTTTCTTCGCGGACCTACTATGCCATGACTTGCGCCCATTTATTTCACCATGCAAATGTAGTTGTTTTCACGTAAATTGCGCTCGATCTTCGGGCTTGGCAAAAAGCTTTTTGTTCAGAGTAAAACACTGAGAAGAAAAAAATGGGTCTTTAAGGACTTTCAAATTTTAAAAACGCATTATTCTTACGGGATTTACACCTTCTTCACCAACAAACTTTGTCCAGACATGACAAATATTAACTCGATTTTGGAATTTTCGACACTGCAAGTCTAGCGTTGCTTTGTGAAACAATTGAACCATTCAAGCTAGTTCGAGAATATCGTCTTCTCCCGAGTATTAGTAGTTGAACTCAGTTATATTCTCTTCGTGCATTATGTGTCTTAGGTATATTATAGCGCTTCTTCATCGTAAATAGTAATTCTTCTTCGGTCATCCTTTGCATAAGTCTATCATTTTGTTCGACCAATTTATTTTGGGAACCCTTCGGTACAACCTCATCTCAACAGCATTTAGCTTTCGTATTTCTTCTTTTTTGAAGCTTTACGTTTCTTTATAGTAATCAATGCCACTTCTTCTTGCTTCATCCTTTCCAGCAGAATATCCTTTGGAACTTTCTACCATCAACTTATCTTGGGAATCTTTCGGTATAACCTCATTCGAGCGCATTTGGCTTTCGTATTTGGGTTTTCTGTAAAAAAACACATTCCACCTCGAAAAAGGTTACAGAAGCACCCATCCTATTGCAACCTTAGTTGACCACATCTTAAATACAGTCTTTGCCAGCTCTATTGGATTTCCATTTTCTTCCAAACAATCGTTCTTTTGATTTATCATAATTCCTCAATATTTAAATCTCTCTACTCTTCGATCGTTTGTTCCACAAAATTAACATTTACATTGGCTTGAGGTTCCATCCATAAGGTCTCAAATTTCACTTTTTTGGCGATGAAAGCCAGTGCATGTTCTTCGCTCGCATATTTTCCAGAATAAACTCTAGATCAGCCAAAGATCTTGCTATTAAGATTGTATCATTTGCATATCGGATGCTGTTTATCACTTTTTCGTTTAGCTCTGATTCTTTGCTTTCCTTTTCTAGTTCATGTCTAATGCTAATTATTTTTTCTCTTGAGTAAGCATTGACGAGCCTAAATTTCCCTGTCTAATCCTAATCTACGTTAATTTATACTTTATTGCTTTGTTGTTTGGTGTAAATGATTGGAAATATTGAGTGGCTTAACGAGCCCCGAATTTAAAAAAATCGATTATTTTATGTAAAAAGGGGGCCGAACTTTGCCTTTAAGGGAGTCTGCAACAGTTTCAACAATAAAATCTTCGACACCTAACACAAAAATGTGTGCAAATTTTGAACCTTCCGGATTTAGACTTTCAAATACTTTTTTTCTTATGATTCAAAAATACCTATGTTTTCCACCCTTTAAAGGGCCCCAGAAGCTTTAATTCCTCTATAACACCCGAACGATCAAAACTAGTTTATTTATTAGATTTAAGAACTTGATGCAACTGAGACCATTCGACTTGAATTCCGTCGGATAAGCATCGTAGGCCCGCAGCAAGAAACAATTTGCAGGAGCAATATTAAGGCCTGCAGAGTGCGGATTGCTAAATAAAACCTGTTGGATGCTGCCCAATTCCACTGCAACAGTAGTAATAGATTGGCAGTCGGATTCTCGTTGAAATCCGTGCTTGCGGCTGGATTTCTTTCGCTATTTCTCGCGGCTATCGATTGGTTTATTACTAAGCTAATTCACTCTCCTGATATGTTATTGATACTTCTAGATGTTAATCGCCTTATCTAAGGATTCAATTAGAACCGTGATTAACGCTTAATGCCCACGTGTTCTGCATATTTATCGACGTTATATATCAGACTGCAGAAACGGTTTTTACTTCATACTGCCTTGCATTTAAACGACAATGTTGCGAGAAACATTAAACAGTGACTGACGTTGGGGAATATCCAATCGACTCTTAATGTCACTAGTTTTATGCAAAAGTACGACTCACAATCGACGCAACAATGCAGTTAAGACACTTACATTTTTTTATTTTCCTAGAAAGTGTTTGTGAATGAAACGTGTTTTTTTCGAAATGAGCACTCGATATTTTAGTTCATTACTATTTTGATTTTAGATGAAAAATAAGTGTACCTTTCTTTAGAAGAATCAGCAAAGTAATGAAGCAGAAAAGAGATTTATTGAGAAAGCTTTTCTGTTTTTTGGAGGAGAATTTGAAAATTTTTGTTAATTTGCAGAGCTTGTTCGATCAATTGCAATTTTTTAATGCCATTTGGTGGAAAAATGCAAATGCATTACTTATTTTTCATCTATTGTGAAAATTCAAAAAATATTAGGAAAGAACGGAGAAAAGGTAAAATAGAAACATACATTTTCAGTCAATAATATTAAATTCAGCATAGAAAGTTTCTAATCCAATTAACGAGAGTAAAATTTAAAAAAGTTACATCAGCGATAAATGAACAGACATTCTGCAAGTTTAGCAAAGTGTAAAAAATCTCTTGTTCCATGGTACACAGGAAGATTTTCCAATGAAGAAACCGACAGCGTTTCACTGATAACTTATCACTGATGCAGGAAAATCACTGAAAGGATACATTATTATTAACTTAATTCAAAAGAAATTCCTGGGTTCCAGTCAATTTTATTGTTTAAAATATTTTACAAATACGTTTCGATGTCTTTCTCCACCATCATCAGTTTGTCTAAAATATACATTCACAGTCGTCATTTATTTAAAAACAAGAGCTCTGATAAAATATACATACTAAAATACAAATTTCAAACATATTAAAAAGCATATTAAAATCGTTTGAGTCTCTTGGGATCACAGGTGATGAGTCAGGGCAATCATGTTCGTGAAAAGACTAAAATTTATTGTTTAGAGCTTTAAATTTTACTTACATGTAAGCTGTTTCTACCTTCACCTTTGGCAAGCCATTGAAAAATTTGTACTTTGTCCAATGTCGAGCGAGAGAATAAAAAACTGTTTATAATATTTGGCATTTTTCTTTGCATTCTGAGGATATCACTTGGTCTGCATTTCTTCAATATACCAGGTGTTCATATTTTATGTAGTTGGTTTAATTAGTGTATGTAGAAAGTCTATCTCTTTTGATAGTGTATGTAGGTTTTCATTTAATTAGTGTATGATATACAGAGCTAAGATTGTCTGTGTCTGATCTAAAATTCATTGCATTCTGATGTTTTTTAATTTGTATCATTTCATGAATTCTTCGCTTATTATAATTGTCTTCATTGATTAATATTTTTGTGTTATCAATTTTTCAATGGCTTGCCAAATGTGAAGGTAGAAACAGCTTACATGTAAGTAAAATTTAAAGCTCTAAACAATAAATTCTAGTCTTTTCCCGAACATGATTGTCCTTACTCATCACCTGTGATCCCAAGATTTTAATATGCTTTTTAATATGTTTGTAATTTGCTTTTAGTATGTATATTTTAACAGAGCTCTTGTTTTTAAATTAATGATGACTGTGAATGTGTATTTTAGACAAACTGATGATGGTGGAGATAGACACTGAAACATATTTGTAAAATATTTTAAACAATAAAATTGACTGCAACCCAGGAATTTCTTTTGAATTATGTTGAAATACAGTCAGAAAAATATAGACAATGATTATTATTAACTGCAAAAAATTTACTGTCTGAAAAAACTAATTGCACCTGCAATTTTGATAAATTTACTATAAATATTAACTTTGACAAATTTGGATTTTGCCTTCAGTTTTCATCAGCTTTTAGCACATAATTTTTACCGAAACTTTCGTAAGCATAAACAGCTAAAAACTTTCCGCATATTTTGGTCTACTCTGTCCTTTTTTCCGGATAATATTTTCCGGCACAAATGCAAATTCTTGAAACATTGTTGACTATGTTCTTTATGGGGCAACCATAAACCTGGATTTAGAGGCTTAACTAAATGATGGCGGAATTAAAAACCCATTTAGTTATGGATTGCATATTTGTCAGTACACTGTTTGTTTCCTCAATTAACTAAAAGGCTTTTTATAGCTTAGCAGTCTTGATAAATGTATCTAAGAACGGTTTGAAATCAATCTCGAAACTGGCTCGCTTTAGAGCGAAATAGGCGAGTCCTTCTAGATTACACGTGCTTCGTAGAAAAATAATTAGCCCAGTATAAAAACGGCATTATCAAAATATTTTAATTACTCCACAAATTGTATCTCGGCTGTCATTTTCTTATCGGGTTTGAAAGTAAAGTCGGTAAGTACCAAAGAGGCTTTCTTATTATAGAAACATATTATGTAGGTGACACACGTTTTATGTATTCTCGTTAACCGATGGACACGAAAAACCTATATCGGCTACGAGGTTCAATAAAAAAATTCGACTTTTAATACCTTTCAAGTTTCTGAATGCCACCTAAGTAGCTTCAAACCAGCTTTGTTTGTTGTTGATGCACTTCTCAAGCGAATTCCCTTGGAATGAACAGCAAATTGGCATTTAGATAACCAATTGCCCTCAAGACATTTTTTTTGTGCTCAGACGTGAGTTTCGTAATAATTTTTGCAAACAGCCAACTAACGATGTCCAATGTCCACTTATGTAACAATCGTTAAAATTATTATAGTGTCTTTAGACGCGAAAGTAAACACTTGATTAAACAAACAGACCTTTTTTCAGCAAATAATTGCAACCTACTCTGAATACTAACATATGCCAATACCTATAAAAAACATGTGTTTTTTGTGCAAACCAAACAGGTTATGTCAACAGAGAAATTCGACACCGGTGAAGAGGCATTAAAGTGTGTGTTTTTCGATCATAAATTACGCAAACTATTATTGGCAATTTTCTTCAATCCCCATATAAAATTAGACATTGAAATTAAGACAAAACTAATTTGCTTATGGAAATTACGCAGTAATTAAAACGAAAAACAATAGGAAGCATTTAGAGTAAGAAAACACAAAAAATGTATTGCTAAGAAGTCTTTGGCCACGTTTCAAAAATTGATTACAAAGCCTCATTTACATACAAACAGTCTGTAGGTAATAGTTTTATTTTCTGGTGCTCCTGCTCAAGGAAGTCTGTCAACTGATTAAAAAGTAGATTTAATGTCATGATTTAATGGGTCTTCGCATATTGCATTTACTTGAAGACATTTTTTTACTGACAAAAATGCAGACTAGAAAATTTATTTGCAATAATCAGAACATGCAAAAATGTACTTTCGAATTTTTCCGATATCTGGAGATTACGGCTCACTCGCGCTTAATTGGCAAGAACGTTTATTAACTACCTATTCGACTGTGGACAATTCCGATTGACGAGGTCTGGAGAATCAGAACAGTGGCATTAAAGATATCGTTTTGTATTTTTCCTGACTGTACTTTAATTCATTCCAATGTATTCCTGGGTTTCAGTCAATTTTATTGTTTATTATTTAAAATGTTACAAATACGTTTCGGTGTCTTTATCCACCATCATCAGTTTGTCTAAAATATCCATTTTACATTTATTATCAATTCAATTAAAAAAACTTTCACAAAATTAACATATTAAAATTCAAATCATACACATATTAAAAAGTACAATTTGGGACCTTGGTTCTCAGGTGATGAGTCGAGATAAACATGTTCGGGAAAAGACTAAAATCTATTGTTTAGAGATCTAAATTTGACTTACATGTTTAGATGTTTCTTTCTTTACATTTGGTTGGATATTGAATTACCTATTTTATTCGATATCGAGCGAGTGCCCGAAAAATTTATTTATATTTCGCCTTTTCTTTGCATTCTTGGAATTGCTCTGTAATCTTCAATATCTGCTGTTTAATTTTTATTTACCAGGTCCATTCAATTCATGCATGCGATCATTTAATTAGCGCATGATACACAGAGCTAAGATTGTCTGTATCTGATATGAAGTTTATTGCATTCTGATGTTTCTTAATTTGTATCATTTCATGGATTCTTCTCTTATTATAGTTTTCCTCATTGATCAATATTTGTGTGTTATCGAAATCAAAATCATGCAACTTTTGTTGTGCATGTTGTGCTAATGCTGTTGCATTTTCGCTAACCTTTCTTAAGCTATACTTATGTTCGTATATTCTTTTCTTTAAATATTGCCCTGTTTGTCCTATATATGTGTTGTCACAGTCCAAACAGTCAATCTTGTATATTACGTTAGGTGTGTCCAACTTATCGCTTCTAGGCTTAAATTTTGTAAAACACTCCTTGGCTAAGTTGTTTTTAGTTTTCTCCGCTATAGTAATATTATGCGGTCTTAAAACATTTTTTATTTTTGTGTTGATTTCTAATCAACAGAAAGTTGATTCAGAATCATTAAAGATATCTAAAGCTTAACTTTGAAAGTATTTTTATGCTACAACCCATAGCAAATTCCTTTGGAAAAATTTTGAGTGACATAAAGATTTCAGAGTAATAAAGCTTGCTGTTAGACTGAGAGAAACGATTGATTGAAATTTTGATTTATTGTTATTGTGTGATTACTGGTTATAGCATGTATCAAGAAAAAAAAACAAAAGACGCCAAAAAATGTCAGTTTTTCGAAAATAAGGTGCAAAGTTCAAAAATCCAAACTGCATAATAGATTTTCGACGTTTTACGTGATCTCTTTGTTCCTATATTAACAGTTTCCATATGACTACAAAATTGAATCTGTTTTCAATTTTTAATTTGAGTTTCTAATGGAAGGTTTCTATTGTTATCTTCTAGTTCATGCTCTTTATGTTCCGTCTTCAAGATTTGCAAAATATTTTTGAAAATGTGACTTGATGTTTTGAATTTTTTATTTCACGGAAAAGTTTTATTTTTATGACTGCTTTTGATTTCGATATTTATTTGTTAAACTGATCAGAATTTCATAGAAAAGGTTCAAATTGTGTTGATTAATTTTAAGCAAGCACTTTTATCAATTGCATATTTTCTATTTTACATTTTATCGTAAAAGTTTATTGATTGATTTTGCTTTTTGATTTTACATTTATTTGCTTGCTTCTCCTTTCATTTTAATCTAATATTGATTTATTTTATTTGGAATAAATCAGTTTCTATTCGTGTATTTTGCATTGGACTTAGTTGTGGATTTTCACACTCGTTAAAACATCCGTCAATGAAGCATTCTGGATAATTATTGAACTTAAAAATTATTTAATTATGGGATTTTAATTATTAAGAGTTTGACCATTATTGCACGACCTGCATGATCATTTAAATATAAAATTGTTTGAATTATTTTATATTTAAGAAATATTATATTATTATATATAAGAATATTATAAGAAAGACGGTTTTGAATTGCGCGCCATTTGTAGTTTCATGATTTGATATAAAAAAGGCCGAAAAACGAATTCTAATTGTGAAAAATTATTATCAAAGTGGTGGAAGTTTTGCAGCCACAGTTCGCAAAATGCGTACAATTATGGGCCATCGGATTGCTCCAACTGAAGCCACTGTGCGAAAATTAACGAAGAAATTTCAGCAAACTGGGTCTGTAATGAAGTGAAAACAGAAACACGCGTTCGTCCTGGTCGCTCGAGTGAAAATATCGCAGCAGTACGTGCAAATGTTGAGGAAAGCTCAACCACATCAATTCGGCATAGAGCTCAGGAAATTGGTGTGTGCACAACCACTATGCATCGAATTTTAACAAAAGATTTGAAGCTTCATGTGTACAAAGTTGAATTGCCTCAAGAGCTAAAGCCGGAAGACCATGGGCAACGAAGAGCCTTTGTTGATTGGATTTTGGAACAACGACAATTCGACGCTGATTTCCCAACAAATATCATCTTTAGTGACGAGGCCCATTCTCATCTTGATGGCTTCGATAATCGACAAAATTGTCGCATTTGAGGTTCCGGAAATCCACGAGTGATTGTTCACACACAGATGCATCCAAAAAGAGTCACTGTTTGGTGTGTATTGTGGGCTGGGAGCATCATCGCACGAAGCCCATTATCATCTTGATGGCTTCGTTAATCCACAAAACTCTCGCACTTGGGGTTCCGAAATCCAGGAGTGATCGTTCAGAAACAGATGCATCCAAAAGTCACTGTTTGGTGTGCATTGTGGGCTGGAGGCATCATCGGACCATTTTTCTTCGAAAATGCAGTTGGTCAAGCATTAACATTGGTGTTCGTTATCGTGAAATGGTAACCAATTTTTATGTGCCAAAATTGCAAAATATGGATCTCATCAGCATGTGGTTTCAACAAGACGGCGCAACATGCCATACAGCCAGAGAAACTGTTGAATTACTGTACAAGTCAAATCCTGGTGGTGTTATTTCTCGTTTTGGAGATCAGCATTGGCCGCCCAGATCATGCGATTTCACGCCTTTGGACTTCTTTCTTTGGCTTTTTTTAAAGCCACAAGTTTATGTGAACAAACCAACAACGATTGAAGCCTTAAAATATTAAATTCAACGCTGTATTTCTGAAATACCGCAAAATTTATGCGCAACAGTCCTTGAAAATTTCATGGAAAGAGCACGTCTGTGCCAGCAAAGCCGAGGCGGTCATTTGTCCGATGGCTTATTCCATTCATAACCTCATGATGTGTATTTGATTTGTCAATCAATGTTTCAACCTTATGCCACAAATATATGTGTTTTATTTAAAATTTAAATTCGTCGTTCTTATTGGAACACCCTTTAGTTATTTTGCTTTTTTTAAAGGTAAATTTAATTGTTGATTCTTTTGGGTAAAGATGTATGTAATGAAAATTATTCAATGCTCATTTTGTTGAGCGTAATTTGAAAATACATCAACATTTTTTAAATATCTACGAATTTTAATTGAAAATAAAATATTTCAAAATCTTATCTCTTTATAACCAACCCAATGGGCACCTCAACCGAACTCTGTACTAATGGACATAAAAGGACATTGAAAAATACAAAAATAAAAAGTTATTTATTTGATTCGGACAGCCAAAGCATTAAGACAACAATCAGACTTTTGCACCATTCACTGAATTCAAATTTCAGACCGTATCAAATTGCCACCGCACTTTCTCCGAATTGATGATGATGGCGTCTCCTTATACAGATTCCCACATATTTACATCTTTCCACTTAAGACTTTTCACACTCGGGGTTTCCAACGAATTAAGCCCTGGGATGATGTCAAAACAACGCTCATACCGGTATTTATAAGTTCATAAAGTAGAATTACCGACTTGTAGCGTACAAGTCAAAACATCGATGGATACGGATAAATTAAACGCCAGAGGATTAGCTGGATGTTATTTGAAATATATTAATTTTTTTCGTTATATTGAGACTTTTAAATATTACCAGACACCGTTAGATTTTGGTGTGCTTTATCAGAGATTAGAAAGTATTGAGCAGAGGCGGCAAATGTTGATTCCTATGACAATGAATACTGGATAGCTCCAAACCAATGACCTGTAGCCAGGTCAGGCCTGTGTTCAGTAATGACCATTTGAAATCGGTTTTCAATCGTTCAAAGGATTATTTCCTTTCTTCAGAAGGTGAACTTCCAACAGGCTGGCAACGACAAAAGCTACTCAATTATATATGGTTAAAAATGCTACGGATGCAAGTACGTTCTTGAAAATGTGTTATTATTTGTGGACTTTCCAAGAAAATTGAGTAAAACCTCAGATTAATGTATTTGGGTAAAACTGATTGATTTCAAGCAGCATAAGCATACACCCAATCATGGAGCAAGTACATGATAAATACCTGGTCGCGTACCATCGCTTCCTTTTACGTAACGCATACGGTACCCGGCATGGTGCTGGTACCTAATTAACCTATCATACTCGTTATTGCTTTAATTGCTTCAATAGGATGCCGACGTGCACGCCACAACAAAATGGCGGGCGCAATTTATGGCGGCGCCAATTTGCTTTTTATTTATTGCACGCCATTTGTATCGAAGAAGTGAAAATTGTCGATTTGCCTCCATATTTATTGGTTGCCGATTATCGGCATTGTGTTGCGCTACTTGCTTTTTGCATAACGTGTAGGTACCTGCATGTGGGTGCATCCCAAACTTGCTCTGGATTCACACTTTCTTCAATACCCGCTTTAACTGAAACGGTTTTCGTTCACAATATTCACTTTCTTTCAGTGTTTTTTTTTATCAACATAACAATTTTTTGCAACTTTATAAAAATGGCTTTAATACGGAGAGGAGAGGCATGCTGATGATGCAAATGATGGAAACTATGGAGCTTGAAAAATTTTTTCACTAAGATGGAGATGAGAGGTTGTTGGACAGTTCAGAAAATAAATAAATACGCTATGTATAGCTTGCAAATGTTAATGTTTCAACCTGGGGAAAAAATGTCTTTGTCTTTGTGTTTACTCTTGTTCAAGTCTCAAGTGCGCCATCGAGAATCCCAACCAAGGACATTGAAGAACCGTCACTATCTTAGCAGCTTCTGAACATAATATTGTAAGAAGTGTTTTTATGAAAAAATCTGACCGCCCAGATCCGTGATCTGTTTGTTTTTGCAATTAAGGTTCGTATTTGCAAAATTTTGAATGCCTTTTATAAATTTTATTTTATAAACAGTATGAGTATTCTGCAAAAAAATTGAGCAAAAAATCCCATGTTGGCTAAACTGTAAGCTCGGTTTTAATAAATCCCAACTTCTAATCTAGAGCATGCTTTCTTTCAAAAATTCAACAACTCTCAGTGCGGAACAACTATGAATTTGAAAATTTTACGTCTATTGCAGATACTTGTGTCTGAAAATGCTTAGATTTTCTAATTTTGAACAACTTGGAAAATGTTGGTGCAAAAATTACACAACTGCATGGTTTTCCTTGAAAATTCGTAACTTTCAAACTAGAATGGGCATCAACATGAAACTTCCACAGTCTAGAGAATACTGTTCAAATCGCAACTGCCTGAATTTATTTGAAAAATCACGACATTCAATCTCGCCCAAGTATCGACTTGAAATTTTTAGAGCTGAAGAAAACCGTTCATTCTGAAAACCCTGCAAAGTTCAATCAAATCCCACAGGATCAAAATTTTTGGCAACTTTGCAGATTATGGACCGAAAATCTGTATGGACGCAAATGCATAAATTTCTTTAAAAATTGAGGAAATTCCCTAACGCTCAATTAAATGTGAGAATCTACTTGTCTGGAGGACGCCAATGAACCTAAGAAACCTGAAAATAGCATTCGATTCGCAGGGAATGAAACCGAATTAAAAAGTTAATTAAACCATTTGAATTCGTTCCATTATTGAATTATTACTAGACAAAACATCCTCTTTCAGATAATCGATGCACTGAAGAGGCGAGAGAATATTTGACTTGGTCTTTTTTCAAATTTATCCATTCGGTTATTCGGCCAAGTGAAGTAGCAACAAAGAGATATTTTCCACAAAATTCTTAATCCGCAAAACTAATTAGGTTACACGACACCTTTCGCCTCGTCGCCTATTCAGCTGACCATGCAGTCTGGTCATATTTATGTCTTGGGCCCGAATGTCATGCAATTATATATATATATGTATATATACACTGTACCGTCAGTACCAACTTCCTACACATACAGGTGGACTTTTTTCTGTTCGCACAATCGGACAAAGGCAACTCTTTCAGCGCATTCAGTCACGTATGCTTCTATGTAATTGCATAAAGCCAGTAATGAGCCACGATAAATTTCTTGCTAGTATTTCAATGCGTTTGCAGGATAATTTGAGCAGTAAATTTTCGAATACAGATTTATATTTTGCCACAATATTAGATGTCGTGCCCGCTTTATGCCGTTAAATATATGACGAATCGAATGAACATACACACATGCGAATTGCTTCTATCTAACTTCATGAGTTTGGTTTAAACCACAAAATGAATTGCCAAAGTATATGATTTGCATCGTTCTTGCGCTGGCATAACAACAAAATTTTGGAAAAATTTCCCGAAAATACAGCTCGGGAAACAAAGACTGAAAATAAAATTTTATTTCACGTCTTGTAAAAATTCACTGTGTATTCAAAGTAGATTTTCTGGCCATAAAATAACAGATTATCAATCAAGCAAATTATCTAAAAGTCAATTCCAAACATTTGCCGGAAATGCAAAAGCAGGTGTTCAAACTAAAAATGCATACATGCATCTTTCTTTAAACAGGTCTATTTCGATCAAGTTTTCACATCCATCCTCTTTCATCACCCAGCTTGAATGGAGAATTCGCCACCTCACAAAGCGATATTAAAAGAATGGGTACCTGTGCGTATACTTCGTTTCCTTTTGTGGTATCTTGAGACCGGATGTGCCGTCACAAAAATTAACTGAAGAAGTAAGTACCCACCCAAAATAAACCTTGTCACCTTCATTGTTAAGGTGTGAAAATGTCGAGATTATGGGTACCTAAGCGGCCTATTGGTTCCGACAAGTAAATAGCCGTTATTGATACACTGAGATTAGGGAATAGCTGTGAAATGAGGCGGACCTGGCATTATGGTCTAGTTATATACGCATTTTATTCATGTAATGGTCTTGTCTGATGATTTTGCATACTTATTTATTCTTCAGCTATAGACGGTGTTAAATTATGCAAACATTTCTTAATGATTTCTTTTTTCTACATTTAATAACAACTGAGTAAAAAGTTTTGCGACCAAAACTTCTTGTTTCAACCCCCTAGGAGGGGTAGATGTCACCCTTAGAATCTTAAATGGGAATGGGGGTCAAGTGGCACATGGTTTTAAAGGGCCTTCAATTCTCTTTTCAGTAGGAGCATGACCCTCCCCTGCCTCTTCCTCGCTACGCCTAGGGTGGCACCGTTTCAAATTTTATTTGAAAATAATTATTTGTAAATAACATTTCGATGGTACTACGAGTACCTCGTTAATTTGCGTTTATTCGATGTCTTATCGCTGAAGTTCCACAAAAGCCTTTAAATTCTATCAAGAAATTCTAAAAATACGTTGAGTTTTTAAACAATAAACATGGTCAGAAAATTTAACAGATGTAACCAAAATATGAATATTATTGTTAATTCGCTTTTGCTTTTTGGGCTGTTCAGTGATTTTGTCAGGTTTTCAATGAAAGAAATCGGAATTATTGAAGTAAGTCACAGATATGTGCTGGATTTGGTAAAAAAGTTCTCCGAAACTGGCTCGGTGAGTAATAGAAAAAGAAACCTCCTGCGAGTGATGAATTAAGGAGCTCACCAACTCCTGAAGGATTTTGCGGTGGTACTCTTGGAAATGCCATTATTGTTCCTTTGGAGAGCCAGAAATTTGTCTTGCGGGTTTCCTTCCCCTAGCCTTTGATGAACCAACATCCGTCCTACAAAGCAGAAGCTTCGCCGTACCCCGTCAGGGTGCTAACATCCGGGACAGATGAACCATGGTTTTTTACGAGGTTGTTACTCCTCCCCTTCACCCTTTTTCAACCTGGCTTAGGACAGGTTTTGGAAGGAAATGCGATTATTGGTCCTTTATTTATTGAAGGAAACTTGACAGGTGATTTGTACGTTAAGATGCTTGAAGATACTATTGATCCTCTTATCACGCATGAGCTAGAAACTCACATTGATGCAGAAGAAAATTGCGTTTTACAGGAGGATTGGTTAACATTCCAGCAGGACAATGCTAGACCACCTCACTATTTTCTTCCGGTCCGACAGAGGTTAAACGAGAGATTCCCGAATAGATGGATTGGCAGAAGGGGACCAATTGAATGGCCTCCAAGATTACCTGATTTAACAGCCTTAGACTCCTTTTTTTGAGGACATCTAAAGTCCATTGTTTATAAGACACAACCTGCTGATATTGATGATCTTAAAAGGTGAATTGCAGTAGAATGCCGGTCAATTCCCGGTGAAGTTTTCCGAAATGTGAGGGAGTTCGAAAACAGACTTTATTATTGTTTACAGGAAAATGGACAACTTTTGGAACAACTGATAAGATAGTGCGTGCATGTGTTTTATTGTAGAAAATTTTCTTCCGCAAATAAAAAGTAATTTTTGTCGAAGTAAGATAATTAATACATGAGATATCAATTTCTGTTATTCAACGATTTTAACGGTGTCACCTACTCTTCTAATCAATTGTACTGCATGGAGAGCCAATGGAATAATTTTTGTGTAAACACTAACCTGGAAACCAACATCACAATGCGCGAAAGTATAATTGTTGCTGCAACTTTGAAACGCGATTAGTCGGAAACCTCTGGACAAAAAGCAACAAAATAGAATACCACTGAAAAGAGAATTGAAGGCCCTTTTAAAACGACGTGCCACTTGTCCCCCACAAGAAGGCTAAAAATATTAATTTAAAGTGTCCCTCTTACAAATAAAATTGACGTGTCTTTCGGATTTTTCATATTTCTAATAGCAAGAAATATATTAAGGGTGGGAAGTTTTCAAATTGACACCCCGTATATTCTCCTAATTATTTCTAGTCACTATTGAGAAATATCACGCTTTTGGATTTAATAATTTTCCAATAAACATTGTGCCGTATCCTGACAAGCATATAAAACACCGCCTGATTAAAAGACCGATTTTGATTGGCAGTATTTAATTACAGTTTTCTGGGTTGATGTGACTAAAAAGGCCTTAACTCCCATAAAACGCCAGTTAAAGGTGTCACATTCAGTCCATGCACTGTATATGATGCCGGCTCTTATGGCGGCGATTCGAGTCAATTAAAAATCTGGCCAGTGAGAAATTGTTTCTTTAAAATTACGATTTGATTTCGTTTTGTAACTCGACAGTTTATAAAGGAAGAAACAAGACTTGCACGATTTGCTTAGATGTAATAAGATCGCTAAAACCTCAAAAACGACAGTTGGGTGCCATATGGAAAATCTTTTTTGTGTAAAACCAATAGGATAATAGACCTAGATGTTTGAAAAGCTGATATACCAAGTGAGCAAAAAGTGGTGGACATTTTATTGCACTGATATCTCCGAAGGTGGTTTTTCCAGAGTTTCTTGATGGATTTCGTTTTCTTCTGTTTAAATATTCCTGTATACCGAATTTTGTTTAAATACTAGGCTTTGCTCAAAGAGCAAAAAACCTTTAAATGAAAATGTTTGACGCTTTGATTATCAACAACCGACAACTATTGTTCTTAAGCAAGTTAAACTAAATCATCAAATTGTCACCCAAGAAGAAATCCACCATTAATTTTTGGGACATTCTGTAGACTTTCCGGAAATGATTAGCAAATGAGATCACTTTCCATATGGATGAATCATTGAAATAACTGACTGAAATTTCACAAGCAACTTTCGCAATCAAAGCCTAGTTTTCCAGATAACCTATTTAGTAGTGAGTGAGCAATAACGTCCAAGATAAACCAAACCTGTTGGGAAACGCCGATAAAACACACGTCCCAACTTTCGAAACGCTAACGGCTTTACAAACAAACCTTTTCACACTTTATAATTCTTCGTCTTGGCCGCATACCTTGCTAATGAATCCAGGTATTTCGTTTCGATCGAATGTAATATTAAAACAAATCGATAAATAAACTTGATGGGGCATAGGGCTGCAGCACTTGAATAAATTGTGATGTGGAAAATGCCACCATGTAAGTAGAGTTTCTAGATAAAGTGGAAAGTTGATGGAGTCGAAAATTAGCCACAAACTTACACAGGCACAAATCACTTAATTAATAATGTTTAATGGAACGCGGGTGTATTCTTTCGCTATCAACGGTTCTCTGCAATTGTTTGTTGAGTGCAACTTGTACCTTCCAGGCGGTCCGAAAAGATTAATAATAAGACCACATCGTAAAATATCAATCAAGCCTAAATGGCACGTTTACCAACAAATTCTAACATTTTTCATCGTTGCGATGGGCTGAACAAGGAGTAATTTGCCTTTAATGATGGCCTTTTACATGGGCCAATCAACGGGAAATTATAGAGCTTAAATTAAATCAAAGAGCGCTGAGGTCACGTTTTGCTTTATTTTCGAAACGAGGGCGATAATTATTTTTTCCTTGACTGATGAGACAGGAGAAAATAAAGAAAGGAACTATTCAACAGTATAGCGCCACTTTTGGATTCAATATTGCGGTATTATGGAACCTTTGCCATCCGGTAGATTTATTGCGGTTTGCAGATGCGGGGCTAAAGCGAAATCAATGTTAAAACAAATATGTTCTGGACAACCCTCACGATCCAATTAAAGATAAACCGAGTGCAGGAAATCGCTGCTCGATTAAAAGTTCCAAATAAACTAATCGAATTGAGCTATATCTGTGACGTATTATCGGACATAAAAAACTGTAAATCAAAAATTCATTAACGCCCTACTAACCGATTCTCGAATGTGTGCGTGTAAAACACCCGTAGCGTTTAGAAGGCGGAAGGATTTTAATTAGCAATAGTTTTAGCATGGAGAAAATATATTCTGCCAAACCCAAATTTTAAGATAAATGAACACAGCATACTTTTTGAACCTTTGGAACTGCGTATCCTGAGGAACTTCTGTTGTATTTAGGTCGGCACTGCTCAGATATGAAACGTAGATGATCAAATCGAACTTTATCAAATGAAGGGGATTTTTGACTCCATTTCATCTCTAAATCGCTTTTAGATTTAATGCGGATACTCTTCCAATACTTTTAAAATTTTCCATAATCTAATAAAATTGAGGTAAATATTCTGATAATTTTCAAATTATTTTTCAAGCAACAAGAAAATAAAGCGTTATCAACTTTAAAATGCAAAAACTACACAACCCATTGATTTATGCACCCTCACACCTTGCCGCAATTGAAAGCTCTAATTCTGGAACCAAATATGGAAGGAGGAACCTTCGCAAAGCGGTAGGCGTCAACTACAAACCATTATTTACAGAACCACTTTCGATCAAACGGCCCCGATGCGTTTATTTCATAAGCGACTTTTTGATTTATTTTAATCATGTTCTTCACTTGGCTTTTCATTGTATTGGCATTAAAAACGTTTTACAATGTATTCAACTACAAACTTTTAAGCCCACATGCGAATTCAGATCAATCCAAAATTGTTCAGTCATTATTCTACGTACATGCACAAGGATTCTCGATTGTTGGCTGATTTATCTGGATAGGAATATTCCGATAGTACCTATTCAATGATCCTGATTTTAATTTTGAAATCGCTACAATTCAGCGTTAAGGATCTATACGGAGTGTCAAAAACTTTGAAAACTTCCCACCCTTAATATCTCTCTTACTTTTAAAAATATGAAAAATCGGAGACAGGTCAATTTTATTTGTAAAGGGGACACTTTAAATTAATATTTGTAGCCTTCTTGTTTCAACCCCGTAGGAGGGGTAGATGTCACCCTTAGAATCTTAAATGGGAATGAGGGTCAGAGGCAAATCGTTTTAAAGGGCCTTCAATTCTCTTTTCAGTGGTATCCTACTTTGTTGCATTTTGTCCAGATGTTTCCGACTAATCGCGTTTCAAAGTTGCAGAAACAATTAAACTTTCCCGCATTGCGATGTTGGTTTCCAGGTTAGTGTTTACACGAAAATTATTGCATTGGCTCTCCTTGCAGTACAAATAATTAGAAGAGAAGGTGACACCGTTAAAATCGTTGAATAACAGAAATTGATATATCATTTATTGATTATTTTACTTCGACAAAAATAACTTTGTATTTGCGGAAGAAAATTTTCTACAATAAAACACATGCACACACTATCTTATCAGTTGTTCAAAATGTTGTCCATTTTCCTGTAAACAATAAGAAAGACTGTTTTCGAACTTCTTCCTAACATTTCGGAAACCTTCACCGGGAATTGAACGGCATTCTACTGCAATTCGCCTTTTAAGATCATCAATATCAGCAGGTTCTATCTTATAAGCAATGGACTTTAGATGTACCCAAAGAAAGAAGTCTAAGGGTGTTAAATCAGGTGACCTTGGAGGCCATTCAATTGGTCCCCTTCTGCCAATCCATCTATTCGGGAATCTCTCGTTTAACCACTGTCGGAGCGGAAGAAAATAATGAAGTGGTCTAGCACTGTCCTGCTGGAATGTTAACCAATCCTCCTGTAAAACCGAATTACCTTCTGCACTAATTTGAGTTTCGAGCTCATGCGTGAGAAGAGGATCAATAGTATCTTCAAGCATCTTAATGTACAAATCACCTGTCAAGTTTCCTTCAATAAATAAAGGAGCAATAATGGCATTTCCCCCAAAGCCTGTCCTAAGCCAGGTTCAAAAAGGGTGAAGGGGAGGAGTATCAAACTCGTAAAAAACCAGGGTTTATCTGGGACGGATGTTAGCACCCTGTCAGGGCCCTTATCAGGGTACGGCGAAGGAACTACCTTGTAGGACGGATGTTGGTTCATCAAAAGCTAGGGGAAGAAAACCCGGAAGACAAATTCCTGGCCCTCCCGGTTGGGGGTTTGTGGCAATAGGCTAGCTCCTCATTACATTTAAAACACATACAATGCTAAAAAACTTCGCAGACAGCCTCGGATTAAGGACGGACCATATCGGAAACAACCACGGTAATGGAATAAGGAAATTCTTATTGGAACCTGGAACGTACAGGAATTAAGAGGAAAATCAGAAGATGTTGTGAAGGGAATGCAACAGTTGAATATAGACATAGCTGCACTTACAGAAACAAAAAGGAAGGGAAACGGAGTGGAACAGATAACGGATTACATGCACATATACAGCGGAGTTCAAAGGAAGAAAAGAGCGTGTAAGGGCGTTACACTGCTGATAAACAAGAAATACTATAAGAACCTGATCAACTGGGACACAATCAATGAAATAATCATAACTGCAAATCTGAATATCCATGAACATAGAATATCAATAATAACGGAGTATGGCCCCAATGAAGATGAGCTACAACCCGAAACAGAATAGTTTTATGACCAGCTGGATGAGATACTTATTAACCTAGGAGACCAATGCGAATATATCGTGCTCGGAGATCTAAACGCACGAGTCGGGAGCAGAATAGACCGTAACATCGTTGGGAAGTTCGGTGAAGAGGTCCTAAATAGCAATGGCCGAAAATTGATTGAAATATGCGAACAACACAATTTAAAAATACTAAATGGGTTCTACCAACACAAGAATGTCCACAAATTATCTGACTTTGACTAAAATCAATGATCGTGAAACAAAACACGAAATGGCAAGTACTAGACACAAGGGCGTATAGAGGAATAGAGTGCGGTACGGATCATTATCTCTTGGCCTCCAGATTCCATGTTCCGTTTAACATATTCAATAACACACAAAACCAGGAAAAGGTGAATCGGGATGAACTGGTTGAGGTTAAATTCAACATCAACGGCCTCAACGACCCTAGCATTAGACACCTATTCCAAAGCCGCTTGGATCAAAAGCTGGATAATCAATATCTAACACGTCAGACCGACGACCTATATGCACATGTTATGGAAGCCTTAAAATCAGCAGCCAACGAAGCCCTAGGCGTGGATAGTACCCGCCGGTATACAAAAAATTATAATAATAACAGGCTGACCTGGAATGAAGACCTACAGCACCAGAGAGACACAAAACAGCAGACATATCATAAATGGCTTAATACACAAAATACAGATGATAAAACCACGTACAAACGAGAACAGGTGACGTTTAAAAACAAGATAAAGAAGAATAAAAACGACACATGCGAAAGGAAATGTAAAGAGATCAACCACTTCATAGGGGGAACTATATTGTCTGAAGCTTGGAAACTAATCAGAACATTAAATACTGACACCGTACATGGAATCAACTTCCAGCTTATACAGATGAATAAATGGCACCAACACTAGGTATTGAACACTTAACACACAACAACTTAAAGAAGAAAGAGCACCATTTCTGGCAGCTTCTCCATAATCATACCGAGTAGAGGGCCACTACTAGGAATGAACGAGGATAGGATGTGGAAAGTAGTTAAGTCATTGAAGAATAACAAGGCCAGCGGACCAGAAGGAATACCCGCAGAAGGGGGATAAATTATTAAATGGGGAACGCAAAAACTCATCAAATACATTGAAGAACTCTACACTAGATACACGAATGGAGAGGGAGTACCTCTAGTGTGGAAATAAGCCTGGATTACTCCCCTCCACAAGAAGGGAAGTAGAGATGACTGTTCCAACTATAGGTGTGTCTCCGTTACCGGCACCAAGCGCCGTCTCCATAGAAAAGTCCTCCAAAGTTTAATAGAAGAAGAATACGAACACCAATAAGTTGATGAACAGGCAGGTTTTCGAGCAGGTCGCTCATGCATAGATCATATCGCCAGTCTGATCCAACTAACCGAGAAGAAAGTAGCAAGAAACAGAGAGGTACACCTTCTTTTTGTGGATCTTACGTGGGCATATGACACCGTTTCCTTACAAAAACTATGCCAAGTAATGGACAGATCCAGGATTAGTTATACATTAATAACAGCTGAAAAACAACTTTATGATCAAACAACATCAAAGATCAAACTAAAGGGGAATTATCAGAAAGTTTTCCAGTTACAAAGGGATTGAGGCAAGGCTGGTGTCTGTCCTCCAGATTGTTTAAGATATACCTCAATGAAGCACTAAGGAAGTGAAGAAGAGCATGCAGCGGAATGGGAATAACCATTAATGAAGATTCAACGCTGTATTCTTTACATTTTGCAGATGACCAGGTTCTTATAGCGCAGGACAAGGAGGACCTGGAATTCATGAAAGAAGACTATTTAAAGAGTAGGAAGAATGGGGACTGTCGGTGAACCGATCGAATACAAAATATTTGTGCATTGGAAACTATAGAGGTGACCTACACCCAGAAGGAAACGAAACAATGGGAGCATGCACCAAATACGTATATCTTGGAACAAAAATTGAGACTGGAGGCCGTACAGAGAATGTGATCGGCTGCCTAAACTACAGCTTATGGTCAACATGTATATCCAGAGAAAGGAAACAACTCCTATACAACTCCATATTTAAGAGTTTAGTACTGTATGGATGCGAAACCTGGCAACTTATCACCCACCTAGAGCGGCGGTTGCGTTCTCGTGGAGATGATCTTCTGGCGTAGAGCAGCAGGAAAATCAAGGTTGGGGAGGATAACTAATGAGAGATTCAGAGATATCATGAACGTCAAGACAGACATAATAGAGGAAATCCAACAAAGACAGTTGATATGGTACGGGCATGTTGAAAGGATGGATGACACAAGAATTCCCAAACAAATTCTCAGATGGACTCCAACAGAGAGAGGGAAAAAAGGAAGACGCAAGACGATATGGATGGATGAAGTAAAAAAAAATCCATGTCGGAATGAAACCTACGGCCAGGGCATTGGGAAGACAGAAGAGAATGGAAGCGAGGAACCGGAAGGTGCAGGACTCTATAACACCGGATATATAATGGCATTTCCAAGAATACCAGCCCAAACATAAACTCTTTGAGGATATTGTGTATGTCTTTCTCGAAAAATATGCGGGCTTTCATTACTCCAATATCGACAATCTTGTTTGTTAACATTTCCATTTAGAAAAAATGAACATTAATCGCTGAAACATATATCCGGCAGAATATTGGGGATGGCGTTGACTTGACCACTCATGAATTAACAGAACTCTATTGTTCTATCCAAATCGTTGTCATAAATTTCTTGAAGTATCTGCATTTTGTATGGATCGAGTTTATGCATTTTCAGTGCTTTTCTTACAGTCTCGTGTGATATTCCTGTCTGTTCTGCTACAGTCCGCAAGGAGTTGTTGGGCTATGCAGCAAATAATCCCAAAACCTCATTTTGAGCTCCTTCATTCATCACTCGTAGGTTGTTTCTTTTTTTATTACTCACCGAACCCGTTTCGAAGAACTTTTTCACCAAATCCAGCACATTATACTGTCACTTACTTCATGATTCCGATATCTTTCATTGAAAACCAATGCCGTCTTTTGTGCGCACTTTCTAACCTCTCCATAAATGAAAATAATTTCAGTTATTTCTTGAAGAGAATAAACCATTCTCACACTTTATGCACTTAATGAATGTTATCACTGAACAGTCCAAGAAGCAAAAGCGAATTAACAATAATATTCCTAATTTGGCAACATCTTTTACATTTTCTGACCATGTTTTTTGATGATGTTTTTGAATTTCTTTATAGAATTTTCTTAGATCGGCTTTTGTGGAATTTCAGTAATGAACGGAAATTAACGAGGTACTCGTAGTAGTAATATCGAAATGTTATTTACAAATAATTATTTTCAGATAAAATTTGAAACGGGGCCATCCATGGACCCAGCGAGGAAGAGGCAGGGGGGGTCATGACACTGAAAAGAGAATTGAAGGCCCTTTAAAACGATGTGCCAGTTGACTCCCATTCCCATTTAAGATTCTAAGGGTTACATCTACCACTCCTAGGGGGTTGAAACAAGAAAGCTAAAAATATTAATTTAAAGTGTACCCCTTACAAATAAAATTGACGTGTTTTTCCGATTTTTCATATTTTTAACTGTAAGGGAGATATTAAGGGTGGGAAGTTTTCAAATTGACTTGAAATAGTTTTTTAATCGTAAAATCTCATCTTAGTAGTAGTAAACATCTTTATTTCTAAAAAAGGCTATCGACCTATCGGTCTTTCTGCCCTTGTTTAATACATGCAGCCTTAATCTAAATAAAAAACAAATATGAAAATTCTCTTATTCTAGGTTAACAATATTATTAAATAAATAAAATTTCAGTGGCAAGAAGAAATTATTTTATTGTCCACTAGTCCGTTGCGTTTGTAAGTGTTCGAGTAGCGTTAATGTAGGGAAACGGAAGCGGGATTGTCTGGTTGGTCTTGTAAGACAAAGGGGATTCAGTATGGTCCAGTTGTAGGGGTTGTTTGTCCATTTTGTCTGTAGCTGTATGAGTCTTTCCGAGATCTTTGTCATGTTGGTACGTTCGTATAGTAGTTGGGTGGGGGGGATGTGTAGTGGGTTTGAGGGTGTCTTATTCGTGTTATTAGTCTTAGTGCAATTTGTTCTTTTGTTTGTGTATAACGTTTTGTCCTTTCTGTTCCGTTGGTCATGAGTATATGTCCAAAGTCTAGCAAGGGTCTACAAATAGCTTTATATATTTTGGTGGCGGTGTTTGTGCTAATTCCTCTGTCTTTGTAGGTTAGTGATCGGAAGTGTTTTGTTCTCTTTATTGTTTCTGCCCTGATGTTTCGTATGTGTTTAGTGAATTTAAGTTTGTGGTCAATTGTGATTCCAAGGTATTTTACGTCGTTTTTTGGTTGTGTCATTTGGCCGTCTGCAGTTATTGTAAGGGAGTCAGCGTTGAGTCTGTGGTTTGTGAGCAGAAGTGGGTTTTTTGACGCGTTTGGTGTTAGTCTCCATTTATAAAACCATGTCATTGTGTTGTTTGTTAGTGTTTGGAGTCTTTGCGCTGCTCTCTCAGTAGTTTTGTCATGTACAATAAGTGCCGTGTCGTCTGCGTATTGTAATATGTATGCCGATCTGTTGATTTGATTTTTGTCTGGTAAGTTGTAATTGTATATGTCATGGCAGTATATATTGTAGAGAAACGATGAGAGCGAGGGATGCTCGAGGGAGCCCTTGTTCAGAGGAAAAAGAAAATGACAGTGTTTTGTCAATTCGTACTTGTAGTTGTCTGTTTTCTAGTAAGTTCTTTATGGTGTGTAGTAGATATGTTGGTGTGTGTAATTTGTATAGTTTGTATAGTAAGCCTCCATGCCAGACACTATCAAAAGCCTTGTTAATGTCCATAAACAGGCAAGCTGTCTTTCTGTCAGTTAGGTGGGTAGTTTGTATATTGTTGGCCAAAATAAAGAGCGGATGAACAGTCGAGTGATGCTGTTTGAAACCAAATTGTAGTAAACCAAAAAGGTAGGTATATATTTTCCAATCACTTTTTCAAGCCGCTGCTTCATTATGTATTCAAAAATTTTGCTTAGTACTGGAAGTAGTGTAATTTGTCTGTAGTTGCTCGGTTGTGTATTGTCCAATCCATCTTTGGGTATAGGGATTATTAAGCCGTTTTTCCAAGTTTCTGGGATCCTGCCATTTGTGATGCAGTTGTTCAATTCAGTTAGGATCAGTTTGTGTGTTTCTTGAGTTAGGCTTTTCAAGACTTTTGCCTTAATTTTATCTTTCCCCGGTGCAGTGTTCTTGAGGTGCGCTAGGGCTTCATCGTACTCTGTGTCTGTGATCAGTGTGCAGGCATAGTTTGGTGAGTTGTTAAAATAGTTCAAGTACCAGTCGTTGATCAAGTTCCAGTTGTCATTGTCGAAGTTAGGGTTTGTCGATGTGCTGAAGGCCCTTTGATAGTGTCTGGCGAATGCGTCCGCTTTCTCTTTGTCTGTGTAGCGTTCTATTCCGTTTTCGTCAATTGTGTCAGTAGTGCCAGTCTTCCTGTATTGCGTCAGTTTCTTAATTTTTCGCCAGTATGTTTTGCCTTTGTCCTTCTGTATTTCTTTACATGTTTCTAGCCATTTGTCTTGTCGGTATTGTCCAATCAAGGTTTTAATGTTTCTGTTGAGTTGGTTCAGTGTCTTTTTTAGGTCGTTATTTTGAGTGTTTGTATATAGTCTGTACAGTTCTGTCTTATGTTTTATTAGTCTCAGTATGTATTTGGGTAGTGTATGTCGGTAGAAAGCATTTTTTATTTCTGGGCTAAATTTTCCTATGGCTAGTGATAGTTGTTGTTGTATGGTTTCTATTGAAATGTGCTGTGCTTGTGATTGAATGTAGTCATGTATATGTTGTTTCACTTTGTCTATGTCAGTCTTTGTTAGGTTTAAGTTTTTCTCTATACGAGGTGTATTGGAGGTAGGTTGCGTATGTTGTAAGTCTATGTTAAACGTAATAGCCAGGTGGTCGGATCCAACTTCGTTGGTTAAGTTTATGTTGTTGATGGTGTTTGTCAAGTTTCTTGTGTGCAGTAGAACGTCTGGTGTTGAGTCTGGGTTTGCGGGCATCAGATAAGTTGGTGGGGTGTGCTGTTTTATAAAGTCGGAATTTTGCAAAAATCTTTTAAGTTGTTTCGTTTTGTTTGTATTCAAGTTAAAGTCGCCTATAATTATTGCATATTTATAGATGCTCGCTTTAGTCAGTATGTTTTGTTCTAGGTTGGAGTGTGGGTGTATGTCAGAAATATGTGTATCAGGTCGTTTAAGTAGGGTATGGTAAAATGTAGACAGTCGTTCAAAGGGTTGTTGAGGGAAGGAGGATTTGCTCTTCCAAGTCTAACTGTTGGTTTTAGGAGAGCTGCGACCCCGTCCCTGGCATGATTGATGGTATTTCTATGCCTATAGATATACTGCCAATTTCTGTACGTTGGTGTT